>OX608053.1:5127826-6409783 GCA_951509405.1 Machimus rusticus | reverse complement strand
ATTTACCCCCTTCTCCGGGAGCAGACCGGGTAACAGAAGGGTAAAAACTCCGGAACTGAATTGAATTGATAATGAAGCCAAAAAGGGTTGCGCATCACTTAACAATTATTCATCATAAGAGTTGTCCTGGCAATGCATTTTCTATATTTTCAACGATAATCCCTGGAAAAGATTTCTCGGTAAAAATTTTTTTTTATTTTTATTATTAATCTTTATTGTCATTGAGATCGAGGTAATTTATCAATTTACCAGCTTAACGAGCAAATAATTCTTTACCTAATATGCAAATTACTCAAAAGAACTCATATTACGTATATTTTGACAAATTAAAATCTACCACCCGCACGATTCAAAAGTTCGATGGAATTAGCGTCGAACGAGATTTCGTAGCTTTGATTATTATCAGATATCCAACAGGAATAATTCGAATTAAATATTCAGGAAACATTTGCATTCAGCATCCGCATTGTTTAATGCGGGGATATTTAATTTATGTATGTTGAATGAAAAATTTGTTGATTAAAAAATGCTAAAAATAAAAAAAAATCAATCAATTGGAATTCAGGTATGTATGGCGCATTAATTCCATAGAATTCTATATAAAGTGACGCTATTAATTTATTATTTAATTATAATGCGATTGCAATTGGGATCAATAGAATAAGGTCAATCAATATTTAATAGTATTCTGATTTTACAGACGATTGAGAAGGAAATTAAAGAATTTTTTTTATTCTTTCACAACGATTTTTTAATGTTCAATGCTAATAGCTTGTTACTATACTGGAGTTCAAAAATTAATTTACACACAAAAATAATAATTTTCTTAATTTTCATCAAAAACATTATAACAAATTAAAGAAGCTACATATGCGAAAACTAAAAATTGGTGTCAATTACGAATTAATTGCATTAAGCTCTGCAATTTACCTGAACTTAAAGAAATTACATATAATATTTAAGATTTTAAACTGCAGTATTGAATGAATTATTATTTATGCTTAAGTATAAAGAATCGTTACTAAATCGAATTTTATATTTTTATTACTTTAGTCTCATTGGACCAATATTGCATAATTTGAATTTCTATATCAACTCAATATTTCGACTGTCAGAAACTATAAAGTTGGTTATGCTTTTTTATAAATAACTATGCGCTGAACGCGGTTAATAATATAGAGGAAGAAAAAGATCCAATTAATTTATATTTCCATCTTTATTACCTACATATACATAAAAAAATTATTCAGACACCCTGCCATGTTATGTTATTCACTTTTGGGACTATTAGAAAAATGCTGTAAACATTTCAAATTTTATTACTAAAGTTAATTTAAAGAAAAAATTCGTTTACACTAAATGAAAAGTAGAAACGTTAAATCGTTATTTAACCATTATACAATACAGTCTTACATTGATATTCTGCTTATAAAGCCCTTTTCAATTTAAAATATAAAAATCATTATTTTGATTTGTCAGGTAATATTGTGTATTAAAAAGAAAATATTATCTATCAATTATTATTTGTATACATTTTTTTACTAAAAACAATATTTAAATATGTAAAATTGAATTTCGAAATAGCATCTTAAGAGTAAAAGTCTAAATTTTAATCTTTTATTTTTTTAATTTTTCCAATCCGCAGACTAGTTCGTAATTCGGGCGACTGTTTTTTCATTATTTTGTTTTGTTTATTTTTATTTTATTATTCCTCACAAAATTGTATAAGATTTCCCAGGCACAGAGCTAATCACTGCCGATTAATTTTTCATTTTTAAGCTGTCGAGTTACTCATAAAACCTGTGGGAAATACATTCATTACTGATTGAGTTTTCTCAATAATTCTTGGAAAATTATTTGTCCAATTTGCGAATTCCCACAGATATCTAAAGTCACCTAAAATAGATGCGCCCACCTTTTTGAGAAAAAAATTTCCCACAGACCGAAACCAGCCATTCCGAGCAAGTTGTCATCATACACATGGTTAGCGCTCTCGATTTATTTATCGACGAGTTACGCCAAGACCTGACTTGAGCCCGGAGGAATTTGCCGAACATCGACTCGGTCCAGATGTTCCTTAACCGATTTTCACTGATCATAAAATCCATGTCTGTTAGTCATCAATGCTCGACTCCAGACAAATCCCCAATTGAGTCACTTTCGTGTGATGTCGCTTGCTTCAGACGCTATTGCAACGGTAGCATCGCGGCTTTAAATAAAACCAAAAAAATGGATTTTTCCCACATCCCAAAAAGTAATCTGTAACATTTCATAAAAAACTGCTTAAACTAAAAAAAATAGGAGATAAATAAGAAACCCATGCTACGGGGACATTAGGCATTAAGGAACGTCGCATCTCTTTAGCTACTTCTGTTTTTTTAGGCCGAAGGTTTTCGGTGAGTCCTTTACGCCTGACAGATATATTATGTCTGGCTTATGCAACAGTTGGATCAGGTTTCATACTCAAAACCAGGAGTCAAAGATGAGTTCGATGACATTTCTTGATGATATTTTGGATACACCCATATCACTGGTGTCACGCACAATAAAAATTTGTTGCATAATGTTGAAACACTTGCCTCACATGCATGAAATTCTGAGTTGGATCGGGTTCAGTATCAAATTTTAAATTAATGAGATCTTAAATGGCCTAAGTTTGACCATTCGGGGTTGCTGGCAGTTTTATCAGTACATATACTTATAATTAAAATACACCATATGTATCTAATGATAATAATATAATAAATTAATTAATAGCGCTGGTATTGCAAGTGCATATACACTACTCCTTACAATTAAGGGAACAAAAAACAAATTTAAATTTCGTAGTGATTTTTGACGGGCTGTATCTAAGCGAGAAATGATCGTATCGAGGATCTAAAAAAAACGTCTTAAAGCTTCAAAACTCTAGTTTGTGGAACTTTCAGCCAAACAATTTTCAAGGCCACAGTTCTCACGCAATCCAAAGAAAAAGCGCAAAAAAAAAAATGTTTCAAAATTTTTAGTATTTGTTCTTTCGACCCACGGACTCGGAAATTTTTTTTTTTATTTGACCACCCTATGGACCAGATAGCCTGTTAACTCAGCTTTAATTTTCTTTTTTCAAATCCTTCTTACGTTGATATCCAATATCCGATATTTAGCGAAAAAGGACACATTTATATTTAACCATCGATATCTCAGGAACAATTGATCGTACAGAAAATTTAAGCGCAGTTTCGGAAACTGGAATAAATTTCCTAAAAGAATCTGTCAAGGCATTTAAAAAAACAATTTTTTTATATCCGTAATTTCAATTTAAAAAAAAGGGACTTATTCCTTTGTTTTGGTAAATCGATCGCATTTTTGCAAATACTGATGGAAAGGCTAAGGTTTGTAGGAATTTTTACACCTCAATGTACCCCCAATAGCCCTGCAAATCCGCAGATCGATCCATTGGACGGTTCCTCCGGTCCGATTGGTCAAAGTTTTTGAAAAATTAAAAGAACAAGAATTGTGCTCTTAAACATCGTATATGGTAATCTTCATAAAAATGGAAAAAATAATTTTTTTTCGGCTTTTCTCACAAATCTTTTACAATTCCAACATTTGTCCTGGCATTGATTGAAATAGATTTTGGAGCATTTCTGCGGAAATTTCAGATCATGCTTCTGTAAGGCGATTTTAACCCTCTGAACGCTATTGTACGGTCATCACATGTCTTGAAAGTATTGACTAGAGATTATCCACATCGTTTGAAGCCCGACGTTTTGAAAATAAGCTTATTGTGTCGATATTTTTGTCTTCCAATCATTTAAAAATTGTCTAAGAAACTTGATTGTAGCGTTGTCTTGTTGAAAAATCAAGTCCAAACCACACAAATGTTCTCCTCGCTGAATCATAACTTCTCCTAAGAGTTGAATATGCATTTCGGAACTCATTTTTTGTGGAACAAATGCAATTCCCGTCGTTTAATGAGGAGCAAAGCCAACCCACACCATCACACTTCCTCCACGGAAGGTATGGCTCAGTCCTAACTTTTCATTTAGTCTTTTATCGTGCCAATACATATTGTCCAATTCATTTATCCTTTCGGCCAATAAGTTGTGGCATGATAAAAGGCAAAATGAAGAAGTAAGAAAAAGTGTGATGATGTGGGTTGGCTTTAATAATATAAATAAAAGACAAGTGCGGATAGAAAATTCATCAAAAGCACTCCGATTAATTAATTCCAAATTTTGCAGGATTTGTGGCCATTTCCAAAACTCAAATTAACACCTTTGTATGAATTGAATTAGTCATTCCCTGCGCCGGTGTACCACCCCAACAATCAATTTGATATGTGTTATTTGGGTGCTCAATATCCGCATTTATTATTTAGCTATATAAATGCAATATACGTTCAAAACTATCAATAAATATCGACAACAACCCGAAAGCGCATCATTCCCCTTGTGGAGCGAATTTAATTAATTCTCTACAATTTGCCCGGTCCCGTGGGCAATGCCACTTCTAAACTCGGGCGCGGTATTTTTTGTGCCCCTGAGGTTTGTATTGCAATCAAGTACTTGGGATCGATTTCAATTCTGCAGAATACCTGCGTTTGTCAGCTATGTGCAAACTGAGTACTAATTATAATGAAATTCTCCACAGATCCAATATTCGATGTGCATATCACCATCAATTAATTAAAGCTTGATTACGTCCTCCCCGCTTAGATTCTGATGGACAGAGTGTTTCTCAAATGAAAATTTTCTTATAATATCTCAAATACGCCCTCCACAACATTGGTGCACTTAATATGCAGCTTTATATAATAAGTGGAATATATTAACTACACTAAGTAAGAAAAACGTGTTGGTAATTTTAACAAAAGTGGCTTGTTTCACTTTGCTATCAAAAAGAAATTTAATGCAACCAAAATCAAGTTGGACAAGCAAAAAGGTTAAGTTATTTCAACAAAGCACTAAAGCGGATTGTTTGCTCTAACGAAAATTAATTTGTTAATTTTAATTTGATTTTTAAAATTGATTTAACTTATAACAGTGAAAGTATACATAAAGACATTTTCTAAAACAAGTATTCCAATTAGATGGTAATTATTAACTGATTTTTAGACCACCACCCAACTAAGGGTACCGGTATTTGTTTTATATGTTTCCTCGAATCCCTGAAGGGGTTCCTTTCTACTAAAGTTAAAATTTTAGTAATCGGACTTAATTTAGAGGTTCTTTTTGATTTGTTCAATGATAAAGTGGCTTATGTAATTTGTTTTTTTTTTATTAGGAAGGAAACAAGTTTTAGAAACTTTAAAGAATAAAACCTTCAGTTAGCTGCTTAAGAGCGAATTCCCATTTAAAATATTCTTTAATAAAATATGGTTCTTTTACTTTGTTTACTTATGTATATTTAAACCCAAAATGAATTTTTGTCGTTTTTCATAAAATAAATATGTAAAAGTGACTGTTTTAAATTGCACATAAATGGAAAACAAAACATTTTAAAAATTTAAGTTTGCTAACAAAGTGAAAGGGTATTTAAAGTTAGCATTTTAACCAATAAAAACATTACACGAACAGAAAATAAAACAGGTAATTTTAAAGAAAACGTCAAATCTTAACGCATTGGATTACGGTCGAATATCCTGCATATTCAGCCATTTAGGCTTCAGATAACTAAAATCATGGACTAATCTTAAAAACTTTTCGTGCAGGAAGCCTAGATTCAAAATATTCAATTTATTATAAAGGCATTTTCTAAAATCTAAACAAATAATTTTTTTACGTAGCTTTATTTGTTGTTTGCTTTCACATTTTTTTAGTTTATAAGTGGTTAAAGATCATTTGAAAGATGTGAAGGAGAAGCTGATCACTTATGTATTTCGCTTAATATGAAGCCCATCTCCACATATCGAGGATTTGTTTTGAATATTTTGTTTAAAAATATGTATTTTATTTTCGATTTGACTTTTTTGATTGATTAAGATAGTTAATAGTTCCAAATGTCCTTTAACAAACTCAAATTAAAATTTAAGACAGACAAAAGGCCGATCTGTCTTGAACACATGTTTATATATTTTGTAACCAATGCTTTTGTATTTGCGAAGTCCATACTTCAAAAAATTTCAATAATTTTACTAAACAACTAAATTTTTTGTTCACTGTAACTCAAGTCTGGATCATCAGAAATCAAAATACTAAAGGGACATATTAGAAATTATATTTCACTGGTACTGAATGAACAGTTTATAAAAATTTTGATTTTGTTAAATGGTTAAAAGTAAAAATTCAAATTCAAAGTTTTAAGCATTCTTTGCAGACGCTCGAGTCGATTTCGCGTAAAACAGTATATTTCGATAAATAATATGAAATTTTCGCAAAATATGTTTGAAATAATGTACTTTTAAAAAATAAAATTAACTCAAAATCGATGATTTGAAGATTTTCAATGATATGGAGTCCGTAAAAAAAAATTTAAAATCGTGGGAAAATTATATTTATATTACCACCTGGATAAATTATGATTGATTAGGTAATGGTAGATTTTTGGTAGACATTGCATGGACTCGTAAAGGCTGAAAATCTATCTTTCTATTAGGGAAGCATCTAAACCACAACCACAGGAAAAACAGCAGTCGAATGGTGGCTTATTTCATTGTGTTTATATTGAAAAATTAGACAACCTATGAAAAAATTCTTTGCTACGACCTTCCAATGCTATTTTATATTGTGAACGCTGACTTGTTCCACCGAGAGGTGGGTCTTGATAAAACTATAACTCCTTATATGAATAGACAATTAGTAAAAACGCTATACTCAAAAAAAAATAAAAATCAGCATGAGAAATATCTATTTTTCGTACAACAAAACAATAAAGTTCAATGACTGATATTTAGTTGAAAATCCCTTGGTCATGATGATCTTATCACTATTATCTTGCCCCAGTTTTTAATCACACTCATCCCTCGAAACGTTCCTGGAAAAGTCGTTCAAAGCGAAACCGTGTAAAACGAGACACAGAGTTCATACAAAATAGAAAGATATGTATATTATAAGTAATAAGTCTAATACATATTTGTAAGATCTTCTGTTTACTGAAAATGAAAGATATAAAAGTGAAGACATCTTTTTGAATAAATTTTTAAAGTTAATAACAATTTAAAACCGACCGTTACTTTTATATATTTTACAATTTAATCCTCCAACAAGGAATTTTAGAATTATTTATTTAAATTTAGTTTTACTTTTTCAATAGTTATAATTCATCGAATAAATACATATTTTAAAAGGTTTAAAGGGAACAAAGATTAGTTTATTGAAAAGAAAAGAAAACATGATTCATTTGCAAGTTCATTTCAAAGTTTTAGTTTGCACAAAACCCCCCTATTTTATTAAATTTTCAAAACTTCGAGAAAGAATGTAATAAAGGAGATCTTTAAATCTATCATCAAATCAAGTCTGCAATATGAAAACTGGCATTTTTGAAAGTATGTTAGGAAACAATAAATAGCAACGTTAAGAATAATGTTATTAAAAAATCCTCTTCTGCGTCTGGGTAGCATCTTCTTGTAACTGATCCTGTTGTACCAAGTAAGATGCAAGCATGTTAATTGTTCTGAAAATTCAAATTAAATTATATTCGCGGAAAATACACAGGCAGCAGCAATCTTGCGAAAATTTCATCGACTTAATATGAAACAAGAAGACCCCCAAGAAATGAGCTAAGTTCCTGGGGAGTTGCATAAGACTGACGGGTCCTTTTTTGAGCTTAGCTCAAGAAGGAGGATTTCTTAAGGATCCTTTAATCATGTAGTCAACTAAAAACACTGCAAGCAGGAAGAACGTCCTTTCTGAAGGGTGCTAGTTAACTCCCCGAGATGATGGTTCGGATGCCCTTCTAACGAGGGAATTTTCCGCAGTCTCAAGGCGACTGCCGGACTCATCCCGCAGCTTGTATTACACTCGTTTACTTACATAAGCTGAGCTGAGCATAACTGATTGACGGTACATAATTATGTTGACATTTTCATTAAAATGTCAGAAAGTTTTTCTGCCCACCCTCTGAACAAGAACAAAAAAAATTGTTCCCAATAAATCCCGGGGTTGGGTTTTTGCGGGGCATGAGCCCGGCCAGCGCTCATTTGTAATTGATTCAGAACACGAAGCCGAAGGCAATTACTTTACTTAATGTTCTTGAGAACGGCTTTCCTCTCAAAATATTTTTAATAAAATTTAATCTGGGTCAGTTAAGTTTTATGTTCGTTGTATCGCTCGTAAAGGCTTTGTTGAGTGTCATAACTTTTAGCGCTTTTGCCGCATTTTCCCCCAGAGTGTTCAAGTGCTGGAAATTTTGTTAAAATATATGATTCCCCGGGATTCATGCATGATGCACACGGAAAATAGAAAATAACAAATTTTCTTGGCATTGTGGTGCAATCCATGCTACAGTTTTCTATCCCCGCCACAAACATAAAATCGTTTTCTCTCGTTTACTTCACTTTTTTAAAGTTGTAAATGCATCGTTGATGACAATCGATAGAAATACTATGTATATGCTCTGTATTTGAAAGTGTATCGTGAACCCTTCTTCTAAAATAACCACTATTCAAAAAATCGTCGTTCGTTTTTAAAAGAAACTATAAGATCGAATGTTTTCAAACTTGGGGGATGTATTTATGTGTAAATGAGGTAAATGCGAAAAAAATTGATACAAAAATGATTGAATACCAGCGACTTAAATTCGAAAAATACGATTTTGAGAAAAACCACTCTTAAACTATTTAATACACGACCATAAATTTTTAACAGCATATTTTCGAAGGTATAAACTTTCGAAAAAAGCAAAACAAATTTTTTCCATTTTCCAATAATGTTATAGCCTTAAATCCCGCGCGTTAGTAAATCAATTAGACTAAGTGAAATTCTAAATTCTAACAATTTTGTTTTATTGTGAACCATTTATGATTTGCAAATCTACTATCAAACCTGCGGATAAATTTATTGATCTTTGTGAGACATTTTGACATTAGTGATAAAGAGAATATTAACAGATTAACAGTCTTGAAGAAAACCCATGGCAAAAACCAAGATCAACCTACAGGAGCAAGACCAAGATTCGACATGCAAAATCGAAACCAAGAACAAGACTATGCTAGACGACGCGACGATTAATAAAATGGAATATTTAAAACAATATGATGTAATTTTAAAAATGAAAGTAGGTTCAAACACTCTTACATTTAAAAAATACGTTTGTTGCCTAGAAATCAGTTTGATTTCGATCGCATTTATAGAGATCCAATAAAAACAAAAAGAATATATGTATGTTATAATGTATTTTAATGCTAAATCTTTAACTGGAAAATTTTATAAACCATTTTTGAAAATTATCAAAATGTAGAAAATTGCATTTTTGGTCCTTACGCTGCGAAAACTAAGCTATATATAAAAACTAACTGAACCTTCTCTGTCGAGCACAAAATAAAAATTCTTTATGATGTTCTCTACAAAAAATACAGCCATTTAAGGATTTAGGCAAACGATGAATTCAAAAAAATAGTTATCCAATGCTAGAAAGATTGTTTTCGAAATAATAAAATTTAACTATTTTTCAATAATAAAAGTTTAATTAATTTTTAAATGAATAATACCCTCCTTATGAACGGCATATACATCAACGTAGATAATTGCAGTGAGTAACGTATACCAAACTCCTGATCTAAGGGTGTAGAAATACAAAACTGCAAACGAGACTAAGCCCAAGATTAAATCATCAAATGTGCAAAACCAAAATGAAGACCAACACTATCGTGGTCTTGATTTTGCTTTAATTTATAATTATTTGTAAGCACCCGAAAAGCCTTTGAGTAGTAAATGTTGAGTTAAAAAGGCATCCAATTAGTAATAAAATCAATTATCTTTCCTCTAATGAGTTTGATAGCAAATCAATTAGAACCACGGAGTCAAATGTTTAAAGGTTTCTAAACATTAAAAAGTTTTATATACGCTTTAGAATAATATTGCTAAATTAATGCATCGTAAAATTGTAGTTTCAAAAAAATGAACTTTAACAAATCAAATTACATAGGTATTTATTGTTCAACTTTTGTGGAAAAAAAATATGTAAAATAAATTGTCTTTTTCCACAACAAACATAATTAATTATACTACATACATATAAGTACCTATACATACTTCTTCCAGCTTATTTTTGAAATGTTTGTATAATAACAAAATTTATTTTAGCTTTAAATTTTATTGGTTAACAATTCTTCTGAAAATTCGCGCTTTCTTTAAAAGTTTTTAGAGTTAAGAAGTTGGTTTAAAGAAATTAAAAAATAAACCCACCGTCAGTTGAGCGTTATCGCATTTCCAAGTCGTTGCATGGACACACGAAATCAAAACTTTAAATAAACGGAGCACGGAGCACGGAGCACATGTTTCGATGCCATTTTTAATTCCAGGAAAGAGGTTCGTTTCACCTTCAAAGGTTAAAACAACCCAGGTTAGGAGGTTGGAAAGACGGTTAAAGTGAAATAAAAATTAAGAAAACACATGCATTACTCCAATGAAAATAAACATGACGTTGGAACTGCTCTTGCACGCAAAAATTAATAAAACATGCATACAAAATGAGCTGTTGAGGACCGGAGGAGTTCTCGGAAAAGGCAGTCAGCAGGAAAATTTATTGATGAGCTGAGACAACTCTTATGATGATAACAAATGGAAAATGGGCACACGAAAAATAACAAATGAGGAAAGAAACTCCTGGGTCCTGACAAAAACACATAAAACTCACGGGGTAATGCTCAGGTAATGCATCATCGCAGTTACAAGTTCGCGCAGTAGTTTTAGTTTTTATGTTGACCGTGGCCAACATAAACGATGCATGAGCGGTGAAAAATGTTTTTCACTTGCGGAAAATGGTTTCGTAAATAAGGTTAAACCCTGGATGCTGTGGACTGACTGTACTTTTAATTTTCAGATATAAAAAGAGTGCAGAGTTTATAATAAACTTTTCTGTGCGCATTGTTTGCAGTGTTTACATACCTAGCTCAGAAGTTTTCTTAACTTTTTTGATATTTATCGCAGTTTTTAATACACGAGATGTTTTAAGGTATGCTGGAGGTTCCCAGCAACAGAAATTCGCTTCCACGCCATTAAAATACCAAAGGTAGATGAAAATGGGAACAGCGCATTCAACTAAAAAATCTAACATTATTTGCTGAATGCTATTTATTATGACATGATTTTGATTTTTATTATCTTTATTATACTGATTATTTTTGAATTTCCTTCTTAAGGGGACTTTTAATTTCTAAATTTTCAAAAATTCGATTTTTTTTTTACCTAAAAACATTCCTTAGTATCATAGAAATACTGTTCTAAAATTTTATTAAGAAATTTGAAAAAGAAAGGAAGTTATAGCTATATTTATAACGGTACCTACGTGGTAATAATACGTGATAATAATACTTTAAACACGTTTTTCTCGATATCACATTTTTCAAAACTGCGTGACGTTTTTTTCAAAATCTACTAAACCAATCTCAGTAAACCAATTTTTGTTGATACTTTATATATACGACTACTAAGTAAACCTCTAAAAAGTTAAAAAAACCACACCTTTTTAGTACAGGGGTAAATTCACCCCGAAAACAGGTGTCTTTTCGAAATTTTCATAAAATCGCGTATAAAAGCCATAAAAATATAAAAAAATTAACTTTTTAAAGGTTTATTTAATAGTTTAAGAATTTAAAAAAAATTTGTTACAGGAAGGCTGAAAAGTGTCCTGCAAATTAAAATGCATCTTTTGAAAGACGCCCTCTGCAGTGGTGAAAAACAACTAAAAGTGCAAAACAAAATTTTTTTTTGTATACCTCAAAACCTTTTCAACAATGTATAAAAAAAATTATAACCACAGATATAATAGTTTTTTTTTTTTTAAATATTTTAAATTTGCCTTTTTTTCCCAATTTAGAAAGTAAAAGTCCCCTTAAGCATTTCTCCTAAAGGTAAATTTTAGCATTTCTTGTTTTTAAGTTTCTTTAAAAAACATGTTATCTTAGACAAGAACAACATTTTAAGAATATCGAAGCTTCACTTAGCCGATTACATTCTTAAAAAAATCTAAAAAGTATCGTGCGATTTGAAGAAAAATAGGTGGCAAATATCAGTTTGAAAAGGCCTTAAAAATATGTTTTCTTACATTTAAAGAACTAAAATGCTCATGACCCAATTCAACGTCGTTAGAAATTTCATGTAAAGTGATATCCAAACAATTTTCTTTTTGCAAAATTTAATTACACATATGAGTAAGGGTGAAAAACTAAGACTGAAAATGGATTGAAATTTTAATTTTAGATAGAATCCAATCTGAAATAAGAAATTATTATTTTAACAAATTACATCGAGAAAGTTAAGACGAGATTCAGTTTACAATGAGACCGAAATATTTGTTCAGTCAAAAGAGCCTGTCTGAAAATTTTATATTACTATAGATGTATCCGAAAACATTGAATCAAGACTAAAATATCAGTTGCCTTTGATGGGTACTAGCAAGAAACTGAAAAGATACTTACATATTTCATCTTTTGGAATTATTGTCTGCTACATATTTAATTGATTATTAATTTTTCGAATACACAAGATTTCAAAATTATTTCCAAATTTCAAAACATTAAAAGATTAACTGAGTAATTTGGTTATGCCCTGTGTACATATTTTAGGTAGGTACTATTTAGTAATCAAATATATACTCAAGATTTGTACTTTACCCTGTTTAAGAGTCCAAAACTAATTTAGTTTCAGCGTCCACATTTTTTTATTTTTTTATTTTATTTTTTTTTAAAGACGCTTATAGAGCTATTATTTAGAGCTACAAGTTTCTTTTTAAGCTGCAACAGCGCCCTTAAAACTATTTTAGAGCTTCTGTACAGCAAAAAGTTCCGCTTATAGAGCATAATTTTGCTTTAAAATTTGGTATATTGTAGCTTATCAAGAGTTCTTTGCTCTATAATGTTAGTTCTATAAGCGTTGCAAGAGCATTTGTAAAGCTTGTTATGGAGCTGTTATAGAACTTCTGGAACCAAACGGCTTTATAATAGAGGTTTTATCTTCAAGTAGTCAATAATAATAAGACGAAATGAGAAAGCATTTCATCTTCCTTTCTTCAATTGTTAAATATGTACATGTCAATATTTTGACAAAGTTGAACCAATATGGAAAGAATACTTTTTCATTTTCATTACTCAAAATAATAATTTTTGCGATATTTCAAATGGGATTTTTCATACCATTTAAAATTTATTGTAAATATTGGGGAGATACTTCGATAAATTACAATACGCTCTTATAATTCTAAAAAATAACTCAATAATTTTTTTTTCAAAAAAATTTTTGTAATTAAATTATGTACTAAATGCAATTGAAAAAATGTCTAATAAATTTCTTAGAGTGGAAAATACCTGAACATCTTAGTTATGACAAAAGAAAACTCTGAAATAAACATTTATGGAGTTATTTTGTTTCTCATTTTTATGGCAGCCATTTTTTCCACAACAAATTAAAAATAATACATCGAGCTACTTCTTATACTCAGTAAGAGTCACTTGCTCTATATAGCGAGCAATTAAGATGATTAGCAGCTACTTGGTCCATTAAAAACTTTATTGTAGCTCTTTTAGAGCTAGCAGCTGAATACCTTTGCTTTTTAAAACTACTAGCCCTACTTCGCATGCAGTTTCTGCCCGACACGATTACTTGACGTTTGATTTTGACAACTGTGATGTCTATTTTTCAACACACTTTTTCTAAAATTTCTGCTGCTTTTATATTTTCTCCAAGATTGCAGATTTTTAAACATCCTGGATATTTTCACTTCCATGGCTATTTGTAAGAACTTTGACATTAAAAGTAAAAGTAACTAGCTTTAAATTATATTACCCCAACACCTATAGCTTTAAAATAATATAAAATTCAGTTGAAAGCTTTATATCAACATCTTTTACAACACATAGCTTTTTGTCAGAAAAATTGCTCTATATTGTGATTATAGCACTGACTTTTAGAGGAACTTTAGGGTGGGAATTTGATTGCTCTAAAAATGCTCTACAAGAGTTCATATTTCCATAATAAAGCTGTTATAAAGCATTTAACTTTTAATTCAAAGATGCTCTATAATAAAATCAATTTTTGCTCTAGAAACAATTATAGAGCAAGTTATTAGAGCCTTAAGCTTTATAAGCAAATAGAGCTATTAGAATAAACAAAACTAAGTTATAGAGCATTGTTATTAATATTCGTGCTCATAATTACTTTTGCCGACTATATAAAGCGGGCAACTTAGTTTTATACTCTTTTAAAATCGTTATAGAGCAAAATTTGAAAATCGTTGCTACAGGCTCTTAAAAATGCTACTTGGGTAATCATGCCTTTTAAGTATTAAATATGTATGTATGTAGATAATTATTAGCTAAATTGAAATTTATGAACAATTTATCCATGTAAAAGAAACATTATTTCGCGAAAATAAAATCAAATTGCCTAGCTAGATTTATATTCACTCTGCGTTAAAAATGTAATCCAAAAATTTTACTGGTTCAAGGTTTGAATTTTGAATGAGTATAAATATCATGCCATCATAATCGTGATTATCGACTACCTAATTATTTTGCTACACATTTATAATATTTAGTTTGGATCTGCCATTTTCAATTTCGAAATGTTTATAGTAATTTCGTGATAGTTCTTTACAAGTTAGTCAAATTCAAAAAAAATTTGGTCAAATGCCCAAATTTTAATATTACTGTCACTGTAATTTACATTAAAATCATTTCAACTTCCAAAAAATCGGTCGCTAAATTGGGTCCGCTGGTTTAGTAGGCCAAAACTTCTTACAATTTACCACATATTTATGTTTCTTGTAAGTATTATGGCAACATCATTTTAGTACTCCATTACTTGCCACATGCATGATTACAACATTTAATCAACTTAGCCTTTCTTGATTTGATCTTTTCATTTTTTAGTTCAGTTTTCATACGTTTATTTGTTGCTCAATTACGACTTAACGCTTGGCCCGATCATTTTCATTTTTTAAGTGAAATCACTACATTACCCGACTTAAGATATAGGCTACTTTTGTGACCACAATTTTTGAAATTCTAATGGATTATGGCCCCTTCTGATGGTCCATTCACCATGGTACCAAAATGCGTTTTGGATGGGCTCCTAAATTTCATAATCTGAATATTGAGCATTTTTGAGATATTTAATTAAGCAGTATTTATGATATTTATGATACACCGGGTGAAACCGGATTACTCAGCTAGTATAATAAAATACGTTATAGAATCTTAAAAAACTTATATTATATTCACTTTCTAATATAGAAATATTTATAACTTCTTCAGTATATACCATCGTCATATTCTTATGTAAATGTAGACTAGTCCATTAATTATTTTCCTAATTTTATTTTCCTTTTATTGTCAAGTATTTTTAAAAACAGGAGTCCCTGTTTCGAGTTCTATACCTGATTTTCATGTAATATTTTCTGTAAGATTAATAAAATTCTGCATCTTTTACTTCGTTCAATAAAAATGTAAATTTTTTATTAAAAAAATACTCGCTTATCCTTTTCCTTTATAAAAACACCTCATTGAAACTGAATCTTTGCACTCAAATTAAAAACACTTCAAAAGTACACATTCAGGCAATTAATTATTATAGTCTTGTGATAAGAACATGTGGTGAAAGTGGTTTGTCATCCCCAAAATATAATCAAAAGGCCCAACAGAAAAATGTGGAGAACACTTGAATAACTCAAGCGAGCAATGCCACGTTTAAAAGTGCTCCGGGCAGTTTTTTCCCCTTGGTAAAATGCTATAAATATAAATTAAAGGGCTGTCGCCGTGCGCCTCCTGCAGATCGGTCTTATTAAACAGCGGCCAAATAAAAGCGTACAAATAGTCTTGAGCCTATCACAATTATGATGATGGCCACAATCCTCCTCACATTCCCCTAGTTGGATGCACACGTCTTCGAATCTTCTCTTATCTTTAAATGGAAGAAAAAAATCTAAAAGGAATTAGTCTTTTTTTCGTCCTAACTTATTGTATACTTGGAATTATTGTGTGCTTCTGATGCACAAAAAGTCGGTTGATTGCCTTTAGTCTCAAAACTCCCGTCAAGATTTCTTTTCAGTTTATTTATCATATTTTTTAGTCGATCCTGCCACACTTCATGCACGTGTTTTTCTTTTGAGGGTAAGGTTCAAAAAGAAAATAAATCCCTTTGAACATCTTTGATTCCTATGGTTAAACTTTTCAGATAAGATTAATAAAGTTAATCTGCCGGTTCCTTATTTTTGCTTTTTTTATAAGGCATAGAAAGATTTTCAAAACTGGGGTATTAGTGGAATCTAAAAGTTTCGAACCGATTTGCAAAATCAAATACCATTCTAAGTATAAATGAAGTAATCCCATATATGATTTTGAAATAAAATGCTGGTTTTAATTTCGATTCTATCTTAATAAATTACAGAAAAGGATCCTATTTTCAGTTCCAGATTTTTTCAATTTCAATAGTTTCTGTAAACAAATTTTTGGTTTTGCAATAAAATTTAAGTCATTAATTTCTTACACAAAATTCTTATTATTTTTAAATAAGTAAAAATAAATAAAATAATAACACTTACCATATAGGATAACAGAGACTGTTTTCGTCCGATATGATTTTCATGAAGAAATGCGTTAACCTTTAAAAAAGACGATTTTTAGAACTTTTTGAAAAATTCTTAGCACATTTTGAAAAAGATTCTTGACAATTTTCATTAAAATCGAAGAAATTTCAAACATGTGTATTAAATTCAAATCAATGGACCCTCTTTTTGTAGCCGTTCGAATCAGAGCAAAACGTACTTACAAAAGTTCCAAAGTTCCTAAGTTTTGAATAAACTCATTTCAGTTGCCTTTGACTTCAAAGTGACTAAAAAAGTCGGATAAAAAAATTTAATTGAAATCAAAGTACATAACTTAAATTAACTTATAAAAAATTTAGAAACTTTATTCAGGAATTTTTCTATAAAAAGAGCTTTTGTAAGCTAGCTTGTCATAATTTTCGACAAGTGATAAGTCTTCGGGAATTAGGGCCAATGTGAATATATATAATTTAAAATCAAGTTTTTATTTTTAATATAAAATATTTATTTCCTTTTGTATAAAATGTACTAAAAAACATTTAGGTACGAGTACAACATTCAGACTGAATATTTTTCGTCGAAAGCTTAATGTCATAAACTCAAATATGTCTTAAGTAACCTTCACATAAAAAGGTCAAAGAAAATGTATTCATTGTCTATAATTAAGTAATTTTGCGTTAAACGCATGTCATTAGCGTGAATTCTTGAATAAACGCGTCAAAATAAAAATTATAACCTAATCAAGAAATTTTGATGTGATAAACTCCGAAAAACTTTAATAAATTGTACTACCTTCTTATTCAATTATGTATTTTTTATATTATATACTCCAAGGCACCTAAACTTAATACTCCTCTCAATAACGTACAGTCGCAATGTTTTGCTTTGCTTTTGCGTATTTCTAATTGCACGAGCAACTATCGCGTTTAGCTTACTTTGTACTTTTAATTAACTGTACGCACTTTTTAGCAGTGTTTTATCACACTGGGCAATCACATATCACATTCACTTGTATTAATTAATTTGTTCATTGCAACATTTTTATTGCCGTTTAAAATTAAAGACGAATTACAGTATGGATTTGTAAAAGGACATAACTTCATTCATGTGTTAACCCATTAACGACCAAGGTCGTTGATTTTATAACGTTTTTGAATCTAAATTTTATATATGTAACAAACTAGTAATAGATCATTTAAAGGCAAAAATTTCCTGTTAAACTTTAATAATTTTATGCACCGATGGTTGAAGAACATTCCAGAATTCTGCGCTTTTTATGTCTGAAAAAAATCATAAAAATAGAAAATAACGCATTTTTTTTGTCAAATTTTTTTAATTCTGAGCCCGGATTCAGTTTCAGCACACCCGAAAAGAAACTTACCTTTGACCTAATTGCTATTTTGTTACATACATAAAATTGATTCAAAAACATGTTATAAAATCAAAAATCTTGGTTATTAATGGGTCCAATAAACAAGTTGCAATTGTAAAACAGAGATGGAGAACATAATTTCTTTAACTGCACATAAAATATTTACTTTAACTTCGAAATCCATTTCGTATTTTAAGTCAACTTAAACCGTTAAAAATTCAAAATAGTGCATTATATTGACTAAGCGAACTGGCCTATGTACATTAAGTACATGCAAAAACATAGCGAACTGAAAACAAAGTTCATTATATTCGGCCACATCACTGTTTTAAAATTTTCAATCGCCCAAGCACAAAGAAATGATTATGCTAAATATTACAAACGTATAAGTCTGTAACTGTCGAGATGTGATTGCCCGCACAAACATAAATCTTATAATTATGTTCATTATAAATCACATCAATGAAAGACGGTCAGCACCTTACAAATTGTTTAAATTGAGAAAGAAAACTACAAAACATAACTGGGTTCAATTTAAAATATAAATGGCAATGTAATTTCTTTCTTAGAATATACTTAACATATATGCTCTTATATTATATTTTCATATATATATATAAAAAAGTCTTCCACTCGTAACTGAAATAACCAAAAACGTTATTTCATTCTTAATCCTTGGTTGCATTATTAAAATTATCTGTAACGAAAAGTTAGAAAAATAAATTAACTTATTATTAATGTTTCAATGATTCTTCCACCTGACGTCACGGAAAACATTTATCGTTGAAAAATATGAATATGTACATTTAAGGTATAAGAATTCTAAAACTTCAAGTTCAAGAGTCAGATAAATTTAAGAACAAAAATTTGACAAATAGATTGAAGAATAAGTTGCTCATATCTGCCAAGTTGGTTTAGTTCAAAATACATTAATTCCATTATTAAAAAACGAACTTTTTCGGAGATAGCGACATTAAATTCATATGACAATAATATGCAAATAAATATTGCTCACATCAATCTGTCGGAAATACGATAAAATGTGTAATGAACAAAATAAAACTTGTGACCCGGAAACCTGGGATATGTTCATAAAATTCTTTCACCTACATAGTCAAACTTTGTCGAGTACACTCGTTGACACTCCTTTCGAACTATTCTGACGGATTAAAATTTTATGACTATTAAAATTCGAACAACATATTACTTTTACACAGAATATTCTTCTAAAAATTTCAAAAAAAAATTAATTTATCTTGATAAGGTAGAAACCTTCTTAAAGAATTAAAATAAGTTAGTAGAGACAAACTATACAACTTATGTTTACGGTTCCGTCAGAGTCTCTAATTTAGGCAAACTCATTAGAATTAACTATTCCATCTAAACTTTAAAATAAATAAATCAGATAAAAATGTACATAGTTTAAATACATACCCAAGGTTTTTTTGATTTCTTTCAGATATTTGCAGTATTGATCTGATTGGTGTGAATTCCGAGCTATACAACCAGCAACTGTATTAAATGCAATATCGGTAATATATCTGGCAAGTTCTGCATTTGGAAGTCTAATGGTTAACAAAACTTCCGAAGATCCAAATGAAAGGTCAGGAGTGCACGCTGTTGGCACAGCAGGCGAATCTGGTGGAGCAACACCAGGCTCTTCCTTAATTTTCATCCTCTTCGCAGGTTTCTTATCAGGATGGAGATCAACTTGAAAATGGTGAAAACAATATTAATATTTATATTACAAATAAAACAAATTTATCAACTTACGATCACTGCCCTCACGCTTCTCACTAGCGTATTTTCGCTCATCATTTGCTTTGTCCCGCTTAGGGCAACTGCATACTTTTACATGCATTATTTTCTTTCCAAGAATCTCGCCGCTAAAATTAATGAATTAAAGAACATTGCTCTAGAAATTAAAAAATAAAATAAAATACCTGCTGGTTTCTAAAGTAAAGATTACAGCAGTAGGCTCCCTGCCAATGCAAGAATTTTGGCATACAAATTTCAATGCGATGGACTGCTTAATTTGATTATTTTGATCAGGGTACTCAAATCCCAAAGGAATAAGTACTGAGAGCCGATCCTTAACACATTGCCCTTGAGAAGTTCCGTGGTAAGTAACATTAGAATTCTCGCTTCGGAGGACATTATGCTTAGCTGCCTCACTTTCAGCTGAAATAAATATGAAATCAAAAAAAACCTATGCTATATTTTCATATTTACACTGATCAGTAAACAAATGATTTTGGCATCTTTTAACAGGTGAAATTATATGATTCACGTACACCATCATTGCTCGCAAATTAAGTTGCTGATTTGGATTTTTTGTAGTGTATCTAACCTCTATGTAGCATGTTTTATCAAGTTTTATAAACACTTTTCGTAATTGCTGAGAATAAAAACAATTATTTTTCCCATTGGTACTTGAGTTCAAGTTCAACTCGAAACCCATTCCTGCAATGTCATGCTCTTCAAGATTTGGAAGACTATTTGCACCCTAAAATAAATGTTTTAACTTTAGTGCCTTTGTGGATAAAAAACATCTTACCATCATATTTTCGCGTACAGGAATTTCGTTCTTCGTTTCTTCCTCAATTTTTTCAATCAGTTTAGGCAAGACTGGTTGCTGTAAGAAGAAAAATTCTTTGTTACAAATAGGGAATGCATTTGCAGGCTACATTTGTGAACACAAAGAAGAAATGTAAAATTTGTTTTCTTCATAAACATTCAAAAGGTTCCTGAAACTCGCCAAATTAAACACTTATGTCGAATACAAACAATCGACGATGGTAATTATTTATTGCTTATTAATTGCGCTTTAATTAAAGCCTATCAGTCAATTAATCGCTCAACGTGAAAACCAATAGTCAAACATGAATTAGTAACATTCAGTTTTAGGGTAAGTGAAATCAGTTGTAATAAAACTCCCCGTCAGTGTTATTAAAGAATTCAACTGCAAGATGTGTTCAGTGAAATATTGGAATCGTGTAAATTTTACATTATTTCTGACATTAAAGGCATTGGGGCTTATGCCCCTATCTTATAATATAACAAAACAACGCTTCGAAAATTCGTCTCTTTCAACTTTATACTGTACGACGTGCCTCGTATATTTCTTTTACTTATTTCCATCGTCAAATATTGAGGGAATTGCAAACATGGAAACAAATTTAAATGAAGTAGTGATATTAATGATGCCTTTTATAGCGACTAACGACATAATATTAACAGTCACACAGGCAATGCAAATACATGGTAGAAGTAAACTTGTAGAGACCTATAACAAAATCTGGTCCTATCATAATGAAATTATACAATATTTAAAAAATAGAAACATATCGTTGAGGCAAATTACTATATCCCTGGTTATAAAAATACTAATTATTCCAGTGATACTTAATGTGAGTTTAGTGCTAAGATTATTAAGTGTATCATCCTCAAACTGGTTAGAAGGAATATTATTTTGTGCTCCAATGTTTGCACGTTCTTTAATACCTCAATTTTTCTATGGTAGCCTTCTAGTCAACAGACTTTATATGAAAGAGCTTAACGGAAGAGTTCGAAAGATAATGCTAGAAATAAATCTACTCACAATAAACGAACACCTTCAAAATGAAAAGGCGTTTTACAAAATGAAGAAATTTTGTGAGTTCAGTGATCAACTTGATGAAATTAGACAACGTCACGAATCTGCTTGCACTTTCTCAAATCTCTGTCTGAAGGTTACTGTTTTCCCTTTATCAGTTGCATTACTTTGCAACACATATCTCATAATGACTGAACTCTTCGCTCAAAGTTTGGCAATTATGAACGCCGCTCTAGACAAAATTCCCTTTCCGCTCTATAGCTGCTTTTTAGGTTTAGTTATTTTTTCCTGCGCCTTCGTCGAGGTGCACTTGCTCACCAACGCCGCTGAATTGCATACAAATGAAGTAAATTAACGTTGAACAACGATACCTCCAAATAAAACCACTTTTTTGCAGGCGAAAGCAGCAGGGACGATTCTTCACGAGTATGAGCTGCAGAAATCAGACGAACGATTAGCACGTTCTATCGAAAAGTTTTCTTTGTACATATTACATATGAACTTTAAGACGAGTATTTATGGATTATTTAAATTAAACCGGCCATTGATACATGACGTAAAATTTACTAACAATACATAGTAAAATTTTATTTTTTAAATTTATTTCCTTTCAGATATTCGCAACAACTACAAATTTCTTATTAATTTTAGTACAATTTCAACTAGCTGTTAAATTTAACCATATATCAGAGAGAAAAGCAAGACAATTGAAATGAAAATTTTACAGAAGGATAAATTACAACAATCAACAAATTTAAACTCACTTTTTTGGATTCACTTTAAGTAAAAATTAGCTTTTCTTCTCTTAAGGGGGGGCTAAGGTTAATTCGTACGAAAAAAGGCATGTTTTTGTGAATTTTTTGTGACGACACAGTTACAATCTCTTTGTTAAAACTAATAGTACATTAAAGTATGACATTTGAAGAATGTTGTATAAAATTTTCACGAAGAAATATTAAAAAACACGGCAATGACAGCAATTATTCGGACGTGTCTCGGATAAAAGTAGAATTGCGGTGCCCCTCATAACTGGCTGCTGGATCATCCGAAATCAAAAAATCAAAGTTCATTCGTTAGACAATAGTTTTCCCCAGGTAACGCTGGGGGGGTTTTTCGAAATTTTAATTTTTCACTTTTTTGGAACACTTTAAAGGGAAAAACGCGATTTTTTGCGAAAAAGAACGACTAATTTGTTATTGTAAAATAAAAATTATTAACAAATTTGAAAAAAAACTCTCCAGCGTTACCTCGTAAATTATGTACAGAAATAGTGTTCACAATTTCAAAAGGATCGGTGCAGTAGTTTTGAAGTTATGAGGGGCACCGACTTTGAAAACGTGAGTTGTGGGGAAAACGCTTTAAAGTTTTGAACACCAAAAAATCTGGTATAAAACGTTCAAAAGCAAGGTATAGAAATACTCGTAACTTCGTCAATTTTGCTTCAATCGACTTGAAATGTTGACACAATATTCTTAAGATATTATGCATTCAATTAAAAATATAAAACAAACATGCCAAAAAAAAAATTTAAATACTTTAGCCCCCCCTTAAGAGATGATAAATGGATTAAACTTTATCGCTTGATTTCAAATACATTATTACAAAGAAAGGCTACTGTATTATTTTTTAAGGGATTGTTTGATTTTTAAATAAACATGTATATAAGATATTTGTGTAGAATTTGAAATAGACATTTTTCAATGTGTAAATATTTGACATCGTCAAAAAGTACAAATCGTAACCAATTTATTTCGTTTATGCGCCGAGTTGTGACAAATAAAAAAGAAAAGTTTTCACCACTCCCAGATTTTTTAACAAATATTAAATGCACCCTTTTTACTTACTTGAACCATCCTCCTCTTCTTCTACGTTCGCAGCAAATTGATACCACCACTAAGACACTTTTCCGAACTATATCTTTTAATTAACTTTAAATCATGTCTTGAAGTGTTTTCAAGTAAAGTCGAAAGTAAAAGAAATTCACAACCAGCCACCACTTAGGCCATGGAATATTATTTCGTGTGAAAAAGAAATATATTCTCCACATTGGTAATTTTCAGTATCCAATATCTTATATCAGTATTTCATTCCAAACTTTTGAAAGTACAATAAGCATTTGTATTCTAATAGTCAATGCAAAAACGTTACTTACCCCTATAACACTATTCTCAAAAAATCCAATCAAATCGGAAGTCTAAATTCAAAAAGTAGAAAATTTAAGAAAACGGGGAAAAGCAAAAAGTTTTAATTTTAAAACTTACATCAATATGAGATAAATCAGCGGGCACATCTGATTCTTTGAACTCTCTGAAACACGACAAATATAATGCTCACTCGAAAAAAACAGAAGTTTATTACTTACCCTTCAATTGGACTTGGACCCATTGGGAAAACACCCTGGGTGAGCTCTCTGGAAAGACACAAAGGAAAAGTTAAGTCCGTAAGATTTTGTTTCAATATAATAGGTTTTTAAGATTCTTCGGAAATTGAAATTATATTGCCAGTCTTCCATTTAGTACTGCTCATTACTCATTTCTACCAAAATTCACTCTTGAAGCAATTGAAAGTAAAAAAAAGTGTAATTACGTTAAGATTTATGTGTTTATATTATGTTCAGAAATCTTGATTGCCTTATCTCTAATACATAATATATGTATTATAATAAAACAATAAAATTAAACCACACGCCCTTTAACCTTTCAAAAGGCGAGGAAACATAATTATTATGCTATGCCAAAATTCCAAGGATGGCACGGGAAAACCCCTTTTATATGATCGCCTTTAAATGTTTAGGGGAATCCCTGAATTGGCATCATATCCAATATTTGCTACCTGTTTTTATTGCCTTATCCTTATTTATCCTGCGAATACACAAGGCAAAATAACCTAATGTATTTTATAGTTATCGCTTTGAAGACCTGGGAATATCCAATTTTCTCACTTATAAGCTGTTGCAGTTTGTACTTTAACCCACATTTAGTTGGTGCAGTGCGTAGAAGCAGTAAGCATTTTCATTTTAAAGAAGTAAACGAAATCTGTGTTCAACTTAGTAATTTCAAAATACTTAATTGAATTAATCGCTTAAATCACTGTCATTACACAAATATTTTGCTTTTTCTAATTCTGGTTGAAACATTGTTTTATTTAAACAATTTCAATAATATTACGAATTGAATTCGATGTAGTGAGGAAAATTAGGATAACATCACCAATAATTTGTGCTAAGGATTAAGGTAAGAGATAAAAGAAACTTAAAATCCGATTTATTTTGAGGCTTATGGTGTTGCTTATTAAATTATAGTTTCAAAATGCAATGATCTTTATACGAAAAAATAATGATAATACTTTAGTCTTACGTAATTCTATATAGCTATTTAATAAATAAATTTTATTTTTGGTAATTCTATAAAAAGGGAAAATACAATTTCAAACAATAAATAAACCACTTACTAAATTTTGACTAAAGAAATTTTTAGCGACGTAGATAAACTTAGCGCCGAGGTCAATTCCACTGCATGTATTTGTCGTTTACACAGCTTTATAATTTTTGTGCAAAAATACATCAAAGCCAAATATATACTTTTCCAGTATCGGAAAATCACTCAAATAATATTGTTGCCCGTAATCATACAAATGATATCTCTAAAAAAAAATCCAATTTCAGCCAGAAAGATAGGGATTTATCCCAAAATACTCTAGATCGGACCGCATTATTCTGATTAAGCATTTCTTGCCAGGTGTGGTTTTGGGAATTTTTTATTCTGGGATTTATTGCTTAATATTTTATAGATTTCCATACTTTCGTGATTCTAAAGTAAATATGAAAAAAATCAGAGCCTTTTTTTACCAAAATCTATATATTAATACGTGAAGGGAAAACTTTGTACCCCTTTTTAAGCATATTGGGCGGACGGAGGAGTGTGAGATTTGGCATGGTTAAATTTTATATAGAGAAGAAGTGCAGAAAGCTAAAATTTATATATAATATGCGTTACAAATACATTAAATAAAATAAAATAAATTCATTATTTATGCTCATACTTTCTATGTCAAACGCATAGTAGTCTATTTTCAAACTGTCGTAATTTTATTATTGATAGTGCCAATTTAATACACATAGTAGGCTGTGTTCATTCGTATTTTTCGTAGTAGCCCCAGTAGGTCGAATTTCGACCACAGGGCGACCACTAGTATAGCTTAAATGTACGAAAAGAAATATAATTTAAGGCTGTGTGCCAAACCAGACTTTTCTTTTCAAAAGTTCGTTCAAAATGTACTAGATTAATTTGCCTGTGCCAAACAAGGAGAGTCTTTTCAAGTGACTTTTGTATCGACGTATAAGCACACTTTGATATTAATTAGCATATTTGATATTAAATCGGGAAATGGACGAAGAAGGTATCGAAGTTATAATTTTATTTCTTCAAATACTAACAAACTATGTATTAAATACATAAAGGGGAAGAGGGAAAACTAAAAATTACATGCAAAATAGGATTACCAATATGCGATATGCTCACAGCCTTCTATAAGGAAAAGTACTGATTTATTATTTGAAAAGTCTACTCGCCAGCATACTTTTCGTTGAAAAGTCGACTTTGAAAAGAAAAGTCTGGTTTGGCACACAGCCTAAGTAATTATACAAGAAAACTACTAGAATCAGCTTATAGTCAATTTAAGAGGTAAATGGTGTTCATATTCATTTTCAAGATTAGTTTGTCGATTGCCCTTATTTTGTTTTATCAGAGGAAATGTGATAAACTTGTTAAATAGATACTAGATACTTTGGGATTTTTAATCTCAATTAATTTTATAGTAAAAAGTGTATGGAATGAAACATTTTCATTGAAAATCCTTCCTAGCCAAACACATGAAATAGAATAAAGAATTAAGTCTCATTAAATAGGTCTCAAAAACAAAAAATAAAGACATAACAATGGAAATTCATAATTAAGAAATTACTTGTCGGTGTTTGATTGGCACACGGGAATTCAGAGAAAATTGGTTAACTTTTGGGTAGTATATTTCGTGCAAATTGATGTTATGATACATTTTAGAACGATTGTGGTTAAACCTTAGGTGCATTTAAAATCTATATCTTTGACTTCAAATTAGAAAATACAGTCGTGTGAAAAAGTTTAAGACCACCTGCGTTTTTCATGAAAGTTTTATCTGTTGATCTTGAATATGAGGATGATCTTTGATTTTGAATAAGAGGACCAAAAGATAAAACTTTCATGAAAAACGCAGGTGGTACATATTTGTAAATTTAAGAGATGATTGCGCAAAGCAATTTTATTATTTTATGCAAGAAAAATTTATGAATTTTTGTTTTACATTGTATAAAACTGATATAACAATGTTACTAAACAACTAGAGATCATCAAATTATGTAATTTTCGATGAACGATCACACTTTTTTAATATCCACCTTTGAGCCAGTTTCTTCATTTGTCGACTTTAGAAGCACATATCATACATTTTAAGTTAGGACAAGAAAACTCCTAAAAAATTGTGTTCGAATTTTCGTACGAATCGAAAATCTTTTTGAGTAATTGAAGTCAAACGTAACTGAAATTTATGTTTCAAATTTAGGGATGTTATTATGGAATTCTTATTCTAAAAGGGCCTTTGTGTACTCTTTTCGATTCGTTTCTTACAAAAGTTAGGACAGAGCCTTTAATTTTCATTTGTCGAATTGACGACCACACCACAGGAAAGGAAACAGGCGTAAAAGTTCGGAAAAACTCTGGGAGCCACTCGAGCACGTCACTTGGCGGTGAAGGCGAGTTGTGGCGCGGGGCACCTGTGCCCCCTGATAAAGTGGCGATGCTTACCCCGCTATGAAGTCCGTGGAGCTGCGCCCATCAGTCAAGAATTGGTCCGCCAATTCCCTGGAACAAAAATTGTGACCAAATGCCCAGAAATGAACCGAATTGAAATCTTACTGTTGCTGCTCTTCAGTGAGGTGCTCCCCGTTGATCATGTTAATGGATCTTCAGAAACGAGCGCCCGCAGTAAAATGTTCATGGAATCCAACTGCCGCCGGTTTGATTTCTGTCTGCTCCTCGGCTGGAAATTCTGCGACGGTCGCAATGAGAAATGGCGGACCCAAAAGAATCGGGTGAGCTTCGCTAATTCACGCTGGGCGGTCCTTTAGCCATGTATTTAAACAAAATCGACTTCATGCACTGCACGACAATTCGTAAACAACAATTGCGTCCTTATTAGGGAAATCTGAGAAAACAAAACACAAAATTCGCTCTACTCCTCCATAACCTGCCGCACTGAATGATGCCGCCAGTACTTCATCCAACAACAAAACCAATGCAGTACTAGAGCACTATGGCGGCAGTTGGATTGGACAAGATGTGAAAACAATAAACGAATATGGAAATGCTTTTGGTGCCTATCCAGCAAAACACTTCAAATGTCATTTAAAAATTATTTTTGGGGCCCTGCTCTAATTTTTGTACGAAACGAATCGAAAAGCCTTTTCACTTTCAGTTACCTTTGACTTTAATTAAATTCATTCAAAGGGATTAAAATAAGTGGATAGAAAAATTCAATCGAATTATTTTGAAATTATGTTCAGAAGAATTTAACCAGTTTAGTTTTTTTGACGTGTATACACGTCAATCCAAAACTTCCGTTTGGTACGTTGGACGTGTAAACACGTCGTGTAAAACAAAAAATTACCATTCGATATAAAAACTCAAAATTTCAGTAAGATGCAATACAGATATCATTTAGTGGTATGTTTTCTTTATAATACCAGTGAGCTTGCTATAAATTAAAAAAAAAAATTAGATTAAATTCTTTGGTATATATTATAAAATGCATTGCTTTTACAAAATGAGTTGATAAATGTCCCCAATGGATAGGGTATTGCTACTTTGTGTGGTATCTTGTTTTGAAAAATTCCACACTTAAATTAACTGAATTTCTTAAATTTGTTTTCTTTAATTTTTCCTGTTAACGAATTTCATTATGTTTTTCGCAATTTTTTAATGTTCAATAACGATACCTTTTTCAGCAATGAATACTATGAGATATTTGTTCTGTGTTCGACGTGTATATACGTCATTGTTTGATTTTGACTTATAAAAATAAATTCCAGAGTTAACTGGTAAATCGAAATCGCAACTGAAATGAATTTCTGAAAATTCAAACTGTGTGCGCACACTTATCTTGACATTTCCCAACTGTTTTCGTTTCAAATGATTGAACCGATTGAAATAATGTTCGAAAGAGATTTCGCACACAGTCTTAGGAATATTATTAAGTAATTTTTATCCATATAGGAGAACAGAAACTTAATTTCTTTTCTTTAAATTTAAATTCCTTTGTTCCTTTGTTCCTAAGTTTTGCGGAAAATTGTAAAAGCAATAACAAAACATTTAATGTTAGTGTAAAAGAAGAAATTGAGTTTTTTTTTTATTATAGGGCTCACTAACAGGAAAAATTCCTTCATTTTTTAAAATTTTAAAATTAAAATGAAAATTAAACGTAACTATTTTTAAAATATTTTTCCTCTCTAATAAATATCTTGAAATTAAATAAAAAATTCTTTGTAAGTCGTCGAAATAAAATTTTGTGCGTCCCTTTTTAGAACTACGAAATATCCGAAAGGAGATATCGAAGAATTATTTTGGTCCCTGGACAGCATATCTACTCAAGATAATTATTTAGAACCAATTGAAAAGCAGAAAAACTGATGAAATCTTTGAAATATCTGTGAGACATCGATGAGTAAAATATCTTAAACTTTTTACCAGATTAATTTCATCTTAATCTCGCAGTTTTTTTACTTCTGATGAAGGTCGAATTAATTTTATCTTGCTTTCATTTGTGGTTTTGCTGTTTGTTTCTTTATTAGTTCTATTTTTAACCAAGGATTTTAATTTGGGAATTTAGCCAACAATTCCAGACTCACGTCTTTTAGATGCAAAGAACAAAACTACTTTTTGGCTATTCGCCTACTTTTTGACTGAAATACGTAAATAAAACCCCGAAACAAAATATTGATCGATCGGGTCGGTAAAATTATGCAATTAATATATAGCAAGTCAAGAAAAAATTCGATTGTTAATGCGAAAAGTTACTTTAATTCTTAAAAATTTCAAAGTACGCGCGTAATTCGTCCTCTTTATTCGAAGCTTGAATTTTTCCCCGAAGGCCAATTAAAATGTAATAGTTCTGATGACAATTTTTTGGTAGGAATCTTTGGTGATTTTCAGTGTCTTCAATATTAAAACACAGATGGCGCTCGAGAAATTGGAATTTTTGAAAGTTTGAACTTAACGACTACTTGTTAAAGAAATTTGAAGGCAGGCTTAATTTGTTAAGTGCAAATCTTTTATTTTATTTCACTTAAAATTGTTATCCGTAGATAAATTTAGCCTTTTATTTCAAGTTGTTCTATATTTTATTATGAAATACGCTTGCAAACAACCAACAGGTGAAAGCCATGAAAAAATTGTGTCTCAGGGCCCAGGTAGTTTTAATTAAATTAAGTAGAGGGTCTAAGAAGCAATATAAAATTTATCTCACTACATAAATACCTTAATATTAAATTTATTAAGATAATGGAAGTTTTTATATTTTCAATGAATCTCATATGGTCTGCTTCGTGGCAAAATTCCTGAACAGTTTGTTTTTATAAATGCATTGTAAAGTGAATTATTTTAAAGATTTCTATTAATTGCTACTTACTCAAAAGTTTTCATCAGCTTCAATTAGTCATTGTAAGACTGAGTTACATTCCCGGCCAGATTAAAAAACATAGTTATGGAAAAAATGCGTTAAAAGTTTAAGTTCAACATTTATGCGTTTAGTCATATCATTTCTATGAGTCATATTAGTCGACATTTAGGAGATTTAGATCGATACGACTTTTGTATATATTGTAGTTAAGTTACAGATATAGTAGAGAGAGAATATAACTTTATGTCTATTGTAATTTGATCAACATATTTATACACAATATTCTTAAAAAATGTCAAAAGAAGTTAATTTAACTTGATAAGTTAGAAACGCTCTTAAAGAATTTAAATAAGTTACTAGAGACAAACTATACAACTTTTGTTTTCGTTCCGTCCAGATTCTTAAATTAAGGTAAAGTCGTTAGAATTAACTATTACATCTAAAATTTAAAATAATAAATGTACACACTTTTTTTTTATCACTTTTTTCGGCACCTTGTCAGCTTATCGTGGTTCGCTGGAGACCTGCGACATATTTTAACAAGTAATTTCAAATAAAAAATTCTGATAAAATTCGAGACACATTCTAGAATACTTTTACTTTAAAGGCACACTATTGAAATTGCAAAGAAAAATTGTTTAATATTTCCTTTTTTGTCACAAATACACTTACCTCCCAAAAATGCAGGCATTCACTAAAAAATTCATAACTTCTCAACAAATTGATATATTTTAAAAATTCAAATTGCATAATTAAGCATAAGAAATTTACTTTTACGACAAAACATACGGACTTGATACAATCAAAGAAATTCTTAAGTTAGTGGTGCCAAATAGTAAATTTTTTCAAAATAGAAAATTAAAGTTTAAGATATAACTAAGTACATTTTTATCTTTTATATTAATCAAAAATTATCAAAAACGTTACAAAAGATAAAAATTGCACAATCATCCGAAAATATTCATAAATTTCATAAAAAATAAAAAAAACATTCCTCGTCACTAAAAACGTACAACATAGTTAAAGTTATCGTGGGTCGTTGGTGACCCGACATGAACTACGTCTACTCACTGCTACGACCAGATTAATATTAAGGGAATGCGGTTTAGCTTGGACGATTCCAGCCTTCAACGCTTTTTTTTACAGAAGGGATGGTTATTCTTTTCTCATTTGGATTCTGAGAAACGAAACAAAACAAAAATGATTCGGGTCTCCAGCGACCCACGATAACCAAATGGAGTTAATTATAGTGCTGTTAGTAATTTTTAAGTCGAATCCATTCTGACTTTTCGTTTTTGTTCGAGCTCTTATTTTCTGAAAAACTGTTGTGAAAAAATTTAAAATCTGTCTTTTGTTTTAGGTTTAAAGCGAAATAGGTATTAAAATCTTTAAAAAATATAGAAGGTAAAAATCAAAGCTAAGATCCAAAAAGAGCTATTATACATATATGTACATATGTTAGTTTAGGTCCCACCCTTTTACTTTCTAAATATTTCCAGAGCAAAAACTTCTATTGTTTGTAAAATAAGGTATGCTAGGGTTATTCTGATTCTTCGAAAATATTTTATTTTATCTAGGAAGAATAAAAAAAACTCTTAAATTATTTTAGGAAGAAGAAATTTTGTCTTATTGGCAACGATCGCTGGACTGAGCAGTAGTAATGGACGTCCAAAAAGTTCTGGCTGCTCTGACACTCGTTTGTTTATTTTTGCAAAATGGTAATACATTTTCTGTACACATTTTGCAATTGTATACTTTATTAAATTTCATTTTTAGTTCTACCAGCCAAAGCGTTTGTCCAGTACTATCAGCGAACAAGGTACATTTTTCCAAAAGGTATTCCTCCAAATTGGAACCTGCACCATCAAAACCAGCCGGCAAAACCAAATAATTTAAACCACGAGAGTCCGCAAAAGGCGGCCAGATCGCCAAGACTATTAAAAGAAGGCTCGTCATGTCGACTGTCTACGACCGGTCAAGAAGGTCAGTGCGTATTGGCGACCGATTGTTTAGGCGGTCTCATCGAGCTCCAGAGCCATGGACTAAAAGTAGACATTTGCACATTTCGCCAAAACATCGCTGTGATTTGCTGTCCCCAAAAGCGCGATTTTGGATACTATCAGAAGAGAGTTAGTGTTCGAAGTAAGTAGGAATTTTACAAATTTTGCAATTTTCGTAAATAAACAGCAGTTGAATTCGGCGCTTTTTTTATTCCAAAATATGACGAAACTCAAGGTTATTTCCCTTTTTGCAGAATGTGAGGAGTATCTTGACTTCACGGCAACCTTTCGATTCAAGAGGAACGCCACATTTCCGCTGCCAAAGTGCGAGCCGAGCGTTCCTTTGATTGTTGGAGGTGAAGACACCTCCCCCGGGGAGTTCCCTCACATGGTCAGTAGCTTTTGATATATTTACATAGTTTTTAAAAAATGATTGATTGATTAATTCTTTTCATAATTTTAGGCAGCTGTTGGATGGCTACGAAACAGAAAAGCAGTCAAATGGGCTTGTGGCGGTTCTTTAATCAGCGAAAAATTCGTTCTTACTGCAGCGCACTGTACCAGCTTAAATGGGTAAGTTTTTATTATTGTTTTTATTTTTTTTAATCCATGTTAAGCTGGAAAGCGAAAGTTGTGTTCAAAGACTTGCTGCATTGTGGATTTATAAATCAGGGTAGAATTTTTTATTTTCCAGTGGAAATAAGAATAAATAAAATTTTATTGGTATATATAATTATAGTATTTCAAAATTATTAAATACGGGTGTGACTCCCGTATGTTTTTAAGAGGTTAAGAGACTATACAATAGGTGACCTACAGAAGTTTTTGGTTTCGACTCTTTAATATTGGACTAAGGTGGTTTAAAAACCGAAATATATAAATTACTCATATTCATACAATTTAAAAACTTATTTAAGGATTTCTTTTGTAATAACATTTTTGGTGTTAAACATTAACCAGCACAACATTTTGTAAAAATTGATAAAAATGAAGTTAAAAATTATTGGAATATTCGAAGTTAACTATGTACATATACTGATGAATGTATGATATTATGAGTAAAAAATGTATTATATTATGAGTATTATATTATGAGTAAAAAAAAAAAAAGTTGTTAATTTATAAGGCACCACTATTTAACAAGTCCATTTTATTGACAGTTGACTACAGAAGATAATTTCTTATCACATATTAGTTAAAGAGTATAAAATGCTAAAAATAAACACCTATTGTTGGTGCGCATTTTAAAAATTCGCTAGGAAGGCTATTTTTATTGAATATTTTTAGTAAACATTTTGTAAGTTAAAATAATCGATCAACTGCTATTTTGAAGAATATTAGATACCTACAACAAATACAAAACAATAATGGTTTATCCCACTAATAGGAAAAGTAGATTAATTATGAATTAAGCTATTAAAACTAAGTGATATATTTCGCGAAATGTTGTTATTTTTATAAACCGATTATTTCTTTCAATAGATAGAGATTGTTAATATTTCAATGGAATGAAAGATACATATATCAATAGCAAGGTCTTATTAAGCAAAACATTTAGTGCTAACATACCTTACTTAAATTGTTGGTACTTCCGGTACATTCATTGCAATCATACGATATTAGAGGCCCTACTGCTGAATTCGTTCAAATCGGATCAAAACTTCTTTTGGATAAAAATTCCTTAACAAAGTTGCTGAAATTCTCATAAACAAATTTCAGTAACCTTTGACTTCAATTAATTTTTCCGCATATATTCTACTGGATTTTTCTATCCGATTATTTAAATCACTTTGAATATCGATGAGAAACTCAGTGCGGTAGGGTGGGGGGCTGCCTACAAATAATGTCTTTTGATAAAAAAGTGTAAAAAGGACAATATTTAGCATAACATTAGCTTTAACATAATTTTTCACTAGTTATTTTACTATTTACTATTTTGTAATACTAGCAAATGTTCTACTTAAAGTAACCTGGCTATTGCTATATCATTCATTGCTAGAGGCGGGGTAGACCAAAACGGCCATTCTTCTTTCTAGATTAAGTTAGATTAAGAAATAGTTTTAATGATATTTCGTGAACGCGTGTGATTGCACATGCTATGTTAAAATAGGTCTGTACATAAGAAAGCCTGAAGGGATGAAAATATCCTTAAAAGCAGTAAGATGTTTTGAAACATTTTCAAAAAACTATCCCTGTCTTTTTTTCCTTTCAACTCTCATGAGTAAAATTATTCCAGTGATTCGGAAAACATGTGAAATGTTATATATATGTATGTATCTTGCTCTTGTCAATGATTTTTAAAATGTTATCTTCTATAAATAAGTTTTAAATACATATTGTATTATAATTTAGTGACAAAGACGGTCTAATAAGTTTTGTAAATTGCAGCGCCGGACTAAATATGTTTTATAACAATTTATTTTTATTTTACAGGCTGCCACCAGACGTCGTAAGGCTAGGACAACATACTTTGGACAAATTCGACGAGAAGTCAGACCCTCAAGACATAAGAATTACTCAAGCTTTCAGCTATCCGGCGTATAAAAAGTCGGCATACTATCACGACATAGCCCTACTTCGGCTAGAGAGGCGTCCGAGATTTTCTAGATACATTCGTCCGGCGTGTCTATGGCAATTTCCAGACATCAGCACAAACTACGGCATAGCCATAGGGTGGGGCAAAACGCAATTCGACGGAGACAGATCCGATGATTTAAAAAAGGTGGACTTACTCTTGGCTAGCAACAAATTATGCAACATTCTCTACAAAAATGAAAGAAAATTACCAAATGGGATAATCGACTCACAATTCTGTGCTGGCTACCTCGAGGGCGGAAAAGATACCTGCCTAGGTGATTCCGGAGGACCAATTCATATCTCCGTCCCGGATGGAAAATGCATCAATTATATAATAGGAATAACTTCTTTTGGGAGATTTTGTGCAGAACCGAACTCGCTTGGTGTATATACAAAAGTGCACTCATATTTAGACTGGATCGAACATATTGCTTTTTCGGTTTAGAATTATTATTTTGTCAACAAAATTCTAATTAAAACAAATATATTTCAAAACATAGATATATAATATTAATGAAATTCTTTTATTATTAATTTATCGTATTAAAAGAAATAAGATTAGGAAATTTGAACCAAACATGAACCATTTATTTCTTATTCCGATTCTTAGTAGTTAGGTAATACCATCTAGAATTAGTACTTAACTCACAGAGTTAATTCGAGGGTTCAATATTTTGAAAAAAGTTTTGAGTTAATTACATTGCGTATAGTCATAAAAATCATTAAAGTTGCCCACCATTTTCAAAATTTTGAGTTGTGTCCGAATTAGATATTTTTCAAGATACTTTATTAACTTCGCAGTATGTAATATAAGGAAGTTATTGTAATATTATTATTATAATTATTGTTATTATAAAAAAATAAAAACCATCACTACATTCATTATAATGGGAAAATTATGAAAAAAAGAGCAGGTTATCTTGAAAGTGGTCAAAGTCTTTAAGAATAATTACAGAAAAATTTTTTATGACATTTTGGATTTGGACTATACTTTCAAAATTAAAGCTCGAATATACCTTGAGGGGGCAACGTGAAGGAAGGCGAGAGAATAAATTGAATAGTCCAAAACTAATATGACGATAATTTCCTTGATTAGTAAATCGCAGTGCCGACTTATGGCTTCTTCGGAAGAAACAGTGCCTCCTTTATATTTTTATTCCTACAAAAAAATTTAAAATTTTTCTATGTAGATTTCAATCACAAAGTTATTATTAAAACTAGCTGAGTAACCCGGTTTCACCCGGTGTATCATAAACACTACTTAGTTTAAATACTTAAAAAATGCTCAGTATTCAGATAATAAAGTTTAGTAGTACTAAAATCTTTGGATGTGATTCACCAAAAACGCATTTTTTACCACGGTCCATATCAGAAGGGCTCATAATCTATTGTATACCTACTTACATATACATATGTATATTCCCGTTGTTAAGTGTTAAATAAGTGATTAAGTGTATTAAATTTTGTTCGCTATTTCATCGTTACCGTATTGAAAACATTAAAGCTGCAAATCTTACGTTGATTGCCTATTCCTTATAAAAATTATAGTTTGCCTATATGTTTTGTTACACTTGTGAATATTTAATAAATTATTGGTTCATATTGGGTCCGACATTTTGAATTTCGAAATTCGGATAATAGATTCGAATTTAGTAGCTTCAAAGTACCCTTGATATTGATTTTCATTTAAATTCGTTGAAATTCGGAAATTTTAGTTGTCATATTTGATCCACCATCTTGAATTTTTAAGTATCAAAAGTATATTCGAAATCAGGACCTTCAAAAATCCGTAGACACCACTTTTCGTGGCAATCCCTTGAAATTTACAATTTTCATCCGCCATCTTGGACGCGCCATTCTGGGTCCCGTGAGTATAAAGTAGTCTATGTCTTAGATAAGAATATGTAATGTCTTCATTAAAAAAACGAAAATAATCGGACCAAACGTTCAGGCGTGATTGAGCAACAAACATATTAGCTCGACCATTTTGAACTTCCAAATTTTGTTAGCAGATTCGAAGTTAGTGCTACTGATTTTCTTCTGCACTAATTGGCATGAAAATTCTTTTGATTCCTACAAAATCAGTCACCTCATTAGGTCCGCCATTTTGAATTTCTAAATTCTGATAATTGATTCGAATTTAATGTCCTCAAAGTACCCTTGGTACAAATTTTCACTTAAACTCCTTGAATTTGGAAATTTTGGGTTGCCATATTGGATCCGCCATTTAGAATTTTTAAATTTCGAAAGTATGCATATTCGCAATCAGGACCTTCAAAAATCCCCAGATACCAATTTTCATCGGATTTCCTTGAAATTTACAATTTTTGGCCGCCATCTTGGGCCCGCCATTTTGAATCCCGTGAATAAAAAGTAGCCTATGTCTTAGGTCGCAATATGTAGTGCCTTCACTTCAAACATGGAAATGATTGGACCAAGCGTTAAGGTGTGATTGAGCAACAAACATAGTGGGCCCGCCATTTTCAACTTCCAAATTTTGTTAGTAGATTCGAAATTACTGGCCTCAGGATACCTATAGTACCAATTTTCAATTAAATTCGTTGAAGTTGTAAAATTGTTAGTCGCCATATTGGATCCGCCATTTTGAATTTCCAAATTTCGAGCATAGATTCGCAATCAGGAGTTCCGAAAACCCCCAAATATAAATTTTCACGGCAATCTTTTGATATTTAAAAGTTTTGGCCGCCATCTTGGATCCGCCATTTTGAAATCCGCGAATAAAAAGTAGCCTATATGTTAGGCCGGAATATGTAGTGTCTTCACTCCAAAAATGAAAATGATCGAACCAAGCGTTTAGGCGTGATTGAGCAACAAACAAACAAACGAACAAACGAACAAACAAACCAACTTTCGATTTTATATATATATAGGGATTTTGTACTAAAACATCACTTAAAATGAGGATTACTAAAACAAATAGAAACATATGATCCGTTGGAAGAGTATTTTCCATTAAATTACATTTTTATTATTTTTAATTTCTTTAATAATCTGCACCTAATAACAGTTATTGTTTGAATAAATTTTAATTGGACCGATCAGAAATCAATAATAAATGTTAATATTTTCTTCATAACGTTTCAGCCTAGCTATATCTGCGGCTTCAATAATTTTTTTTTGGATTGTGTTATACATATTTCCATATTCCATGAATTTATACTAAAAAATATGCCAAATTTCTTGCCAATAGTCAAATTATTTCAAAATTGTATCACTATCATTGCACTAATTAAGTTTTATTGTCAGAAAAATAAATCTGTTTATTTTAGCTTGGTGGAGTCTGCAAATTCAGAAAAAATCGTTGCTAAATATTTTAAACTATATCTCTGAAAAGAAAGTGCTAACGACATTTCTTAATTGTACCGCGAAAAATTAGTTGACATATAACTAAAATTTTGGTTTGAGTTTCCACCGTATATGAATATGTATGAATATATATTTTTGCAATATAACAAATGAAAAAAAATGAAGAGATTAGGAAGTGTACTTACAGATGCAAAACCTGGAACTGGATTCGATGTGAAAAGAACACGGCTTACGTATATATGAACGTTTTAGCATTTCCTTATGTCTATATTCTAAGTTAATTTGTATTAAAAAAATTTTAATTACCGAAGCATTGCCAGTATGCTCGGTTGTTCTAAAAACATGGTTTACACGGTGTTACTAACAACGTTACTAGAAAGCAGCATCCACGAAAAACTAATAAAACATTAGATCAGAGAATTATTCTTCTATCCAAACGGAATCCAGAGAAATCTGCAGTTGAAATACGGAATGAAATTTCAGAAACCAATGATGTAAAGGTGTCCGTACACATAGTTAAACGCCGTTTGGTTGAAACAAAATTATTTGGGAGAGTAATGAGAAAAAAGCCAAGATCACCTGCACATACATCGAAATGTAATGGAACCTTATGCTTTTGATAATATGACAGTGACAACGATCCTAAACACATGGCAAAGCGGGTCGCGACTGCGGCAGCAGTCAGTTGAGGTAATTCCTTGGCTATCCTGTAATTCAGACCTCAACCCTATTGAAAATTTATGGTATGAGGTCGAAAAGACAGTAGGGAAGAGTAATTATAGGAACACCGACGAACTATTTGAAGCAATTAATAAGGAAGCTTGGCAAACCATTCCTATTGATTAATTATTGCCGAAACCTCATAAATTCTATGCCAAGGCGGTGTGACGATGTAAAAAATAACCGTGGGTTGGGTATCCTTCATAATATTAATATAATAATAAGTTACAATATACATTTGTTGCTGACCCTAATTATGTAGATGCTTTAAAATTCCAGCTTAACAACATACATATTTCTCTTTTTTCTGAAGAAACATCAGGCTATTGCTATTTAAGCTTGCATAAGAAGAAAGAAAATCTATGTTACATCAGTTCTAAATAATAATATTCTTAAAAATAATTTGCTCATCAAAAATAAAACCACATTTTAAGATTTTCTCCATGCGTCCCTAATTAGTTGCTCGCATTTAGGTCGTTAAAATAAAAATGAATTTCTGTAGCAGGCCTGGCAATATTATTCATTAAAGAACTTCGGATAGTAGACTTTAACTTGAAATTATTTTGGAACATCGATACGTAGGGATATGTCACATTCGATAAACAACGATTCGGATAAATCGGAGAACTGGAAATCGCTAAAGAAAGTAGCATTCCAGGTACTTCAGCCATCATTATTTGAAGCAATAGAAAATTGGTCAATTGAGAATATCACGGAGGCAGTTTACGAGCAATATTATGGCACCAAGTACCCAATAATTCAGAAAATTAGGTCCGAAGTTAACATTGATTTATCTGAGGATAAGCTACTGGAAACTGCCAGAATGGAGGCACCATCAGATATTTGGATATTCGGTTATGGTTCTCTAATTTGGAAAGTCGATTTTCCCTACATATGTCGTAAAGCGGGCTATATAAAGGGCTACGAGAGAAAGTTCTATAAAAACGGGTTCGATCACAGAGGAGTACCACAAAAATTAGGACGTGTAGTAAATCTGGTACCTTCCAGTCATCCGAACTCCAAAGTTTGGGGTATTGGTTATCGGATATCATGCAAAGTGAAAAATTCGGTTGTTCAGGACTTAGATATGAGGGAGAAAAACGGATACAACCGATTTCCTGTTTTATTCTACGAGTATCCGCCCCCAAGTGAGGATTGCGAACCAATCGAAATGTTCGCCTATGTTGCTTCAGAAGATAACTCCTCCTTTGCTGGCCAATATCAAGACGATATTACGGAGCAGCTCTTTGACGTCACGGGAGCAAGTGAAATTAACAGGGAATATGTTTATAAGCTTGCTAATGCGATTAGAATGATATTTCCTAATCAACGTGATGACCACCTTTTCAATCTTGAGGCAAAACTTCGCATGAAAGAAAGCAAATACGTCGATCTTGTCGATCAGGTGAAGCAAAATATCAAACAAGTGCTGCGAACCGGTGTTTTAGTTGGTAGACCTGTGGGAGATATCCGGATGGAATTAAAAAATTTAGACCCCAATAATTGACACGATTTTCAAAACAGATCCGAATAGTTGTGATATTGATTGCGATAGATATACTCGTACACCCATGTAGACAAAATTCCTTGTAGAAATAAATTTATTGAAACAATCACTGTAAATTAATATGTTTTAAGGGGACTTAGCACCTTCAAATTTTCAAAAAATCCATCCTTGTTTTTTGATAGAATTTGTTAGAATGAACATTTAAAAACAAAAAAAGTTAGGTATATTGTATGGTCCAGGCATCGCAGATTACATATCGGTAAGGTTTATTACAAAAAAATATTGAATTTTAACTTAAAACGCAGTTTTCTCGAAACAATGTGTTTAAAGTTGGCGTGCATGATTAAGGAAAAAGTATTTATCCAATCGTTCTGAAATGTTAACACGTTAATCTACACATTTTACTGCTCAGAATGAACTACGGATGAAAAAATCGGCATTAAATTTTTTGAGTTATAACCGATTTTCGGGGAAAAAATAGATCGGTTTTCGAAAAAACGCCGCCATTTTGTTATTTTCCAACCAAATTTTTTTCTTTTAGTTCATTCCAAAGCCGCTTTGATGCTGATTAAAACCCCGTTTTTTGTTTTTTTCGGACTTCTCTGAGGGCAGTTATCATGCACGCCGTGGTTTTTTGATGTTTTTTTTAATAAATTTGTAGCAGACAACAGTAGGCCACAAAAATATTTAAAAAATGTTTTCGTGTAGTTTGAAAACAATTAAGTATATGTACATAGTTTCATTAAGATATGTCTTTTTATTCAATTCAAAATTAACCTTTGAAAAAAACAATTTTTTGAAAATTTGAAGGTGCTAAGTCCCCTTAATTCAAAACTCCTAAAGATTTCATTTTAAAACATTTTATGTAGTGCTTAAATCGATGGCCCAATTTTAAATATTTTTTGGATTCGATTTCAAACGTCTTGTGTTTTATTTTGAAAACGTATGAAGTGTTTTACTACTTTAACACATTTTAGGCGTTTTAGATGTACATATTTTACATACATATATTATATAATAATATATGTATATAAATGTCCCTACATACATATTTTAAATTAATCTAAATAAATAAAAATAGAAACCAGAATAAGGGTAAAATGAGTCTAATATTATAATTTGATATTTCTAGACTATTTGCTTAAAATTAAGTATATATGTTTCAGGGTTGTCTTTAGAAAAATGTTCTAATTTTCATACTTTTAACCTTAGAAATGATGGAAGTCGGAAACTTACATTCGCTATTTTACCCCCTAGGGAAAGTCTATCGTTCAAAATAAAGAATTGTTATACAAACTTGCATTCCCTATTTTACCGACTTAGGAGACGAATTTCATAAAACTCTTTTTTGGTGGGTGTTTACGTCCCAAATATAATCGACTGTCCAAATTTTATGTATTTACATAGCTTCAATCAAACAGCCAGGATATGTTATATGCATAAATATGTTGTGGAAATATTGATAATGATAACAAATTAAACTCAGGGGGAGTAACGATTATAAGTTTTATTTTAAAACTAATTGTTTAACTACTTAATTTATGAACTCTACTTTTAAATTCCGAATGAAATGATTTTTAAACATTTAATAGTTTCAGTTGCTCATTGTTCTAAATGCTCAGTAAAGATTTTTATTTAAACAATCATCCATAACATTTACATATATTTTTTTTGGTCAGGAATAAAAATCATCATCGACTTTTATATTTTTAGTCAACATATGAGTCGTTATTTTTGAAAGGTATGAGTCCACTTTTGGAAAAATTCTCATGAGGGCTATCTACACGATAAGATTTAATTAGAGAAATTGTTAAAATATTATGTTAAAAAACTGGACTTATACTACTTTCAAAAACAACGGCTTATATAATAGTTATTTTCAGATTTTTAAATTATGCATACCATACATAATTCTTTTTACTAATGCAAACATATTTGCGGCCCGATAAATTCACTTGAATGCTCAAAGGAGGACGAAAGTTGAATTTGCTAAAAATAAAGGAATTTTGCCGTGGAAATGGACACTTCATTTTTAAATTTTCTCAAATTAAAATTGGAATATATACTTCGGAAACTATAGTCGACCGTCGCTCCTGGAAAATTTCATTGAAATCCGAGCGATGATACTGTTCTTCACTTGTTCGAAAATCGTATTAAAGGTGATGGATTTTGATACTTTTTATTTGAATTGAAATAGCCCTATTTGTGCGAATCCATCAAAACCTCAACGTTATATTTTACTATTCAAATTGGCCAGTTTACATTATTAATCGAATCATAATTCAAACCAGAAAAAGTGGTAAAATAATTTATTTAAGGTAAAACTTACTAAATGAGGTAGGCTTGTGCCAGAAATGGCAATCTAACATTATTCTAACATTTTGTATTCTACAATTATTTCCAAACAATGTTTTCTATCCAGTCTAGGTAGGAATGAATGCGAGTATAAACACTTGGATATTGACTGCCGCAGTTCACACCATAGGATGTAATACCAATCAGAAAATAGTCCACTCTGGAATTCTTTCGAATATTTAGTTGAAGTGGACCTCCAGAATCACCCTGGAAGTGTATTAAAATTATAATCATTAATGTTTGTTTGAAGTATTTTAACATTACCTGACACGTGTCTCTGTTTCCGTGAAGATCAATAGCGCACATTTGACTGTCGATAATTCCTTGTCTGGCCTTTGATGTGTATGGCAATTGATAATTGCATATTTCATTGTTAATTAAAGTTATCGTTAACTCAGTTAATTTATTTGTCTTTGCTCTTCCAAATTTTGTAGCACCATATCCCATTGCGACTACATTGTTATGAGGAATCTCAAACTTGCTCCAGAGACATGCAGGTCGAACGTAAATTGTGAACCTAGTAGAGACAAAAAAATAATTTAGTGCAATTTTTCAGTAACATAGCAATTCAGGGACCGAAGAACGATTATTTGAAAATTGTATGCTAAAAAATAAGTGCGTTTAAAATGATAAAGGATAATTTGGACAAGAATGACTTTGAACTTGCTTGGGGATACAAATTCATTTTTTATTCTTTTAAACAAAAATTTGAAGTTAAAAATTTCTTATGATCATTACTTTTTGTTTGCACACAAGACTAATCAAGGGGATTTAAAGTTTTTGCTCAATCATGACAATTAAATTAATAGAATTTAATTCATTTAATTGCCAATAATAATAAAATAACAGTCGTGATTTTATTTTTATTATTTTTGTCACATTATATTGATTATTGTTTGCTTAATTTATTTTAGAATTTAGTTTCAAAATGTTTAATTCAAGAATCAAGACCATGATGACAACTATAATGCGGAAATTTTTCGCTTTTTCTTAATGTAGTTATTTTTTCATTAAGGGAAAATAAACTACTTGACTTAGCAAAAAAATAAAAATATTGTAAATAATTCGATAGAAAAAGCCAATCGAATTCTTTTATTGTTTTGTTTGAACACTTAATTTATAGTTTCAACAAATTAAAAAACACATTCTTACTATCGACGCACTGAAAAAGCAAATAAAATCCGCCATATTTTGATTCATACCCGTATGCAGGACTTTGTGAAGAAAATAAAATTATAGTAAGCTTCCATTTTTAGTTTTGACAGCAATTACGGGCCCTTAAGAGTTAAACGAATGCTGTGATCGGGAATTAAATTTAATGCCTGATTAGCGAATTTAATTGTCCGTTAGCACGGGTGAAACGCTCGTTAGCCTTAACAGGCCGTTAACGATTTTAAACGGGACATTTACTAATTAACAGAGTATGGTGAAATCGGCCCTTAATCCGCTATTTTGGGGCATTCGCTATATTGAATTTAGTATGATTTTAGATATCTATATTATATTGTATTGTCATCAAAATTCCATATATTTGTAAGGTTTAAGATCGATACCACAATTAGAAGCGAGCGAAAATTGAATTGTTATCAAGTTAAGATAAAGATAAAGTTAATCATAATATTATATATAAAAAAAGCTTGTAAAAAAGTAATTCAGAGAGTGAAATAAAATGTATGTAGTATTTTTTCGGATCGATAGTGAAAAAATAAAACACAAACTGTTATCGTTATGTGCGAGTATAAACATAATTAGCAATAATATAAATTATATTCTTAAAAATTAGGAACCTATTATATCGTACTTTGTATACTAATAAAAATAAAAAAAACTTACACAGCATATCCAGAGAGTTGTATCAAAGCGATATCGTGATAATACGAGGATTTCCTATATCTAGGGTAAACGATTATTGTTTGAATACCAAAGGTTTGAGGGTCCACAGTAGTTTCTCTCTCTCTTAAATTTAAGTCGCCAATTCGAACTACATCAGGAGATTGCCTGCAAATGTAATATTAATTGAATTATTTCATTTTCTTGAAGATTTTAATTTCATAATCACATACCCATTAAAGTCAGTGCAGTGAGCAGCTGTTAGAACAAAGTTTTCACTTATTAAACTTCCTCCACATTTCCAGTCAATATCATGGTCAATTGTTCTGATTCCAACTGCAGACTATAACAAGAAAGGTATTTAATTAAAATAAATTGAAGATCTTGAAATATTAAACACTGAAATACTGTTCTAAAAATTATATGTACTTTCAGAACTTCAATGTTATTTTATTGCTATGTTATCATGCTGAGTTTTATAGTTTTAAATTTTTTTTAACATATTCAATGAAAAATCCAAAAGTATTAACGTATGTATTTGTGGAAATCTGACGAAATATAGTAAACATAAGATTAATGTTTATTTTAATATTATATGTACATGTGGATTGGTAGCTAAGTTGGTGAGAGGATCGAAGCGCAAATTCAAAAACCGCAGATTCGATTCTTGCTTATATCCAAGTTCAGTACTTTCCAAGAATTCAAGCATTTCGTTTTCCCGTTTAGAATAACAATTGGAATTATTTATTTGTAACACATTTCTCAAAGTGCCTGTAAACAATTTTCGCATTTCCACGTGAAAACCCATGCTTTTGCATTTATTATCAATTTACAATTTTACAGAATAATCTATGCACATATGACCGTGACATACATAGTTTAATTGATTATTTGATAACCTTTGTCCTCTAAACTCTTAAAGAATGTTTCAATATTTTCTATTATAGTATTTTCTTTTTTCGAATAAAAACAAATCGTATGTTATCAGTTTATGTTCATTTCGCTAAGAAAAATGTTTTTATTTTAAAACTTTAATCGAACGCATGTTGTGTTTTTTTGCTTCAGCCTAAATTCGCATTCGAAAAATTTATAATCAAAGAATTCGAATTATGGGTCACTAAATGAAGACCTTTGATAGTCATCCGAAGTGACGACAAATTTTTTGCGGACAACGACTGATTTTTATTTTGGCGTGGACACTAAGGGAATGTACCCGAATATCGGATTATATACTTTTTGTTTAAAGAAATTAAAAATAACAAAAACATGAAAGAGAAATAAAATTTTGTTTACACCATGCTTGATTTAAAATGATGGAAAATATGATTCTCGATTCAATATGTTTCTAATATTTTATATCCGATATTCAATGAATTGTAGAGCAATACATTTTTATGTGGTAAAATAGGTGTTGTTTGATTCCAGAGCATGTTTTTTTTTTTATTGTGAACGCGTGAAAAACTTTTAGGAAATAAATTTAAAATTTAATTTATGTTAGATTTATGTTGATGCTTTTAAATCTTGGACTAAGGTCAGAATATACTATTCTTGCAATGACTATTGAGATTAAACTTATTAATGGCCAAAAGATCTGCATATTGCTTTGTGCACAAATTATTTAAAACAGTGATGTTTTTGATTGTTTTTCTAATAGATAATAATTAATAGTTTTAAAACTAATTTAGTTCCAAATTCTTTAACTGTTCATTTAACAAATGTTACAGTCTTATGATTTATTAAAAGTAAAAACATAATGATTATGACTTTCTTTTGATATTAATTGATTTGCGTCATTTTTGTGTAATTACCAACTGTTTTTGTTCTATTTTTATGAAATACATCTTTCAGTTTTTTCGTTACAAATAACTTTATTTTTACGTCAGAATGAATTAAATATTAAACGTATCTTGTAAGAAATTTCAACAATTTGCAGCAATTATAATAATTTTATTTTGCGTAGTTTCTTTTTTTGTGGGTTTTTTTTTCAATTTGTTTTTTTTATGTAACATATTTCATTGTTCTTAATTACTTGTGATCCAGTTTTAACTTATTATCATATATTATTTTTTCATCTGAACCATATTTAATAGCATGATTTTCATTAACACTTTTTGGATTAATTGTTGCCTTAAAAGTGGATTCACGACATGGAGCAACTTGTTCCTTTTGAAAATTTTAAATCTGTTACTATGAAGAAAGGCAGTTACTTTACCATGTGAGGATATTGTCCCGGTGATGAGAGCTCTCGTCCATTTAATGAGTTTGCATCATTTCCATATCCAGAGTAAATTCTTTGCATGTATTCCTCAAATTCTACGGACACGAATATTTTGTAAAACATGAAACATTAAGGCAAACACATCAACTTACTTTGTTCACTGATTCTTTTCGCCTTATGAACTTCTAATATTTCAATATCTTTAAAAGTCTTTTTGAATTTATCTGTATCCGAAATTTCATTTAGATAATCTAATCCGGTCTTATCAATTTTTTCCGAATTTTGCGAAATGCAATTGTTAACACAGCACACAATTTTAATACCATGTTGAAAGGAGCAAATATCACGCACTGAATTTGTCCTTTGATTTTTTGGACAACTTCTTAATTTTGTACACTTTCCTTTGTATCCTGTACTTGTCGTACAATGCGATCCTTCTTCTAAATTATTTTCCAAAAAATGTACCAATTCAGCAGATACTAGAGTTAAACTAGCTATTAAAAAAATTATGGCACTTCCCATATTGGTTCCGTCGACCGTGATCACTTCAAGAACGATTGCACAATACTGAATCTTTTTGAAATTTTGGCCACTAATATATTATAAATGCACTCCGCTGAAGATCGACTATTAATCCCGATTGCTCGGATCTTATAGTGGTCTTCTTATCTGTTTTTAATATAATTGGGGAATCCACTATATCAGCTGAACTGTGACGCTGGAGTCGTGGGAACTTTACAAAATTTAGAGGAATTTCCGTAGCTCCAGAGTTGTAAACCGATCTAGATCGCTTCAAGATATGATTCATGTGTGGTCAGCACATCGCAATCTTACATTTTTAACCTGAAGACGGTGAATAGATTTTTTTATCCGTTTCCGTTTATTACTAATTGCAGTCATTTTACAACCATTCAAGAAATTAATGCCACTGCCCGATAATTGGCGGTTAACCTATTTATCATCGGTTAGTGTCTGTCTGAGTTTTTCAATTCCATTTCACTTTGCAATTTTTTAACAAAGATTAAATCGAGGAGCATAAACGCTTAAGAGGATTTTCGGAATCTGAGTGTTTTGTAGGGTCAAGGTACTTAAATTACAGTATCATATAAAAAAAAAACAATAACAATGCATAGTCCATTCACATGGATGAGTGATAAATAGGTAAATAATTAACCAGGAATTTGTAATAAAAAATCGTTTTCTGGAGCTCTGTCTAAGAATAACATAACCGGAATTGCGTGACAGCGTCTGGCCCTGAATGCTGTGAGTAATTAGTCATATGTATAATGATGGCATAACAAAGCTATGTTTTCTTACTGAAGGTCGTCGAAGTTCAGAGAAAGTTTAACCACGCGAAAGTTATGTAATTTATTCATCAAGCTGCTGTCTACTACAGGTAATAAAATAACTATCAATCGAGTACGTTTGATAAAAACAAAACTTTTGTAGAATCGAAGCCCAGATATCATTTTATTCTAATTAAAATTCATTATTTGGAAAATATTTGAATGTTGTCTTGGATGTTACCAAGAGTTGCTTTTAGTTTATTAGAAGTATGTACTATGTAGGTACATACATAACTTAAAAATGGAATTTATAACATATTAATTATTACATAACTGAACTCTTGCTTTATCAATCGATCAAACGATCGGAACAAGGGTTTTTTAATATTTTTTGTCCTAAGGCAATATCTATGTACAAGTTTCGTTTGACGTTGATACATTATTATTCATTTATTTATGCTGAAAATATAAACATTTTCAGAGAATTTTCTTGTCCTCATGAATATTTTGTTCCAGAAAGATCACAATCGATGCTCATCGTGTGATCTTCATCGTTTGTTTTTACATGTTGCCTTTATTTATGTAGGAGAAAGTGGCCATCAGTGGACCAGTGGTACACACTGAATAATTAACATAACTAAGGTAACATCTAGATATTTAAAAAAAAAACAAATATTCACATAATATAGTCGATAGTGATGCTCTCCTCGTCGGTACTGCCCTAACTTCGGTGATGATTAGATGTTTTTGTAGGTTTTATGTTACTTTAGTGTTTTGAAAATATAAAAGCGTGAGTTCAATTGTTCACATACGTCCATAAGCGTTGAGCTAACGTAATATATTTTTGTTTAGTTGTTTATACCAGTTAAATTATGATTATAATTATATATATTATATTTTATATATAATTATAAAAAGTGGATCATGATTCACCATCATAGGTATACCTACAAAGTCTAGCAATAATATTAGCGGTTTGCATATTCATTATGTAATTATAACTTTTTATCCTACAGAATGGGCAGAAAGATGAACCAGGAAATAATATTTAGGCAAATACACGGAAGAATAAATGATGTTGATTAATTTTCTCTTCTGTACGTTCTATATGTTAAGTATAGAATAAAGGCTTTATTTTCTTGTTATTATATAGCGAGAGTATATTTTATTGGAAATAGTGGTTTTGATACATTCGATTCTATACATACTTGACCAAGTGTGTACCATATGAAGGTTCATTGTGAACCATGCTTGGTCCATAGTGGATATAATGACATTTATTTAAAAAAACAAAAAGTATAACCCCTTCTTCTTGCAGAATTACCAGCAATTTCCTCAGTTATTGGAAGTAATATCCAAAATATATACAGAAAAATAATCACACAACTAGAGCTAATATTCTAGATGTTTTTTTAGGGTTCCGTACCCAAGGGGTAAAACGGGACCCTATTACTAAGACTCCGCTGTCCGTCCGTCTGTCTGTCTGTCCGTCTGTCACCAGGCTGTATCTCATGAACCGTGATAGTTAGACAGTTGAAATTTTCACAGATGATGTATTTCTGTTGCCGCTATAACAACAAATACTAAAAAACAGAATAAAATAAATATTTAAAGGGCATCCCATACAACAAACTTGATTTTTTTGCCGTTTTAATAGATAATGGTACGGAACCCTTCGTGCGCGAGTTCGACTCGCACTTGGCCGGTTTTTTCAGATTGTATATCTTGGTCGACACTGTTGTAGTTTTATTGTTTAAGAGGATATAGGGTCTTGTTATTTAAAACATTTAGGTTCACTTCAATTTAATACAAGCTATTAATTCCAATTGATCCTTACTCTACGACACTAGCCCCAACCAAAGTTGGACGTAAAGTAAAACAACAAACGCTAACGTAAAGTGCGAAACTGTGTAAATAAATGGGGTCCAAAATAGACGTAAGTCAACTAGACGAATTTTCGTCAAATCCAGAAACGGCATTTCAGCCATAAGTAAGGTGCGGTAACGATCACACCTTGCGTTGCGTCCCGTCATTTTGTTGATTAGGGCTGAACCGCGGAGAACAGATGTGATTGAAGTAAACAGAAAATTGATAAAATGTATTAATGGGAGCGTACAAATCTTTGGCATTTTTAATAAAAGTTATATTTCCTTTATTTACTTCACGTCACCTTACGTTTCTATTCCGGGCAAACTGTCAGTTTAGACGGTGCTGCAAGCTCAGTTTCGTTCAAACGAAACGTAGCGCATAAGGTTGCTTGCGTTTCTATTCTGGTTCGGGCTACTCTCTGTGATACTGTAACTCAGCTTACTGTGATACGTACTCTGTGTTGTCTTATTGTATAAATACATTGACAACTCTTTTATTTTAAGTTGTACAATTAATAATTAATATTACTATAACAACAGACACAAACGAATCGAAAATTGCCTCCCTTTATACCCAACATGGCTTCCGAGTGTCCGCAGAAGGGGTTCACATATGGTATCGTACTCCTTATTTATCAGGCCTCGCTGAAAGTAGTTTATAACGCTATTGTGCCTATCGATTCTAGCAGAGTCTGTACGCGGGCATTGCTGGACTATATGGTTTAGTATTTCTGGGACCATACAGCCCGCCCGGCACTCCCTGTTCTTTTCAGGCCTCCCGCGGTCCGTTCTAGAAGCGGCAGGCAATGCGTTTATACGAAGCCTGATGCAGCCCATGAAGTCACGACCTGACAGGAGCCGCGTTTGTTCACGTACCCAGCGATGCGCCTGCTTATGCCTATGAGCTTCCCTAAGCCCCGCACCATCAACTGCAGCATGTAATTTTCCATTCCAATACGCGTTAATCTTTTCGCGCGAATCCAAGCTTTCTAAGAAAAGGGCTGCCTTCAATGCGCGGAGTGTATTTACACTAACCGTCGGGTGAGAATGTGATACCTAGGTATTGCCATTCATCAGTTCTTTTGAGCGACGCGACGGCAGAGTGTGTTCCGCAATATTAAAGGTACGCTGCTCAATGACCGTATTCTTTTGTTTTGGCTGTCCCCTGATGTTTAATGTCATGCACTATTGATGCATTTAATGCTTAACCGCATGTCGACAAGTAGTTGCAACAAGGAGGTTCTGAAGCCCGGGCGCAGTCGACATCCAATTTCTCTCGGTAAAGACCTGAGGAGTCGATCGATAACTAATCAATTTAAAATTCATAAGAGACAGCGGATCTCTTTGTTTGACTCCTCGTTTGGGGTAAAGGATGGTAGAACCCCAGTCTTCACCAAGAAGTATCGAACCGGATGTCGTTTTGCAGATAGTCGCAAAAATCAGTCGGCATCCCGTAACTCTTTAGTGTCCCAAAGATGGCATCGTGGGACACAGAGACAAATGCCCTGTCTACGTTCAAAATGGCAAGGAAGCGTAACTGCGGTGATGTCCTCGCAGGATCAGGTCGATCACCGTAATATTGTCGGCGCATCCATCAGTCGGCAGGAAAGCACGCTGACGCGGATCGGGGGAGGCAGCGGTCATGAGCCTGTTGGCAAGGGTAGTGTGGATTAACCGCACTATCACCGGAATCGTTGTGGGCCTGAAGTCTGCAGGGCTGGTGGAAATGTCATTTTTCGGTAAAAATACAGTTTGAGCCCTGGACAGGTGCTGCGGTGCTCTACCGCACCAGAGGATTAAGTTAATGATCCTCGTTTGGATATCCAATGGGATCACTCTCAATTGCCTGGAGAAGATCCCGTCTGGTCCCAGTGATGTGGAGATCCAGTAGATATGTAGGACGTCAACCGGGAAAAGGTGGCGTTTTATCCTGATGCGCTGGCTTCCGAAATGATTGAAGGACGCAAAAGTTGTAACAATCTTACAACCTTGGTGGTGGTAGGCTAGCAAGATAATCTAAAATGCGGTCATCGGAGTCAGAGGCAGGAGAGGGGACGACGCCATGAGCTCAGTATCTTGAGGGGGCAGAGGCTCTGGGATTGTGGGATCATCAGAGCTGAGGGTTGGAATCGGCAATTCACGGGGCGGTGTTTTTAATTCTTCGATAAAACGAAGAACACTTTCCTGATACATGACGTTTTGTCGTGCCTTCTTGATTGGCTCAAGAGTGTGGGTCACGAAGATTTTTGCCAGCTCCACGTTTATGAAGCGTGGCCATTAGCATCACCTCCTCCTCGGTCCACCTCACCTTGACATCGACTCTGAGGCGTGCTCAGTCAAACTGGTCAGGGTGTGCCTTCCGCATTTGAACACCCAGTCCGGTTTTGGTGCCAAATTTTGTCTCGCATATTGTGAAGACGTGTGTGATTATTTCTGGGGGAGGGGGCGACGACTACTTGGTTGGAAACGTCAGAGGACGCAACCGTTATCTCTATTCGAGGCGCTTTATTACGAATGGGACCAATATATTTCAGATCGAAGGGGGTGACAGCCCCAGGGGCATGGATCTATGAAGCCTACTCCGTTAGCCGGTCGAACCGTTTCCGGTGGGAACCACTGGGAGGTGGAGCATAGGAACGTCTATGAGGGGGAGCAACCAACATATAAAATCTGAGTTGAATATTTTTGAAAACCCGAGTACAATTTTGAAAAATACTTAAATAAACCTCACAATATTTTTGAATTTCCTTTTCATCGCCACATTTAATGTAGCAGAGGTAGCATTAAATTGTTGTCCCTCAAAATTTCCATACATATATTTCGTGTGCCAAATTTCAGCGCACTAGTTCTAATAATCTCTGAATTAAATGACTGTGACATATCAGACGGACGGATGGAAATGGTGATACTATCATATATTGCATTAAGAGTTCCTTGTCTTGCTACGGAACCCTAAAAAAAATTCCTCAATTTTTTTTCGGCTTTAGTAGGACTGAAGTAGAAATATTTGACTAAACAATTCAGATTTTATATTTTAGATTATAGTTGAAGCACAGATAATACAGATTTCCAAAGCCCATTGCAAGAAGTGATGCCGCCTAATACATAATAATTAATAATTGAAGCAAAACAATTAACAAGTAGGTATCAAGAAAATTAATAATTCTCGAGAATACCATTATAAGTTATTCAAATAACAGACAACTTCATATACATATAATATCTTGAGTTTTTTAATGGGTTCCAATTATGTAGATTGAATATTAAAATTTGTTTTTTCAATTATCCATTATTTAAGTAATTCATGCAACTTTGCAGCTAAATATAAATTATTTAAATATGTATCAATCAGAAAAAAATCCACTGTTAAACACAACAATTTTCACATTTGATGTTACAACAAGTAAAAGTTCTTGAAACAAACAAAAAATAGTTTTGAACTAAAGACGAAATTGTTGATTGTTGAAAACTTTTCCTCGTTAATTTAAGTGTGCCGCACTTGATTTGAGAACGGAAAAATTGTTGATATATTAAAGCGTAACACTCTTACTAGCCAACGGAAAAGTATTTAGTTCAACAGTCGAACTCTTTAAATTAAGTCAGTTCTTTTGTCAGACAACGGTTTTCTAGAAAACACAACAACGATTACGCTTAAACCAAGACCTTCACTTTTAAGTCAAGAAGTTAATTGTTAAATTGCCGGCAGTTTATTACTTATTAAAGTTCATTACTCCCAGCGTCATTTCTCTTATGCGTGTTAAGAAGTCCGCCGACGGCCGACAAATATTTCGTTTTATGAAAAAAACCTGGAACTAAACTTAAATAATTCTTGTGTTATTTTGGAAGTGCCTGAGAGCGACTTGGCTGATGTTACTATTGCAAATGCAACAACCGAAGTAGTGTGCCTTTTTATCGAGTGGGGCCTTCAAATGGAAACATTTAGACTTCTTATAGAGTGCGGCATCAATCCAATTGAAATATTAAAAAGGTTATAAAAGAAAATACAACGTTGAAAATATTGTGATTTTTCTATGAATTCCAAGGTCAGGTGCTTTTTGTTGGGAAAGAAATAAAGACGGTTTATATGGAACACTATCATAAGTCAAAAAAAATTCTAAATGAGTTGGAAGGCCTTCATTTAAAGAATATTCAAGATGTTGCTATTGGTACCTGGAAAAAATTACTTTGAATAATGGCGAAGATGTTATAAGATTTAAGTATGTTGTATCACATAAAATAAGTCACAATTTCGTACTAAATTGCTTGAAAAATATATTATACTTTACTTTTATTTAAGTTATGCACCGTTTTCCAAAATGAATAATTTGGTAAATCTAGCAAAACCATTCATCTTCACCGATTGCAATAAAATTTTGAACTTTTTCTAGATTTACCGAAGAACATTCAGTATTTGTCTCAAAAACTTACGCAGTTAATTACCTAATAACATGCATGGTTATTTAAAATAAGAACTTCCGTTTTTGTATTGAAAAAATTCTCCATTCTCCACAGAAGCTTTTCAGTAACAACTTTAACATTGTTGAAGCAAAAACCTCAATTTGTTGGGTACGATTTAACCAAGAAAAGTTCTTGAAATCAACAACTTTTTTCTTGAAATTACAGTATTTTTTTCTGAGTGTTTGTAATATTATTTTACGACCGATTGCGGTAATTGATAATAATTTTTTTGTAATAATTTTTACCTACCTAATTATTGCCTATTTTTTACCGATTGCTTTATAGATGTTTTTGCAGCTGATGTGCGATATAAAGATAATTCAGAAAAGCAGTAAGTAAAAAGTAAAGTAATAGACATATTTATGTCAAGGTAGTTGGGATATTCATAAAAAATAATTGTATATTTTGATGAAATTATAATAATTATTGTAACATCTGTTGGATATATAAAAGTTCTCTAAATTTAAATTTACTGTGTCAGAATTTGTTTTGGTTTTTGAGAAAATTGTCGAGCTACTTCTGCGCTTCAAAATTTTCATTTTATCAGACAAAAATTAACGAGGACGCCTCAGTGCGTTCATATTCATATACAATAGAGGTCGTCTGCGATTATTTGCTTATACATCGCTTGAATTTGATCACGTTATAGTATCAACAAAATGTAAACAACTTCTTGTGCTTAAATATTTATGCGAACGAAAAATACTTACTTTGCTTTAGAAATACCCTGATAAAAAAAATAAACGGTTCATGTTTGCTTATTCTACAGAAAATTTAAATTTAAAATGTAAGCTTCCAATAAACCTACGTTGTTATGTTAGTAAATGATACCAAATCAATCCATTTTGAAGGTCAGTTCATCAGTACTAAAACTAAATGATCAATTCGCATTTTAAAATTTTATTTTCTGCTTCATTTTATATGATCGTCGAATTAATATTTATTTTACGTATGAATATAAATAATGTAGTTTCCTTAATTAAGTCTATTTTTCTTCCACTTAAATTTTCAACATTTCAAGTCGCAAAATTCAGAATTCTTTAAATTGTTATGAATTTTTTATTTGGTACTTAAGTCTGCGAATTTGAATTTCATAATATTGCGTGCATAATTAAAAAGAAAAAAGGCACACAAAAAAAAAAAAATACTATTATATAAACACAACATACAAGTTACGCACTATTAGCTTTTCACCTCCTTAGGACTTGGAAGGTAGAAAATTGCTTTTCATTAAAAAATCTTCTCGAATTTACTATTTTACCATGAAGTTATGTTTATTTTGAAGGCTTCCATGTATTTATTTTTCTATACAGGCAATAATTATAAATTGTCTATTACGCGAAATTTATAAAAAGAAAAATTCCTCCCTATTGTATGTTTCTATATGTAATTATTTATTTAGCTAAATATATGTAACTTATGTAGGTATATCTTGAAAAACGTGTGGGTTTAGCATGTTTAAAATAAAACTAACTTAATTTCGAAGAAATTCAAAAACTAGTTGTTTACTAAATCCAAATGCAATATACTCAAATCAAATTTTTCGCCACATCAAAAGTATGTATTAATAATAACTTTTCTTTACGGTTGGTGTTCACCTGAGACATAACAAAGATGAGAAGATTAAAAAATAAGTACGTACATATTTTAGGATATTCTCTGGAGAATTTGAATTTTTACAATGAAACGGATTGATCTCGCTGTACTAAAGCTGATTCAATTTCCTGAGCTACTAAAATGTAATGAAGTACAAAAATAAGCAGCAGCAGTCCGAAGATGTCCGAAGTACCTACGTCAGAAAAATTTGCTTTAAAAAAGACGTTGAAAATATTAAAAAACATTCATTTAAGACTACTTCAACCATAAATTTGTTTTATTTTAATTTATAATAATCCTTAAAAAATAAACTCATTGCAAACTATTTATAATTTCATTCAGGAGGTATTTTCGAAATATTATAAGTTTCCCTTACATTACTATATCTGGATGACCGAGCTTGCTCGGAAGAGTTGAAAAAAAATTAAAATTAATTCCTGGGCTACCGAATTTTGCTCAGGATAGATGTAAAGCTCCCAAACTAACCGAATGTTCTGAGTGTAGTACAACTTCAGACATTAAGTGAATACATCTTTCCTTATCGGCACGAATTGGGTGTGTCCAAAACGTAGATTGGATTTTTTGATTCGAAACTGGATCAGGTCGAACGTTATAGCATAACCATCTTTAACGGATCCAGATCTTGAATTTTCAGGTTGAGTATTTTGGAAATTAAAATTTGGACGTTTACGAGGCATTATATTATTTCCTATGAAGCACAATTCTACAAAGCATTAATTACACGTTACACCTCAAAAATGTGTCAATAATCCTGGCTGATTGATTGTATATTGATAAAACAATTATGTTCTAATGTAAAAATACTATAATCAGACGTTTTTCGATCAAATCTTTGACCTGATGGTTAAAAAATACGCATAAAGTAGCACCATAAATAGGTACGTAGGTCCGTAAATAAGAGCCCTAAAAATCATAAATTAAAATTAATAATACCTTGCGGAATTCGAACGCGTGCACTCCGGAGGGGCGAACCTATGATCTATCCACTGGGCTTTTGAAAAGACGGTTGGACAACTATATAAATATTGCTTATATAATAGCACAGGATAGGATAATTTGTCTAACTATGGGTCTGTGTGGGTTATAATTGTAGGTACTAAAAAACAAAAAATAAAAACTGACAAATTTGGAGAACTTTTTAAGATTCGAACCCGCGTCCTCCAGTGTGGCAGACCTACTCCCTAGCCACTGAGCTATTGAGAATACAATCCTGGTAGTGTAATTAAAATTCATATTGCGCGGGCAAATCAAGCTTGTTGCTTTGTGCGTGAATACATGGAGAAAAGGATGTTTCCCAGAAATGAGACCTAGCTGGATCGATTTTTCGCCCTCGTAAATCCCTATATTGTAAATTTTTTCGAAATCGTTAGAGCCGTTTTCGAGAATGTGATGGCAAATATATATGTATATATATATATATGTATATATATATATATGTATATATATATATATATATATATATATATATATATATATATATATATATATATATATATATATAGGTATATATAGGTATATATATATATATATATATATATATATATATATATATATATATATATATATATATATATATATATATATATATATATATATATATATATATATATATATATATATATATATATATATATATATATATATATATATATATATATATATATATATATATAATATATATATATATAGGTATATAAATATTGCTCGTATTACAGTATAGGAAAGTTATTAGGTACACATAGATACCCGTAGATTTCCGTTACAATATAAATTTAAAAAAATATTAATGTTTTCCTTTGTGAAGAAATGTATTTAATTATATTTAAAATTTAAAATTACAATTTTATTGATTTACTTTATAACAAAACATTTTAAAAGAAATGTATCAAAACGATTTATAAACTGGTTATAATTATAGTGATGTGAGTTAAACGCTTTGGCCTCTACAATATTGAAGTTTTAGCTTAAAAAATGTTTAGTCTGAAATAGTCTCTGAAGATTATCAGAAGTGAGTTCCTTTTTCAGTTCTTAACTAATAAAGTTTTAATCGACAATGTGTAATATAGTTAATACGTTAGTTGTGTTCATAGTTGTTTACCTTTCATTAAGTGGTAATATTTAGTGTAAGAAAATTAATTGTAATACATATAAAAATCTGTCTTAAATCGAATACAGGTAATGGAGAGCCCCATTCGCGTCCTTTCCGAAATAATTTGCCTCGTCGACTGTGCAGGGCTCCGAACAGTCCTAATAATGGAGTTTGTATAAAATTTTCTCAATGCCAAAGTGCGCGGTTGAATTATTATAACAAAAGAGTTAAACCAGCCGTTTGTGTCAGTGATCCTGTTGATCCTGTTGTATGCTGTTATGCAGGAGGTTTCAGCCTTAAAAGTTCTCAACCTAGACAAAATCTAAATAGAGGTGAAAGTAAGTTCTAAGATTAATAAATTTCAGTTATTTTAACGCTTTTATGTGGCTTTTCAGTAAACTCCAATGTAAGGATTTCTCAACCAAGACAAAGTGGTGGAAGAACAGGTGGAAGTCAAAGGGAGTGTCAAAATACTTATTTTCCAAAACCGAAGGCGAAAGGTGATCTTGTTTTCATAGTTGGAGGTACCCTTGCTAATCCTGGAGAGTTCCCATATATGGTAAAGTATTTAGAAGATAAGTAATTTTTGAGAGTATTTAAATTACAGTATGCTTTTTTTGAATCCTTATTCATCAGAATATCTAAGTAGGAAAGTATTAACCATACTTCCGGAAAAACTACTCTTAGGAAGAGTGTCATAAATATCCTTTAGTATTTCTTTAGTGACCTGTGGTCACAAGCAGCTATTATAACGTCCATTTGCATTTATATGTATATGTATGATATATACTTATATAAAAAACGTGTTTGGCATACCCAAATAACCTTAATACTCATCAAAATGTGTATCGTCAAACAAGTTTATACATATGTAAATGTAAATGCAAATTTTTCGATGCATTGAACAAACAACTTGATAAATTTTTTGTTTTCATAAAAACTGCAATTTGTTTAATTTAAATGCAATTTTTCTTAAATGAAAGCAAGTTTGTGAAACTAGTTTTCAAAATTTCGCTTTTAAATGAGTAAAAACGAAATTGAAAACAAAATTTTTACAAATAAGTACTTATGAAATGTTTTCCCGGTCTTTCGAAAATGACAATAACGTTGAATTTATAATTAAAAAAAAAAGGGATCGGAAGCTCAGAAGAATATTTTACGGTAATCTTAAATGAATACAATACACAAGGACATTAAAATTACTCTTCTAAATTTCATCTCTTAGTTGACAAAACTTTGGTTCGAGTGAAGTGATTGCCCTTGATTTTAAACTTGGTTATTTTGCAAAAAGAACGTGAAATCAATTCACATTCTGAAAGTCTAGGTTAGTCATACTAACTGAAACGAAGAAAAAAAATCTATGAAGCAATATGTTATGTTAATTTTCCATACATTCCATTAAAATGTATATTATATAATTTTATGACACACCCAAACGTGTATCCAGAAATTTAAGAAATTTTATAAGCAAGAACCAAACATCTTCTATAATAATATGAAGGTCGTCTTCAAATTTTCGAGATCGCTGTCCGCACATTTTACGAGAAAAAAATTTAGCCTCTGAGCTGCGAGGGCGGTTGCTTTTTTGAAGAATTAATTAATTTTCAATATCTTGCACTATTTGTCGAAATGAACTTAAGTAATATTTGAATTCATAAACGAGGCAACTGCTTGAGAATTCATAAACGAGGCAACTGCTTGTTTTTAAAATGCTTTACTCTTGCTTTTTCATATTAACTTGGCCAAAGATCACCCACATCACATGAAAGTAAACAAACACTCTGAAAAATAAGTGCAAATTTACAACAAAAGTAAGCTAAAATGGGTTTAAAATTCTTGAAAAATTGCACCACGAGTTGAATTTTAGAACTTTATTTCATTTCAATTTGTGTAATTTTAAAGTATTTGTCTCATAATCTAAAATAATCTAGAAAATAATATAAAAATGGTGTAAATTTACTTCATTTACTCTACGACAGTCGTAACTCATTTGTTTTGTGCTTCTCACGACGCAAAATTTAAAGTGAATAAATTAAATGATTTCAAAAATAACATTAAACAAATTTTTGTAATAAAAATTAATTAGAGATTGAAATAAATCTCTCGAAAAATCTGGTTTTCCGATACATTTGACCAAAAATAAATGTAAATATATCATATACATGCACTTATTTAGTGGGTCATCCTCAACTTTTTTGCCTTGACTGTAATTCTGTAAGTGTGACCGTAATATTAAAATAAAAAACCATTTTCCGCTTAGATTATGATTTTAAGTACCTATATTATAGGCTTAGATAACAAATCTGTAGTAAAAACTGTCTAGAATGACTCACTAGACATAACAACGAATGTACTCAAATGATATATTTATATTTATTTTAAGCTTAAATGTACGGGAAATCTTATTTTTTTGAACTTATACATAGGTACATATAACCGCTACAATAATGCTTCAATAGTTTTGGTGCCATAGTACCAAATGCTTAAAATGAAAAGTCCCAAACAGATTAAGAACTTTTTTTCACTGGCCGGCACTTTCGCTTTGGGGTCCAATATGAATGGTCTCCTTTTGCGGATCCGGATGACAGTAAAAAAAACCAAATTGAGTATAAAAGCTGATTTTCCCATTCAGATTCTAAAAGTTAGTTTTCAGCTTTATTTTACATTATACCGTCGTCGTAATTTTAAGTATAAATAACGAAATATTCTTTATAAATTTTACTACTCTATCTTTTATTAGAGATTTCAAGTCGAAAATAAGATAATTCTATAAAACGTGATATTAGGCAATAATTTGAGGCTGATTTTAAATTATATCTAGTATTTGAATCTGTTCTCATAAGATTTTCTACTTTGGAAATTCAATTTTTTAATTGGTATTACAGTCTATTTAGTAGAATTTCACTCACTTTAAGACTTGTGAGATAGAAAATTGATTTTTGTCAAAAAGTTTTTCTCGAATTTGCTTTTTACGACAAAGCTATGTTTATTTTGTACGTATATGTATGTAGCTATAATGTATATTTTTCTCTAAAAACAATCAATTATAAATTGTTCATTGCGCTAAATTTATAAGAAGAGAGGGGAAACTCCCCTCTGTTTAAGTGTTTCTATATTTGTTTATATAAAAATAACTCATATCTTAAAAAAATTTATGAGTTTAGAATGTTTAAAATAAAATTGAACAAAACGAAAAAAATTAAAACAAAATTATCTTGATTTGAACGAAATTCAAAGATCAGATGTTTAATAAATTCAACTATTCAATATAAAACCCGTTTTGTCTCAATTGTTATGTAAAGATTCAAACTCTTAAACTAATGCTGGGGCATATTAAATACCTTATAAACATATGGTCTCAAACAACACAATATAATCTTGAACGAGTGCAAAGATTAATGAACAAGGCTCTTAAAGTTTTATATCGTGTCCCATGGGATACACCAACGAGGGATCTCTACGCTATAACAAACAACTTTAGTCTAAAGGAAGTAATTTATATAGAAAAAGCAAAATACATACATAAAGTAATAAATAAGAAGATAAAAAACAATATTGCCCTTACAAGAAGTAATGAAGTGCACAGCTATAATACACGAGAAAAGGAACTCCTAAGGAAGGAAAAAGCAAGAACAGAAAGGAGCCGTACAGGACTTATTAGCAGCGCAAGTGACATCTATAATAAGCTTCCCGAAGAAATAAGAAGGATAGGAGATGTACATAAATTTACTATGGCAATAATGAATCATGTTAGACGAGGAGCAAATTTAGATTAAATTTATTAAAGTTAGTGCAATCATAATGTAAGTTAATGTAAGTTAAGTATTTTTTATGCTGCTCTTATACCAGCGTTTAGCTGTCTGAGCGGCTTTGGGGTAGATTAAGTTTATTTTTTCTCTCTTTTTGTGATATAGGTTACATGATTGGACTCACAGAGCCTAAACTCTTGCACCTTACAGGTGCGGGGTTAGGTGAATGTTTCCAGCAGTATGCTGAGAAGTGCGAAAGAATAAATCTATTAAATTAATTAAATTAATAGTTAATAATAAATTGTCTTTAGTATGACCACACCTATCGATTTACATATAATTTTGAGGTGGCTGCTTAGCTTATGCATAGTAACAACAAAAAGAACCAAGTTGTCATTCACCTGAGACATAAAATACGTGGGAAGATTGACAAAATAATATTTAATAGTCATAGGAAAAAAAACAATTTGGGGTTTTCTGTAGTACATTCATATGAATTTTTGTTACAAAGAAACGCGTGGATTATTCTTGAGGCCTTAGAACTAGAAAGGATCTAAACATCCTTAGGTATGAAAAAATATAATCTAGCAATAAAATGCTGCCGAGATATCCGAAGTACTCCAGGAAAATTTAATTTTACGATAAAATTAAATTACATAAAGTAGCATTAGTATTGTAGTTTTTTTCAAGAAAATTATGAAAATATAAATTGTAAAAAAAATTATAACAATAATAATTTAATATTTATTTGGAAGAATATCGAAATTTATGATAAACTGTAAAAAAAAGTTCATTTTAGATGAATTATTAAAATACATAATTTTATTCAGAAATAATTTTTGAAGCATGCAATAAATTTCCCTTTAATATTATAAACATGGACTATGAATACATTTAAAAAAATCATTTCCTTTGTAAAGATACATATATATTTGATCATATTTGAAATTTAAAATGACTATTTTATTGCTTTACACTGCTTATATCATTTTTTTAGGAGTCCCATAATGCTCTATTGAGGAACTAAGATAACTTTGAGAAAATGATCGAAAACAAATTTGAAAGAAATATATCGAAGTGATTCGTAAACTAGTTATAGTGGTGTGAGCTTAACAAATTTGGTTATAAAATACTGAAGATTTAGCTTAAAGAACGTTTAGTGTGAAATAATCTGTGAAGACTATCAGAAGTGAGTTCTTTTTTCAGTTCTTAACTAATAAAGTTTTAATCGACAATGTGTAATATAGTTAATACGTTAGTTGTGTTCATAGTTGTTAACCTTTCATTAAGTGGTAATATTTAGTTTTAGAGAGTTAATTTATATAGAGTTAGTTATAAAAATCTGTCTTAAATCGAATACAGGTAATGGAGAGCCCCATTCGCGTCCTTTCCGAAATAATTTGCCTCGTCGACTGTGCAGGGCTCCAAACAGTCCTAATAATGGAGTTTGTATAAAATTTTCTCAATGCCAAAGTGCGCGGTTGAATTATTATAACAAAAGAGTTAAACCAGCCGTTTGTGTCAGTGATCCTGTTGATCCGGTTGTATGCTGTTATGCAGGAGGTTTCAGCCTTAAAAGTTCTCAACCTAGACAAAATCTAAATAGAGGTGGAAGAAGTGAGTTCTAAGATTAATAAATTTAAGTTACCTATTTTAACGCTTTTATGTGTCTTTTTAGGAAACTCCAATGTAAGGATTTCTCAACCAAGACAAAGTGGTCGAAGAACAGGTGGAAGTCAAAGAGAGTGTCAAAATACCTATTTTCCAAAACCGAAGGCGGTTGATGGCGCTAATATTTTCGTAGTTGGAGGTACCCTTGCTAATCCTGGGGAGTTCCCATATATGGTAAAGTAGGAAGGGTTTCATAAATATGCTTAATATATTTTTAGTGGTCCGTGGTCAGAAGGAACTTCATCGTATATAGACTATCATATTTAATTTCATCCATTTGTTTTCGAGTATTCCCAAATTTAAACTGAAAACGGAAGTGGACATGAAAATTAAACCAAAAATTAAGTGATGACTTAACGCACGAAAGCAGCTGAACTTTAACAGTTTCATTAATAGTGTTAAATAATCAAATAGCCTTCAAACGGATTTCAGCTATTTTTTGGTTTCTTTTATAGGAAATTATTAGTCCTAATTAATCGGTGTCTGTAAAAACGTTTTTTAGGTTGTTTAGTAAAGATATATATTATGTTAAGAAAGTTTGCTTTATTCGTAGTAATTCCAATTCCTTTTAGAGGTAAAAGATTTTATAATTTCTAGTAGCAAGATCGAATCTATATTTAAAATTTAATCTGATAGGAAATAGACACATTTTTCGGAATGCCGAATAGCTCAAGTAGCATATAAGAATTATGGAGTTCATCCAGTGATCTGCGCTCATAATCATTTTGATCCAATCGTTTGTTGTCCGTCACAATCAGAGCAAATCCAACAAAATCAACATTCTGCAACAAATGGTGGGCACAGTGGAGGAGGTCGAATTAGTGAATTGAGTAAGGTTTAAACCATTGAGTTTACCTTTAGTGAAAGTTATATTAATAATGATATTTCCTTTAAAAGAATGTCATGAACGATACGGAAAGCAAAAATTACAAATTTTAGTAGTTGGTGCTGTTAAAACGCCCCATGGAGAATTTATGTGTATGGTGTGATATATAAAAAACCATATCTCAATTTTATCATTTATATAAGAACAAAAATATGATATATTAGTTCAATTTAAATCACGAAATAACATTTCACTGTTAATTAAATTATAATGTGGGTTTTTGAATCTTAAAAAAATTATTAATGCGCCATTAGTTTATATCACCTGAAAATAACCTATTGTACTATACATATATGCAGTTTATTAAACAATTTTTAAACTTCATTCATGCAATAAAATTCCCTTGATAAATACTGGTGGTGCTGGTGATTGGCCGAGATGAGATAAAAATTTTGTATGTAGTTTTGTCACAATCTTTTGTATTTATTTTTTCTTTTTTGGTTAAAGTGACCGAAATAAAAGTGTTTGTAAATGGGTTTTAATGTTTAACATTAAATCAGATAACACTGGTCAACAAAAATTTTGCCACAGAACAAATGATATATCATTTCTTTAAGACTTTTTTCGTAGATTACGAATTCATGAACGAAAATGTTCCAACAGGTCACGTTTTCGAGAAATATGGGGTTGAAAAGTGAAAAAAGTTATATATATCTGACATTTTTGAAAACTTCTTCAAAAATTACGGGTTATCGCACGATTGTGAAATATACTTCTAATAAAAGATTAGATCCTTAACTATCTATATAAAATCAGTTATTTATAAACTTTCTTTAAATTTGTTTACAGAATGAGTTTTTTTGCTTATCCCCTATGAAATAAATGAACTCCGGACATATGTAGGAGGAGGACTTCCATGCAAAAATGTATCATCTGAACAAATCTTGATAGACCTTTCAAATAACTGATATTTTATATGTGCAGTTAAGCATTTAAGTTGTCTTTGGAGATATGTTTCGAACTTCTAAGTCATTCCATTATTTTTTAATAATTTTTCAAAAATTGCCAAAATAAGCATTTTTTCACTTTTGTTACTGTTATTACTCATAAACCTGACGTGCTGGAAATTTTTTATTTTCGGATTCGTAATCTACCGAAAAAGTCCTATCAAAAACACCTATTATTCTTCCAGTGACAGAAAAAAACAAAAAATTTGTTGACCAGTGTAATTACTAAACAATATTTTCTCAAATTAAAATGTTTATTACTTTTTTTGTAGGCTGCTATCGGCTGGAGGAGAAGATTGGGCAGTGGATTTGAATTCAATTGTGGTGGATCTTTGATTTCACCAACGTTCGTCCTCACTGCAGCGCATTGTAGAAGTTTAGGAGGGTAAGTTAAAAATTTATTAATTATTACTAGGTACTATTGTTAAATAAAAAGAAGTTTCGCTGTATTTTAAAGTTTATATATGATATATTTTTTAAAAAGATAGACGAGTATAATATTGAGACCTTACCAAGAACCAATCAAATTCTAGTGATTTTAATTACTATTATTAATTACAACCACTTTAAGAGCTTTAGTTTAACCTTAAATGAATTTAATTTTTACAGTGCTTTGACTTAATATCTATAATAGTTTTTTCGCGGCTGTGAATGATTCACTTGGAAAAATTTCTTGCAATTTATTGTCTAGTCAAACATTTTCTTGTCCAAACTTGACTTGAGTTGAAACATGAAGTTTTTAGATATGAATGTCAATTGAATACCTCTTGGCTCTTGTCCATGAACGGACAAAACGTATTAGCATTTTTGAATTTCAATGATATTCGAAAGAAATTAAAAACCGATAGTTTTCTAGTTTTCTGTCCATACTTAAAAGTTCTTGACCGAATTTTTTAAACTAAAATACAAAAGAAAACTTTTGAAAATCGGATGCATTTTAAATCATAAAAACCTAAACCTAAAGTCATTTAGTCAAGAATTAAAAATTATATTAACCTTTTTAGTGCTGCTCCAGACGTTGTTCGCACCGGTGGAAATAGCCTTGAAGATGAATTAGCCAACAACATTCCAATTGAAAATATCTACGTTCACCAATCGTACACGCGAAGTCAAGTTTACAATGATATCGCCCTACTTAAATTATCCCAGGCATCTTCGTAAGTTCCTTCTAAATAAATATTTCTTAAAATACAAACTACAACAATATTAAAGGCATTCACCAGCTTGTCTTTGGTCATCCAATGGAATTCCTCAAAGGCAAGTACAAGCTATTGGATATGGGGACACTCAATTTGGTGAATAAAATTCAGTATATTAAAGGTCTATATTAAAATAAATTAATTCATACCTCTACAGCTGGACGAGGTTCAAAACAACTTAGGAAAGTGGTACTGAATATTTTTTCAAACCAAGAATGCAGCAGATACTACACTCCAAGACCCAAGATGGAAAGTGGCATTATTAATTCTCAAATATGCGCTGGGGATACAAATAAAGATCCCAATAAAGCTATGGACACATGCCAGGTTACACAAAATTTTTTTATTTTAGGAAATAAATAATACCTAAAATATTGAACTCTACTTTTAGGGTGATTCCGGAGGTCCGATATTAATGAAAACAAATTTAAACGGGAAAGAAGTGCCATATGTCATAGGAATTACATCATTAGGACAAGGATGCGCTCTGGGTCCTCCAAGTATTTACACAAGAGTTTCTTCGTATCTTGGTTGGATTGAATCGATTGTTTGGCCGTCCGGATAAGAAATGTAAAATATAATTTCTAAAGAAAAGACATTTGCGATATATTTCATTTATTTTATTATCAAAAAATGAATCCCTTTCTTTACATTGGTATGCACTGGTAAAAAGAGCCAACAATTAAGTTTACACTTACCAACAACTTGCAAGGTTTTCAGCCATTTTTGTTTTAATAATAAACAAAATAATTTTGTTAATTTAAACTCAACCAAAATCACTGGACAACATCAATAAGGTTTTGTTTAAAAGCCACAAAATCCTCAAATTAAGCCCGATTTTTAAAATTTTAGCTTTAAAAACACTTTAGGAATCTACGGATGCTTAATATTTTATTAGTCGTCTGTGGTCAGAAGGACATTTTGTAACGACTATTTATATGTGTATGTATGATATATGTGTATGTAAAAAAATTTGTTTGACGTATCCCTCAATATGTGTAATTTGTCGTCGAACAGATTTATGCAAATTTTTCGATGCATCGAAAACTAATAAAATTTTAACTAATATTATTTCGGTCATTTCATTCTTTAGTTGTACGCAATCCTGCTTTTGTGTTAATTTTTGGGACAAACAACTTGACCAGCTATTTGTTTTTATCAAAACTTCCATTTTGTGTTATATGGATGCAATTTTTTTTAAATGAAGGCGAAAAATTTGTTTTAGGAAATAATTTTATGTGGAAAGTGTAGGGTATCTATAAAAATATATAGAGTAAAAAGCCCTTTTTGTTATATACTTGTTTAAAACCTTTTATTTCCTTTTTTTCCGATACGCGTATTTTGGCTTATGAGGCCATTTTCAAGGAGTTTCTATTTAAAACTAAAGTACAATATCAAATATTGCAGTCCAATACCATGAGACGAGTAAAGTGAGAGCATCTACGTGTGGAGAATTTTCACAATAAAGTCGTTCAAGGTTAATGCAAAAAGTCTGTGTTCATTTAGTAGACTGTAGTGTTCTTGTGAGGCTTTTTTTATGTGACAAGATTCTAAAATATTGAGTTTCTTACTTTTCTCTTTTAAGTAGTTGATGTCGCAGTTATGACCGGTTTCACTCATATGTCTTGCTACCATCTATAAAAATTTTGTTTGCAAGATTTGATCTATAGTTCCATACAATCCAGGTTAAATAAAAGTGTTTAAATAAGTGATCTGTGAAGGATATTTTAAGGTAATCTTAAATAAATACAATACATAAGAAAATGAATATTACTCTCCTAAATTTTATCTCTTAGTGAATAAAACGTCAGTTGGAGCATATCTCTGAAGTGATTGCCCTTGATTTTAAATTTAGGTTCATTTTGTAAAAAGAGCGTAAATTCAATTCATATTCTAAAAGTCTAGGTTAGTCATACTAACTGAAACGAAGAAAAAAAAAATCAATGAAGCAATATGTTATGTTAATTTTTCATACATTCCATTTATTTTATATATTACGTATATAATTTAATCTTATGACACACCCAAACGTATGTCTAGAAATTTAAGAAATTTTATAAGCAAGAACCAAACAACTTTATATTATAATATGAAGGTCGCCTTCAAATTTGCGAGATCGCTGCTCCCACAATTTACGAGAAAAAAATTTAGTGAGAGCGGTTGCTTTTTTGAGAATTGCAAAATGTTCAATATCTTGTCTACTATTTATCAAAATGGATTATAATATGAATTCAAAAACGAAGCAACATTGCCACTCTAATTTCATCAATTGTTAACCGTAAGCTTTAACCTTGTTGATGTTGTCTAATTGTTGGTTCTTTAAAATGCTTAACTCCTGCTTGTTCAACATTAACTTGGCCATGTATCACTCTCATCACATGAAAGGAAACATAAACTAAATAAATCGATTAACAATTAACTGGAAAATCCGGTCTTAAATCAATTCAATTGAACAAAATTCGGATTTATTAATGAGAAATCGGACTTTGAACTTCGCTACTTACTAGATATCAGATGTTTTGATTTTATATTGAAGTTTATCCCCTACTATAGATCTATAGAATTACAAAAAAATTGTTAACTTACATTAACTTTAGATACCAATTATGCATAGTCTTAGACTATATCCATAATTTATTGATATTCATTGTGAATATTTGCGGGGATTCCCATGCCCCACAATGAAAACATCAGAGCTAATGAAAATTTAACCAAAAATTAAATAGGTGTAAAAAGTCTCATATTAGTTATCAAACTGGTTTGTTATTGTTTGGCCTTTTCATCTATAAGAAACCGATTGGTTGGGTGTAGCAACTGATTAGTTTTAATTAACTGGTGTCTGCAAGAAGGTTCTTTCGTGCGTCTGCTTAAATTCGTTTGAATCATGTTAAAAGCATTTACTTTATTCATACTAGTTTTGATTCCCCTTAGAGGTAAAAATAAAAGTTATTGTTTATTTCCGGTATTCACACTGAAAATCTGATATAAAAATTTAGGAAATGGACAATCCGTTTTTAACCCTTTTCTGGAGAGGTCTGTTCGGCAAACTCAAAATTGCAGACTTCAAAATAATGGAATTGGTTATTGTGCATATTTCTCCCAATGCCGAATCGCTCAAATAGCATATAAAAATTATGGGGTTAATCCTGTGATTTGTGCGCGTAATCCTCGTAATCCCATCGTTTGTTGTCCATCCGGCAGATCGCAATCAGAACGGATTCAGCAAAATCCAAATCCTAGAAGAAATGGTGGGCAAAGTGGTGGTAGCAGAGGAGGACGAATTAGTGAATTGAGTGAGATTTAAAATGTTTTATTCACTTTTAGTGAAGTTAATTTAAATGAAATTTCCTTTCAAAGAATGCCAGGAAATATATGCACCCACAGAACCAATTTTTAAACCTGCTGTTGTTGGAGGTGTCCGAACGGCTCCTGGAGAATTTCCACACATGGTAACTACACAGACTAAAAAGATGGGGTATTTACTATATTTAGCCCCTTGTCCCTAAACTAAACCCACCAATTTTTCTACTTAAAATAAAGCGGCGTTTCCAATGCAGCGTAGAAATTCATTCCGTTTGCTACCTCCATTCTTCACAAGACAAATTCGTATTTTTGTCTCCCTCTAAATTTCACGTTTGTGCCTTACGCCAGCGCAAAAGTATAGGTTCTGGTTCTGCTTTCGCGCTGGCGCACAAATTACGCTGCATTGGAAACGCCGCTTAAGAATTTATTATTTAAATTTACAGTGTTTTGTGTTAGCAATACATATTTCAGTTCCGATGTTGTGTTGATTACTAAAGTGTTGTTTTATGTTTTGGTCTTTGGTATCTGAGTAAAAATAGGCCCAATTTTTATGTCTTTTTTAGGCGCATATATTTCTGCAAAAGGGTGTACTTTTCAACTTTTGTGCCTGATTGGAGTAAATGGGTGTATTTTTTCGTGCCTGCTTTGAGTATGTGTGCCTTAAAAAAATAAGCTAATTAAAAAAAAATACCAAAAAACCGGACTGTTTGTAAAGAAGGAACTGAGAAGATATAAACAAGTATTTATAAATATGAGACACAAAAAATTAAAAATGTTACTATTACTACTTTTACTCTGTCGGAGTCTACCAATTTATAATTGAGAACAAAGATTTGTAAATTATATAGCCTACAGCACTTCTACGACTAAGACTAATCAAACGACATCTCATTTAATTTATTAAAATCCATCAAGCTGTTTAGGCTGCAGTTGAGTTTATTTATGTGACATTTTGCAGCTTTGATTTCTACAGAATCAGAAGCTTGCTTGTCCAGACTAAGTTTAGATTTACGATCTTGGCCAGAGGGCTTATTTTAAAAATGTTGTTATCAATATTTAGTTTATAATTTAGGGTTTTATTTGGGTTATTCCTTGAGCTTGAGTTTTTCCAGAGTTGAATATGCTTTTCCATTTGTGAAAATAATTTTGTAGTGTATGTATTTCACCCTAACAGCATTGAATTCAAGATTTTTTCAGTATCGTCAGAAAATATTGAAGAGACGCAATTGCCGATACTTATGGAAAATCTGCAGAAAATAAGCTGAAAAACAAAAAATATTCCGTCGTTTATTTATAGTCCTTTTTATCAATTTAATTAAGTCTGCATTTTTTCACATATCCAGCTGAAGACTTTTGATGAGAAATATTATTATTTGACAAAAATAAAAACAAAGTCTGTGTTCAGTGTTCTAGTCTTTGATGTACAATAGAATAACTCATTAACTGGAGAACAAAATCAGAAAGGGACAAGTAAAAAGATTCACCACTATTAATAAGGTTTTACTCTTATAAACATAATAATTTAATTTCTGATAATTTAAAAAAAGTTTGTTAATAAGCCAGCATTTGCATATGATTAAAATAATTAAACCTGAGTTATTCTATAAATTCATTCAGGTGTAAATTGTCCTTTCGGTTATTGCTTTTATTTCAGTATATAAAGAAGCAAATCGAACGTGGAATGTTTTTATTTCTTAATTGAATTATTCAGTTTTTAAACTAGTAAATGAGTTGACGCCATCGTATGGACTATGTCCGTATTTAATTTGACCCATTGATTCCCATTAAGAATATTTTCGGGTATTCCCAATTTTAAAATGAAAACGGAACAGCACGTGAAAATTAAACTAAAAATTAAGTAAAGATATAATGTGCGAAAGTAGCTGAGTTTTAAAAATTTCATTAACAGCGTCAAATCAACAAATAGTCATCAAACTGGTTTCAGCTATTGTTTGGTTTCTTCGTTTATAAAAACACGATTGATTCGCTGCGGGAAATTATTAGTCTTAATTAATCGGTGTCTGCAAGAACGTTCTTTAGGTTGCTTAGTAAAAATACGTATCATGTCAAAAACGTTTGCTTTATTTAAAAGATTTAATAATTTCTAGTAGCAAGATCGAAACTATTTATATATAAAATTTAATCTGATAGGAAATGGACAATATTTTTTTAGCCCGTATGTGGAGAGATCATCCCACCAACACTGCCGACTTCAAAATAGTGGAATTGGTTATTGTGCACATTTTTCGCAATGCCGAATAGCTCAAGTAGCATATAAAAATTATGGGGTTAATCCTGTGATTTGTGCTCGTAATCATTTTGATCCAATCGTTTGTTGTCCGTCGCAATCAGAGCAAATCCAACAAAATCAACATTCTGCAACAAATGGTGGGCACAGTGGAGGAGGTCGAATAAGTGAATTGAGTAAGGTTGAGATATTTCTTTTAAAAGAATGTCATGAACGATACGGAAAGCAAACATTTCAAATTTTAGTAGTTGGCGGTGTTAGAATGGCCCATGGCGAATTTCTGCATATGGTACGTAGAATGCGGGATATAAAAAGCCGATATCTGAATTTTATCATTTATGATAAGAACAAAAATATGACATATTAGCTCAATTTAAATCACGAAACAACATTTCATGGTTAATTAAATTATAATGTGGGTTGTTGAATCTTAAAAAAATAATTAATGCGGCATTAGTTTATATCACCTGAAAATAACCTATTGTATTATACATATATGCAGTTTATTAAACAATTTTTAAACTTCATTCATGCAATAAAATTCCATTGATAAATACTGGTGGTGCTGGTGATTGGCCGAGATGAGATAAAAATCTTGTATGAGGAACTAGTTTTGTTAGAATCTTTTGTATTCGTTTCTTCTTTTTTAGTTAAAGTGACCGAAATAAAAGTGTTTGTAAATGGGTTTTAATGTTTAACATTCAATCAGATAATTACTAAACAATATTTTCTCAAATTATAATGTTTATTACTTTTTTGTAGGCCGCAATTGGCTGGAGAAGAAGATTGGGCAGTGGATTTGAATTCAGTTGTGGTGGATCTTTGATTTCACCAACGTTCGTCCTCACTGCAGCGCATTGCAGAAGTTTAGGAGGGTAAGTTAAAAATTTATTAATTATTACAAGGGGTACTATTGTTAAATAAGAAGAAGTTTCGCTGTATTTTAAAGTTTATATATAATATATTTTTTAAAAAGATAAACGAGTATAATATTGAGACATAACCAGAAACCAATCAAATATTAGTGATTTTAATTAGTATTATAAATTACAACCACTTTAAGAGCTTAAGTTTAACCTTAAATGAATATAATTTTTACAGTGCTTTGACTTAATATCTACAATAGTTTGTTCGCGGCTGTGAATGATTCACTTGGAAAAATTTCTTGTAATTTATTGTCTAGTCAAACATTTTCTTGTCCAAATAAATTGAAATCTTTAAGGATTTCGGTTCGGGAAATTAGACATGCAATGAAAATTGGAGAGGAATGAAATTTCAAAACAACAAAGTAAGAAAATATTGAAAATATTCTTTTTATTCAAATATACATAATCTAAGCTTAAGTCAACGAAATTTGATGCTTAAGTGAAGCTTATTTAATACCGTGAAAAGGCTTTGAGTTGAGCATATATGAGTTCGGAGGAGGAAATTGTAGCTATAACTTTGGCTAAATGATTTTATAATTTTATTTTTCTGATTTTCGAATTTTTTTCTTTACTTGTACCACATTTAAATACTTTAGTACGCTATATTGTTATACATTGGATATATGATGATGAGTCTCAGTCAGTCTATCAATATAAAAATATATTTTGAAAGAACGTACCATTGAGATAAAACATGAATTTTTTAGATATTAATTGAGGAGTATCTTTTATGAAATATGTTATCAGTTTTTTCAGTAAATGAAGAAAACTGTCTGGGGTATTTCCACAGGGTCTACAGAAAATTAGTAAATATCCTCTTTTGAACAGGTTATTGTAGATCCAATTAACTGGGAATGTATCACTTTTTTTTCAGAAAAGTTAACGAGATTGTGCATTTACTTTTTTAGCATAGAGAACAAGAACCAATACTCAGCTGAAAAAAATACAAATTGTAAATAGCCCCTTTTGTGAAGACACTCCTTAATTTAGCTCTTGCCCTTTTCTTGACAAAACATATTAATACTTTTGTGTTCTACTTAATAACATTGGAAGGAAATTTAAAAGTCTATAGGCTTAAGTTTTCTAGTTGCCTGCACGTACTTAAGATTTAAGATGTTTATCGAATTTTTAAAATTGATGTAAAAAAGGAAACTTAACGAAATTGGATATATTTTCAATCATGAAATTTAAAAGAATTTAGCCAAGAATCAAAAGTTATATTCAACATTATAGTGCTGCTCCAAACGTTGTTCGCATCGGTGGAAATAGCCTTGAAGATGAATTAGCCAACAACATTCCAATTGAAAATATCTATGTTCACCAATCGTACACACGAAGACAAGTTTACAATGATATCGCTCTACTTAAATTATCCCAGGCATCTCCGTAAGTTTCTTCTAAATAAACATTTCTTAAAATACAAACTACAAACATATTAAAGGCATTCACCAGCTTGTCTTTGGACATCCAATGGAATTCCTCAAAGGCAAGTACAAGCTATTGGATATGGGCACACACAATTTGGTGAGTAAAATTATAATATATTAAACGTCTATATTAAAATAAATAAATTCATACCTCTACAGCTGGACGAGGTTCAAAACATCTGATGAAAGTGGTATTGAATATTTTCTCAAACCAAGAATGCAGCAGATATTATACCCCAGGACCCAAGATGGAAAGTGGCATTATTAATTCTCAAATATGCGCTGGGGATCCAAATAAAGCTATGGACACATGCCAGGTGAAACAATTTTTTTCATTTTAGGAAACAAAAAGAATACAATATTAAATTATAATTTTAGGGTGATTCCGGAGGTCCGATAGTAATGAAAACAAATTTAAATGGCGAAGAAGTGCCTTATGTCCTAGGAATTACATCATTCGGTCAAGGATGCGCTGGGGGTCCCCCAAGTATTTACACAAGAGTTTCTTCGTACCTTGGTTGGATTGAATCGATTGTTTGGCCGTCTGGATAATAAATGATATTGTAATAAAGCCAAAAAAATTGTGATATTTTATTTATTTTATTACCGAAAATGAATCCGTTTCTTTATGCTATTCTTGTTTTAATAATAAACAAAGTAATTTTGTTAACTTAAACTCAACCAAGATCACTGGACAACATCAACAAGGTTTGTTTAAAGGCCACAGAATCCCCAAATTCAGCAGGATTTTTAAAATTTTAGCTTTAAAAACCTCTTTAGGGATTCAAGGAAACATATAAAATAAATATCACCAGAGCAAAAATTTTCAACGCCGGTACCCTAAATCGGGCGTAGTCTAAAAATAAGATAGAAATTATCATGAAATTGTCAAGTCCTTTTTGATTTGTTGAACATTACAGGAGAATAACCAGTAGCACTGTTATAATGAACATAAAAAAAACAATTTAAAGTTGAGGCAACGGTTAAGATTTAAGATTCCCATAATATCCAAACTCAGCAATAAGTACAAGACCTCTGAGCAGAGTTAACTAATTTCTGATAGTACCAAAAAACCAGCATTATTCTACCGCAGCGGATAGTTCAGATTTCAGCGTAGAAACGATTCATATTTAAAATCTTTTTAGAAAAAGTCCTCATAATATCTAAAATTATTAATAAATGCAAATAATTGGAGCCAGCTATCTAAATAAAAACTGATAGTAGCAAAAACTCAGCGTTTTTCTATTTCAGCGGATAGTGCAGATTTCAGCGGAGGAGGGGTTCAGAAAAATCTTTTGAGAAAAAGTTATGCTACCTAAAATCAGTTATAAATCCAAAGCTAACTAGACCTAGATGACTAATTTCTATCAATTTCGATAGTAGGTACTCAGAAATCAAACAACAACAAGCCAGAGTCATTTAATTTACCAGTACTTCATTCTTACTTCATGGCATTTACCTATGTTTAGTTCAACTAAAATTGAATATTTGAAACGAACTAATCACACTTGCGATTCATATAAAATAAAATTAAAATACACTTTAATGTCATTTAAATATATAGAACCCTATAAGGTTCTAGATCTAGAAATAATTAAAATTATAAAAACGCAAAACCGAAACAAAACTATAAAAACCCTTAAGAAGCCAACAAATTGTTTTTGCATTTCTAAATCGAAATCCCGAAGAGTTATTACCTACTTCATTTCGATATTTCTTGGTATACAGCATGCCATAAATAGCAAACATTATTTTTGGCATGCTGTATACCAATATCGAAATGAAGTAATACTTATTCGAGATTTCGGGTTAGAGATGCAGAAACAATTGTTTCGTTTTTTAAGGGTTTTTACCAATAGTTTTGCTTAAGTAATTCTTTTAAATTTGCATTTAACATTTTATTTTTATTTTATATATTTTGTATTACCCTCTTATCTTTTAGCGTAAGAACTGTAAGCATTAACATTTAAGTTTAATTTCAAAATTTCATTCTATAATAGTAGACGAAATGATGAGAGCATGAAAAATTACCACCTTTGAAAATACAACCTTGAAATCAATTTATCCGGTTTGGAGTTACGATGTCAAATATAAAGTTTTTTTTCGTTAGGGATGAATATGATCATATTGAGGTTCTTTGAGGAAACTCTGTAAATCCAGGCAAAAAAATAGTAGTCACACCATTAGTTGTTTGAGTTTCTAAATTTATATTTGGTTTAATATGTTCACACTTTGCTCACATTCTAACAAATTATTTTAGTTATGGGGGGATCAGTTTTTAACCACTCCAAGATTTTCTTCCCAGTTTGAAAGTTCTTTTCAATTGCAAAATCTAATTCATAATACTGATAATTTTCATTTAGTTTACCAAGTTTCAGCCAGGCATTCAGAATCTGCAAAACGATATAACAATATATTATATATATGTATATTTTTTTTAAATATTTATATGTATACTTTATACACATTTATGTACTATTAAAATTTAAGGATAATGTAAATATTCTTCCAAACATTTTCGTAATTGTTTTAATATAAATTCAAGATAATTTCAAAAGCTAAGATTTTTTGTGTTTAAACAGTTGTAATTTTGAGCTATTTTTCTCCAAACCAGCTTTTCTTTTTGATTAAAAACGAACAACGGCTTTCACTTAATATCTTGTAAAAGTGATTGTTAATTGTTAGTAAAAAAACAAGTGACTACAAAGCTTACCTCTAAAGAGATAAGAAGTAAAATTATTATTTATTTAACATTAATGGCGTGGCGAATTACTTTATATGTATTATTATATTAAATTCCACCAATGTTTGTCAACCTCTAAAAAATAAATTTACGTGCTATAGGTAGTACCTACCATGTTTTTGTGTGTTTTTGTTCTGGTGTTGTAAATTGCAGTTCCAGCATTCGTTAAAAACAATTCTTTCATTTCAGAGTCTCCTTCTTCAAGTAGTTCAGCAAATGCTTCTAAGCTGGTTGGTTGATTCATAGCACTCAAAATAATTTTTGATTTTATTTTTGTGTCTGTAGTGCCATTAAGAGCCCTTTTTAGAAGATTTTTCAGATTATTTTTGTTTTTATGACAAGGAAAAAATTCCATTATATCATTATATTTTTCGGTGTTCACCATATAATCGATTAGATCTTTAATATTTTTTTTCGAACGTTTTATATTATAACAATTTGCATGTGATACCATTCTTTTTTCAAGTGTTCCCAGATTATCAGAAAAATTGGTTTTTGCAAAAATTACATCCATTAAACCTCCACATTTTTCTAATTCAAGACTACATGCTAACTGGAACAAAAATTCATTATTTGATGATAGTTCAAAGTTTTCCGAATTTTCATCGGCTTCATAAAATTCAGTTACGTTTGAAATAATATCCGCGATAAATTGCCTTAAATTTTCTTTGGATGGTCCTTCATAATGTTCAATATTTCTGAATATCTGCTTGAAAAATGCCGATGCATGATACCAGGGCATCTTTTCAGTTTCATTTTTTAAATAGGATAAGAAGTTAAATATCAAGGGCGGCTGCACGTAACCTTCAATGAGTAGATCTCGAAGATTTTTAATTGTTTGTGCCTTAGTGACTTCTGGAATAATACTTGGATCTTTCAGAAGGGCGCAAGTTATTAAATTCCAGTTTCTTTCATCGTAATTCGTGTATAGTCCCAAACTTTCTTTATTTAAAATTAACCATTCATTTGGTGCCAGAGACTTTCCAAATTTGGTCGGATTTATTTGCATTTGTTTCACATCAGGAAATATGAAATCTGCGGTGGTGTTATCAAAATTCAAAATAGTTGATGTTGTAAACGTAATTGGAATCCACCACAACTCTTTTCCATTTCCTTCCTCCAGAGTTTTAGAGCCTTCTTGCTTCAGATAAAATGTGCCATTTTTGTAATCACGAGTGACCGTCACAAGTGGAAAATATTTTTGTGTGCTCCACGATTTCATGGCTCTCTTTAGTGTCGCTTTTTCCTTAAAGTAGGGATTTGATGATTCAGATTCCATAGAATCAGCTAAACAGTCAAACAAATCATCTTCAGTAACCGATAAATATTGGCTGCTCAAAAACAATCATTATATTAAAAATAACTCTAAAAAATATTCACTCACTAATTTTGAAGATATTTTGTCATTCCCCTTCGAAACACTTTCTCCGTAAGAAGCCTTTCGAACATTCCCATAAAAAATGCACCTATTCATGTAATTGGCAATATTAATTGAAATAAGTTTTCACATGTAATAGTTACCTTTTAATTGGGATACTTTTGGAAATGCAAACAGGATATGGCCATATTCCCATTCAAATCTTGCGTTACAAGTCAAGCTACAAAGTTCGGGCACAAGGTATCGCATTTCGTAGAAATTTTTCAAATTAAATTCCGGATTAATCTGAAATTTCGCTTGGTAAGTAAAACAAATACAATTTATATGGTAAATTGTTATTACTAAATTTATAAACTTGTAGGCGTAGTAAGTGCTAATGCCTTCGCTTAGCCAACTGAAAGACCACCAAGCGGGCGTCACAAGATTTCCAAACAGCATCTGCACCATTTTATAAGTCAGTGTTCTGAAGTTGTGCGTATTTTTAATTGGTAAATTTAAGCCACCTGATAATTGTTCTTCAGGGTAAATCAGGAGCCCCCAACTTTCCATGGCACTGGCCTCCATTCCAGGTACGCCGAAATAATCAATTTTTGGCAATGGGAACGAAATGTTAAAGTATTCGTTCATTAGAGAATATATTTTCTTGGGTGCTTCCAGTGTCTCTAGTCCAATCTTAGAGTTTGGTTTGAAAAATAATCGTATGTCTGTGTCACCCACTTTTTCCGTGATATTTTCGAAATTCGAAACAGTGAATGCCACAAGATGCGTCGACATTGGTGGGGTTTCCACAAAACGTGTTGTAACATATCCGTCATGTCTTTAAAAGAAATATTAAATACAAAACATAATAAAATATAAAAATTGTAAGCATAAATTCTATTGTATAACTAATCTTAATTGAAATAAATTCGAGAAAGATGGATACAGTTAATTTTAAAATGACCGCGCATCCGCCATAAAATAATTCCGAGTTATTGATTTAATTGCAATTTGAGACTTCCCGTAAAAAACTTTCAAAATTGGGGTCAATTTTAAAATGCTAATAATCGCTTCAAAAATAAGTTACTTGTGCAGTCAAATCATAGTTAATAATTCGAAGTAAATATAATAATAATAAAATAAATTATCCTGTTAAACTATTAAATTAAAATTTTTGGACTATATATATATTTTAGGAAATGGTGTGGATAGTATTTATCCTTATGAAATAAAAATTACAATTATTAAAATCATTAGCATACATATATGAACTTCGAATGAAAACAAGACTCAATAGATTATTATTATTAGAATTTATTTGTGAATAGCTAGTGTTAATTTTACGGAAATTTTTATTAATGGATTAATAGGTTTTTAGTTAAGAAATACATATACGCGCTCATGCTTTAACAATAGCTGATAAATTGGGAAGAATAAGCAAGAGTCTCATATCATTATGCTTATCCACCGGCTGCCAAGCTTAATTCAATTTAATTCGATCAGGCGATGCTACATTTTTTTTCTAATAATTTCAACGTATGTTAAGTATGTGATACATATTTAGAGCACTTAACTTTGACTGAGTCTTATAATTCGAATTCATTGTGACTGAATAAATTTTTGCCATGTTTTTGGATCCAAAAACCAAATTCCTATTCAAAAATAGTTGATGTGAAAATATCTTTTTTTTTAGCTTTTTACGTTAGTTAAATATAACATTGATTTACATTAGGGGTACTCACGTCAGCTTCGAAAATTTTTACGAAGTTTCGTAATTTGTTTCCATAACATTTTCATTTACGACATTTCTACGAATTTGCGAAGCTCCTAAGCCTAAGCCCCGCAGAACTGATTTTTGTAAATAATTGCTTCGTAAATAACATAACACGAACCACTAAATTGTCATCACCCTTAATCAAATTAAAAATATGTACATAGTATTTTCAATCAATATGTTCAACTTCTGTGTTTTGCTTTTATTAGGCATTTATAATTCCTGGACCTCTGCAGCTTTTTCTCAAAATAATTTGATTTAAAAAACACTTTTCTCCGTACAAAGATGTCAAATATTTACGAAGAAATCATTTTATGAGATTGTTAACGAAGAAATTTTTGTCTTACGTTCACTTCACGTTAATTTACGAAAAATCGATATTACGATATTTATAAAATTACGAATGTGAATCCCCTTATTAAGTGGACGAAAACTTAAAATCGCAAAGTACATAGTACATACTAAAATACAATTTCTTAAAGATTTCTTTCAACATTATTATTTTACTTAAAAACACGAAAACGTGTTTATCACTGCATTAATGATCCCATTTGGATTAAATAATTAATTAAAACTCACTCAGGTGTTGGTTCTCCTTGTCGTGGCATGTTAGATAGAGCTGTATAATTATTTCCATGAGTAATACTTATAGTAAAATTCGCTTTGAGACCGGGCTCATCAAAACAAGGAAAAACTATTCGAGCATTTCCGTGATTAAGTATAGCTGCAGCCAAAGGTCTAAGAAAGGAAAATATCAAGATCTTGATATTGCTCAAATAAAATCCCCTTACAAGTTTTTTGCTGCGTCCTCCGTGTCATTGAAATAAAATATACAAAAACCTTTGGAATTGTGACAAGGCCTACAAGCTTCATAAGAAACTGTTAAACTATATTCTTTTCCGGCAAGTAATTTTAATCTTGGCACTGCAGTGATTGTAATTTCTTCTGTAAAACCTCGGAATTCATATCTCAAATTACGAATATCGTCTTCCGTTTGCACATCGATTAAACTCAGTTTAATATTGTCAAAACCAATTCCGCGCAAAATTATCTCATCGGTGTCTTCCAACACTTGAATTAGTATCCGAACTGTTCCGTTTAAAGTTTGTCCACCTTGGTGAACATTGGTCCTAATATGCAGATCATACGATATGGGTTTGATATTCCTGGGCAATTTATTGAATCGTATAATAGAATAATCGCAGTAAGAAGATTTTAAAATCGTAGCCAGCACTATCAGTTTGAGAATCATCCTTCTTCGTGGTTTAAATTAAACTAATCAGCGTTCACTCTGCAGAGCCCGAAAAATGCTGCTTCACAGCTGTAAAAGTTGAATGAATAATACAATACATTAATATAAATTTTGCAGTGACGTAATACACTTTTGCACATATCTGGACATAGAATTGATGGTTATGACACTTAAACATCCCTAACTTGTTGAGTCCAACAATTTAGTCCATGAAATGTCCACATTCGTTTATTTTATTATTTAATTCAGTTGGGTTGTTGACCTTTATCGAAATTAGTGTATAGAATTACATTAGACTGTTTTGTTTTATACCCAATTTGCATAAAAAAATTAGTCCGTACCTATGTATGTAAATTGCTTACTTTGCATTCTTAACCCAATTCCCTGAAAATTATACATACCATTAAAACTGAAATAAAAAAATTAATTTTTTGCTGATTTTATTGAAGAAGAAGTAATACGAATATTTTGAGACCCTATCTTGACTTAACTTTCAGTTAAGCTAAGTTGGTGTATGGTAAGTCATATTACATATTTTCCAGATAATGTGCTTTAAAAGCAATAGGCCAACCTATCCATTTTCACCTTTCATGAAAGTAAAAAGTCCAGTTATTGTCTGTTATTTATTTAATTATTCAAATTGATTAATTTTTTATATATAAACTTTCTTATTGTTCTGGAGATACGAAAAGAAAGCTACTATTAAAGGGAATTAGGTCTTATAAGGAAGTATAAATAAATGAAGTTGTCTTTCAAAATGTGTGTTTAAATACCAAATATATTTTAATAAAATTTTATTTAAATGGAGCCAATATATTCGAATTTCACAAAATATTATTAAAGGCTTAGTAAACGTTTCTGTTTTATTTTCTTTTTCTTGTAGGTATAAAGACTAAAAAGTGATTTTGTTTTCTGAAGTTGATTATTATAAATTATTTAAATATTCGAGGGGTAACACCACTTCAAAATGATTAAAGAAAGTATCCGAAAAAAAACCTTGAAAATTTAGTTTTGTAATTTTTTCACACAACTTCTATGCGTTTGTTTAGATACGTGGAAAAAGATTTTTGTCTAAAAAATTTTAAGTCATTCGGTTTCTACAACATTGCGTTCAAATGGCGGTATTTTGTTTCAAAACAATTAATAGCTAGCTAATTTATGTATTACAATATATGCATGTATATTTAATGAATACGTACGCTAGGTTTTGTCATTTTCTTAGACAAATTTTTATTTACAAAAAATGCCTGTGCCTGTTTAAGGCTAACTATGTATTTGAATATATAAAATTTGTGAATTGAAATTAAATGTTTGTATGTTTTGACATAAAAATTCTGGCAATTCTTTACTTGAAAATACAAATGTCGCTATACTCTATTAGTTTTGTATTTCGTCAAACTAAATAAATATCAAAATATTTCTTATGCAATTATATTTTTAGATTAGTTAGCAATTTATACTCGTAATAGGTGGATCATGTTTCAACCAGTGTAAAACTGCTTTCCTAATTTTATCGTTCCTTTCAATTTTTTTATTTATAGAATAAAAATTAAGTTTTTTATAACAACCCTTTTCTTGCATCCAAGCGTGGAGAATCTGTAAAAAAATAACATGTCAGATTGTTCTATAATATTTTTACAAAATGTGTTGATTTTATGTGTATATCGATTTAAAACTTAATAATTACAATAATTTTTATTATAACATTTTTAAGATTTCTTCTTATTCTAAGTTTCACAGATAACAATTAATTAATAAATAATTACTTGTGTTATTTCAAGATGATTGTAATTTCACAAGTATCGAGTCAAATTTTATCCCAAAAATGTCATAAATGTTAGGAGTTTCAGTAACATAAAAACTATAAATTTGTTTGAACTTACCAGGTCTTTATGCTCTTTGGTTTTAACGTTGAATAAAATACTGTTTACAAAGGCATCAGACAGAAAGGAATGTTTATGATATCCTTCTTCAACTAATTCCATAAAAGCCTCTAGACTGGCTGGCTCATTCATAGCAAGATAAAGAGGCCTTGCTATTCGTCGTGAACTAATCGTTCCATTCAATAATCTTGCCAACAAAATCTTTAAATTATCTTTGTTTTTATGACAGGCAAAAATGTTTGATGTATAGAAAGCTGTCTCTGAATTTACAAAACGATCCATAAAAACTTTAATATCTTTTTTGGTTTTTTTCATTTCATAGCAAAGACCATATGCGGCCATTTTTTGATCTATTATGGACACCTTGCTCGAAGAATTGATTTTATCAATACTATAATCCATTACTCGTGCACACTTTTTGATTTCAACATCGCATGCTAACCTGAATAAAAATTCATTTTTTGATGATAGTTCGAAGTTTTCTGAACTTTCGTCAGCATTAAAAAGGTGGGATGCATTTGAAATAATATCCTCAACAAATTCCCTTAATTTTTGTTTGGGTTCTTCTTCATAGTTTTCAATATATTTGAAAATTTGTTTCAACACACTCGATGCTGACAACCACGGGATCTGACTGGATTCATTTTTTAAATAAGACAAAAAATTGAAAAAAACAGGTGCCTTCACATATCCCTCTAAAAATAATTCAAAAATATCTAAAATCATGTGACTTTTAGTAATTTCTGGAATAATATTCGGATCCTTAAGAAGTGCACAAGTTATTAAATTCCAGTTCCTTTCATCATAAGCCACTCGATATAGCCCCGACTGTTGTTTATTTAGAATCAACCAGTCGTTTGATGCCAATGGTTTTCCTAATTCGGTAGGATTAATTTCAACTTCTTTTATCCCAGGAAAAATGAAGTCTGCTGTGATGTTATCAAAATCCGAACTAGTTGATGTTGCAAACGTAATTGGGATCCACCATAATTCCTCGCCGTTTCCTTCGTCCAGAGATTTGTAAGGCTCTTGTTTCAAAGTAAATGTACCATTTTTGTAATTTCTGTCGACTACAACAACCGGATGATATCTTTGTGTTGTCCAAGACTTCATGGCTTTCTTAAACGACTCCTTTTCGTTAAAATAGGGATTTGGTGATTCTTCCATAGTATCCGCTAAACAGTCAAACAAATCATCCTCAGCAGCTGATGAGTATTGACTATCAATAAAAACAATTGCTGTAATACAAGAGATTGCTTAATTTTCTGGTACTTACAATTTTTTAAGATATTTTATTAGACCTTTTCGAAGTACTTTCTCTGTGAGTAGTTTTTCCATCATGGATATAAGAAACGCACCTGCAGTAATCATTATGTGAAAATAAAAAGAAATGTTTAAAAAGTATTCACCTTTTACAGAAGGTATTTTTCCAAAAACACTTTCATATTCCCACTCATATTTGGCGTTACAACTTAAGGAACATTCATCTGCACTGTACCATAAAAAATGGTTATCAATTGCTAATTTCCAATCCGGTTTTATCTAAAAGATTCTATTAAGAATTCTCAGAAATACAATTATATAAAAATCATTATATCATTACCAAATTAATGAATTTGACCCCGTAGTACGTACTAATTCCTTTACTTAGCCAATCCTGAGACCACCAGACTGGAGTCACAAGTTTTCCAAACCACACATTTGCAATTTCTGTGGTTATTTCTTTGCAGTTTTCTGGAGTGTTATTTTGACGAATGAGTTCATCAAATGCATCACGTTCCAAGTAAGTAATGGTTTCTCTATTTTCGTTCATTGGTTTGGAATTCATCCAAAATTCAGGGAAAAAGTCAATTTTCGGAAACGCGAACTTTATTTTAAAATATTCTTGCATAAGAAAGATAGCTTTTTTGGATACTTCTAACCAAATGGGTTCATTCTGTGATTTCGAATTGGGAAAAAAAGTTACATCCGTGTCACCCACTTTCTCGGTTACATATTCGCATTTTGAAAGAGTGACTGTTACTAAATTTGGAGAAATCATTGGGGTTTCTAAGAAATGTGTTGTAACATATCCATCGGCTCTGAAAAATGTTTAAAGTATCTAGTATGTACGATTATTTTAAATTTTTTTTTTTCTGTCTATACATACATAAGTATTTAAAAAAAATATATGCATACATATACATATAAATAACAAATTAAATAATTGAAAAGTAAATTAATAAGTTAATATCAGAAAGAGATAATCAATGAAATGAAATAAAAATTATATAATAGTTAACAACAAGGAAAAGGAATAAGAGAATTAAATTAATAATATGTCATAGTTGTTGTGAGTGTTTGTAAAAGAAAGGTATATGCCAAAGAACAAACCAAAATTCAAGAGTAATATGATTATTTCTATATGTTACACATTAACGATGAATACCTAATTAGGAACAATAATGAAATAAATTATTCAAATAGCAACAAATTTGTATACAGATAAATATGTATAATATACCTTATTCCTTTCAGCTCGTATGTCGAGCTGTACTCGACAGTTCTGATTTAGTTGAATGAATCGTCGACCGCAAAAGGTTAATATAGGAATAAATAAATATAGAAATACTTTAATGATAAACAAGCGAATTAAAATATATTAAAATAAAATAGAATAATTAAAATACTATTATAATATTTACTTAGGCTATACCAAAAAAACAAAAGTAGAAAAAGGACTTAATAATTTCGAAGATCAGGGGAGAAACGATGCTCTTTCGCTTTCGCTATGCTTTTATAACCAATTCAGTCCAAATTTAGGATTTTTTTTTCGAATCTTTGCCCTTTTAAATTGTACAATTTTTTGAGGAAGCCGAGTTCACTCTCATTATACATTCAAAAACTGGCTAAGTGCGAGTTGGACCGGCGCACTGAGTGTTCAGTATTATGGAAAAACCCCATACTGTTAAGGTTAAGTAAGAAAATCTAACAATGATCAGAAGTTTTCAACTTCGTGATCGAAAATTCTCAACTTAGTGATCGATATAATAATTTAAAATATCAATTTTTTATTTTAAAGGGCTAGAAGCAAGAAGCCTGTGCTGTGACAGATGGACAGACCAATGTCGTTGGCAAAACATAGTTCCTTTTGGGTAAAGGACCCCAAAAAATATTTATAATGTTTGACAAATTTTAAATGTTTAAATTAAGCCGCTTGAACAATGAAAATTTTATTTTATTTATCGATAATGAATAACGTTCTGTTACAAAATTTTTTGAATTGATAACACTAAAGCTCGTTAATAGCTACCAAACAAAAAGATAAAAAATAGAATCGGTTTACAAACAGAGGAGAAAATGGTTCCGAACTGCTTTGTCTTTGCCTATTTATAGATTTAGAGAATTTTGTATAACTAATATTTTAAAGGTAACGATTAGAACAAAAAGTACATTCCTCAGCTATTCAACGCTCAACTTTTCACATTTGTCATTATTAAGACATAATTTGTGCTTGTAAGTTTAAACACAAATTTTGAACTATTGGAAGCAGTCATAATTTGATTAACAAGCTCTGGCTGAATACTTCCATATGCTTTCAAATTTTAACAATAAGTTTTAAATTGGAAAGAATAAAAAAGCAAAGAATGAATGAGTGTCAGCTCGGGTTAGTTTAATGTTTGGTTTTGAATGATTCAATACACGTTAATTTAACATAAAAGGTTTTAAAATAATATTCGAGAAATATTTCTGAATTACAGCTAGTGTGTGAAATTCTAGGATTCTCGAATTATGAAATTTATTAGAAAGTGTACTCAGAAATTTTATGCCAATTGCTACCAGGGATAATAATCAAAATTATGATATATGTATTTCATCCAGTTGATTGACTTACTTACGAATTATAGATAAATTAAGACAAAAAAAAAACCTCTTATTATATTTTTCTGCAAAATAAATTCGAGCACACGAATAGTACATATTATAGGAAAGCATAAAGTTATGTATATGTACATACATATAAAGTAGTTTTAAATTCACAGTCAACAATAGCACAATTCCACTTCATAAAACAGAACTCTATGCCTAGCCACTTTGATCTTGAAATTATTCATACGAGTACTCGTACATAGTTTGATTCTTTACTCAAAAAACAAATCGTTCACATAAAGTGTTCAATCTTATACTAATTTCAAAGAGATGAAAAATTTAATTTTGTAAACTCACCTGGCAACTGGCTCTCCTTTTCTAGGCATGTTAGATAATGCTGTATAATTTCCGTCATGAGTAATACTTATAGTAAATTTGGCTTTCAGAGCGGGTTCATCATAGCAAGGAAAAATCTTTCGGGCATTTCCTTTAGAAAACCAAGGAAATGAAAAGGTACTAAAAATATGAAAATATTAAAGTTTTTTAAATCTGAAAAAAAGAAAAAAACAATGACTTACATTGTCTCCCAACTTACGGAATCCTGATTAAATGTTTTACAAAACTCTAGATCGTGGTCGCATGCTGATTGAGGATAGTAGGACATTTTTAAAAGATATTGCTTTCCTGCAATTAATTTTAAGGCTATTGGAGCTGCTGTGATTATCATCTGTTCAGTCGAACTATCAAACTCATAGTTTAAGTTTTCGATCGTTTCTTTCTTTTCCAAATCAATTAATGTAATGTTTTCACAGCAGTAATTATATGCGTGCAAAACTATTCGCTCGGAGTCTTCTAGAACTTGGATTCGTATTTCAGCTTCCCCGTTTAAACGAAATGTGCCCTTCTGACCCGTTGGAGGGAAACCATATGCTGATAAATATGCATCATCGACAACGTAAGTTTGGAAGTGAAGATCGTAAGATATAGGTTTTGTGTTATTGGGCAATCTATCGAATGCTTGAGGCTTGATTCTTCTTTCCGACCAAGTTGTTGCCAAAATCGAAGCCGCCACTAGAATCAATTTGACGATCATGTTGCGCGGTGGTGTGAATAAAACTAATTCTCAGGTCCAGAAATTGGCACAGTGCAGAGCTCGAAAAGTGTCTCTGGGTCAGAAACTGATGTCTTCTGCTCTGAATTTGATACAGAGGAACTTAATTCCACTTAAGTGGCACAATGGAAAATTTGACCAGAAGAATTGTGCTTCGTAATTAAACATATAAATTTTGGTGACAGCTCAAATATGTTTTTTTAAATTAAATTATACAGAGTATTTGAACCGCCGCTTTGGACTTTAGCTGCCTACATGAAGTGGCCATTAATAGAATAATATGTGATCATTTTAAAACTACCCATACACGATTTTTCGTTTGTTTTAGGCAGGTTATACTATTATACAAATAACAATTTTTCGTTAAATTTTGTGCCCGGATGCTTCATACATCGCTTAGTATAGCCTTAGAGCAACAGAGAAAAGTCTAAGAATTTACGTTCATTCGAATAAACTTGATATAATTAATTTAAAATACAACCCTCAATTACTTTTATATTTTTACTATATTTTCTACAACGTACATAAATAGTTAAAACAGATGGTATTAAAAATATTTGCAAACGTTTTTATTGACTTATTTATTATCTACAGAAAACATTCTCACACATTAAGCAATAAAAGAGTATTTACCTTTTACAGAGGACATTTTTCCAAAAACACTATCATATGTAGTCCCATTCCAATTTTGTGTTGCAATATAAGGATCATACTTCGGTGCCAGTCTTAGTTTATTTAAAATTACCTTTAATTTTAGGCGCATGAATGTTAATATTACTATATAATACCAAATTAATAAATTTGATGCCATCGAACGTGCTGATGCCTTCGCTTAGCCAATTTTGAGACCACCAAGTTAGTTTCATAAGATCGTCAAACCACATTTGTGTCATCTCGATAGAAACTGCTTTGAAGTTCTCTGGATTTAAATCTGGCGTTTTTACAATAAGTCATTTAATAACACAGATTCTGAATAGAAAACAAATTCCCAATTTCCTGCACCCTCTTGATATAACTAAACAATAACATGATCGATTTTTGGCAATAGAAACGAAATACTGAAGTAATCATTCATTAAAACTAGTGTTTTTTTGGTTTGTAAAATAATCATTCATAGCTTCTTTTTCGGTTTGAATGTTACAAGATGAATAGATGATATCGGCGTGGCGTTTCAAAGAAATTTGTTGCAAACCATTGTTTCTGTAGGAAAGAAATTTTTTTGAAAAGAGCGAAAGAATCAGTACTTATTTTTAGGTCTGTATAACGAAAAAGAAAATAGATATAAATTGTAAAATTGCCAACACTAAGAGACCGTACATGTGATCAAGAGATCAAGAAACTAAAAATTGAGTGAAAATTTATACCCAATATTCATTTATTTATAATTTATGTGAACTTAGAAAAAGAGCGAAAATTATTGTATTTAGGGTGAAGGAAAAGATATCGAAACAAAAATATATTCGGGGTTTCAGACGTAGCAGACACTAATTACTTTTGTCTTTTTAAGGGTTTTTATGTTCTTGCGTTGGGGAACTTTTAAATGTTTATTTTAAATTCTTACCTTCATACCTCTTGGATTACCTTCTGTGTTTATTTGAGCACTGCGAGCATTTGAACTTAAATTCGAAGTTTCAAGCTGTAATAGGGCCGAGATGGTGACAGTTTAAAATCCTAGAACCGCATATGTATATAGGAACAATTTTGAAATTGAATTGAATTGAAACCGACTTATCCGTTGTAGAGCTATGTTGCCATAGGAAAAGGTTCTCAACTTTTTGCGTCAAGGGTTTAAAAAGGTAAAAAACACATACCATTAATTGTTTTTCAGTTCATATTTCGTTTAATATGTTTACATTTATCACAAATTCTAACAAATTATATTAGTTATAGGTGGATTAGTTTTGAGCCAGTCCAAAATGTTCTTCCCAGTTTGGATCTTCTTTTCCATTAATAAATCTATATTATAAAATCGATAAGTTGGACTTTGTCCATCAAGTTTCAGCCAGGCATTAAGAAGCTGTAAAACGGTATAAAATGTTAATTCGTTATATTTTTATAAAAGTATTTACACATATGTATCTTACATTACTACATATTAGTAATATTTAAGCTTAATGTATTTATTCTTTGATATAATTATTTTAATTTTTAGGTTCATAGATTTAATTGAAATTGTAGTTTTTGCAGCCTACCTCACGACACGATTCCGAAAAAAAAGATGCCAAAATTTATTATAGAAGACATATGTAAATTTTAAAAACACCTTCATTCAAATATTTATGTAGGTATGTATATTTATATTTATATGTAGGTATATAATGTGGTACAACGAATCTTGCGGAACACCATAGAGACAGTATTTTAATTTAATTCAACTGTTCATTATGATTTATACGATAATTATGATTTATACGATAATAAACATAAAATAAAATATAATACTGAAATTAAATTTCAATCAGCACCATATGAGCTAGCATAAGTTAACCTAATGTTACTGAACCTTTTGCAAAACAACAACCTAAACTTTTGCAAAACTACAACTGGGTTAAGTATCATACAACCTAACTAAAACTTTAACCTTTTAGCTAATCTTAACCGTTGGCATCACTTTTACCTAAGACATACCTCTGAGAGATTAAAAATTCTCTCTAGGTTAAGTTATGCTAGGTTTTGTTGATTTAATAGGTTGTTAGACCACCTTGCGTGAGTTTTTTGGGGAGTTAAAACCTCGTTTTAGGTTATGTTAAGCTAGGTTAAGTTATGTTAGAGTTGGAAGGTTGAATCTCTCGCTGGACGACCTCTCTCTGCGTTTGGGACGCTCACTACCGATAACTATATGAGATGAACTATTATGTGAAAAACATAAGGGAATGTAATTGTAACATCGACGGTCTAAACAGAAATATTTCGGAATCGGATCATTGTTTTTTTGAGTGGTACCAAATCCAAAAATCCAGTCAACAGATTACTTGATAGATTTTGAGTTTGAAAGACAAATACGTAGGAAAAAATTGCAATATGAAAACGCAGTATAGCCTTCTGCCTCGATATTACAAGGTTGTAATATTCAAAAACTACACGCATGACCTATTGTTAAATTTTACATCTATTTAATACAATACTTATGTGTCATGTGCATTGTGTTTTTGCAATTAGTATTTAAGTAGAATGAAATGTGATATAAATTTTGCTATGATACAAGACCAAACACGCCAAAGAGTCCTTGGAGTTTTTTCAAAATTAGAAAAATGTTTTGTCAAGACTAGAAAAACAGCCTTTGAGGAACAAAAATTAAAAAGATATTCAATCTGAGTGGTTAATTTCTTCATATTACTGCATTAAAATTCATGAAAGTTAGTTAATCTAGATTTTAGACAAAATCAAACTGCATTCAGGACTTACCATGTTTTTGTGTGCTTTTGTCTTAGAGTTGTTAATTGCATTTCCAACATGCGTTAAAAATAAGTTTTTCATTTCAGAATCTCCTTCTTCAAGTAGTTCAGCAAATGCTTCTAAGCTGGTTGGTTGACATATGGCACTAAAAATTACTTTTGATTTTATTTCTGTGTCTGTCGTTTCATTAAGAACTCTTTTTAAAAGATCTTTCAGATTATCTTTGTTTTTATGACAAGGAAAAAATTCCATTATACCATTATATTTTTCTGTGTTCACCATATAATCGATTAGATCTTTAATATTTTTTTTCGAACGTTTTATATTATAACAATTTGCATGTGATACCATTCTTTTTTCAAATGTTCCAAGATTATCAGTAGAATTGCTTTTTGCAAAAATTACATCCATTAAACGACCACATTTTTCTAATTCAAGACTACATGCCAATTGGAACAAAAATTCATTATTTGATGATAGTTGAAAGTTTTCGGAATTTTCATCGGCATCATAAGATTCAGTTACATTGGAAATAATATCCGAGATAAATTGTCTCAAATTTTCTTTAGGTTGACCTTCATAATTTTCAGTATTTCTGAAAATATCCTCAAAAAAGGCCGACGCATGGTACCAGGGCATCTTTTCAGTTTCATTTTTTAAATAGGATAAGAAGTTAAATATCAAGGGCGGCTGGACGTAACCTTCAATAAGTAGATCTCGAAGATTTTTAATTGTTTGTGCCTTAGTGACTTCTGGAATGATACTTGGATCTTTCAGAAGGGCGCAAGTTATTAAATTCCAGTTTCTTTCATCATAATTCGCGTACAGTCCCAAACTTTCTTTATTTAAAATTAACCAGTCATTTACTGCCAGAGATTTTCCAAATTTGGTCGGATTTATTTGCATTTGTTTCACATCAGGAAATATGAAATCTGCGGTGGTGTTATGAAAATTCAAAATAGTTGATGTTGTAAACGTAATTGGTATCCACCACAACTCATTTCCATTTCCTTCCTCCAGAGTTTTAGAGCCTTCTTGCTTCAGATAAAATATGCCATTTTTGTAATCACGAGTGACCGTCACAAGTGGAAAATATTTTTGCGTGCTCCACGATTTCATGGCTCTCTTTAATGTCGCTTTTTCCTTAAAGTAGGGATTCGATGATTCTGATTCCATAGAATCAGCTAAACAGTCAAATAAATCGTCTTCAGTAACTGATAAATATTGGCTGTGCAAAAACAATTGTTATATTACAAAAGACTTTAAAAAATATTCACTCACTAATTTTGAAGATATTTTGTCATTCCCCTTCGGAACACTTTTTCTGTAAGAAGTCTTTCGAACATCCCAATAAAAAATGCACCTATTCAACACAATTGAATATTAATTGAAATAATTGTTCATATAAATTACCTTTTAATTGGGGTATTCGTAAAACATCGTAGAAAATATGGTCATATACCCACTCGAAGTTTTCGTCACAGGTCAAGCCACAAAGTTCAGGTATAAAGTTTCGTAGTTCGTAGACATTTTTCAAATTAAATTCTGGATAAATCTAAAATTAGTCTTGGAAAGTACAAAATATAATTTATGTGGTAAATTGTTATTACTAAATTTATAAACTTATAGGCATAGTAAGTGCTAATGCCTTCGCTTAGCCAACTGAAAGACCACCAAGCGGGCGTCACAAGATCTCCAAACAGCATCTGAACCATTCTCATAGTCAGTATTCTGATATTTTTTATATTTTTTTTTGGAAAATTTAGGTCATCTGACAATTCTTCTTCAGGGTAAATGAGGAGCCCCCAATTTTCCATGGCTTTGGTCTTCATTCCAGGGACGCCGAAATGATCAATTTTTGGCAATGGAAACGAAATGTTAAAGTATTCGCTCATTAGAACAAGCACTTTCTTGGATGTTTCAAGCGCCACTCGTCCATCCTTAAAATTTGGTTTGAAAAATAATCGCATGTCTGTGTCACCCACTTTTTCTGTAATATTTTCGAAATTCGAAACAGTGAACGCCACAAGATGCGTAGACATTGGTGGGGTTTCCAAAAAACGTGTTGTAACATATCCGTCATGTCTTTAAAAGAAATATTGAATATAAAAAATAATAAAATATAAACATCATAAGCATTAATTCTATTGTATACTAAATATTCATCAATTGAAATAAATTTTCGAGAGAGGGCTCTCTAAATTTAGATAAATATTGGTAATTTTAAAATGACCATGCATTCCGCAATACAAATGTTGGTCGCGAATTGAGATTCCACAAAAACTTTTAAATTGAAGTTACTTTTAAAATGCTAATAAACTGCATAAGATACAATAATTAGAAAATAAATTAAAACCACCGCACTTCTAAGATTTTCTTTTTTCTTTATGCGTTTATAAAACTCCTAAATAGCTTCCATTTTTTAAAATGCTTTTCGAAACGTTTAGAGCAACATCTTCTCAAAAATCAATTCCTTGTATAGTGAAAACATAGTTAATGATATAAAATAATTTGTTTGGCAACGAAAGGACCCCGCACAAAATGTATGGAAAATTGCTTATAGTCAAATCAACTGAACATTTAGTATGTTGTCCTTCATGACATCCTGATCAAAAGTTGCTGTGGGCGCAACGCCAAAAAATTAGAGATACAGGGTGTGGCATTTTAATAGACGCAATCACATATCTCGAAAACTACGCACCCTAGGAAAAAATATTTCGGACCAAAGTTATAGAGTACCTTGAGGTCAAGGGTCAAGGTCATTTCAAGGTTAAACCAATTTTTGCATAGGGATGCCTTGACTTGTGCTTGGAATCTCTTATATGTATTACATATGTATTTTTTTAATTTTTAATTTTTATTTTAAAATATTATAAAAATATCTGTATATTCTTGCTTTAAGATTCGCTAGCTCGATACTTTTAGTATTTAGTTTTTTATTTTACTTTCTTATTTATTTAAGCATTTTTTCGACTTTATAAATTGCATTTTTAGCTTTAATACTGTTTTACATAATTTTTCCAAATTAAGTCAATTTTGTCGAATGATCACTAAATTAAACTTTGTGGCGTATATATCGTATCAGTTCAATAATTAAATCGCGTCCAGAAATTCAGGGGATTGATTAAAAGAATATATATCATAAATTCATAGGAAACTATGTTCATATTTTTTACGGCTGCATGTTTTATAATTAAACTTTTAACTATGTTTTATGGTCCGTTTCAGTCGATTAAAAATAGTATGTATGTACGAGAGTCAATAGTTTGTAATGTGTATGATCTGTAAATAGCAAATTCTAGTTTTCTTAAAATAAATAAAAGAGTTACTTAAGTGAATACTTAATTTTTGCACTATGCATATACATATGTGTCCAGGCTTTAGCAAAAGCTATTAAATTGGGAAGAATAAATGATATACCTAATACGTATCATTATTAACTTTATGAATAGTTCACTTTAGTTCAATCTGTTGATTCTTTTGTGCAATTCTTTTTTAATATGTAATTTTGATGTATATTAAGTGCTTTTGCAAGCAAGACCAAGTCTAACAATTGAATTCATTGTGACTCACTTTGCTCAATGTTTCTGATTCTAAAAACTTACAATTAGTTAACCGCAGAATTATGGTTATATAAAGGAATTGAAAAATATTTATTTTCTTTTTCAACTTGTGTTGTTAATACATTTTATGATTAATTTAAAGAGAGAGAGTAAAACACAAAAGTTGTCGTGCTATAGTTACCACTTTTTCATTTTCTGTTTAATCTCTTAAATAGCATAGATACTGGACTGAAGGAAAGTTAGTATTTTGCGAATTTAATAAACGATATCATCACGGCATTAATAATGATCTTTTGAGATTGAATAATTTTTAAGATATGTAGTTTAGTTACTCACTCAGATGTTGGTTCTTCTTGTCGTGGCATGTTAGAGAGGGCTGTATAATTATTTCCATGAGTAATACTTATAGTAAAATTCGCTTTCAGGGCGGGTTCATCAAAACAAGGAAAAGCTAAACGAGCATTTCCACGGTTAAAGTTAGTTGCTGCCAAAGGTCTAAGAAAGGAAAATATCAATTTATTGTAATTTTCACAGAAAACTAACATACAATTTTTTGGTTGCGTCCTCCATGTCATTGTAATAATATACGCAAAATCCGTGAGAATTAACGCAAGGCTTCCTAGTTTTATAAGAGACTGTTAAACTATATTCTTTTCCGGCAAGTAATCTTAATCCTGTCTTGATCATAAATTTTTCTGACAAAAGCCAATTATGCAGCGTCGTATCGATTTTCACTTTGTTTTGCACATCGATTAAACTCAGTTTAATAATTTCAATATTATTTTCGCGCAAAATTATTTTATTGGTGTCTTCCAGCACTTGAATTAGTATTCGAACTGTTCCGTTCAAGGCTTGTCCACCTTGGTGAACATTTGTCCAAATATGTAGATCGTAAGACATAGGTTTGATATTATTGGGCAATCTGTCATATCGTAATACATAGTTATCGCAGTAAGAAGATTTTAAAATCGCAGCCAGCACTATCAGTTTGAGGATCATCTTTCTTGGTCGCTTAAAGTAAACTAATTCTCTGATCAGCGTTCACTCTGCAGAGCCCGAAAAATGCTGCTTCCTACAGCTGTAAAAGTTGAATGAATAATACAATACATTAATATAAATTTCGCAGTGACGTAATACACTTTTGCACATACATATCTGGACATAGAATTAATGGCTATGACACTTAAACATCCCACACTTGTTGAGTCCAACAATATAGTTGACGAATTATGTTTGATACCTATCACTTAATATCTTAAAATACATAAATACATATGTAAATGTATTTGAAAATATCTCACAATGCTCATTCGTTTATATAGAATTTGATGTAACATAAAAAAAATTGCAAATTGCGCTTATTCTTACACCCAGTTTGTTTAAAAAATTAAACCATAAATTTTTTATAATTGCTTAATCTACTCTCACTCCTCGGGATTAACTTTCATTTAAATTTATGAATAACGCACCTTGTGTGTTATGCATTTCCAAGCTTAAGCTATCAATTAGTAAAAAAGTATTCGTTGCTGTTCCTGTTTGGTAACGTCATATCATTTCCAAGAAAATTCCAGGATTTCAGTAGACTACTATTTCAAATTAAATTATCTTGAAAATTGAGGAGATTAGATCGTACTAAAAGGTATAAATAAATAAAGGAGTCTTTTAAGAAATAGTGTTGCAATATTAAAAATATTTTAGTCAGAATTTACACTATTTAAATACATGTGTTTAAATAATGAATGAATGAATGAGTAGGTAATAGTCCTGCAAATTTGAAAAAAGGTTGGGAATTTGATTTTAAATATTAATCTCATTTTCAAATTATCCGAAATTCGAATGAAATGTTAATAATTTTAATTATACAGTAGGTATAGTGCCAGAAATTATAACCACTTTAACAAATTTCAAAATTTGAACTCTGATTACATTTTTCTCGCAAATAATCAAACAGATTAAGGATTAACATTTCCTTGCAGAGTTGCAATCTTTCTCCTTTGTTATTATTGCTTGAAGATTTCGTTACGTTACGAACCAATATGCAAAAGTATGCCCCCATTCATTTATTTCAGTTCAGCATAAATAGTTGCATCGAAGTAAGTCGCGGAGCAAGTGTTATTAAAAATAAAGGCGAGTGTACTAAATATGTTACTAGAAATATTTCATTTTTATCTTAAACGCGTATGAATATAATAAAGTTTTTTTTTTCAAAATAAATAATGGAAGTAGGTACCTATAAATGTTGGTGGTTATAATTTTTTGTACTAAGGGTATTCATGCAAACGCGTATTGACCTCGTATACGCGTAAACCGCGTAAGTTTACCAGCCTCCTAAATGAAATTTCAAAATTTGTATGGAAAATCGAATACACAAACTTCATAACTTTACGCGGCAAATTCAGTGTGTAAACGATCTGATAAACTTACACAAAAGTCAGAAAATAGAAAAATTTCCAAGGTAAATCAATTTAAAAAAATGTGCCTTCATGAAATGCTGCTGTTTCATGAATACCCTTACTACAATATATGAGATTATTATAAATTCAAATCTTACAATTAATACAATTACCAAAGTTTTAGTAAACGTTTTTGTCAATGTTTCCGTTTTCTTTCATAAAAACTAAGAGGAGGTTTTGTTTACTAAAGTTGATTATAATAGGTCTGTTTAATGACCAAAAAATAGACCAGAGAAGAACAGAGCAATTAAGCTCAGAAAAACTGTCAGAGTAAAACAGATCAGAAAGGAGAAGGCTTGCTCATTGAACACTAATTTGAATTTTTCTGAGCTGCTAAATGTCAAATGAAGCCTCATTCGTCCAAAATTATATGGTGCAGACAAAAATTTGGTACTACAGTAGTAATAATCAAAGTTTTTATCATCCTAGTAATACTTTGCGTATAAAAATAGCACAAATCAATTACTTTGCTTAAATATTCTCACTGATCAAGGGGAAAAATTCCGTCATATATGATTTTTGCGTAACTTTAACCGTTGACGCAGCGCACGCTACGGAAGCTCTCAAAAGGAATAATTTTTCTCGTTTTTGCAACATTTTTCATTGATGCTCCGCTCCGCATTTGGTCGTAACGTCATGTTGTATGGACTCCCTTCCTCGACAAATGGACTATCCAACACAAAAAGAATTTTTCAATTCGAACCAGTAGTTCCTGAGATTAGCGCGTTCAACCAACCAAACAAACTATGTATGTATATGGAGATATTTAATTGATTAGGTATACATACAATTGTTACTACTAATTAAGTTAGCCATTTCAAGTCACTATCGCCATCTGCAGGAACGGACTGGCAGCTATTGCTTTTAACATCCGCCGTCACCTTCGTGGTGGCACTCCTGAACTTCCCTCTTTCTTCTGTCATCGTTCGTCACAAGGGTCAGGCGTAACTAGCTAAGAGTCTTTGTTAAAGTCAGAATAAATCGGTGTTATCCCGCAAATTATATTTTTTTATTTGAGCCGCCCAGACTATCAGACCATCCTTAACACAATTATTAGATCAGATATATGTAGGGATTTTGCAAATAAAATTCGAATATTTATGAGAAGTTCAATTAAGAACTAATTTTCGATCTCAATAAATATACATATAAATATTATTACGTTAGTAATATGTTTTTCGTCTGCATACATGGTTCGTTATCGTTAGATAATTGGGGAGTGGCGGAATAAAACATGATAATTCCATAATGTGACTTTTCAGAAAAGCTCAAAAATCTGCAACTTCTTTGCCGTTGTTAAATTTAAAAAATAATAGTGCTAGTAAATAACTAAGGGTAACAACTAATATACAAGATTTGAACCACCAGCCTTAAGAGTGATGTAATTTTAAATTTATGGTATTCTGTCGAATGTCATATTTTTTTTTTTAAAGTGGAATTATCATGTTTTGTTCCGTCACTCCTCAATTGTAAAGGGAATCTTTCCTAAAAAAATTAAATGTAAGTCGGTTTAAAATTGAATTTTGTATGTAAGGTTATAAATAGATATCAGTTTCAATAAAAGTTTAAACCCGTTTAACACAATGAAAAGAAAACAATTCATATGTAGGTATGTAAATGTTCTTAATTAGTATGTATTTGTAGAAAATTAATGAATAAAACTATATTATTATTGTAAATGTTTTTACATAAAAATAAAATAGGTAATGGAGTTTTATTTGAAAATGCAAATTCTCTTATATATGTATGTATATATACATATGTATGTATTCTAATATTTTCATTTCTTATAAAACTAAATACCTATTTCGCGAAATACTAATACATTACTTATTATTTTGAAATGTTCAGCAATTTATATTCGTTATAGGTGGATCCAGTTTCAACCAGTGTAAAACTGCTTTCCTAATTTTGTCGTTCCTTTCAATTTTTTTATTTATGGAATAAAAATTTATAATTTTATGATACTGTTTCACTTCCTTCCAAGCGTGGAGAACCTGTAAAAAGATATAACATATCAGTTCGTCCCATAATTTTTGTATAATTTTTATTGATTGGATATATGTATTGATTTAAATTTAATAATTAATTTGATTCATCACATTTTTAGGATTCCTTCTTACTTCTTACTTTTCGCTTTTCGAAGTCAAAAATTAGAAAAAAAGTTCTATATATTATCATGATATTTGCACTAGCATTAGCACATACACTGGGTTGTTTTTCTTCGGTTTCATAGGCCAATGTTTTAGGTTTTAGCTCTAGGTGAAACACTAATCTTCCTATAATTTTCAGACTCCTAGATCAAACCTGCGAACGGCGCAAAAAGCCTATTTTTTCCATAAAATTTACATTGGAAAAAATTACTCTTTTACATAAACGTGAATAACTCATTAAAAAAAAAAAGCATGAATAATTTCTCATATCAGGATTTCATTAAGAATTAAGTAAATTGCTGCGCAAAAAGACTTAAGGACTAAATTCAGAAATACTGTTGTTTCAAGGATTTCTTTGTTTAAAATTTATCGTAAAAAGTCATACTATATATCAATATATTTATATCAACCCCTCTGTACGTTAGGACTTTCAAAATCCAAATAATCTACTGCACATAAGTTCATAGAAACATCTATAGTACAATTTTTTTTCGAAGGAAAACTTTTAACAGCGAGTTCAAGGAATTTTTCGAAAAGTTGAACATTTTTTATTACTATTATTATTTTCGGCTATTTTTCAGCTATTCCTTCAGGATGGGAGCAAGGATAGACATAGACTATACATACATATACATACATACATATATAGCATACAACACACAAGCACACAGCATATTTCGTAATATTTTATCGAAAATACATTTTTAGTTTAGTTTAGTTGATTCTGAGAAAATAATTAGGAATTAGGACTAGAAAAACGAAGATTTCAGTACATACTTAATTATAATATGATAAAAGGTTTTTGTTTTTAACTTTTTTTTCTTTTAACGAGCTATTGACGTTTATGAGGAAGGGAGGTTCTTATTTTGCAAATTGTAACTAAACTACACTCTATTTACGACGTTATTTTATCCCAAATGTATTACACATATTACATTTTTAGGTAAATATAATAATAAATAACTAAATATAAATTTACATCAACTTACCAAATCTTTATGCTGTTTTGTTTTAACATTGAATAAAACACTGTCCATATTTTCTGGAAACAAATTGAGTTCTGGGTTATCTTGTATTAGTTCAACAAAAACCTCTAGACTGGCCGGCTCATTCATAGCAAGATAAAGAGGTCTTGCTATCCGTCGTAAACTAATCGTTCCATTCAATACTCTCGTCAACAAAATCTTTAAATTATCTTTGTTTTTATGACAGGCAAATATGTTTGTTTTATAGAAAGTTGCCTCTGAATTTATCAAAAGATCCATAACAAATTTAATATCTTTCCTCGAATGCTTTATTTCATAGCATAAAGCATATGCCGTCATTCTTTCATCTATTATGGACATGTTGCCCGACGAATTGGTTTTATCATAAATATAATCCATTACTCGTTCACATTTTTTAATTTCAACATCACATGCCAACTTGAATAAAAATTCATTTTTGAGTGACAGTTCGAAGTTTTCTGAACTTTCGTCAGCATTAAAAAGGTGGGATGCATTTGAAATAATATCCTCAACAAATTCCCTCAATTTTTGTTTGGGTTCTTCTTCATAGTTTTCAATATATTTGAAAATTTGTTTCAACACACTTGATGCTGACAACCACGGGATCTGACTGGGTTCATTTTTCAAATAAGACAAAAAATTGAAAAAAACAGGTGCCTTCACATATCCCTCTAAAAATAATTCAAACATATCTAAAATCATGTGACTTTTAGTAATTTCTGGAATAATATTCGGATCCTTAAGAAGTGCACAAGTTATTAAAATCCAGTTCCCTTCATCATAAGCCACTCGATATAGCCCCGATTGTTGTTTATTTAGAATCAACCAGTCGTTTGATGCCAGTGGTTTTCCTAATTCGGTGGGATTTATTTCAACTTCTTTTATCCCAGGAAAAATGAAATCTGCTGTGATGTTATCAAATTCTGAACTAGTTGATGTTGCAAACGTAATTGGGATCCACCATAATTCCTCGCCGTTTCCTTCGTCCAGAGTTTTGTAAGGCTCTTGTTTCAAAGTAAATGTACCATTTTTGTAATTTCTGTCGACTACAACAACCGGATGATATCTTTGTGTTGTCCAAGACTTCATGGCTTTCTTAAACGACTCCTTTTCGTTGAAATAGGGATTTGGTGATTCTTCCATAGAATCCGCTAAACAGTCAAACAAATCATCCTCAGCAGCTGATGAGTATTGACTATCAATAAAAACAATTGTTGTAATACAAGAGGTCGCTTATGGTACTTACAATTTTTTAAGATATTTTAATAGACCTTTTCGAAGTACTTTCTCTGTGAGTAGTTTTTCAATCATGGACATAAGAAACGCACCTGCAGTAATCATTTTGTGAAAATAGAAAGAAATGTTAAAAAAGTATTCACCTTTTACAGAAGGTCTTTTTCCAAAAAGACTTTCATATTCCCACTCGTATTTTGCGTTACAACTTAAGGAACAGTCATCTGCACTGTACCATAAAAAATGGTTATCAATTGTTAAGTTCCAATCCGGTTTTATCTAAAAGATTCTAGTAAGGAATGCTCAGAAATACAATTGTATTTCTAAATAAAGTTACCGAATTAATGAATTTGACCCCGTAGTACGTACTAATTCCTTTACTTAGCCAATCCTGAGACCACCAGACTGGAGTCACAAGTTTTCCAAACCACACATTTGCAATTTCTGTGGTTATTTCTTTGCAGTTTTCTGGAGTATTATTGTGACTTATGAATTCATCAAATACATCATGTTCCAAGTAAGTAATGGTTTCTTTATTTTCGTTCATTGTTTTGGGTTTCACCCAAAATTCAGGGAAAAAGTCAATTTTTGGAAACGGGAATTTTATTTTAAAATATTCTTGCATTAGAAAGATTCCTTTTTTGGATACTTCTAACCAAATGTGTTCATTCTGCGAGTTTGAATTGCAAAAAAAACTTATATCCGTGTCACCCATTTTCTCGGTTACATATTCGCATTTTGAAAGAGTGACTGTTACTAAATTTGGTGAAATCATTGGGGTTTCTAAGAAATGTGTTCTAACAAATCCATTCCCTCTGAAAAATGTTTAAAGAAAATATTAAAATATATTTAACATTTTCGAGTTGTTTACACATACATATATACATACATAATATGTATATATTAAAAATATATTAAAATAAATATAATATACATATATTAAAATAAATATGTATTGCGAATAAATAACAAACTAAATAATTGAAAAGTTGCATAAATTAATAAGTTAAACCAAATATCAGAAAATAAAATAAATATATATAAGTAGTTCTTAGTGATTGGTAATGTAAAATTTCAATTCTTTAGTTTAAGAGAATACGTCCCGAAATTATTTACAACTTTTTTTCTATTGCATAATGAACTATTTTTGTATTTAGTTATTTAAGTACCTAGGGTATGAGATTTATTTAATTTGATCGTTACGTACAGCCCTATGAATGTACAGCAAAAAAAATGAACATAATTCACTGAAAGTGAAGCATCTCACGAATACAAACTAAGCTTACCACTACATAGAAAATTGATCAGTGCAGTTGCAAAAAGTGAGAAAGACTGAAAAGGTGTTGTTGACATACTTGCTTTAATAAATATGTTGGTGCCCATTTATAACACCATTTAAAAATATTTAACGAATTCTTTGTGTCAGAGCGCATCCAAACTGCGCATGATTGTCGTGGGTTGACATTTACCAAAATAGTTTTATAAATTTTTGAAATTAAAAATTGAATGAAATTAAATGACATGTTTAATGCGTGAAGAACAGTACTTTTGCAAAGCGATTTCAAATTGTGACTTGCCGGTTCAAAAAAAATCCTCTATTTTCCTGACGCCTCTATTGTCGTAGTTCTACACGATATACACTTCATTATATTGCACTAGTTTAATACTATTTTATATGAAAATAAGTGTTTTGTAAAAAATTATCAACCATATTTTATCTATCCTTCTTACATTTTTAAGTCACAAAAGAAATAACTCATTCTGAATCACTTAAAATCACAAATTTTTAAATTTGTCAGACCATCTTCCTCCTACCCAAGGTTCATTGCCCCTGAAATTTTTCCCGCCAGAAATTCTTCATTCACACAGACTACACACACTGGGTATACTGTATAGCCATTTCTTTACTGTATATACAAAGGTACAGCCCTTTTAGTTGTAGACCTGGCAACGAAATATACCTGAAAACAGCAATTTTGATAGGGTATCAAAAATGTCTTTTAAACGTAATAATATTAAAAATAAACTCACAATCATAATCTAATTCCACGATAACCCTACAAGAATATGCACCCTCCACACCGCGGTAATATTAGCTGTATTTGTTTCACAACCACAACGGATTCTGTTCTAGATTTACTGGGAAATTTTGAATTGAATTGAATTAAAGAACAGTCAACTATAAAAAGATATTTACTCTTGCAACAAACTCATCATGGTAATTTCAAACCTTGAACCAGATAAATTTTTGGATTACCTATATTCTTGACGCAAAGTAGGTATAAATCCAGGCTATTCGATTTTATGTTCACGAAATAAAATAATATTCGATATGGGTAACTATTCATAAATTTCAATTCAATGCAAAATTTCCTAGTAAATCTTATGAAAAAAACACAGCTATTGTGTGCGAATGTCAAGACCCTAACCGCGTTTTGTTTAAAAACATAGCGATCTGTCACAGACAGATAAACATACTAACAGACCAACATCGTTGGCAAAACAGAGTTCCTTTCTGGTACAGAACACTAAAAAGATATTTCATAACCTTTGACCGTCGGAATATGTACAATTTTGAAGATATTAAATTAAATTTATAAATTTTAAAGGTAGAAATTAAAACAAAAATTACATCTCTCATTTTTTCACATATGTCATTATTTAATATAATTTCATGTGTTTGTAATTTCATACACAAATCCTGAGTTATTGGAACCAGTCACAATTTCCATAACAAACTCTGGCTTTCATATTTTAACAATAAGTTCTAAATTGGAAAGAATAAAAAAGCAAATAATGAATGAGTGTCAGCTCGGGTTAGTTCAATGTTTGGTGTTGAATGATTCAACACGCGTTAATTTGACATAAAGGGTTTTAAAGATAATAATTAAGAAATATTACTGCACTGGTGTGTGAAATTCTAAGATTTTCCAATTATGAAATTAAAAAGTAAGTAAGAATGGGCAATTTAGTGCCAATGACCATCAGGGGTAGTAGTTAAAATTATGATATATCTCATTCGATTGATTGACTTCACAATTAAACACATAGGTATGTGTTTTGAAGTTTACGATTTATGGATAATTAAGACAAAAAAAAACTTTTATTATATTTTTCTGAAAAATCGAAGACACGAATAGTATCATTGGAAAGCACAAAGTTATATAAAGTAGTTTTGAATTCACAGGTCACAATTGCACAATAACACTTTATAAAACAGAACCCTATACTTAGCCACTTTGGTCTTGAAATCATTACATATGTAATTTGACTCCTTACCCTACGATCAAATTTTACCAGATTAAAAATATTCAATCTCATCCCAATTGCAAATGGATACAAAATAATATTTATAACTAAAAACAATTTAAAACTCACTCGGCAACTGGCTCTTCTTTTCTAGGCATGTTAGATAAGGCTGTGTAATTTCCATCATGAGTAATACTTATAGTAAATTTGGCTTTCAGAGCGGGTTCATCATAGCAAGGAAAAATCCTTCGGGCATTTCCTTGAGAAAATCGAGAAAATGAAAAGGGACTAAAAATATGAAAACATCAAGATTTTGTAAATCTATAAAACAAAAATTACTTACACTGTTTCTAAATTCAGAGCCGCATGATCAAATTGTGTACAAAATTGGGCGCGGAGATCATAGTCGCATGGTGACATAGCATGATAGGAAATTTTTAAAAGATATTCCTTTCCAGCAATTAATTTTAAGGCTGTTGGTGTTGCTGTGATTATCATCTGGTCAGTGAAAACATCAAAATCATATCTCAAGTTGTCGATCGTTTCTTCCTTTTCCAAATCAATTAATGTTATGATTATATCGCGGTAATGACCTGCGTGCAAAACTATTCGATCGGAGTCTTCTAGAACTTGGATTCGTATTTGAGCCATTCCGTTTAAAATAAATCTGCCCTTGTGAGGCGTTCCGTTTACAATAAATCCTATCGTGTAAATGTAAGTTTTGAAATGTAGATCGTAAGATATAGGTTTTGTGTTATTGGGCAATCTATCCAACGTGTCAGGCAGGCCTCCTCTTTGCGACCAAGTTGTTGCCAAAATCGAAGACGCCACTAGAATCAATTTGACGATCATCTTGCGTCGTGATGTGAATAAAACTAATTCTCAGGTCCAGAAATTGGCACAGTGCAGAGCTTGAAAAGTGTCTCTGGGTCAGAAACTGATGTCTACTGCTCTGATTTTGATACAGAGGAACTTAATGTCACTTAGTGACACAATGGAAAATTTAACCAGGAGAATTGTTTGACATATAAATTTTGGTGACTGCTCAATTATGTTTTATTAAATTAGATTATTTAGAGTTCGAACCGTCGCTTTGGACTTTAGCTGCCTACATGAAATGGCCATTAATAAAGTAATATGTGACTATATTTTAAAACTAGCCATAGTACAATACATGATTTGCACTTACTTTGGGCAGTTCATATTATACAAAAAAAATTATTAGCCAGTACATGCTATTAAAAATATATGTAGCTAAAGTCTAGTTATTAAAAACAAAACAACATAAACATTTTTATAAATTTCAAGTAGAAAATATATTAATCCTTTGTATCTGGTCTGGTCTGGCGTCCCAGAGCGGAAGCATTTAAAATGTGTCTTCAAATTCTAGGGCTCAGCTTTAGAACTATTCAAATAATTTTCAGGGCATAAAATAAAACCAAAATGAAATCGTAATAATTTCATCTTTTCTTTTCATGTCAATATCTTTTACTTATATAATGTATACGTATCTTTAATTTGAATTGTTTTAAATTGTTGTAATATGAGTAAAAATAAGCTTTTTAGAAAATTTTTAACATTTAGAATCGGGATAAGACATATTCTAAGGAAGTGCTAGATTAAGTTACAAGATTAAAATAATGTTGTTTTCTATTGCGGATTTCAAATTCTTCAAACGTCATTCAGGAGGTTAGACAGGTAGACACAAAAACGTAGACTATGTCACTTATGTTTGAAAAGTTTCATGGAAATCGGTCCAGCCGTTTCGAAGAATTATAAGGCTGGACAGATAAAAATATCAAATTCCTTTTCATTTCAATAATACGTGGTAAAAAGTTCAGGATGATCGCTTGAACGATGTAGAAGTCCATTCGTACCAAACACACAAACAAACTTTCAGTTATTGTTTCGATAGTTTTAAAAAATGCTATTAAATTCTACATATATATGTAGTTTTTCGAACATCGTCATGAAATAAGCACTTATATGTATGGTATAGTTTAAAATAATTAAATAAGCACATTTAGTTATAAAAGAGATATACACCTTTTACATAGGGCATTTTTCCAAAAACACTATCATAGTTCATAGTCCCATTCTGATTTTGTGTTGCAAGATAAAGAACACACTTCGGCAAGATACCATAAATAAGTGTTATCAATAGTGAGCTTCCATTCTGGTTTATCTAAAATTAATCTTTAGTTGTAGGCACATAAATGTTAATAAAATTGTATAATACCAAATTAATAAACTTGATGCCATAGAATGTGCTGATGCCTTCATTTAGCCAATTCTGAAACCACCAAGCAGGTGTTACAAGACCCCCGAACCACATATGTGCCATTTCGATAGACACTGCTTTGAAGTTATCTGGATTTAAATCTAACGTTCTTAAGTCATTTAATAAAACAGAGTCTGAATTGAATACAAAATGATTCCCCAAATCCTGCCCCACCTTGATCTACTCCAGGGACACTAAAATGGTCGATTTTTGGCAATAGAAACGAAATATTGAAGTATGTAAACGTTCATTAAAGTTAGTGCTTTTTTGGTTTTAAAAATAATCATACATCACTTCTTTTTCGGTTTGAATGTTACAACATGAATAGATATCGGTGGCGTGTAAAATATCGTCTCTGTAGGAAAAGCAACTTTTTGAAAGTAGTGAAAAAAAGCAATACTTATTTTCAGGTCTATTGATGTATAAAAATAATTTTACATTATAATTTTATGCCAACTTAGAAAAAGAGCTAAAATTATTATTAATGGTATGCTGAAGAGAGAATTATCGAAACAAAAATATATTGGGGTTTCAGACGTAGCAGACACTAATTACTTTTCCCTTTTTAATGGTTTTTATGTTTTCTCGTTTGGGAATTTTTAAATGTTTATTTTAAATTTTTTACCTTCAAACCTCTCGGATTACCTCCTATTTTAATTTGAGGCATTAAGAGTTGCACTGCGAGCATTTGAGTTTAAATTCGATGTGTCAAGCTGTAATAGTGGCTAAGTTTCCTATACAAAATGTGATGACAGTTAAAAGTCCCAGAGCTGTCGTATATCAGCCGTTGTAGAGCTGCGTTGCCACAGGCAAAGGTTCCAAACTTTTTGCGTCAAGGAAAAGTCGCACCCTTGGTTTTTTCAAAATTTATATTTCGTTTAATATGTTTACATTTATAATACATTCTAACAAATTATATTAGTTGTAGGTGGATTCGTTTTTAGCCACTCCAAAATTTTCTTCCCAGTTTGGATCTTCTTTTCCATAAATAAATCTAAATTATAAAATCGATAAGTTGGACTTGGTCTGTCAAGTTTCTGCCAGGCATTAAGAAACTGCAAAACGGTATGATATGTTAAATCGTTATATTTTTAAATATGTATTTATACATATATATCTTACAATACTGTATATTAGTAATATATAAATTTAATGTAACAGTTTTTTGAAATATTTTTATTTAATTTTTAAGCACCTGACAAGATTCCGAAAAGAAATTATACCAAAATTTATTTTAGAGGACATAGATTTTAAAAACACTCTCCATACAAATACATATAAGTATATGTACGTATATTTATATATGTAGGTTTAGAATAGGATATAACGAATCTTGTGGAACACCATAGAGACAGTATTTAAATTTTATTCAATGATTCATTATGATTTATACAATAATAAAATGACGTAAAATAAATTTCAAGCTTGCATAAGTTAACCTAATGTCACTGAACTTTTTGCACAACAATAACTGGGTTAAGTATAATACAACTTAACTAAAACTTTAACCTTTTACATAACCAATCCTAACCGTCGGCATCACTTTTAACTAAGACATACCTCTGTTTGGCATTGTTAATATCTCTATAGGTTAAGTTACGCTAGGTTGGGTTTGTTTAATCTGTTGTTAGACCACCTTGCGTGAGTTCTTCAGGGAAGTTGTATCTGTCGCTAGATGACCTTCTCTTGCGTTTGGGACGGTCACTATCGCTTTTGATAGGATCAACTATTATGTGTAGATCATTAGGGGATTTCATTGTAAAATGGACCATCTGGCCCTAAATATTTCGGAATCGGGCCTTTCTTCTTTTGAGTGGAACCAATTGGGATTTTCGAGCTAGACCCTATGGACTATCACTATATAATCCAAAAATTCTGTCAGTAGATTACTTGACAGATTTTGATTTTGAACGCAAAATACATAATAAATTACAATATAAAAGCGCAGTAGCCTTCTGACTCGAAATTACATAGTTGGATTAAGTATTCAAAAAGTACAGGCATGCCTCTTTTACATCTAATACAATACAATACAATACAATATTACACTTTGTTTTTGCGATTAGTATTCAAATACAATGTAATGTAGAAGTAAAAATTTGTTATGATAGAAGAACAAATACACCAAAGAGTGAATACCCTTATACCTGTGACACATAGCTACATAGTATTGATAACAAGGTTCGAACACCATGGTATTATAAATACTGTGACACACAGCAATGTAGTATTAAATCACATTTATCAAATCTTATGTTTCATGCAAAGTAAGAAATTTTTGATTAGAATATATAGTCATTCAAAGTTCGCTGGAAATTTTAATACGAATGAATTACAAATATAAAGTGTGAATTCCCACAAAGAAGGCGAAATCTGTATTACTCACAAATCTAAATTGGTTGAAATTTTTTCCATGGATCGAAATCGGTGCTGAAAAGTGAAAACATGAGAGGGTATTGGATACTATAGTAAAAACCCTAGTATTGATACTACGATCATACCAGCTTGTTAACTTCGTATAATGCTGGTATTCAGTGGCACACACATAGTTTATACGTTTATTATGATATTTATACTAGCTGTGTGTCACAAGTATTAGTGTTTTTTCTTTTCTTTTTTTCAAAACTAAAAAATTTTTTTGTCAAGACTAGAAAAATAGACTGTGTGGAACATGACTTAAAAAGATTAGAAAACTCAATGGTCAATTTCTTCATATTATTGTATTAAAATTAAACAAAGTTAGTCACATTAAATAAAATAAAACTACATTCAGGACTTACCATGTTTTTCTGTGCTTTTGTCTTAGCGTTGTAAATTGCAGTTCCAACATTCGTTAAAAATAAGTTTTTCATTTCAGAATCGCCTTCTTCAAGTAGTTCAGCAAATGCTTCTAAGCTGGTTGGTTGCTTCATAGCACTAACAATTATTTTTGATTTTATTTCTTTGTCTGTCGTTCCATTAAGAACCCTTTCTAAAAGATCTTTCAGATTATCTTTGTTTTTATGACAAGGGAAAAATTCTATTATATCATTATATTTTTTTGTGTTCACCATATAATCGATTAGATCTTTCATATTTTTTTCGAACGTTTTATATTATAACAATTTGCATGTGATACCATTCTTTTTTCAAGTGTTCCAAGATTATCAGTAGAATTGCTTTTTGAAAATATTAAGTCCATTAAACGACCACATTTTTCTAATTCAACACTACATGCTAACTTGAACAAAAATTCATTATTTGAAGATAGTTCAAAGTTTTCCGAATTTTCATCGGCATCATAAAATTGAGTTACATTTGAAATAATATCCGAGATAAATTGTCTCAAATTTTCTTTAGGTTGACCTTCATAATTTTCAGTATTTCGGAAAATATCGTCAAAAAAGCCCGACGCATGGTACCAGGGCGTCTTTTCAGTTTCATTTTTTTAAATTGGATAAGAAGTTAAATATCAAGGGCGGCTGAACGTAACCTTCAATAAGTAGATCCCGAAGATTCCTAATTGTCTGTGCCTTAGTGACTTCTGGAATGATACTTGGATCTTTCAGGAGGGCGCAAGTTATTAAATGCCAGTTTCTTTCATCGTAATTCGTGTATAGTCCGAAACTTTCTTTATTTAAAATTAACCAGTCATTTGGTGCCAGAGATTTTCCAAATTTGGACGGGTTTATTTGCATTTGCTTCACATCGGGAAACATGAAATCTGCGGTGGTGTTATCAAAATTCAAAATAGTTGATGTTGTAAACGTAATTGGTATCCACCACAACTCTTTTCCATTTCCTTCCTCCAGAGTTTTAGAGCCTTCTTGCTTCAGATAAAATGTGCCATTTTCGTAATCACGAGTGACCGTCACAAGTGGAAAATATTTTTGTGTGCTCCACGATTTCATGGCTCTCTTTAGTGTCGCTTTTTCCTTAAAGTAGGGATTTGATGATTCAGATTCCATAGAATCAGCTAAACAGTCAAACAAATCGTCTTCAGTAACTGATAAATATTGGCTGCTCAAAAACAATTGTTATATTACAAAAGACTTCAAAAAATATTTACTCACTAATCTTTTAGATATTTTGTCATTCCCCTTCGGAACACTTTTTCTGTAAGAAGCTTTTCGAACATTCCAATAAGAAATGCACCTATTGAAAACAATCGAATGTTAATTGGAATAATTTTTCATATAAAATTTACCTTTTAATTCGGGTACTAACAAAACATCGCCGAAAATATGGTCATATACCCAGTCAAATTTTGCGTCACAGGTCAAGCCACAAAGTTCTGGTACAAAATCTTGTAATTCGAAGACATTTCTAAAATAAAATTCTGGTTAAATCTAAAATTAGTCTTGGAAAGTACAAAATATAATGTATATAGTAAATTGTTATTACTAAATTTATAAACTTGTAGGCGTAGTAAGTGCTGATGCCTTCACTTAGCCAACTGAAAGACCACCAAGCGGGCGTCACAAGATTTCCAAACAGCATCTGCGCCATTTTCAAAGTTACTATTTTGATATTATTTAGATTTTTTCTTGGGAAATTTAGGCCATCTGACAATTCTTGTTCAGGGTAAATGAGGAGCCCCCAATTTTCCATGGCTTTGGTCTTCATTCCAGGGACGCCGAAATGATGAATTTCTGGCAATGGAAACGAAATGTTAAAGTATTCGTTCATTAAAAGAAGCACTTTCTTGGATGCTTCCAGTGCCGTGCGTCCATCTTTAGAATTTGGTTTGAAAAATAATCGCATGTCTGTGTCACCCACTTTTTCTGTGATATTTTCGAAATTCGAAACAGTGAATGCCACAAGATGCGTAGACATTGGTGGGGTTTCCATAAAACGTGTTGTAACATATCCGTCATTTCTTTAAAAGAAATATTGAAATAAAAAATAATAAAATATAAAAATCATAAGCAATAATTCTATTCTATATATTTATAAAAAATATTCATTCCGACTAATTTGGGAGAGGGTTAACAAAGTTTAGATAAGTATTTTTAATTTTGAAATGACCATGCATACCGCAATAAGAAATGATGAAGATATTCATAAAGGTATCTTTCTCCATGCCTTTACAAAATGCCGCAACAATTTTCATTTTTTAAAATGATTTATTAACCATTTGGTGTAACATCTCCTCTTAAATCAATTCTTTATACATATGTATAGTGAAAACATAATTAGTAATACAAAATAATTTGCTTATAGGTACCTGACCTATAGATTTAAATTGAATTAAAATACTTATTAAATTGTTGTTTATTGATTTTTTATTTAATTGGAATATTTCATTTTTAGTTTTTAATCAGTTATTAATGTTTTAATTTTTTTATTTATTTTAATTATTGATTAGTTTGAGTTGTAGAACTTGACTTCATGAGGATCCGCCACATTGCTTATCAATGAAATTTAGCATGAAAAACCAACCAACCATATTTTAATTTTTATTTTACATATTAATTTATGCTTGGATTTTCATTAAGGTATTTGATATGTATTATTAAAATTTTTAATTTTATTGTAAAATATTATTTTAAACATACATATGTAATGTATATTGTTGCTTTAAGAATTGCTCAGGGCGCAAATATAATATGATATGATATAATATCATTGTCAACTTTATGAAGAGCTCATCTTTACTTCAATCTGGTGATTCTTTGATGCAATTCACTTCTAATAAGTTTTATGTACATATGTACATATGTTAAGTGCTTTTGCAAGCAAGACCAAGTCTTATAATGGAATAATTGAAGCCATTGTGACTCATTTTGTTCCACGTTTCTGGGTTTAAAAACTTAGTTAACAGCAGAATTATGGTTGTATAAAGCAAGTGAAAAATATTCCCACCAAACGGCTGGTGGACAAAATTGCCCTTCTCTAATAGCGCTAATAAGATCTCTTCAGTGTGACTGAATGGCTAGCGCTCTTGCAACAGACGCCACGATCGTGCGGATCGAAAGTCGAAAAAAGGAAAATTTTGTAACAATATTTATTTTATTTCTTAACTTGCTTTGTTAATACATATATTCAATTTACAGAGAGAGAGCAAAACACAAAAGTTGTCGTGCTAGTTACCACTTTTCCATGTTAATTTTAATCTCTCAAATAGCATAGGTACAACTGGACTGAAGGAAAGTTAGTATTTTGCGAACTTAATGATATCGTTTATCACTGCATTAATGATCTTTTGAGATTGGATAATTTTTAAGATATGTATTGTAGTTTAGTTACTCACTCAGATGTTGGTTCTCCTTGTCGTGGCATGCTAGAGAGGGCTGTATAATTATTTCCATGAGTAATACTTATAGTAAAATTCGCTTTCAGGGCGGGTTCATCAAAACAAGGAAAAGCTAAACGAGCATTTCCACGGTTAAAGTTAGTTGCTGCCAAAGGTCTAAGAAAGGAAAATATCAAGTTCTTGTAACTTTTCACAGAAAACTAACTTACACTTTTTTGGTTGTGTGCTCCATATCATTGTAATAATATACGCAAAATCCATGAGAATTAACGCAAGGCTCCCTAGTTTTATAAGAGACTATTAAACTATATTCTCTTCCAGCAAATAGTTGCAATCCTGTTTTGATTATAAATTTTTCTGACAAAGGCCAATTATTAAGCGACGTATCGATCTCCATTTCTTTTTGCACATCGATTAAACTAAGTTGAGTAATTTTAATATTCTTTTCGCGCAAAATTATTTTATTGGTGTCTTCCAGCACTTGAATTAGTATTCGAACTGTTCCGTTCAAGATTTTTTTACCCAGGTGAACATGGGTCCAAATATGTAAATCATAAGATATAGGTTTGATATTATTGGGCAATCTGTCATATCGTAATACATAGTTATCGCAGTAAGAAAATTTTAAAATCGTAGCCAGCACTATCAGTTTGAGGATCATCTTTCTTTGTAGTTTAAAATTAAACTAATTCTCTGATCAGCGTTGCGTTGCTTTGCGTTGCGTTGCGTTGCGTTGCTTTCTTTAGCTCGACGAGTTTAATGTAACACTGTCCATATCTTCTTTAAGCAAATTGAATTCTGGATTATCTCGTATTAGTTTAACAAGCCTCTAGAAAGGCTGGTGCACTCACAACAAGATAAGGAGGTCTTGCTACTCGTCGTAAACTTATCGTTGCATTCAATACTCTTCTCAACAAAATCTTTAAATTATCTTTGTTTTTATGACAGGCAAAAATGTTTGTTCTATAGAACGTTGTCTCTGATTTTACCAAAAGATCGAAAACAAAATTTTAATATCTTTTCTGAACGTTTTATTTCATAGCAAAAAGCATATGCGGTCATTCTTTCATCTATTATGGACATATTGCCCGACGAATTGGTTTTATCATAAATATAATCCATTACTCGTCCACATTTTTTTATTTCAACATCGTATGCAACTTCAATAAGAATTTATTTTTGTGATATGGCTTGAAATTTTATGAACTTTCGTCGGCATCAAAAAAAGCATGCATTTAAAATAGTATCCACAACAAATTCCCTTAATTTTTCTTTGGGTTCCGCTTCATAGTTTTCAATATATTTGAAAATTTGTTTCAATTCACTCGATGCTGACAACCACGGGATCTGACTGGGTTCATTTCTTAAATAAGACAAAAAATTTAAAAATACAGGTGCCTTCACAATAATTCTTAAATATATAAAATCATGTGACTTTAAGTAATTTCTGGAATTATATTCGGATCTTTAAGAAGTGCACAAGTTATTAAATTCCAGTTCCTTTCATCATGAGCTCATCATGAGCTCCATTCAGTCCCGACTGTTGTTTATTTAGAATCAATCAGTCGTTTGATGCCAGTGGTTTTCCTAATTCGGTAGGATTTATTTTAACTGCTGTGACGTTTTCAAAATCTGAATAAGTTGACGTTGCAAACATAATTGGAATCCACCATAATTCCTCGCCGTTTGTCTTGACTCGTTTTGTTTAAAATAAGGATTTAATAAATTCCAAGATCAAATTTTACTAAATTCAAAAATTCAATATAAAACTTGTTTTATCTCAATATTGCTATGTAAAGACCCAAACGATGTTTTTTTAAGATTCAAAGGGATAACCTCTTAAACTCATAGTTAATGATAAATTGTCTTTCGTACGACCACACCTATCGATCTACACATAAGTTTGAGGTTGTTGCTTAGCTTATGCATAGTACCAAAAAAAAAAAACTATTTGTCATTCACCTGAAACATAAAAAACGTGGGAAGATTGACAAAATAATATTTAATAGTCGTAGAAAAAATAAAAATAAACGAAAAATGTTGGGATTTTCCCTAGTACATATACATATGAATTTTTACAAAGAAACACGTGGATTGTTTTTGCGGCCTTAGAATTAGAAAAAATCGAAGAATCATTATAGGTACGAACAAATAATCTAGAAATAAAATGTTGCCGAAGATGTCCGATGTACTCCAGGTAAATTTAATTTTATATTATAACAACTTTATAGTGCAGCATTAAGTATTCAAGTTTTCTTATAAGAAGGCGTTTAATTTAACTAATAAATAATTTAAAATTTATTTGAAAGAGTACCGAATTTAATGATAAACTGTTAAATTAATTAATAAAACACATAATTTTATTCAAAAGTTATTTTTGAAACATGCATGTAATAATGTCCACTAACATATTACAAACATGGGCTATAAATTCAACTTAAAAAGAAAAAACATAAATGTTTTCTTTTGTAAAGAAATATAAACATATGGTTAAATTTGAAATTTAAGATGACAACATTATTGATTAACTCTATACCATTTTTTGAGATCCCAAAACTGCTCTATAGAAGAACTAAGATAACTTTAGGAAAATGATCGAAAGCAAATTTGAAATAAATATATGGGTCACACGCAAAAATAATTGTCGGGGAGTATAAGATTGTTTTTTGGATGAATTCCAGATAAAGCACTTGTATCGAAAACTTTGTTAAATTCTAAAATTTAATGATGACTGATGATTGAAACAAAAATAATTTGAGAAAAAGGAATTTTCTGTGGATATTTAGAGGTTATTTTTGAATGACTGGAGAAAAAATTAATTCATTACTGTAATTAAAAAGAGGTAGTAATTTAGTTATATTTATTTTAATTTAACAAATTAAAGTAACTTTGTATAAAATACAACGTTTTGTATTTTCTGTGGAATATTTGATCTCTTCTGTACCCAGGTACAATGGAAAATCTCAGTTTTTTTCAGTTAATTTGGGTGAACGATCTAAATTTCTATTATCCCATTGTCCATTTACAAATTAATAAAAAACATAAAAAAAAAAAATCGGAGCTGATTTTAACTTATTTTATTTAGTGATGCGTGATCCGTAAACTGGTTATAATGGTGTGAGATTAACAAATTTGGTTATAAAATACTGAAGATTTAGCTTAAAGAACGTTTAGTCTGAAATAATCTGTGAAGATTATCAGAAGTGAGTTTCTTTTTCAGTTCTTAACTTATAAAGTGTTAATCGACAATGTGTAATATAGCTAATACGTTCGTTGTGTTCACAGTTTTTTACCTTTCATTAAGTGGTAATATTTAGTTTTAGAGAGTTAACTGAAGTACATATAAAAATCTGTCTTAAATCGAATACAGGTAATGGAGAGCCCCAATCGCGTCCTTTCACAAATAATTTGCCTCGTCGAATGTGCAGGGCTCCGAACAGTCCTAATAATGGAGTTTGTATAAAATTTTCTCAATGCCAAAGTGCGCGGTTGAATTATTATAACAAAAGAGTTAAACCAGCCGTTTGTGTCAGTGATCCTTTTGATCCGGTTGTATGCTGTTCTGTAGGAGGTTTCAGTCTTAAAAGTTCTCAACCTAGACAAAATCTAAATAGAGGTGGAAGAAGTAAGTTCTAAGATTAACAACTTTTAGTTATTTTAACACTTTTATGTGACTTTTCAGGAAACTCCAATGTAAGAACTTCCCAACCGAGACAAAGTGGTGGAAGAACAGGTGGAAGTCAAAGGGAGTGTCAAAATACCTATTTTCCAAAACCGAAGGCAAAGAATGATGATTTTCAAATTTTTGTAGTTGGAGGTACCCCTACTAATCCTGGGGAGTTCCCATATATGGTAAAGTAGGAAGAGTTTCATAAATATGCTTAATATTTTTATAGTGGTCCGTAATCAGAAGCAATTTTTATAACGACCATTTATATGTATGTAGGTATATGTATGCTACATATGTATAAAAAAAAACGTGTTTGACGTATCCATCAAAATGTATATCGATGAATAGGTAGAGTAGGTGGAATTCACCTGCAAACGCCAACATACTGTATTTTCATCGAAGTTAAACATACATTCATATGTGCAATTTCATGACTTGTGGTGAGATAGAAGTATCCATAAAAATCGTGTTTGCTATATCTGACCTAAGTTAAGTAAAAGTGTTTAAAAAATTGATCTCTGCAGGATTTTTTTTGAGGAAATCTTAAATTAATACGATACATAAGAAAATTAAAATTACTCTTCTACATTTTATTTCTTAGTGACTAAAACTTGGGTTCGAGCAAATCTATGAAGTGATTACCCCTGATTTTAAACCTAGGTTCATTAAAAAAAAAAGCGTACCTAATATCAATTCACATTCTAAAAGTCTTAGAATTAAATTTGCTTTCTATCTAGATACATAATAACAGAAACGAAGGAAAAAAATCGATGGAGCAAAATGTTATGTTAATTACTCATACATTCCATTTATATATTATATAATTTTATGACACACTCAAACGTGATATCAAATCCAGAAATTCAAGATATTGTATAACCAAGAACCAAAAAACCTTTATGATAATTCTTAAGTTCGTCTTCTCATTTGCGAGATCATTGCCCCCACATTTTACGAGAAAAAAATTTAGTAAGATCGGTTGCTTTTTTGAGGATTGCAAAATCTTCAATATCTCGTACTATTTATCAAAATGGATTAAAATATGAACTGATAAACGAAGCAACATTGCCACTCTAATTTGATCAATTGTTAAGCCTAATTGTTGGTTCTTTAAAATGATGTTTAACTCCTGTTTGTTCAACATTAACTTGGCCATATATCACTCTCATCACATGAAAGTAAACATAAACTAAATAAATCGATTCACTGGAAAAACCGGTCTTAAATCAATTCAATTGAACAAAATTCAGATTTATTAAAGATAAGTTAGACTTTGAACTTCGCTACTTATGAGTAATATCACATGTTTTGATAAATTCATATTGAAGTTTATCCCCTACTGTTAAAGATCTATAGAATTCAAAAACATGCATAGTCTTAGACAATATCCATAATTTATTGATATTCATTGTGAATATTTGCGGGGATTCCCATGCCCCACAATGAAAACATCAGAGCTAATGAAAATTTAACCAAAAATTAAATAGGTGTTAAAAGTCTCATATTAGTTATCAAACTGGTTTGTTATTGTTTGGCCTCTTCATCTATAAGAAACCGATTGGTTGGGTGTAGCAACTGATTAGTTTTAATTAACTGGTGTCTGCAAGAAGTTTCTTTCGTGCGTCTGCTTAAATTCGTTTGAATCATGTTAAAAACATTTACTTTATTCATATTAGTTTTGATTCCCCTTAGAGGTAAATAAATAATAAATAAATAAATAAAAGTTATTGTTTATTTCCGGTATTCACACTGAAAATTTGATATACAAATTTAGGAAATGGACAATCCTTTTTTAGCCCTTTTCTAGAGAGGTCTGTTCGGCAAACTCAAAATTGCAGACTTCGAAATAATGGAATTGGTTATTGTGCATATTTCTCCCAATGCCGAATTGCTCAAATAGCATATAAAAATTATGGGGTTAATCCTGTGATTTGTGCTCGTAATCCTCGTAATCCCATCGTTTGTTGTCCATCCGGCAGATCGCAATCAGAACGGATTCAGCAAAATCCAAATCCTAGAAGAAATGGTGGGCAAAGTGGTAGTGGCACAGGAGAACGAATTAGTGAATTGAGTGAGATCTAAAATATTTTACTCACTTTTAGTGAAGTTAGTTTAAATGAAATTTCCTTTTAAAGAATGCTAGGAAATGTACCTATGCACCAACAGAACCAATTTTTAGACCTTCTGTTATTGGAGGTGTCCGAACAACTCCTAGAGAATTTCCACACATGGTAATTATACAGAACTAAAAAAGAGGGTATTTAGCCCCTTGTCCTCACTAAACCCACCTACATATCTAAAGTAAGAATTTATTATTTAATCTTACAGTTGCGATATAGTTTTGATTATATTAAAGTGTTGTTTTTGTCTTCAGAACCCAAGTAAAAATTTAATAGGCCCAATTTCTAGGCCTGCTTTTCGAGCATAAGCCTACAAAAGGGTGTATTTTTCAACTTGCGTGCCTGCTTTGGTTGGGTATGTGCCTTCAAGAAATAAGTTAATTAAAAAAACTAAAAACCTGATTGTTTTTAAAAGAAGGAACTGAGAAGATATGACAACCTACATATTTACTAAAATATATATTATACATACATTGAGTTCCCTTATTAGGAGATTTTCAGAGACGGTACAGCTCTCATAGAATTTGTTTGCCAAAAGTGAACTTTTATTTGCTATTCACTGCTTTTTTTTATCACGAAAATGACCCAGATTTAGGGTTTATTGATGTAATATTTTGCAGCTTTGATTGCTACAGAATTAGGAGTTTGCTTAACCTTAGATACTGAGTTTAGATTTACGATCTTGTTCAGAGAGATTAGATATTTTATTTATTTATTTTTCACTTTTGAAAATATTCTTCAAGAGTATTTTATCCTAACTGCAGTGAATTCAAGATTTATGCAATGTAGTATCATCAGCAAATATTGAAGAGACGTAATTTCCGATATTTGGAAAATTTGCAGTACCTAAATAAGTTGTAGAGCTTACAGGGCTTAGGACTGACCGGGACGCCAACCAAAATCTCTTGATAGAATTTGCCTGGAAGCTATAAATTATATATGTGAGAGTGAGTGGAGCGCAGTCAAACTTAATAATTTCATATTTATAATATAAATGTTACCTGGATATCCAGCAAAACTAGACAAGACGATTTTGTCATTTTGAAGTTAGTTTTTAAATGGTGTGTAAAACTGAGTAGTGCTTGAACAGTGGAATGACCACTTCTAAAACCAAATTGTTGGTTTGGAAGTCGATATTTTCTTTAAATGATACTATTCAGTATAATTTTAACCTAAAATAAATACATTTTCAGTTTTATGACGAAAATATCACTTAAATTTTTGGAGATTAAGAGCCGAATTCACAAACAAGGCTAAGCCGTAAGTTGGGCTCACTCTCTATTTTCGTATTCACAGTCGCGTCTCCAAAGCCATATCTAAAGCCTCCAATATAGCTGGCTTGAGATTGAATAATTAGAATCATAGACGCAAACCAGTGTAGTCGATACACAGTTTTGACGTTTTAATAAAAAGTATGGATTTTTATGTAGTGTTGTTTTGTGGTAAAAATGAGCATCTCTTCATCTTCATAAACAATTTCTTCGTCTTCGAACACTTCGTTCCTTTCGGTTTTGTGATAAAAATGAGCAGCTCGTCATACTTTTTCCGCCACTAAAGCAGTGTATCCAACTATTGAAATAAAAAATCTGGTTTGAATAGTTGCTAAGTGAGCCGCGTTTAAGAATACGGAAACTGAGAGCAAGCTTGCTTAAGCTCGACTTGAGTTTTTGCTGTAAGCCTTGTTTGTGAATTCGGCCCTAAGAGTTTCATAATTCCTACGTTTTCGCAATTCGGTTCTGTAAAGGTTTCATGTTGGCTTAACATTTTTAAACAGGCTGAAATAATTTACAAAATATAAGTTTGCACATGTTTCTACAATTTTAATCAATAACAAGTCCAAGTCGTCTATATGTAGGATGTCACAATTTATTATGGAAAAAATAAGGGGGTATGGTACAATAATTTAGTCCACTTTTAAATACATATGTTATTTTCTATAAAAATCAATTTTTTTTATTTTTGACGGAAAAACGTTTCTAAACGGTGAAATCATTCGCCAAACATCTTATTGTTTTATTATATTTATAAGATTCCGAGAGTAACTCGAAAAAGAAGTGAAAATGCGAACCTTTTTCAAAAAATATTCCGTCGTTTAATTATCGTCCTTTTTATCCATTTAATTTATTTTCGATTAAGTCTGCACTTTTTTACATATCCTGAAGACTTTTGATGAGAAATATTTATTTTTCAGAAATAAAAATAAAGTCTGTGATCTAGGGTTTGATGCACAATAGAATAACTCATTAACTGGAGAACAAAATCAGAAAGGGACATGTAAACAGATTCACCACTATTAATAAGGTTTACTCTTATAAACTCTTATAAACATAATAATTTAATTTATGATAATTTAAAAGAAGTTTAAAGTAGTTCGTTATTATTATAAACCTGGGTTGTTCTATAAATTCATTCTGATGTAAATTTTCCATTCTGTTATTGCTTTTATTTCAGTATATTAACGAAGCAAATCGCACATGGAATGTTTTTATTTCTTAATTAAATTATTCAATTTTTAAAGTAATAAACGAGTTGACGCCATCGTATGGACTATGTCCGTATTTAATTTGATCCACTGATTCCCATTAAGAATATTTTCGGGTATTCCCAAATTTAAAATGAAAACGGAACAGGACATAAAAATTAAACTAAAAATTAAGTAATGACATAATGTGCGAAAGCAGCTGAATTTTAAAAGTTTCATTAATAGCGTCAAGTCAACAAATAGCCATCAAACTGGTTTCAGCTATTGTTTGGTTTCTTCGTTTATAAGAACACGATTGTTTAGCTGTGGGAAATTATTAGTCTTAATTAATCGGTGTCTGCAAGAACGTTCCTTAGGTTGCTTAGTAAAAATACGTATCATGTCAAAAACGTTTATTTTATTCGTAGTAATTTTAATTCCTCTTAGAGGTAAAAGATTTTATAATTTCTAGTAGCAAGATCGAATCTATGTATATTTAAAATTTAATCTGATAGGATATGGACAATATTTTTTTAACCCGTATTTGGAGAGGTCATCCCACCAAACTCAACACTGCCGACTTCAAAATAGTGGAATTGGTTATTGTGCACATTTTTCGCAATGCCGAATAGCTCAAGTAGCATATAAAAATTATGGGGTTAATCCTGTGATTTGTGCTCGTAATAATTTTGATCCAATCGTTTGTTGTCCGTCGCAATCAGAGCAAATCCAACAAAATCAACATTCTGCAACAAATGGTGGGCACAGTGGAGGAGGTCGAATTAGTGAATTGAGTAAGGTTTAAACTATTGAGTTTACCTTTAGTGAAAGTTATATTAATAATGATATTTCCTTTAAAAGAATGTCATGAACGATACGGAAAGCAAAAATTTCAAATTTTAGTAGTTGGTGGTGTTAGAACGGCCCATGGAGAATTTCCGCATATGGTACGTAGGATGCGGGATATAAAAAGCCCATATCTCAATTTTATCATTTATGATAAGAACAAAAATATGATATATCAGTTAATTTTCTATAATTCCTCAATTTAAATCACGAAACAACATTTCACGGTCAATTAAATTATAATTTGGGTTGTTGAACCTTAAAAAAACCTGCTATTTAAGAATTAATGTGGCATATTAGTTTAAATCACGTGAAAATAACCTTTAAGTTTATGCGGTTTATTGAGAAATTTTTAAACTTCATTCATGCAAAAAAATTCCATCGATTAATGCTTTTTAAGGTGATTGCCCGAGATGAGATAAAAATCTTGTATGAGGAACTAGTTTTGTCAGAAACTTTTGTATTCGTTTCTTCTTTTTTAGTAAAGTTACCGAAGAAAAGTGTTTGTTTTGTTTTAATGTTTAATATTTAATTAGATAATTACTAAACAAAATTTTTTCAAATTAAAATGTTTCTAACTTTTTTGTAGGCAGCAATTGGCTGGAGAAAAAGATTGGGCGGTGGATTTGAATTCAATTGTGGTGGATCTTTGATTTCGCCAACGTTCGTCCTCACAGCAGCGCATTGTACATTGTATTTAGGAGGGTAAGTTAAAAATTTATAAATTATTATTAGGTACTATTGTTAAATAAAAAGATGTTTTGCTGTTTTTTAAAATTTTAATACATATTTTAAAAAGATAGACGAGTATACATATATAATATTAAAACCTTACAAGAAACCAATCAAATTCTGGTAATTTTAATTAATATTTTGATTTCAAGTAGTTTTTTTCGGTTCTGAATGATTTACTTTAAAAACATTCTTGTCGTTTATTGCATAGTCAAACATTTTAATGTCTAAATAAATCGGAGAGCAGTGAAATTTCAAAACAAAACTAAACAAATATTTAAAATTGTATTTTTATATAAACATATGTACATAATCTAAGCTTAAGTAAACGAAACTTGATGCTTAAGTGAAGTTACTTAACACCATGAAAAGGCTTTGAGCATATATGAGTTCGGAGGGGAAAATTGTATTTATAATTTTGGCAATGGCTTTAAAATTTTATTTTTCTGAGTGGCATCGCAAAATTTTACTCCTAATTTTATACCTTTTCCCCTGAATGAAGCATAACTGACATGATACTACATACAAATTAGAAATTAAATTAAATTATGTACTAATGTACTTACATAGAATTAGAAGTTAATTATTTTCGGATTTTTTTTAAGTGTACTTGTACCAAACCTGAAGGCTAATAAGTGAGTCGGCCTGTCATAAAAGAACATACCTTTTTATTGCAATGACTTCAAACATGGATTTTTTAAATATTATTTTCAACTTGATACCTCTTGTCCTTCTCCGGACAAAACATGCATATTAACATTTTTGTATTTCAAGAAAAGAAATTTAAAAACCTCTAGGTTTTAGTTTGTAAGTTGCCTGCACATATACTTAAGATTTAAGATGTTGATCGCATTTTTAAAACTGATTTAGAAAAGGAAACTTAACGAAATCGGATACATTTTAAATCATAAAAACATAAACCTAAGGTAATTTATTCAAGAAATAAAAATTATATTAACCTTTTTAGTGCTGCTCCAGACGTTGTTCGCACCGGTGGAAATAGCCTTGAAGATGAATTAGCCAACAACATTCCAATTTTAAATATCTACGTTCACCAATCGTACAGACGAAGACAAGTTTACAATGATATCGCCCTACTTAAATTATCCCAGGCATCTTCGTAAGTTCCTTCTAAATAAATATTTCTTAAAATACAAACTACAAACATAATTAAAGGCATTCACCAGCTTGTCTTTGGTCATCCAATGGAATTCCTCAAAGGCAAGTACAAGCTATTGGATATGGGCACACACAATTTGGTGAGTAAAATTAAATATATTAAAGGTCTATATTAAAATAAATGAATTCATACCTCTACAGCTGGACGAGGTTCAAAACATCTGATGAAAGTGGTATTGAATATTTTCTCAAACCAAGAATGCAGCAAATATTACACACCAGGACCCAAGTTGGAAAGTGGAATTATTAATTCTCAAATATGCGCTGGGGATCCAAATAAAGCTATGGACACATGCCAGGTTACACAAAATTTTTTCATTTTAGGAAACAAAAAGAATTCAATATTAAATTATAATTTTAGGGTGATTCCGGAGGTCCGATAGTAATGAAAACAAATTTAAATGGCAAAGAAGTGCCTTATGTCCTAGGAATTACATCATTCGGTCAAGGATGCGCTGGGGGTCCTCCAAGTATTTACACAAGAGTTTCTTCGTACCTTGGTTGGATTGAATCGATTGTTTGGCCGTCTGGATAGAAGTGATATTTTAATAAAGACAAGAAAATTGTGATACAATATACTCTATTCATTTTATTACCCGAAAATGAATTCATTTCTTTATATTGGTATACACTGGTAAAAAGAGCCAAGAATTAACTTTACATTTACCAACAACTTTCCAAGTTTTAAGCCATTTTTGTTTTAATAAAAAACAAATTAATTTTGTTAATTTAAACTCAGCCATAAGATCACTGGACAACGTGAACAAGGTTATATTTAAAGGCCACAAAATCCCCAAATTAAGCTTTAAAAAACACTTTAAAGATTCAAGGAAACATATAAAATAAAGATCGCCAGGGGAAACATTTTCAACGCCGCGCCGCGTCGGTACCCTAAATCGGGGGTAGTCTAAAAATAAGAAAGAAATTATCATGAAATTGTCAAATGGTTTTTGGTTTTTTGAAAATTACAATAGAATAACCAGTGACACTATTATAATGGACAGAAAAAAAAAACAAACTAAAATTAAAGGAAAAAATTAATTAAATCATATTTAATAAACACATGATACCCTAACTCAGCAATAAATATACAAGACCTCTGAGCAGAGTTAACTAATTTCTGATAGTACCAAAAAACCAGCATTATTCTTCCACAGCGGATAGTTTAGATTTCAGTATAAGAACGATTCCGAGTTAAAATCTTTTTAGAAAAAGTCCTCATAATATCTTAAATTATTGATCAATGCAAAAAATTGGAGCCAGCTATATAAATAAAAGCTGATAGTACCAAAAACTCAGCGTTCTTCCATCGCAGCGGATAGTGCAGATTTCAGTGGAGGAGGGGTTCAGAAAAATCTTTTGAGAAAAAGTTATGCTATCTAAAATCAGTTACAAATCCAAAAAAACTAGACCTAGATGACTAATTTCTATCAATTTTGATAGTGGGTAACTCAGAAATCAACTTAAAGTCTAAATTAAAGTTAACCAATTCATTTTGGTAATAACAAGCAATCTGGTTTTAAGCTTTATTGAAGTAATTTGTCGTGCTCATTGCTTCCACCCCGCACTTAATTTTTTTTGTATTAAACAACTTTTTTGGTCAAAGTTTGAAACAAGCCAGAGCCATTAAATTTACCAGCACTTTATTCTTACTGCATGGAATTTGCCGATGTTTAGTTCAACTAAAATTGCCTATTTTGAACGATCTAGGGATAATACATGCAATTAACATAAAATTAAATTAAAATACCCTTAAATGTCATTTAAATACATATATGGAACCCAAGGAGGTTCTAGATCAAGAAATAATTAGAATTATAAAAAACTCAAGCGAAAAACAGGCAAACATTATTTATGGCATTCTGTAGACCAAGAAATATCGAAATGAAGTAATACTTATTCGGGATTTCGAGTTAGATTTAGCAAAAACTAATTTCTTGCTTTTTAAGGGTTTTGATTTTTAGTTTTGCTTCATTAATTTTTTAAATTTGTATTTAACATTTTTTTTATGTAATACATTTTCTTTCCTTCTTTAAACATAAGAACTATAAGCTATAATATTTGAGTTTAAGTTTAAAGTTTCATTCTATAATAGTGGGCAATATCCTAATACAGCATATGATGAAAGAATAAAAATATTAGCACATTTGAAAATAAAAATTTAAATCAAGTTACGATACCAAAGAAGAAGGTTTTGATTTTTTTTCGTCAGGGATTAATATAATCATCTTAAGGTTCTCTGAGGAAACTCTGTAAATTCAAGCAAAAAAATACCATCAGATGCTTGTAAATTTATATTTGGTTTAATATGTTAACATTTGGCTTACATTCTAACAAATTATGTTAATTATGGGTGGATTAGTTTTTAACCACTCCAAGATTTTCTTCCCAGTTTGAAGATTCTTTTCAATCATTAAATCTAAACCATAATAACGATAATTTTTACTTGGATTACCAAGTTTCAGCCAGGCATTCAGGATCTGTAAAGGAATATAAAATGTCAGTCACTACGTTAATATTTACATATATGTAGGTATGTAATGTACTTATTCTTTATACACATACCACATACTGGTAATGTTTAATTTAAGGGTAAGTATTCAAAACAAATTTCTTACTTGTCTGTACTAGTCTATATTAATATTATAAAGAGGTAAAATTTGTTTGTATGTAGAGGGTAATCTCTAGGATCTAGGTGATTGAGACGAAATTTTATACATACTTGTATTACGCATGGAAATTGGTGGCGAAAGGAGAGAGGGGGAAATGTTGATATACGATGTTTATGGAAAGCATACGCACCGATTTCAAATAATTAATTTATTAAAAAATTAATTAATTAATTAATAATTATATTTATTAACATTTGTAGCACCTAACATTAACAGTTCTAAACATAATTTTTAAAAATACCTATCTAATATAAACTAAATCTGTGTATGCCAATTTTTTCTTTTTCCAAACTTTTTTTCTTTATCAATTCGTGTAATTTACTTCTAATTTACTCTTCTTTCATTATCAATTATCAATCTGTATTCATTATATTTATATTAATTGCAAAATTAGAAGCTAGTAATTTTCAATAGAAAACAAAAAATTGAATTAGAAATGTGAAAAGCAATCTGCTATACAATATTACTCTTCATAACTACAGTGGGCACATGGCCTAAATAATTTCAAATAAATTCGAATATATATTCTCTGTATACACCGAACAACAACAAGGTGAGTATAATAAATGTTTTTAATGCATATATTTATATATTTTCAGACGGTATATATAATAATGAATTGCACCTAACCAAAAACAAGTATTGGGCAGAGATCTCTTCGTAATGAGTAAATATGATATTTTATACAGTGAGGTAATACATAAAAATATGTCAGCGACGTTTAGTTTTTGAAACTTTAAACACAATTATTTCGCAGACTAATCGCGACCGACAATTTTTTTTGCATATTCTTCACCTTTGAGAGAAGGTTTCCTCCGTAGGTATAACATTTCATTGAAATCGGTGGAGAGACCTCAAAAGCAATTTAAGCCTAATTAATTTTTGAATGTTATACAATTTTTTTTATTCACAAAAATAAAAACTAGAAACACCTTCTTAAAATTTTAAGGGTATTTTCAACTTCATTAAATGTAAATTACATATGTACAAAATTGGAAATCGGAAACGTCATATTTAGTTTTCCCTATTATATGGATTGTTGTGCCCGAGCAACGCCGCCTACATATAAATTCAGAAAAACTTCAAAAGTAAAAAATTTCTTTTTAAATCGGTTGCTATTTTGAGCGGTTGTCTTCGATACATGCTGTCATTCTTGATTTAAAACCAGAAAAGGTTCTCTTTAATTCTTTGTAAAAATAGTAAAAGAAGGACATTTCTTTTGTTAAATTTTAGTGAAAAAATAATGCCTAAAAAGTACAAAGATCTCAGTCTCAGTCTCATTAAAGATAAGAAGAAATTATTATTTAACGTTAACAGTTACTTTATTAATGTCTGTTGACCTCGACAAAATAATTCTATTTTCTGTAGTACTTACCATGTTTTTGTGTGCTTTTGTCCTGGTATTTAAAATCGCAGTTCCAACATTCGCTAAAAACAAGTCTTTCATTTCAGAATCTCCTTCTTCAAGGAGTTCAGCAAGGGCTTCCAGGCTGGCTGCATAATTCGAAGCACTAAAAATAATTTGTGATTTTATTTCAGTTTCTGTCGTTCCATTAAGAATCCTTTTTAAAAGATCTTTCAGATTATCTTTGTTTTTATGACAAGGGAAAAATTCCATTACATCATTATATTTTTTTGTGTTCACCATATAATCGATTAGATCTTTAATATTTTTTTTCGAACGTTTTATATTATAGCAATTTGCATGTGATACCATTCTTTTTTCAAATGTTCCAAGATTATCAGTAGAATTGCTTTTTGAAAATATTAAATCCATTAAACGACCACATTTTTCTAATTCAACACTACATGCCAACTTGAACAAAAATTCATTATTGAAAGATAGTTGAAAGTTTTCCGAATTTTCATCGGCTTCATAAAATTCAGTTACGTTTGAAATAATATCCGAGATAAATTGCCTTAAATTTTCTTTGGGTCGACCTTCATATTTTTCAGTATTTCTGAAAATATCGTCAAAAAAGGCCGATGCTTGGTACCAGGGCGTCTTTTCAGTCTCATTTCTTAAATAGGATAAGAAGTTAAATATCAAGGGCGGCTGAACGTAACCTTCAATAAGTAGATCCCGAAGATTCCTAATTGTCTGTGCCTTAGTGACTTCTGGAATAATACTTGGATCTTTCAGAAGGGCGCAAGTTATTAAATTCCAGTTTCTTTCATCGTAATTCACGTATAGTCCCAAACTTTCTTTATTTAAAATTAACCATTCATTTGGTGCCAGAGATTTTCCAAATTTGGACGGATTTATTTGCATTTGTTTCACATCAGGAAATATGAAATCTGCGGTGGTGTTATCAAAATTCAAAAGAGTTGATGTTGTAAACGTAATTGGTATCCACCACAACTCTTTTCCATTTCCTTCCTCCAGAGTCTTAGAGCCTTCTTGCTTGAGATAAAATGTGCCATTTTCGTAATCACGAGTGACCGTAACAAGTGGAAAATATTTTTGCGTGCTCCACGATTTCATGGCTCTCTTTAATGTCGCTTTTTCCTTAAAGTAGGGATTTGATGATTCTGCTTCCATAGAATTAGCTAAACAGTCAAACAAATCGTCTTCAGTAACTGATAAATATTGGCTGTTGAAAAACAATTGTTACATTACAAGAGACTTTAAAAAATATTTACTCACTAATCTTTTAGATATTTTGTCATTCCCCTTCGGAATACTTTTTCTGTAAGAAGCCTTTCGAACATTCCCATAAAAAATGCACCTATTCATGTAATATTAATTGAAATAATTTATCACATACAGTAATATGTATGTAGTTACCTTTTATTTGGGATATTTTATATGTTCCAAAAAATATGTAGTCATATTCCCACTCAAATCTTACTTTACAGGTCAAGCCACAAAGTTCTGGCGTACAGCATCGTACTTCGTAGAAATTTTTCAAATTAAATTCTGGATAAATCTAAAATTATTCTTAGAAAGTACAAAATATAATTTATGTGGTAAATTGTTATTACTAGGTTAATAAACTTGTAGGCGTAATAAAAGCTGATGCCTTCACTTAGCCAACTGAAAGACCACCAAGCAGGCGTCACAAGATTTCCAAACAGCATCTGCACCATTTTATAAGTCAGTGTTCTGAAGTTGTGCGTATTTTTAATTGGTAAATTTAAGCCACCTGATAATTGTTCTTCAGGGTAAATCAGGAGCCCCCAACTTTCCATGGCACTGGCCTCCATTCCAGGTACGCCGAAATAATCAATTTTTGGCAATGGGAACGAAATGTTAAAGTATTCGTTCATTAGAGAATATATTTTCTTGGGTGCTTCCAGTGTCTCTAGTCCAATCTTAGAGTTTGGTTTGAAAAATAATCGTATGTCTGTGTCACCCACTTTTTCCGTGATATTTTCGAAATTCGAAACAGTGAATGCCACAAGATGCGTAGACATTGGTGGAGTTTCCATAAAACGTGTTGTAACATATCCGTCATGTCTTTAAAAGAAATATTGAATATTAAATATGTATACCTAATAAAATATAATACTAAGCATGAATTATATTTTATAACTAATCTCAATTGAAATAAATTCGAGAAAGATGGTTTACAAAATTATATAAATACTGTTAGTTTTAAAATTACCGCGCATCCGCAATAAAAAAAAGCCGAGCTATAGATTTAATCGCAAATTTTCATATTTGGGGATAATATTAAAATTTTAATAACCGCTTCAAAAATAAATTCCGTGTACCTACAGTCAAAATAAAGTTAATAATGCAAAATAAATATAATAATAATCTATAGGTACAATAAACTATTCTGTTAAACTATTCTATTAAATTTTTGGACCATTTCAATATTTTAGGAAATGATGAGGACAGCTTTTAATATTACTATTATAAATGAAAATTACAATTACGTTAACAGTTAGCATATATGAACTTTAAATAACAATCAATAAATTTGTATTATTAGAATTTGTCTTTGAATAACAAGGGTTAATTTTACGGAAATTTTCATTAATTTATTAGTTAAGTCAATATGTACCTAATTTTTATGTAAAGAAACAGATGCTTTAACAATAGCTGATAAATTGGGAAGAATAATTTTTTTTTCTCTAAAAATTTCGATGTGTATTAAGCAATTGATATTTTGAGCATTTTACTTTAACTGAGTTTAATAATTCGAATTCATTGTAACTGACTCACTCTCCGCCATGTTTTTGGATGCAGAAACCAAATTTCCACCCAGAATAAGAACATCTTTATTAACTTTTTACTTTAGTAAAACTTAACATTGATTTCATTAATATTTATTTAGGGGGATACGCGTCGTAAACTTCGTAAATTTTTATGAAGCTTCGAAATATTTTTCCATACATTTTCATTTACGACTTGTTTATGAATTTGCGAAGCTTCTAAGCCCCGCAAAACTGATGTTGGTAAATAATTGTTTCGTAAATAACATAACACGAACCACTAAATTGTCATCATCCTTAATCAAATTAAATCCAAAATATTTGTAATCAATACGTTCAACTTCTGTTTTTTACTTTTATTAGGCATTTTCAATTCCTGGACCTCTGCAACTCTTTCACAAAATAATTTGATTTAAAAAACACTTTTCTCCGTACAAAGATGTCAAATATTTACGAAGAAATCATTTTATGAGATTGCTCACGAAGACATTTTTGTCTTACGTTCACTTCACGTTAATTTACGAAAATACGATATTACGAAAACTCAAAATCGCAAAGTACATAGGTACTAAAATAAAATTTCTTAGAGATTCCTTTCAAGATGATTATTTTACTTAAAAACACGAAAACTTGTTAATCACTGCATTGTTTATCCCATTTAAATAATTCATAAATTAATATTTACTCACTCAGGTGTTGGTTCTCCTTGTCGTGGCATGTTAGAGAGAGCTGTATAATTATTTCCATGAGTAATACTTATAGTAAAATTCGCTTTGAGACCGGGCTCATCAAAACAAGGAAAAACTATTCGAGCATTTCCGTGATTAAGTATAGCTGCAGCCAAAGGTCTAAGGAAGGAAAATATCAAGATCTTGATATTGCTCGATTAAAATCCCCTTACAAGTTTTTGGTTCTATCCTCCGTGTCATTGAAATAAAATATACAAAAACCTTTGGAATTATGACAAGGCTTACAAGCTTCATAAGAAACTGTTAAACTATATTCTTTTCCCGCAAGTAATTTTAGTCTTGGCACTGCAGTGATTGTAATTTTTTCTGAAACAGCTCGGTATTCATATTTCAAATTAAGAATATTGTCTTCCGTTTGCACATCGATTAAACTCAGTTTAATATTGTCAAAACTATTTCCGCGCAAAATTATCTCCTCGGTGTCTTCTAGCACTTGAATTAGTATCCGAACTGTTCCATTCAAGGTTTGTCCACCTTGGTGAACATTGGTCCTAATATGCAGATCATACGATATAGGTTTGATATTCCTGGGCAATTTATTGAATCGTAGAATAGAGTAACCGCAGTAAAAAGATTTTAAAATCATGGCCACCACTATTAGTTTGAGAATCATCCTTCTTCGTGGTTTAAAATAAACTAATTCTCTGATCAGTATTCACTCTGCAGAGCCCAAAAAATGGTGCTTCCAACAGCTGTAAAAGTTGAATGTATTATACAATACATTAATATAAATTTTGCAGTGACGTAATACACTTTTGCACATATCTGGACATAGAATTAATGGTTAGACACGTGGCTTAAACTCCCACACTTATTGGTTCCAACAATTTAGTCCATGACACGTCCACATTCGCTTATTTTATTATTTTATTCAACAATATACAGAAAGCCTGGTTGGGTTTTGGCCTCTATCGAATTTGGTGTAAAGCATAACATTAGACAGCGCTTTGTCTTATAGCCACCTAGCATAAAAAAATTAATTTGTACCTATGTAAATATTTTCTAATTGCTTAATTTGCTTGCTTCACCCTAATTCCATGAAAAATTATATCATTAAGTTTTTGCTAATTTTGTTAAAGAAAAAGTAATACGAAGATTTTGAAATCATGTTTCTACTTAACTCTCATTTAAGCTAAGTTGGTGTCCTTTAAAAACAATGGACCAACCAAAAAATTCATATGTCTATACATAAGTAAACTTATTTTAAAAAGCTTGAATAGAGCTCCAGATAAGCTATTAAACTGACTGATTTTGGATCGCAAAATATATTTTTTCGATGAAATGTTAATTATTGATCTAAAGAAGTAGTTAAGTTTTTACTGATAACTGTTGTTAAGTTCTGTATAATGAAATAAATATAAATGTTCATACTACAAAAGAAACAAATTTCAAGATGTGTTAGTAAAGGAAAACATCCTTCCAAAGGACCAAATGGGTATAATTGTTTAAGACCAATCCTTCTAAATGATTTGTTAATATAAAATTTGAACAATTACTCAAAATATTAATATAATTGCACAAGAAAAAAATATATATTCTAAGCTTTTTCTCACTAACTTAAAGTAGAGTTAGTTTCCTAGATATGTACATATGTACATATGTAGTTCAAAATCTAGTGAAAATCGAATCATTGTGTTCTATTGTAATAAAATAACATCCTGAATTTTTATGTTCAGTTCAATAGTTTTCTAGGAAATATAACTAAAGAGACAAGAAATTTGTCCTGCTTTACCAATAAAGTTTATCTGATATCTAGGCTAATTTATTACAGTTCTGGTTGTTTTTGCTAGAAATTCAGCGAATTTAACCAAAAATGTATTACATATATGTATGTTATTATATTAACTTAATATTATATATAATATTAAGTTAATACTGAAAATTAAATAAAAGTGGATCAACTAAATATCTACCGTCACACTATACACTCATTGCCACACTTAATTTTCTAATTAAATGGCTATTATGGTAAAAAAGTGAGTATAAAAATTGAGTTCGATTTTAATTTGAAATTTAGTTTACTATACAAAAATCGAGTCTTAGCTTTTGCTAATAATTATTTTTAAAAGTACATAATGTACATATACCTATGATTTGGGATTTAAAATCTTTGAAATAGTTAAATTTAGTGATTCATTTGATAATAGCTTTCAGGGTACATCACAGCTTACCTTTTAAGAGTTCGAATTTGAATGACAAAGTTTAGAATCTAAAATGAGTTAAATATGCAAACAAAAGTTATGTAATTCTCTAGAATATCAGCGATAAAAAATTAGAATATGCGGATATCACTAGAATGTTATTACGAAGTTTCAGTAACTTTCATATTATGGAGTGAATTTCAATTTACAATTAAAAAGCCATGATTAATCCTAGAGATTATGTTTATCAGACATCGAAAATTAAAAATAAATAAAAGTCGTGATATAATTCCAAAATATATATTTCGTACAATAAACATAATTTGCATTACAAATCTTTTAAAAAGTTATTTTAGGCGAATGCTTGTTTTCATAATAAAGTCATTTATAACTTCATTGGCAGCTTAACTTCGGTATGAGTGGATCACTTTCCAACCACTGCACCATTCTTTCTTTAATTTTGTCATGCCTTGCGAACTTTTTGTCAATACCATAATAATGACCAACATTAAGTGAAAAGCCCATTCTCTTCCAGGTTTTCACAAGCTGAAAAAATATTCAAAATTTAAATATATAATATTTCAGTTCAGTAAAGCTATCAATGATAATGTAAGCTTTAATTCTAATATTTGCTAATTCTATATCTAGGTGGGTGTGATATATGCAAAATATAATTAAGATTCAATTCAATAATATATTGAAGCACTTACAAGGTCTTTGTGTTCTCTTGTTTTAGCATTGGTAATGGCAGTTTTTGCATTGTGCAAAAATAGCCTTATTAATTCTGGATCGCCTTCTTGAAGTAGCTCAACAAATGCTTCAGCAACAACTGGATCGCCCATAGCTTGAGAACTTATTTGAACTTTAAATAACATATTATTAACTCCTTTTATCTCCTTTTTCAAAATTTCCTTAAGTTGATCCTTAGTTTTAGTGCAAACAAAATTTGACTGAAATTCTCCATAATTTTGCGAATCAGCAAGATTGTCAATAAAATCTTTCATATCTTTTTTAGCATGATCATAAATACTGCAAGAACCACAAAAAAATAAACTATTTTCCCATATGGTTATGCGTTCCTTAGCTGTTGGTGATTTAGCTTTTTTATAGATAATATCCATTATACGATCACATTTTTCTAATTGTAGTTTACAGGATAACTCAAATAAAAATCGATTCTCGTCTGTTAGTTTAAAATTCTCAGAATTTTCATTAGCATTGTAAGTTTCAGAAGCGTTTGAAATAATATTTCCAATAAATTGTTTTAGATATTCCTTGCCTTGACCTTCATAAGTTTTAAGATTGTTGAAAATAAATACTAGCGCATTCATTGCAGCTTGCCAGGGCAATTTACTCGTTTCTTTTTTTAAGTAAGTCATAAAATTAAACAGAATTGGAGCTTCAACGTATCCTTCTACAAATAGCTCGAAAATATCTTTCATCATCTTCTGTTTAGTAATTTCGGGAATAATATTCGGATCTTTTAAAAGTGCGCAAGTTATTAATTTCCAATTTTTATCATCATAGGTCACTCGATATAGCTCCGATTGTTGTTTATTCAAAATCAACCAGTCATTTGATGCAAGAGGTTTTCCCATTTCAGTCGGATTTATTTCAACTTCTTTTACACCGGGAAATATGAAATCTGCTGTGACGTTATCAAAATCTGAACAAGTTGACGTTGCAAACGTAATTGGGATCCACCATAATTCCTTGCCGTCTCCTTCGTCCAGAGTTTTGTAAGGTACCTGTTTTAAATTAAATGTACCACTTTTATAATCTCGAGCAACTATAATAGCTGGATGATATTTTTGAGTTGCCCATGATTTCATTGCTTTTTTTAAAGATGTTTTTTCTTTAAAATAAGGATTTGATGATCCTTCCATAGCGTTTGCTAAACATTCAAACAAATCATCGTCAGTGGAGGATGAATATTGGCTAGTGACAAAATCAATTACTATATGTATTATTAAACTCCGCTGAAATATTCATACTTACTATTTTTCAAGATATTTTATAATTCCCTTTCGAAATACGTCTTCCTTAAGTAGTCTTTCGAACATCGTCATAAAATAAGCACCTATATGTATGGTATAGTTTAAAATAAGTAAATAAATACATTTAGATATAAAAGAGATATGTATACACCTTTCACAGAGGACATTTTTCCAAAAACACTATCATAGTCCCATTCGGATTTTGTGTTGCAAGATAACGAACACACTTCGGCAAGATACCATAAATAAGTGTTATCAATAGTGAGCTTCCATTCTGGGTTTATCTAAAATTAATCTTTAGTTGTAGGCACGTACATATATGTTAATATAACTGTATAATACCAAATTAATAAACTTGATACCATAGAATGTGCTGATGCCATCACTTAGCCAATTCTCAGACCACCAAGCAGGTGTTACAAGACCCCCGAACCACATATGAGCTATTTCGATAGACACTGCTTTGAAGTTCTCTGGATTTAAATCTGGCGTTCTTAAGTCATTTAATAAAACAGATTCCGAATACAAAATGAGTCCCCAATTTTCTGCACCACCTTGATCTATTCCAGGGACACTAAAATGATCGATTTTTGGCAACGGATACGAAATATTGAAGTAATCGTTCATTAAAGTTAGTGCTTTTTTCGATATTTGAAGCGCCAAACGTCCACCATCCGAATTCGGTTTGAAAAACAATCGTACATCGGTGTTACCTACTTTTTCGGTGATTTTGTCATAATTTGAAACAGTGAATGCTACTAGATGTGTAGACATCGGTGGCGTTTCCATGAAATTTGTTGTAACATATCCATCGTTTCTGTAGGAAAGAAAGATTTTGAAAATAGTGATGTATTTTTTATTTCTAGGCCTATTTATAAAACGAATATATCCATTTTTTATTTAAGGAGCTGAGGAACAAAACATGAGAGCCAAAAAACAAATAAAGATTTCGTTTAGTTCGAAATAATAGCAGCAAAGTCTCTTTGATATCAGTCTTCAGTCTTCACATAACTATGAGTTTTGTTTATTTGTTAAAGTAGTCTAGTATAATGATATTACTCAAACAAAATTTGACTAAAAAAAGTAAGAACAAGATCACTCGTTCATGATTTGTGCCAAGAGTATCAAATTTATCGTGTCAAAATAATAGTAGTGTTTTTCCATTAAAACAATTTGTTGGTTTTTCGTAGCAGTAAGTAAAAATGTTTTTTCAATATTTTAAATATGTATGCAATTTCATATATGTACTTCAATTATTTCAGCAAAATGGGTCGATGCAGGCATTGTTCTGAAGTTCAGCTGAGTAATGGTTCCTTATCGTTTGACAACCCTTTAGTCGTTGCTAATATGCTTGCTGAGTTTTTTGAATCGTCTTTTACTTGTGGTGATATAAATGTTTCTAATTTATTTTCTGAATGGTCTCTGTGGATTCTCAATGTTGATATTCTTCTTACAACCGAGAATGAGGTTCATCAATACCTATCTAAATTATACAATAGTTACTCGCTTGGACCTGATGGGAGTTGGAGTTCCTACTAGTGTCCTGAAATGAAATATTGTCGTGACTCCTTGGCATTGCTCCTCACTCATCTATTTAATTTATCACTTCAATCATCTAATTTACCCATTCTATGGAAGCAGGCATTTATTATTCCCATACATAAAAAGGGCAATGGTAACTTAAATTCTAATTAATTATCGCGCATGTTGCTATATTGTCATCTACACCCAGATTGTTTGAATCAATTGTTTATGATAATTTGTATTTCCGCTGTAAATCTAATATTGCTACCAAACAACACGATTTTGTTAAGATCCACTACCTCTAATTTGATATCTTTTGGATTTCCCGCAAGGTCTTATTGTCACAGCCTAAAATGGGAATATTACCGAGCCTTCTGTTATGTTTGGAATCGTATCTCGTGGATCGTTCAGAAAACGTACTTTTTAACTCGACCCTTCAAACAATTTGTCTCACCTCTGGAGTACCACAGGGTAGCCATTTTGGCCCATTATTGTTTATTTTATTCATAGACAATTTTAGTTTGCTTCAAGAGGATTTGGCTCATTTCGTCCACTGGTTTGATCTTAATAATTTATACGTAAATGTTAACAAATGTTTTGTCATGTCATTTTCTCGTAAGGTTGTGGATTTTAGTTTTAACTATTGTCTGTTTAACTCGCTTTTACCTTATAATGACCAGGTTTCTAATATTGGTGTTCTTCTTGACAACAAACCTAATTAGGGACTTCTATTGATTCTTTAATATATAAAAATAATTCTGTTTTAGGCTTCATTAGGCCGCTAGTCTAAGGAATTGTGCAACCTTTGCGTTTTAAAGTCGTTATACGTTGGATTAGTTAGACCTATTAGAGAATATTCTAATGCGGTAAAGTCTCCCTACTATGCGTGCCACATTTCTCGAATCGAAGTAGAATAAAAACGTTTCATTCATTTTGCTTTACGAAATTTACCGTGGGATAATTCCCTGGAAATGCCACCTTACCTGAATAGTCTTAAATTGTTGAATTTACAGAGAACCGACGTGAGATTTCCAATACCCTTTAAATGCATCGATTGTTAATTGGCGAAATTGATTGTCCTGAGTTGCTTTCTTCGCTTCACATTAGCATAAAACCTCATCCTAATTTCCGAAATACCGACATTTTACAAAATCTTACTCATCGAAAACTAACTATGGCAGTTAACTCATTAATATCTCTGTACAACAAAAATTATTCTTTGTTAGATTTTAATGAAAATAAACTATAAATTAAAAATAGGTATAAAAATAATAAATTTTTTCGTATGTTTTTCTACATATTAAGATTTTATTGTAATATTTGCATGTATATATTCTATTGTACAGTCAGGGCGGTTGTCCATTGGCTAATAAATAAATAAATAAATAAATATTTTAGGAAGAGTACGATAAATTAGGAAAAAAATTCAAATCGGTTTTGTTCTCCAGCACCTCATTTAAGATTTTAAATATGTATAATAGCATATTTTGTTGCAGACGTAGAAAATATAAAATATTTGCGGTCAAAATGAGGTGTAAAGCTATCTAAGTACAATGTAGATGCTTCTAGATATAAACTTAAAAATTCATAGTATCATGTAAAATACACATAAGTAGTTAAGAAGTAATAAACGTTTGAATAATTTAAAGATTAAGTGCAAAATGCCCACGAATAATTATTTCAATTATAAACTTTTACATTAAGTCATTGATATATGATAGAAATAAATAGGTATGGGAAATTAATAGTATAATAGAATATTGCTCGAAGTTGATTAATTAAAATTAAAATATTCAGTTAACAATCCCACGAATTCATACCAAAGAATTTTAATTTTAAAATTTAAACGAGAAGATTAGTCATACCATCAAAACCCCAATTGCCTGCGTGCAACTGCGTAGCTTCTAAAATTAAATTCACTCACAAAAATAAATGGAAGTTACCATGCGTCCATATTAACAATAGGTGCTAAATTTGAAAAAAAAATAAGATAGCACACGCTGAATGTCAGCCACAATGCGAGTTAATTCAATTTGGTTTTGCTACACTTTCATAATTTAAAATGATTGCGTGTATGGGTCATTCACATTGAATTTTGATTTGTATAATTTTTTCAAGAATTATTTACCACTACAAAGAAACTACTTTTCCATTTACGCTCTCATTTCCACTTATCATTTATGATTCATAAGTAAAATGTTTTTAAATTTTTAGTCCAACCGTGAGAAAAATTGTTTTCAAACATTAAAGTCATAACAGCATTGTTTTCATAATTCATATGTATCACTTAAGCACTTCTTAGGAATATTATTTTATTACATTTATTAAATAAATAATTTCTTGATTTAATTTCCGAAAAATATATATTTGTTCTATTTTCACTTTCATTTGGTGTTTGTTAAAGTAATCATTTTGATAAAGTTACTTACCCGGCAATTGGATCTCCTTGCTGCGGCATATTAGACAACGCCATATAATCTTTTCCATGAGTAACACTTATAGTAAAATTAGCTTTTAGAGCGGGTTCGTCATAGCAAGGGAAAACCAATCGAGCACTTCCTTGTGAAAGTTGAGTTGCTCCTAGTGGGCTAAGATTGAAAAATATATCAATAACTTAAAATATTAAAAATAAAATGTTACTTACATTCTCTTATCACTCTCGGATCCATACCAGTATAAACAAAATCCATTAGGACGAGAGCAGGGTTTAGCTTGATATGAAACCGTCAAAAGATACTGCTTTCCAGATATTAATTTTAAATCTGTTGACGCTGACATGATAACCAATTGTTCCGCTTTAGCATCAAATACATGTTTCAAGTTATTGATTTCCACATCTTTATCCAAATCCAGTAATTTTATGTGTTCTATTTCAAAGTCGACTCCATGCAATATTATTCGATCGGTATTTTCAATCACTAAAATTTTTATTTTGGCTAATCCGTTGATATCAACTCCACTCGCCTGGACTTGGGTACGAAAGTTTAAATTATAAGACAAAGGTTTTGTACTCTTCGGCAACTTTTCGTATCTTCGCAAATCGTAACAAAAACAACATGTTGTTAAAACTGTTGCCACTACTATCAGTTTGATGATCATCTTTCGCCGTGGTTTGAAATGAACTAATTTTCAGATCACAGAACGCAGACTGCAAAGACCCTAAAGTGGATCGCCAGCAGCCATCTACTGCTTCAATGATGAGGAGCTAAATTAGATTAATTTCGCGAAGTGACGCATTGGGAATTTTGAGAAGGAGATTATTATGGTCTAATTAAGTATAATTTGGTTGAAATATCAATTTTTATTTTGATTTATTATCTGCCTACATTTAATAGCGAGTATTTGTGAGATCTGTGTAAGCAATAATTTATTTATATTACTTTTCGGTGTATTTTTATTCAAATATTAAATTTATGTTTAGATATTAAAAGGATGTAATATTCAAATGCTACATGAATCCCCTATTGTTAACTTTTACATCTTATCTAATACCCACACTTTTGGACAAAAACATAAATAGGTACACTAAAGTGAAATTATTTAGGGGTGCGTCAAGCTGGCACCGCCACCTGTAAGGAATTAAGAAAATGATACGCCAAAATAATGTGCTATTTATGGGCTAATTATGTGCCCAAATAAATATTTTTGTGCTCGGTTATTAACGCGGCAAATGACAATTGTTTATATGCGGTGCCAGCTATCGGAAAGTTAGCACAGCCCCTCTACCCGCGCCGTTACACTTGGCCTTGGAAACAAAATAACAGTATCAAAATTATGTGCTTTTTATGTGCTTTAAAATGACCCCGAAAAGTTTTTCAAAAACTCGCCCCCTGTATGAAAAACAACCCTTACCCCAAAAAACGATTTCTAGCTGCACCTCCCTTAAAAACACTAAAGATGCTCCAGATCAGGTGTGGTTGGAGCACGAAAATCGCTTCTTGTCTCAACCGCGAGCACATAAAAAGCACATAATTCCTGTACTCTTCAATTGCGAGAAGAAATTATTTTTTTGTAAAAAAAAGCCATTTCGCTGAAATTTGTATTTTTCATATATGATCAATTTCTTGTAAGGGTTGTTTTTCATACAGGGGGCGAGTTTTTGAAAAACTTTTCGGGGTCATTTTAAAGCACATAAAAAGCACATAATTTTGATACTGTTATTGTGTTTCCAAGGCCAAGTGTAACGGCGCGGGTAGAGGGGCTGTGCTAACTTTCCGATAGCTGGCACCGCATATAAACAATTGTCATTTGCCGCGTTAATAACCGAGCACAAAAATATTTATTTGGGCACATAATTAGCCCATAAATAGCACATTATTTTGGCGTATCATTTTTTTAATTCCTTACAGGATGCGGTGCCAGCTTGACGCACCCATTATTTAGTGGCCACTCTTTATTACAAAATTACACTTAACTAATTTCACAACTCACACTGTTATAACTGCAGAACGAGCGTATGCAATGAAGTTATCCAAATACAAAATATCAGAAATATGAGTAAATGGAGCATTTTTCAATGGACAGAAAAATAAATACAGCCTAACATATATCTCAAAATATTAAGTGAATTTCATTTTTTTTCTGGATCTGTTATTCGACGAACGGAGTGGGTCCTTTTTGAAATAAACGAAATAATAAATAATGGTTCGTTTAAATTACAAACATATTTTGGAGACACAAATGTTTTCATATATCGAATTGTAAACGACGCGATGCTTCGTTGGGTGTTTCAGCATGATAATGACCCGAAACACAAATTGAAGCTGGTAAATGAGAATAGAATAGGCTTCAAGTTCTTGATTTACCACCTCAATCACCATATTTGAATTCTATTGAAAATCTCCTGGAGATCGTTAAACCACGAATCTCAATTCTTCGTTTCCGAAATAAAACAGAACTAATACACTAAAAGGCAAAGAATGGGAAAGCACCTTTAATTTACTATTGTGAATTTAATAGTGTCTATGCCACAAAGGTGTATTGATTATCAAAATTCATTCATATACATGTCTTGAAAGGTTTTCTCGTATTGTTTGCAAGTTCATTTCATTATTTCTAATCGTTTCAAAAGACAGTGTTGGTTTCACAACATTTTCTATTTTCGGTTCAAAAAGAATAGCGAGGTTGATAATTATTTTTATTTATCGTCTATATCTACTTTCCATGAAAATATGTTTGAATTTCCCGAACGTTAAAAATCCTTGAAAATTACACCATATTAAGGAGAAAGACCCACTCTATAAAAGCACACCGAAAGAAAATTTCCAATGTTTCCGCTGTAATATTGATATTTTTCAGCCGATAAGGAAAATATAACTTATTAACATTGCACCATATCAATTTTTAGAAAAAATGCCGCATTAACATTGAAAAATGTTAATTTAACATTGAAAATTTTTTTTTTTACCACCCAGTTACCCCTATTCCGATACCCTTTTAGAAACTTAATTTTCCTATATTATTCTCCGACTAACTGTGGCTAGATTTGAACTTGGGACACCCGAGTTCGTGGCATTCTGCTCTAGCCCTGAGCTATCGATGACCCATCAACACATCTACGATTTTACAGTTTATGAGTAGCGTATTTGTTAGAAGATTTTCCTTCGCTTATACTTCACACTTCGAATTTCAATCGGCGGATATAAGGACTGGCGATCGATTTACATTTTTTAATATTAATTTGGCTTTGAAAATTTCAAAATCGAATTAATATTTTGAAATGATATTTCCGCTGTAACTGAATACATTTTTCACTTTAAAGTATCATTTTTATTATCAAATTAACAGCAATTGTTGTAAAAATGATATAATATTTTTTTTAATATGAAAATAATGTTAAATTAACATTGCGTTTTTTTCTCGGTTGCAACAATTTCTATCTCAGTGTTTCGTGAACTTTTACAACAGTTCGTTTACTTTGTGTATTTAAAATTTGTCAATTATTTCATTATTCATAAAATACGAAATGAGAGTACTACTACAAGGAAATTAAACCAAGATTTTATAGTTTTGGCCTTCTATACCTAAAAGGCCGTTTAAATAATGTTGCTATCGCCTTGATTGTTGAAAATCATTTATCCTGATCTACACCCTATGAAAGAATTTTAGAAATTAGAAACTTAGTTGTTATTATTAATTTTAAATATAGGTAGACAAATTTAGAACTCGCCGTGGTGGATATATTCGAAGAGCTTGCTTTAAATATTCAAAACATATTTTTACTTTTAAAGTTTAAGTTTGAATTCTGTATCAATTTTAGCAGAAATATCTGGGAATTTTTACCAAATATGGTTTGGGACTAAAAGAGTGCATATATATATTTTGGTTGAAGGTGATTCTCTAAAATTATAATTTTTCAAAACTAATTCTCTTTAATAGTTTTTATTTATTTTTACAGCATTTACTAATTGTAAGTATATGTATGTACCATATAACACATGCAAATTCATTCTTTATAACCTCATTATTTTAATTCTTGGATTAACTCTCGAAGAATTAAGAAAACCAATTGTAATGATTTAGTAAATACATATTTAAAATCTTTGCTTTTTTTTATAAGTGTTTATAATGTGCTCCCATATTACATAATTTAATTAGCAACTCACGTTAGTGATCACTGGATCATGTTTCAACCATTGCAAAAATCGATCTCTAATTTTTTCTTTTCTTTCAAATCTTTTAGTATTTACATAATATTGGTCCTCTGTGAGTGAGACTTCCATTGTTTTCCAGACTTTTACAAGCTGTAAAGAAATAAAAATACATTTTTAAATTTGTTATATGTATACCTGTATATATTTAAATTAAAATTAAAAAAACAGTAGACATATTACTTCTGAACAAAAAAGGTCATTAATGGTTTTATCATAAGATTGTTATCCAATATGACGGCCAACACACAACACTAATACCCTACAAAGACAACTTTTCTGTTTTAACTTAGGCATCATGCAAGAACTTTTATTAATTTCACTGAAAAATTAATTAATTATCTTATCTTATGCGTTGATATTAGTAGTGATTTTGAATTTCTAATACATATTTATAAATAATAAAGTTAAAAGTAATATGGGTGATGATAAATCATGTATTTACATTTTAAAAAGTAGATTTTTAAGTAAAAAAAATTTAAACTCATGTAATTGAAAAGAATATATTTATACCATTTTATTTGTCACGATATATCTTATTAATACTCTTATAAGACTTATTAGTTATTACCAATGGGATTTGTTAGAAATTCTAAAGTATTTTTATTATATATCTACCAAAATAAAAAAAAATGGAGAAAAAATCAGAATACTTACCATGTTTTTGTGTTCTCTTGTTTGTGCGTTAAAAATTGTATAATGAATATTTTCCAAAAATGTACTTTTTAATTTAGAATCTCCTTGCTGAAGTAGATCAAGAAGTGCTTCGAGGCGTGCCGGCTCATTCATGGCATAAATTATAATGTCATCTTTAAAATTATCGTCCATAGTTTCATTGAGTGCTTTCTCTAAAAGGTTTTTAAGCTGATTCTTGTTTTTAATGCATGAAAAAAATTGGCTGCCTTTAAAATAGCCTTGTGCGTTTACATAATCTTCGATAAAAGTCTTACGTTCATCTGTAGAATTTTTATAAAAATGGCAAGAACCATATAAAAACAGATCTTCTTCTGCTTGAGTTATATTACCCACTGAATTGATTTTTTCAAAAATAATATTCATTATTCGATTACATTTTTCTAATCCAATATCACATGCCAATTCAAATAAAAAAATATTATCAAATGATAATAAAAAATCCTCAGAATCTTCATCAGCGTCAAAATTTTCAGAGGCGTTTGAAATAATGTTTGCTATATATCGCTTAAAATTTTCCATTGGCAGTTGATCTTCAATGGTTTTAATGGTTTCGAAAATATCTGTTAGCGCATTTAATGCATCAAGCCAAGATCTTTGATTTGCTTCATTTTCTAAATAAGTTAAAAATTTAAACAATGTTTGAGGCTCTGCGTAACCTTCAATAAATAGTTCACAAAGATCTCTTATCATGTTAACTTTGATTATATCTGGTATAACACTTGGATCTTCTAAAAGTGCACAAATTATTAAATTCCAGTTTCTTTCATCGTAGTTCACTCGATATAATCCCAACATATTTTTACTTAATATCAACCAATCGTTTGAAGCCAGGGATTTTCCAAATTCATTGGGATTTATTTGAACTTCTTTTACACCAGGAAATATGAAATCTGCTGTGATGTTATCAAAATCTGAATTATTTGATGTTGTAAATGTAATTGGGATCCACCACAATTCGCTACTCTCTCTGTCATCTAGGTTTTTGTATGGCTCTTGTTTTAAAGTAAATGTACCATTTTCATAATCTCGAATAACCATAACAGCTGGATAATATTTTTGTCTTGTCCATGATTTCATGGCTTTTATTAAGGATTCTTTTTCTTTAAAATAGGGATTCGATGATGGATTCATAGAATCGGCTAAGCAGTTAAGTAAATCATCTTCAGTTGCTGATGAGTATAGGCTGATCAAAAGAACGTGTTACTGTAATTATATGAGTGAGGAAAAAAGATATGATGCTTACTATTTTTGAAGATAAGTCACCATTCCATTTCGAATCACTTCTTCTGTGAGTAGTGTCTCAAACATCGATAGAACGAAATCACCTTTTATACATAATTATAATATTATTAATAGAAATGCCAATACTAAAAATAGTCACCTTTTGCATAAGGAATAGGTCCGAAAATACTGTCATAGTCCAACACAGATTCAGCGTTACAAGTTAGAGAACATAGATCACCATTAGTCCACAAATATCTGTAATCAACCGAAAGTTTCCATTCCGGTTCTATCTAAAAAAGATCGTTTGAAGATGAAAATGTATTTTCTACTATAAATATTTTTTACCATATTAATAAACTTGTAGCCGTAGTAAGTACTGATGCCTTCACTTAGCCAAATTTCAGACCACCAAGCGGGTGTCACAAGATCTCCAAACCACATATGTGCCATTTCATGGGTCACTGTTTTGAAATTAAGTGGATTTTCTTCTGAACGTTTTATGTCGTTTAATAAAACATGTTCATTGTATGTTATAAGTCCCCAATTTTCCATACCTCTGGAAGCCATTCCAGGGACGCTAAAATGATCAATTTTCGGTAATGGAAACGAAATATTGAAGTAATCGTTCATTAAAACAAGCGCCTTTTTAGAAATTTCAAGAGCCAAGCGCCCACCTTTCGATTTTGGTTTGAAAAATAGTCGTACGTCTGTATCATCGACTCTTTCAGTTATATTTTCATAATTTGAAACAGTCACTGCCACAATATACGTGGACATTGGGGGACTTGCTAGAAATTTTGTTGTCACATATCCATCGGCTCTGTAATAAATGATATTCGAAAAAATTTATTAATTATACATATTAATTATTTAGGTTTTAGTAAATTTTAGCTAACTTTCTCATTATTTTAATTCACGTACTTCTTTAATGGATTTATCAACCTGAATTGTAAATTTTTGTTATTGAATTGAAGCTATTTGAATAAAATAATGAAATAGTTAAGGAAAAAAGGAGGATGAGGATTCATGAAGGTATTGTTCAAAGGTAATTGTTTGAAAATTTGATAAGAAAATTCCCAATAATATAAGTTTTACAGCTAAGGTGAAAGAAATTGCTCGCATTCCTCTTAGCTTACTAATTGGCCAACCCTTCTAAAAGCTAAAAACCACGAAATTTACTATTAGATTTTATGTGATATCTTCATAGAAGTGTCATTTTCATAAAAACATGCATGGAACTTGTCGTAAAAAGCATTGTAATTACATCTCAGTATCCTCAGCTATCCGAAAAGATACAATTTTCGACAAAAAAATTGTTAGTTTTTTATATTAACTTGAAAATATAGGAGTGGAACAGTGTACGTAAGTAGATTTTTTCGAAAGTGGCGCATTTCCGACCCCGAAGTGATATAGGTTAAATCACTATACAAATTAGTTATAGTTTCTTCTCCCGAGAGGAATGCGAGCAATTTCCGGTCACCCTGTATATAATAATTTGGCTATGACATTATCTAGAAACATTTTTTTGGACAAGTGCTTTATCTTAGGTATACATAACATATATGAATAAAATAAGTTAAATAATAATTGTGCTTAGTTATTTACTATAAAAAATTACTATAAACTACAACATTTACTGAAGAAAGTTCAAAAGTAAGAAAAATTTACGAGAAAATTTATAGTCCCAAATTTTTCTAAATGCAAAACAAAAGATATATTGCTTTGATTCATAAATAATAAACAAATAACTCGCAATAACAATTTTAATTTGTCTAAAAATATGTATATGGAATTATCATAATTTTTAATGTCTAATTAATTAAACAGACAATTTGATTTAATTTATTGTTTTGCATGAATTAAAAATATTTTGCTTTTTGATGCACTATTCATAAAATTTCGAATCCTTATTTTTAAGAAACTGATAATAAGGTTCAACATTATATTAAATTTTCTGTTGTTCTATATATAAATTAAAATAATTCTATTATTTTTGTTATGAAAATAATTTTTTTAAAAACTGTTACTATTATTAATTTTATTGATTTGTTGTAATATTTAACCTATAGGTAGATAACAAAAAATAGATATGTAGGTCGTTTGAAAGTTTCAATTAGTCATAATCTTAAGAAAAATGGAGGTAATAACTCACCCGGAGATTGGTTCTTCTTGTCGAGGCATGTTTGATAGTGCAGTGTAATTATTCCCATGAGTAACACTTATAGTAAAATTAGCTTTTAGTGCCGGCTCGTCATAGCAAGGGAAAACCACCCGAGCATATCCCCGGGAAAGATGAGTGGCTGCCAGTGGACTAAATGAGATAAATGTTATAAGTTATTGAAATTTAAAATAAAAGATGATCTCTCACATGGTCTTATTTGCGTCTTCTTCGTCCTTATAATAATATAAGCAAAACCCTCGAGGCCGAGCGCAGGGGTTAGCATTGTAGGATATTGTCAAAAGGTATTCTTTTTCAGCGACTAATTTTAATGCAATCGGTTCTGCTGTGATTATAATTTGTTCCGCCTTAGAATCGAACTCGTGTTGTAAATTTATTATTTCTTTCCCTGTATCCAAATCAACTAAATTCAGTTTGACATCAGAGAAATTAAGTCCGTGCAAAACGATTCGATCGGTGTCTTCAAGCACTTTAACTCGTATTTGAGCTGTTCCGGTGAAACTATTCCCGCCCTTATGAACATCGGTCACGAAATGTAAATTATAAGATAAAGGTTTGGTGCTATTTGGCAACCTTTCAAATCTTCGTATATCATAACCAGAAGAATATGATATTAAAACCGTGATCGTTACGAACAATTTCACGATCATCTTTTTCGGTGGTACAAAGTAAACTAATTTCCAGATTTGGGAACAGCATGCTGCTAACTGCAGAAACCGAAAAATGCTTTTAGGTCTCTGAGTTCAATGCAGAAGAGATAAGTACGATTAATTCAGATAAGTGACGCAACTGAATTTTACTTTTAACCGGGCGAATTGTGAGTTGTAAGTAAGTACGGATAATTATATTCATACTTTGTTTTTTTTTGCATATTTTAATAAAATTAACTGCGAAAAAATCCCATCCAAAAATTCACAGAATTGGTTGCATTGTAAATTTTAAATTTTTCACACACCTCCTTGTTTTCAATTTGCTACAATTTCTACAATTTTATAAAATTTTGTAGAAGACTACTTTTAGTTTTAAATTCTATACATCCTCTGATGTTTCAATTCTTCGGCCACTTTGAACCTATTGTAGTTGAAGGTAAAACATAGACCAAATTTTAGTTAAAACGTATTTTTCGACAATATTTAGATAAATGATCAATATGTATTTAAGTATATAGTATATACATATATATATGTAGTAGAATCACCTTGTCCCTTGTTATTTATTTTCTTTGTGAAAGACCTCGTGCCTATAAGACTTAACAATTTTGATTTATACTGACGATGGTAAAACAAAATATTTAAACATTAACCAGTAAACTACTGCGAACTGCTCTAAAAAAATGATTAACAAATTTCGGTGTATGGTAGGAACATGAATGCATCTCATTAAATGTAATGGTTTTACCTTTTCACGTTTAAGGGAAGAAATGTAAATTTTAAATATTCTGTAAAAGTGTCTCTCTTAATTATACAAGTTAAATTACAGATTGTGGCATAATATTCGACTCAAAATTGACATTTTTTCCAACATGTGAACTCTATAGTAAATTAGACACTACCAATTCTTGCAAAAGAAAATTGTGCGTTTTGCCCTGAATTTTTTTCCATGAAGAAATCAAATTCATAATTTGTGTTTTATTCTGCATAAAATTTTGTTGGATGTTTTTTTTGATGGAAATTTTGTCAGCTGTCTCCATAAATGTTTCTAATAGGATCTTGTACTTTCATATTATAATAATCCGTGAAGAGAAAATTAAAATTAATCCGTAAAATTATTAAACAAGTAACAAGTAACAACTCTCTAACCCTTAGTAATCGTCTCAACTTTACTTGATATTTTTCTATTAAATATGTTATCTTCAAATTAACCACATAAATAGTAGAGAAATCTATAATGAAATTAGCCCTTGTTCACTTTTATTCTATGGGTGAGTGAACTGGAAAAAAAATGAGTGAATAAACAAATATGTTAATTAGCTGATTCATAAGAAAATACATACATAACTTCAAATAACTTCACACAATCTTGATTTTTTCCATCAAAACAAGAGTATTGAGCTTTTTATTTTTGTGAAATGCGCTCTAGATCGTTCAAAATTGGGCATAAATATTCTCTCACTGATGAAATAAATATGATAAGATTTTAGATTTTGAAAACAGTCAATTACTTGCCTTGTTTTAGTACGTGATGTTCCGATTTTTACTTGTTATTTCGCTGGTTTATGTCAGTTGTGATTCTTTTCGAAATGATACTTTTGAAAGTGAAACAAACGATTTTGGAGGATATCGTCTTCCAAATAATACCAAACCTATTTTTTATGATTTGCATATCACTACCAAAGTGCATCAGAATGACTTTTTATATAAAGGAACGGTAGCAATTATCGTAAAGGTCTTAAACAGTACTAATGAAATTGTGCTTCATGCGCATATGTCTTTAAATATAAGCAAACTTAGTTTGATGGATAGTGAAACTGGCACGAATTTTGAAAGTCTCGCTTCTAAAAGATATTCACTTAACGATTTTTTCCTTATCTACTCAAAATCTGAGCCGTTGGAGTTGAAAACAGGAAAAGAATATATTCTTACACTCTCATTCGACGGCAGTCTTGAACAAGAACAAGGATTTTACAATTCACCTGCTGTTGTGTGTGATGTTGACGGTGATTTATTATCTGATAATGTGTATGATATTTTTAATCATAACCTATCTTAATTAGAAACTTTTAACTATTATCTTTTCAGATGGATGGCTTCAACTTTCTTTGAGCCGTATTACGCTCGCCAAGCATTTCCCTGCTTCGATGAACCTCAGCTGAAAGCACCATTTAAAATTTCAATCACTCATGGCAGTAATTATACAGCGCTTTCAAATATGCCCGCAGATTCTAATCCAATTCAAATGTAAGGTATTTTATGTTTTCTTTACAAGCTTTTATTTAACTTGCAATGTTTGTATGTATGTATGTATGTTCGGGTCAAATCTTGCAACAGAATTTTAAAGCAGTTATCCTCAACCGATTGAGATGATATTTTGCATACACGTTTAGTTTTGATGACAATGCATGGTTAGCTAAGTTGTGTCATTCTAAATTCAATATTTATTTAACGAAACTAAACTAGTTTTTATTGTGCACTCCCATGATATGGGTATCAAACGAAAGGGTTTGAAAAGTAGAATACGATAAAAGCTTGTTGTTAAAAATCTATTCTTAAATTCACAACTTTTTTTATTAATATTAAATTATAAAAATGTATACACATATATTATAATTTTTAATCTTTATTTTAAGAATTTATAGAACGAAAGACTTCGGTATTTTTAGAAAACGTTTTAATGATCGTTTTACGGTAGTAATTGTGCTTAACAAAATTCATATAAATTTATAGTTTCAACTTTTATTTCGTATGCCACTATGTGTCTTTTTAAAATAATAGTTTATGTATCAATTAAATTTTGTAAATCATTAATTCAAATGACGGACGATGATCAGCAGAGTCTTGAGAAAGTCTTTTATGTGGGGATTCTTTCTTTTTTTTTACGCGAACTTCAAATTATATCTTCTTTTGTATTTTCATTTTGTAAAGGCATGATTCAAAGTAAAATAAAACAGGACCCTATCATGAGAAACATTCGAATCGAATTGAAAGGAGCTACAAAAGCTCTCTTTAGATAAATATTCCTTAAGAAAACGTTTAAAATGTTTTACTTAAAGGTCTTTAATTAATTTCTCCGCACATAAATTCAAAATAATTCGATTGGATTTTTCTAACCGAATTATTTTAACACTTAGAACGCAAAATTAATTTAAGAATTATCATCCAAAAAGGGCTATTGTTAGCTCCTTTTTATTCGACTCGAACATTTCTTATGATAGGCCTCTGAATGCGGGTTTTTAATTTTGATACATTTCGAAAGTAAGAGCTGAATTTATGATATTAACAAATTCATAGTTTAGATATTCGAAAATTTGTTATTGAGTTTGAAGTTTTTATGACTGCATTTGAATTTGAAAAAAATATTACTTATCTTAAAAAGTTGGCCTTGATTTTGATCCGTTTGGCCCTTATTTTCATTTGGTTGTCGTTGAATTTTATTTGGTGGTGCATATCGTTCAAATGATTTGTTTATGAAGTGTAAAGACTAAAGAGTAGGTATGGCTTTATTCCATGCCAACTTGACTAATTTCCGATTTGATTTGGCTAAATTTATTTTATCAAACTCTTATAACTTCTCAATAACTGTGTTCTTTTCGTCTATCCAGAACAACAGGAGATTTTGCATTGATTTGAAATTTATCATATGAATTTCCTACAGCAATGATTTAAAATCCTAAAAATAGCATCAAGTTGCACTGATTTGTTTTCAATTTGAAGTAAAGAATTAATCTGTAAAATGTTCAGTTCAAATTTTGAAGTGTTGCATTATTAAAATCATGGCAATTTGATGTAATATTGATGCAAATTCCAAATTCTTATTCAGAGAAACTGTTAGTAAGTTTCCGTTCAATATAAAATTGCCTTTTGTTCTGGATAGATGACTAATGAAAGATATTAATATCGATTCTCTGACGTAAAATAAAATTTTAGATCTCGAAAAGAGGGAACCCAATCTGAGTACTTTGAAATATTTTGGCTCGTGTGCATCCACATTCCATCTTATCAATTTGTTGTGCAATTTGTTTCATTATGAGAACACATTTAAAGTGTTTAGCTCACAATAACATTATTTTCGACAACTTAAATTCGACTGAAATAGGAACAGTTCTTATTTGCACATGTAAAAACTGAGTATTTTCTCATGCTCTGTGTGAAACTAAATTTTTATCGAAGTATCAGAACTACCTCTCTTTTCATATAATCCAATGGTTAAATATTTCAATCTTCTATTTGAACCATATTCCATAAAAATGTAACATGTGACAGGGAAATTTTTATGACAGACAGAATAAACACCTTTAAAAATAATATTAAATTACCATTATAAAAATTGCTTGCCAAATTATGGAGAAAAGTGATTTGAAAAAAAGACCATGAATATCGTGGAGAAAAACTTGGATTAGGAGTGAAACAAATTTAAAATGTTGATTGTGCGTCTGTATAGTATTCATAATTTTCATTTATTTTAAGTATTATTTATGTTTGTAAATTTTTCTTTATAGTTTTATTTATTTAGATATTAAATTCTCCAAAGTTTAAAAAGTAATGTATAATACCTTCTAAAGTAGGAAATATTTTTTTTTAGTGATGAGCATATGGTGACTACGAAATTTAGGGAAACACCGCCAATTTCAACATATACAGTGGCTTTTGTGGTTGGATTGATTGACAAAATATCAGTTAATATTAAAAACGTGACATCCAACGCTTATGCGCCACGAGGATGTCCTTTCGAAGAAGATCAATTCCTGGAAGTCGCTGCAAAGACTTTGAATGCTTTGGGGAATTATTTCGATGTTGACTATCCGTTGCCAAAAATGGATAACATAAGAGTCGAAGCATTGGAAGCAAGTGCCGTGGAAAATTGGGGCCTCATAATTTACAATAGCCCGCAGTTACTACCACGTCTGAGAGATAAAAAAGAAGACCTGAACGTAGTGAACATAATCGCACATGAAATAGCTCATCAGTGGTTTGGAAATTTAGTAACTCCAAAATGGTGGAACTATATTTGGCTAAACGAAGGCATTGCATCTTATTATTCGCATAAAGTTTTAGATATTGTAAAATAAATTAAATTAAATGTATATAACAATTATATTTACCAGAAAAAATTTCAGATCTATCCAGACTTAAATGCATACGAATATCAAATTTTATTAAGAGAAAGAGACGAATGGATTGATTTTGAACAACAACCAATGAATTTATACACCGAGAAAAATTATGAAATTTGGAAAAGTTTCAGAAAAGTATTTTATTGGAAAGGTAAGGTTTTTCTACCTATGAATTTATGATTATGGAACTATTTCTACATCTCATAGGGAATCAAATAATGCGAATGTTCGAACATGCTATTGGCGAAGAAACATTTAAAAAAGGAATGACAAAATATTTGCGACGATTGTAAGTATGTTTTTAAATAGAGAGTTTCAATGCTTATTAATAAATATGGTAACATTTTTTAATTAAGGTCATTGCTTAAGGTTTTTTTCTGGTAATAATTGTCTAAACCAGTATAAATTCAGCGATTTTAAACAAAATACTCAGAATCAGTATTAACGAAATTTTAGGTTTTTTATTTTTTGTATGACACATTTTGCATATTATGATATATGTAAGTTCATATGTATAAATTTACCTCGAACGCCACTTTGATGGGTAAAATGGTCGATTCCTTTGCTTCATTCCACAAACAACACAAAAATCTTAATTTATGAGAATGTTATTCTAAACTTAATCATGAATAGAAAAATATTTTAAAATGATACCCGTTTTGAAAAAAAAACTTATAATTTTGATGTACTCGTTATTAATTTTTCTTAAATGCCATACCTTATAAAATCTAAACCATCAAAACTATCTTTACGCAATATTTTTGAAATATATTTCCTACTACCTACTAACGAAATGTGGAAAAGTGTTGAATTTTTGAAAAATCTTTTATGGAGGTGAGGGGTATTGAACAGTATGATTTTTTTTTATTATTTCTTTAAGGCCGCTGTAGAACTACAATGGTTATTTAGCGATGAACGCACGGAAAAAAAAGTTGGGATAGTAAAAATCTTCCCAACCAATTTACGAACGTTTGCCATAAAATCCACAACATATATTGAAAAAGCAGCAGATCTCCTTAACAGTATAGGAAATAATGTCAACATTTTACGCTGGCCCTTAAATTTTAGTTAAAATCCCTGTATTTTTTCACGAATGCTACCGAAAGAATGCACTATCCCAAAATCCGTCGGAAAACTACAGGGCTATTTCTGAAAAATTTTTTTCCGTGCAGTATAATTGATTCTTTGAAAGTCTTGAATTTCAAATGGCACTAGTTTTTGAAAAACTAATTTAAAAATTATATGGCTACCGGCTACCCTTTACATAAGTTTTCAAATTATAATATGTAGATTAAACCATTTTGAAAATAATTTATCGTTATTTCCTATAAGTCAAACTTTTATCACATAATAAACATATTTTTAAGACATATTAAAAATTCATGTAAGTTATATTAGTTATAAGCTAAGATTCTTACAAATTTCGAATTTATTAATGGGTTTCTGTTCTCCTCCACAGCCAGTATTCATCAGTCGAAGAAAATGATCTATTTGAGTGTCTCCAAGAAGCAGCAACTGAAGATATGGTGCCTGAATTTGAAAAGAATGGAGTTGTAGCAAAAATTATGTCCTCCTGGACAAGTCAAATGCATTATCCCATTCTTAAAGTAGCCAGAGATCCACGGACGAATGATATAATTATTACACAGCAACCAATTACATACAATGGAAATAGTAGCGATCCGCGTTTATGGTGGATTCCAATATCTATCGCAACAGCATCGAACCCTGACTTCAACATAACTAAGCCTAATTTGATTTTGGAAAATAAAAGATCTCTTACACTCAAACTTTCGGATATAGGAGTTGAATTTGATGGTGAAAATGACTGGCTGATTCTTAATAAACAATGCACTGGATTTTACCGAGTGATTTACGATGAGAGCAATTACCATAAAATTATTAAAGCCCTCAAAAAAGATAAAACTAAGATTCATAGCTACAACAAGGCCCAAATTATAAGAGATGCTGCTTATTTCGTAGGACACAACATGCTATCCCATTCGATTTTATTTAAACTTTACAAATATCTTGAACATGATCCCGACATAATCGCTTGGAATGAATTCCTTTCAGATTTTGGCTACCATCAAAGCGAGATGCAAAAATCTGGTGGACGATATTATTTTGACTATTTTTTCAGTAAAATAAGTCGAAAAATTATGGAAAAAGTTGGTACAGATAATCGGCCAGATGATTCTGCTTTTATGAGACTTTTCCGACGTAAACTTTTGAAAAAAAGGTGCGAAATTGACAACAGTAACTGTCATAAAATTGGGAAACGAATTCTTAACAAAAAATAATTCTATTGTACATAACCTTTACCTAAATCAAGGTAAAGGATTTAGAAACGAGGAACTACTACTATACATAATAAGAATCTGTCTGTTTACTTTGTTTAATGTTATATTAATATAAAGTGTAATAGTTTCGTACACTATTCAATCGATGACGAAAGCAATTGTTTTTCTAGTGGTGTCACAGCAAATAATGATAGCATTTAACATAATATTCTCATCTAGCTACCCAAAAATCAAAAAATTTTCTGAATTATTATTTTAAGGGTAAAAATCCTAGATCGCAACTGAGATGCAAACACAAGTTCGAATTTCTGAACTACAAATCAGTGATGCCTAGAAAACATTCAACTCATGTATCAAAATTTACAAGGCATAGAAAATACGAACGCCTTCAATCGGTTCCAGGTTCTCTTCTTATTGATTATTCTTTATAAAATGGAGATTTATTTATTTCTGTATTATAAATTTTATTAACGGGGAGGAGACATTTTATTTATCGATCCATCAGAAAGGCAACTTAAAATCTTGTAATCAATTTAAGTTAATTTATTAAAGCGAATAACGACATCGTGACGTATTTGATTGATAACACTCATTGTGTTGTTAAGAACGTTTTCACCACTTACCTATCCCTAAAGAATATTATGAATGAAGTATAGGTATTAGTTGATAACATAAGCTTCAATCTAAAAAGAAATATACTTTCCATAAATCATATAAGCATTTGTTGTGACACCACAACAAGTAAAGTTAATTTCCTTTTCAGCTTATTAAAAGCAAAGTTCTCGAGGTTTATTCAAAGAAATATACAGCAAACAATTATCATTTGGATTTTATAAATTCTTAAGATATTTATTGTAGAATTGAAAGATGGAATGACAAGCATCAAAGTTTTAATTGTTAAAACAATTAAAATAAAAAAGGTAAGAAATTAACGAGTTCGAAACTAATAAAAAATAATATAAACAAGCGAAATTATTTAATTGGTCAAAATTATGTAATGACTATTAAAAATAGCTGGGTATGACTACCGTGTACAAACTGTAAAACAAAATTATTGTGAGAAATATTTTCCGTTTTATTGCTTTTTAGATAATTTAAAATTTCGATGTTAGCTTAATAACATTAATTATTATTATATGCCTATACCGTAGATGCGGGTTACTTTAGCTCTAGGGGGTAACTTTGGCTAAAAAAAAAAAATATTGAATTTCCCACCTCTTCGTAGCCATGACACTAAACGATCTACATAGTTCGAGTCGGAAATGTTAGATGGTTTTACTGACGTCTATTTTTAATTGGTTGCACGAATTTTTTCAAAATTAAAACTGTCATTTGCGCTTCAAACTTACCTGCTGTGAATATTTACGTATTTCAGGTCAGAAAACTTTCTTGTGTAACAGAGGGCTGTAGAAAAGTTAGTTTTTGTTAATGTTTTGTTGACAATTAAACGTTTTTTTGCGTCGGATGCTTCATTTGTTTATTTTCTATTACTTCAAAGGACTTAAATTGGCTCAATACTTGCTTAAGTATATAGGTTTTGTGCCCAAACCATCTGCAAGCCAAAGCAAGAAAAAGTAGCCAAAGTAACCCGCATCTACGGTACTTAATACTTTATCGTAATTCGAACTCTAACACCGTGCTTATTATAACGATTTAAGTATATTTCTACGCTTGATTATTTTTTGCAAATAGGAGTTAACAATTAAGAAATAATATTTTGTTTGTCTTCTATTATATTTTTAGAGATGTTTGGGAAAAATAAAGAACTATGTATGTTAACCAAATAAAAGTGCTCATGTTGGGTTTGCAAAATTTGACAGCAAAGTGTAACTTAGTTAAATGGTTTTTCAAGATTGCTGCCAGACTTAAGGGGTAATATCACCTTGTGTTCACTAAATTTTATGTGATTTTCTGAGACGTCTCACGGACGATTGGATCTAGATAGAGATATGAGGTTTTGGGCATATGAAAGTATTGGTCTTTAACTACAAAACATATGTTTTATTTTAATTTTAAGATACAAAATGGCGGCACAGCAAGGAAAACAAAAAATTTCGGACTTTCGACATGGGCGTACCGCTACAGGTCACAATTTTTAATCTGGAACAAAAAATCAAAAAGTTTCTTAAAATATAGTCCAAAATCTAGTGAATGTCGTAGGATTTTTTCGAAATATTGATTTTTAAGAAACTGGCGTTAATTTGAACTTTATTTTCTTGTTTTCTCGAAAAAAATTTACCGAAAATCGCTCGAAAAATCTGTAAAAATCAAGTTATCAAAAAAATCCTACGACATTCACTAGATTTTGAACTAGTACCTACCTACCCACATTTTTCTTATATTTTACAGTACAATTTTCAGAAATGCAGTATTTGTACCTAATTTGTAATTCATATTTCAAATATAAAACTAAGGAATGGAAATAAAAACCGCTAAAGGACCCCGCAGGATTTGTATAGAAATTGGCTCTCTGTCGAATTGACTGAAATTTTGCACAGAGATAGTTCTCAACATGCTAATCAAAAGTCTCAATGGGCATAACCCCCAAAAATCAAACCTTGACCCCCCACGGGCCCCTTAAACCCTCAGAATACGATTTAACGGTATCATTTCGTAACAGTTTGAATTCATTTTCAAAGTAATTTTTTTTATTTCTCTTTTTTTCTCTCTCTATTTTATCCTCGCACTGTCACACTCAACACCCACCCCCAACCCCTTTCCCCAACCCACCCCCAAACCCCTAAAATACACTTTCAAAAAAGTATTTTTTGTCTGAAACACTTTTTTGTTTGCGGTACAGGGAGTGCGGGGGAGGATGTGTGTAAAAAAAGGTTCCGGAAAGTTCAAATATCTCAAGATCTACACATGGGATCGAAAAAAGAAAAATCACGTCTCAAAAATTTTTTGAAAAGCTATCCAATGGTACCAAACTCGACCACCTACCGCCGCTGGGGTTGGAGAAGGAGAGAGACCACCTACCGGTGGGGTTGGCAAAGGGGTCGAGTTTGGTAGTTTTCAAAAAATACTTGGGACGTGTTTTTTCTTTTTTCGATCTCATGTGTAGCTCGTGAGATATTCGACCTTTCCGGAACCTTTTTTACACAATACACATCTTCCCCCGCACTCCCAGTACCGAATTGAAAACAATGTTTCAGACAAAAGTTGCTAACTTTTTTTATGAAGAATGCAAATCTGCAAAAAAAAATTGGGTGATCCCATTTGAAAAAATAAAGTTACCCCCACCCCCGCCCTCAGAGGTGGGAGTGTAGGGTAAGGGTTGGTGGAGTTGAATACTTCTTTTAAAAATATTTTACCCCTACTTTTTTGTTTTCCGATGCGATGTGTTCTTTCCGAAATATTCGACCGTTCCGGGACTTTTGTGAAAGTGTATTTTAGGGGTTTGGGGGTGGGTTGGGGGAAAGCGGTTGGGGGTGGGTGTTGAGTGTGACAGTGCGAGGATAAAATATAAGAGAAATAAAAAAAATTACTTTGAAAATGAATTCAAACTGTTACGAAATGATACCGTTAAATCGTATTCTGAGGGTTTAAGGGGCCCGTGGGGGGTCAGGGTTTGATTTTTGGGGGTTGTGCCCATTGAGACTTTTGATCAGCATGTTGAGAACTATCTCTGTGCAAAATTTCAGTCAATTCGACAGAGAGCAAATTTCCATACAAATCCTGCGGGGTCCTTTCAAAACAAGTTTTTAGATTCAACAATTGTTGCTGATTTGTACCCAAGTACGGCGAAGAAGTTTTATGATTTTATAGCAATCTATGTTGGTAGGAATGTGGCTATGTTCATCTGTTCCCTCATAACTCATAAATTATTTATCGTATTATATTTTGGCAAGTTAGGTGGGTGTATAATGATGCGTCGTATAATAGTCCGTATGTCATAAGAGGTCTTACTAAATCCAATAGAACAGACTTTAAGAATATAGCTCTAAAAAATTTGTTAGAAAAATACATCGCATTTGGTATCAAATGAAAAATTTTGATGACCATATTCTAAATATATATGTATGTATGTATAAATATGTAAGTACATATATATATTACCAGTGCTTATGTATCCTAAATAGATGAAAAAACAAATATTAAATTTGTAAATAAAATAAAACTTTCAAAATTAAAACCAAATAGTTGTACATATAAACGAACATGAGTTTTGGCACGTAATTTTTCTTAGCTTCTAAGCATTGGCTAGGAAAAGATTTTTCGAGGGTAAGAGGATAATTATTTTGATTGGATTTCCTTGAAACTTGGCATGAATACTTTATATATATCTACATAAAAGTAGTAAACACTTTCCTAAGCATTTCCTAAGATTCAACTCCTAAAGGAAGGGAATGGGATAAGTTAATATGGGAAAAAATATTTTAGTTTATTATTTGATATTTTATTTTTCACTAGAAAGCAACTTGGCACAATAATTGGGAGCAGGAAAATGCTTTTTCTAGCTAAATTAAGTTTAGCTAAGAATACGTTCATACTTCTAGTAAAATTTCCTTTTCCTTTTTAACATAAAACTTAAAACTGCGAAATAATCAGCGGTAACTTTCAAATTGGTATAAATCTCTGGAGGAAAACTTTCTCAACAAGGGTTCAAGTTCCAACAGCTACAAGTGGTGTTTTCGAGCAGCCGTGTCGAGCCGCCTGTTTTGTCTGTATGAGCACATTTCTGGGCGAAGAACTCAGAAAAGTTTGCGGGCAATTTGCCATTTTCTTGCTTTTGGGTGTCTATGGTTTGCTCTGGGCATGAGATACTTAAAAAGATACTCTAACTGCTTCAGTAAAATGTTCTCCTTTGCATCGTAGTAAGCCGGTTTAATTAATATTTTCTGAATCTCTGGACCTTGCTTTACTTAAAGAGTAATCATATATTCTAATCTAGTCCGTTTATAAGGAAAAGGCTTGTTCGCTAGCATTTTAAGAAAAAATTGGATGTATTCCTAAATTTTAGAATATAAATATTAAAGATAAAAAAACTAAAACCCGACCACGGAAACAACGAACTGAAAAGTATGAAACAAGAAAATATTTTTGTCTGAAACCATAGTCTGCATTTGTCTTCCAGACTAAGGGAATTTAGTTTCTGAAAAACTATTCAATAATTCGCCGTCGAAATAGACAACTGACTGAATTCAAATCGACACATAGTACGGGTAATGTTCAGAGTTCAGCTGGGATCCCATGCCGTAATAATAACGTATTTATGAGTGCTATACTATGAACATCATCATACCTGTGGGTCGATTTGAATTGATTTCAGTCAATTGTCTTTTTAGACGGCGAATATAGAATTCAGCAATCCGTAAAACCCCCTAATATTAATTTGCATGCATATCCGTTGTGATCGAGTTTTACGGCTGCTTATTGAATCCGCAATCTTGAATTCGAAATTAAAAAGGCGAAATCGAAAGCATTAATCCTGGAAACCCCGTAACTAATTTTCATGCACATTCGTTCAAATCGAATTTTCGGCCAAGATATTGGATCCGTCATCTTGAACGCATTACTACGACAAAGTTACTTAATTTAATATGTAAGTATTAACCCAGGATATGGTCTATCTTTGTGCGAAAATTTTTCAAAATCCGCTAAACCGTTTATAAGTGATTAAGCCACAAACATCCAAACATGTTCTCAAACTTTATAATTTATAATATTTTTGGAATCTAAATATTAAAACCTTTTATTTGATACTACACTCGATACATTTGCTAATTTTTTATTGTATTTTGTGGATCACGTCCGCCAGGACATAGTCTGGATCAAAGCCAATCCAATTATACCTAACTTTTGAAATCGGTTCAGTAGTTTTAGGTTATAGGGAACAAACTATCTCATATATGTATGTACATACATCACACATATGCATGTAAGTATATGTATACATAGCCTGTGAGATTCATAATCGTACTTCCTAAAGTAGGTATATTGTACGCTAAAAATAAGCGTGCGTCGTTTAGAAAAAGGACCAAACATTGATAATTATGCAAATAGGTTTATGGGGGCCCGTCCGACTGGCGACGAAACCATTTATATATGTACATAGATTTGTGCAGCAATACACACTTTTTCCCGTTTTTAGATAAAAAGGTTCTTTTATGGTTTTCATAAAATCGTCTTTGTTTTTCAGGCCTAATAAAGGAAGGGATCAGCCTGAAATCGAAAAAGAAAATTTTAGTCTGTGCCAAGGAATTTCAGAGTTGAAGAAGTGAGGGTTATTTTCCATGTGATTTCTAGAAGAAAGTTAAGAAAGAATTTGAAGAAAAAATACAGGAAAAAGGAATATACATGGAACTCAACTAATATTTAATATAAAACTGACTTTTCACTGATTGTTTTGGCAGAAGAAATAAGTGAAGAATATATTTTGCTACGATTTCAATGAAATTTCGCAGGTGCCCTCCGTTTTCCCTAAAACGAAAGGATGTGAAAGAATTTTACGGCGGTCAGTTATACTTTCGAAGATATTCAACTTTAAAATTTTGACATTGGTAATTTGACATTGGTAATTTGACATTGAATATTTGCACCTGCACAATTTTAACACAATTCGAATTAAAACGTCTCGCACTACACTACGCTTTACATTTTTACTGTTTTTAACAAAAATAAAAAAAAACACTTAACAGCCTGAAAAAAAATAAATAATTATTATCATTGAAAACAAGTCGGCTTACCTGTCACTTCGTCGTCCGCCATAACACTTTTCTTTTAATGCGATTTTCGCTTTTTGCTGGTTGCGGGATATTGGCATAGTGCGTCCGTTAAATTTCAGAAATTAAAAATGTAATAATGCTAATTATATCAATATATTTGTTAAATATTGAATAAAATAAATAAATAGGTAAGTGAAATGGCCTCAAAATATTTTTTTGTCTTTAATTTGTACTTTGTAGCTATATTTTTTCCAACTTAAATGCAAAGAATACCTAATCCAAACTTCTTAAAAATGTTGCTTATAATTTACTAATGTCAATTATTAGTTTGAATGAAATAAACTGGTTATATTTCAATTCGTTTAATATTCATATCTCGGATTTTGAGTGCAAATAATTACGTTAGAATTTAATTTTAATTTGTGTATATCTATTTGATATATCTGTACGCCTTACACGAGAGTAAGAAACATCTCTTTGATGGAATTTTTCAATAAAACGGCATGAGGGTGCCTAATTCAAATCATTCTGCAGATAAGGCCACCGTTCATTGTCAATATTAGCGGAAATACATTAAGGTCTGGTGGCTTTATTCATCCCTACACACCCTGTGCTGTTCAATTTTGTTTTGTGCTAGGTTGCCACCCTTCTCATGTCGGAGGTTGATAAACACAGCGAGTGTATTTAAATGACTAGGAAGAGCAATGGCACTTCTGTTTGTATCAAAATTCATTATGCGAAGTCAAAGCGACGTGTTAGGGTTTCCCTTAGAGGGAAATACTGGGAAATTGTGTGAAAGGCCCTTGCGATAGGAGTAGCAAACACAAATCCATTTTGTTGTAAGTTCACGACTTAGGAATTTGTTTTTGGATTACGAGAACAAGCGAGTGATAAATTTATATTTGGTTTAACTGAATCAGATATTTCTTTTTCTCGACAAAAACTTGCATTCTAAGTAAGTAGGCCGATGATATTTTTTATTTTATTTTACTATAATAATTGCTGCAAAATAACTTCGAAAATGACGTAACAATCACAAAAATTCAATTCAAGTGATTTTTTGTTTTACAACTTAAAAAGAACACCGCGTGAATTACTGTTTCCGATTTAGAGCTCAGTTCTGTTCTATATAATCAACCAGAAAATTTTCCAAGGGAAATCTTGTAACAATTAATATACATATATATACATGCATAGTTTTGGTTAGTATAATACATAATACAAATTGAACGTTCAATAACTTATTGGGCGGTAAAAAATAAACAGTAAAAAATTAAAACGAGAAGTAAATATACTTGAAAATGAGTAAGATGGTATTAAAACATTCACATCGGTGCTGCAATTCATATTTTTCTCCCATGTGCAGCTACACTAAAAGCTCTTCGCATTTTCTCATTATTTTAATTTTCAATTATATGGCAATTTTTTCTAGCTACTTAATGATCTTAGTTTTGGTGTTACGCACAATTTAATACGAGCTACCGGTGGTACGTGCGGCTCCGCTCGATATGGTTCAGTCTTGTGCGAGCCACCGGTGGTAAGCGTCGACGTGAACATGTTAAATGAGCAGTGAAATGTAGCCAGTAAAATATTTAAATTTTAGCGGTAGATTAAATATTTGAGTGATAAAATGTTAGATTGGGCAGTTCGATTCTGTAGCCATTTCGACCACAAATTTCCTTTATTTTTGGGAAATTCCACTTTACCTAAATTTCTTGCGCGCAGACAAGCACGCATTTTTTAGAGTAAGTATATGATATTTTTAAAATGACAAATGACTTTATACACACCCGTCCATACTTCATTTTGTTATAGTAAAATAGCTGTAAACAAATGAGTTGTTGTCAATCCACCAGACCAAGAGTTCAAAAAAAGGCGTCTTAGGGTGGTCACTGTAACTCAAGTCTGGAACATCAGAAATCAAAATACTAAGGGGACTTATGAGGAAATTATATTTCACTGGTAGGTACTTCATGGACGCGTTTATAAAAAAATTTGATTTTGTTAAAAATGCCGTCACTAAAACAGTGATAATTTTTGGGCTATTAAAAAAAATGGAGTAACATTTTGATGACCGCACGTTTGCGCAATGAAAATTCTTCAGGGGGCGGCAATATTTTTAAAGAATTAAATAAAAGAAAATATAAATCCATTAAATAATTCAATTATTCATTTTTAATAAAAAACAACCGGCACACATGTTGTGTGATCGGCCATAAAAGTGTTATAACGAAAAATGCTTCCATTTAGTGCCACCAATTTTGTTTTAAATTTGTAAATAACTGAGTCGAATTTGATGTGATAACATTGACTTTGAAAATGTTGTTCCGAGAAAAACGTATTTATAAAGTTTTAAGTTGAAATAATGCTCAAATCTTTGTCAAATTTTCACAGAATACTTTTGAACTAATGTACATTCAGAAAATAACATTAACTTAAAATCGAAGATTTGAAGATTCTCAAAGATTCCCTTTTAATATTGCATTTAGCTGCAGAAGAAGGAATTGTTATGATTTTTTAGCACCTATAAAGTTATGAAGGCAGTTTTAAGACTAAAGAGTGGAAGTAATTGAAGATTAGAAAAATTTTTTTGTTTAACTTATCTAAGCATCTTAAGCATCCACAAAAAAATATTAAGATCTCAGATCTCAGAGATTAAATGGTTCAACCTTCTAAAAATGCAAATTTTCGTATGAATATGAAAATTTGAATAATTTTGATTAAAATTGAAATAGCCAACGAAGTGTTTTGAACATACCAAAAGTACATGTGCGCGACTCTCGGCGGTAATTTAACATTAGCTAATAACAACGTTCGCCGGATGTTGAATATTTTCATGGATGCAAGCGCCTCTTGATAAATAAGCAGATCAGTCTCACTTCGCGTTTAAAAGACTTTGAAGATATTCGCTGATGAAAAATTCGCATTTATTGTTTTAGTTCTTAGTTCATTTAATATGTGGTGTACATTTGGTGATAAAACTTCATATAGAAGTTCTACAAGTTCGAAAAACTGTGAAATGTTTAAAACTATCTATTATATAAAAACGAAAATCTAAATTTCTATAAAATATTAAACCAAAAGTGAAGTCAACATGATTTTTTTATGTATATTTGTGTTTTATATTAGAATTACAACTGCTATAGTCACTGATAGCAGAGCTGAAATAGAACTATATTACTTAAACGAAACGAAACCTATTTCTTACGAAATACATATTGTAACTAACATTCACCGTGGAGAATTTAACTTTTCGGGTACTGCAACAATTAAGCTTCGAGCCTTAACACATACTAATCGGATTGTAATTAATGCGATAGGACTCGATGATTTAAATTTTAGTTTAGTAGACTTACAATCAGGGAAACATTATAAAAGTTTATCTTACGATATTTTTCAAAGTCCAATTACAAAACAAAATGACACTTTGGTAATTACCTCACCAAGCTTTCTAAATATAAAACCTGAAAATGACTATTATTTAATTAGTACCTACAAAGGTGTAATTCACGAAAATCTACGAGGTTTTTATAGAACTTCTTATAAAAGTACTCAAAATAATACTGTGTATGTGAAAATAATTTATAAAATTGTTTCCCAATTATATACGACTCTTATTTTTAGATGGATTGCATCAACGCATATGCAAAGATATGGAGCTCGATCGGTTTTCCCTTGCTATGACGAACCTTCTTTTAAGGCAATTTTTAAAATAATTCTCACATATGGAAGTAACTACAGTGCAATCTCCAATATGCCAATACTGCGAAATAAACTTGATTAGTGAGTACAGCGTTTAATTATTGTATTCAAAAAAAATATTTATTTACCTCAAGATTTGGCGTCTAACCTAAGTTTATTTTTTTCTAATTCGGTTGTACGTATCTTCTAGTAAATATTTTTTATGCTTAGGTTCATTTCTTACTTGTTTTTGATTGATATTTAGTCATCTGTATACACTCCTGGAAAAAAAAAAGTTCGCAGTACCAGAAAATGGCTACTTTGCAGTTTAATCCTATTTATACGGTATAAAATACCAAAAATTGGCTTTAAACATTTAGTAAATATAGTAACAAGTAATAACATTGATATGTAAGGACTTTTAGAGACCGTTCAAACATATGAAAGCATTAGAAAGATATTTTGCAATTTTTCATTAATAATTGTGAACTGAATATGCCCCTAAATTAAAGGAATTAAATTAAAGTTTCGGTGTTTTAGTATTATAGGTCACTAAATTATATCCTTACACAGCTCTTCTAACGAATAATAAAACATTTGTTGTTGTTCTGTAACATTTTATTGCATTTACTAGTGAGATGCACCACCTTTCTTTCTTATTATCTCGTCAACCCTACTTTTCATTGATGAGTACAATTTTTTCATATATTCTAAGTCAATTTCAGTGTACCAAGTCTCTTCCACAATTTTTTTTAGATCAGCTAATGACCGAGGTCTTTTTTGGGCGACTCTTTGTCCGAAAATAGCCCAAACGTTTTCGATGGGATTGAGGTCCGGGCTGTTTGCAGGCCATGGCAAAGAATTTATTCCCAGTTCCTCTTTGAAGACTTCAATCTTCGATAGAAAAGATACGAATAATGAATTAGGGAATGAAATTTTATATGATCTTTTTGAAAATACTCGCAGATCGAGCTCGATGGCAAGGGGCTGAATCGTCCTGAAAAATAGGGTTTTCTGTAACTTGACTCATCTCCTCTAGAGCAGGAACAGCACCATCCAGTATTATTTTTTCGTATTTCTCTGCGTTGACAGACCCCTCCAGAATTAGTAAAGGGCCAACACCAACCGAAGTAATGCATCCCCAAACCATTATGTAGGGTGAATGTTTTACGGTTGATATGATGCAGTCGTCGCTATAACGTTCACCTTTTCGACGGCGAACTCTGGCAGCTCCATCTGACCCCATCAAGTTAAATTTGGACTCGTTGGAGAATATGACTCTTCCCCAATCGGAATACGTCCAATTTCTTCTTTCTTGAGCCCATTCATAGCGTTTGCGCTTCATTCGTGCGGTTAGTAACGGCTTTTTCGCTGGTCGGCGGGATACAAGCCCCATTTCCTTTAGCCGATACCGAACAAGGCGATCGGATATTTGTACTCCCGTTGGTTCCTCAAGTTGTGCCCGTAAAGTTCCGGAAGGAGCAAACCGATTTCGCAGGGTTAAATGCTTTAACAAATTGTCCTGCCGAGGCGTTGTCTTTTTTTTACGTCCAGAGCCCTACTTTTGCTCACAACTTCCAGATTCATTGTAATTTTTCAAAAATGTACGCACAGCACATTCACTGAATCCTATTTCAGATGCAATTTGTCTATTTGACCACAATAAACCTTTCAAAGTTATGATTTTTGATTTTATTTCAACGGACATTCTTCGTTGTCTCGCCATTTCTATTCAGTTCACTTAACTCACTTCAGCTATCTTAACACTTCTTAACCCTTACAATGCTCAAACTGTAATGCAATGACGATGGAGACATTAAGGATAAGGATCTCATCACTTTTATTACCGTTATGTCGCATTCTACCTGCCCTGGCGCCAATGAAGCGGTTAGGTCGTTATTTTTAATGAGTGCGAACTTTTTTTTTCCAGGAGTGTAGATTTCCTTGTCCGTCAATTTCATGAATTACTAAAACAAAATACGAAAAACATATAAATAAAATTGTTTAGGAAGATTCTAAAACTAGCTTAGTTTTGATTAGAGATAAGCCTAGGTACATATGTTTGTCTTTAAACTGGGAGTGGTGCAAATCTGTCTGGAATAAAAATGTTTATACTTACGTTAGTAATCAACATATGTAATCCTTATCATTCAAAAATTCTTTTTTTATTACATATTGATATCTCTAAGTACAGAGTAAATCTTGAAAAACATTTTTAAAATAACAAAAAGAGAAATTCATCTTTAATTTAAGATATTTACACAATTTTTAACGAATCTTTATTAGAAGATACAAGTGCCTAATAAATGTTCCACAATGGTCTCTTTTGACCCCAAATGAACATCACAAAAAGGTTTCATCAAAATTCATAAATGCTTAAATAAAGCAATCGGCAAAAATTAAAAGGAGGTATTAGCTAAATATATACATACCTATACATAAGTCATAAATATACTATGATTTATTTAGCATTTAGCAAAGGCATATTTACCCCTATATTCTCTATTTCAATGGAATTCAAATTCTCTCTGAACAAAAAGTTGCACCTACTGATTATATTAGTACCTAACTTTCAATTGTTTAACTCTACTGATATTTATTCTTTCCATTATATACTGCAATAGGTCTTGCGAAATTCTTAAATCTAAAATGTATACAGTTAAAAATATGATATATTTATTAATTCGAATAATAATAAATTCCTTTTTTGATACTTCGTGAGAATCACTTTTATCCTTCAATTTTCGCCGTTCTATACGTTATCTTCATCTATTACTACTTTTTTTTAATTTCAAAACACTAAGCCTGCTTCCAAGCAACTTCAAAACCCAAAAAATGAAAGTTCACGAAGAGTTTTCAATTCTCTGTTTCCTTAATTTAAAAAATTGTATTTTGGTCAAGAATTTATATTTTTATTTTAAGAAAATTATTCTAAAATTTCGCTTACTTTAACCAAATTGTTATTATAAATAAGAAGTGAATTCATTCACTAACATTATTTTTTCTATAATTTAACCTTAAGCTACACATTGGATATAAAGAACCTAAATCAACTTTAAGAGCCTTAATGTTTCGAGTGGTCTTTATTTTAGGAGTAAACACTTGGTAAAAACTTTTCGAAACCAGGAAAATAGTAATTTCAAAGATTATAAAATAACTCAAGATTGTTACAAATGTCAATTATTGGCTTACAACAGTCATTCAAAGAAGTTTGGGTGCCGTCACCTCCTGTGTATTAAATAGAATTATTTTGAAACGTAATTCAAAGGTTAACATAATTTCGGAATGTAATAAACATATGATTGCGATTCCAACATCTTTCATTTCAATGCTTTTTTTTCATAATTGGTATGACAACAAAAGGAGAAATGTTTACATATGTTTAACATTCCTATGGAAATTAATTTGAAATCGTTATTCAATTTCGATGGATGCGGTCACTATTTAGATTTTACAAATGCGTCAAAGACAGTTATCAGTTGTAAAATAATCAAACAGTTTTAAATTTCTTATTTAAATCGTATTTCCGAGATATAGAAAAGAAACTAAACAAAATTTAAAAATTTTAAAAATTTTTTAGTATAGTATTTCATGCGTAAAAGCTCTTTTAATATATATTTAATTGATATTTCCTCTCACAGCTCTACTGGTATGACAACGACAACCTTTATGGAGACACCACTCATGTCAACATACCTAATTGCTTTTGTCGTTTCAAATTACGTAAAAGTGACAAAAACAATAAATAATTTAACACAGCGCCTGTTTTACCCGCCCAATTCAAAAGTAAAACCATTAGCACTACAAACTGCGACCAAAGTATTGCACTGGATGGAAGAATATTTTATGGTTCGATATTCTTTGCCAAAAATCGATCATATTGCAGTTAATAGGAGAGTTGGAAGAGCCATGGAAAATTGGGGACTAATTATATACCACAACAGTATTATTTTATACAATCCGGATGTTGGATATTTGAAGAATATGCAGTCAGCTTATGTAATTGGTCATGAAATGGTTCATAATTGGTTTGGAAATCTGGTTACACCTGTGGAATGGAAATACGCATGGCTTAGTGAAGGACTAAGCACTTTTTATAGTTACAAAGTAACAAACCTGGTAATATTTAATTTTAAGTATAATTTCTTAGGATTTTATTTGATTTACTGGAAACGTTATAAATACTATCAAAAAATATTACAAAATTATTATGTTTATTTATTCGAAAATGCAACCTTTTTTAATTTCTCTTAATTTCTCTCAAAAACCATTAAAAGTTGCAACCCGGTCAACACATATTTTTCAAGAATATTTCTGTAATGTGAACGAACATTTTCATCTTGTCACGTTCTCGTAAATAAATTGGTTTGTAAAGTACAAACGACAGCATTAGAAAATTAACTTAAAATAAAAAACGGATTACCAAAAGAGAGTGTTTGATGGCTTAAATAAAAATGTTTATTTTTATCTGTTATATCAAAATCAAAGAGATTTTAAAGCTCTCTGAAATAGTTCGTAAAATTGACATTTGTGTATGACATCCTGCATCTGAATTGAAACCGGTTTCAGAATCGGCACATTTCGATTTGGATCTAAAAACTTCGAACTGCATTGGATTGATGACTCGATCCTGTTTGAGAGTCTCAATCTGGTTCAAAAAAGTCATTATGGAAATGGTTCGAACCCGATCTACATAAATTGGAACTTTGTTTTATTGGAATTTTATTTTATTTAAATATTTAACAAAATCATTTTAAATTTCAAAGATAAATCCTGAATGGATGGCTTTACATTATGCTTTATGTGTGGATTTTGGAGAAACTGTTTGGTGGAAAGACGATCCATATCCTTTGACCTATGATAGCTTTTCGGGACACTTAGGCAGCTCATTTAAAGCGAATATTTATTATAAAGGTAAATTTATATTAAATTTTTTAGTTTTACTTATTATTACAATTCAAAATTAGTTTTACTTTCATCTCCACATATAGTTTGCTTTGTATTATTTGATTGCTTTACTGCTTAAGTTAATTTTTGCCTAGATTTTAAAAATAATAGAGCATGTTGCTTGTAAAATTCTGTTTACATTTTAAAATGTTTGCGAATGACATAGCAAAACAAATTTTAAAATAAACATGAATATGTTTTATGTAGCCGCTTTCATACTTCGCATGTTTGAGAATGCTTTGACAGAACCAACCTTTAGATATGGACTTGCAAATTACTTGAGAAAATTGTAAGTTTGAAAATATTTAAACTATATTAGTAAAATATGACATAACAAACATTTTATTTATCAGTCAATATTCATCAGTAAAAGAAGATGACTTTTTCGACTGTTTGCACGAAGCTGCCATTCTTTTCGATGTGCCATTCTTTAATATTAGATACAGCATTCGGACGGCAATGAGATCCTGGACCAACCAAAAAGGCTACCCATTGGTCAAAGTCAATCGAAATTACGCCACCGAAACCTTCACAATTGAACAGAAAAGTAACAAAGACAATTCATCTGATTTGTGGTGGATACCAATTACATTTACCACTTGGGAAAGTTCTGATTTTCGAAATTCATCAGTTGATTTTATATTTCCTGCTCAAAAAACTATGACAATTAATCCTGGTGAATTTGGCAAACATCTTTCAAGTGACGGTTGGCTAATTCTCAACAAGGAACAACAAGGTCCTTACAGGGTGAACTATGATGAAAATAATTGGAAGTTGATAACACAAGCATTATTGAAAAATGTTAATTCAATTCCAGTTTTAACAAAAGGTCAATTGATCAGAGACGCGTTTAAATTCTACCAAGAAAAAGATATGAAGCTTTCCACTCTACTAAATCTTTTAGCATATTTAAAACATGAAAAGGAACCTGTTCCTTGGTACGAAGGACTAACAGCTTTAAATGTCCTACTTCATAAACTTAAAATTGAAATGATTCGAGAATATTTTGAACTATTTATCAGAGAACTCATTGAAAACGTGTTCGATGATGTGGGAGTATATCCAAATCCTGATGATTATCCCTTAAAGGAAGTAGTACGACCAAAATTATTTACTCTGGCTTGTGCTGTTTATTTAGGTAAATGCCTCTCGGCAGCAAAGTTGCCATTTCTTAAGTTGGATCAAAACAAACAAATTTTTCATACAAATATGATTTTTCCAATTTATCGAGAGGCTGTTCGATTTGGAAGTGACGAGCTCTTTATACGATTATTTGAACGTTTTCAAGAATCAGAAGAAGAGGAACGCCATTTAACTAGATACGCTTTAACAAATTCTCGAAACCCGGATCTACTAAAGTTTCTTTTAGTTAAAGTAATCAACAATGAAAATATTACAGATTCAGAAAAATCTGAATTCCTTCGAAATGCCTACTCAAGCAGTAATGTTGGTTTAATTATTGTAATCCGGCTATTAGAAGACGACGATTTAGTCGAGTACCAGGATATGGAGAGAGACATTAGAAGAATGGTTTATTTTGTTAACGAAGAGGAACATTTAGACCAGGTAAGATACATGAAAAATTTAGTTATTTTGATAAACTTATTATGTTATTATTTTTTTAGATTGTTCACATACTTCGGATAAGATATGAATCGAACCCTCCATTTCCGATAGATGTTATCTCTAAATTACGAATGAAAATGAAAAAACAACTTACGGCTGATGACAGAGTTCTTTTAGAATGGTTGCAAAATTATCTTTTTTCTCAATAAATATCAAAAAATTTTGTTTATAGATCTGATCTAAATATAGAAATCAGATATAAAAATCAGAACAATATTTTTATTTAAACTGATTTTACAACACTATGTGCGAAAATTTGAAATTTCATTCAATTACAATATTATATGTGAAATTATTTTTCTAAATATGTATTGCTTCTAAATGTTAAAAGGTCACATCTAGCTGAACTTATCGAAAGCCATCCTTTTATGCATTAGGGTTTACAAATTTAACAACTAAATAAAATAAAATAAAATAAAATACACGAACAGTTTTAAATATCTTTTAACAATACTATGGTCTGCCTTGGCGGATGAACAGTATCCTCAACAAAATACATAAGTGTCAGCCTGTCCTCATAGGTGAATTTTAAGGAAGGGCAATTGTGCAATTTTTCCATTTGCAATTTTTCATTAAAATTAGTTCTTGTTAATTGTTGTTTAAACACTAATTATCAAAAAATTTAATCCGATTTCGCAATTTGCAATGTATACCTCTCCTAAACTAAAATCATCCCTAAAATAGCGTTTAAATTAAAAAAAAAGATTTCTTATATATATCCTTTAAGTCCAGTAATTGGCATTGAGTAGTGTCTTTTAATTCAAGTACTCTAAAAGAAAAATAAATATGAAGTCCTTGTGAAAACTGATTTTTGATATGATTCGACACTGAATTTGAAAATAGTAAAGTTAACATTTACCGCACAACTTTTTTCATAACAACATCATTTATTATTCCGAAGCCTTCATTTTCGGATCTCCCATTTTTAATTTCAATTGAAATCAGCGAGTTTAAACCACCTCCAATAGACATTTATTATAGAGGTACAAGCCGCAGAACATTTATAATTTTATAAAAAAATAATCATACAAATTAATTCACGCGTTCCAGAGCGATGTACAATTATTAAAAATGAAGAAACATATTGAATTGATAAACTCTCCATTTTTTAAACAGGTTAAAAGTTCATTAGACCCTCTCCAGATAAAGTAATTCACCCAATTTAAATAAACTATTCTTTCGTTAAAAAGCCAAAGCCTTTCGTTCGTTCGTTAACCTCTATGGAAGTTATTTTAAACATTCATTTTTCCAATTTTGCTGTTTCCGAGAAGAATTTATAGAACGTCACCAGGGAATCACCCTGAAGTATTTAAATTTATTAAGCGTGCCTAAACACAACAAAATTAGTTCTACACGTATGAGTTTAATTAAATGCATAGGAAAAATAAAATCGATATTAGTTCGAATTAAAATTTAAGAATAATTACATTAACAGTAGGATCATTAAAAGTGTACAATACAAGCAAAAATTACTACATTCATTCAAGCCATACAATAATTCGATCAAAAGATGCTTAGTTCCAGCCGCTGAACAAAAACTTAGATTTATAGCAGTTAGCGCCGATTTCCATAAAATTAAAAACTTCATTAAAACAATTTGCACGTGACTGAGACGTAACCTGCCGTACAAATGCAAAACAAAACGTGAAGTTCTATTTAAAAAAAAATGTTATTATGTAAGAGCTAATTTATTGAGATGAATATAGATGAAAAAATTTCTAAGTTGTAAAATTCCATATTTTAGAATATCGTCCTATTATACCTGCAAGGTGAACTATGCTAAAATTAGCATTTTTCACCCGTTTGCTTGAATTTATAATTTTTACCATTTCTCTTAGGTGTTAAAAACTGGGTCAGCAATCATTTGACCTATAGGTCATCGAAAATAGAATAACGATCATAGCATTTGATAGAAACCGGATTCGTGCCACATTTCTTATCTGTTTTCCTTAATGAAACTCTCAAAATATAGAACTAGATTTTAATTGTCTAATTCGTGATGTTAACAAGTTTGTACCTACATTATATTTAATATACTTATTACATTAAATCATGTTGGACGTTTGCTTCCATTTATTATAATTTTTAATCAACTCTATGACTAATAAAGAATAATCTTACTTCTTAGAAAGAGAAAACGAACAATTTCTTACTAAATTCGCAGTGTTGTAGGTTTTTGCGTTAACTAAGGAGTGGTACGGAAAATGTGCGACTTATTCTTGGGTTTTGCCGGCTAATCATTAATAAATAAACGGGACTTGATAACTCATAGGTCAATTTGCATTGACAATTACCAACACAATATGAATTTTTGTATTATTTCCGAAAAAATCTAAAATTTTCAACTAAAATTTAATTCGAGTAATGTCATTAATAAATTAATGCATTAATATTGTTTATGTATAATAGTTGGTACATACATGTAAAAGTAAATTATTTATAATTATAATATAATTATTAAATAGGTACATTGCACTTCTTCTTCTTCCCACAGCAAAGCATAGGACAGAAATGAACTTAATAGCAAAGATATTATATTAAGTACTATGACTTTTTTCTGAGTCAACAGGCTTGGAGAAAGTTATGCTTAATTTTTTGTTTATAAAGCAAGAGCATTGTTAAGTCCAAGCTGTCTTAGAAAACTGTTTTAATAGATCCAGATTGTATGATAGCAAGTTTATTTAAAATGTCTTAGTCTTGCTAGAGTTAAGTGTCAGCTCATTTTGAGCAGATCAACTAAACTTGGGATTTCAAGTTTAGGGGTTTTGTGCGTGGGTATTATGTGGCCGGAGATTTTGTGTTGGAAACTTTACGTTGGGGAATTTTGTGATTAGTAATTTTGGAGGTAACCAGATATCTTAGTCCAACAGTACCAAAATATTGCTTATGCTTATAAAAGTAAATTTGAATAAAAAAAAACTGTTTTCGAATCTAAAGACATTAATGCAAAATACTACGTAGAAATGTGAAGTATTGTGATGTGATTATTAATTTCAGGTTAATTTAGTATCTTAAAAATACTTATAAAAATTATGCAGTGTACTATAAGATTTTATGCAGAGCGCTTTCCACATTATTATTATCATATATTATTTATTATTATATATTAAATTATTCTTGGTTTTTTTTACAGTGTCACTTTCAAAACATTTCCAAGCTCGATCGAATTCGATATTAATTAATATCTATATACCTTTTTATTTTGTATTCCTGAAAATACTTACGAAAATAAGCAAAGAATGCGTGCGTAAAGAGGAGCTCTTCTCTGATCCTAGAAAATAAGATAGTAATTCTTAAAGTGATATTTTAAACCCTTATTTTGAATTAATATGCATACATATTTTTGGTAGCATACACTCACAACTAAAAAAATGTGTTATCACATTGTATCTAGAAAATTTTGAAATTTTGTAAAGCAACCGATTTTCATGCACATTATACGACGATGCATAACCAAATATTTTATTAAAAGGAAACGAGGATATTTATATTTTATATTCCGCTAAAGTTTAGAACGTGGATAAAATCTATTACCGTGAACTACATATATGATTTAGGCGGTGGTATAAGACAGGTTTTTGTTTTTTTCTTATTTAAAATACTTTAATTAATAATGTATATGCGGCTGTGTATTTTATTTTTTATATAAATAAATATGATATACCAGTTGAAATTCTATGAAAAATTATTACACATTTTTAATAATCTTGCTGGACAACCCCAGGTCTGAGTCAACAGAGCCGCCACCGGTTGTGATTCCTCTTATAATTTTTAATTTCATAACTACAATTCATAAATCGAAAAAATAATATTAAAATTTAATACTTCTTAATATAATATTAACAAGTAGGTACATATAAAAATTGAAACTATGTACATAACATATATGAAATAGTAAACAGTTGTAAAAAAACTATCACCAGATCTTTCTTAATAATAATAATTACTATCATTATGAAATGAAAAAAAAATAAATGAAATGGAATTTGTTGCTGAATTTGATGAGCCGGTGTGTTATTTTCGGAAATATGCACAAAAAGTTTTAATAGTTTATTAGAGGTAAGTTTACTAATTCATTAGATTCTAGAAAATTGAAATAAATTTTTTTGAGTGCAATAAGTAGAGAAATTCCGTCATTTTGATGAATAAGTCAAAGATCTAAAATGGCATACATAATGCAGTCACTGATATCGTTATCTTTTCTGTAAAACGTTTACTTCAGAAAAATAAAAGAAAGAAGCGATCGGTAGTTGGACTTAAACACAGCAGATTTTTTTTCCCCGTGAATCATTCACTACCAAGGCTTTTTTAAACAGGTTATGCGAGTTTTTGTTTCATGATCGCTACAAACCTGCTGGAATAATAAAAAAATAAAATGCAATAGTTTTAGAAATGGTAAAAAGTAAATAAAGTAACCACGTTAAAGATGAAATCTTCTTTAACCCAATAAAATTCTTAGCACCAAATGTTGACTTGAAACTTTCAGTCAGCGCCTCTCAAGCCCCTCTGGAGCTCCCAAGTCTCAGCAGAGGAGTTTGAAAGTGATCTGAACGGTCAGGGAGTTGATCTTGCTGAAAAGCACAAACAGAACTATTAGGAAAAAATCAAGTAACGTGCGAAGATTCTATGGAGATTGGTTTGTGTAAAAAACAAAAAAATTTAAGAGGTTTTGTGCTCTTTAAGATTTGTGAGTCCCCTTAAGCTGCAGTTATCAAGAAACGCGCTGTTTAAAAATTGTTTTCTTCAGTGATCGGACGAATCTGAAAGACGCAGATAAGTTCATCGCGTTTCGATTTGCTTCTTTGTTTAATTTTGTTTGTGGAACACTCAAGAGCTAAATTCTAGATATTTAGAAAATATTTGTGAAGTTAAATCTATTGGAAAATGCGTTCTAATTTAATTTTATTGGGAGTGTTTGTCGGTTTATTGCAAATTTGTAATGGTCAAGTGGATCAAAAACCAACATGCAGAGCCAATGGAGAATATGTAAAATGAATTAAACGGCTATAATTAGCAATATTTTAAGTGTTTCGATTGCAGTGTCAAAATCATTGGGAATGTTGTTCAAATAGCTGCTACAGCTACCTGTACAAGTGCGTAGGAAATTCACAACAACGACCACAAACGCAAAAAGTCGAAGTATTTCAGGGATCACAAGCGGCTGCAGCTCCCGGCATAGTGTCAACACCTGCGGTTAATATTCCTCCTCCACCTGGTGTCGATTTCAGTAAACCTGTGATTAGCATTGAAGATCTTATAAACAGCCTTTTTGTACCCACGCCCCCGCCGCGACAATTCGACATTTATCAATTTGCCTTGCACAACAGATTTTCAGGAGATCCGACCACAACTGAAGGAAGTGCACTTTCCTCTACCGAATGCCTGGAGATCGGAAAAAAGGTACGACAGCTCTAAAATAATCCATTATTAATATAGTTATTAAAAATTATAAATATTATATCTGCAGTGCACCAGAAATTCACAGTGCTGTACGAGTCGTTGTCATGGCTTCTTGCATCAGTGTGTCACCTAAAAAGCCTTCAGAGTGCATCGGAGCAGCATTTATAAAATAGGTACTCATGTAAAATTCGCAGTTATCATGTTCCCAGTATTTACATTTAATAAATTTGGAAAAGACTAGTAATTTTTTAATTTAATTTATATCATTTTCTATACTAAGTTAAAATTTCATTCGTTTGTAGAATACTCTTTTGTAAATAAATTTTATTTAGGATGTCATATAAAATATATTTTATAAAATTTAAATATACTTGTACTGGTTTGATTTATCAAATGCGAAGGAAAGTTCTATATTTCTGATTATAAAATAATTTATTAAAAACTCATAATGCATATTGGAAAAAACCCAGTTATTTTCAGTTTTTTCTTGTTCTGGAGCTTAACATACCTCCAATAAAACGACGCAAATTATTAGATTTCGAGAAAAAAATTGTTATTACAATTTATTAAAATATAGACGAATTAGAATAATAAAAGAATTCAAGTCTTGAAAATGTCATCGAGTTTTTCACATTACTAAAAATTATTTTAGGTGGCAGTTTGTTATTTAATTCTCTATGAAAATCTAAAATACAGCGTATTTATTTTTTCTTCATATGAATTATAAAAGTTAAATCATCCCCTAATATTAGAAACCTGATTAAATACTACTTAAATTGTACACATTTTCAAACCAGTCAAACCTTGAAAAAAAAAATAACATCAAACTTATTTTAACATTAAAAAATAAAAAATAATCATTATGAATTTTTTAAATGTCTAATTGTAAAATTAAATGCTGTTTTTCTGTACAAGTGCTATGTAGGTAGGTGCTTACTTTAAAAATTCTGAAATTAAGCAAAAACTAAACAGTTTAAAAAAGCCAGTAACAAAAATCGCACAACTTTCGTTATGTTGCAAAAAGTGAAAAGGCCTAGGTCGTTTAAAATAGGAAAAACCCAAAAGTGAATATTTAAAGCGAAATATAATAGAATCGAAGTGGACACAACTTTTTTATATTATTTTTTTGAATTAGTTCTAAGCCTTACGATATTAGATAATATTTGGTTAGGGGCGAAAGGCCAAGACATGGCTCGTGATTCCCCGATTTCTAATTATAATCCTAGTTTCAGGCGCTTGATCATGCCGATTATGTCCTTGGGATTGGATTCCCAGACTTGTCTTGGATGTGGGAAAGCATTGCCTAGATGGGCCAATCTGCGCCTGGCTAGTGCGGGACATTGGCATAATAATTGTTGAGAGGTTTCCTAGTGAAGCGATATAGTTCCTATATTGGTATACCATGGAGGTCCAATAAAGTCGTAAACACTTTGAAAAGAATTCATTGAAAAAAACGGCTGTGCAAAAAATGAACTTATTTTTCTAAATAATGCGCCACTTAATTAACGTTTATTAAACCAAATGATATCATCATTATCAATAATTTTACATACATATTGGGAATTACCAAAAATTTCCACAAAATTTATTATTTGCGATTTTGGATGAGCTTGCTTAAGTAGAATTAATTAATTAAATTCTGTATATCTCATATCAGTAAGAAATTTAAGTCATATGAACTACAACGACTCGATTTCGAGTAAAATGCATAAGCTTAAATTTAAAAAAAAATAATGGCATATACCTACCAATATTTCCATAATATCCGAAAATTTACTGAAATTACGAACGAGTTAGCAAGATGATTTTTCATGTATTTCGTAGATATCTGTAGATATCTGTCTACATACATAAAAAGAGTCAATATTAGAAATTCATTTCAGAGGCATGGAAAAATGTAGACCAGTTTGACTAACTAGTTTCATCTGATAACGTGATAAAATACAGGCATCCCTCGAATAACACGGCTAATCGGTTCCGTGTTATTCGAAATCGTGTTATTTGATACTGATAAATCATACCATTTTGGAGAGGGAGAATTACTATTCCGTATTCAAATGCGTTATTGTGTCATACTACAGACAGTCGATTATCCTTGTAAGCCAACGACTTAATTTTTAAGAGTAATTTTCGCGACTTCGTGTAATTCGAACTCCGTGTTATTCGAGGGTTGTCGCAATTTTCAACCGTGCTATTGGAGATTTCGTGCAATTCAAGTACAGTGCTATTCGAGGGATGCCTGTAATAAAAAATATATCGTTGAACTGTTACAAATAAAAGAGATATAAGTAATTAACAATAATTACAGTGGTTCAGTGTGATTGTTTAAAATCACAATTTCGATTACAACACATCACATTACAATCTTCTTATTTAAAGTTGGTTATTAGTCTGTGTTTCGTCAGATATTCGCCAAAATGTATGCAATTAAGTTAAAAATAATACTGTATTATTATCATCATTACTATTATATTATTTTCCGGTTGTAATAATTTAATTGAAAGTACTTGAATATTAATTATTATAAAGCAATTATACATTTGGATTATTATTAAATATCTCTACGTGAAGCAATACAATTTAGTTTTCATATCACATACGACTGACGAGGTTTGTTTGTTTATTTAATGTGATTTGCCGATTTGGTTTTTTTGTTTTTATCAATGAAAAGGCTTTAAATGAAATTGAGTTAATTGCTTAATAAAACCAACAAAAATTATGTAGTTCACTTCACATTGTTATCATTAAAGTAATTAGATATACGTTGGCCATAAAAGCTTTCATTTTACAGTGTTCCAATATGTTCTTCATATTCAGGGAAATTAAGTTAACTGAAACGGTCGCAAATATGCGTTCTCTTTTGATTTTACTTGGAGTATGTGTAATTTTGTTGCAAATTTGCAACGCGCAAGATACACAAAAGCCAACATGTAAAGCCAACGGAGAATACGTGAGTTTAATTTTATTTTCTATTTAAAATAATTCATTTAAATTCATTCAACTAATTCATAGTGCCAAAATCATTGGGATTGCTGTTCTAATGCTTGTATGAGCTACTTGTATAAGTGTGTAAAATGCTACAGTTGTCCACCAAAACGTGTTCCGCCCTTCCCTCTGAAGCAAGTCCTTTTTCCTACGATTTAGATTTTAGGATAACTAAAGGTAAATCTTAAAATATGACCATTTTTTATAAATTTGTAATACAAGTCTAACTTAACTAACTTTTTAGGATTCATAAAAAACAGACTACTGCTAGAAATGTTGCCATATTTTCGTTCTTCAGTTATACTTGGCGTGAACTGGGAAAAGTTAATAATACATTAAGAACTTATGTGAAAATTGCATATTTCGAGCATTTATATACAATATTAAAATTATTATTCAATTTGCACCCATTTGTGTTTTATTTGAAAATTATTATTGAGAATTTTGAAAATTCCAACAAAAAATATAAATTTACAAAAATCACGAAATTTCAGACACCCATTTTATAAATTCCATGTTGCGAAATATATATTTTAATATATTATACATAATTGTCCTGTGTATAATATATTAAAATACATATATCACAGATGTAACTTTTCAATATTATTACTCTAAGATTTTTAATTTATATTTAAGTAGGTATTTATATAATCAATTATTTGCTGTGTCTCACTTTAGGTTTTTTCCCGCGCCACTACTGTGACTGAAACAATAATGCTTTGCAGTTCAACCAATTTATGTTGACACTAATTTTTATTTTTGTACTATAGGTATAAATTGTGAAAATGTTATTTTCTGCTTTAATTTTTATTTTTCACAGCGAATATTGCATATGCTGCATAAGAACTGAAATCTGAAATGAAAGGTATTATCATTAGCAAAGAACTCACATTTCGCAGCTTGGCGGGAAAGGGCATGACGTCAAAAGTGACCCCGCGATGCGCTTAGGCTTCAGCTCTTGGCACTTGCGAGTTGTCGTTTTAATCAGTCGGTCGGTGTGTCTCATGCTCTTGGTTATGAAATTTTTATGCTATTGCAAGTGTAATTTACATTTTGATTGAGAAAATTGCAAATTAACTTATAAATAAGTTATGAGAAATTGTACTAGTTTGGAATGGTTCTGTAGTCGGATGAAGTATAAAAATTTAAAATTCTTCAAATATAGCGAGTGTCCAAAAGAATTATTTATCTTAAGTCAAATAAGTGGGAAATTCTTAAAAGAGAATTATGAGTGAAAATATTGCTTCTTACTTGAACACTTAGGTACATAAGTGCCCATTTCGACTTAGAGAAACATTTATTGAAGTATATGACGGAAAGCCCCTGAGATAAAATTCTAGAAAATTTAATTCTATTCTAGCACCCTATTTGAGGATTTTTTGTAAGTCACACGGTTATCGAGGCATAGTGCAAAAACAATTTGTACCACTTCTGAATAGAATTACTTTGTTGTCCATCTGTCTGTTTGTCTGTCCGTCAAGACCTTTTGTCGGAAATAAGAATGAGGTATCGATTTGAAGTTAATACGAAATACGATAATGTATTTTTAAATGATTTTATTTAGTTTCAAACCGTGTACGTAACAGTCAAATCTTCTAAACTCATTTACGCCCACTTTACGCTAACCGATTGATCTGAAATTTTGCGTCGAGCTTTGGTTCCGGTGACAATGCAATATAGTGTATTCAGAATTGTGATATATTTAAAATGGCGGATGTTCCAAGATGGCGGATTATCTTTTCCTTTACAACCTTCAAGACATGGGTGTCAAATGAAAGGGTTTGACTAGCAGAATATGATAGATCAGATGACGTCATTCTAAATTCCAAATGGTGGATACCTCAAGATTACAATTTGCTTCACAATCCCTTTGGCATGGGTATTGAATGAAAGGGTTCGACGAGAAAAATACGATAAGCTAAAGTTTAAATTATATAGTGATTTCTGTCCGAAACTAAGAAGCAAAAAAAAATTAAATAAAAAAAATTTTTAAGTAAAACGATTTTATATATTATGGTCATAAAATCGTGGGCGCGATCAATTAGCGAATGGTTTTAATTAGAAACTAAGTAGAATACACTAGATCACATAATTAGTCAACTATTTTATGCGCCCACGATTTTATAACCATAATATATAAAATCGTTTTACTTAAAAATTTTTTTTATTTATTTTTATTCAATAACGATAAAAAGGTACATAGCCCAGTCAAATTAGACATTAAAATTGCTTAAACTCCCGCTACTGTAGGGTCACAATTAAGCATAGATTCGTAAGTTTAATGATGTGTACGTGTTTTTCTGGTCATGGTGTTGGTTCTTTCCATCAAATAGACTGAACTATGGACAATCGACCGTTTCGTCTATAAAAATATATTAAAAAATGTGATGCTTCCTTACGTCAAATGATAAATGCCAATTAAATGGATGTTTCATGGCGATAACGATCCAAATCACACATCGAAATTGCATCAATTTGTGGTTTGTCGGCACAATCACCCGACTTAAATCCCATCGAAAACCTGTCTACAATTTTAAAATGTAAAGTTTGAAATAAACGATTCGTGAACAAGAAGGATTTCATGGGTTTCAAAGTATGAATGGTTTTGCACTGCAAATTTTTGGGAATATTTTATTGTTGTTATTTTTTGTATTGTTGATGAAATTTATAATATTGGAGACGCTGCTATTTAGTATGAATAATTACAGGTATTTTGATTTTAAATGAAGTATAGAAATAGATTAATATAATTTTCGAGTTGTAATTTTTTTTCATTATTTTTTCCCAATACATTATTTTCTATTTCTATAAAAAGTCGCCAGCTTTTAATCTGGCATGGACAAGTGTCCTCACCTAGTTTGTAGGTGAAGAATTAAGTTTTGTGCGAAGTAGATTACAATCATTATTCCCGTCAATGGGACACCAAAATGTAAGATAAGATAAGAATTATATAAAGCGTATAAAATAAAAACAGATTAAAAGCCTGGATTTCCGATCGACGGAGCGAAGAAAATGTGATAATGTTTGTATTAGAATCCACAAGACCCAAATTCCATACCCAAATCTTTAACGAGTATTTCAAAAGGTGAGTAAAATTTCGAGTGTAATGAAAGGAATGAATGTAATTTTTAATCGAAATTCCTAAATTTTTTTCATTCTTGATAGAATTTTTTACTCTATATATGTGTGTCAGTGAAATCTGAGGAAATTAAATTTGTTGTGCAGTTTTATTGTTTTAAAATAAATATGTTTTTTAATTTAAGACTAAAGTTTAATTATTTGATCCAAACTATTTAAACTCTTTTCATACGACCTAATTTTGTGTACAAATTGCAATATACATATGTATGCAAATGCACAATATAAAATAAATTCGTTACGGACAAAATCCAAATGTTTAATGCCTACAACTTGTTCCCCTCGAAAGCTCTGTCCTGTTCTACAGCTTTTTCGCGCAGTTTGTCTTATACGAGGCTGTCGTGAAATCGACACCAATAGAATAAAATGCCTTAAAAGCATTTGCAGAGCGAAAAGAAAATCGCAAAATGATGCGAGTGGATTCCGAGTTTATAAAAAGGGACGGGAAATTAGGTTAAGTTTACCCAAACTTTATAAATTGCTTAATTTCCATCAGCCACCGGTTGCATATTTATGGGCTCTGTGGTAAAATATTTTTCACTACTCACGCACAGTTTAATCTTTTCTTATTACTTTAAGAACTTTTTGGTTCGATTTTACTCTTGCTATTTTTATATTAAAGAGATTTATTGATTTATTTTAAATATATATTACAAATATTAATTAATGCGCCCTCAGTTATGCATTTCTGCTGAAGTAACCTTTTGAGTTTTGCATTGTTTTCAGATTTATCAGATAATTATTTAATTATTTATTTTAATAGCTCACTTTCGAAAATTTCCCTTTATGATGAATATTGATTTAGAGACCTTTTTAATATTCACTCGCGGTAACGTCAGGCTTTTAATTTTTCTGCATTTACTTTTAATTCTGATACATTTCGTTGATGGAATGCAATTTTTGTGAAAGGAATTAATAAATTAATAAATTGAATAATAAATTATTTTTAAACATACCGATATTTATTGATTCAACCAAATTTAGGAACGATATTTTTCTTTCGTTTTTCTATTTCTTCCCCAGAAATGGAAAGAAAATTAAAACAAGTTGTACAATTACCTTAATGTTTGCTATAATTCATTAGTGAGATTTATTGTTCTTAAACGGCACGCAAGCTGTGTTGTGACTAGAAACTTGATTTTATTTTGCCCTTCTGTGTTTTTGGGTGACATCACGTACCATAGAGATGGAAGCGCTTGGATAAAATAACGAATTAAATCAAGTATGGGAAATGTGTGCATATTTCAAAATCATTAATATATAGTACATACATATGTAAATGGTTCGTGAAGTTGAATACTAATTTAATACTTTATTTTAAAATTGTTCAAATCTGATTTTACAAAAAACGTACACTTCAATTTCTACCCTACTATGGCAAAGAGGGTTATGATTTTAGCAGTCTATAGTTATAGACACTTGTGGACAAAACTATATGTAAATACACTGAGCTAAAATTATTTAGTGGCCACATTTTCTTCTAAAACTCTACTCAACTAATTTTACAATTCACGTGATAACTACTGAACGAGCGTACGCAATGACGTTATCTAAATACAAAAATTTCTGTATTTTTGAGTAGACAAAAGAATAAATGCAGTCTAAAATATCTAAAATTATTTATTGAAATTAATTTTTTTCTGAACCTCCTTTTATTGAAATAAAATAAATAATGGAGCGTTTTATTTCCAAACATATTTCGAATACTCAAAAGTTACAATATTCCGAATGTAAAATACTACTTCGAAGGGTGTTTCAACATGATAATGACTCGAAACGTACATACCTCGAAATTGGTAAGTGAGAATGAGGTTCAAGTTCTTAATTTTCCGGCTTGATTACCATATTTAAATTCTATCGAAAATCTCTTCGAAATCCAAACAGCGAATGAATGAAGCGAATGAATGAATTGAATAACGCCTATGGCACAAATGTGTACTGAGGTTATTCAAAATAAAGACTACCATATACGAAATACTAGGGAGGCAACAAAAGGTTGCTTTAGTCTTAACACTGATACGTACCGAATTTCGTTATTTCTTTTACAATATTTTTTTAAATTCAGTTCTGAAGGTGTTGAGATGACAACTATTTGTAATGTTTCATGAAAGTTGAAAAACAGGATATATGTTTTTATTTTCCACTAAATAAAATAAAGAAAAAGCTAAATACACTGGAATGATTGCAGTTTTTTTGCAGAATGCTGTACTTAGTTTTTGTCTATAAGCATACACATGTATGTATGTTCATCTGTTTCCTTATATCTCCTACAGTACTTGTTGGGTGCAAATGCAAATGCAAATGCATAATATTACATAAAATGTCTTAACGAGCGCATTCAAAAAATTTATAATTTATATATAATACTTATCTATAACTGTATAACATAAATAAACATATTGTTACAAACTGTCCTTCGGTATAATTCACACTTGAAATTTTAATCAAGTGGATATAAGGACCGGCGTTCAATCTGCACAATCGTGACGTATGTGGCAGAAACACTGTCCAATAGCCACACTGATGAGATCTTGCCAGTGCTCCGGATTGAAACATTTTTGTGGGCTCCTTTGCCTCGAAGGACGAACATTTATTTTTAACACCAATCCTCCACAGTGGAATTATAGCGCCAGCCGCTCAGCAGACGAAATTTTAACAATATATATATGTAAGTAAATGCATTTAATTTAATAATAAAATTATATTATTATAAAAAAGTAAATGCACTGAAATAAATTAAATTTTTTGATTTATTTCATGATTACATAAATATAGGATGAAAACCTTATTTTATACTAAACGATCGCCAGTAGTTACACATATTAGCTAAGTTTTCTTCATTTGGGTCAGGATCAAGATCAGTTTCCTAATATGGAGTTACAACACTGACACATGATCCACACTATTATTTGGATCTGAATCAAAATCTCAAACGTCTTGACTACAAAATATTCTACGAGGTGCTTTTTTAAATTTTTCGTCTTTTATAGGTTGTCAGCATAAGAAGTTGGCAACTGGCTTATTATTAGTTTCAAATTCAAAGTGAAGTTATGCAAAGACCGAAGTAGTATCTAAGAGAAATTAAGTACAAATGTGATACTTAAAAAGTGCTTTTAATTTAGAGTTCCTGTATGAAGACGAGTGTGGAGCAATGCCAAAACAAAAGCTTACCTATGTAATAAACAAATAAATTTCCTGCATTTTTATTTACATATTCAGTTGTTCAAATTGACACAAATAAACTGCGGTAAAATAAACATAAACACCATACTGAAAAAACAACAGGTCATTTTAACAACTTTACGTATTGATTTTAAGCTAACATGACCTCTAGTAATATTTATCAGGAAACGCTAGTTAAAATAATGTAACTAGTCATGTTAATTTTACAAAACCTGGGTTTGATTCAGCAATATATGTACATATTATTTTGACTGTTTAAAACAAGAAAACAACATCAGTATCTTCAAATTAAACAGGAGTTAAGAATCTAAGCAATTGACAACACTTGTTGTTGGCTTGATTTGTTAAATTTACAAAGAAAATTTTTTTCAGTGGCAATCATATTCTTCCACTGAAATAAAAAAAGCGTAATAAAATTGAAAATTAAGTACTAGTAGTAATATTTTCTCGTAAAACGAGTCTTGAATTAAATAGAAACAATTGCAAAACTAAAAAAGCTTTTAAATGGTAATTTACTAATGAGTATGTATCAATAAGAAATCCAACGTAGGTACATATGAGTATGGTTCTAGATTCTTGATTTTTGAGACAAACATTATTTGGAGGTCAGTTTTAACTCCAAATTACTTCTCCTTTGGTGCTTTCATTTTGAAGTTTTTAAATACAAATCTGACTTTGAGTCTTATTTATAATCAATAAATTATTACATCAAAAGCTTATTTATTTTTTTATTTCTCAATCAAGCCAAAACACTTGCCTTTTATTAAGTACCTAGATACATATAATATGTAATTCTAACTTTTACTTTTTTCAGTATAAAAATAGCGGGCATAAGGTACCTACCTGTACCAACAATTTTAAATTTCAACGGATTTCCATGAAAATTTCTTTTTAGCTGTTGTTGAAAAAATTTATAAATTCAACCTGGCGAACTTGAATAAAAATTAGAGCTAGAGCCATGTGCTAATTTGACATTTCAAAACAAAACTTTTCGTCTATCTGACCTGTGCTAATTCACAACGTTTCCTTTTTTATATTCTACTAAAATTAACTCAACTATTATTGAAAAGCATAAATGAAATCAGTTTCGCCGAATATGCAAACCTTCAAAAATGAATTAGTAACTGGAACTCTCTCAATACAATGTTACATTTTTATATCTTGGGGACACTGATTCTGAAACTACATATATATGCGATTAATATCCTTCAATCCAAGATTAAACAGAACAAGCTGAAAGTGGGTGGGTAACTTAGCTAGTTATTTATGTTAAGATATATATTAAATTTTATGCTACTTTTCAAAACTTAATCTCCATGAGATTTCCACTCCTGTTTCGACAATCACGTTTCCGAATCACTTCACTTTTATAGTCATCTCAAATTTTCTTTCTTTCCACTCTTTACATTTTAGACTTATAAGATATAACTGCTATCAGTTGTATTTTCAGCAACGAAAAGAATTGTATTAATTCATTAACAAGAGCAGTTTTTTGGACTAAGAATATTTTAAAGAAAATTTTGATAAAAATTGAATTTGAACCCCCATAAAATCTGCATTTGGAAACAAAACCTAACAAGTGAAGCATCGTTGGAAAGATACTTTTATTAACTATTCAATTTTGATGAATTTTGTTTTTTTGTACACATGTAAAGACATTCAACATGGTTCCTATTTGTGATTTTTACTATATAATTATAATATTATATTATTATTATATTACAATATTATATTATCCTACGTTTCCTCATTCGGCATTTTCGCTTTATCTTTTGTCACGTTTAAAAACCAAGTGACATGTGTATTTTTGCGGACAAATGTGAGATTTAGAATACATTGAATTTCGAAAGCTCTCAACTTTTTCAACAAAAGTAGATATATTTGACTAGCAGAAAACTAAATTGTCATTTGTCACTTTCCGCAAGTGAAATGACTGTCGGAATAGATACATTTCTTATCATTATATTTTATATTCGTATCCAAAGCATTTAAATAACCTTCCCTTATTTACTTCAATAAATAGTATAGTATAGAATAATATCATAGTAATGCATATCTTTATTATAAGTAGTCGACTGTTCCATCTCCTGTTCGTTTGATATCTTTATACAGGGTGTTCAAAAAGTATTGGACCCTCTGTCTCAAAAAATACTGTTCGGAGAAAAAATGACCAACGCAAGGGTTGACCTTCAGAATTTTAGGATGACCTTGAAGGGCAAGTTCAAGCTCACCGGTAGATCGCCCTTTCGAAACCGCACAACTTTAGTCTTGATTTTTTTTTTCGCTGAACATTATTTTTCGAGATAGGATATGGCTTGATACTTTTTAAAGACCCTGTACATAAAAACGAATGTTCGTTTGTATGAGGCTTATAGACATGGAAATTACTGAAGCAATTGAGCTCAGATTTATAGACTATGTTTGTATTGATGTTAAGAAGGTTTAGAATATAGTTGAGACATTTTTTGATCGATAGTGCTGAAAAAAATTTGTATGTGGCATTCAAATTTTCAAAATTGTATGATATTTTGTGTTGCTATGGTACTGTTTGTAAAAGTTTGTTAGCAACGCATGGCGGAACATCTATGTACATAGTTTACAGTTTACATAGAAATAGTAAGCTATCTTAAATCTGTAACATTCTATTACAACCTCTGTGCGTGCGTCTTAAGGTGGCGAATGCTTTCTAATCAGTTGATTCTGCTAAATTTACTGATTCGCCTATTTAATCTGACGAGCACAAGTGATTTACTGAATGGCAAAGTCCATTAATTACAAACGGAGCTTATGACGGGAACGTTTCGCAGTCACGCCACTCATGAGACGTTTAGAGGCTATCCCCAAAATTAATGATTTCTGTGGGGATATAAAAAAAGTTATTGGGACCCTTCAATAAAAGGAACTGGAATTAAAGAAGGTGTTTATTCTTCTACCACTGAATTTCTTTAATATCGAAACCTAAAGCTAAGTATTTTCCCAGCTGTTTACAATTCTGAAGATAAAGTTTTACGTCCTCTATGTATTTTGTATGTACATAATTACCAAAAGGTATTACAACCATCTGCCATTCGAATAAAACAATGTAAAGTTGTTTGTGTTAGGCAATGATTGTTCTAAGAAATGTATGATCAATGAAATAAAAGTTATGTTGCGTATTCCATTTCATTCTAGCATAGTAATTATTTTGCAAATGTATATAGCAAAATAGCGAAACAATTTTAAAATTGAAGAAACAGAGCCCTTCTAGTTTTCCAACGAAGACTTATATTTTTAGCGCAATCGAATTACATAATTTTACCTACAATATAGGAATGGAATTTAAAAAACATATGGTTTAAAATAAAAATATGAGTTACGGCCAGTTAAACAGCACAAGCTTAAACTTAAGTAACGACTTAAATATTTTCGGTTTCAAAGGTCAATTTTCTGTGTTTTTTTGTGCTGTTGTTTTTATTTTTACCCTTAGTTAAGTGCGAGAGATTATCCATTTTGCTCTCTTATATACAAGGAAAAAAATACTGTAAGAAGTAATTGAATTTTCGTCAAAAACATGGTTACAGGTTTATCAAGACAGTAACTACTAACTAAATTTTTTCTTGGTCAACTTGGATATTGTATCCTCTAAAACTGTAATAATGTCATTTTCAACTGCAATGTACCTATACAGTGTACCCATTAATTTATATCAGACAACTCATGAAATTTTTAAATTACTTGCTTATACTTAATACTGTTCTTTTTGGAAATCATACTTTACTTTACGCAAATTATTATTTTCCGTGTAGGACTCTGTGGATCCTATTGTACTTAACTTTTGTTTAAAAGAAACGTTGAAAAAAGCTCTTTTTGGATAAAATTTCTTTAATAAGGTTCCGAAATTCCCACAAATTCATTTTAGTTATCTTTGGTTTCCTTTTTGAATGAAAAAATCAATTGGAGTCAAAAAGGTTACTAAAATGAATCTGTTTTAAACATTCAGAGGATTTAGCACCTTCAAATTTTCAAAAAATTGTTTTTTTCAAAGGTTAATTTAAAATTGAATAAAAAGACATATCTTAATGAAACTATGTACATATACTTAATTGTTTTCAAACTACACGAAAACATTTTTTAAATATTTTTTGTGGCCCACTGTCGTCTGCTACAAATTTATTAAAAAAACATCAAAAACCACGGCGTGCATGATAACTGCCCTCAGATAAGTCCGAAAAAAAACAAAAAACGGGTTTTTAATCAGCATCAAAGCGGCCTTGGAATGAACTAAAAGAAAAAAATTTGGTTGGAAAATAACAAAATGGGGGCGTTTTTTCGAAAATCGATTTATTTTTTCCCCGAAAATTGGTTATAACTCAAAAAATTTAATGCCGATTTTTTCATACGTAGTTCATTCTGAGCAGTATAATGTGTAGATTAACGTGTTAACATTTCAGAACAATTGGATAAATACTTTTTTCTTAATCATGCACGCCAACTTTAAACACATTGTTTCGAGAAAATTGCGTTTTAAGTTAAAATTCAATGTTTTTTTGTAATAATCCTTACCGAAATATATTCTGCGATGCCTGGACCATACAATATACCTAACTTTTTTTGTTTTGAAAGGTTCATTCTAAAAAATTCTATCAAAAAACAAAGATGGATTTTTTGAAAATTTGAAGATGCTAAGTCCCCTTAAGAATTCTATTATAATACATATTTGTTGAATTTTGCACATGAAATGTCAAAAAATATCTCTAACTGAAGCTTAAGTGGCCAATTCTGGTGGCTTTAGTGCCTTAATCTACACTTAAACTCGCATTTTGAAACCGTAAAATTATTAAATGGGAGCTTAAGATACGATAAGAACTTACTTTCACTCTGAAATCAGGCGTTAGAAATTAAAAGAAATAAACTTGGAAATGACATAAAGATATATATAAAAATTAAAAATAATAGAACGGAATATATACTTCTGAGGTATAGTTACTGCTTGTCTAAATGAAATCTTATTTGGTTTAAATAATGCTTAATGTTTTAATTATAGGTAGTTAACTCATCAAAATTAGGTTAAATAGAATTAACCAGAGTTATATATAAATATGTATGCCTGTTTACACTTTTCATGATTCAATAATTATCGAAATCATCAACCAACAAAACATGCATACCCAAATAACGTCAATTAAAATAATTAAACATTTTGACTTTTATATAAAAATTGATATTTGCTGCAATTGCTGAAATGCTGTTAATTGCAAAGCTGCTATTTAAATAATAGGCTAAGGCAACGTTTTTCACAGCGCAATAAATACACCACGTCATTGCCGTGGATGTATAAAGTATTGATTGGTGCATTCAAGTCCTGCGTAAACATTAATAAAAGTTCTTTTTTCCCATTTAAAAATTGTTCGGCGGAATGCCTACGGCCCCATTTGACTTGAAAAGCCAACCGGATATTGAACGTTGGGATCTGTTAAAACTGTCATTTTCCAGTCCACTGAGCAGTTTAATAAATCGTTCACTTTAATCAAATTAAAGCGGCTAACTTGTCATTTATGGAACACAAACTAATAGGTGTATATAGTGGGAAAATAATTGATTAAAGGTACAAATATAACGAAAACCAGTTTTTGGATTTATTTTAGAAAACCAAACTATTTAATGATAGTGAATTTATTATTGCACTATCACTGCTCAGTATAGTGGCAGTGAAATTTGATACGCACTACATTAGTAATGATTTCTTTTCAAGAATACTATTATTCTAATATTCTAATTATTCAATGAGAATTAATTTTGCATTCATTATTACTATAGAAATTATAATTTTTAATTCAATATAAATATCAAAATTAATCAAAGCTTTGATAAGGGAGAAATTCATGAATTTAATCTTTGTTAACCGAAACAATTAAACTTTATATTTGCCTAGCGTTGTCGTAAAAATCTTAATCACAAAAGACCATTGATTGAGCAATTTATTGCGGAAATTAAAATTCAAACGATTGGATTTGATGTAATTGGTTCGATTTCTGAATTGATGGATCTGTTGTGATGAAATTGAAGCCTCAGGCAAGCTTTATTAACGATGTTCGATCTGTTTCCTGAGAGGTGCTTGCAAATTTTTAGGTAAACCTCCAAAATCTCATCCTTTTAATAAAATTGATGGTCTTTGAGGAGGGAGCACCTGGCCTGAATATGAGTAATTGAATTGTCAATTTTGCAAATATCTGATGCTTTTGCGTCTGACCACAGGATTTTAATTAAAGCCAAATTATACAATGCTAATAAAATCTTCTTTTTTTGTCAAAAACATTGTTCAACAAAATTTTGTCACAGAACAAGTGATATATCAATTCTTTTGGATTTTTTCCGTAGATTACGAATTCAGAAACAAAAATGTCCCAACACGTCACATTTTCGAAGCTATTTTTTAAAGTCATAATATGAAATTATTTTCACGACAAACTCGATTATAAAATGGGCTAATAAATGTCATTGGTATTTAATTATCTTAACTTAATTAGCATTACTCTTTCTAATAAAAAACAACACTTATATTTCATCATACAATTTAAAAAATTTTTATGTTACATATAATTACACTGGCAAACTTTGCCTGTATGCTATTAAAATTACCTTGAATATTGAACATTTATTGGATTAAGGTCACATGCAGACCGGAATTTCTGTTGTTCTTAATATAATAAATTTGCACCAGATATTCAATTTGGGGAGCACTCAAAGCATAAGCGGATATTGGAGGCATCCCAAAAGGAGTTGCAATAACCCGCCCGACATTTTGCCCTGCAGAGGCAAAAGCATCCCTTGATTCTATCACACGACCTTCGTTCCCTGAGCCTAAATGGGGCAAATAAAGGGAATTTTAAGGGCGCAATGAGATTCTGCGACCAAGAACCAATTTCGATTAAATACGGGAGGCATAAATGCAAAAACGTTTGCGTACTATCGCCTCATTTTCGGGAAATGTAAAATCAAAAGAGTTGCAGAATGTGCCTCGAATGCCATCGAAATGCAGGCTTTCATTGACACTTTACTTACCGCGTTCAATTTTCCCATGTGTCGCCGATGGCTGCGAAAGTGCCAAAGGAGCCCTTTGCAAATGGCACCGGCTGCTATCAGCTCATTTACATTTCCGCACAAACTCTGGCCATAAATATTTATAGCGCTTTGATAACATGCCCTCAGCTTCTGATGACGCGGTGTATTTAGGTAAATTTCTATTGAGAACAGACGAACCTCGGTGCATTGTTTACTCTTCTGATTTAAAAAGAAAGTATTGAAGAACTTATGGTTTGCTTGGTAGGTAGCCTTTTAATATGTAGTCTCAAATCGAGGAAAATCGCCCCAGGCCGTGCGATGCAATGAACTTTCTTTTAAGCGTATATTTTTTGTAAATGTTGTTGACTTTGTATTTACCTACATTTTGAGGGTTCCGTAGCCAGATGGCAAAAAACGGAACCATGTCATGTCTGTCTGTCTGTCCGTCCGTATGTCACAGCCACTTTTTTCCGAAACTATAAGAACTATACTGTTGAAACTTGGTAAGTAGATGTATTCTGTGAGCCGCATTAAGCTTTTCACACAAAAATAGGAAAAAAAAATTTTTTTGGGGGGTCCCCCATACTTAGAACTGAAACTCAAAAATTTTTTTCATCAAACCCATACGTGTGGGGTATCTATGGATAGGTCTTCAAAAATGATATTGAGGTTTCTAATATCATTTTTTTCTAAACTGAATAGTTTGCGCGAGAGACCCTTCCAAAGTGGTAAAATGTGTGTCCCCCCCTGTAACTTCTAAAATAAGAGATTGATAAAACTAAAAAAAATATATGATGTACATTACCCTGCAAACTTCCACCGAAAATTGGTTTGAACGAGATCTAGTAAGTAGTTTTTTTTTAATACGTCATAAATCGTTAACCGTAATTTACCTTTCATTCAATCAACTCAAATATAAAAATAAACAAAAACATTTAATTTCATAAACATAAACCATCATTTAGGTACCCAATTATAATGTTTACTTATCAATAACTTAATTTAAAAAAAAAAATACACTATTATTAAAACATCGATCAAAGTTACAACGAACTACAAGAACTTTTATATTATGTTACTTTCTGCTACGGAACCCTTCATGGGCGAGTCCGACTCGCACTTGGTCGCTTTTTCTTTAAGTTTTTAAAATATTTATAAAGCAAAAAGACAGAAGTAAAAGTCTGTCTTTGACTTTTTTTCAACCATAACACATGTCTAAAAATTATGGATTATAATTTACTTGTTGCGGGGAGGAGTAGCTTACAAATCAAGTCTTCAATGAAAAAGGAAAAGAATAGAATTTTCATTTCAGTGCACTGCGAACTTTCATTCCAGCCACTCCATGGTAATTTATAATATATATACATTCGTATTTTTCATAGTAACCCCAGTAGGTCGAATTTCGACCATAGGGCGACCACTAGTTAATATTAAACGATGAATTTAATTTAATTGCCTAGTTTACCAGTGTTTTTCTTTTAATGCAGGATTATAAAACAAAACTCTAAGTTTACTTAGTCAGAACAGACGTTAAGTCTCTTGGCCTTAATAGAATCGTATTGTTTATCTTGGAGCTCGTATTTCCCAATCACCCTGTAGGATTAATTCAATTTCGTACAAAAGACATCCTTAGTACGAAATTTCGAATATCCATTAGTTTGAAGGATATATTCATTTGAATTGTTATTATTATACGAATTTAGTAGATACCTACTTACGGAAATTTTTTATAAGATTTGCAAAAAATGCTACTACCTATAAGGATTTTGCAATTTACAGTAAAAGCTCCTTATTCGCGGGGTATATGTTCCGTAAATATGCCGCGAATACAGAAACCGTGGATATGGAATGGTAATTAGTATGGAATCATAGGGGATGCGTTCCAAGGTTCCAAAATAAAACCAATATGTATGAAATTAAAATCAATTTATTGAGAAATTCGCAACTAAAATCAATCGTTATTGTCAGCTTTAGAAAAAGGGTTTAAAGAATTTAGTAATTTTTTCTTGTTTTGCCGCTTTTAAACAGATTGATATTGAGCTGTAATAGTAATTTGCCTTTTAAAAATAAGGCGCCTTTCCATAGATGGATCATGAATGGAAGAAGAGACACGTGCTATTCGATTAAAATAATTGCACCGAATGAGTTGAAACAATATAGGTAAGGTAACACCGTTCGTGGCGAAGGCGGCTTTTATCAAAGGACATAGCGATATAGTGGCGGTGGCATTCGACAATGGTCTTTATATAGTGACAGTAAGGTTTGTTTTAGTTTGACATTAGTCCACTTGATCACATCTTTCATAAAAGCCGCTTCGGCACGTGCCAACAGTACTCAAAGAATGCCGATACGTTAATAAACGACACCGAATCCCTTTCTGTTTACATTGCATCCGCGAATAAAGAATTTTTAGCCGCGAATAGGTACAGGAATTGAGTTGCAATTTTTTCATCCGCGAATAATGAAAACGCGAATAAGGAAACCGTGAATAAGGAACTTTTACTGTACTTAAATTGGAGTTATTCAAGTATGTGTAATAGAGTAAATAATTGTTTCCATGTTAATTATTGAGACTAAACTCTATTTGCGTCTTTCACAGATTTAAACTAGAAGTTTCCCTGAAGGATTTTTAATTTGTTTAATCCAAGCAAACTAGTTAGCATCTATTTATAAAAAAAACTGAAATATGTTCTACATTTTAAAAATGTTGCTTATAAAAATATCTAAGGGTTAGACGTTATGTATGAAATGTGCCTTTAACATGATATTGGATATATTCCTAACTATCTGGAGAAACATTCACACATGTAATGCCATAATATCAATATCAATTTGGTTAGAGATTACTGCAGCTATTAATCAATAGAACCGAAGGCATTGATGATTCTCCCTTGAGAGGCAGCTGATAAACGAAATACCTAGAGAGGCTATCTGACTTCCTTTCAATTCAAGGTAATGAATGGAATTAGTATTCTTTTGGGAACATCAATCTTATCAATGCGATGCGGCGTCTCAGATATCATTGGCTTACCTTAACCCTAATGGAAAAACCTCACGCTACTAGAATTAACTCATTCGAAAAACGAAAATCCAATTCATACTTACACACAAGTAATCATTTTGTAACTAATTTTAGTTTTAATAGAAAACTGCGTAAGCCGCGAACTCAAAAATAAGAAATATTAAGAACTTATAGTTTTGTTTCTAAACTTATTTTAAACAGGATGACCGACCATATTAATCTGAAAGCAAATGATTTTTCAAGAAAATGTCCTTGTAGGAGTTTTCTAGATCTCTTACTCCACTAGATTAAGAAAATTACATTTTCTGCTAATTTTGCTCTCTACAAATCAGAAGTGGAAAATTTCCTCTTGAAAATAAAAAGTGCAGCAAGTTCCTTCCTAAGAATTTTTTCCTTTTTCATTTCTCTGACATTTATGAGCTGATAAATAGATTCCTATTTCATTTTATGTTTCCGCTAAATTTTCAAGAAACAGTCATAATCTGTAAATCTGAAAAATTCTAACTTTAGGGACGTTTAAATTATTTTTAATCCGTCGTCACGTTATTCCTAGTACATATTTACAATTTTAGTTAAAAGTCCATAAATGATTTTAGGAACATATGCGGATATAAAGATATAAGTAACCATTTAGTAGAAAAAAGATAAAGTAAAATACTATAAACAAAAGAACTGTAGAAACAAAGATAGATCTAAATGTTTTTACAATTATAGGTGGATGAGTTTACTTACCTACATGGCAAGATTACTTCAAAACCTTCGATAATTTCTTTTTCTCACTCCCTATTCTCCTTTCCCTAAGGAATTGGTTTACAAAATATATTGTTTATACATTGCCACTTAAAGCTTTACATGTGAATTATATTGAATGAAAATTTAAATAACATATAGAATTGGTTTTATCTCAATGTAACTTTGTGTATGCCGCTATATGATTTTGCATTTGATGTTTTAAAAATATGATTATTTTACAAATTGTAAATTCTAAATAGAAAACATGAATATATAACAGTATGTGTTAAATAAACATTGAAATTGTTAAATTAAGATATAGTTTTCAATTAAAAATGTCGCAATAATAATTTAAAATGTGTATATTATAAATTAACATTTTGCAATGTAAAAAATTAACATTGATTTGATATGACTTTACAATGCCATTTTTCTCTGGGTGTAAATTAATGATGAATAAAATAATTAAATCTAGGCAGGTAATGTAATAGAGATCTGTTTAAATCTATATTTTAATCAATTTTCATATGTCCTAAAAAATTCGAAAGTATTTATATTTAAAGGTAGGTATGCATATGCACATATACACTGGCGAGCAACGGGTTAGGTACACCCTAATATTTTCAGTTTCCTAGAAACCGGGGAGGTATAACGAAACAAATCGATAATGGTTTTATTACTTATGGAAATCCCAATAATAAAATGCAGTTTCTATAATAATCACGCCTATGAGCGTTTACCTGGATGCATTCTAAACATATTCAAAAATATCTATATAAAATTGGGCACGCAGATGTATTTAAAGTTTTCATGGATTTTCATAAAAATTAGTATAAGAGGGCCCCAAAGAGCCCAAACTTTTACGTTAGCTAGCGAAATTTTAAGATATGTACTCTTAATTATTATAGAAAATTATCGAATTGAAGACGTTAAAAGGTTACGGATAATGGGCCAGGATTTTTTTTTATTTGATACAAATTAAAAAATAAATCAGTTCTTGACAGTAATAAGACATGAACCAATTAAAGGTAATTTTATGAATAGCTGTGTAAATGCAAATAATTTCCTGCCCTCCTTTAGTGGCATTAAATTACCGCTAAATGGGTAAATTACCGATCCAAAGGTTTTCCCTAATGCTCCTATAAATCCTTTTCGCAAACTGATTTTGCTTCTCAGAAACCAGCAAGGGCTCGAGTCGTTCAAATCAACCTGCCTCTGTATTTCACACGAGACAGGCAAACGTTCGGAGTGGTACAAATTGGATTGTTGCAAATATCACCGAGGACGTTTCTGGAGTGTTGGGCCCCGTGTGTTTGTGGCCTTAATGCCAGCGCACCTTTATGCCGCACACAGACGCAAATTGTTGTTGCGCCCTTTCCGATGGACAGGAAATAAATAGATTTGGGAGGCATCGCCTCTTCACCAAAAGTCCTCTAGCCTCATTAATTTGTAATGCGATTGTTATTGACTCTACTGAGGGCACTCCTCTTTTTATATACATATATGTAGATTGTTTTGTAAACTTAATCGGCCTTTAAATTCGCTGTTTAGTACTTCGATAAATTTAGAATCAAATTTAACTTAAGTGTAAATTACAATACCGTTGATGCGGGTTACTTTGGCTACTTTTTCTTATATCCTAAGAATTCGCTCTGATATATAGATTGTGTTAGACTACTAGGTGTTATAATGTTTTCATTTGATAGATGAGGATAATAGCTAATCTGTAATAATGTTTTTTATAGCAAAAAGTTTGTAAAAATATATTTTTTATTATTTTTAAATTTGAGCCAAAGTTGCCCTTTGAGGAGGGTTACTTTGGTTTGCAGATGGTTTGGGCACAAAACCTATATACTTAAGCAAGTATTGAGCCAATTTAAGTCCTTTGAAGTAATAGAAAATAAACAAATGAAGCATCCGACGCAAAAAACCGTTTAATTTTCAACAAAACATTAACAAAAACTTACTTTTCTGCAGCCCTCTGTTACACAAGAAAGTTTTCTGACCTGAAATGCGTAAATATTCACAACAGGTAAGTTTGAAGCGCAAATGACGGTTTTAATTTTGAAAAAATTCGTGCAACCAATTAAAAATAGACGTCAGTAAAACCATCTAACATTTCCGACTCGAACTAGATCGTTTAGTGTCATGGCTACGAAGAGGTGGGAAATTCAATAGTTTTTTTTGTTTTGGGCCAAAGTTACCCCCTAGACTAGAGCTAAAGTAACCCGCATCTACGGTACTTAAAAAGATAACTTCATTGTTCGTAGATGACACGGTATCAGTTAATAGCACTATTGGCATTTATTTTTTTATTAAGATTCTGGTCAAATCTGAAATCTTAGCATATCTTTCGACCGTAACGAAAATTTTAATATTCATTCTTGGTTAGACTGGCCTCTTAGGCACGCATTGGATTACCTCAAAGGGCACTTAAATTCATAAGATTTACTGTGCCACCGAAAAGAAAGTGGAAGCGAATCAAAAGGAAAATTGTCATCCTTGCGTTTCATTGCGAAAATCATAATCAAATGAAGGAATGTGGAGCATCACTTCATTCTTTTGGAACATTCCATCTAAAATGCTTCAACAAGTCAAGTATTTGGAACAATTCAATAAAGAGCCACTTTTAGCAGAAATAAAGTTAAAGATAATTTTTATTTTATGGTCTCGTATAATTAGAAAAGGATTTTAGGTGAAAATATAGCTTAATTTGGTTTTTAATGAAATACAAAACTATCCTGTACGAACGTAGACGTAGTTGCTCGGTACGGAATTGTAGCTGTGCTGTGCCAATAAAAAAAATTTGCTTTTCATTGAAATCTGAATCTTATATCTGTAAGCATGGAAGAGGACATCGAGCTCCTGTATTTTAATTTCATAATTTTAAAATATTGAAAGGATATTTAAAATTGCAAACACAGTAGTCATATTTACTTGCCGTTTACTTTTCATTTTAAAAATTATATATGCCAAATGAAAAGCAAGTAATTTTCAAACAAAAGCGAATTTCCGAGGTGGCTTTTCCTAAGACAAAAACCTTCGAAAATCAATTAGCAACCTGAAAAGCAATCTGCGATACAAATTTTACACCTAAAGTTTACCTTCTCCGGTCACCCTGTTTATTTTCATTAGGATTAGTTGGATTTAAGAATTTATTTTCAATCTGCTGAAATTTAAACTTTCTGTTCTACAATAAAACTATACCGATTGAAATTCAAAACTATTTTGAAATAAATAAAAAATAGACATAATTTTAATTTCTATTTTCAAAATAATATTTTATATTTGAAATTATTTTATTTTTTTTAAAACTATCACGTTAGAAAATATGCTAATTGGTAATTTTTTTTCCGAAAACAATTTTCTTCAAAAAGTTGCTTGGTTCCTCATAAATTAATTTATACACAGTAAATTTAACCACGTTCAATAACTAACATTTGACAAGTTTTCGCTATTGCGGCGTCCTTTGCAACACACCACAATTTTTAAATTGCTTATTATTACTTAGTTTATTTTTCAAAGAAATTCTAAATTGTCATTTCTAACAAGTACTCAGAGAATAAGAACGAGGGCATTCTATCTTTAATTTTCAACAGGCAATGAAACGAAAGAATGACAATTTTCCTTTTGATACACTTCGACTATCATTTCGGTGGCACAGTAAATCTTATGAATTTTGCATGGAGACTTCATGAGGTAATCCAATGCGTGCCCAGGAGGCCAGTCGAACCAAAAATTAATAGTAAACGCTTCGTTAGGGTCGAATCGAAAGATATGCTAAGATTTCAGATTTATAATGAGCAGAATCTTGATAAAATAAATGCCAATAGTATCATTAATTTAAAAAAAAAACAATGACCTTTAGAGAAAGACAGCGCAAGAAAAAGAATAATGTTTTAAAGGTCAGATTGGGGGCGATTGATTCATTCGCACTGCCAACTCCCCATTTTATGCCCTTGAAAAACATTTTAAAATGTTCTTATTTCTTTTGATTACATCAAAATCACAGCTCCACGTTTTATAAAAATTTGAATGTCTGAACTGTACTTTTCGAAAAATTGCTCATATCTTAATTTTTCTGTATGTTCATTCGTCGTTATTTACTTGAGTTTTATTCTTTTTATAATATTTTCTTGAAAAGTCGTCATGCGATGTTATTCATTTATTTTAAATTCTCAACATATTAATTTAAAATTATATTTTTAAATATAATTTCATATCATATATTCAGAATCTTTTGGACCCCTCACATTTAAATTGTCATAACAAAACAGAAAATTGATACAAATAATTCTATACTCTAGTTATACCTTCTCTAATGCTAAAAACCAGACTGAAAAATAATATTAGAATTAGTGAAAAAACATTAGTAACAAAAAAAACAATAGTATCAATATCACAAAAGATGCCAGATTCTTCATCTCCAAAACCATGTGCGATGAAAATTTTGATGGCAACAGGCAAATAAAACGCAAGCCTTTTCTGTCTTTTTTTTTAATCGCCGTTTTTGTTTTCTATGAAAAGACGTTAAAGCTTAGTCAAATAATCTGTTAAAAATTTAAAAAATTAAACACAGACGTCGATTTCAATTCATTTCATATTCTTTCTGTTATATCAGCTTTTAGAAAACTTTTAAAATGCGAAAATGAACATACTGTACATTCGTATGTAATATTATTCAATGTTGTCTTAAAGCGTTTCAGTGACCATTTCACTTGCCATTGTCAGATATCATTATGTTTAACTTTAGTTATTTATGCCCTTGATACCATTTACGACATTCTTAAAGGAACTCTCCAGTAAACCTGGACACCATCTCCATACAGACGAAACAAATACGAAACCTAAACTGAATTGAAAATAAAAATCTGTTATCATTGATATTGCTAACTAACTCAGTTATGTACTTATTGGTCCAAGGAAACATTACTTGCTTAGTTGCAGAAAAAAAATCGATTTATTACCTAGAATTAATTGCGACTACTCCGAAAATAATTGCGTCATACCGATACCAATTGGTTTGACTTTCTCTACTGATCACACCGACAAGAACGTTTCGTTAAAAATTAGTTATAAATTCTCACCCGTTGTTCTGAAGCAAGCCTTTATTAACTGAAATCTTAAGTCGGCGCCTTGAACATTTGAGAAGCAAAATAATATAGCTCAAAAGAAGCAATTAAAAGAAATATTTCGGTGGACCATTCCAACTTTAAGAAAATTTAATATTATTTTTTAATTCAGATGAAAATTGTGTTTTGCTTGATGTTGCTGTTCATTGGCACTTATGCTTTTGGAGAAAGTGATCCAGTAATTTGGAGTAGAGGTGACGATGATCGCGATTCGTTGTCTGTAGATTGTAATTTTTACGTTATAGAATCGACTGAGAAAAAGGCTATAGTAGAGAAAGATAAGGTAAATGATTATTAAGTACTACTTTTGGGAATATTTACTCAATAGCTTATTTCTAGGTCTCTAAAACTTGTTACACAATTGGATACGTCGAATGGAAGGACTTTTCAAATCCAATTTCCACAGTAACAGTGCCAATGGGTGGTGTGGAGCGTTATTTCATCAAAGTCAGAATTGAAGCACGAGAAATTTTAAATGGAACATTAAAAATATGTTCATATTATTTGCCCTCTTATGACGACTGCATATATCATTATTGTTGTGATTAGTGTTAGTCAATTCAATTCAAAGTTGGATTGGTTGCAAAATGGGAATAGAAAAGAGTTGTTTTATGCCAAGAAATACTTTATTGAATAAAATATTCTTAATTGTTACAAAAAAAGCAAAGCAGAAAAGTCGGTTTGCCTCTTTGTCGAACAAACAATTATATGAAAATTATACTAAAAAATATAAAACAGAAAAATTGCATCTTTACGCCAATACAAGTCTATAAAATATTTTCTTACATATTTCTTATTTTATTGTTAAATAAAAGATTCTTTTTTAAATATTTTTTTTTATTATGTAATTTTATTTTATTCTAATGACAACAATCGTAATATTTGCAGTCTTCATAAGAAGGCGCATAATGCGAACATAGTTTTAATGTTCCATTTAAAATTTCTCGTGCCTCAATTCTAACTTTGATGAACCTGTGCCCCTCAGCACCCATTGGCACTGTTACTATAGAAATTGGATTTGCAAAGTCCTTCCATTCGGCGTACCCAATGTAGTAGCAGAATTTAGCGCGCTACAAAAACACTTATTGAGTAAATATTCCCAAAAAAAGTACTTATAATCATTTACCTTTTCCTTCTCTACTACAGCCTTTTTCTCAGTCGATTCTATATCGTAAGAATCACAATCTTCAGCGTTATCTTCGTCACCTCTACTCCAGATTTTTGGGTCACTTTCGCCATAAGCATAAGTGCCAATGAACAGCAACATAAAGCAAAACACAATTTTCATCTGAAATAACAAAGAATACTATTAAAGTTTCTTATAGTTCAAATAGTCCAGCGAATTATTACATTAAAATGTTTCTTTTGAGTCCTTTTACTTCAAATATTCAAGGTGCGGAGTTAACAATTCAGTTAGTACTGCTTGCTTCAGAACAATGGGTGAATATTTATAAGAAATTTTAAACGTTCTTTTCGATACGATCAGTACAGAAAGTCAAATCGGTATGACGCATATATCTTTAGATTAGCCGCAAAAAATTGACAACCAATCAATTTTTATTTTCCTGCAACTGAAGAAGAATGTTACTTTAGACCAATAAATATAATTCTTAACTGATTTAGTTAACGACAGATTTTATCTTTAAGCCAGGTTTCTTATTTATTTCATCTGCATGGAGATGAGATCCATGTTCACTTGAGACGTCTTCTAAGTTTCTTTGAGAATTTCGTGAGTCGTGTCAACCGTATAAATTACTAAAGCTAGCTATGATGATACCTAATAATGGGAAGTGAAATTGCCACTGAAACGCTTTAAGATAACATTAAATAAAATTGCATAAGGATGTAAAGTACATATGTCCGTTTCCTAAAATTTATTCCTACGTCTAATGTTTTCGCCACATTTTTGCATTTTGGATTTTTTTTGAAAGCTGATAAGAGAAGACATATGAAATGAAAAGCAATCGACGGCTGTGTTTAATTTCTTAAATTTCTAACAGATTATTTGACTAAGCTTTAACGTCTTTTCATAGAAAACAAAAGCGGCGAATAAAAATAAAACAAGAAAGCCATGGGTTTTGTCTGCGTGTTGCCAACAACATTTTTACCACATGCATGTTTTTGGAGATGGAGAACCTGGCAACGGTTTTAATATCTATAATTTAATAATTACGTAAGCACTACTTCGTTTTTATACATTTTGTTGAAAATAATTAATGTTACTAGTATTTCTTCATTTTTTCTCTTATTGTTCAAACATATTATTACACTGGTCTACAAATTTTGACTTTGGAGAAAGTATTCTTCACGTAAAGTAACTTTTTTTATTAATTTTCACATGCTGATTACGAAAATAATAATTATATTTTAAAATTAGTTTCCGTTTTTTAGAAAAAATATTAAGTTTTTTGTAAAAGTTAACAGTGAAACCTAGCTTTTATCCTGGTGTTTTATATCTTCGTTAGAGTAGGAAGAAGAGGCTTTTTGTATTTTAGGCGATACAAAACACCTTTGCTTACTACTTAAATATCACCACACCACAAATGTAACAACAATTTTTCCGGACTATTCACACATTTTCAAGACATTTATATATGGTAGGTACCTATATAAAAAAATAAAATGAAATAATAAAATATAATTATTGTTTTACTTTTAACACTTTTATCACTTAGTAATACAGAATAGAGCACTAAAAAACAATATTTTTAACATTTGTTGCAAATCTAATCAAGTAAATATCAACATTATGAAGTTGAATGAAGTTAGAATCGTTAAATTCGAAGATATCAAGTATCCCGAAAACTTAAACTAATAAATGATTTTTACTTATCAACTTGTATTCAGCATGCGTAGACAAGCAGAAATTAGTTAAAATTATTTCGAATACTTTTCCACTGTAGACTAGTGTTATTATTCAGTCAGTTTTTCGGCATATAAGAGAAGGATACCGTAAATGCGGGTTACTTTGGCTATTTTTTTCTTATATCTTTAGAAATCCCTCTGTTATACATATAATAGATTGTGATAGACTAGGTATTATTATGTTTTTATTTGATAGATGTGGATAGTAGGGGAGACTGGGGCTGGTTGTGACAGGGGTAGGTTGTTACAGCGGCAATTGTGGCTATACAAAGCAAGTAACAGGAACGCTTGAAAGAGAAAAATTACCACGGTATGATCGGCTAGCCACTTGCCACCCGCTAGTTCCGCCAACGCATTTGTGTGAGGAGCCCTGGCACGGTGCTATCAAAACCGCATGTTTCTAACTTTTTATTTTTTTAGTAATATTGGTCTACAGCCTGTTTATAATTAAAAAATAGTTGTGCGGTAATGTATATTTGTGCCTCAATGCTTTCTTTTTGTGTTAAATATATCATAATACAGTTATTTCTACTAGATTTTTTTCTACTTAACCTTGAAGGCTAAATTTTGCGGTCGGGGCTAAAAGTGACATTTCTTCGGGGCATCTCGGTACATCTCGGTAGTGTCTGCCTTAGTTTTTGTTTAGAAAAGAAGTTTTTTGTTATTTTTGAGGGTTAAAAGTTACCAATTTTTTTCTTTTTGTGAGGCATAAGGATAAAAGGCATAAAAGAAATAGTATGCCAAATTTTTTGTTTAAGAAATAAATTTATAATTTTCATCAAATTCCTAAGCTACCAAATTTGTTATTTGATGAGGCATACAGAGCAGTCGTACACCTTTACACCTTGCAAACATAAAAAGACTGTGTTTTAGGTCGAAATTAAGTAAAAAAATGTTGATTGCCCTTACTAAAAAGTCTCAGATTATGTTTGTTTTTTGTTGTATCAACCTACCCCGTGTGGTGTAACAACCAGCCCCAGGCACGGGGCTAAAAGTTACACGGCTCTTTTTCCAGAATTCGCGTGTTTATAGCACTTCTAATAGGCGTAAATCTAAAATTCTTCTTAAATTAGAATCTTGAATAGTTATTTAATCAAACAAACTTGGAATCACGTAAAATAATCTAACTAACAAAAAGATATGACAATTTGTTTAAAAAATGTCACAACGCAGCCCCAGTCTCCCCTACCTAATCAGTCCCAATCTTTTATATAGTAAAAAGTTTGTAAAAATATATTTTAGGCAAGTATTGAGTCAATGTAAGTCCTTTGAAATATTGGAAAATAAAAATATGAAGCATTCGATGTACATCAACGTAGTATTCACAGCAGGTAAGTTCTAAGTGCAAATGACAGTTTTAATTTTGAAAAAATCCGTGTGATTAATTGAAAATAGGCGCCAGTGCCCAGTATAACCATCTCACATTTCCGACTCGAAATAGATCATTTACTGTCATTGCTACGAAGAGGTGGGAAATCAAATATTTTTTTTGTTTTGCGCCAAAGTTATTCCCTAGAGACAAAGTAATCCACAGTACAGTATAGATACCTATAAACTAGAATTTTTGATAACAATTTTCCGTTTTGATATGGCAATTTAAGTGTAAGGAGTCCAAAGAATTCTTAAGTAAAAGATTGTTTTTGCAATGAAATCGTTATATGAAATTATGTATATTTAAAAATATATTTTTAAATTAATATGATGAGAATTTATAATGAATGAATAATTTAATTTAAACAATCGCATGACGACTTTTCAAGAAAAAATTATACAAAGATAAGAATAAAACTCAAATCAATAATGTCGAACGAATATCCACAAAAATTTAAGATGTAGCAGATTTGCAAAATGCTCAGTTCACACATTCAGTAATAAAAAAAAAAGTTGGAACATCTAACAATTCTCATTTAAATTGCCTTATGAAGAAAACAAAAACGAACACTGAGAATTTCGGCAAATACAATAAAACAAGACGGAGCACGTACGATTGTATGTAGGTACAGGGTGATTCTATTACAGTGTGTTTTATAGAAAATTTTCTTATTTTGCGACAAATGAGACCAATAAAAATAATGATTTTGTGGTGAAATTTATAGTGAGTTAACACTTCCGCCCCTTTTCTCATTTTCGTTCGATACCGAATTCGTATAATAGTGGCATTTTTTATCCTCCTACATCAATAAAAGTTTAACAGCTATGAGTATGACGTGTCATGGTCTATGCTAACCTGTGTACCTTTATTCTAAAATCATTTGTATTCTACTTTTTATTATGGCCAAGGCAAAATTAAAAATTCTTCATCAATTTGACCTCTCCCAAAGTCAAATTATAATTAAATTAATCAAAGTAAACCAAAAATGCACAATTCGACAGTATTCAAGGAATGCTCCTACAATTTTCCTTATTCTGTCTCACGAAGTCAACCCAAGCCCTGAGTCGATCAACAAGCTATGCAATTTAAACTGTTATACGTAGCTAAGCTCACAGCACAGACATGAACTCGAACAGAGCTTAGCTTGGTGTATCGTCACGAACTGTTATAACAACACGAAGACTTGGATTCGGACAGACCCTTAATTTTAGTTATGTTTCGACAACTCTTTACATTTAAAGAATTTTTCAAATGTCAAAGTCTAAATATGGCTTTTTCTATTTTTTAATACCAGGATTCTTGAAAACGTGGTATGCTCAAATATTTTCATTTTTCGTTCCATAATCTGAAGAAACAATTTTCTTTAATTAGTCATATTACTAGCTTTATATGAACAGTTTTATTTAACTAGGCTTTAACGTCTTTTCATAGAAAGCAAAAACAGCATATACACTCTGTTTCATACATATTTATTGCCCAACTGAAAATTTTAAATGAATTCTGGAAACAAATTAGCGTTATGAATTAATTGTTGAAGAACATAGACTTAAAGGCGAAATTACTTCTACCTGAATTTGAGAACACTATAATTTTCTTTACGTAAATTTTCAGAAATACTGGTTTCTGTTTGTTCCAAAATTATAGTCTAGGAAAGTTTTTAGCAGAAGAAAATGTTTTTTCATCAAATTTGCGAATAAAAAAAAGGGAATAATAAAGTGAATTCTCTGTGGCTTTTATTTAATAAAATATTGTCTTTCTTTTCATTGATTATACTAACTAAAATCATTTTCCAGAATTCTTCTTTACTGGCTTGTGATTTCAGAAGTATCAACTTAGTGATATTAACATATCTCTCCGCTAAGCCATTTGCTTGTGGGTAGTTAGGACTTGTGGTAACTATTTCGATATCTAACTCTTGTGCAAACTGGCGAAATTTAAATGATCCAAAGGGCATATTGTCTGCTATTATTTGAGGAATCCCATGGACTGCAAAGATATCTTTTATCTTATTCATTACAGCCTCCGCTGTTTTTTTTTCCTAGTCGAAGCGCCAGGCGAATAGATTCTAGAATTCTATCGTCGTAATAACTTATACCATCCTCTAAAGTCTAAATAAAGGTTACTTCTTAAACCCCACAGTTGCCGTCTCTCTAGCTCAACTTCTTTTTTCATTTAGGCCAACCTATTAGCAAACAACTTATTAAGATTTTCAATGCATTATCTTCATCGTTAGCTTTCATAAGTTATTTTTTATTTATTTTTTGTTATCACTAACATTAATGGAGTGAATTAGGTACCTCTAGTATTTCAATCACCTGAGGTTCTTGATCAAAACTCCTTGATAAGTAATTTGCGAAAATCATATCTTTTCCCATTAAATACCTACTCTAAATATATTTATATTTCATTAATCGGAGCTTCATTTTTTGTAAACGGAATGAAGCTATTTTATTCACTAATTTTCTCATAACATTTCGGCCATAAGTATGGTAATGAAACTTTGTATAAGCAAATACAATCGCTAGCATCTTTTTTTCAATCTGCACATAGCGAGTTTTACTATCCGACAAACTCCTTGATGCAAAACATATAAGTTTCTTATCCTGAAGAAGAACACTACCTAACCCAAACTGTGAGACATCAGTCTGAATAACAATGACTTTGTTTTCATCAAATTTGCTAAGCAAAATGGTAAATTTCTTTTTGATTTTCTTCACACAATTTTTCTGACTTTGTGTCCAAACAAAGCAAACGTCTTTTTTTAGTAAATCAATGAGAGGTTTAGAAATTGTGACTAAGTTAGGTATAAAATCCCTTATGGAGTTAATTACTCCTAGTCATTTTTGCAAATCTTGTTTACTTTAAACAATCAATTGCTTTGACTCTATCTTCATCTACTTTTAGACCTATGGCAGATATTTTGTGCCCCAAATAAGAAACTTCTGATTGTCGAAATTGAACTTTTTGTTTATTTTTGATACCCATTTGTCTTGGTCCTCCCATGACTTGTCTAAAAATTTTATCGTATTCTTTTACACTCTCGGCGAATATTAAGACAAAATCTTATGTAAATTGCCACATCAGGTAAATCTGCGAAATCATCTTCATTGAGTCTTTGGAACAATTCTGGTGCACAGCTTAAGGGGGGGCTAAGGTTAATTCGTACGAAAAAAGGCATGTTTTTGTGAATTTTTTGTGACGACACAGTTAAAATCTCTTTGTTAAAACTAATAGTACATTAAAGTATGACATTTGAAGAATATTGTATAAAATTTTCACGAAGAAATATTGAAAAACACGGCAATGACAGCAATTATTCGGACGTGTCTCGGAAAAAAGTAGAATTGCGGTGCCCCTCATAACTGGGTGCTGGATCATCCGAAATCAAAAAATCAAAGTTCATTCGTTAGATATTAGTTTTCCCCAGGTAACGCTGGGGGGGTTTTTCGAAATTTTAATTTTTCACTTTTTTGGAACACTTTGAAGGGAAAAACGCGATTTTTTGCTAAAAAAATCGACTAATTTGTTATTGTAAAATAAAAATTATTAACAAATTTGAAAAAAACTCTCCAGCGTTACCTCGTAAATTATGTACAGAAATAGTGTTCAAAATTTCAAAAGGATCGGTGCAGTAGTTTTGAAGTTATGAGGGGCACCGACTTTGAAAACGTGAGTTCTGGGGAAAACGCTTTAAAGTTTTGAACACTAAAAAATCTGGTATAAAACGTTCATAAGCAAGGTATAGAAATACTCGTAACTTCGTCAAGTTTGCTTCAATCGGCTTGAAATTTTGACACAATATTCTTAAGATATTATGCATTCAATTAAAAAAATAAAAAAAATTGTCAAACAAAAAAATTTAAATACCTTAGCCCCCCCTTAAATGGCAATCTTTTAAATCTGTAAATGCCAAACGGAGTACTGAAAGCAAACAATTTACGTGCTTGTTCTGATAACTGCGCCTGCCAGTATCCTTCCTTCAAATCTAGCACAGTGAATACTTTTGCATTTGAGAGCTCTCCTATAATATTTTTTGAAAAGTCGGAATTAAATGGTTCTCGCATTGAATGGACTAATTCAGTTCTCTCGCATCTAAACAAAGTCTTAAAGGGTAGGTAATATCACCTTGTGATCACTAAATTTCACGTGATTTTCTGAGACGTATCACGTCACGAACCTAGGAAATAGATATAGAGATATGAGGTTTTATGCATACGAAAATACTAGTCTTTAACTAAGTAAAAAAACCATGATTTATTTTAATTTTACGATACAAAATGGCGGCACAGCAAGGAAAACGAAAAAATTCGCTACAGGTCACAATTTTTAATCTGGAATAAATAACCAAAAAGTTTCTTAAAACATAGTCAAAAATCTAGTGAACGTCGTAGGATTTTTTTGATTAATTGATTTTTATAGATTTTATTAGCGATTTTCGGCAGATTGTTTTCGAAAAAACAAGAAAAAAAAAAGTTCAGATTACCTACAATTTATACTTCAAACAATGCATAATAATAATAAAAATATAAGACAAAAATAAAATATAAAAGTACAAATAAAAGCACAACAGCTACGCCTAGAGAGTTCAGAAAATGCCAATGGCATTATAATTATGTTAAATTATAATACATACAAACAAAAACAAACAAACATAATTTTTTAAACTAAAATTTGAGGACGAGCGTAAAATGTTGAGATTATTATTTATTACGTAAGAGATCTGCTGTTTTTCAATGCATGTTGTGGATTTTATGGCGATACGTTCGTAAATTGGTTGGGGATTATTTTGCTATCCAAATTTTTTTCCGTGTTTTTTCTATCTTCTTCGGATAAGTTAAACGACTCGTACACTTCTGTAGCTTCTACCTACATCAATAGTATTCAGGAATATCGCAATCTTTACCTTTAATTTTTTTGTCGACTTCTATAGCCGCCGCAAATACAATGTATCATAGTTTTGTTTAAACAATTTGCAGTTCTCTGATATTGTAGATTGCCTTCTTCTGGTCTTCTTAAATTACCCATAGCTTTTTCAATTACTATAACAGTATACGTTTCTTCGAAGAGGTCCTGGACGACTTTTTTCATAAATTGACTGCATTGAAAAAAAAAAAAATAGCATTACTAACTAATCTTTTGTTGATTATCGCCATGTGATATTAATTATTGAAAAGGCTTTTATACTTCACTTGATTCAGATTGACTTAACTACTACGCTCACTAACCGAGGAGAGTTGTAATTGATCTAATCACCTCCTAAAGTAACTCCATCTATATGACAGAACAGACGTTAAAACTTAGTTAAATAAAATTGTTCGTGTAAAACTAATTATAAAGCTAATTATAGACAACTTGTTTTGCAGATTATGGATTGAAAAAGGAAATATTTTTCTCAAAGGTACTAAAATTTAAAAACTACTTTAATTATAATGTAAAGGAAAAATTAGAAGAATAGTTTTATGTTTATGTCCATATTTACGTGCATATGTTTAGGCAATATAAAGTAGGCACTGCAAACGTTTTCATTTTTCAAATCTATATTTATATTAGTACAAGGACAAAAAAATACCTTCCGGTAGCAGCCAGAAGGGAGAGGTAGATTTCAATGAGGTAAAGAAAATATTAAGCTCAGGTAATTGAGATACGGTCATTAACTGCCAGGATTTACATATGTGACGAATGATAGAAATTTAATTTCACTGTAGCTATGACAACTAAACCATCTATCATCTTGGATTTTGGAATGGTATCACAATGCCGAGAATTTAATTTCTTTCTAGGAACCAAACCTTTCAAACTCTCAACAGAACATCATTTTCTGCCTATTAGTAATAAATTATGCATTAATTAAATGTATCAGTTGATCACCAATTTTAAATGCACCAACAGTAAATGATCGATTTTAGGTCCTACAAATTGCATGTCGTTTTTCAAAGTACATAAATACTACATAGATACTTATTCAGTTATTGTTATGCAAATCAACAAGACCTTGCTGAGGTTTAGAAAAAATAATGAATTTTTCTATACAGATAGAAAACTTGACATATTTGAGACCACAACTAAGCAGTTAATCGTATCCCAGTACATAAAGGACCGAAAATTATTCCTCGAAGCTAAAAGAAGTGAAATCAATATGTTCCCTTTTAAACTTGAGTTATGGTTTAAGACCAAGGAGCCTAGATTACTTTAACTCATTTTTGAAAATTGAGGTATTAAACAATTTGGAATGCTATTCCTTCATTAATTGTTTTGATTTTCCACTACATTACATTCAACCAAATGTGAGCCTGGTCTATCGTGAAATTTGCTTTTCATAGAAATCAAGAGTCAGAGTGTCAGAAAATAAGAATTTTTAATCAACGGTTTCAAGAGTGTATCTTTACATTTGCTTCACCTTCAAAACACGAGAATCATAAAATTGCATACTTTGATCGAAATCATTTGAAAATGTCAGGAAAAAACCTAGTAGCAAAGAAATTTTTATAGAAATAGGTGATTCTGTTCTTTTTGAGAAAGGTATGAGTTATAAGGTACTACCCCCTCTCCCTCGGCCAAACTACACGATTACCATACACAACTAAGAAGTCAAATTTATACTATGTATGTGGAGGAAGCCCACAGCCGTTAACAGCAGTTATCAGTAGCTTCAGTAGTTATCAGTAGTCAGTCAGTAGCCTCTGTGGTCAATCAGTAGTCAGTCGGTAGCCTCTGTGGTCAGTCGGTAGTCTCAGTAGTTGAAGTGAATTTTGCGAACATTGTGACTAGCAATATTCTATGAACTTGAATCTTTGGACAATAAAATAAACTGTGAATTGTACACTGAAGGTGTTTCATTAAGCAGATCCTACATTTGGGGGCTCAACCATTGCGAACGAAAGTGTTTGTGCATAAGCAGTGAGCATAAGTGACTTTGATTTGAACTAAAACAGTATGTTCACTTCATTGAATCAGTTAACGGTAGAACAGTTGAGAAGTAAGTTGGCGAAAAGGCGCTTAGACACAACGGGATTGAAAGCAGCATTAGTGGAAAGATTAGCGGAGGCCATGCAGTCAGCAGGAGGTTCACGGTCGGAACAGTTAAGTACTGAAAGTTCATCTGATGAGAGCACACCCTCAGCACTAGAAACAATAAAAAAGGCACCAGGTAACGAAAGAAATACTAACGTAAATTTAAACAAAGTTAGCGGTCTAACAGACGAGACGCAGGCAATTCTGAATCCGCCCACGGGCACCTCGGAGCTGAGAATAACAGCAAATTTAATAACGGAATTCAGCGGTGACGACGGTACCAAAATCAAAACTTGGTTTAAAGATTTCGAGGAAATTTCGAACATGCTTGGGTGGAACGAGATAGAAAAGTTTGTCTACGCCAAGAATAAGTTAAAGGGCTCCGCGAAAATTTTCGTTCGAACAGTCACGTGCAAATCATACACAGATTTAAAAACAAAACTGATAGCAGAATTTGATAGGCAAATTTGCAAAGCAGACATTTATTTAAAACTACAAAAACGTATAAAAAAACCGAATGAGAGCTATCGTGAGTATTTATACAAGATGATGGAAATTGCAAGTGCAGCCGACGTTGATGAATTATCGCTTATTCATTTCATTATAAGTGGTATAAATGATAAGCAAGAAAATAAACAAATTTTATACAACGCAACAACATTAGATGAGTTAAAAAGTAAATTAGATGTTTACGAGAAGATCAAAACGAAACTCTCTACAGGCTACAACTGTGTTATATTTTATCCGCTTGGGACCCAGCGTTGGCACCATAACCCCGTGCACACAAAAAGAATTAAGTAATTCTTATCAGTCATAAACTCTTTATTAAGCCAACGTAAAAACTACAAGGAAATCAATCCCAACTTAGAGGGCGGAATCTTGCGAAACACAACGAGAAGACAAAAATTATTACCCGAAAACAAAAAGTCACCACTCACCGTGCCGGTTGAATCCAAAGTGTCGGACTTTATCAGATGGCGGTTGGTAGTGCCCTATCCGAAACAATACCAGATCAATGCCTACTAAGGCACATTATTTGAATTTGAATTTGAATCGCGGCATTCACAACACCCCTCACCCCTTAAGATGGTTTACATACTTAATAATAATGTACAAATTCATTGTTAAGTCTCCTTGTTACAATACAAAAAATTTAAGATTTGGCAAACTAGTTTATAAACGTTTCTTATGGGATAAGATAACTTCCTAATCCTAATTGGGGTAATTCTAATTTCACAATTCATAAAATTTTCCAAAGCGTACATATTCAAAATATTTCGAGTGTGTATACATATATACATCTGACACACAGTTCTACAGTTTTTCAAGTTTTCAAGTTTTTACAAATGTTATTTTACATAATCTTAGTATAAAACAGAAAATATCAGCACATGTACACACATTTAGTAAATTTGTTCCATATTTTGTTTTCATTTTTCTTTTTTTTCAAAGTGTGACCTGAGCCATAATAATATATACATAGTTAAGTGTTAAGTGTTTGCTGATTATTAAAATTTTTAAGTCTATTGTTATGAACAACCTTGATAGACCTTCCAACTCTGATGGCAGTATTTTCATCTGACACAATAGTAACAATTTCGTAGGGCCCTGACCAATAAGGATCGAGTTTTCCTTTTCGAGCTTCATTTCTAAGCAAAACCTGGTCGCCTACTGAAAAGGAAACATCTTGGCAGTTTCGATCGTAATAAAATTTAGATTTAAGTTTGGATTTCAGTAAATTTTCTTTAGCTACCGCGAAGGATGTCTGTAATTTAAATTTGAGGTCATAAAAATAATCCTCGTAGTTGTTTTGCGGCTCGACACGTTCAGAAAGGGAATTAGTTATGTTTGGCTTGAAACCGTATATAAGCTCAAATGGCATGAATCCTGTAGACGAATGTGGTGTAGAATTAAAAGAAAACAAAGCGTAGGGAATCCACTCATCCCAATTAGCTGGATCCCTTTGACAAAAGTTTCGTAGGTAGTCCCCAATAGTACGATGAGTTCGTTCCAAGGCTCCATTCGTTTGGGGATGGTAAGCGCTGGTATTAAGCTTTCTGATTCGCAATAATTTGCAAATGCTTCGGAAGACTTCGCTCATGAAATTAGTGCCTTGATCGGTAAAAATCGATTCAGGTGCACCAAAATTGCAAATAAAATGTTCGCAAAACACACGCGCAATAGTTTCACTTTCTTGGTTATGTATAGGAAAAGCAAAAGAAAATTTTGTGAGGTCATCCTGCACAGTTAATATATATTTATTGTTGTGATAAGACGAAGGAAAAGGGCCAACAATATCGAGAAATATCTTTTGAAATGGTTTACTTGAAGTAGAGGTGAGTTTCATCGGAATTCGTTGAGTGAATGAACCTTTATTCTTTTGACAATGTTCGCAACTGCTAATAAATTTTGAAATTTGTGCAAGCATTTTTGGGAAATAAAAATATCGTAAGCGTTTATAGGTTCGGTAAGCACCTTGATGAGCTCCTAAGGGACTTAAATGAAACTCCTTGATAATTTTTAAAATATCTTCTTGGTCATGCAAAACCTTAGGTTGAGAATTTATAGGACTATCAGAACATTCTAGTCTTCCAGAGGATCTGGCACAAGAACTCTCTATTTCTGTTATTTTTGGATTGGGATCTAGTGACGACATTAACATGATTAAATTCAGTTCTACAACGACTTAAAGCATCAGCGTTGGTGTTAAGATGCCCGGATTTATATTCAATTTTATAGTCATACTCTTCCAATTTAATTTTCCAACGGATTAAATGCGATGAAGGTGTTTTTAAATTGTTCAGCCAGATCAACGGTTTATGATCCGTTATAATAACAAATTTTCTCCCGTATAAATAGGGTCTAAAGTGGTTAACTCCCCACACAATAGCTAACAACTCCTTTTCGATGACCGAATAATTCCTTTCTGCCCGATTAAGAACTGGCGAATGCTACTGGAAGACCAGAGTTGTTTACCTTTTGAGACAGAACGCTGCCTATAGCAAAATCACTAGCATCACAAGTAACGTAGAAGGTCTGATTAAAATCTGGGTATTGAAGAATGGGAGAACTAATTAAGGATTGTTTCAAAATACTGAATGCCTCATCACAAAAAGCATCCCACTTAAAAGGGACGTCCTTCTTCAACAATTCATTTATAGGCCTAGTGATCCTGGAATAATTCTTAATAAAACGCCGGTAGTAACCAGCGAGACCTAAAAAGGATTTGACTTGTTTTTGGTCTTTGGGGACCGGAAAATTCTCGATAGCGGTAACTTTAGAAGGGTTTGGTTTTATTCCATCAGGAGTAATTATATGGCCAAGGTACAAAACTTCCTTTCGAAGGAATTGGCATTTACTTGGATTAATTTTTAATTTATTTTGTCGCAAGCATTGAAATACATCATTAAGTTTCGAATTATGGTCGCTAAGATTTACACCATATATGACAATATCATCAAGATAGACAAAGCACTTAACTCCGTTTAAACCAGTAAGAACAGCATTCATAAGACGCTAGAAGGTTGCAGGTGCTCCCTTCAGGCCAAAAGGCATCCGTGTAAACTGGAAATGGCCGTTAGAAGTACTAAATGCGGTTTTTGCGCTATCTTCCGGATCCATGGCGATCTGATGATATCCTGTGGCTAGGTCTATGGTGGAAAAATAACTAGCCTTTCCCAATTGGTCCAAAATTTCAGGTATATTCGGGAGTGGAAAGATGTCATCAACGGTAATTTCATTTAACTTGCGATAATCAACAACTAGACGCCATTTCTTATTCCCATCTACTGCCTTCTTTGGAACAATTAAAAGAGGAAAATTCCAGGGACTTTTACTAGGTTCAATACTTCAGTGTAGAAATACCTTCCAGGGAGGAGTGGAAGGAGTGTGAGGTCACACAGACCTTCGACCTTCTGGTATTTACGGACGGGTCTAAATCCGGCAGGGGAGTTGGAGCTGGTATATTTTCCGACTCACTCGGTATCAGGGAGTCTTTTCGCCTTCCTGATCATGCCAGCGTGTTCCAGGCGGAGCTGCTGGCTATAACGAAGGCCTGCGAAGCACTCGCTCGTCTAAACCAAACTTGCAACATCGCGATCCTCACGGACTCACAAGCCGCCATCAGAGCACTTGATGCGGCAAGCCTTTCATCTAGATTGGTGGAGAGCTGTCGTGAGCAACTAATCCTGTTGGGACAGCGCCATACCGTTACCCTCTTGTGGGTTCCAGCTCACAGGGACCTAACAGGTAACGAGTCGGTCGAAGAGGCGGTTTACACTTCCATGGAAACTATCAGGAAGGGTATTCTGTCGCACTTTCTCTCAATCGCGAACGAAAGGTGGGCGGGTCTCGAAACATGCGCCGTTTCTAGGAAGACTTGGCCTTCTTTCAATCTAGGGAGGACGCAGGAGCTCCTCAAGCGAAATCGTGTTGACATCGCCAGAGTAGTAGCGATTCATACGGGCCACTGGCATATTGGGGAGCACGCAGCTAAGCTGGGGATCCCCTTCAATAGTCACTGCCGCAGCTGCAAGGATCCAGCTGAGAAGGAGACTCTTTCACACTTCCTGTGCAGCTGCCCGGCCTTAGCAGGGGCTAGGCATCGGGCGCTGGGCAAGCAATTTCTCGACTGCATTAGCGATGTATCTTCGTCCAAGATCGGGGAGATAGTTCTTTTTCTGAATTCCACAGGTTGGCTCTGATCTCGGACTTTCTATCACACGTTAACGCCCGGGTATACCCTTGGGGATTCTGTGGTTTCAAAATGGCGCACTTGCGTTAATTGGACCCCGATGTGGAATTGGGGTCGCCACTTAAACCAACCAACCAACTAGGTTCAATAATGCCATCATGTAGCATGTCAGAGACTTGATTTAAAATTTCTTTCTTAGTAGCTTCAGGTAATCTATACGGCTTAACATATATGGGCTTTGAATTCGTTTCAAGAGGTATAGAATGGTATGCGGCATCAGAAACAGATAGTTTATCTCCATCCAAATGAAAAATGTCGTTAAATGATCGACATATATTTAGTATAGATTCTCTTTCCTGGGGATGTAGATGATCGAGAGACAGTTTAGATTCAAGGGTAGTTAAACGATCAGAGATTCTATTCTTATTGGAATCGATATGAAAAACTTCGAATTCGTCAGGAGAAACTATATTGAGTCTGTTACTCAATAATGAAGGAGTAAGTTCAAAAGGTTCCTCCGCTGCGTTAACAAAACTGCATATTGCATTTCCATTTTCAATTTTCATAAGGCAATTTGCTGCATAAACATTTGAGGAAATTTCCTTCGATAGGCAGAGGAGTTCCGAATTTTCAGGATAATTAAGAGGAATGTTTACAAACCTTTCAGACCTAGGAGGTAATATAATACTTGGGTATTGGGAACATAAGTTGAAAGTCAACTGGGTTGGATAACCAGTTATAAGTACCTGTCGTTTAAAATCTAATTGACATTTAAATTTCATTAAAAAATCCTTTTCTATTATACCGGTGAAAGAAATTGGAAAATCCTCACGCACTAGGTGGAATGAATGACTTAATATTAAAGTGGGATTGATTGTAAATGTCATATCACAAGTCGCTATTGTCTCGATCGTTTCAGAAGAGATCCCCTTTATCTTACACCTTTTATTGGGATCACATAAGGTGTTGCCGTCCACATAATTTCGTTTTATAATACTTAAATCAAAACCTGTATCAATGAGAAAAACGGATTTTTAATATTCATTTCATTGAACTTTAATTGGATGAAACGATTATCCGCAATACTTTCTATAGTTAAGTTATGTGAAATGGAAAGCTCTGGGTGTGGAACAGTGTTGTTAATTACATAAAATTCGTTACTTGATGAGGATGCCTGGAAATTAGCACCATTTAAAGAAATGTCGGAGTTAAGAATAGCAGGTGATTTCGAAATGACGTTAAGCAGAGGACGAAGGGGTTGATAAAGAGGGCTTAACGTGGTGTGACTGCCACGGGATTTCTTATAAGGCAAAATGGAGCTACCAGCATGAGAGTCTCTTTTCTTGTTACACTGTTCCTTACCTTTTATTAATATATAAGAACGATTAAGACACTCTATTTCATGTCGCAGACTCGCAGGTGAGTGTCGGTAGGAGCCCTTGCGAGTCTTGAAGAGTTTCCCTGATTTGAGGTACTGGAATTATCGGAATGGGCAGTCGTACCAGGTTCAGAGTTATATAAGCGTTTGTCGTCTTTTCGTTTTTTTGTTTGACACTCTGAAATATGATGACCTGTTTTACGACAGTAGGCGCAAATAATATTCACCCTTGGAAAGGAACGATTATTGGATTGATTTAGAGCACCAGATCGCTGAGAACTGACATTACTGGGCAAAGCTGTTGAACCAACCAACCGAAAACATTTGGAAGCAACATGTCCTGTTTTATTACAGAGCTGACATCTGATAGAACTGGGATTGGAACTAGAAGCCATGGAATTACGAAACTTATTCTGTGTTATGATCTCTTCTTCACAGGAGATTGAAATGGCCTCTTTGAGCGAATTTGGATTTCTAGCCTTAACAACAATTTTTATTCGATCCCGTAATCCCTGTATGAATGACTTAAGCGCGGTTTTTTCGTTAAACCCTTATTTCATTTTCTTTTTTAATAGGGGTATCAGTAATGGATACCTCATTTAAGGAAGACAAAAGTTCTTCCACCCGATTAGCATAATTTCGCACACTTTCTTCTTTATTCTGAGATATACTAATTAACTCGATTTGGAGGGACTCTAGAGATCTTTGTTCACTAAACTGTTTTTTTAATGCTTCCTTTAAAACACCCCAATTACTAAAATTTTGGTATTTAATGACTTCGTATGCCTTTTTCGTGAGTTTGGTAGAAAGAAATTTTACGAAGTTTGGTTTATCTTCATTTCTAAGATCTTTTTCGATTAGATCACAACAAGGGAGAAATCTATGCAGATGTGATGAGGTGCCATCAAATTCGGGAATTACCTTTAAGGCTAGAGCTACATCTAGAGCGGACATGGTACTATCGTCTCTACCAGCAGAATCTGTGGAATCACTGTCTTCCTCCTCAAACAATCTCCTAAAAGCCGCTCTTGTTAAAGGCATAGGATATATGGCTCAGCTCACCTTAACACTAGAACTTAATAACTACTTAAGTTAATTAACTTACTAAAGGGTGTGAACGATTCTACTATTCGCTGCACGATGCGATGAAATAAAATTCACGATGCCTGTAATGATGACGAAAACTTCACTGCTCGATGATCTGATGAGGATGCGCTGACGTCCTGACGATGGAGGAAGATGTGTTGATAATGACGAAGAAGTTCTGATGATGAGGAAGATGTACTGGCGTTAAGGAATATGTGCTGGGCTGAGGAAGATGTGCTGGGCTGACTGACAAATCTCCTGCTACGTAGCTACTTCCAAGCTCCTCGGCAATTAGTTTTGTTGATTTTTTTTTTTTTTATCTTTTGTTTTCTTGTTTTTTGTTTCTGACGTCGCCTTCTTTGATGTACAGATATGTTGCGGCGTACTTTTTTTTTTTTTATGACTTGATCGCGGTATTTTTCTCCGGATTAGGCAATAGTGAGTGGGATAAATAAAAATGAGCAATATTATAAATTGCTTTGCTTATTTTACGAGAAGGGATTGATTTCCAAGAACGCAACAATTAGAGGTTATGAGACCGAAAAATTGAATGCCGGAATTTGGTTATGAAAATGTGCCTATGAAAAGGATGTTCCCCATTTAACACTTTTAGTGTCAGGAACTTTAAGAAAATGCGGGATCCTCACCGCTGCCACCAGTGTTATATTTTATCCGCTTGGGACCCAGCGTTGGCACCATAACCCCGTGCACACAAAAAGAATTAAGTAATTCTTATCAGTCATAAACTCTTTATTAAGCCAACGTAAAAACTACAAGGAAATCAATCCCAACTTAGAGGGCGGAATCTTGCGAAACACAACGAGAAGACAAAAATTATTACCCGAAAACAAAAAGTCACCACTCACCGTGCCGGTTGAATCCAAAGTGTCGGACTTTATCAGATGGCGGTTGGTAGTGCCCTATCCGAAAAAATACCAGATCACTACTACTAAGGCGCATTATTTGAATTTGAATTTGAATCGCGGCATTCACAACAATGAAACGGGTTTTAAAAAAAAGGGAAATAAAACAAACGATTTTCATTGTTTTAACTGCGGCTCGAAGGATCATACGAAGAAAGATTGCAAGCGGGAGGCAAAGTGCTTTAAATGTAATAAATATGGCCATATATCGAAAAATTGTACTGATGCTGGAAGGGAAGAAAAAAGGGAAACCAACGTAATTTGCGCCCAAAACATTAAAGAAATAGTTATCAAAAATAATTCATTGAAAGCACTCATAGACACTGGAAGCGACATATCTTTAATAAGAATAGATGTGTTCAACCGTTTTGACAACATATCATTATCAAATCAGAAAGTGGACCTCGCAGGCTTAGGAACAGGAAAGTCCCGGTCACTTGGGTGCTTTGACGCAGATTTTTACGTAGATAATGTTTGTCTGTCCGCTACTTTTCATGTAGTTCCAGTTGAGGCAATTAGAATTCATTGCATTATTGGGAATGATGTAATTTCAAGAACTAAAGTAGTTTTCGATAAAAGTTTTATTACTTTCTGCAACCCGGCGGAGGAAAATTGTATAATGCATATTGCGGTAGATAAGTTGAATGAAGTAGATGTACCAAAAAAATACAAATCAGAGGTGGAAACGCTAATTTCGAATTATAGACCAAACAAAAATACACAAGCACCTATTACGATGGATATTATGCTCACTGATGAAAAGCCAATTTTCACAAATCCGCGGAGGCTTCCTATGACTGAAAAAGAAGTAGTAACAAGGCAAATTAAAGAATGGTTATCAGAAGGAATTATACAACCATCAAAATCGCCGTTTGCAAGCAATGTAGTAATTGTAAAGAAAAAAGACGGATCGCACCGCGTTTGTATCGATTATAGGCGGCTTAATTCTAAAACAATTAAGGAACATTTTCCCGTACCACTTATTGAGGAGGTGTTAGATCAATTATCGGGATCAAAAATCTTCACAACATTAGATTTGAAAAACGGATATTTTCATGTACCAATAGGTGAACGTAGCAGAAAATACACAGCATTTATTACAGCTGACGGTCAACAAAAGTACCATTCGGATTAACTAATTCACCAGCCGTGTTTCTGCAGTTTATTCATTTAATATTTCGCGATTTATCTACGAAAGGTATTGTCCAAACATATATGGATGATTTAATAATAACTGGAATAAATGAAGAAGAAAACCTGCGAAAATTAAAAGAAGTTTTAAAGGTTGCGGCAGAAAATGGGCTAAACATCAAATGGTCTAAATGCAGTTTTTTGAAGCATCGCATCGATTTTTTGGGGCACACGATAGAAAACGGAACAATCAGTCCAGGCGAAGATAAAGTAAAGGCAGTGAAATATTTTCCGGAACCTAGAAATATTAAAGAATTACAAGCTTTTCTCGGACTGACAGGATTTTTTAGAAGGTTTATCCAAAACTACTCTTTTAAAGCGGCCCCTTTAACCAAATTACTGAAGAAGAACATGAATTTCCAAATAGGAAGTGACGAGAGAAAAGCAATAACAGAACTAAAAATAGCACTTACAACGAAACCAGTGCTTCATATATTTCAACAAAATGCTAAAACTGAGTTACACACTGATGCGAGCAAAAAGGGATGTGGAGCAATATTAATGCAACTTCAAGATGATCTGAATTACCACCCTGTATATTTTTACAGTCGAAAAAATACACAGCCAGAAGAAAGATACCACAGTTATACGTTGGAAGTTATGGCAATATATCTAGCACTCAAAAAGTTCCGAATTTATTTGTTGGGAACAAAATTCAAAATTGTAACAGATTGTATTGCTTTTAAACAAACGGTCGAAAAGAAGGATCTCCCAGTATCAGTTACCCGGTGGGTTATGTTTATGCAGGAATTCCAATTTGAGATAGTGCATAAAATGGGAAAAGCTATGAAACATGTAGACAGTTTAAGTCGTTATTCAAATATATACATTGTCGAGGAAGAATTGCTAACAAGAATTAGAAAAGCACAGGAAACGGATCAGTTTATAAAAGCAATAAAGGAGATATTAAAAAACAGGAATTATGAAGATTATTTTATGAAAGCTGAGCTTTTGTTTAAATATAAGGATAGAAAAGAACTTCTGGTGGTGCCCAGACGAATGGAGTATGAGATTATTAAAATGAAACATAATGAGGGACATTTTGCGGTACAAAAGACTATGCATCTAATAAATAACGAATTTTTCATACAGAAACTAGAGGCGAAAGTTCAAGAATGCATTGCAAATTGTATAAGTTGTATATTGTCCCAAAGAAAAACTGGGAAAAAAGAAGGGTTTCTTCATCCTCTGGATAAGAAAGATAAACCACTACAAACCATTCATTTGGATCACATAGGGCCCATGATAGCTACATCGAAGCAATACAAATACATTTTATCAGTAGTAGATGGGTTTTCCAAATATGTCTGGATCTTTCCTACAAAGACGTTATCAGCAGAAGAAGTACTACGGAAACTAAAGGATCTGCAACAAAATTTCGGTAATCCGAAACGATTCATCACAGACCATGGAACAACGTTTACGTCGCATTGTTTTGAAGAATTTTGTAAAGAAGAAGGCATCAGTCACATTTTAACAACGACAGGAGTACCGAGAGGAAACGGGCAAGTCGAAAGAATAAATTAAATCGTCGTTGATGTTTTAAAAAAGCTCTCAATGGATGCGCCGGAAAAATGGTATAAATGGGTTCCTAGAGTGCAAATAACTATAAACAGTACTTTCCAACGAGCTATACAAAGAACACCTTTCGAAATTTTTTTTGGAATCCCTATGAGAAAAAAAGATAACATGGAAATACATGCCTTAATAGAGAAAGCAGCGCTCGAAGAATTTGACGAAGAAAGGGATAAGATGCGTTATGAAGCAAAAAAACAAATAGCTAAGATTCAGGACGAAAATAAAAAGAGCTTTAATAATAAAAGAAAGAAGGCAACAGAATATGCAGTAGGCGATCTTGTCGCAATAAAAAATACACAATTTAAGGTGGGTAATAAACTCACTAACGATTTTTTAGGTCCTTACGAGGTCACAAGAAAAGGACGTCATGGACGATACACTGTGAGAAAATGTACGGACAGCGAAGGCCCGAGGGTTACATCAACAAGTTGTGACAATATGAAGCGTTGGAGGTGGGAGGAAGACGCCGAAGATCTTCTTCAAGATGAAAACTCAGACAACTCGTTCGGGCCGAACGAATTGTAGGAGGGCCGAGTGTGGAGGAAGCCCACAGCCGTTAACAGCAGTTATCAGTAGCTTCAGTAGTTATCAGTAGTCAGTCAGTAGCCTCTGTGGTCAATCAGTAGTCAGTCAGTAGCCTCTGTGGTCAATCAGTAGTCAGTCGGTAGCCTCCTGTGGTCAATCAGTAGTCAGTCAGTAGCCTCTGTGGTCAGTCGGTAGTCTCAGTAGTTGAAGTGAATTTTGCGAACATTGTGACTAGCAATATTATATGAACTTGAATCTTTGGACAATAAAATAAACTGTGAATTGTACACTGAAGGTGTTTCATTGCAGATCCTACATGTATGTAAACTTTGATCGACAGCCTTGATAAAAATATGAGAAATATAGATTCTAAATGATTTTTGCATAAGGGACTGTAATGCTGAATTCCCCACCCCTTGGCCGATTTTCCCAACTCGCGAACATAGCTGAGATATTGCCATGGAGAATATGTTAACCAAGTTTAATAAAAATCGGTTAAGAATTATACGATCTATCTATATGGAATTAAATTAAAATATATGGCGAGGTAAAACTTCCCTTTCTCTTTTCTAAATCCCGCCTTTTTGTTAATAGGACCTAGATTTCTAGCCAATAATAAATGAATGGGCAAAGTTGTATCAGAATCCATTTAGAAATACGGCAGCTATCGCGGTAATGGAATCACTTTTAGAAACAGATGTAGCCCTATCACTCCTTTAACCGATCACTTCCACTTTTTAAAACGACTTAGAACTACATATGGTTAATGTGTATGCTAATTTTAGTCAATAGCGGTTGAGAAATACGAAAGATTTGAGGTCCAAATGATTTTTAATAACATGGCCCACCCCCTTGACCTTGAGGGGAATCCTCTTATATAAGAACTTAACTGAGATATTGGCAGGATAAACGTACGGTCGAAATTTAGTAAAACCACAGACTCTAAAACTAATCAGACTATTCATATGGCCCATCTCGAAGAAAAATTCTAAGTCCCAAGTATGCTCACATCAGGGTATTGCTTTCCAATGAGACTTCCACGCACAAGCAGTCGGCCAGCAGCGCGGCAGTCCCAGAGCCTGCGCCTCATCGGTGCGCTTTATGGAAGGGACTCGGATGTGGAAGGTTCTTCTGCTTTCCGTTCCCTTTTGCCCCTTGCACTATGCTGTGCCTTGCAGGGTTGCGCTAAGGTGAAGCGTGAGGGGGATTCATTTGAATTTTTCAATGAATGAAATCTTTAAGGGTTTTTGGTGTCGAGGTATTTTTGACCATTTTGAAATTAATCGCTTCAAAAAAATGTTTATATACAGTCACTGATATGTATAATAAATACTCTTTATTGGAGTCTCGATTTATTTTGTAGTATTTCTGAATAAAAACCCTAAAAATGCCTTTTTTTCAGCTTCTAGAGTGGCCTAACCCCGCCACTGTATGTCAACGACTTTTCAATGTGCATGAACAGATTTTTGAAAAATATGTATATATCTCAAATATATAAAAAAGCAATTATGTTGTAGACAAATGTACAGAGGAAATTAAAAAAGACTTCCCCAAGTGCTTTCAGGAACAGGATTCTTGCTATCAACATAAAGTACACATAGTAAACTTCATAATCTTAAGTCTTTTAAGAAAAAACTTTGCTTGGATGGCCAAAAGTAAACCTGTAAATTCAAAATTTTGTATTCTGAAGTAGGTAATAGAAATTAAAATTAAAACATATTTACTATTGAACTGACATAATCATAAAATTTTGCACTGACTTTAAATATAATTTAAGTTTCTCAAGCCCTCCCATTTACAAGTTTGACATATTTTGTTCCTCTGTATAAAAATATGTTTCATCATAATGCACGAATTTTTCGCAGGGATAATTTTAAAAATAGATATTCTCTAAGCTGATAAAAATCTCTATATGAATTAAATTAACTCTTTCAAACAAATAAAAATTAAACTCTTTGCAAATTTGCATCCAAAACGATTCCTAAAAATTATTGCTTTAATTATTATTTACAATTTTAGTCAAAAATACCTCGACACCAAAAACCCTTAAAGATTTCATTCATTGAAAAATTCAAATGAATCCCCCTCACGCTTCACCTTAGCGCAACCCTGCAAGGCACAGCATAGTGCAAGGGGCAAAAGGGAACGGAAAGCAGAAGAACCTTCCACATCCGAGTCCCTTCCATAAAGCGCACCGATGAGGCGCAGGCTCTGGGACTGCCGCGCTGTTCGCCGACTGCTTGTGCGTGGAAGTTTCATTGGAAAGCAATACCTTGATGTGGGCATACTTGGGACTTAGAATTTTTCTTCGAGATGGGCCATATGAATAGTCTGATTAGTTTTAGAGTCTGTGGTAAAACTAAAAAAATAAAATTTTTTTTATGATTTCATATTTGTGGAAAGTGATAAATTTTCTACTTTATTTACTTTATTTACTTTACGAAACACCAAAATAATTTCTAGTATCATACGAACATAGTTTTAATGTTCCATATATATATTCTCTTCCCTCAATATTGACTGTTATGTGATCCAGCTTCACATTACCCTCTGGCACGGTTATTATAGAAATTGGATTTTCATAGTCCTTCCATTCAGCGTACCCAATTAAATAAGTAGAATTAGAGAACTAGAAATAAGCTTTTGAGTAAATATTCCCAAAAGTAGTACTTATAATCATTTACCTTAGTTTTCTCCAGTACATCCTTTTTTTTTAAACTATGCATATTGTACTCGTCACAATGTACAGAGCTATAATACTTGATTAGATCCTTCTTGCCTCTACTCCAAATTACTGGATCACTTGTTCCATAAGCATAAGTGCCAATGAACAGGAACATAAAGCAAAACGCAATTTTCATCTGAAATAAAAATATATTATTAAAGTTTCTTAAGGGATAACACCACTCTAGAGGCCGAGAAATAAGCGTAAATTTGATAATTTTTTTTCATCGGAATGGAAAGAGGAATGGAATTTCTTTCGTTAAGGGTTGATTAAACAACTATTGAACTATGAAAAACAATAATCTGTACATATTTGCCTATGGTGCTACGTAAGATTTTTTTTCTATATGTATTTTTAGAGAAATGGTACACTTTTGAAAAAAAAAGTCATTTTCGGCCAAAAAATTCGCAGGTAATTGGTTATAAAAAAAAAAAGTTTTCATTTAATCAGAAAACGGCTACGTAGTACTATAGTTGTAAAGCTACTGTCAAAATTTCAAGTCAATGTATGCAATGGTATCCGAATGATTTTACCACCCAGTTGAGAAAAAAGGTTTCGAGAAAAACGCGTTTAAAGTTTTGCAAGCTGACCGCTTTCCACTGCAACTCATCACAACACTCATCGAAAATCGAAATTTCAACTTTTTTTCGGAATTAAACTAATTGCACATTATTCTTAAGACTTGAAAGCATACTTTAAGCCCAAAAATAAAATGTTTACTTTTTTGAAAATCCTAGAGTGGTGTTACCCCTTAAAGTTCCAATGGTCTACCGAATTATTACTTCTAATTGTTTCTTTCAACTTCTCTTACTTTTTTTCTAAAATATTCAAGAAGCGGAGTTAATGTTTCAGTTGATACTGCTTGCTTCAGAACAACGGGTGAATATTTATAACTAATTTTTAACGAAAAGCTCTTCTCAATCATCAATGGGCCAACCAACTCGTGTCGCTATGACGCATTTATGTTCGAAATTTTCGCAATTAATTCTAGGCAACAAATAAATTGTTTCTGCAACTGAGCAAGTTATATTATTTTGGATAAGTACCTTTATATTCTTAATTGAGTTAGTTAGCAACATCAATGATAAAAGAGTTTTATCTTCAAGTCAGTCTAGGTTTCATATTTGTTTCATGTATATGGAGATGGTTTGCAGGTTTACTTCAGACTTCCTCTAAGTTTCTTTCAGAATTTCGTAAGTCGTATCAACCGCATAAATAACTAAAGTTAAACCCAATGATACCTAATGAAATAATGGCAAGTGAAATGGTCACTGAAACGCTTTAAGATAACATTAAATAAAATTGCATGAGGATGTAAAGTATGCTCATTTCCTAAAAATTATTCCTATGTATTCCTAATGTTTTCGTCACATTTTTGCATTTTGAGATTTTTCTGAAAGCTGATAACAGAAAAACTATGAAATTAAAAGCAATCGACGGCTGTGTTTAATTTCTTAAATTTTTAGCAGATTATTTGACCTAGTTTTAACGTCTTTTCTTACAAAGCAAAAATGGCGAATAAAACAAGACAAAAAACCTTGAGTTTTATCTGCTTGTTGCCCACAAAATGTTTACCACACGCGTGGTTTTGGAGATCGAGAACCTGGCGCGTGTTTTAAATCGATAATTCAATGATTACGTAACAACTACTTCATTTTTAAATAATTTTTATGATCATAATTGTTAGGTTTGTTTTTTCATTAATTCGCTTATTGTTTAATCATATTATTATTATTATTGAGTCTGTTTTTCAACATAAGAGAAGGTACCTAGAATCTGGAATTATTCGTTTTGTTATGACGATTTAAATGTAAGGAAGCTTTCTTAAAGTAAAAGAGCATTTTTGCAATTAAAACGTTAATTATATATAATGATATATTTTAAATCTAATAATAAATAAATAATCGCATGACGACTTTTAAGGAAAAACTTATGCAAAGATAAGAATAAAACCAAAGAACTTCTAAAGCTACGGTTTCCTACGAAACGGTACCGTCATTTAGCGGCCGTATTATTACGGTGAAGCTACGGTTTCCTACGAAACGGTACCGTCATTTAGCGGCCGTATTATTACGGTGAGTGACGTCACAAAATATTGTTCTATGGAACAGCGTGGTAATGGTTTCTAAGATAGCGGTGATACAGACCGTCACGTAAGGTAGCGCTGCCGTCACATTTGTAGCGGTAGCTGCTTACGGTGGAGAACTCTTTGCCAACGTTTTTTGAAGTCGATAGTGACCGTAGCGGTGCAGACGTATTTAATTTTTATGCATGTTTAGGAACAAATAAAAAAGGTTTGTGTTATCTTGTACAATGTTTTGCATAAAAATATATTTTCTGTCACTTATTGCTATTTATAGTGTGCCAATGCGTTCGAAAAATCAAATATTATAGACATTTTGTGTTCGACTTTTAAATAATATTCAAATTAACTCCGAGTTCTAACTTTACAACTACTGTCATCGTCATTGTGGCCGTATTTTTCTACACCGTTTTGCTTACGTCACTCACCGTAATAATACGGCCGCTACATGACGGTACCGCTTTGTAGGAAACCGTAGCTTGAGTGATGTCACAAAGTATTGTTCTATGGAACAGCGTGGTAATGGTTTCTAAGATAACGGTGATACAGACCGTTACGTAAGATAGCGCTGCCGTCACATTTGTAGCGGTAGCTGCTTACGGTGGAGAACTGTTTGCCAACGCTTTTTGAAGTCGATAGTGACCGTAGCGGTGCAAACGTATTTAATTTTTATGCATGTTTAGGAACAAATAAAAAAGGTTTGTGTTATCTTGTACAATGTTTTGCATAAAAATATATTTTCTGTCACTTATTGCTATTTATAGTGTGCCAATGCGTTCGAAAAATCAAATATTATAGACATTTTGTGTTCGACTTTTAAATAATATTCAAATTAACTCCGAGTTCTAACTTTACAACTACTGTCATCGTCATTGTGGCCGTATTTTTCTACACCGTTTTGCTTACGTCACTCACCGTAATAATACGGCCGCTACATGACGGTACCGCTTTGTAGGAAACCGTAGCTTAAAAGTAACAAGAAGCCTCATCTCATACAATGAGAATTTTCTTATGGCGGGTCGCGATATTGCAACCCGTCGTGAGAGCCCCCTTTTATTACAAGGATGGAAACTCTTCCCATTTCTAGGAACCGGCAGTGAGTGGCCTGGATGCATGGTGTCATCCGCGGCGCTGATTCCGAGTATTTTATCGAAAAAAAGCAGAACCCACGTCGAAATATTGCATGTATAAAAACAGCCGGCGCGCGCAACTTTTATGGGTTCGTCGAATTTACACAAATCCATGTCGTCCTGTGCGAAGAGAATTCTCTCATTCTCATTCACTAAGGGCCCCCTCTGTCACCTCCCGCCTTCTTCAGTAAATAAACGAAGGGAATACACAATTTTTGGGCTGAGATGAAGCTTCTTGTTATTTAGAAGTTCTTTGGTAATACTTAGTTGTCAGAAGCAAAATTTCGCATTATATTTTGCTTACCAAAAATGTTTTTGATTTGTGTTAAATATTCATTATACCGGGTGTTTCTTTTAACCTGATATATCAAAATAACTCGAAAAACACGCATTATACAAAAAACTTGTCTAGACAAAAAATCAATATCTCCATGGGGGACATCTGCCTGTCCTAAAATCAGCCCCTCCCCCCTCTCCCCATGTGGGTGGGGATGGGTAAACTTTTTAATTTCGAATGGGAACCGCAATTTTTTATTGCGGAATCTGATTCTACGGGGAAAAATACGAAACTTTTATCTGAAACATTTTTTTCAATTCGGTACAGGGAACGCGGGGGAGGGTGTGTTGTCTGTCAAAAAAGGTTCCGAAAAGGTCGAATATCTCGCGAACTACACATGGGATCGAAAAAAGAAAAAAATACATGTCAAATGTTTTTTGAAAACCTATCCAATGGTACCAAACTCGTGTCATTTAAACCATTTTTTACTTTTTTTTTTATTTTCCTTTAAGACTCTACCGGAAGTTCGAAAAGAAACTCACAGGCAGAAAATATATGGATACCATAGATATTGTACATCTCTAATTCTTTCTTCTTTTATTCCAAATTAATTGGTATGTTAGTTTTTATTATTACCAAGACTCCTCTCCTAAAGCCAAATTATAATAATAGTTAAAAAGACAACATCTGAATAGAAATTAAAGACAAATTCATTCATAAATTAAAAGCATAATAAATATTCTTTGGAAAATGTTTAAATATTCGTAAAATTAATTACAGAAAATATGTATATGGAAATATGTATTATTGATTTGAATCCGCAATCCGGATGTAACAAATAAAATGGTATTTTTTCTTCGTACTAACGTAATTTGAAAAATTAAAAAGTTGGTAATTTTCTAGATAAGGTCCCCACCCCCGGAGGGGGTGGGGCGGGTTTGGGGGTGATTCAGGGGGGTGTCCACATCACCCCCCCATAAAAATTTCCCGGCGGTCACCCCATAAAAAAAGTTATAGCCCCATAAACAAAAATTATAGCCTCATCAAGATTGGGATTTGATAAGGGCCCCACCCCCGTAGGGGGTGGGTCAGGGGTGGGCTTGATTCAAGAGGTGTCCACAACACCCCACCTACAAAAATTTCGAGGCGGCCACCCCTTAAAAAAAAGTTATAGCCCCATAAAAAAAAGTGATAACCCCATAAAAATAGGGATTTTTGCGATATAATAACGAAACGTTTTCGCTTATTTTCCGATTACTATCTTTGAGAATACACGGCTCCTAAATTTTTAGGCCCCCCTCCCCCCCACCTACTCTAACCCCTCTCATATTATTACAAATATAATATAAGGAATAAATGCCGACTCACCAGTAACTCCGGGCCGGAGTACTCATACCGTCCAAGAATGCATGTGTGCAAGCATACATGCACTAATCAATGCATGCGGAAGTGCATGTATATTCAAATTCATACATAAGTTCACGCACACACACACATATAATACATACATATAAGTATGCGCTCCACATATATTCACTTGCACATATGTACATTGGTTATGTCATGTATTTTGTGTAATATGATGAGAGTGGGTGGGGTAGGTAAGGGGAGGGGGGCTAAAAATTGAGGAACCGTGTGTCCTCGGAGATAGTAATCGGTAAATAAGCTTTTTTCGTTCTTACATATATCGCAAAAACCACTTTTTTTATGGGGTTATTACTTTTTATTATGGGGCTTTAACGTTTTTTATGGGGTGCTCGCCGTGATATTTTTGTTGGAGGGTGCTGTGCACACCCCCCTGAATCACCTCCACACCCGAGGCATCCTCTCTGGGATTGGGGGCCTTATCAAACCTCTATTTTTATGGGGTTAAATTTTTTTTTTATGGGGCTATAACTTTTTTTTATGGAGTGACCGCCGCGAAATTTTTATGGGGGGGTGATGTGGACACCCCCCTGAATCACCCCCACCCCCGCCCTACCCCCTCCGGGGGTGGGGACCTTATCTAGAAAATTACCTTTTATGATTTGTTTTCCTACTTAAAGGGATTAAAGGTGTTTTTGATCGAATAGTTTTCGATTATGAGTTCGAAAATGAAAATGTTCCATTCCATCACATTTTTAAGCGACATGAGGCTGAGCAGTGAAAATTTGTATTCTATCTACATATATTTCTAAGAATTTATTTAAGAAATAAGAGATGTTTCAGAAGCTCGAAATATATATTAAAAAGCTAAAGGTATATAGTATTTTATTTTAGTTATATTTCGTTAATTCTTTATATTTTCTAATTTTTAGTCCTAAGATTCTTAAAAACGTGTCATGCTGAAATATTTCCATTTTTCGTTCCATACTCTTCAGAAAAAATTGTTTTTAGTTAGACTACTTATTAATTTTATTTGAACACTTTTATTTACCTAAGCTTTAAGTAAAAACAGCAAATACACTCCGTTTCATATTTATTGCTCACCTAAAAATTTTAAATGAATTCTAGAAACAAATTAGCGTTATGAATTAATTGTTGAAGAACATAGACATACAGGCGAAATTACTTCTACCTTAATTTAAGAGCACTATCATTTTCTTTACATAAATTTTCAGAAATACTGATTTCTGTTTGTTCCAAAATGATAGTCCAGGAAAGTTTTTAACAGAAGAAATTGTTTTTTCTCAGATTAACAAATAAAAAGAAGGGAATAATAAAGTGAATTCTCTGCGGTTTTAATTAAATTAAATATTCTCTTTTTAGGGTTCCGTACCTCGAAAGGAAAAAACGGAACCATTATAGGATCACTTTGTTGTCCGTCCGTCTGTCTGCCTGTCAAGACCCTTTTTCTCAGAAACGCGTGGAGGTATTAAGCTGGAATTTATATCAAATACTCAGGTCTACTGTCCCTTGGAGCTGTGAAAAAATCAAACTTCTAAGCCAACGCAATCAAAAGATACAGCCGTTTATGCCGCAAATTTCCGCAAATTTTCGACACTCGCAAGGGAATCAAAACCTACAGGGTACTTCCCGTGAACTCAGAATCTTGAAATTTGGTACGAAGCAACGTCTTATAGCACAGATAAAGGAAAAATTGCGAAAACCGCAAATTTGTAGTTACATCACACTTGGCAACTGAGCAAGTTATATTATTTTGGATAAGTACCTTTATATTCAATTGAGTTAGTTAGCAACATCAATGATAAAAGAGTTTCTTTCTTCAAGTCAGTCTAGCCGCAGTACCGGCTTTAATGGGTGTCAAACCTGGGCGCGCGCCGTCCAGGGTCGCCGCTTGCTAAGGGGCGCCGAAATCGACAATGAGTCAAGATCGACTTTCAAATCTTGGAATTATATCGATAGAAAACGAAATAGCTGAAAACCTGGATTATTCTAGTCTTGTCAAAGATTTTGCTGAGAGAAAGGCTCGACGAGTAAATTTTGGTTATTAATGATGAAATTTAAAATCAAATTTAAAATCTTTAAAATTAAAAATGTTTATATAATTAAAATGTTCTTTAAAATTAAAATTGTTTATACAATGAGTTGCTATATAAATATACATACTTTGTTATAATAAATAATCACATAAATTAAAAAATTATATGTATGTATACTATGTACAATGTACCTAGGCTAGTAATTTTTTTAAAGACCTCTTCTCTTTGTAACACAATTTTTTCATCAAATTGCCATCAGTTAAAGCTGGCTGTTTCTTTTAATTCAGGATTTAGGATTATTGACTGATGCTTTTACCTTTAGATTAATCACAGTTAAAGTGCGGGTTTATAATTTCGACGCAATTCTTCTTTTTTCTTCAGGAAGGGTCTAAAGAAGAAATTTATATTTTTTATCTTTATGTAGAGCAGATAGAACTTTCTTTAGATTCATTGAGCTGTACCGCAAAAAAAAATAATTTTTTTTAAGATTTGAAAAATAATGTACCTTCCGCATTTGAGATTGAGGATATGAAAGGAAGAAGGCGAAGGCGCCAGCCGCGCGCTACTTTTAGGGGCGCCATATTAGCACTTTTCCCAAGGCGCTGATTTCTCTAAAGCCGGCACTGAGTCTAGGTTTCATATTTGTTTCATGTAGATATATGGAGATGGTTTCCAGGTTTACTTCAGACTTCCTCTAAGTTTCTTTCAGAATTTCGTAAGTCGTATCAACCGCATAAATAACTAAAGTTAAACCCAATGATACCTAATAAAATAATGGCAAGTGAAATGGTCACTGAAACGCTTTAAGATAACATTAAATAAAATTGCATGAGGATGTAAAGTATGCTCATTTCCTAAAAATTATTCCTATGTATTCCTAATGTTTTCGTCACATTTTTGCATTTTAAGATTTTTCTGAAAGCTGATAACAGAAAAACTATGAAATTAAAAGCAATCGACGGCTGTGTTTAATTTCTTAAATTTATAGCAGATTATTTAACCTAGTTTTAACGTATTTTCATACAAAGCAAAAATGGCGAATAAAACAAGACAAAAAAGCCTTGTGTTTTATCTGCTCTTTGCCAACAAAATGTTTACCACACGCGTGGTTTTGGAGATGGAGAAACTTGCAACTGTTTTAATATCGATAATTAAATGATTACGTAAGTACTACTTCGTCTTTAAATAATTTTTATAATAATAATTATTGTTACGAGTGTTTTTTCATTAATTCTCTTATTGTTATATAATATGATTTATTATTATTATTATTAATTTGGTTTTCAGCATAAGATAAGGTACCTAAAATCTGGAATTTTCTGTTTTATTATGGCAATTAAATGTAAGGAAACTTTCTTAAGTGAAAGATCGTTATTGCAATGAAATGGTTATATGAAATAATATTTTAATATTAATAATGAATAAATTATTTAATTTAAAACATAAAACTGAAATCAATAACGCCGAACGAATATCCACAAAAATGTAAGATGTAGCAGATTTGCAAAATGTTCAGTTCAGACATTCAGTTATAAAATAATAGGAACATTCAACAATTCTCATTTAAATTGCCTTATGAAGAAATCAAAAATGGAAACTTTGAGAGTTTCGGCAAATAAAATAAAACAAGAGAGAGCAGTATGATTGATTGAGGTACAAGGTGATTCTATGACAGTGTGTTTAAGGGAATTTCTCGTTATTTTGTAAAAAATGAGACCAATAGAAATAATGATTTTGTGGTGAAATTTATAGTGACTTAACACTTACATATGCCTCTGTGTTCTCATCTTCGCTCGAAACCGAATTCGTAGAGAAATTTTATTCTTCTACATCAACAAAATTGCAACAACTTGACAACTATGAGTGTGACGTGTCATGATCTATGTTAAATCTCACACAGAATCGAAAATTTATAAATTTAGAAACCTGAGTTCTGGAAAAGAGTTAAAAACACTTAAATCATTTTTATACTTCGCTCCGTTTGTTTGTTTCTTCATCCACAACTCGTACATATTCCATCGAATTTTAGCAAAATTGTGGGGTTCAGAGGAATAATGGCACCAAGATCCAAAAAATAGACATTTCGTTAATTTTTTCAATAGTCTTTGGTGCAAATGTGGATTTCACTGTAATAGTCAGAAGCGAAATTTCACATTTAATATTGCTTACCAAAATTTTTTTTGATTTGTGTTAAATATTCATCATACATCAAATTTCGATTAATTCGCAGTGAAATTGTTCATTTTTCACTTGTTTACATTCTGTGTCATTTAAAACATTTCTCTACCGGAAGTTCGAAAAGAAACTCACAGCGAGAAAATATATCATAGAGTTGTATGGAATGGATATCTTAAATACATCTTTAATTCTATCTTCTTGTATTCTAATTCATTTGTATTTTAGTTTTTATTATGACCAACACAAAATTACAAATTCTTCATCAATTTGACCCAAAGTCAATAATTAAAAAAGACAACCTGTGAAGAGAAATATAAAGTCAATATCATTTCTTTGTCTTGTAAAATGAATGAATAAATATTCTTTGAAATGTGCTTGAGTATTCGTAAAATTAATTACAGGAAATAAATGGAAATATTATTGATTTAAAAATGTCTAGAATATTTGCCAAACTGAATCCACAATTCGGATGTAACAAATAACATGGTATTTTTTCTTCCTACTAACGTAATTTGAAAAAATAAAAAGTTGACATCAGCGTCAATTATGTTGCCCAGACATATGCACAAAAATATGAACAAAAACCTAAAAACTATACTTCTTATTATTTCTTTACATTATAATAGAAGTTTGTTTTAAATTGAGCCCCTTCAAAACTTCACAATAAAAAAAATAATAATTGAAAAGCATTAATTTTGGTTTGTACAAATATGTACCTAACTTTATACATTTTTGGAGATTACACTGCTCTGCACATTTTATGATTTGTTTCCCTACTTAAAGGGATGAAAGGTGTTTTTGGTCGAATAGTTTTCGAAGATTACGAGTTCGAAGATTAAAATGTTCCATTCCATCACATTTTTAAGCGACATGAGGCTGAGCAGTGAACAAATCGAATATGATCCATATTTCTATGAATTTATAGAAATTAAGATGTTTCAGAAAGACGAATTATATATATGAAGAAGTTTAATTATATTTCATTACTCTTTATAATTATGTTAAGCATTTTTCAAAAATTAATGTCAAAATATGGCTTTTTCTCTTTTTTAATGCCTTGTTTCTTGAAATCGTGTTATGCAGAAATATTTCCATTTTTCGTTCCATATTACTCTGTAGAAAAAATTTTCTTCACTTAGCCTAATTATTAATTTTATTTGAACAGCTTTAAGCAAAAACAGCAAATAAATTCTGTGTCATATTTATTGCCCACCTAAAAATTTTAAATAAAATTTGGAAGAAAATAGCGTGATGAATTAATTGTTGAAGAATATAGACTTACAGGCGAGATTATTCCTAGCCGGGTTTGAGAGCACTATCATTTTCTTTACATAAATTTTTAGAAATACTAGTTTTCTGTTTGTTCCAAAATGATAGTCCAGGAAAGTTTTTAACAGAAGAAAATGTTTTTTCACCAACTTTGTAAATAAAAAGAAGGAAATAATTAAATTAAAAATTAAAAAATTAAAATTAAATTCTCTGTGATTTCAATTAACTTAAGTATTCTATTTTTTTTTTCATTGATTAAACCAATTTCTTCAGTTCGGGTTCACGTTTTTGTAATTATTGCTTTTTAAAATCAGTAAATGACAATTGTTTTCTGTTGGGTTGAAGTCGGATGGACATGCTATAATGATCATCTGAACAAAATTCGGTTTGAACTGAATAAGTTCCATTTCTTTTCGTCAGAAAGTTCTACCTCAAATTATACCGCCTTTATTAGGTACTAATAATGAAATATTGAAGCTATAGATTTATTGACAAATTTCCAATGTTCCAATCCGTATTCATGTTCTTTTTTGCAAATTACATCCGTGCTGTTTTATGGCGGGAAAGTAGCTAAGGAGCAGACTTCATTTTAGCGCTATAAATATTAGGATCAATTCGAGTTTAAAAAACACGGTGACCTCGAATAATTTTCCTTATAATTTCAGTAATGTTGAAAACTTTTTATATTAACCCTTTGTCCTCTGTGCATTTTTTTTTATCTTGTCATATTTTTGGACCATAACTATACCCATAACGTAACAGGTTGAAATTATGTTTAAAATGTACTTCAAGGTGAGTAAAAAAAGAATATATACCAGTGCCTTCTTAAAACCTGTGCTAATGTCTTGGCACGACCCTTTTTCCATTGTTTTTTTGAAGCATTCTTATACCCATCGAGTAACAGCTTAAAATTATAAACAAATTAAAGTTTAGACGTTCTTCTAGTAGAAAAAAAATAAGTGCCACATCTACGCTTGAACTCAACACCTGGCACGGAGCTTCATATTTCTCACTGCTGTGCTATTACTAGTGTAAGATATATATTGAAATTCAGGTATAAATAAATAATTATTCAATAAGCAATTACAAGGATTTCATAAGAATATTTTCTATTTATTTTAACATTTTAAAAAGTACAAATTTATAATACTGTCGGCCACAGAAGAAATTCTGAAAGAAGTTATCAGAGTGAAATCTGGCAACGATGTTCCAGCGGCGTGTTATGTAGCGAATATCGGCTTAATTAGCCGATATTGAAATTAAAATATTTTATTTAAAAATAAATTAAAATATTTCATGATGCTGAGTGCTTCACACTTCAGCAGAGAATTTATTGAAACAAAATGTTCTTTGTTAAGCCGAAGTGCCTCACACTTCGTTTAAGAAAATATTTAAGAAATTAAATTCAGTAAAAGAAAAATATTTAGAAGCGTAAATGTCAGTAAAGAAAATATTTAAAGTAATTTATTAGTCTGGGGTGCTTCACACTCCAGACGAAAACAAAGAACCTAAATATAAAGGGAGAGGTACCATTTGAGATCTCATCCCAAGAAAAATGTACCCTTTGTACATTTTTTAAGTACGGTCGAAAAAAATGTGCCCTTACGCATTTTTCGTAAGTGCATCGCCCCGTGGTAAATTGATACTTAGCGCGCGGGCGACGACCTCATTATTAGAAGTGCTCGATAATCGAAGAAAATGCGATCATAGCACACGCGCAACAATGAAATCATTGTTGCAGCATAAAAAGATGCTTGATCGAATTTTCTTCGGTCACCGACGCCGGAAACCGAGCTTTCCTGCGATCGGAAATTCGAGAGCGGTTGGAGTTCGAATTAAGAGTCAATAGCGATCGGTCGTCTCGCGCCGGATAATAAGTCTTTTTGAAGTCGGGCCGCGAACTTTAATAATTTTAATAATTTGGTTACGAAATAGCTTGAGTCGAGATATCGGAAAAGCAGATCGAATAAGTAATAACCCGGAGGTGATAGTGTCATACAAAAATTAAGTTCAATCGGTTATGGTGAGAGAACAGTGTAACCTTGGTAGTTGTAAGTACCGCAACAGAAAGTGTAGTGCCAAGGTGTAGTTAAGAATAATTGTCATTCCAACACTTTTGTGTATTTAGTGTAGTGGAGTGTAATAAAAACAAATACACCAATCCAGTGCCGTTTTACTGTAGAAACTGCCCACCGAATCATCACCCTCCTGTTTCAGGATACAGGAAGAACTCTCTTCAGCCGTGCTCGTTATAAGAGTGAAGATAAGTATTCGACCGTCGATATTAGCAACCAAAGTTGTAACCGCTCGAGTGTTGCAATATAAATTAATTGTTGCAACACACTGGGTGTAATACCCAGTACACAACAGGCGAATAGATAATAGAGACGCTGACCACCCTTGAGACAAACATTAAGCGTTTCAATTATTAGACTAGTCCTGTGTAAATGATTAAATTGTAATCTTGAGGTATCCACCATTTGGAGTTTAGAATGACGTCATCCGACCTATCATATTCTGCTAATCAAACCCTTTCATTTGACACCCATGTCTTGAAGGTTGTAAAGGAAAAGATAATCCGCCATCTTGGAACCTCCGCCATTTTAAAGATATTACAATTCTGAGTACACTATATTGCATTGTCACCGGAACCAAAGCTGGCTGCCAAATTTCAGATCAATCGGTTAGCGTAAAGTGGGCGTAAATGAGTTTACAAGATTTGACTGTTACGTACACGGTTTGAAACTGAATAAAATCATTTAAAAACGTTTCATTTTATGCTAAGAAATATTTTATTTTCAAACGCCCAAGAACAAATTGAATTCCTAATGTGAAGAAAACCCAAGTAAAAGAAAGTCAAGTTTTTCAACTAGTTGATCCCATTTTCTTGCAAGTCATACAGGAACTTCTCACTCTCCCTAGAGCTCTGTGGCGAAAGTTTGAAATGTCTCGCAACTGCAACTTGATACTTAATGCAAACAACTTATTTTACCGCAACATGTTTTGAGTACCAATATCAGGCCCCAAAGAAGGCTCCAATGAAGTGCTTGTAGGGGAGCGGGGGGCTTGTTGCAACAGGGGTAAGTAGCCACAGGCTTTTTTAATAGGGACTTTAACTTTATTAACCTATTTATTTCACTCAATCATACCTTTATATCGTGCCACATGATGTCGTCATAGCGAGTGTCCTACCAGATGGCGCAGTGAGCGCAGGTGTGCACGAGCTTCTTTTTTACCAGGCAACGTAAAATTATACTTTCGTACAGTTTTGACTGGCGTTACCATGTGCTATTATCGAATAATTTAAAAATTTCTGTTTTCTTTTTATTCAAATTTATCTACCTCTGATATTGTGTAACAGTTTTTAAGATTACTAAGTTGATTAAATATTTATCTTGATAAATGTTAAAAATCATACCATGGGGTTAGTTGTAACAAAATTTTGAGGCTTTTGAGATGTGGGCACATGTAGGATGTGTTACAGGAGACACTATTTCTTTTATTTGTATTAATTGTAACTCAGATCAAGACTGAATTTCGTTTTTCTGAAAATTCTTACAACAAGCACCTCTCTCCCCTACCTGATTTTTTATCTTTTAGTTTATATAGTCCTTGGTTATATTCATGGAAAAAATCGTTAAATTTTAATTTGACTTGGATATGTGTCCTCATCTATTTTGTTGAGAAATAAATTCTGCACAAAATTGATTATAATCATTTATTCCCGTAACTTCTATATTTTTTGAGTTATTTGCGAAGGTAAAAGTAATGGAATTTGACAGATTTAATTCATAAATAACAAAATGATCAATTGGGCATCAAAATGTATATATAAGAATTTCTATAGGCAATTTTACCCACCCCAATATTATGCATTTTTCTGTCAAATTCATTTAATGAGTAACTTGCAAAACCCTGGTTCAATTTTAATTAATTAAATTTCGACCGTCACTGTATATCCATTATCATCTGCAAATATCTGTAAGTTAATTTTTTGGTTACCACAGCGATATGAACTACGCCTAGAAATGTTTCCTTTTAAAAGAAAAGATAACGTACAAAAAAGGTTCTCGTCAACGATAAGGAAAAGCTCGTGGTGAAAACGCAAATCATGGTAGAAATGAGTAACGAATCATCAACAGAATTGTTGCTCAGAACAAATTATATATCATTTCTATAAGACTTTTTCCGTAGATTACGAATTCGTGAACGAAAATGTTCCAAAATATCACGTTTCCGAGAAATATGGGGTTGAAAAGTTAAAAGAGTTATATATATTAGACATATTTGAAAACTTCTTCAAAAATAAAGGGTTATCGCACGATTGTGAAACATACCTATATAAGATTAGATCCTTATCTATAGAAAATCAGCCATTTATACACTTTCTTAAAATTTGTTTACAAAATGTGTTAAAATTGAACAGTTCCTTGATGGAACCATCAAATGTTAAAAACTGAACAGTTCTTGGATGGAACTGCCAAATTGTTAAATTGAACAGTTGTTGGTTGGAACTGCCAAAATGTTGAGCTGAAATAAAAACGATGACCCAAACAAGTTACAATTCGTGTCGTATTTTTTGTTCAGCTGTTGGATGGTGGAATGTGTAGCGGTTTAAGAATTAAAGAAAAGTGTAAGTTATCATTCAATTTATTCACTCAATAATGTCTCCCTTCTCTAATAATCAAGTACAAAATCATCCAATATATCTCCCCCTTGGTCAAAAACAAGCTTACTCAAAAGCAAAACAAAAATACAATATTCGTAATACAACTGCGTAGCTACAAACAAAATTCCCCGCACAAAATGTGCAGTCCCGACGGTGAAATAGAATTCTGTGTTTCTCAAACCTAACTGAAACTTCAAATGTGAAGTCTATCGGAAAGAAAATTTTCTAACTCTAACTGAAACCCGAAAGCGAAATCTTGACTTATTTTCTGAATAAGTTGCATTTAAAGCTACACTGACCTGTTTGGCATGTAGTAGCTCTGTACTAACCGGTTCCTGAAAAACTGGCACTTTGATCAAAGTTGTTGGCCTTTATATACCCAAAAACTCTCCACTCCAGTAGCCGACTGGAGACAAAATGTCGGGCATGGTGAAATCAGCCATCTTAGAAAACTCAGCTGACTGTGGGCAATCGAAGGCAAATATGGCAATGCCATTAGCCTGAACTATAATGGTCTTAAGACTTCTTAAGATTCTTCGTTGAATTTGCCTAAGATTGATTAAGATTCTGTCAAATCTCAAGCTCAACTATAATTGTCTTAAGACACCTTTGACAGAAGTGTCAAAAAATCTGGACCGAAAGCGTGTCAGCGGAATTTAATATGCATATCGTGGGGCAGCAAAGGTTTCGAATTTATTTTCAAGCAAATAACTTCAAATCACGGCCACTTTAATTCCACCAAACGTCACTTTTGTTAAGATCCCCTAAGATTTGTACGCTCGGGACCGTACGGTTAAGACTTACCGAAGTATTCGGAAAGTTAACGAAAGATGGGATAAGTCCATTATAGTTGTATGTATGGCCCTTCATGCTGTCGTACGAAATCTTAAGCTATCTTAAGACGCCTTAAGACCATTATAGTTCAGGCTATTGACTTCGCCTGAACTTAGTCCCTGACGTTTGACTTCTGTCATAAGGACATGAAGTTAAGTCGGTTACACGGTTTTTAAGTATTGAGTGTAGTTATAGGCTGCGCGAGTGCCTTCATTGCACTTTATGGGAATAATCCATATTAGGTAAGTAATCCCTGTTTTCTGCATGCGTGTGGTGATGTGTCACCTCAACATTGCAGTGTAATCAACATGTTTGAGCTTGAAAACATCCTGTGTTTACCTCCGGTCATAGGGAAGAAAACTTTCGCCTTTTTTTTACCTGTCGTGGCTGCAAACACAGGTAAGAGCCCGCAAACATGTTGTGAGCGTATGCGGTACGCTTTTAAGCTTTGATCCGGTCAGAGCAAGGAGTCCGTGCAACAATATTCGTTCTTGCTTTTTTTTTAATATTGCTGTTGTCGGACTCGTTTCTCGACATTTTCCGGAAAGGAAAAAATTCATTTGTTTATGTTTTTATATATATATATATATGTATATTAGTTCATTTCTTTATTTTTTACAGTGACTTGGACATAACAGTGCGCACCCAAGTGTCAGGTAAAGATGACCTTATAGTTCATTATTTTCGTCATAATTTCTAATGTAGGTATTATTTTTTCTTTTACACTTTCAGGTTCGACGAACAGAATGAGTTTTTCATGAACCTTTGTTTCGGCCCTATGAAATAAATGAACTGGGCACAGGTGGAGGACTCCCATGAAAAAACTTTTATTCTGAACAAACCTTGATAGACCTTTCAAATAACTAATATTTTATGTAAGAGATTAACAAAAAATATATATATAAAAAAATAATAAAATGTAAAAATAGGGAAAAGATTTATAAATAAAACAAAAATGTTTCAAAAAAAACAATCAAAGGCAAAATCAAAAGCTCTAGGGCTGTTAAATCATATGAAAACTTTTATTTCAATTAATTGGATAAAAATATAAAAAGAAAACCAAACTCAAATAAAAATAATTCAGCAGTGTGTGTAGGACCTCCGGTATCTGTAAGTAAAATAAGAAAAAAACAATCTGTGAGTGTGGCTCAAGAACACAACAAGCATCAACAATAAAAACAAGAATTTTAATGCAAAACAAATACTCAGGCATTTGAGGACCAAATCACCAACAAGGGAAAACGCACGAGTGGTACCTACAAAGGCCAATTCTGCAAAATACAGGGCAGAGAGGAAAGCCATCTCTGTACATCAGGTGGAAAGCCGACCTTGATGTATAAACCCTAACAAAACACAACAACTGAGGAGGTACCCCCATCCTCAGGAACAATGGGGAGGAACACCATCACCACATTGCTCAAATTTGCCTTCTTTGATCCTCAAATAACCGAAACAATAAACTAGGAAATTTCCATTTAACTAAATTCCAAAAATTATGTCATCCTACTCAATTTTAATATCAAATTTCCTGATCCCAACACTCAGTGAATACAACTCACTTTTTCCTTAATCAGCTGTTACTTCCTCCTTTTTAAATTGTTTTTTTCTCTTGTAAATCACCTCACGATCTGCACATAAATTGTTTCTTAAATCCTTATTCTCTTTTCTCGCGCATCAACTTCACTTCACTTTCTCAAAACTACTTCTCAAAACTTCCTCACAACTAAAGGTCTTATGCTCGACTAAAATTTTCGTCCATCGATCTGATCCCTTCCTTTATTTTAAGCTCGGAAAATAAAGAAGATCCCCGGGTTTTATGACGACATCATAAAAGACCCTTTTTGCCTAAAAACTGGAAATTGAGGTGCATTGCTGCACAAATCTATCTACATACACATACGATCTCGTCGCCAATCGGACGGGCCCCTTTGCATAATTATTAATGCGTGGTCCTTTACCTAAGCAACGCACGCTTATTTTTAGCCTGCAATAGCCTGATTTGTTTGCTCAGCTGAGCGAACCTCAGGAATTATTGCCTCTTACCCATTTTTTAAGATTTCTACGCATGCATATTTTTCCTAAAAATCGAAAAACAAACCTTTTCCTTACATTTATAAGTACAGTTAAGTATTGCTCGAATCGAAAAATAAAAATTACTTCGTAGTCATTATCGAAAAATAAATATCTTATAAGCGTTATAATACAAATTATAATTTTTATTTAGCAATAAAAAAAATCCAACTTTTTTTTTCAAATAGATGTCATTGAATCTACATAAGGCGAAATAATGATTTCAGCTTCGTATAAAGTTATGATTTTTTTAAATTGATGAAATAATGATTTTAGCTTCGTATAAAGTTATGATTTTTTTAAATTATTATTATTTTTTTTATTTCAGGGATAATCATTATCTTCTGTCTTCCACTCAGAAAAATTTGGAAGCAAATCTACATACACTATTGAAATTAAATATATAACCAAATCTTTTTGAATTTTAAATTTAAATCAACCTAAAACTTAAATTTTTATACCCACTTTTAATCTTGATTAGTATTACAAAATGTTAATACTTTCAGTATTTAATTTTAACGAATTTACTAACTTTTGAATAACGAAAAGGAAAAATTTTCAATTAATCCTTTGCTTTATTGAAGATTAATTTCCACATAATTATACAAAAAGATTACATTGTTATGTAAGACAGGGTTTTTAATTTTAATGTTTGAAAACACTAAACTATAATCGTTAAAACAATATGATTAATTTAAAAAAATTATTAGTGAAGTAAACAAATAGGCCTGATTCGGTTTATAAAAACAATAAACTAATAAGTTCATTTACACTTATGGCATATTTCGATGCATTTTCAGTCTTTCTATTCTTTTTTCCTACTACATATTAAGAAAAACATCCCCAGAATGCTATATAGCAGGGGTGGCCAACTTGATTAGACGCAAGATCTACTGTATGCTAACGAAACCCTGTGCGATCTACCAATTACATACTTCTTGAAATTTTAAATGAAACGGTATAGATAACTAAGAATCTTTTTGAGGAACTCGTTTGCAATAGTAATGCCCGATTTCACAGTGCGAGTTTAAATTCTGATTGTCACTTAAGTTCCAGTTTAATAATTTTTCGGTTTCACAGTGCGACCTTAAGTGTACATTACGACTTTAGTGTTCGCTTTACTTAAGTCGCCAAAATTAGCCACTTATGTAAGTCTGTCTCACTTAGAAATATTTTTTGACATTTCGTGTGGAAAATTCAACAAATAAACACGTTATTTTTAAAAATTGGTATTTTTATTTAAATAGTGAATACTGATACGGAAGATTTAATTGATTTAAGTGATGAAGAATGTTATGAAGTCATTGTTCGATTTACAAGCACCACAGGATTCCATACCTTAAAATATATTGATTATAAAACTTCTAAAATTTTCATAAACTCATTTTAGTTATCTTTGACTTTAATAACCTCAAAATAATTAATTTATCATGAGAGGGGTATCCCTTGAAACAAATACAGTGTTCTACATACATAAAAGAGAAAAATACTTAAATTCTCACTTAGCTAAGCGTGAAATAAAATAGGACTCTGAAACCGAAAATACTTAAGTAGTCACTTAAGTTTCACTTAAGTGCGCACTGTGGAATCGAAATTGAAAATATTATCTTACTTTATTTGATGAACCTTCAGAAGCATTTCTTCCTTCATTTGAAGTTCCTTCACACCCACCCCAACCCCCTATATACGATTATCGCCTATTGTCCATCGCGTGCCGAAAACAAAACAGAACTACTGCGTGGAAGAAAGGATAAATCATCGACAATCAACGGCGTTTGAAAAACCATACAACATGATGCGCGCAGCAATTGGTGATTACGTTGCGCAGTCTACTCTACGTATTTTTTTACATATGAATATTATTATTGGGTATATTAAACTTATGTTTTTTTACCTTGCCACGATCGACTGGACTAGTAGCGACGATCGACCGGCCACCCCTGCTATATAGCTAAGAAAAGAACGTATCGCGTCATATCATTTCGTGCAATATCTGAACATATGTATTATAGAATGACATCGATGGGGAAAAAGTGCATTTGCCAAGGAATTTACTGTCATATTTGGAGGACAGGAAGGAAGAAAATTGTGTCTCAAATTTTCAAATAAATATATCGAAATTTTGATCCATTGAATATTCGCAAAATTATTGACATCAATTAAAAAAAAGGTACCTATACCTAGCTATTGCGTCCACAGAGCAGACACAGACCCTTATTCCTTTAACCAATTGTTTCCATCTCGAAAGTCGATTGAAGTATTGACTTTATTAATGCACAGATAAATGATCTGATGATTCTTTTCTTTATATTTGTACGGCTTTTCCGGAAAAGTTTAAATTTTTGATTTTTTACAAATATTCATCATAGGTATGTATTAATACCTACTTTATTATACTTTATTTTTGACTGATCTTCATGAAACTTTTTAATTTGAAAAATTATAATTTACTTAACGAATACGATCGATTCCTAACATTTATTTTGCTATTAAAAAACAGAAAATTGATACCAGAAACTCTAGATAATCTTGTGCTATAAAACAAATTAAATAATTAAAAAATAAGAAAATCAATGAAAACACGTAATATAATAATAATTATAGTAATGTTAACAGAAAACAGCTGTCGGGTTGTGCATTAAAAAATTTGAGAAAACATTTGCTGACAACAAGCAGGTGAAAGTCGATGTTTTCCTTTATTTTTGTTTACTTTTTTTTTGTTTCCTATGAAATGAGAAAGCTTAGCCAATTAAATTTCTGGTTCAGTTGAGGAAAAAAAAAAATCATATTTCTTGCCTCGTGTTATTTCCCATTTGAAAAAAAGTACGTCAGAGCGATGCGATAGGTTCGAAAATAATGTTTCGTTAAAAATTAGTAATAAATATTCACCCGTTTTACTGAAGCAAGCAGTATCAACTGAAAAGTGAAGCATAAAGTTTTGAAAACTAAAGTAAGAGAACTCAAAGTTTAGTTCAGAACTCAAAAGAAACAATTAAAAGAAATAATTCACTGAACCATTTGAACTTACCTAGGTATTTAGTTAATTGTATTTTTTATTTCAGATGAAAGTTGTGTTCTGCGTTGTATTGCTGTTCGTTGGCACTTATGCTTATGGCGAAAGTGATCCAGTAGTTTGGAGTAAAGGTACCGAACATCCTAATGATCCTAAGGAAAAGTGTTATTCTTCAAAAATAGATTTTTCTGACACGAACGCGACCATAACGGAGAAAGCATATGTAAGTAAGAAAACTATTTTCGACGGTATTTATTCAATATATTTTATTATAGGTCTTTTGTCCCTACCTTCGAGTTTCATACGTTGAATGGAAGGACTATGAGAATCCAATTTCTGTAGTAACAGTGACAGAAGGTGGTGTAGGTTCACAGGAAATTAGAGTTAGAATTGTAGCACCAAGAATAATAAATGGAGAATTCAAAGTATGTTCGTATCCTGCACTTATTTTGCCTGCAATTCCATCCGCATAGAGCACCAAAATGTGGACGCCTTTGATAAATTAATTGAACAAAAATTATATATCTTAGATGGAAAAAAATGTAAAAAAGACGTAATTTTTTATTTTAAAATAACTTCTTTACATACATTATTTCTACTTTTTCTTTGAGGAGCTAAAATATACAGATTTTCAGAACTTATGATTTGAAAAATTTTATTGGGCCTGATTTTTACGTCAAGCCAAAAAATAATTACTAATAGATCTTACTGCATATACAGTGAGGAGCAAAAGTGGAAGAATAATCCGCACTTTTGCTTTCGAATAACTATTACAAGGTAATGGAAAGGTTGACGGAAATGAAAAGAACACTGTTATTAGCATTTATGGCTGTATGTATATTCAGAACATGTTGCTTTTACTTTTTACTTCATCTAAATACATACTAAGAAAAATCACAATTATGTCGAAGAAGTCCATTCTTCCACTTTTGCACCACACTCAGTGTACGTGAGCATTTCGTAGTTAACGTTATTTCAATAAGCTTTTTGCAAGGCAATTGAGCGAGATGAGTAGTTTTTCAAAGAATTTTGAGGATTAATGTTAAACATAGCAAAATTATAGCCTTCCTTCCCACGAGAAAACATAAGCCGATATTGCAATGAATCGTAAAAGCTAGGATACAATGGACGACGCGTTTTCGTAGCGCCGCAAAATGAATTCAATTATACGAGAACCAGCCTGCTCTGATACAATGCATGCGTTGCGTAGTGATTTTACTGCGCCGCACCGCAAAGTTTTGCAGAACTCGGAACTTTGTGGGGCGGCAATTCCGTTCCATATTCTGGTTTCTGTTTGGGTCTAGGGAAGAGATGAAAACGAGAGCTATCAGTTCAAATTAGAAGTTGTTATTGTTTTGTATCATTGAGTTGAATTTAAGCTTGTTTTTGAAACCCTCGTGTGCTTTTAATACCTTTATTATTTTAGCGCATTCATTTTAAAATTTGTTGGCCCTATTGGCAGTCCAGGAAAAAATGTAGAGTCGCGTGGATGTATCAGGCAATGCTTGTCCATCCTCAGACTTAAGGGTGTAGGGTGTTGGTGGTTTTCAAAACATCTATTTTTTTGTTGTAAGGTGCGGACATCACTGATTAAGTTAAGTTTAGACTTTTCTTATAATTTTTCATTTAAAAAACTTTAAACGCGTTTTTCTTAAAACAACGTTTTTTCGGACGTCCCCCATGATTTCTCCGGAACCCTTGGGCCGATGTTACAACAATACTGGTTAACAGGTTTAGAAGATGCGATACAACTATATAATAGCCACTCACCAACACCAGAAACTTCGGAGAAATTGCAAGAGAGAATGCCAAGAATTTGTAAGGCAGTCATAAAAATAAAAGGTATAATTATGTAGAAGAAAATATGTCTTGACCCTAATTTATGTATTATTTAGCTTTATTATTCTTTTTTTCTATTAAATCTATCTGAAGGAATACAAATGTGTGCCACAACTCGATTACACTATTTTATTTAAAAAAAATTCCATCCATAATTGCATAACTATGAATCGTTCGAATAATTATAAGCGGTAGTGTATACATTCCATTTCCTAAAAATTATTCCTGCGTCTAATGTTTTGCCGCATGTTCGTCATATTAAAATTCTTTCAAAAACTGATAGCAAAAAGAATATGAAATAAGAAAAGCAATCACGACAGTTTTTAATTTCCACCAGATTATTTGATCGATGACTAACCTTTAACGTCTTTTCACAGAAAACAAAACCAGCAAATAAAAACAAAGAGAGAAAAGTCTTAAGTGTTACCAACAAAAATTTACCACACCTGATTTTTAATGATTTTGAGGTGTTTATAGTGAGTTAATACTTAAAACAGATGATCTCTATATATACCATTTTCAAGCAACATTTCACCTTTTCCCACGCAAAAATATCTTTTTCCATTTCAAATGTATAAAAATCCATTTCAAAAGTCCTCTTTTTTATTTCAAAAGTACTGAATTAATTATTACAAATGCAAAGTAAAGAATAATGAGCACTTTTGTTTTAAATTCTCATACTAATATTTTGGTATTCAGTACTTTTGAAATAAAAAAAAGTTCTTTTGAAATGGATTTTTACACATTTGAAATGAAAAAAGATATTTTTGCGTGGGAAAAGGTGAAATTTTGCGTGAAAATGGTATATATAAAAATATTTTTGATCTCTGTGAAATATGCGTCATGTAGGCAATTTCGATTAATGACTAATTCGGAAACTTAAAGTTCGAAGGGAAATTTTTGCGGGTAAATTCTTATTAATTTTTGTAATTTCCTTTTAAGACTGTATCGTAAGCTCTAATTAGTGCAATTCGCACCGAGAGAATATCATAGGAACCTTAAATACATCTTTAATGGTTTCATTTATTCCAAATTAATTTCTATTTAAGATTTTATTATTACCAAGACAAAACTAATAATTCTTTATCTATTTTACCTTTCAAATCATATTCAACTAGTCAAAAATGACAACATCTAAAGAAAAATGAAAATACGAACACCCATTTCTTTGGCTTTGTAAAATATATAAAGAACATAATAAATATTCTTTGAATTATGTTTAAGTATTTCTTACGGATGGGTTGAAACAAATTTTTTTTTTTACATTAACCGAGGTCCCAATGTGTCCCAAACTTTTCTGCAGCATTTAAATAAAGCTTAAGCCTATAACTTTGGGATTACATATTATATTATTTTCATTGAAATCAATTATGTTGTGTTATTGACAAGGTTCCAAAACTTGAAGTTGTAGGTTCATAAAGTTTATCAAATGTAGGAAATTGTAAGTTGTCTTAAACCTTTTTGCAAGCCTGTATAATGTTTTGTATATTATATAAATAAAGAACTACTATAGGTTAACCATTTAGCCAAAAACGAGTTGTGCCATTGATGTGTATGATGGCGCTCAACTCCCCTATTTTCCATTTTTTACAATGGTACTAAGATTTGATAATATATGTATGCAGGTATTTAAAAAACGCCTAAAAGCTTATTAAACAAACATTAATTTTAATATTCGACCCAAGTAGCATTTTTAAGAGCCTGTAGCAACGATTGTCAAATTTTGCTCTATAACGATTTTAAAAGAGTATAAAACTAAGTTGCCCGCTTTATATAGTCGGCAAAAGTAATTATGAGCACGAATATTAATAACAATGCTCTATAACTTAGCTTGTTTATTCTAATAGCTCTATTTGCTTATAAAGCTTAAGGCTCTAATAACTTGCTCTATAATTGTTTCTAGAGCAAAAATTGATTTTATTATAGAGCATCTTTGAATTAAAAGTTAAATGCTTTATAACAGCTTTATTATGGAAATATGAACTCTTGTAGAGCATTTTTAGAGCAATCAAATTCCTACCCTAAAGTTCCTCTAAAAGTCAGTGCTATAATCACAATATAGAGCAATTTTTCTGACAAAAAGCTATGTGTTGTAAAAGATGTTGATATAAAGCTTTCAACTGAATTTTATATTATTTTAAAGCTATAGGTGTTGGGGTAATATAATTTAAAGCTAGTTACTTTTACTTTTAATGTCAAAGTTCTTACAAATAGCCGTGGAAGTGAAAATATCCAGGATGTTTAAAAATCTGCAATCTTGGAGAAAATATAAAAGCAGCAGAAATTTTAGAAAAAGTGTGTTGAAAAATAGACATCACAGTTGTCAAAATCAAACGTCAAGTAATCGTGTCGGGCAGAAACTGCATGCGAAGTAGGGCTAGTAGTTTTAAAAAGCAAAGATATTCAGCTGCTAGCTCTAAAAGGGCTACAATAAAGTTTTTAATGGAGCAAGTAGCTGCTAATGTTCTTAATTGCTCGCTATATAGAGCAAGTGACTCTTACTGAGTATAAGAAGTAGCTCGATGTATTATTTTTAATTTGTTGTGGAAAAAATGGCTGCCATAAAAATGAGAAACAAAATTACTCCATAAATGTTTATTTCAGAGTTTTCTTTTGTCATAACTAAGATTTTCAGGTATTTTCCACTCTAAGAAATTCATTAGACATTTTTTCAATTACATTTAGTACATAATTTAATTACAACAATTTTTTTGAAAAAAAAATTATTGAGTTATTTTTTAGAATTATAAGAGCGTATTGTAATTTATCGAAGTATCTCCCCAATATTTACAATAAATTTTAAATGGTATGAAAAATCCCATTTGAAATATCGCATAAATTATTATTTTGAGTATTGAAAATGAAAAAGTATTCTTTCCATATTGGTTCAACTTTGTCAAAATATTGACATGTACATATTTAACAATTGAAGGAAGGAAGATGAAATGCTTTCTCATTTCCTCTTATTATTATTGACTACTTGAAGATAAAACCTCTATTATAAAGCCATTTGGTTCCAGAAGTTCTATAACAGCTCCATAACAAGCTTTACAAATGCTCTTGCAACGCTTATAGAACTAACATTATAGAGCAAAGAACTCTTGATAAGCTTCAATATATCAAATTTTAAAGCAAAATTATGCTCTATAAGCGGAACTTTTTGCTGTACAGAAGCTCTAAAATAGTTTTAAGGGCGCTGTTGCAGCTTAAAAAGAAACTTGTAGCTCTAAATAATAGCTCTATAAGCGTTTTTAGAGTATATTTAAAGCCTATTTTGTTACTTGGGGATTGTTTCATTAGCAAACTTTATCGAAAGAAAAAGCAGTTAAAGTGTGAAGTAAGTGAACGAATTTTTTTCACTGGGAGAAAAACTTTAATAACTTTAACTTTTTTAATTTTTATGTAGGTAGTTATAATTGTTATTTGCTAAAAAATTGATAAATAGTAATATCAATTTACATTTCAGTTAAATTTATCTGGCAATTATTAGGATTTACTATTATTACAAACTCGAAGTTTAAGAATAGCCATATTAAAAATTTCTAAAATGTTAAGTCTCCTATTTTAAAATAATAAATTTCACAACGTGAAAGATACATATAAAGTATATAGTAGGAAAAAAGGAAAAGAAAAGAAAAAACTCTCCGTATATGTATGAAAAAAGTATATATATTATAAAAATAAATTAATAAAATATTACAATGGTACATAAATAAATTAAATAAAATCGCCCGCTTTTGTCTTTAAAATACCTGTCAAAACATTTTTGGGAAACGGCGTCAGATGAGTTTGGCTAACATTTTATTATAATTCACATTAAATTAAAATGCTACCCAAATATATTGGCAGCCATTTCCTAAATATTTTGTAATTAGAAAGATTTCATTTAAAAAAGTGAAGTTAAATAATTTAATAAGTTTCGTAAACTTTACTGCCAGAAATAGACAACTCGACTATGTATTCTAAATGGTTGTTTTCATTATAGGCAAAACAAATATTCTTCACAAAAAGAGAGGAGATTTTGATCGACCTTTCGTTGTGCATTAATAAGGTTAAAACTCCCATCGAGTATCAAAATGCAAACAATTGTGTTTTCACTCGTACTGTTCTTGTGAGTGCAATAACTCCCTTAACTCTTAATCGATTTCGATCATTTTGTGTAGATTTATTGGATCAAAATCTTAATATACTTGAAAATTTGAAGGGAGTTCTTCCTTGTGTTTTGATTTTCTTAAAGGTTTCAACCAAAGGACGATGCAAATTTTGGTACCCCCCTCCAATAGCTATGTGTTATACATCGTTGGATAGCTCTTTTTGAGCTGAATAGAAGTCACTATGGCGCCTACTTCCAAATCCTTGTCCGTTCAGAGTTATACTGTACTATACATGTTTCTCCTTATTATTTTGCGACTATTTTGCGATATGGTACTCTTTGGACTCCGATTACAGTTTTTCTCGTTGGCACCAGCTATCTCTTGAAATTTGTTACCTGACGTCGACTTGGGCTCGAATTGTATATTATTGAAGTGCTTATCAATTGGATTGTATCTTAAAATGGAAGTTTCCCGCAAATGCGTTATGTGTCGTAGAGGGCTCTACCATGGAAGATATCAGCGACATCTTTTGACTGATGTTCTCCCAAGAATCCGACCAGAGATTGCAACAAAAATTCAAGAAAATGCAATGTTAGAAGTTAGTGCATGCTTCATTCATACAACGTACGTGTAGCCATGTAGCCATCAATACAAAGAAAAAGAGAGAGAGAGAGAGCTATCCAACGATGTTTTATACATAGTTAAAAAGGGTCGTGAATTATGAATTAACACAAAAAAAAACTTTATTTGGCTATTGTTAAAACTGACATGTATAATACAGTGTAACTCTGAACATACAAGGATTTGGAAGTAGGCGCCATAATGACTTCTATTCAGCTCAAAAAGAGCTATCCAACGATGTATTACACATAGCTATTGGACCGGGTACCAGAGTTTATACATTTACATTTACATTTATCATCCTTTGAGCTCATAAAAAAGTAGGTAGGTATAACCAATTTCCATCTGAAATCAGAAATACTATTACATATATAAAAACTTTCTTAAAGTTCGAATGGTCCACCGAATTATTACTTTTAATTGCTTCTTTTGGTTCTCTTACTTTGCTTCTCAAATTTTAATTGATACTACTTGCTTAAGAAAAAAGGATGAATATTTACATATTACTAAAAGAAAGACTAACCATTACGTACTTTTATCACTGCAGCTTACCTACTTTTCTTCAATTGGGAAATAACAACTAAACCAGCAATGTTATTTATATTACTTCAGCAAAGTGTTCAAAAAATGTTTATATGTGTATGTGTATTTATAAGATAAGAGATTTTATTTTTATCTTCAAGTCAATCTAGGTTTGGTAAGTATCAAATCTGTAAAACGGCCATGGTGGAGTTACTACAGGCATTCTTAATATTTCGGATGATATGAGGATATATACGACTAAGTGGGGTCCAGTCCACACTCCATTAAAAAGCAATAATTTTGATATATATTTTTTTTAATTTGATAAATTTCCAGCTAATTATTTGATCAATTGATTTAACTAAACTTTCTCTTTTCATAACAAAGAAAAAGAGCGAATAAAAAGAAATAAAAGCACCTCGTTTCACTTGTTGCCAACAAACATTTTACCAAATGTTTTTAATGAACAACCCGGCAACTGTTCTAATATCGACATTTTCTTCCATAAGCATGTGGTTTTTCGCTAATTTTATTATAATTATTGTAACTTGTTTTTGCTAATTATCTGATTGTTTAATTATTATTTTAATTATGCAATTTTCTTATATCATAAGAATACCTAGAGTTTTTGGTATCAATTTGCGGTTTTTTAATAAAAATATAAACGTTAGAGTTCGAATGCGTTCGTTAAGCAACAGATAATTTTTCAAATGTAATATTTATATTAAAAGATTCTGCAAAAATAAAGGCCCAACCATAATCGACATGGCTTAACATAAGAAACTTACCGAATGTCAAATGTTAACATAAGCAAACCATAATAACATACATATATGTAGACATGAATTTCAAAAATTTTAAAACAGAGCAAATTGAGTGCCTGTCGATAATTCTGAACACTATTTATTAATATTTCTTCAAAGTGCTCCAATTTTTATCAAAGGCAATCTAAGCAAACAAAATTAATTTGAAAGTCCTTATGTCGGGTACAGTTTCAATCGTAGGAGATATGTTTAACGAAAGTTCAACGAAAAATCTCATGTTATGTCATGTCAATTATGGCTACGTTTATAAGCTAAGCTAAGATCGCACCACTTAAGTGACGTCACTTATGTTAAGTTATGTTGATTATGGTTGGGCCTTAAAGTATAAAAGTATGTACTATGATGAACTTTTTTTCAAAATAAAGGATTTAAAGTTTTCCGACAAAACCATACAAAGCTAAAGAAAAGAATAAGAACCAAATCAATAACAACGGCTAAAAGCGGAAATATTCGAGATATCGATACGTAGGTATACATATATTTTCATAAAGTGTGGTGCTTTGATTTCAGTGACTGTCAGAAAAAGCAGAAAAATTTCAGTATGTCTTAGTAAGTTTAACATTTCAATGATTTACAAAATGAAAACAATTGGTTAGGGGAATGAGATTTTCAGTGGATCAAAATCTTGATATACTTATTTGAAAATTTGAGAAAATTATTGTTCTGATTTTCTTAACGCTCTCAACCAAATTTGAGCCCGGCCAAAAGTATAATCTATGTATTTCTTCAGCCTACTGTCGTCAAATCTTTTATTTTAATGCCAATTTTAAGGTTATAGTGTTTGAACATATCAATCGTACATGAAATTTCAATCGCATTAAATGAGTGTCTTTAGATAAGTCTGAGATTCATGAATATGAAGAAAAATTTAATCATACAAATGGACTGAGCCAAGGACGGAATAATAATGGTCATGTCTGAGATTTAAAACAAAAAAATTACACTTTATACCAAGCTAAAATCACATATTTCATTTGTAGCCTTACTTACTAGATTCAATAATATTTGGAGTAAAAAGTTTAATTTTTTTTGCCTAAATAATAATGATTATAAGGTAATTTTTACATTTCGATCGCTAAACAATGATTACGAAGTAACTTTTATTTTTCAATTGCTCGATAACGATATAATCAAATAACTTTTATTTGCCGATCGCCCGATACTTATTAAAAATTAAGTTTTATTTTTTATGGTTATAGATATGAAACCAATTTCATTATTTTAAGTCGGGTAAAAATCATTTTTTATTATTATTCATATAAAATAATTATTAATCGTTGATAATAATCGTTATCGAGCGATCGAAAAATAAAAGTTACTCAATAGTCGTTATTTCGTAATATCTATGTTTTTGATCATAATCATTACAGATTGAACTACGAGCTATCTGATTCCAACTGGTAACGGCATCGAAAAGAAAGTTTCGTTAAAAATTAGTTATAAATATTCATACGTAGTTCTGAAGCAAGCAGTATCAACTGAAACATTAACTCCGCTTCTTGAAGATTTGAGAAGCAAAGCAAGAGAACTCAATAGAAGCAATTAAAAGTAATAGTTCGGTGCATTCGATCTTTAAAAAATTTTAACATTATAGTATATTTTATTTCAGATGAAAGTTGTGTTTTGTTTTATGTTGTTGTTCATTGGCACTTATGCTTATGGCGAAAGTGATCCAGTAGTTTGGAGTAGAGGTACCGAACATCCTAATGATCCAAAGGAGAGGTGTCATCCTGAAAGAGTTCGTGGTTCCGGAATTGGGGCCTTAACTGAGAAATCATATGTAAGTAAGTAAACTATTTTTGAGGATATTTAACTAATATACTTATTTTATTACAGGTCCTTAGCCCCTACTTTCGAATTTCATACGTTGAATGGAAGGACTATGAGGATCCAATTTCAATAGTAACAGTGCCAGAGGGTGATGTAGGTACAACGCACATTACAATCAGAGTTAAGGCACGGCGATACTTAAATGGAGAAATAAAGTTATGTACGTATCCTATTGATTAATACGTCGGATAATTCTAATAAAAAATTATAACATTAAAATAATTCAATAGATTTACCACAAAAGGCTAATAAAAACATTTCATTTTATTACAAGAAATATTTAATTTTAAAACGCTCAAGAACAAATTGAGTTCCTAAAGTATGTGATTAAAACCCAAGTAGCAACAGAAGATTGTCAACTTGTTGAACTAGTTTTTCCCATCGTCTCGCAAATAGTCCTAAAACCGCTCTTAAATGCTAGTGTATTCCTCGTCGTAAGGAGCCAGGTTTGAGTCTGTGGAGGGGAACAACCGATCCGTGTTGCTGCTACGCTAAACCCATTACGTGCTATTGTTTGCTACAGAACTGAATTTAACGAGTGAATTGCATCTTCAATTGCAAATATCTAAAAAATTATTGAGTAGTAGCGGCTATAACCATACATTTTCATCAACAGGGAAACTAAATCTACCATCCTGCAAAATTTGAACTAAATCCGTGACCCCAAGACCTTGCACTCTCCTTGTGAGTTATAAGGTGTTTCACTATAGACATTTTCTGAGGAAAAACCATTCTGTAAAAATAATGCATATGTATACTTTCTGAATGTACATCTGTGAGAACTGGCACTTTTTTCCACTTCTTATCCTAAATTGCCATTAAGAATTATTGTTATTTATACCAACATTACTCACATACTTTCGAAACTCAATTTGCTCTTTCCTTGATTGGAAATTAAACTATTTCTTGTCTTGTTGTTTTATTTTAAAACTATTTTATTTTTATTCTTTTTCAACAATTTTTCATTTATTATAACTTCATTTTATTCCAATTAACACCAGCGATTTAATATGCATTAAATATAAAAATCAGAATCAGCATAAGCAACATAATTTTAATATTCGAATTCATCCGGATAATTATCAGCACGTAGACTCCAAACTTTTGGGTCACTTTTGCCATAAGCATAAGTGCCAATGAGTAGCAGCATTAAACAAAACAAAATTTTCATCTGAAATAAAAATTATCATTAAAACTATATCTTAACACGTACAAATGGTCCACCGAATAATTACTTTAAATTACTTCTTTTAAGTTCTCTTACTTTGCTTCTCAAATCTTCAAAGCGCGGAGTTAACGTTTCAATTGATACTGCTTGCTTCAGAACATCGAGTGAAATTTATAACTAATTTTTAACGAAACTTTCTTTTCGATGCGATCAGCGTAGAAAGCTTAACTTACGTAGGTACTCGTATTACTATGACGTACTTTTTGTGCAAATGGAAAATAACCCGAGGCAATAAGTAAATTTTTTTTCTGGAACTAAACCAGTAATATGTATAATTTGGGGCTTATTTTATTATTTTATACCAAAGCGTTCAACAAATTTTTTTCTGCGTATTTATAAGATAAGAGATTTTATTTTTATCTTCAAGTCAATCTAGGTTTGGTAAGTCTCAAATCTGTAAAACGGCCATGGTGGAGTTACTAAAGGTATTCTTAATACTTCGGGTGATATGAGGATATACGGTGGGGTCCATACTCCATTTAATGAAAAGCAATAATTTCGATATTTTCTTTTAAATTTGTTAAATTTCAAGCGGATTATTTGATCATTTCATAGGAAAAAAAAGATTAAATAAAAAATTATTTAAAAAAAAAAAAAACCGCCTTCAAAAAACAGCTAGGAACTAAAAAGCAAAAAATAATTGGTAACATTTACATATACGATTTCCTACCTACTGATGTGTTTGAACTCGGTGCCAAGCCAAATAGGTCCCCCGCTACACCCCGCATGTGCGACGAACTTTCGAGCGAGCGTGGGTAGGCTGAGCGATACAACCCAAACGGGCACACACATGTGTGAAATACGTTTCGTTGTTAATTCAACTCTTTATAAGTCACTAAGTATAAGTATTGCTCATTGTTATTTTTGGACTTTGGCACCGACTTCAAACACATCAGTAGGTAGGAAATCGTATATGTAAATGTTACCAATTATTTTTTGCTTTTTAGTTCCTAGCTGTTTTTTGAAGGCGGTTTTTTTTTTTTTTTAAATAATTTTTATTTTTTGCTTTTTAGTGGTGTTTATAAAGGCGGCCATCTTAGAATCCGCCATTTTGGTTTTTTAGTATTTGTTAGTCAATCCCTTATAATGATACATATCCTGTCAGAAAAATAATCTTCAAAATCGATCCATAATTGTTGAAATTATCGCGCGATGAAGTGAATGAAAATCAATAAAATTCAGTCATCCCCTAATTTTCCACCCTTTGAAGTGGAATATTTTAATGAAATTTAAATGGGACCACTTGTGAGGCATAACCTATCCATTAAAAAAAGAATTATTAAAATCGGTCCACAATTGACGGAGAAATCAGGTAACAGACATAAAAAAAAGATTCCGACGAATTCATAACCTCCTCCTTTTTTGAAGTCGGTTAAAAAGAAAAAGAGCGTCGCATGCTTGTTGCCAACAAACGTTTTACGTTTTTAATGAACAGCCCAGCAACTGTTCTTAATATCGACATTTTTTTACATAAGCACTACGTTTTTCGTTAAGTTTGTTATAATTATTATTAGGAACTTGTTTTTTATAAAATATTGAACTGTATGTTTTCCACTCGAAAAGAAAGTTTCGTTAAAATTTAGTTACAAATATTCACACCTTGTACTGAAGTAAGCAGTATCAACTGAAATCTTAAGTCCGTTTAAGTCCGCACAAAGTAAGGAAAGTAAAAGAACTCAAAAGAAGCAATTAAAACTAATAATACGAGCTTTAAAAAATCTTATTATTGTACTATTTTTATTTCAGATGAAAATTATCTTTTGTTTTATGTTACTGTTCATTGGCACTTATGCTTATGGCGAAAGTGACCCAAAAATTTGGAGTAGAGGTACCGAACATCCTAATGATCCAAATGAAAAGTGTTATACTGATAAAGTAACTGGGTCTGCGATAGGGGCCAGCGCGGAAAAAATTTGGGTAAGTCAGTAAAATATTTTTGAGGATATTTAATTGAAATATTTTATTACAGGTTCTTGTTCCCAAATATTAAGTTTCATACGCCGAATGGAGAGACTATGAGAATCCAATTTCAATAGTAACAGTGCCAGAGGGTGATGTAGGTTCAACGCATATTACAATCAAAATTGAGGCACGAGAAAAATTAAATGGACAGTTAAAATTATGTCGATATCGTAAGGTCGAGTAAACCTACACAATTAAAATAAAATGAAGTTAAAATAATTCAAAGATGGATTAACCACAAAAGGATAATATGTAGAAACATTTCATTTTTTTACAAGAAATATTATATTTTAAAACGCTCAAGAACCAATTGAATTCCTAAAGTATGTGAATAAAGTAGCATTATACTGAGAAAAAGGATTTTTTGAGTTAAGGGGACTTAGCACCTTCAAATTTTCAAAAAATCCATCTTTGTTTTTTGATAAAATTTGTTAGAATGAACCTTTTGAAAACAAAAAAGGGTAGGTATATTGTATGGTCCAGGCATCGCAGATTACATTTCGGTAAGATTTATTACAAAAAAATATTGAATTTTAACTTAAAACGCAATTTACTCGAAACAATGTGTTTAAAGTTGGCGTGCATGATTAAGAAAAAAGTATTTATCCAATCGTTCTGAAATGTTAAAACGCTAATGTACACATTTTACTGCTCAGAATGAACTACGGATGAAAAAATCGGCATTAAATTTTTTGAGTTATAACCGATTTTCGGGGAAAAAATAGATCGATTTTCGAAAAAACGCCACCATTTTGTTATTTTCCAACCAAATTTTTTTCTTTTAGTTCATTCCAAGGCCGCTTTGATGCTGATTAAAACCCCGTTTTTTGTTTTTTTTCGGACTTCTCTGAGGGCAGTTATCATGCAAGCCGCGGTTTTTAGATGTTTTTTTAATAAATTTGTAGCAGACGACAGTGGGCCACAAAAAATATTTAAAAAATGTGTTCGTGTAGTTTGAAAACAATTAAGTATATGTACATAGTTTCATTAAGATATGTCTTTTTATTCAATTCAAAATTAACCTTTGAAAAAAACAATTTTTTGAAAATTTGAAGGTGCTAAGTCCCCTTAAATAATTTTTTGTTTTCTCAACTGCGCGGCGAAGTTGGATACGGCGAAACCCGCATGAGCGCTAACTTATTTCTCCGACATATATGACATGTTAATAATATCAATTCCGTAAGGAATTGAGATATGTCATTCGGGGTTCATTCTAATGCTTCCTATTTATTTTTTTTTTTTGATTGCTATTATTATTTAACACATTTCGAAAAAATTGATGCAATTAAAAATATTGTTTCGCACTGAAAGAAAAAGACTTGTAAAAATAAATAGAATCGTTGGTTAAAAAGGCGCCAACCAATAAAGTTGGTTATTTTTAACCTGAGGACGAGAAAAAGTCGATTTTCCTGTGATATTGTCAACTAACCGTAGCTATGTTTTCGAACCTGCGATCTTCGAATTTACGCTTTACCAACTGAGCTACCCCTTGCCGATACCTTTTGGGCGATTCAACCAAAATAAAGCGATGTGTAGCGTGGGCTGCTGGAATAAAATTTGGAATTTACTATTTATTATTATTATTATAGTTATTATTGAACAACGAAATTTACAGATTTTTATAGTGCGGTTATTAACTAGTGTTTTTGTTTAAATTGACCAACTTTATTTTTTTCAGTCCGAGTAAAATTGCTTACTTTTGCGACAATTTAAAAACTTGTTCATTTAATAATTTCTTCAATTGACTAGAAATCGTGACCTTTTTGTGTAAATATTATAAAGTGTTGAAAGATGTTATAAGGGTGTTCAGAGAAACATATAACTAATTTATTCAGCCGTTCTTATCTTAGAAGATAAAACCTAGGATTTTAGATTTAGATACTCACATGCGGAGAAAACGTACTAAAATCTATATAGTTCATTAAAAAACGCAGCTACTTTGTGATTGCTTATGACAGGTGATAGACGGTTACAAGCAGACAAGACAAGCAGACAGTCGCCTGGAATTTCCAGTAATAAAACCCAAAGTACAAAGAAATGTAATATTTTGTAAAAAAAGGCTTATGAATTCATTGCCCATCCAAAAAAATCTATATATTAATACGTGAAGGGAAAACTTTGTACCCCTTTTTAAGCAGATTTGAACGCACGGAGGAGTGTGAGATTTGGCATAGTTAAAGTTTATAGAGAGAAGAAGTTCAGAAAGGTAAAATGTATATATGTATAATATGTGTTACAAATATATAATGGCTGTGTGCCAAACCAGACTTTTCTTTTCAAAAGTTCGTTCAAAATGTACTAGATTAATTTGCCTGTGCCAAACAAGGAGAGTCTTTTCAGAGTGTTTTCAAGTATAAGCACACTTTGATATTAATTAGCATATTTGATATTTAATCGGGAAATGGACGAAGAAGGTATCACCCTGTTACGAACAGCCAACACGAAAATTTAAAAGTGAAATTTTTGAAATTTCATCCCCGCCAATCGTTTGTAACTCGTTTGTATCCGTTTGTATCAAAAATTATTTCGTTTGTATCCCTCTAGTTTACTAGAAATTAAGGTTTTAATTAAGGCTTACGATCAGCCAACACCTTTTTCAAAATCATTTAAAATCAATTGTAAAATAGACTTTTGGGTACTCAATCGATCGAAAATCGTTTGTATCCTCCGAATATGCTATTGAAATATTTTGTATACCGCTTATTTTTCCATAAAAAGCGAAAAATAAAATCAATTTTTGTCTTAATTATAAGCTTCTTTTTTTTTGCCACACGAGTACTTGGCGCTCATGTTCAACGCCTTCTAGTGTAGCCAAAAGTAAACTTGTAGTGAAAATAACAACAGCGTTATCCTGTACTACAGTGCGTTCCATATTTATAAGCCACCATCAAAATTCGAGTTATTTCTGCCTAAGAACAATTTGAAACAGAAACAGTTTGTGAGGGAATTCCTCTATGAATTATTTTTAAGTATTTTTGCTTGTTTCATATTTCTAAGACAGTTCTACAGAAGTGCAGATCGAAGCAGCTCTTTTGTGCACAAGTTAATAAATTTTTATTTTTATTAGCAATTTAATTAAGTTTTAAGATGCAGCCCGCGCGGTAAGTCACTTACTGAAATTAAAAAGGGCAGCATTTTAGCCTTTAAGGAAGAAAATCTTAGCATTAGTGATTTTTCAAAGAAAATCGCCCGTTGCTAATGTTTTGTTCGTAATTTTTTAAAAAATTCCAAGATATATTGGGAATACATCTTTCGTCCACTTCTTTTTGATTCCCCATATAACTGGAAGTTTTTTAAAAAATTACGGATAAGACACCAGCAACGGGTGATTTTCTTTGAAAAATCACTAATGCTAGGATTTTCTTCCCTAAAGTCTAAAATTTTAATTTCACTAAGTGACTTACCGCGCGGGCTGCATCTTAAACCTTAATTAAATTGCTAATAAAAATAAAAATTTATTAACTTGTGCACAAAAGAGCTGCTTCGATCTGCACTTCTGTAGAACTGTCTTAGAAATATGAAACAAGCAAAAATACTTAAAAATAATTCATAGAGGAATTCCCTCACAAACTGTTTCTGTTTCAAATTGTTCTTAGGCAGAAATAACTCGAATTTTGATGGTGGCTTATAAATATGGAACGCACTGTAGTACAGGATACCGCTGTTGTTATTTTCACTACAAGTTTACTTTTGGCTACACTAGAAGGCGTTGAACATGAGCGCCAAGTACTCGTGTGGCAAAAAAAAAGAAGCTTATAATTAAGACAAAAATTGATTTTATTTTTCGCTTTTTATGGAAAAATAAGCGGTATACAAAATATTTCAATAGCATATTCGGAGGATACAAACGATTTTCGATCGATTGAGTACCCAAAAGTCTATTTTACAATTGATTTTAAATGATTTTGAAAAAGGTGTTGGCTGATCGTAAGCCTTAATTAAAACCTTAATTTCTAGTAAACTAGAGGGATACAAACGAAATAATTTTTGATACAAACGGATACAAACGAGTTACAAACGATTGGCGGGGTTGAAATTTCAAAAACTTCACTTTTAAATTTTCGTGTTGGCTGTTCGTAACAGGGTGAAGGTATCGAAGTTATAATTTTATTTCTTCGAATACTAATAAACTATGTATTTAATATACATAAAGGGGAAGAGGGAAAACTAAAAATTGCATGCAAAATAGGATAATCAATATGCGATATGCTCATAGCCTTCTATAAGGAAAAGTACTGATTTGTTATTTGAAAAGTCTACTCGGCAGCATGCTTTTTGTTGAATAGTCGACTTTTGAAAAGAAAAGTCTGGTTTGGCACACAGCCTAAATAAATTCATTATTTACGTTCATACCGTCTATGTCAAACGCATAGTAGTCTGTGATCAAATTATCGTAGTTTTATTATTGACAGCGCCAATTTCAAACACATAGTAGGCTGTGTGCATTTGAATTTTTCATAGTAACCCAAGTAGGTGGAATTTCGACCACAGGGCGACCACTAGTTTAAATAAATATTCAAAATACATATTCGAAAACAAATACCCTACACGCATTTATGAAATTCTGGTTAAAATTGTGATTTTAGCGGCAAATGAACGCATTAGGTAATGCCTCTAGATATATAAAAAAGTGGGATATATTTTTTGAAAATCAATAAACAAGGACTGTTTTTATCCACATGTGTGCGGTAGGTAATCCAATTTGATTCCCAATCATGCGAAGGTCAGGCGAATTAAATGCAATCGATTCGCCCGTGGATTGCACTAAAATTACGGGAGCAACTGGTGAGGGAACTCTTAATATGAATGATCTTAATTGATTTATTTTAATTTCCGTTTATTTGCGCCGGATTTTCAGCAGACTTATTGGAAAAAATTAAGCTGAATAACAAGAGTTCGACGTCAGCAAATGTGCAGTAATTGCGCCCACCATAATCACATTATGATTCAAATTGCATCGCTATCAACTTCTAGGCAAATAATTTGATTAATTTTTGAAAATATATTATGAATATTATGACTTGTTGTTATGTCCTGAATTTGTTTCGAAACATTAATCCACCTCCCCCAAAGTTTCTGAAAAGCAATTTCAGGAGGCAGATACTCACGGAACCCATCTAGGGGATGAATCTTAGAAAGTCGATTATCGACTCTTGATAGCTTATTGTAATTAACGTGCAGACAATTGAAATTCCTGACGTGTTGGCAAAAATTAGGAACTAAGGGATGTACGCCAATCTTATCACGGCCATATAATTCGATAATTTGGAAGCTAATGGGGTGATAATAAGCACACACACGATTAATCGAAGGAATAATTGAAACCGAGGTTTACTCCCTAGTACTTGTACTGTTTTATTTGCGCATATTCCGCAGTAAATCTCAGGTGTTGCTCTCATTTTGTTCCACGTTCAAGTTGTTAACTATCAATTTACATGTTTTACATGTTCCACCGTGGGGTAAGTATAGTAAGCATTAAATAATTTTCCAATAAATTTATAATGTAATTTTCTGAAAGAGTTTCTATCAGATAGCACAGATAAATAAAATACGGTTATTTTTCTGTGCAGATAATCAGGTTAAAATCTTTGGTATATTTTCGTAATGGATACCTAAGGTAAGTAGTACTTTCAAACAATGTCTCTATATCACGCCTACTAATTTTTATTCGTGAGTTTCAAAATTACGGCCAAAAATTGTAATTTTTAAGGGATTGTCATAAAAATTAGTATTTGGGGATTTTGCAGGTCCCGATTACGAATCTACTTTCGAAATTTGGAAATTAAAGATGGCGGATCCACTATGGCGACCAAATATTTTCGAATTGAAAATTAGTAGGTACTGTGGGTATTTTGTGGTCACGCATCTTATGGGCTACCGAATTTTGGAAATTCCAAATGGCAGACCCAATATACCGACCAAAATTTTTGGTATTTTAGAAATTAAGTGAAATATTCGTACTAAGGTACCACTGATTGGGAACCCTATATAGACACGTTTCAAATCGAAGTTTTGCTTTATTTAGTTTTATGTTTGTTGCTCAATCATGCCAAAACGATTGGTTTGGTATTTTTAATTTTTTGTCTGAAGGTGATTCCTCTCAAGTTATATGTGAAAGCGATTTTTAACACTTTTTGTAAGTAGTTGGGAAAAACTATTTGAAGAAGTTGACATGTTTCTATTGCTACTTGGGTTTTATTAACATCTTTAGGAATCGAATTTGTTCATTGAATGTTTTAAATTAAAATATTACTTGTAATAAAATGAAGTGTTTTTATTCTCCCTTTGTGGTTAATCAATCTTTGCATTATTTTATTTTCATTTTATTCTAATTAGATAGTTTTACTCGATGATACACACATATTTTTAATTCTCCATTTAGGTAGTCTGATGCACTAATTGTGACATGAATGTTCGTTGTATTTATGTACCCCTCTGGCACTGTTACTGTAGAAATTCGAGTCTTATAGTCTTTCCATTCAACGTATGAAAAATGATAGTTGGAATAAAGAGCCTATAATAAGATATAGTGATTAAATATCCTCAAAAGTAATTTACCTACTTACCCATGATTTCAAAACTTCACTGATCCCAGGTGAATTGAATTTTTCAGTAAAACACTCTTCATTTGGATCATTAGGATGTTCGGTACCAGTACTCCAGATTTTTGGGTCACTTTCGCCATAAACATAAGCGCCGGTGAACAGCAACATAAAACAAAACAAAATTTTCATCTGAAATAAAAAATACTACTTAACTTTGTTAAAACTCCAATGGTCCAAAATATTATTACTTTTAATTGTTTGTTTTACTTCTCTTATTTTGGTTCTCAAATCTTCAAGGCACAGACTTCAAGTTTCAGTCGATACTGCTTGCTTCAGAACAATGGTTGAGAATTTATAACTAATTTTTAACGAAACGTTCTTCTCGATGCGATCAGTAGAGAAAGTGAAACCAATTGGTATCGGCATGACGCATTTATCTTCGGAATAGTCGCAATTAATAGATACTAGGCAACACATAAAGTTGTTTTTCTTTCTGTAACTGAACAAGTTATATTATTTTGGATAAGTATATTTTTTCTTAACTGAGATATTTAGCAACATTAATGATAAAAGATTTTTATCTTCAAGTCAGCTTAGATTTCGTATTTGTTTAAGCTACATATATGAAGATGGTGTCCAGGTTTACTTGAAAATTTTGTAAATCATATCAGCTTCATAAATAACTAAAGCTAAACATAAATGATCCTTCTAGGGTTAAATCTGGTTGGAGACTTCGCTTTTAGGGGGCAGACTCACGCCTGTACCACCCACTTCCATTATTAATAAAAATAACACCACAAAATCATTATTTTTATTGGTCTTATATGCCACACAATATTAAGTAATTTACTAAAACACACTATGTCGTAGAATCATCCTGTACATACAATCCTACGTGCTTTCTCTTGTTTTATTGTATTTGCCAAAATTCCAACGTTTTCGTTTTTGCTTCCTTTATTAGAAAATTTTAATGAGAATTCAAATGTTGTGAAATGTTCCTATTTCTTTGATTGCACCGGAATGACAGCCCACAGGCCACACTTTATGAAAATTTGTATTTTTGTATTGTGCAATTTGAAAATTTGCTCACATCTTAAATATTTGTAGATATTCATCTGTTGTTATTGATTTGACTTATTAATTCTTATTTTTGTACGGTTTTTCTGGAAAAATCGTCATACGATTGTTTAATTAAACTAATTTATTCATATTAATTTTAAAATTTATTTCTAAATATAATTTAATACAACTATTTCATTTAAAAAATTATCTTTTACTTCACGCTTTGGATTCCTCACATTTAAATTGTCATGACAAAAGAGTTAATTAATATAAAACATTCTAGATTCTTATGCTAAATAATAAAAACACGATTAAAAAATAAAAAAATTAGTGAAAAAAATACAAGTAACAATTATTATTAAAAAATTAACAAACAAAAGAAGTACTTACGTAATTAATTATCGATATTACAACAGTTGCCAGGTTCTTCATCTGCAAAGCCATACGTGTAGTAAAAATCTTGTTGGCAACAGGCAGGTAAGGTGTGCGAAGAATTTTAATACGACGAACATGCGATGAAAAATTTTTAGGAAATTCGACTTAATGTTATTTCAAACCATTTCACTTACCTACCATTTTATCATGTTTAGCTTTAGTTACTTATGCGATTGATACGACTAATACGAAATTATCAAAGGAACTTAGAAGACGCCTCAATTAAACCTGGACACCATCTCAATATAGATGAAAAAAATACAAAATCTGACTTGAAGATAAAAATCTTTTGCTAACTAACTCAGTTAAGAAATATACTCATTGATCCAAAGTAACATTAATTGCTCAGCTGCAGAAAAGAAAAAATTATATTTGTTGTCTAGAATTAACTGCGACTACTCTGAAGATAAATGCGTCATACCGATGCCAATTGGTTTGACTTTTTCTACTGATCGCATCGAGAAGAACGTTTCGTTAAAAATTAGTTATAAATTCTCAGCCTTTGTTCTAGAAGCAAGCAGTAAGAACTGAAATCTTAACTCCGCTTCTTGAAAATTTGAGAAGCTAAAGTAAGAGAAATCAAAAGAAACAATTAAAACAAATAATTCGGTTGACCATTCGAAATTTAAGAAACTTTGATAATATTTTTTATTTCAGATGAAAATTGTATTTTGTTTTATGTTGCTTTTCATTGGCACTTATGCTTATGGCGAAAGTGACCCAAAAATTTGGAAAAGAGGTACCGAACATCCTAATGATCCAAAGGAAGAATGTTTTACTGAAAAATTAAATTCGACTGCCATAGGCGGAGCATCGAAAAAGTTGGTAAGTAGATGAAATACTTTTGAGAATATTTAATTATTATATTTTATTATAGTCTCTGAATTCCAATTATTATATTTCCTATGCCGAATGGAAGGACTATGAGAATCCAATTTCTATAGTACAGGTGCTGATGGGTGACACATGTCAAAGGTCTATTTTAATCTCAATTCGTGCACGAGAAAAATTAAATGGAGACTTAAAATTATGTGTGTATAATGCTCCCTTTTGTGTCGGGTAAACCTACAAAATTAGAATAAAATGAAATTAAAATAGTTCAAAGATGGGAAAATAAAAACATTTCATTTTATGATAACAAATATTTTATTTTTAAACGCTCAAGAACAAATTGAATTTCTAAAGATGTGAATAAAACCCAAGTAGCAATATAATAATATCAACTTTTTCAAATAGTTTTTCCCAAATAGTCCTAAAACATGCGTACCTACTTGTTAAGAACAATATTGACGAAAATATCAAAGATCATATCATATCAGTTGTGGCAACCAATATCGTGATGCTTCACGACTGACAACAACTTTATTACAACAATAATAACAACTCTTGTACAACCACACCAACACAACATAGTTTAATTAATACAAATCCATTATTTTTTTTACCCGACTGCGGCGAAGCCAAAGGAAGTTATGGTTTTAGCAGTCTTTGCATGTGACTGTGTTTATCTATTCCCTCATGATTCCTAAACATAGTTATCTTGTTTTAGAAATTAGATTGTAATAGACTACAAAGTGTTACTATACCGGGTGTTTCATTTAACCTGACATATCAAAATAACTCGAAAAACACACATTATACAGAAAACTTGTCTAGACAAAAAATCAATATCTCCATGGGGGACATCTGCCTGTCCTAAAATCAACCCTCTCCCCCCTCCCCATGTGGGTGGGGAGGGCTAAACTTTTTAATTTCAAATGGGAACCGCAATTTGTTATTGCGGATTCGGATTCTACGGGAAAAAATACGAAACTTTTATCTGAAACATTTTTTTTAATGCGGTACAAAGAATTCGGGGGAGAGTGTGTTGTCTGTCAAAAAAGGTTCCGAAAAGGTCAAATATCTCGCGAACTATACATGGGACCAAAAAAAGAAAAAATATGTGTCAAATTTTTTTTGAAAAGCTATCCAATGGTACTAAACTCGACCACCTACCGCTGGGGTTGGGGAAGAGCGAGAGATCACGTACCGGTAGAATTGGAGGGGAGGACGAGGGATGGTGGTGCGGGGTCGATATCATTGGATAGCTTTTAAAAAAATATTTGACACGTATTTTTTCTTTTTTCGATCCCATGTGTAGTTCGCGAGATATTCGACCTTTTCGGAAGCTTTTTTGACAGACAGCACAACCTCCCCCGAGTTCCCTGTCCCGATTTGAAAAAAATGTTTCAGATAAAAGTTTCATATTTTTCCCCGTAGAATCCGAATCCGCAATAAATATTGCGGTTCCCATTTGAAATTAAAAAGTTTATCCCTCCCCACCCACATGGGGAGGGGGGAGAGGGCTGATTTTAGGACAGGCAGATGTCCCCCATGGAGATATTGATTTTTTGTCTAGACAAGTTTTCTGTATAATGTGTGTTTTTCGAGTTATTTTGATATGTCAGGTTAAATGAAACACCCGGTATAATGCTTTTATTTGATAGATGAGGATATTAGCTAATCACTAACAATATTATATATAGCAAAAAGTTTGTAAAAATAATAAGCAAATTTTGTTTTGAGCCAATGTATATGTAAGTCCTTTCAAAAACTAGAAAAAGGATTTAGCGTACAAAAATGTTTAATTTTCAAAAAAACATAAAGAAAAATTAACTTCTCTACACTGAAAGAAAAAGAGCAGCAAAATTAACTATTTTTTCAGCCAATTAATTAAATTAGTTGATAGATCTAAAACAGTGAGAAAAACATTTACAAAATTAGTTAGTTTCTCAACTATTTTAGTTGATTTCACTACTTTAAATTGTTATAACAACTAATTCAATTAATTGGCTGATAATCAACAAAAGATTAGTTAGTATTGCTATTTTTTCTTTCGGTGTACAGCCCTCAGTTACACAAGAAAGTTTGCAGACCTAAAATACGTAAGTATTCAGAGCAGGTAAGTTCGAAATGCAAATGACAGTATTAATTTTGAAAAAAATTCATGTAACCAATTAAAAATAGGCACCATCTAACATTTCCGACTAAAACCAGATCGTTTACTCTCATGGCTACGAAGAGGTGGGAAATTCAACTTTTTTTTTTTTTTGAGCCAAGCTAAAGTAACGCGCAATGCCGCAATGTTTAAATAGTAATCAAAATAAATTAATAATAATTAAGAATAGTAATCTAATGATTTTCTTACTACTACAAATTTCTAAACAAAATACAAATTTAAAAACTAAACCCGACTACAAAAATGTTCAAAGCAATTGCATAAACTTATAAGAAGAAGGTCAACCTGATTTAATTACAAAGCTCTTGACTTAAAATTACAATATATTATTGATCAAGGGAACAAAATAGCCATCTTCCATCTTTCGTCCACTTTCCGAATCTTTCGTCATGTCTTAAGGGTACGGTCTCGAGCGTACAAATCTTAAGGAAACTTAACAAAAGTGATTTTTAATCTAAAATTTTGGTGGGATTTAAGTCGCAATATTGAGAGAATTGAATGCATTAAGTGATTCACTAGCATAGCACAGTAAAATTAGTGAGCTTGCAATTAAATTTTTTTGTCAAAAATGCCTTAAGGCGATTATATAGTTGAGCTTAAGATTCGTTCGAATTTGACGGCATCTTAACCAACCTTAAGGAAATTATACAAAAAATCTTATTGAGCCTTAATAGGCCATTATAGTTCGGGCTATTCTGATTCCGAATGTCGTCGGTGTAGGTCTCAACAATAGTGACTATTATGTTTGAATTAAGATCTAGGCAGGTTTTCCGATTCCGATTTCAGGGATGTTCGGGTGCATGTTCCACCGCATTTTATCATTTTTAGAATTAGAGTCTAAGCAGGTATTCACCGCTACACATATAGACATTGGCAATCTTTTTTAGGTTTTCACCAAAAAATATTGCTAATGATCATAGATGGGCGTTTTTTCATTACCACTAAATTTGCATTAGCACTAAAATTTTATTGTCAGTTAAAATACAGTTGCACTATCACTAAACGATTAGTGGTAGTGCAAACCTTATTTCATTATAACTAAATGATTAATGGTAGTGTAAACCTAACTTCATTAACACGAAAGGATTAGTGGTAGTGTAACCCTTATTTCATTACCACTAAACGATTAGTCGAAGTGCAAATACTTTTCATTATCAATGAGTTATATGTATTGTTGTATTGGTAGTGCAAACATACATACATATATGTTTCCCTATCACTGAAAGATAAGGTAATGGTGTGCATATGCACAATGCATAGCTCATACGATCAAAATTACTGTGAAGGAATCAGGATCCTCCTACAATATTATTCCATTCCATCATCTGCTCCTGTCGAAAGAATGTTTTCTTTTGCAGGAATAGTTAACAGTTCCAGACGGCAGAACTTGTCGCATAAGAATTTTGAAATATTAGTTTTAAGAAAAGCGAATTCCAGTTTTTTTTCAAACGAAATAAAATAAATTCAATGAAAATAAATATTTATATTATAATATTGTAGGAGGCTCCTGATTCCTTAACAGTAATTTTGATCGTATGAGCTATGCATTGTGCATATGCACACCATTACCTTATCGTTCAATGATAGGGAATGATATATGTATGTTTGCACTATACCAATACACCAATACATTATAACATCATTGATATTGAAAAGTATTTGCACTTCGACTAATCGTTTAGTGGTAATGAAATAAGGGTTTCACTACCACTAATCCTTTAGTGTTAATGAAGTTAGGTTTACACTACCATTAATCATTTAGTGATAATGAAATAAGGTTTGCACTACCACTAATCGTGCAAACTTTATATTAACTAACACTGGGCCCCGTAGTAATATTGAAATAATTAATGCACTAAAAAATTAATGCACTACGCCCAACTCTGCTAATGATACACTGTTAAGGGAGAGACTACAACAAGTAATAATTGGCGGTATTAACCCCAATTACTAATCAATTCGATTGCTTCATAAATACATTTGTTCTATTTTTAGACAGGGGTAAGAAAATAATTTTGTTATTTTGTTGTTTTTACTTTGAATTGTATAATTGTTTGATTTTTATTAATGATGAACTATTGTGTTATTTCTGTTTATATCTAATTTCAATGTTTTAACATAATAAAAAATTTAAACGTTTATCGTAAACAAGCGTGTTTAAAACCGTAGATCCTAGATCCAACCCTTTCCAGTACGATTATATATTGAAATTCATATTGCAGCTATAAGAGGCTGTTATATCTCTGCTACCGAGAAGACACTGTAACACTTTGCTTCTCAAATTTTCAAGAAGCGGAGTTAACGTTTCAGTTTATACTGCTTGCTTCAGAACATCGAGTGATATTTATAACTAATTTTCAACGAATCGTTCTTTTCGATGCGATCAGCGTAGGAAGCTCAACTTACGTACTCGTATTACTATGACGTACTTTTTTTCAAATGGGAGATAACAAGAGGCAACGGTGTTTGTTTTTAATTTGTTAAATTTGCAACGAATTATTTGATCAATTGATTTAACTAAATTTTCTCTTTCCATATCAAACGCAAAGAGCAAATAAAAGGAAAGAAAAATGACACGTTTCACTTGTTGCCAACAAACATTTTACCAAACGTTTTTAATGAACAACCAGGCAACTGTTCTAATATCGATTTTTTTTGCATAAGCACCACGTTTTTCGTTAACTATATTATAATTATTATTACTTCTCTCTGTTACTTCTCTGATTATTTAATTATTATTTTGTTTTATTCAGTTTGTTTCATAGCATAAGTACATGTATCTATAAGCTAGATAAATGTTTTCAAAATTAAGTTTTAATCGTTATCGAGCGACAGATAAATAAAAATCATTCCTTAATTGTTGTCGAGCAGACTGTCTTACCCCCACTGCTAATGGTATCAAAAAGAAAGTTTCGTTAAAATTTAGTTATAAATATCCACACCTTGTACTGAAGTAAGCAGTATCAACTGAAACCTCCAGTCCCTGGCCTGAAAATTTGCTTCTCAAAGAGTAAGAGAACTGAAAAGAACCAATTAAAAGTAATAATTCGGTGAATCATTCGAACTTTAAGAAAGTTAATAACATTTTTTATTTCAGATGAGAATTTTGTTTTGTTTCATGTTGCTGCTCGTTGGCACTTATGGTTATGGCGAAAGTGATCCGGTAATCTGGAGTATAGGTACCGAACACTATAATGACCCAAACGAAGGGTGTATTTATGAAAGAATGCAAAAGGATGAGATAGGGGCCGTAGAGGAAAGCTCTTGGGTAAGTAAGTAAAATACTTTTGAGGATATTTAATTAATATATTTTATTACAGGTTCTTAGTTCCGATTATAAAATTTCATTCGCCGAATGGAGGGACTATGAGAATCCAATTTCAAAAGTAACAGTGCCAGAGGGTGGTGTGGAGCAGTATCACATCAAAGTCAGAATTGAGGCACAACACAAATTAGATGGAGACTTAAAATTATGTCGATATCCTACGTCAGATAGACCTACACAATTTGAATAAAATGAAGTTAAAATAATTCAAAGATGGATTACCACAAAAGGAGAATAAAAGCATTTCATTTTATTACAAGAAGTATTCTATTTTAAAACGCTCAAGAACAATTGAGTCCCTAAAGTATGTGAATAAAACCCAAGTAGCAATAGAGGAAAGTCTACATTTCAAATAGTTCTTTCCAACTACTGGTAAATAGTCCTAAAAACCGCTCTCACATACTACTGTTGTAGTTCTCCATTGACAGAGGTACATATATCATATCAATTGTGACATCCAACATCGTGGTCTTTGACGACTGACGATAACCTTAGTACAACAATAATGAAGTAGTTGTACCAACCATTTAACAACTCTTCCACAACCACATCAACACAATATAATTTAACTAATGCAAATCCCTTATTCTTTCCACCCGAATGCGGCGAAACCAAAGGAGGTTTGGTAATACCTGTGACACACAGCTGGTATTGATACCATGGTATTCGAATATCACGTAATATACCAGATGTGCGTGTCACCTATTACTAGTATTGTACCATTAAAGCACACTGGTATCAGCGTAGTATCGATACTAGGGTTTTCACTGTAGTATCCAATAACCTCTACTGTTTTCAGCGCCGATTTCAATGCACGGAAAAAATTCAACCTAATCTACATTTGTCAACGATTTGGTTCCTTGTGAAATTTGCACTTTGCACTTGTCATTCGACTTAAAAATCTCAGCGAACTTTGAATAACTGTGATTTAATTTAAAAATTTCAATCACAACATCTGATAAATGTCAGTTAATACTAGATTGCTGTTTGTCACCATACAAAGTATTGATAATACCATGGTATCCGAATCATGGTATCTATATTAGTTGTGTATCACAGGTATAACTTCATGTAATATAATATTATTTATTATAAGTTATTTATTCGTTTTTTTTATTAATATATTTTTTAATTGCCAAACTTTTTGTTTTTAGTATATTTAATAATTTAAATTATGTTTACAAGATTGTTGTTTTCAACCGGAACGGAAAAACCTTCCTTGAGCATTTCTTGCGCGTTTTTTTCGAAATATCTTGGCAACAGCATACCGGGCTTAAACGACTTCTGAAAACTCGTTTAGGATAGGTAGGTACAGATAACGCAAGAAATGAGAGATAACCCTGGTTTAGCGTTCTAGTATGTCAAAGGTATTAGGTGTCATTTAATGCGTCTTAGGAGTCTAAAGATGTATTTATTTTATTTATTTATTTAAGCTTCACCAAATACTGATTACTACAATAAACTCATATTTAAAGTAACTTTAACAAAGCTGATTTTTAACGCACTTAGAGGCGCTTAGATAGGTTAAAATCGATTATAGGAAAGGTCCGATTGAGAAGGCAAGACATCGATGAAGTCGGCTCATTCAAACCATAAATCATGCAAAGTGAAGAAAGTATATCTTCGCTTTACAGACTCGATACGATTAATGTGGGTCGCTTAAAACGGCGACCAGAGGGGACTAGCATAATCGAGATTGGATCGAACAGAAGTGAAATTAAAGAGTGTCGTTATGCACGGATCAGCAAACTATTTAGACCAACTTTTTACGAACCCCAGTGTAGCATTTGCTTTAACAGCAATGACGTTTATATGATCTTCAAAAGACATACGAGAGTTAAGTATGACACCCCATCGACTTTCTAAAATTCGGAGGCTACCAATTTACAATTGAGAACAAAAAGTCTACGTAATACATGCTTGTTTAAATATTTTCAGTTCCCTTTTGGGGTTCCGTACCTCAAAAGGAAAAAAGGAACCCTTACAGGATCACTTCGTTGTCCGGCCGTCTGTTTGTCTGTCAAGACCCTTTTTCTTAGGAACGCGTGGAGGTATCAAGTTGAAATTAATATCAAATACTCAGGTCTGCAATCCTTTGGAGTTGTGAACAAATTAAACTTCTAAGTCAATGTAATCAAAAGATACGGACGTTTATGCTGCATATTTTGACACTCGCAAGGGCACCAAAACCTACAGGGTACTTCCCGTTGACCTAGAATCATGAAATCTGACAAGAAGCAATGTCTTATAGCACAAGTAAAGGGAAAAATCCAAAAACCGTAAATTTGTAATTACATCACACAAAAAAAAAAATAATTTTATACGGAACCCTCGGTGCGCGAGTTCGACTCGCACTTGGCCGGCTTTTTTTTTTTTACAAAAATAGGGCTTTTTTAACACTAGTAGCCCAATCTTATTTTAATAGCTATAAAACCCTAACATAACATAACTTTGCGATAACTACAAAATGACGATACTTACCAAAGTGACACGACCGTCTCCTGTCAGCTCTTGGCGGCACTAAGTTGGTTTGGCCAATCACGGCGAGCGAATGAAACATGCGAAAGAGATAGCAAACATTCTTTTGCGTGTAGGTAAAATTGACCTATGATTGGGCTTCTAGGGTTGAATTTTTAAATGTTTTTACTAAAATTTTTCATTGCCAGAACTAGAGCAAATTTAATACAAGATTAATTATAATTGTAACAGAGCATAAAATAAATTTTGCCTATAAATTTATTCCTCCTAAAAGTGGTTCTATATATTGACTCCAAAATGCGGCTAGACTTGTTGAAGCGTTTTAGATGGAATGTTTCAAAAGAACGAAGTGATGCTCCACATTCCTTCTTTTGATAAGGATTTTCAACAGGCAACGAAACGCAAAGATGACAACTTTCCTTTTGATTCGCTTCCACTTAAGAAACCAGTCAAACAAAAAATGAATAGTAAGAACCTACTAAGATTTCAGATTTATATTGAGCAGCATTTTAGTAATAAAAAATAAAAGCCAATACAGTCCAGTAAATAAGCCGGAATATGTGGAAAAGTGGTGGAACAACACCGATTTAGGTATTCAGTTTTCACGTGTTCCTTAGACCCCCGGGAACATTCATCGGCATTGACATTTGCATTACCTCTGAAAATTAGGGTGGTTTGAACCTCCCAAAGTGCCCAAAAAGTAGTTGCCATAAAAACATTAATAAAATTAATATTTCGGCTCGGAAATGGAATTCGCATCATTTTTGGATGAAAATTCCTCTTTTTTAACGAGTTTTAAATGAATATTATGCTGCGAAAATGTGCTCTAGGAGGTTTTTTGGGTCGCCGATCACCAATGCGAGGTCCAAATTGAGGAATTCCACAGTCCATTATGGAATTCGTGTCAGTTTTGGATGGAAATTCCACTTTTTTGGACCTAATGTTAAATATGAATATTGTGCTGCGAAAATGTGCTCTAAGGGGTTTTTTGCCATTAAAGCTGAAAACCTTATGTTGGTTGGCTATTCGTTATAGAAATTATCGTCAACCTAAACGTTTCGTTACACATGTAAATGTTTAATAAATTATTGAGTATATTAAATCAACGATTCTAATTTATTTTCTCAAGACATAACTTTGAATTGTGAAAAATTTGATCACCATATTGAGTCTACTATCTTGATTTCTAAATTTTGAAAGAGGAATCGCTATTTCCAAAAACTCCATTGATCAATATTTATGGCAATCCATTGAAATTTACAATTTCTCGCTATTAAGATATTTGTCCACTATTTTGAAACTTTTAATTTGATGTCCATAAAAACAGTCTATATTATAAGATTGATTATTTAACATTTGTTTTAAATTAAGGTGGCGACTTTTAGAATAAAAACCTTAAAAAATATGTTTGAAAATTAATTTTGCTTATACTTACCTATAAGTTTATTTTTTAATATATTGTATCTAACGATTGAAATGAAATATTAGCCCTAAATGGGAAAGCTTAGAAGAAAAATATTTTGATAAATATTCAACGTATTCAAAAATATATAAGTTCCCTACAGTCATTTATGAAATTCTGGTTAAAATTGTGATTTTAACGACAAATTATGAAGATATTAGGTATGCCTCTAAATATATAAAAAAATGGGGATGTTTTTTGAAAATCAATAAACAAGGACTGTTTTTATCCACATGTGTGCGGTAGGTAATCCAATTTGATTCCCAATCATACGAAGGTCAGGTGAATTAAATGCAATCGATTCGCCCGTGGATTGCACTAAAATTACGGGAGCAACTGGTGCGGGAACTCTTAATATGAATGATCTTAATTGATTTATTTTAATTCCCGCTTATTTGCGCCGGATTTTCAGCAGATTTATTGGAAAAAATTAAGCTGAATAACAAGAGTTCGACGTCAGCAAATGTGCAGTAATTGCGCCCACCATAATCACATTATGATTCAAATTGCATCGCTATCAACTTCTAGGCAAATAATTTGATTAATTTTTGAAAATATATTATGAATATTATGACTTGTTGTTATGTCCTGAATTTGTTTCGAAACATTAATCCACCTCCCCCAAAGTTTCTGAAAAGCAATTTCAGGAGGCACATACTCACGGAACCCATCTAGGGGATGGATCTTAGAAAGTCGATTATCGACTCTTGATAGCTTATTGTAATTAACGTGCAGACAATTGAAATTCCTGACGTGTTGGCAAAAATGAGGAACTAAGGGATATACGCCAATCTTATCACGGCCATATAATTCGATAATTTGGAAGCTAATGGGGTGATAATAAGCAAACACACGATTAATCGAAGGAATAATTGAAACCGAGGTTTACTCCCTTGTACTTGTACTGTTTTACTTGCGCATATTCCACAGAAAATTTCAGATATTGCTTTCATTTTCGTTCAAGTTGTTAACTATCAATTTACATGTTTGACAGGTCAACGATGTCGCATGGCAAGCATTAAATAATTTTCAAAAAAATTGAAATTGTAATTTTCTGTATATAGAGTTTCTATCAAATAGTCATAAGAAAATCTGTGATATATGTATTTTGGTAATGAATATTTAAGGTAATCAGTACTTTCAGGCAATATTAACAAAGTTGTTGAACGAGCATAAAATTACTGTTGATGCGAGCTAGATATTTTAACCCGATTAAAGATTTAGATATTAAATGCGATTTTGTTTACTTCCATCCGGGATATTTCAGAAATATTCTGCATGAAAAGTACGATTTGTGTCATAAAAATTCTCTAGCGTGTATCTACCTTGGGGTTATCAGAAAATGGTGAAAGAATTACTTAAATCCATTCAATACTTGTTTTTTACATATACAAACATATGTACATACAGATACATTGTCTTTATCAATTAATTAAATAAGTTATTTCCTAGGTCTTAAATTAAGACACTTTACTCTGAAAGGAATGGTACAGTTTTAATGCGGTTCTATGCAGTCAAAATCAGTATTTAATCAAAAAGATTTAAAGATTTATAATTTTAATGTACCTATATGTATATTGCCACCATCATGGAAAGGTATTTTATATCCATTGATGAGTAATCCGATTTCAATGAGGATTATTTCGTACCATAGGAGCGGTCCTTCTGATGTGATTGCCATTTATTAAAATATTTTAACTCCCTATATTTCAAAAATAGTATACAACCGAATATTAAGTATCATATATTGATAAAATCAGTATTTAATAACTTCTGAAGTCTAACATGACGATATTCTGTATCATTAATCTTAAAGCTATGGTTCTATTAAATAAGATAAATAGTGCTTGTAATAATTGTAGGAAGTAGGTTGTTTTGCAGTAATAAAAAAAAATTGATTTGGAACTTTTGAAAATTTTGGGTTTTATCATTATTATTTTTTTATCGTTATTATCGTTAAAGTTTAGTTATTTTCAATCCTTCGATTTTAATATTTATACATTTTTATTAATGGTTTTTACATTTTATTTCTTATAAGCTTTTTCATTCTTGAGATATGTATTAGATTTAGAAAATCAAAACTCTCATTCAACTAAACATCATTATTCAACCCGATTTAGTCGTCTTTGATCATTTATTTTTCTAAATTAAAACAGATGCTCATCTTGAAACTCCTCTGAAAGTAAAATTTCATCATAAACATTCATATCGCACATATTTTGATTTAAAATTCGAAGCTCACCAACTATGCTAATTTTAGGGTCATTCTTTAGATTTAAAATTTTCAGACAATTTATTATCCTGATATTTAAATATATTTAATAAAATATTAAAACAAAAACAAATCTCTTGAATTTATACTTAAAATTATAAAAACTCCTACTTAATATGTGTATTCCATTAAATAAAGAAATAATTAATTGAACATATTTAATTATCTTGCAGCTAATGTGTAATACTAATACATATATATTTGTATAATTAGTGCATGGTTTTAAACTTTTATAAAAGTATTCGTCAAAATGTGAAACTTTAGTGTCGAAACTAAACAAGTTGTCGTATTTTCCAACGAAAAGCCCATCGCTTCAGGAGCGTCTGATTAACATAAAACGTTAACGACTTACTCCAAAATGCCCTTATAATATATTCACGGGCGCTCCTTGGGGCTCACGATATTAAAATTTCAGTGAAAAAGCCAATGATCTGAAGTTATGCAAATTAAACAGTTTAATTAAAAGGCGGCAAATGATGTAGCTGGTCAAATTTCTGCCACCACCCAAGTGAAATATCGTTAGAAGTGTTATTTGAAGTGATTTTCGTTAAAAGCAAGTTTAATTCGATTGTATGTACTTAATTTCTTAATCTCTTAATAAAATAATGAAAAAAATGGGTACGAGACTCAAGGGAACGAAGATGTAATTAAACTTAGGTACTCAAACTCCTTTTACAAATCACATTTCAAAAAATGAAAATCTCATAAGGTAAAATTGCCTTAAACTTTCTGAATGATACAACTTTTACTTTTGTACGAACAATTGTGGTTATATCGGATTTTACCAGAATTTTTTTTTAACCTAAATCTCCCAATATATAAGAACCAAGAAAATCCAAATATACCAAAGTTTAACAAATTGAAACGAGTCCTGAAGAAAGAGATTACAAAACTTTTCCTCTTCAATGTGAAACATCATTGCACAAGAAAGTTCCCTGAGACAATAAATGCTTGCTCAAATTTAAAAGACAAGACAATTTTACTGGCTTCTTCCATCACATTAATTTTTTTCATAACAAAAGGTAAAAAACTTATCTATGAAACATAAAATTTAAATAGGCAGGTACACTTCCATTCATCGCCGGCACTTTCTTTATAAGATTAAAATTCCTTCTGTTCTACTGTTTGTCGCTACGCTTTTTTTAGAAAGATAATGAAATATTTTTTCCAGCTAAGCTTTTTAGCGTTTTAATACGAAGAAATTAAGTAAATGACGCGTAATTCATTGTTTAATGCTTTTGTAGATTCTTTATTCATATGCGATACTTTTAGCTATGATACGAGTATGGTGAGTCAACTTTATTAATAATCTGTATAAATATATCTTATACGTTTTCTACTTATCTCTGCAACGTTATCGGTTCTGTTTTTTTAAGTATTAATCGCTAAACATGCTGCTGCGCTTAAAAAACGCTAAAATTAAATTTATTACTCCTCCTTATTATTTATACAGCCCCAACGACATAAGTTAATAAATTATTTCGAATGTTAACATATTTTATGAGTTTATTATAACCACGACAAATGTTTTATTTTCTACCGATGCGTTGAACAGTTTTCATACGTCCTAAGATCTTCAAAAGTACCTAATTTTGGTGTTTTAAGTTTCTGGTTCCGAAGTAAAATCATAGAGAAATTGTTCTAGATAAAGTAGTTTCCATAACTTTTAATTATATGTACATGTACAAATAACATGGTGATGATGGTTTTCTCCATTGGAAACATCAGGCATTTTTCTGAAAGGATCATAATTATTAAACCATCTTAAAAAGAACAGAAGGAAACAAATATATTATTCCTGACACTTTGTCACTTGGAATTAATTCATGCTTAAACACTATCGGAGGCCTGTTTAATTTGACAACTGATTAAATGCATTGATTAGCGGTTCGTTAACGTTAAACAGTGTTTATAAGTAAGAATTTTTCTTAAACAGCTGTTTAACAATTAGTTAAATTTAATTATTGTTTATAAGTAAGGCTGATAGTCGTTAGTTTTGAGTGCAACAAAATTTCAACTTAAGTTGTTAGTTGACTTTCTCAACCGCAACTACTTTAGTTAAGAAAATTTAGTTGGAAATTCAACAACTAATAGTTGTTAGTTTTATATGTTATTCAACTAAAAATTTAGTTAACTACGCCCAACTCTGTCGACAACCTTATACATGTGTATAACAATATTTCTGTTAAAATAACCTTGTTTTTCTTGCAAAATATAGGTATTTTTTGCACTTGTCAAATTGACGTTTATTCGTGAAGATAGATTTATCAGAACATTCCGGAAATCAATAATACGAAAAAAGGGTTAAATTAAGTGGAATTGCTAGAAAACGAATAATGAAAAATGCCTATAAGTAAGATATCTGAAATTACGGCAACATAAAGTTAATATAAGAGTTTCTTTCCTCTGATAGATGAAAAAGTCAAGATTTTTGCTAACTTGACGGATTAAGGTAACTTAATCCCAGCGTGTCGAACTAAATTGCGGAATGCCCCCGATAAAACGACAAAATGATTTAATGCGACTTCATCCCTTATTGGGTACCCTCGTGGAGGAGTCGATTCGGTTCGAGCTCACATGGCGGCCTCCGCAGGATCTCGTTTAATTCCGCCCTTAAAGCACCTGCCGAGGAGCGTTTAAGTCGAGGAGTTATCGCCAAAAACCTCGGGCTGCGTTATTTATTGTGCGGTTCCGAAGCCGAAGGTGAGCCGGGCATGAACTGTTCGGTCCACACCTAATCGATACCTTATCAGGGAGCGACGAAACAATCGATGTCCCAGTTTTTCCCATGAATTATTAAGGAATTCCCTTTGTTGCCTTTCATAGATGAGCTGTGCTCAATGGACCACGGATTGATCAAAACCAAAATGGTTCGATTACAATCGCAAATATACAGAGGCTCGGCGGTAGGCCCAGTTTACAGGAGGAATGTCGAAATGTTTGTGTGCGTGTGCACATCCCTTTGTGATGACATGGTCCCAGCTTCTGGATGAGGAGGGAAACGACAGGACCAAGTAAACGCACTGAGAGAGAATGAACTTGAAGAAAGTTGAAAGGAGATTTCCTTTGTCGAAAGAATTCTTTGACAGTTGCCTTTGTAACAAGGATAAATTTCCGAGACGCCCTCGGCTGTAAACAGCTTAACGCTGCTAAAATGTCCTTTCTACTCCGATACAAAATTCGCCCCCCGGACTGACTTAAATTTGAGCATTTATCCTGGTGATTGAGACAAAAATGAAAACTTGAACATAGGTTTAACTCTAATTCGAATAACAATAAGAAAAAAACCGTCTTCAAAACTTTGCATATACTTATGTATAAACTTAAACTAAAAAGTTAAAAATAATATTTTTTATCACTTTGAAGAAAATAGAAAATTTATAATTAAATATTTACAACATTTAAGCAGTTATTTTTGGAATCGGTGCCGTCCAAAGCCCCTTAAGGTTATTTCTTTGTTTTTCTTGCCTTGGCTGGCATCGACTCCAAGAATAACTGATTAGATATTGTAAATATTTAATTATCAATAACTTTGTATCTTGTCTTTTATTGCTATTTTCTTTAAAGTGATAAAACACTTTATTTTTAAGTTTTTAGTTTAAATTTATATATGCATACCTACATATAGGCAAAGTTATGAAATTGGTTTTTATTTATTTTTTTGTAGAAAGTTTATACATTTATTTGTTTATTTAATAAAAACCAGTACATATATATATGTAAGTTACATTATAAGATTACACTGTAAAATTCTACAGAAGTAATCGAAGTTACCTGTTCGTAGGGCTAATATAAGCTATGTTTTTTTCACAACGAATCCGGTTCTATGTTTACTAGGAAAGAGTGGCCTAAATTTTAACCTGTTTGGCCGCCCTCGAAATCTAACTTCAAATGTATGCCAAATGATAGCATTTCATGAGACGCTAATCTTCCCTAAGTTTCTGTTGAAGGCGATATTTGGTTCCTGAGATATGGGGACAAGACCATCACAGTGTAAAATTTTGAAAAAATAAAATTTTTTTTTTGGTCTTATCTTAAAGTACATACAGTTATGCATGTTCTCTCAAAATTTCAAATTGAAATTCGAATTATTACGGTCGCTACGACCTTTCTAAGAAAAAGGAATTAGAGCCAGAGGCTATATAAAGAACCCCTGCTTCAAACTTGAAACGCGTTTATCTCGAAATGCCCTTTTTAAAAACGGTCCCCCCTTTCAGAGGAAAAGTTTCTAAGCTATAGGTTTGAAATTGTTACAGAATATTCTTCATTCCATTCTCCATGCTCCTATGGAAGCTTTTTTTTTTAAATCTTCCTATTTTTTCACACGGAAAACTGTTGAAAAAAAGGGCTAAATGTTGTACTTTTTACTCAAACCGCCGCAATTTTTTCAATTTTTACAAAAACAAAAAAAGCCTCCATAGGAGCATAGCGGCTTACCTACAGATTGATAATCTATTTCATTTATTTTTCAAAATGAGAACTGCGGTCGCAAACGGGGGTGGGTACCAATAGCCGACTTTTTTTAAAGACACTTTTTTCAAAAAATTAAAATAATTATAAAAAATAAATAAAAATGAAAACAAAAATTTTTTTTGGATAGCTAAATAGTGATATTAATCTTAAAAAAAAACCTTCCCCATTCTTCCATCCTATCCATCCGAAAAAAATTGCGAAAATTGACTATTTTTCAGCCGGTCACACTGTGATGGTACCTTAAAGTTGACATTTTTGCATATGCTTGAAATTATCATCACAATGTGGATTAAAGTTTCAATGAAAACTGAAAAATTGCTTTAATTAGTATATATGTTTGCTCGTGAGTATGTTCACAGAAGAACTGAGCATGTATGGAGTAAATTTAAAGCCCGCACGCTTACTAACATTAGGAAAATCAGTTATGCATTTCTTATCGATAAATCTTTGAATGGCATGATTTGAATATAATAAAAATAAACACAATTTCTTTGCATCCTGAACATGAATAAATGGTCAAAATTGCTCCATAACGTTTTTGTCTTCAGTATCTTGCTGAAGAACTTGAAGGTGATGGAATTATTTTGACTTCAGTTTCGTGTTCAGGATGAAAAAAAAAACCATAAGATGACAAGTTTCACTTAAAAAATAAGTGCAGCCACTGAAATTCATGTTTCTAAATATTCTTCAGAGATTTTTTGAAAACCAAAGGATGATGGAGCAATCCTAACAAAATATTCGTTTTGAAAAGCCAAAAAGCCCCCATATCTCAGAAAATTTCGCCTTAACCTGAAACTTAGGGAAGATTTACGTCTTATCAATAACTATCATAAGAATTGAAGCTAGATTTCAAAGGCGGCCTCTTTTTTGAGTCACTCTTTGCATTGCATTGCATTGAATTAAAAAACAATCAACTATATAAAAGTTTTGTGAAAAATTCATGAAACTGTCATGATACTCGCCCATTCAAATTTCAAACCTTGAACCAGATAAATTTTTGGATTATATTTTGGACGCAAAGTAAGTATAAATCCAGAAAATTTGATTTTATATTCACGAAATAAAATAATGTTCGATATGGATAACTATTGACAAACTACAATTCAATGCACAATTTCTTAGTAAATCTGGAGTCGGATTGTGAAAAGAACACAACTATAGTATACATATAGGTATTGTAAAAATAAAAATCTGAAAGTTTCAAACTTAATGTTACAAGAAAAAAGTATTAGGTGCAGACCAATATTACAAATAAGAGCATTGCTAATTGAGCACAACGACGCAATCGGTCAAAACAAACCCCACACCTACGAGTACTGGCTGTTTTGCTTATTCAACCAAATCAGCCATTTATGTATTATTGTTGTTATAACTTAACTCACTGGAGTAGGGTAATTAATTTAGTATAAATATAGGCACTGTAATAAATTTAATTCAATTGGAACTAAGCGAACCAAGACTTTTCATTCATCCCCCGCTTGTGAGTCTGCAAGCGGCGCTAGTCTAATTCAGCTAAATATCAGCAACTTTGTAGTTAACACTTAATTTCATGGAGCATAAAACTACATTCCTTTCTTGAGAAAGATTAATTCATAGAGATCCATAACTTTAATTATTTTTTTCTCTTGGATATGTTATTGTTTAACAATTTATATTCTTGGGTAGGAGAGTTCAATAATGCTGCTTTTACTGCTTATAGTTTTACACCTATGTAGTTGGCTACTCTTATTTCTGGTACTGTTCCTACGATGGTATAAAAATTTGCATAAAGTCTCGTAATGGGAAAAAAGAGATATACTCGTACTTTAATGAGAAATCTTTTTCAGTAGTATAGGAATAACCTTAAGATACAATATAATTTTTAAAAGATTAGAAAAACTAACTACTTTTTTAGCCTACTAATTAAACTAAGTTGGAAGAACTAAAACAGTGAGAAAAACATTTACAAAATTAGTTAGTTTCTCTACTATTTTAGTTGATTTCACTACTTTAAATTACATATAAAAATTAATTCAATTAGTAGGCTTAAAATCAATAAAAGATTAGTTAAAATTGCTTGTGTGGGGTTTTTGAGTAATAAAAAAACCGGCCAAGTGCGATTCGAACTCGTGCACCGAGGGTTCCGTAAAAAATTATTTTTTTGTGATGTAACTATAAATTTACGGTTTTCGAATTTTTCCCCTTAACTTCTGCTATAAGAAATTGCTTCTTGTCAAATTTAATGATTCTAGGTCAACGGCAAGTACCCTATAGGTTTTGGTTGTCTTGCAAGTGTCAAAATATGCAGCATAAACGGCTGTATCTTTTGATTGCGTTGACTTAGAAGTTTAATTTTTTCACAGCTCCAAGGGACTGCTGACCTGAGTATTTGATATTAATTTCAACTTGATACCTTCACGCGTTCCTGAGAAAAAGGGTTTTGACAGACAGACGGACGGACAATGAAGTGATCCTATAAGGGTTCCTTTTTTCCTTTTGAAGTACGGAACCCTAATATGTATATAGATTCAGCACATTGAAACCTTCATATCTATGATTTTTTTTATTTCAAAGTGGATTTTTTTGTAAACCAGTAATTAGAGTGCCTAGGCACCACACCCCAAGCTATTATACCATATGTTTCAATCCTGTAAAAAAAAGGCAAAATATAACATTCTAAGTGTAACGGTTTGAATGACTTTAGACAATTTGTAAAAGGTATAAAAGGTAATTTATTTTGTTAAGGATATATAGTACATACAATATTTTCATTCCAGGTAAGTCTAGTCCTTTGAATATACAGTAAAGGAACGGCTATACCCTGTACGTGTAGTCTGTGTGAATGAAGCATCTCCAGCGGGGAAAATTTCAGGGGAAGTGAGCCTTGAGTAAGAAGAAGATACTTTGGCAACTTAAAAAAATTGTGATTTGAAGGGATCGCAGCCTTTCTAACCATTTTTTGAATTAAAAATGCAAAGACAGAAGGTGAAATGTGGTTAAAAATAGTGTGTATGATACTGGATTTTTTTTGGTGTGTATTTAGTGTAAGATAGTGATGTGTGTGATAAAGAATTGCGGCGAGAAGAAGCGGCTACTAAATTAACGAATTTCTTTTCACCGGTAAGCCGGAATTTGAAATCTTTTTGCCGATGTGATTGATAAATACCTGTGGTTTTTATTGTTCTTGATGCATTAAACATGTTATTTCATTTTAAGCTAAATTTTCAAGTTCTAAAATATTTTGATGTATGTCAGTCCACGACAGTCATGCGCAATTTCGACGCGCCCTGACACAGAGAAGTCGCTAAATATTTTTAAATGATGATATAAATGGGCACCCAAATATTTATTAAATCAAGTACGTGAAAAACGCCTTTTCATTTTCACTCAATTTTTGCAACTGCACTGATCAATTTTCTATGTAGTAGTAAGCTCAGACTGGTATTCGTGAGATGCTTCACTTTCAGCGATTTATGTCCGTTCCTTTACTGTATATTCATAGCTTTTAGGCTACTTATTTTCAATTAGACTCGCTAATTTTCTTTGACTTTGCGGAACTTTGTTTATAAAGTTCACGGCTCGTTCATCAAAGTTAAAGAGGTGCTCGTTGGTGGACAAGAGTAGGTATGGAGTCACTTGAGCCTGGGAACCAAAACCGGTTATGCAAATGAGGGGCGTGGCTGGGGCGTGGGCGTGGCTAGGGCGTGGCGGGGGTGTGGCTAGGGCGTGGCGGGGGTGTGGCTAGGGCGTGGCTAAGGCATGGCGGGGGTGTGGCTAGGGCGTGGCTAGGGCGTGGCTAAGGCGTGGTTAGGGCGTGGCTAGGGCGTGGTGGAGGTGTGGCTAGGGCGTGGCTAAGGCGTGGTTAGGGCGTGGCTAAGGCATGGTGGGGGTGTGGCTAGGGCGTGGCTAAGGCATGGCTAAGGCATGGCTAAGGCATGGCGGGGGTGTGGCTAAGGCGTGGTTAGGGCGTGGTTAAGGCATGGTGGGGGTGTGGCTAGGGCGTGGCTAAGGCGTGGCTAGGGCGTGGCTAAGGCATGGCGGGGGTGTGGCTAGGGCGTGGCTAAGGCGTGGTTAGGACGTGGTTAGGGCGTGGTTAGGGCGTGGCTAGGGCTTGGCGGGGGTGTGGCTAGGGCGTGATTAGGGCGTGGCTAGGGCGTGGCTAGGGCGTGGTTATGGCGTGGTTAGGGCGTGGCTATGGCGTGGTTAGGGCGTGGCTAAGGCGTGGTTAGGGCGTGGCTAGGGCGTGGCGGGGATGTGGCTAGGGCGTGGCTAAAGCATGGTTAGGGCGTGGCTAGGGCGTGGCTTGGGTGTGGCGGGGGTGTGGCTAAGGCGTGGTTAGGGCGTGGCTAAGGCGTGGTTAGGGCGTGGCTAAGGCGTGGTTAGGGCGTGGCTAAGGCGTGGTTAGGGCGTGGCTAAGGCGTGGCGGGTGTGTGGTTAAGGCGCCCTAGCCACGCCCTAACCACGCCCTAACCACGCCCTAGCCACGCCCTAGCCACACCCCCGCCACACCCCTGCCACGCCCTAGCCACACCCCCGCCACGCCCTAGCCACACCCCCGCCACGCCTTAGCCACGCCTTAGCCACGCCCTAGCCACACCCCCGCCACGGCCTAGCCACGCCCTAACCACGCCTTAGCCACGCCCTAGCCACGCCCTAGCCACACCCCCCCCAAGTCGCTCATACATGGGACCCGGGTATGGTCCAGCTGCATCCTGGCAAGAATTCTTCCTCAGGGAATGGCAAACTGCCACTCGAGGCTGGTGCCCAATTACGGCCCCATCGTGCCCAATTAAATCCCCTAAATCACTTGCAGCTGCCCCGGGGAGCAGAGGGGCCATTGTATTGAAATTTCCCTGAGTAGTGATTTTTAAGTAAGACCCAATGCAGGACTTCATGTTTTGGTGCTTGAGTAGCCTCTGTCCGTTGTATGGTCGAACTTCTTGGGTATATCGTCCTGTCGTTATGCTATTTGCGCTTCCTACAATTTATTGACCATTAAAAATAATTTAAAAAGTTTTCTCCTCTTGGATCGAATTCCTCCGGGTAAAAGATATGATGGCTGGGCGTTCGGATTTGGAATGAAAAGTTTCATTGAGCAGCATGTTTTCTTTGTCCATTTCAACTTTTCTTCTAGATTTTATACCATCACTCGGTCCCATCAGGCACTGCGGGGGTCCCTAAGGAGCCACTGGATGCAATTGGGTGCAACAAAACTATATTTTAAGCTAAATTTTCAAGTTTTAAAAATATTTTGGTGTATGTCAGTCCATGACAGTCATGCGCAATTTCGACGAGCCCTGACACGGAGAAGTCGCTAAATATTTTTAAATGGTGATATAAATGAGCACCCAAATATTTATTAAATCACGTACGTGAAAAATTCCTTTTCATTTTCACACAATTTTTGCAACTGCACTGATCAATTTTCTATGTAGTAGTAAGCTCAGACTAGTATTCGTGAGATGCTTCACTTTTAGCGATTTATGTCCGTTTCTTTACTGTATATTCATAGGTCTAGTCTATGATAATTCCCAAATATTTGTATAATCCAACTCACTATACATTTTGCAGATTGATTATGTTCAGATTTTCTGATAAGCTATTACAATAACTACCAAAGGTCATAAATACAGTTTCGCTGATATTCAATGAAAACTTATTTAGTACAATCCAAGCAGAAATAATTTTCAAGTTATTGTTCATTTTTGTTTAAACTGTGGACCACTTTTTATCTTCGGATATAACTGCAGTGTCATCTGCAAAGAAAACAATAATATAATCCGTTACCTTGCTAAGGAGGTACAATATAAATAATAGAGGCCCTAAAATAGTTCCTTGTGGAACACCAGTTTGTACCGCGCAACATTCGGTAACAGCCCCGTTGACTCTGACACATTGCAGTTTTTTGCTTATAGCTAGTTATAAGCTTATGTGTATTTCCTTTTATAATTGTAAAGTTTTTTTAGTAATATTGAGTGATCAACTTTAGCCGAGTCAAGAAGGGTAATTGCTAGTTGGTAAATATTAGATTATTACAATCGGATGTTAAAAAATTTAGAGCATTTTTTCTTCTTAAGAAACTAAACTGTTTGTTTTAATATTATTTTACCATATATTTGGTAACAAAGTTCAACAACCTATTATGTAGGTATATATAGATTTTTCAACAATTTTCGCTAAGTTGGAAATGAAGGATATATGGGGCGATATAATAAGAAAATATAAATATAATAAAAGGCGTGCTAAATTTCTGTCTGCGGCCTTGTTACTCCAGAAAAAATCGAAAAACTCGTGTTAAAAAGTTTCAATTAGAATAAATCCTTGGGAGGAAAAAATTGAATCGTTTTTGTTGATGGCCATGTTTTATGCATGGAATCGGGATTTGCATGCAGTCGAAGTACATAATTTGCACGCACGTTTGAGTCCTTGCATGAATCCTAAACGAACGGCGGCGCTAAAGCGCTAAGTAACTCGAGAATAATGCCGCATAATTATTCACGGACCAGATGAAAAACGCTAATAGGTACAAACAAAGGAATTTCTTCCCGGAAACGCGAAACTTATGCCAAGAAACCAAGTGGTGGTGGTCTGTGGTATGAAGTATTGGCCATTTCTGTTGAAGGGAAAAGTAAACAAACTGCATAAAATCCTTTTCGCGATTGTAAAATAATTTTATGTATAGCGATTCGCATAACATATTAAGACGATTTATGAAAATGGATTAACCTTCAGGCTATAAATCGTTTACTCGTTTAAATGGGTCATGCCTACTTGTAAAACTCGAAAAATGTTATTTCCTTCAAGAACTTACATATGTAGTTTTAAATATATTTTCTGAAAGTTTCGAGTGGTTTCAATTAAAACTTATGAACTTAAAGGTTATAATCTTAAAAAGGGCATGTAGCGAGATTGAAATTTTAAATATATTTTTCTCAAATTAATCCTTATTTCTAAAAAGTTTTATATATACCAAAGCCAATATCAATAACTGTCCATTATCTGACTAAGCGGTCAGAGTACCGGAGACCAAATTAGAAGATCACGAGTTCGACTCCCAACTTGATATTTAAGAAATCTCATAATGTAGGTAAGCACATTTATATGTATAAACAATAACAAAAATATTTGCACATGTGTATAGCAACATATTTACGATTATTTTGCATACCTAAATATGTGAAAGTTACGTTCCAAAATTAAAATACATTAAACACATATAAAGTAAATTTGGCAGAAGGAATTAAATTACCCAAAGAAATATTGCCAGGAAGGACACACATACCATCCTTTAAATATATGTAAATTACAATTGTTCGATCAATCATTTAATTACCCAACACAGAATGAAGAAATGTATAATGCATTCGAAGGATAACAAACTTAATAAATAATGGGAGAATCCTTTGTGGATCATATACAAGGCAAAACTAAGTTCCGATATCTCAATTCAAAAGGCACATTCGTCCTAAATTAATAAACAATATTTTTAAACGGTCCCGAAACAATATGTACATTTCCAGAACTAGGCCTCTGCCTAATTTAACCTTAAAATTTCTTCCTAAAGGTGCGTTCATACATACACATAACTTTTTACAAGGGCCTAGAGGTCTTTTAAGCCCAAGGGTACCGAAAAAATTATTATTATCATTATTTTTTTTTTTTTTTTATGGAACTACGAATTTACGGTTTTCTGAGTTTTCCCTTTACTTGTGCTATAACATATTGCTTCTTGCGCATGATTCTAAGTCAACAAGAAATATGAACCCTGTAGGTTTTGACTCCCTTGCAAGTGTAATAATTTGCTGCATAAGCATATATCTTTTGATTGTGTTGACTTAGAAGTTTGATTTTTTCACAGCTCCAGGAGATTGCAGACCTGAGTATTTGATATTAATTTCAACTTGATCCCTCCACGCGTTCCTGAGAAAAAGAGTATTGACAGACAGACACCAACAGAAGCCGAATAACGAACGAAATACTTCATTTGAATCAAACCTGACAGCTGTGCTAACAATAATCTACTGATGATAGCACGTTTGTTATCAAAAAGCGATGCATAGTTGCTAAATTTAATTGAAATTGAAACACTAATTTTAATTTTTTTGTAATAAAACTCAATTGTTTTTGCTTCATAAATATGTAATATAGATTTCATTATTACTTTTTTTGCACGGTTTTTTGTGAAAATATTTAGAGTTTTTTCATCTAACACGAATTTTTTAAAAATCGCACGTATTTTTTTACACGATAGATCTGTCAACTTATTCGTATATTTGCAACTGTTCAAAGTTGACGTATCACGGAATTTTTGTATAATGGAAAAATTGCATATCGTGCAGTAATAAAATTCTTGCTTTTGAGGGTTTAGCACAAAAATAAATTCATGAACGATTATTAAACGTGTATAAGGACTCTTTACCTTCAATTCGGACAGTAGAAAGATGGGTTGCTGCATTTTGCATTTAAAAGTGATCATACAAGACGATCCATTTGAAGAATGTCCAAAAAGTGCACCAACACCAGAAAACATAGCAAAAATACAGGATATGATTATGAAAATTGCCGATTAACCTGAAGTGGTTTAGTAGAAGCCCTAGGCTGAGTACTATTTTGGCTGAAGTTTTGGGTTACAGTGCAAAATGGATGCCGCATTTGAACAAAAACCCTTCAGTATGCGAATTTCTTAACAACATTTGGGGCGTTTTACAGAAAGGATAAAAAAGATTTGTGTGCCGTTTTATCACTGTAAGTGATACTTAGGTTTACTACCATGATCGTGAATCACAACAAAAGACTAAGGAATGGTATGAACCCGGTACTTCTGCTCCAAAGCGAGTTAGGGTCCAGAAATCGGCCAAAAAGGATAATCTTCTGGATTCTCTCTTCAGGGATGGAATCCATAAATTAGAAGATCGCTGGAACAAGTGTATTGAAGTTCAGGGAGATTACACTGAATAATGAAATATATTTCAATCCATAAAATCGTGTTTTTCTTATCGAACGACAAAACTTATTTAACAACCTAGTATGTACAGCCTTGGCCAAAAGTATTAGGCACCCCATGAAAATCGTACCACACGGTTCATTTGCGCAGATAAGGGGAAATTAAACTATAGTTAGGTTTGACTTATTGTCCTTTATTTTTATTATTAATATTTAGTCGGTCCGCCCTTAGCTTTAATCACAGCAGCTATTCTTTTAGAAATTGTCCGTGCAAGCTTCAAGCACTCTTCAGGAGAAATTTTTTTCCACTCTTGTTGGATGATTTGTTTCAGCCCTGTTTTTGATGTGATGTTGTGCTCCCGTATCTTCCGCTTCAGTATACACCAAAGATACTCAATTGGATTGAGATCTGGTGCCTGTGCAGGCCACTCCAAAAGATCAACATTGTTTTTTTTAAATATCGCATACTGGTTGCAGATGTGTGATATGGCGCGTTATCTTGTTGGAATTTTATGTTGTCCGCATTGGTGTCATCGTAAATCTTCGTAAATGATGGGTGTAGAACCTCTTCCAACACGACAATATATTTTTTACTGTTCATGCATCCTTCACAAATAACCATTTCATCCGCTCCAACGGACGCCATACAACCGCAAATCATTACACTGCCCCCTCCATGTTTGACCGTGGACACGACGCATTCGGGACGGTAAGCTTCACCTACTCTCCTCCTCACAAACGTGACACCAGGGGTGCCAAAGACCTGGAAAATTAATAAATTTTAGCACTATTTTCAATATCCATAAAATGCTTTCACAAACGGACTGCGCATAATTCAACCGTTATAAATAATTGAAATTAACCAAATAAAGCTTACCTCGAAGTTATATTCATCGGACAATATTACGTTTTCCCAATCCGCTTCCGTCCAACTTTGGTGTTTTAAAGCCCATTCCAGACGCGCTGTTTTATTTTTTCTGAAAGCCAAGGCTTATTCCTAGCCTTGCAACCTTTCGGTCCTGCTTCTCCAAGTCTTCTTCTTGTAGTTCTAGCGCTAATCGGCCTACCAATCTGATGAGGCAGACTAGTAGCAAGCTCTGAAGACGTTCTTTTGCGATTTTTGAGAAACTCTCGAATCAAATTTCAGCCATCATGTTCCGAACTTACTCTTTTTCTACCCATTCTTTTTCTGTCTTTGTGTGATCCTGTGTCCAGAAAACGTTTAATTGCACTTTGCACTGCACAACAAGAAAATTTCACAGTTTTAGCAATCTCAACTTGAGAATTGCCTTGCTCATGTAAAAACAAAATTCGCAACTGTTCTGGCTCACTTAATTTCCTTCTTTTAGGCATTTTCATAATTATAGTAGCCAAATCCGTTAAAAGAGCAACAAAATTTAAACACTTGCTTGCACTACGAACAATAATTGCAAACTGAAGTTTTCTTAAAAAATCTCAAATTTATAAGTTTTCCCAACCAGATGTTTTATGGTCCTTCTAGGAAAGGGTTCATTACCTTAATTACCATTAATGATCGGTAGGAACATATTGACAAACAATATAAATGTTTCTTGGAATTATTTTGTAGGATACATGGAAAAAACTAGGGTGCCTAATACTTTTGGCCAAGGCTGTATGTAAATCCAAAAGAAAAATTCCGAAGGAATCGTAGTCCCGAAATGAGTTAAGTGAAAATGTTCTCAATTTTTAAAATAGAAAAACCCTTTAACTAAAGAAATTCGGACATTGACAAGAAAAGAATCCCAATTTCTTAATCCCAAGCATATTCCTTAAAGTAGTAATGGATTTGGGTCAGAAATTATGCAATACATCATACATATAAGTAATTTTTTGCTCTTCTATATAAAGATAATCTTTTTATGTATAGATAAAAGCACATATGAAAAAGTCGATCTAAATTACTTGAAAATGAAAATCCATAGAAGGGCAATGTGATGGATGTGATAAAGTATGTACTTAAACCATTTTCCTTTTTTTCCAATACTTTAGGGGACAGTTGGTGCCTCTATAAAAATCCCCCGGAGCTTATTGTCCCGAAAGCTTTTCGTGCTCTCCCCTGAACGACGCGACGTCGAGGGCGGTCTACCTCTCCTACGTCTTCTACGTCTTCTACGGGGATGCAAGTCTCCTACTTCGTCCTTTTCCCGGCGCGGCGTGTCCTTCGTCCTTTTTCGAGTTCAAGCACTTGGGACGGTGCGGTGCACTCGCTGCGTCTTCAGTTGACTGGCGTTCGCTGACGAGGCAGGTGGACGCGTTCGTGGGGACTCCCTCTCAAGGCCAGAGATGTGCTTCGATTTGATCTGGACAAATTTGTGGTATTTATGCGGATTAAATTGCACCTTCGACAATAAAAGTTACTTCCTGACGGCAGCAGATTGTAACCGCGTTTTATCTTATTTCACTTTCAAAGTGTTTGTGGAGGAAATTTTCAATTATTTATTTATAATTTCTTGCATAAGATTTCAGTGAGTAAATTACAGAAATGAGGAATATGTTCTTGTGAAAATAATTGATATAATTCTTGTGGTCAGTGGAAAAAATAAAATAATTGTTAGTAACCAGATTCACGTGGAGAAAACAAGTGATAAAAATAAATAGTTTTAAAAACGTAGTGTTGATTACAATTTATTAGTGAACTAGCACTAGCATCAGCAGTTAGCGAAATCTTCTCATATCAATAAACATAGTAAGTTTTTGTCCAAAACATTTTACAAAATTGATTTTGATCTTGAAAAAATCCAGAATTTTATATCTAGCCTAATATAATTACTATAAAATTGTACCTTTGTATACACATTTTTATTATCTATTATAATAGTATTTAATTAGAAATCATTGCATTTTTAACAAACTCCAAATTGTACAAATCCTAAAAAAATTTGAAAAACATCTTAAATTTAAAAAAAATTTAAATTTAAATTTTTATTTTTGAAGGGAAATTTCTACAGCGGCATATACAGCACTTTAGAATGGGGGTAAAAACGTTTGTAACGAAATGTTGTCGGCCACACGTGGCAGTCAGTAGGTCTGTTCGTTGAGAAATTCGTTAAAAAAAACCTGGTGCGCCACAGAACACCACAGGGCGCACTGAGTGTTATCAACGCACGGTGGCGCACTGGGTTTTGGTGTCTCAACGAACGATTTCAGAACAAAGCAGAGCAAAAAAGAATAAGAAGAGTAGAATTGTCAGTTGTGTTTACGATTTTACGTGAATTGAGTTCAGTAAAGTGTTTAAATAAAACAGAAGTGTTTCTAAATAAGCAAGTAAGATTTATAGCATTGGAGGCATTCAGGAAAAACCGTTGAAAAAAATTACGTAATCAACCAACCGGTCAGGTATAATATTTCTCTCATTGCATTGACGGTAAATGAGACAAAATGCATGCTTATATCAATCTGGCTGGGTCTGAGAACGCATAAGTCAACAAATACTTCAATCCAATTTAAATTCAAATTCAAATTCCGCTAGCCGTTACAGCTCGATTTCGCCCCAGCATAACACTCGGGTTTAGTTGGGGCGCACCGTGGCGCACTGGGTTTTTTTTTAAAATGCTCAACGAACACCGAACTAAAGACCCAGTGCACACTTTGGCGCACCGGATTTGGTGTCAAAATTCTGAACGAACACTAAAACGAAAACCTGGGGCGCACTGGTGCGCCCCAGTACGACCCAGTTTTTTTTTTAGTTTTCTCAACGAACAGACCTAGTTTGTTCCCGGCCTGTGGTAGCAGTTCGATCCCAGGAATTACTCGATGCTTTGCACAACGAAACGATCCTCACCCCTTTCCTAGTGCCAGCTTCTGACTGTGAGAATTTCCCTCAACCAAGCCAACCGAAATAACCATATTATTTTTTTTTTCTTCTGCCAAACTAATTACTAAAAATAAAAAATTGCTAAGAGTCTTATTTATTAAAAAACGGAAAATTTTCTATAAAGTTTCTGTAGATGGTCCCGAGTCCTATACGCCTATTTTTTTACTTTCAAAGAGATTGTAAAATTAAAGAAAGATATATACTCTCTCTTCAACCATAATTATGAAATCAAAAAGTTTTTCAAATTGAAATGTATTACTTTATCTAAGGTAATAAATATATGAATATTTGATTGTATGTGATCGCTGCAGCAAAATGCTAAAAAATTTAGCTCAATAAATAATTCCAATCCCAATATATGATTCTTGTCATAGAAGCCGGTATTTTATTTGTTATAATATATTGTAATATTCTACATATTATACATATTTGGAATAATTTTTGTAACAATTTCAATAAAACACGAATTCAAACTATATAAACTTACCTCGCATTCAAAACATACATAAAAAAACAAAGAACAACTCTCATAAAAGTAAAAGCCAGAACCAAAGGGGCAAAATCAGAAAAAATATTATGTGAACTTAAATAATTTACAACTCGTTCGTTAACTGATAAAAATATAAATTTCCAGGAATTAACCAACTGATATCAAACCAAACTTTTTAATTTGTAAAGTAAAACTCGTTTTCACGAATTTCAACTGAATGCACTCTACTCAATTTTGTTTTCATGAAAGTTAAACACGTTTACAAACAACCGCAGAGGTAGAATTTTACTTTATTAAATAAACATTTTTTATACGAAGCAAAATATTTTAAACCTTTTAGAGAATGAAACAGATTCGCACACGCTAAGCTTGGTTTTTAAGTCCAATGTGGAGTTTTCATAATATTTTGAATTAATTTACGAAATCTGGTGATTTTTTTATAAATAAAAATATATTAATTGTTCGTATAAAGTCTTTTCTATCAGAATCATTAAATCATCATAATTGATGCTGATCCAAATAATAGTCCTAGAGATTATTTTGATTAAACCATTCGTGACAATTTTTGTGTTTTTCAAACGCTCTGCTGTTCAAGGCAGCAGAGATTCGCTGAAGTTTTATTTTAAATATTATGATCAGCTGTATAATACAAAATATAAGTCAAACGGCACGTGTCACAATAATCTTATAACAAAAGTACATAGCTCTTTATACGTCTGATAAAGCAATCAAATCAATGGTTTAAAGTGGGACGTTCTTAGAAAACTTAAAATTATTAGATTGTTACTTCATGATTTTTGCACAAAGCATAAAATCCAGCCATTTCCAATCAACTGAAATGATATGTATTTTACTGATGCAATTTATTTTCGAAAAACACCCAGACGTATATATAAAATTAAAATGGTTAAATCAAATCCCAAATATCATTAGAGGTATTGAAATTAAATTGTACATTCCATAATTTAAAAGTATATTGTTTTATCTAAAGAAAGAAAATAATCCAAAAAAATTTCTAATTGTTTCTATGATGCAAAAACAAAGCAAAAAATAATACGAAATTATAAGAAAATCTGAGAACTCTGTGTAGCAAACTAGGCTTAAAACATTTTATTCATCAACTATTACATTAAAAAAATTATTTATACATATATACATGCATATGTACTTATGTAAAAAATTTTTTGTTAATTTAAAATGATTCGTATCAAACATCAAACAATTTATATATCCTACAAAACTATTAAACTGATCTGCGAAATTCGTTGATGAAATTGTTTTTCAATTATAAAAATTTTTTCATGTAATTAATGAATTAAAGGTAAATACGATTGTGTTTCAACTTATCGACGGTGACGAAACACAAATTTCAGCACTCGTACAAAATTTTTTACAGAAGTCCAGTGAAAACATTTTTGGTTTAATGTTTTTCCATAACTTTCACCAAAAACTTGTGGAAGCAAGGAGAAGCGACCAGCCAATTGTTTTAACTTAACTTATTTCATAAAAGTATTTATTTTATAAAATAAATAATGGGTGAATATCGGTGAAGGAACCGTAGATGTTGCACATTAATCATATTTCATAACTATAGGTGAAGGTTTGAGCTTTAATTTGAATTTCGTTTAAAATTGTTTTAACACTCCATGATTTTTTGGTAAATTTCCAAAATTGGTCAAATATCTCTATTTGTTTCGAAAATGTTACGTGATTAAATGCTTTCGCTATCGGATTCTCGTCTCACTTGAATTCGCACGCATTATATCACTGGTATGTCTTTAATTTATTTAAAACTAGATTTACTAGTATGTATATTTAAGATTTTACATCGATTTTCGATATCATACTTTTAATATGTTAATTTTATAGAATGTGTTGCCACATAAATGTAAATGCAATTAGTTTTCCAATTAATTTTGTAGGTAAACCAGAAAATTTTATAAGAGACCGTAAAATCTGGTCGAAGGCAGCTCGGTGATAAGATTTCCAGTGGAAACAAATTTCTGCTAGAATTTACTGCCATCGCTTCTAGTCATATTCAAAATAAGCAGCGCAGTCATTGATGAGCTTCAGTTTCTGCGGAGTATGTTGTAAACACAAGGTCTATCGCTTAATTCAATTAAAAAGCCGATTTTAAAGTAAGATAGACATACATGGCCCAGAAGATTATCGCTGTCAGTAGACCCGTCAGGGGGCTTGTCTCATCCTATCTCGTCTGTTTCCAATTGGTTTTCAGTCATTTGCAGTCGAAAGCGTAAAACGCGTCTTTGTGTACTTAAGAATAATCTCCGAGAGGTTTATGATCAGTTTAAACAAAAGCAATCTTTGTTAAAGGTGCAAATTGTATTAGCAGTTGGTTTAAAACGCTATTGTATTTAAGTTCAGATTTGTTTAAATACCAACTCAGAAAATAAGGAAAAACACAATCATACGTGAAATTTGTGATATAAAACAAATGATAAGTAAAGCTGGCATCTTCATCGAAACTGTTTAAAAAGTTTCAACCAAAAAAATTTTGATCATTCTGAAAAAAAAAATGGCGAAGCTCTGGAGTGTTCTAGCAATCCTTGTGGTCTTATCTTTATGGAGCGAATACCCTAAGGTAATGATTGTATTTACAAATAAAATTATTAAAAGAATAAATATAATTTTGAATTTAGATTGAAGCCTTCCCGCAGTTCGCTAATTTTGCCATCTACCCAATGTGCCGGCTCCAAGGAAAATCGGTACGAAATAGTGAACTTTCTTACACCCGGAATTATTAATTAATTATTTTAAAAATATTACAGTGCTATTCAGATTCACAGTGTTGTGATTTACATTGCATAAGTGGCATGTGCGACAAAGCACCAATAATTAAGTAATTGAAATCCCAGATTACTTTTACTACCTGAGAATTTGCGAGTCACTTCTACTGTACAAATAGTATTTTTAAAAGCATTTGTATTTTTTAACTTTAAATAAGATTGTTTAAAACAATATAAAATATAATTTGCTTTCCATCATAATTTCCTTCAAATTTTCTTCACTCTCCCCTTGGGTCTTAAATTTCAAATTGTTGACAATAGATTCAAAAGCAGTGGCTTATGTTCATTGAAATCTTTTACATAGATGAAAAATTTCGGGTAAATACGTTTAGTCTATTATCGAACACTCTAAACTCCTGCATACCTATTTTGCTTAAAATCTCTTGCAATATCAGATCCCCAAAACTCTTAAATACCAATTTTCATGGCAAGGCGAATTAAATGACGCAGCCACGTTGGCAATTTTTTGTGTTGATTTATTTGAAATGAAACTGAATAAAACAAAATTAAGAATACGTATTTGTTATTAAAAAGAGAATTGTTACTTATCAAAAGAACAGAAACTGAATGCTCTCTTTCTTTCTCATCTCAAAGACAAATTAATTTGCAATATTAATTTGATACACTGAGTCGGCCACAGAAGTTAAAAAAAAATAAATGTATAAAAAAAATAAAGTAACATGAAGTAGATACCTTTTGTACTTCTTGACTGAATAAACCACCTAATACGCACAATTGCAATTAGTTTCAATGCCAAGTTTATCGCAAAAAAGTTTTTGATCAAGCAAATCCGTTTTTATGGACAGTCTGGCAAACAAATACATATTTGCTTTTAATATAAAAGCTTTGCTGCAATCTGGAAAACTTATCAATGTCTTTTCAAATTTTATTAACAACAATAATTTGTTTATTTTTGTTCAAAGACTTTTACGCAATTAATAACTTCCTATAGATAAATAATTAAAATGTAGAAAATTGGTTTTCAAACTGTACACATACATTTTCATTTAGTTAAAATAGCTTTATTATTTTACAAACCATTTTCAAAAGTGATACGTGTAACTTTTCCATATAATAGGAAAGGATATTCAGTATAATAAATATATATATATACTTATATACAAATACAATATATGTCTAGATGGAATAGTTAGAGAATTAGGACTAGCCTAACTACTAAATTAGTAAAAACAAAAATGGGAAAGGATCAAGAACTCTTTAAACCAAATATTTTAGACCCAATTGATTAAATGAATAGGAACATTATCAATTGTTTTACTGGTAAAAAAATGTTCAATGCACCTGTTACCAAATATTGCGATGCAATCAAAAATAGTTACTTCCTTACGAAAACAGAAAGATTTCCTATTCAACCCATCCATGTGTTCAAACTATTTTTTTTTATGTTACTGATTTAATTGATAATAAGTAAACTGTTTTTATGACCTTTGCACTCATTAGATCCAAATATTATACTCGTTGCACTATTCTAAATTCACAAAAATTATGTTATCACTATACATATTTTATACTCTAAAAAAAAGATTTGCGGGGTGTGTCTGCCACAATATCTAATTAGTCGCGACTCTCGGCTATCAGACATAAAAAACATTTCATTATCGCTCTTTCCTGTTTACAGATCAAGATTTCAAAAATAATCATATTAGTAATATTTTATAATTTCATAGGATAGATTGTTTACAATTTCCAGACATACACAAAAATGCATTCATAATTGATGAGATTAAAATCAAAATAGTTTGACCAAACCAGTACCATTAGTGTCATTAAGAGCAAAGTTCAATAACTTAGCGAAAGTTTATGTGACGTTAAGTAAATTTAATTATTCAAAGGGTACGGACTATGGACATGAATTTACTGATAAATTATAGAATACTTATTCACACCATATTACACGCGCAACGAAAAATTAATTGATTATAAAAGTATAGAGATATTGAGTCGCTCTAAATAAAACTATTTTCTTTATTAGATAATATGAAAAGATTTGAATAAATCTATATTTCGTTATGAGTATCACTGTTTAGTGTTAATCTCATCAAGGCGAAAATTCTTAATTTATTATAATAACATAATAATATAGGTACTCCCTTTAACTCTTGTTTTACAAACTTCCAAAACATACAAATTAAAAGAAATTAAAAGTTTAATATTATTAATAATTTCTTAAAACAAATTAAAATCATTTGTTTATCCTTGCCCAAAAGTTTTGGCAGACATAAAACATTTGAATGGTAAACAAGAATTATTACTTTTTATTCATACTTATTATAATTATTTGTTCTGCGTAAATGAGGTATAAGTTAATGTTAAGGCCATTAAATAAGTGAATATCGCAATTCTTTAAGATACCCCTTACATTTTGTTAAGGTTAGAAAAAACATGAGTGCAATAATTTTCATAAGCCTTTTTTTACGAATCCGAAAATCAAAATATTCCATCCCATCAAGGTTTTGCTAGACAAGGGGTTCAAAAATGAAACAAAGCGTAGCCGAATTTTGGCCATTTTTGAGAATTTATTAAAAATCGCAGAAGTGCAAAACATACATATCACAAAATAAAGTTTAAATATTTAACTTTACTTATCATAGTCAAGATTTGTTCAGAAAACAACTTTTTCATGGAAATCCTCCTCCTATTTCTCCAGTTTATTTATTTGATAAGTCTTAGGAAAAGGTTAATGTTTATGAAACACCTATTCGACAAACAAATTTTCAGAAAGTTTATATATAAGTAATTATATATATGTATGTATAGATATTAAAGGTTGTAAACATTTACAGTTATGATTCAAATTCGTTAGATACCAAACCCATTAATTTTTCAAATTTATAATCTACAGAAAAAATTCTATAAATACAATTCTTATAAAATGGTCAAAGTAAAAATTCTGTACACCAGTGTAACAGCATGATTGTGCTATTCTATTCAGCAATTGTGTTTGTTATTGGAAAAAATATGAGAAAAATATCATCGGATTATATAAAAATTTGAAATTTTGGTCCTTTAAAATAATTATATGTATAAAAACTAAACTTCTGGATGACCGAGCTCTCCAATATCAATTCAAACTTTGACTAACTTACAAATTTTCAGTTTTGGAAACAAATTACCCGAAATATACAGCTACCATTTCCAATTTACAACTTTTACAATTAGATTTCAAGTTCCAACTTTAAATTCAGCAACCCTGGAAACCTCCATGAACTGGTATAGTAAAATTTAATATAAAATACCCTTATTTTGAGATATTCATCAAAAGCGTTAGACCCATTTTCAAGAACGCCAATACATATTCGTATATACAATAAAAGATCAGTTCCTTTAATAGGACAGGATAGCATTAAATTAATTTATGATAAGTGTTTAAAAATAAAAATCATTTTCAATCTTCCTTTTAACATAAAAAGCCTCTTCAGTAACTGCGCTCTTTTCGGATCTCCAGAGTAATAGGAAAGTTTATATTAAACTGAAGTATATTAACACTTCCTCAGAATAGAATTATTAATTTACATCAACAATGGATCAAATTACCGTGAATTTTGTTTATGCAAAACTTCAAATCTTCAATAGAATAATTCTATGTATAGATTTATTTTTTACTTAAAAGTGATGTTGATGTTTTTTTAACAAAAAATTTAACTTTTTCTATAAGATATTCATAATATGTAAATTTCAGATAATAAAAAGCACAACTAGTAGGTAAATGTATGTGGAACATAAAGGGCTTTGCCTGAAATGTATGGGGAACTGGTGCCTTTTTTATTTTTATGGCACACTAACGCCACCTTGTTAGATGTGTAGAGTACTTCCATACAAACAATAGTTACTGTCTATAACGCGTATTTAATTAGGAAAACTGGAAATATAAGTTACTTTTAATGGTCCTATACTATTTGTTTTATAGTACAAACTCTACTGGACCCAATTTAGAACATATTGGCGTAAAAGGCATAGTGTGACATCAAGTTACGCTTCATCGTAACTCATATTTTCAGTTTTCCTAATTAAATACGCGTTATATAATATGTAGATTAGGGTGCATAACTCGAGACGGATGTACTTTAGAGCTGAGCTGCTATAGTAACAGTAACTATTGTTTGTATGGAAGTACTCTACACATCTAATAAGGTGGCGTTAGTGTGCCATCAAAAAAAAAGAAAGGCACCATTTTTGAGCATAGCTCTTTGTCTATGCTATTTATAATAATATTATGTTTTAATTTAATCCCAGAATGTTTTATTTTTTGCTACCAAAAGCTCCATATTCCACAGTTCGACTTGTTACACTGTTTCAAAGGAAATGAATAGTTTTATGAAAACCCTGACTTATGAAACAATCCTCGTACGTATGAAAGTTCGAAAGTGATCTAATTTTACAAAATATTTCCGGGAAAATTAAGATGTTAATTTGATAGTGCTTTGAAGTTAATGCACCATACTCGGAGCATAAACTTTTATTTGTTGGCCTCTAAGCCTAAGGTAATCCTTTGATAATCCAACATTAATAACAGAAAACTAATTTCTGTTCTGCAGGAACTATGCCAAATTTTGAGTTAAATTATTAAGTGGCCGGGTGGTGTGCGGGCCACCAGTATCAAGCCGGAATCATTTATGGTTAGTTCTCAGGGGGTGCAAATATTCATGACGACGAGGACGAGCCAGCGTACGTGTGGCACGGTGTATAACTAACCTTTTACAAATATGCCGTCGGCAAAATTTGCATTTTGTGGAAGCGGCAGTAATCTAGGACGTGCGGCGTATTAGATGGTTATCACCTGGCTGACGCTGAAGCCTTTTAAGTGACAAATAATGTTGGATCTACCCGAAAAGGTTCACAGGGAAATTGTGTTTTGTGGTTACAAAGCGAGGAAATTTCAAAATCGCTGCTAAGCGAACATTTCTCTCCTTTAAGATGCTAATCCAGGAATATCAGAAGATGCTCGAAGCACTTTTGTGTTTTGTGCCCGCGTCCTAGCGATTCCGCTTCAAATCTATTTTTCATAACTTTTTTTTTTCAAGATGATACAGACGTAGGAGCACCGCACATTGACGGTTTCTGGGGGAAGATTTCATTTTTTCTTTTCCAAATTCAGCAGATCCACTACAGTAAAAGCCAAACATTTTTCCGTTGAACGAAGAAACTCTTCAATAATTCATAGGGATGAGTGTAAAATCTACAAAACTCCAAGGTGCTCTTTCCACCTCCACTTCTCATCTGCATATATTTTTGATATTATTTTTTTTTTTTTGCCTATTCTCCAAAAAGCATTGACTGAAATTCCGTCGGCAAAATTAAACTTTCGTTATAATCTCGAGGGATTCCACTGCGTTGCATGGGGCAAAAATCATTCACGGAAAAACCTGTCAATTTTTCTACCTGTGCAAATTTCATTATAAGATTCGGAGGCGCAAGGTATGCTGAGTTTCCGTTAAGGTAAAATTATGTATGGCCTTGATTGAGTCACGTTCTCATCCAACATCTATTCCCATTTGCTCTTTCCGTGGAACTAGTTCATGTTTTCGAAAGCAATGAATTTGTTACTTCTTCTCCGACCTTTTCCTACTTACTGATTCAAACGAAAAACATATTTATGCTTCAGAAATGAACTTCTCTCCAGTTACATATATATTTTATATCTTTTTTTTTATTTTGCAGAGGATGCTTAAGAGTAATATCTATGAGTTCAAATAAAAAGGAGAAATGATAAAATTTATACAACCACAGATTCCATCATTTTTTCCTTTATGAATAAAAATTTCTAAGAAAGATCAAATAAAGCTTAAGGGGTTGTGTCGCCCTGAATTTATATAAAAAAAATACTTTCTTTATGATTGAAATTTAAAGAATAATAATTTAGACCCAAACATCTTTAGAACTAAGATGAGATGTAGAAATTTAAAGGAGGCGACACGCCCGAAGTCACGAAATCACTTTTATGATTTTATCAAGGCTATCTTTCTTGGAAGCTATTTGTCCGATTAACTTGAAATTTTGGTCAATGTATTTTTACATTATCTACAACACGGAAAACAAAGTTCAATAATCAATTAAATTTCATTTGCATATTTGTTTTTCGCCGAAAATAAAATGTTAATATTCGTTTAAAAATCTGCAAAAGTTGTTGGAAATTTTACTATTTTAAAAATACTGTTTAAAGTTTTGTTGGTCTGGTTTTATTTTGTTTTTAGATCACCAATTAATGTGTAATACTATAAATAAAACATAAAAACACTTGAACTTGGATAACAAATCAAATACTTCAATAGAGTACAAATTACAAAAACGGTCAACCTTATAATAATTTTTCAGGGATTTTTCAACCATCAACATTTACTCACATTAACACACCAGTGGAATTTTGATTTTTTAATTATTTAACAATATAATTACATACTCATTTACCATTAAAATGCGCTATTTATTTAGATAAAAAAAAATAGCACTAGAGACCAACGTGGATACGAACAAGTATATGCGAAATTTCACACGGGTCCACTGATTTATTATAATTAATTAACTAATTAAAAGCAATATTAGTTGCGAGAAATAGAACGTAATATTGAGTTTATCTGACTATTGAGAAATTGGACCTTATTCTTATGAACCTAAATATTATTGAATTCTGTTCAAGACTTTACCCGACTGCAAATGTCCTACAAACCACTTGCCCGAAAACCTTTTGCCCGAAAGCTATGTTCCCCACAAAGCTAAAACTCCCTATTCAAAACACAATATTTGTTAAAGGAAAATATTTAGTTAAAAGGCATTTTCTAGAAAGAAAATATTTAGTCAATAGATACAGTATTTTGTAAAAAGAAAATATTTATTTAATAAGCATTTTGTAAAAGGAAAATATTTAGTTGTTGTCGGACAATCCTTGTTGGGCAAAAGGTTGGCGGGCAAATGGTTTGTCGGGCTTTTGCAGTCTTGCAAATAATTCAGCGAAACGTGATAATATACATATGTAGGTACATATTTTGATAAAATTTTTAACTTAAAAGTTAACACAATAAAAACTAGTTGGAGCAATTAATACTTGTTTGAAACATTTCTATAAATAGATAATTTCTTTGAGCTATCCATAGTCCGGTTTTAACAGATTACCACCTTATAAAGAGTTTTACCCAGGGATTATTTCCAAATTAATATATCACGATTGTGATCTTAATAATATACAGCGTGATTTTTTCAAAATTTCATATTTCCCTTTGTATAAGTAAATTTTGCCAGTGTCTTTTGTTTTAAATCCGCCACTGATGGGGTTGTAAGAAAAATAAGTCTATTAATCTTGTTGATGATTATATGAAAAAGAAATTATTTAAGAGTATCGATTTCCGTTTTTCTTCAAGATACCGCGAATTTCTGAACCCACCCTCGTAAAAACGACTTAATTCCTTAATCGCACCTTGATTTCGTTACTGACATCGATTAGGAAACTGCAAGAGAGGTTATAGAGACCAAAATTTATGGCAATGGTGTGTCAGCGAGCAATAAAATCGAATGCACGCCCAAAATTTTCCGATAAATAACTTCTTAACGTTGGCCACATTTGGGGCCCCCGACACTGATCAAAGATTCATCAGAGCCCCCTTCGGCGAAGCGAAGAACCACAAAATCAACCCTCTTGCCAGGGTAAAAAGGACGTGCTAGTTGAAGTTGGGTGGAGTTGTTATTTGAATGAGAGACGTTCTGCATCCATCCATCGTACACACAAAGCAATACCATTAAAATGATAGCTCTGGGGATGGCTCGAGTTCGGATTAAAGTTTGCGCTATCAAAGGAGTTTCCTATCTGCTAGTATCCGAGGGGCACTCAAAGGGCGAAGATAAACGCTCATGTTGAGCAGGGCGCTGTGTGTCCAGCAGTGTTATTCGACTGGACTTTTGAGCTTGAGCTCCACACCCTCGAAGACCATTCCTTGAATACATTCTAAAGAAATGCTGGCGGAGTTAAAGCATCCAGGTCTCTTAAAGACATAAGAATGTTTTGAAACACGAGAATGAACCTTATTATGATAAAATAAAGTTGGAATTTTCTGAAAGAATTTTATTACCTACATACACTAAGAAAAACATGTTAGGTAAAAGTCCCTATCGGTGAGACACGTTCCTATTATGAGATAATGTGATAAATTATTGATTTTATCATTAGAATAAATAAAATTGTATTAATTTACATATTTATTTATCACAGTGAGAACAAAATCAACATGCTGTAGTATTTGATTTATGCATTAAACAAAATATTTTTTAAATCGCTATCAAAGCTTAGCTTCAATTCCGCATGAGACATTTTTCGTGAGGCCCATTAATCTAATACATTTTGCGCCGGACGTGTAAAAGTACGTTTTAAATATTTACTTGTATGTATATCTATCTGATTTGATTTAATTTTAATTTCAATAAATGGTACGTAAAAATAAAAAAATATATATATATTGTTTTTTTTTTTGTTATAACAATCTTTCTAAAGCGTAATTACAAATCACAGTATAAAAATTATTGCCGGCGGTTAAACAAATCTAGTTGATGCGGAGTAAAATGTGTTAACAATGTAAGTACTATGTATAATTACGTACATACAAAAGTGAATTAAAATAATCAAAAAATCCGACTGCGAACTAAAAAGGTGGAAACAAAATCACATAGGAAATTAGTAGAATGTATAATGGAAATCCTTTTTCCTTAAATTAAAATGCCCATTGTTATTATCCGTCTTGAGCTTGCCAATTAAATGTGATAGATAGTTGTGAAATCGGTAAAAAATCATCCATTCATTCATTCATATCTGATAAATAAATCGCAGTCGAAGGCATACCATGCAATAGAAGTCGCAGCAAGTAAAAACGAATCTGATGATACTTTATCCTGGTTAATAACTATAGCCATTACTTTCCTACATTAAATAGGAGTTTAAAACAGATTACACCATCTATCGTTTTTGACAATTTTCGACTGCTCAAAATTATTCGAAAATATCCGACTACCTTTCATACGAGAAAACTCGTGCAGGGATTTCAGAAATACTCCTGAACGGGAAAAATATCAAATTTAGCATTAAATTGTTTTTACAAACGATCACATATATCAAGATTTTGAAATTTGAGAAAAATATCAATTACATCAAATTGCTATGATATTTACTTATCCAAAGTTCAAACATTGAACCAGATTACATTTTGTATTATTTAATTTAAGTTTTTGACACAAAGGGGTTATAAATATAGGTTATTTCATTTTATTTCCGTGATGTAAAAATTGTTTGATATTGGTAAATGTTTGTAAATTTCAATCCGGTGTAAAATTTCCGCTAAATCTGATCCTGATCGCGTATATGACAAAGCAATTGACCTTTATTGAAAAAATATGTAAAAAGTATAATACAAACTTGCAAAAAGTAGTGAATATACTAGTTTTATATTAAGTATTATTTTAAGAAACTATTATAATTACAGGATTTAACTTGAGGTTCACACGGGGCAATTTTACTGGCAGTCAGCACTGACTTCAATTATGTAGTTTTCACAACTAGTTATAGAGTAGAAAGATATGAGAAAATGGTGTCGAGAAAAATACAGTATTGGATAAATCCTTTCCTTTCAAAACGAGTGGACTTTGAAATCGAAAATGATTTATTAAAACATTTTCTTTATTCTAATTATAAAGACCTTTTTTTAATTTCAATTTTAGGTACTGCAGCTACGTCCTGTTAGATCTTTTGAACGATTTCGTTTCACACTTTATTTTATTACTTTATATGGGTAGATCTAGTCTACTTCTTTTCCTAAAACACAGAATAACCTTTCTTAGATAAAATGATATTTCCATAAGTCTATAATACATATATATTTTTCTGAAAAATATCATAATAGTACATTTTATCAGTATGTCAGTCAAGTTTACTTTAATATAAAGAACATTTGCTAGTATCGTTGATACATATTTATTAAATTTATTTCCAATTCTATTTTAATTAATTATCACCAATTAATTTCTAGTTTAATTGGGATATTTCGATACTCTCGGTTAACGCAAATTTGCTTTATCGGAATAATGAGAATGCAAAACATAGATGATAAATTATAACGCCAACAATAACTGAAAAAAGTTTATGTTTCTAATTAGAGTTGCAAACTTTTCAATTCAACTTTATATGAATTTACCATGATTAGCATTGCATTGCATCAGAATCAAAACAATTCGATAAAAGGCTTAGGTTGGAACTTAATTTTCCACGTTTTCCCACTAGTAATGCACTGCAACGTGGAAGTGGGTCGCATAATTGAATAGCCTCCAACTTGACGCTTCGTGTTTCCGCGGATGGTAATGACGTCAGGCCAAAGTGGTACTGTCTTCCAGCATCCGATTCGATAAAAAACTGAAGGAAGCGCCGGCGGAAGTTGAAGTGTTAAGGGTCGGGTTGGGTCTCGGTGCATTGCCAATAAAGAAATTGTGCATATTTTCCAATTCCGAATCGACCCTTCTGACGAGATAAGCAGTCAATGAATTCTCGAATTAGAATTTCAATTTCCGTCGAAATTAACTTCCTGCTTTCTAGGGAAGTCGGTAAAGTGGTAAATTATGGAACGAAATTGAAAATTAAATTTTTTTTCCGGCCTAGGGACTTTCGTTCTGGTCACAGAATAATTTTTGTCTCTTTGGGAAACTGCTTCAAGTGAATAAAAAGCAGAATATATTTAAGAAAGTCGAATGCAATAAATCAAAATCAACTAAAACTCGAAAATATTACCTTCAAATCAAAACTATTCGAAATTGAATGCCCCATATTCAATAAAAATATACCCATATAAAATAAAAAAATAAAACAGCTTACCTCAGAATATTTTAATTTTAATACATCTTAGTTCATTTTTTCATTGGTTCAAAAGGAAAGATAATTTATTAAGTAAAACAAAACGATTTAAAGTAGTCATGTTAAAACGAAAAATATTTTACAATCCGAATTTGAATTAAAAACATTTTCACTTTATTTGAGGTTTCTTGATGAAAAAATGTTTTTCACTTTAAAATCAGAGTATTTTCAATTTAATTCATTCTACCGAATTCTATTTCAAGTTTGTATATAAATAAACCATCATAAAAGTTCCAAAATATTGCATATACCTAAATATGTATATGTATGTAATATAAGCTTGAACCCCTTTTCTTACATATTGTAAATTGTTAGGACAAAAATTTTTTTTGAAAACTGGCGTTTCAGATATCTGATATCTTCTTAACAAATAAAAGAAAAGTTTAAATAACATTTTTACAAGAAACATATTAAAATTCGGTCTTTTTAGGCGTCATAACCCAGGTTGTCTTCCTAATACTTTAAGTATTGAATAAAATGATTTAATTTTCGTAATTTCTCAGAGATTTAAACGTTTATATAGTTCTGTAAAATATACCTATTTCTATTTATATACAGGCAATATTAAACTAATGTTTTCTTTCCTGAGTAATAATGAGCTAAAAATTCTTTATATTTTATTTATGTCGACATCTATGTTGTATTTATATCAACTCACTAGGTAATTGGGGTTAAGGGTTTTTACAGACTTCCAAATCAATATCTCTGGTTCGTTCTAATGAACAGGTGACGTGTCTCGTCAACCAGTCAGTGTCAATGTTTTTCTTTATTTGGTATATTAATCTAGAACTAACCCTGCACGAAATTTAAGTCGCACTAATTGTTCATTGATGACATAAATGATAACTCTAAGAAAGTAAAACGCAATATAATCTCTTAAAGGGTTCAAAGAATTAATTTGACAGTTTATTATTATGTTTGCACATTATTTCGTCATAAGGGAATTCTTTCAAAACAAAATTTTACATTTGAGAATGAGATAACTTGAAACGAAATTTGACGACTGAATATCAAACAGTCTTAACTTTATAATTAACTTTATGACTTGAATTTGTAAGCTTTCATCTGACTGCTTTTCAATAATAAAAATGTATTTACATAAATTGTTTGATGACGAAACATACATATGTATGTATGTGTATGTTGTGAGAACAAGCATTCTCGAATTCTGCTTTTGATATTGAAATAGTAGGTATATGTATCTTAGAAAAACAAAAATGAGTGTTTTTAAAAAAAATTAATAACATATGGTTGTGTATCGAATTTAGTCTAATTTCTTCAAGCTTACTCAAAACTGTTCTTAGTTTAATCTAAGCCTGACATAAGCTTAGCATTTCTGGTCTATAAAAAGATATTTTCCTCATAATCTATTCTATACATGTGTATAATACATAGGTATAAAAAATAAATAAGGGTATTCATTTTTTGCTATTTTATTAACAACATTAAAGCCGCATTAATTTGAAAGCGGAATTAACATCTCCAAAAACTCTAAATACCACCGTCGTGACAATTTATTGAAGTTTACAATTTCTGGCTGCTATCTTGCGTCCGTCATTTTGAAACTCTTAATTTTATGTCCATAAAAGTAGTCTATATGTTAAGTTAAATGAGGTAGTAACCATCATACAAAAAATGAAAAATATCAAACCAACAATTTCAGCGCGACTGAGCAACAAGCAAAACAAAAGAACTTTCGAGTTGTTATAATCCTAAGTGTACCTACATATATGTACATATGTATAGGGGTTCAAAATCGGTCGTACCTTAATACGAAATTTCACTTCAATTCATATAATTTTAAAAGCTGTGGTCGTCATCTTGGATCCACCATTTTTCCTCATATTACTTAACGTGAAAATCCTTCTAATTTGAATTTACAAATTTTGAAAATAGATTCTTTAGTAGCTTCAAAGTATCCTTACTAATTTTCACAATTCTATTTATTCTCGGAAACTTTTTGTCACCTTTTTGAATCATAATGAATTTTTACGTTTCGAAAGTACATATATTTGCAATCAAGATCTCCAAAAATACCTAAATACAAATTTTCATGGCAATCCCTTAAAACTTATAACTTTTCACCTCTATCTTGGGGCCTTAGAAGCCTGATGCGAATAAAACGTAGCCTATGTGTTAAGTCCCGATATCTAGTACCTTCACTCAAAAAATGAAAATTATTGGACCAAGCGTTTAGGCGTTATTGAGTAACAGACATACAAACAAACTTGAGATTTTATATATATGTATATGTATGTATGTATATACTAATAGGGATAAGGATGGAAGATCTTCTTCACCAAATTGAATTCCAATATATCCATATCTTAATTTAAAGGAACAATTCCGCTAATTCATTTGTTCCCATTTTCACAAAATAAACCTTCGTTTCAGAAGCATCATAATTAATTTTTTTATTCTTTATGGAGGCAATCAACTGCGGGGGGCATGTACTAACATTCTGAATTAATATACCTTAATATAATAATTAATAAATTTTTAATATTACATTTATTCATTTTATTTTTTATCTTAAAAGATAGTAGGAGAATATCGTAAATAATACATATTGCAATGGAGTAATGAAAAATAAATTTTAAATTGCAACACATCTAGCAAGAAAACCCGGACACCGTCTGCTGCAACACTGTTCTGCTGTGGAGCACTGCAAAATAAATTAAATATTATTATATTAGTAATCTTTAAATATTACATATTTATTTTATTTACCAGTTGCCCAACATTCCGACAGCTTCCAGTATTTAAACGTTGTGTCTAAAAATAACAATATGAAAATAAAAATACAAAACTATCCCCTTTAATTTTTACTTACATTTCCAATTAATTGATTTTGTGCCTCTTGTAACGAAATTCCATTCTGAGCGTCAGCGATATAAACAAGAACAATTAAAAAGATAGAACAGGTGATTGCGGAAACGCGTGCCATTGTGCGATCAGTAAATTCAATTAACTTGTGCGATTGAATGTACCTGGACGGCCCCATCTTCCGATATTTATGCGGATCGTTTAATAACTCTCTTGTTTTGAGTGGGAAGTGGCTCGGTTATTTTCGGAATGTTAAGCGCGTTAAAACATGAAAATTGCAATTATTTCTCCCACTATGAGCTGAAGCACTGGGACATATGCAGCATCATGGGTTTTCCAAAATTCACTCAACTTTGTTCATCGGAACTTAGTTTTTACCATAGCAAATTTATTTATCACGACTCAAATAAAATATTCAAGCTTTTTAAGATCATTCACTGGAATATTCTCTTTTTTAATTTCAACGCGTTAAGCAATTACTCCCGGAATTCCGAATTTAATTCTCACGAATTTTGCGCATGGATTACCCTGCACTTTTTTGTAAATTTTAAATTAAACCTCATGCTTTCCGTGACAAGCAAGTTGAATTTTTTAACGTTTCTTTTCTGAACGACCAAATATGTACAATGTACTTTCATAAAATATTTTTCTTGAAATCTACATCTATCTATATGAAGGTTGTACTATATACACAAATATGTAAATATTTTCGTTTGTATAATAGTTACCTTCTCATGTTATTATACTTTAATAATAATGAGCAGTATGAACACATGATGCAGTTTTTAAAGTTTCATGAAAATAAGAAAAAATGGAACCTTTAGAATTCGAATGAGACAATATGCGGAAGTTTTTCTCAGAAATGAAATTAGGAGTCTCTGTTAAAAAAGAATTATTTCCACTTTGGTCATTCAAAGTTTCTTTTACTAATTCCTAATAATAGCAGTTTCATTTTTATTTTCCCAATCAAAAGGGGCAATTTCAATTCTAAAAAGAGCTATTCCTATTGGCTTTCAATAATTTTTCATTAACAATTTGGAGATTTAGAAAAAGTTCATATCGAAGAAGAAGTGTGGCAACTGGTATTAAATTTATATGTTATTTACCTACAGATCTTAAGCAAAATGTCTGATCAAAAGGTGCTGCTATCAATTTTTGTAAAGTTTACTTATAATGGTGCATATAGCCTCTTTTAAACAAACACTCCTCAAATGGTACCGACTTGAAATTTGGCACTTGGGAAATTGTACTCATCCGCAGCTAGTCCAGGGGTATTTTTAATAATTTTTTTTATATAAAAAATAGAGGGTCGACAAATTTGCCTTCCTAATGGGATATTATACCAAAATAAATTATTTTACACTTTCTTAAAATATTTAGTTCTAAAATTAAATTATAATATTTAACCGTCATCTTAAGCATTTCATTTCCGATTGTGAATTTCAAATCATAACCAGTAAAAACACTCAATTCTCAATATTAAAGGTTTTTTATTAACTTAAAACGTTGTCTGCCTGTCTGCGTAGAATCTTGCAAGTCAATTTTGAACCAATTCCTTATATCCGAACAAGCTTAAATTTTGACATTTTATAAAATATAAGTCCCGTTACAATACAATATAAATAGTAGGTATAGGTATCTAATATGGCGGATGCCTCTAAGATAGCGGTTTACCTTTTCTTGTACAGTTATTATTCATGGATATCTGCCATAACAAATTCAGAAAATCGCTTAACAGTTGAAACTGTCTTTTTTTTTTCTTGTAAAATAGTAAAAAAAATATATTGGTACAAGTTAATTGAATTTGATTATAAGAATAAATAATAAAACAGTCGAATGTCTGCACAAGCTGGCAATTTATATATATGTGTATAATTGTAGGTAATCGATAATTAGGCGCAATTTTAATTACAAGCTTTCGAAAAAACCTAAAGGTAAATGAAATGGTTGAAAGCTTTATTTTTATTTTCTCCTAACTAAAAACATTGTGATCATCGATCAAATTGAAGATATTTGCAAAGATTCTACAATTGTGTAGAATTAATTGTGAGAAGAATGCATTACCCTAACGTTTTACTTTAAAATGTAATTTTGTGAATCATTTTTTTACCGATTATTATGTATTGTTTTTTCTATCTATTCATATAAAATAAAATTGGCTTCTTTGTCTTTATATAATAAAATGATACATATGTAAGTAATTTTTTGTTTAAGCAGATACAATACATATTATAGACTTTCAGAAATTGTAGAATAACACATTTTTTCTACAACACAAAATATCATCAATGTATGTACCTATTCACAATGAAAAAAAAAAAATTTTAAACATCATTTCATCAACGGCCTTCGAATCTAAAGCATTAATTTTTACAAATCCAAGAAAACAAATCTTTCGTGACCTTGATTTTCAAATAACCTTTTATATGTACTTAATATGGACAACTAATCAAACTGAGTAAAGAAAATGCTGAATTGAAAATTCTGTAGCAACTCATAACATATGGACAGATTGAGTTTATAGAGTTTGGCTCAAAAAGCAAAATGATGGAATTTTTAACAAATACTTTTTCGCACGTACCTATAATGAAAAATTATTAAATGTCAATTTTACACACACACACAAACTAAATATTATTCTTAGGAAAGTAAATTCATTCTAATGTCGATTGGATTTGCGTACCAAAATAAAAAGTAAGGGTTTAGGTAAGAGCTTAATGTCAGTTTGGCTGTCAGTGCCTACATGTTTTCTCAATAATGTTTAACAATTTTTACTATGTAGCGTGAGTCATAGGCAATATTTTGGGGCCTTCTAATGTATTGACTTCGACTAGTTGATATCCAAATAACACAATTTTGGACTCACCAGTCCAGAGGATATTACGCCATTTACTAGCGGCCATTTGATGTTCCTGTGCAAGATTTATTCTAGTCCGAACATGGCTTGGTTGTAGCCGTGCAAATTTTCTCGGACTTCTACCAGCAGCTGGTGAGGCCGGCTTTCTTCTCACTACAGAAGTGTTTACATCAATTTCTGTTTAAATCTTATTAATGTTATAAAACAATTTCTCCATAATAAAGGAACTCTTTGTCTTACAGCACAAGAAATAATTTTTCTCTTACGCCCACATGTTTCTGGTTTTTTACCCATCTTTTGGAATTCGCAGTCATTTTACTGGATGCACCAAAAGCGTATGTAAATCTTGCTCTTTAAAAACATTTTTCTTATAAGATTTTGCTTTCCGCGGCCTATTTGGATTAAAGGATTTAAATCATTATAAATATTGTCCTAATTGATTTAATCTGTTTTATTCAGTACATAAAGAGAGAAATGTCAAGACTTTGTACTTAAATACAGCAACTTTACCGAGCGTTTCAGAAGCACTATTATTTTGCACAACACGAAACTGAATTATAAATAATTTGATGATTTCTCTTTAACCCATTTAGACCTGAAACTATTTTTTTCTAAAAGGTTTGTTTTTGTCTATTTTCATCATATTAGGTATAGTTTGTCTTAGACCCCAAAAAAAATATTTACAAAAATGTCAATTCCATACGAGGTGAAAAGGGCCGTATCGTATGTGATGCAACAGTAGGCTTATATCTAAGCACAAATACCTATTATCTAAGATAAATTGCAGAATACATATCTCTATTGTCACAACACTGAACATAGTATTATTTTTTGGTATGATAAGTATTGACGAAAATATGAAATATTTAGGATAAAATAAAAAATTCTTATCGTTTCGATGACATGCTGAAATTATAAAGAACAAAACAGGAAGGTAGGAACCTTCTGAAGCTAACTATAACACTAAAGCTATTTTTGTAGTATTATTTATGACTATACACTTGACAATGGCACCAAACAAAAACAAATTCTTATCGAGGGTACTTAAAAGTAATTGATTACTTCTGGTGTATCGTATGTGATACGTTCGTTTTATAAAATTCGTTCGGTTATAACAGAGAGATAATCTTGAGTAAAACTTAAATCAGACTTGAGATAGCTTAAGCCAAACTTAAACTAGGCTTAAACCCACCTGAAATCAAACCGGAGTCACAAAAAAAGGGATAAAATTAATGAATTTTAATAACATTTTTTATGTACGAAATAGAAACAAATATAGGAACATATTATTTCGTATACCACCTGAGTAAAATACTTCCATTTTTCTTAAAGTATAAAAGAATAAAGTGGAAAATTCTCCCAGTAATACATAGTTAACAATAGTTAACAATAGTTGATTTATCTATTTCTCTAATTCTGCTGGTTTTCAATAATAGCAGAACATCGCAGGATAATTCTTTGGTATTTTTAAAAGGATATTAAATCAAGTATAAGAAATAAGTTGGATATGTTTATTTATGTAAATTCATTATCATATAATAGTTCATTTTCATAATTATCCAGGCCGTGCACTTCTTGAGGAATGAATTGCACGTAAGGGCTCTGCAGCAGTGGTCTGTAGTAAAACACTGTAAGAAAAACCACATTTAAAAACAAGAGTTTCGGAAAATACTAATTAACAACTTACGAATCCTCTCTCTCCCGCGCAGTTTTCAGTTTTCTATTGAAACTAAACGAGTTATGTCGTTAACATTAATTGTGAAATTTTTAAATTCAGACAATTCTTATCCATGGTCACCCAAACCAATTAGCCTCACCAAGGGATGAGTCGACTGGGCTGCTGGCTACTTCGGAAATCGCGAAAATAATAGCGAATAATCCAACTACGAAATAAATGAATCGAGCCATTGTGATTGATACTTTTTTTGATAGACTCCAAGTGATAAGTAACGATTGAAGTTAGAAGCAGGCTTTTATATCGCATCGATTTATTTGCTTTTTCACATATTCATACAATTTTTAAAGATATTTTAGAGGCAATGATGTTCTTTTCAATTAATTAATCATTGACAACTTTTCTTATGAAATAAGTTCAAATTTTCCACTGAAATTATTCAGTGGGCGCATCTTAAAATGACGATTTCGTTTAAAATATTACTATTACGGGCGGGTTACTTTGGCTACTTTTTTCTTATATCCTTAGAAATCGCTCTGATATATAGATTGTGTTAGACTAGGTACTAGGTGTTATAATATTTTCATTTGATAGATGAGGATAATAGCTAATCAGTAATAATGTTTTTTATAGCAAAAAGTTTGTAAAAATATATTTTTTATTATTTTTAAATTTGAGCCAAAGTTTCCCTTTGAGGAGGGTTACTTTGGCTTGCAGATGGTTTGGGCACAAAATCTATATACTTAAGCAAGTATTGAGCCAATTTACGTCCTTTGAAGTAATAGAAAATAAACAAATGAAGCATCCGACGCAAAAAACCGTTTAATTTTCAACAAAACATTAACAAAAACTAACTTTTCTACAGCCCTCGGTCGGTTACACAAAAAAGTTTTCTGACCTGAAATACGTAAATATTAACAGCAGGTAAGTTTGAAGCGCAAATGACGGTTTTAATTTTGAAAAAATTCGTGCAACCAATTAAAAATAGACGTCAGTAAAACCATTTAATATTTCCGACTCGAACTAGATCGTTTAGTGTCATGGCTACGAAGAGGTCGGAAATAAAATATTTTTTTTGTTTTGACCCAAAGTTACCCTCAGAGCTAAAGTATAACCCGCATCTACTGTAATTTTATTAATTTCTTTGCAATTATATTAATATTCCGTAGTATCATTAAAGTTCTTTGAAAATACATATTACATATATTTGGGCACTTTCCATAAATGAAAATTTAAATAGATAAGTTATTATGCTGTATTATAACTTTTATTGTGTATTATTATTAACTGTATTATTAACTTTTATTGTGCGCCTGAAATTATAAAATAATACAATGATTCAAAAATACCACTCATCTTTGAAATTGAATACCTGAACCGCTTAACTTTTTGAATATGAAAGGGATTGGCATTCCACAAAGGGCCAAATTTGGAATTAATTTAATTAAATACGTAAATATTGAAAACTCCATCACAAAAGACTCAAATTCCGCAAGCCGCTTAAATGTTCGTATTACTTCAGCAAAATGCAATGACATGCATTATTGCGTCATTTTATCATGTGTGAAATTAATCCGAAAAACGTGAAATGAATGAAATATTTTGAATTATTATACTATGTTTCTTCACTTTACGTCATCATAGACTGAATACAATTAATCTGCAGCTGGTTAAACATATTTAGGAGGTCACATTATAACCTACTTGTTTGCTGACAACAGATTTTTCAGCCAGACATCAATGCTATAGGATTTTTTACCCTTATTTTTCATTTAGAGTAAAACTGGAACTAGAAAATGGCGATAACAAATTAATTATGTTTCTATTCTTTTCATTGTATGAATTTCAAATTCCGTTTTTAATTAAAATTTTTACATTACCTATACAGTGTATTAAAATTTAAAAGCATATTCTTATTTTTTGAGCCCAAAAACGAAAATTTTTAAAAATGTTTTTCTCACTGATTTTATCAGCTAGAGGTACCATTTTTTTTTTCTAGAATTAAGACACAATTCAAAATTGCAACAATAATAAAAATTAGTAAATGATAACATGCTCTTAATAAGCTGCGTAAAGCTTCACTGTTTGAACGCAAAATATAAAAAATAAAATTGGAGAACATTCTAAGAAATAAGAAAGCACTAAAAGCTGTGACCATTTAAATATTTTTTATGTTTGTTGGTCAATTATGTACACCTTCCAACTTAAACTATAAACTATTTTTATGGGCATAAAAAATAAAAAGTTCAAATAGGCGACATTAAATGGCGTCCAACAATAGTAAATTGCCGTAAAAATTGGTAATTAGAGTCTTTTAGAGATGCTGTTTACGAATCTGCTTTTGACATTTAAAACACAAAATGATGAACCATGACTGAAATTATTTGAGCTTGAATAAATTTTATTAACAATTTGTACTAAGATTATTTTGAGGCAATTAATTTCAAATTAAAAATTTGAAAACAAAAATAGATAAATACAATATTGCTACCATGTTTTCCCATGATTCAAAGTTATGTCATGATAAAACGTATTGGAATAAAGTTGTTGATTTAATATCCAATAAATTAATATTGAGCATTTAGATGTGTGATATTACATTCACAGATTTTAGTATAGCACTTTAAAAGAATCATATCTGAGCATTTAAGAAGTCTTTAACTAAATAATTATTCTAGCAAAAAGAGTATTTATCAATTGTCTAATACCTATTTTATATCGAACAATTAATTCAATACTTTTCTCAGTTCAAAATTTCAAAATTAAATACAAGAAAATTTGCCAAAATTTTAAAAATTGCTTTCACTAACGGTTACAAACTAAACTTTCAAACGAAATAAATTTCATTTTTTAATATAATCCAAATAGAATAATAAAACAATTGTAACACTTATTGATTTGCTTTATGTTAATATAGGAAAGTCAATTCCCCAGTTGATTGATTGATTTTTTAATTATATCATTATTATCGAACAGCTGGAAAAACAACCAAAATTTGTATAAGACGAAAGAAAGTCAATAAATCGTTGCAGATGTTAATCTTCGATATAAAAGCCTGCTCCTAACTCCAATCGTCAGTTATCACTTGAAGTCTATCAAGAAAAGTATCAATCACAATGGCTCGATTCATTTATTTCGTAGTTGCATTATTCGCTATTATTTTCGCGATTTCCGAAGTTGCCAGCAGCCCTGTCGACTCAATATCCCTTGGTGAAGCACACGCTAATTGGATTGGACGACCATGGGTAAGAATTGTCTGAATTTAAAAATTTCACAATTAATAGTAACGACATAACTCGTTTTGTTTCAATAGAAAACTGAAAACTGCGCAGAAGAGAGAGGATTCGTAAGTTGTTAATTAGTATTTTCCGAAACTCGTGTTTTTAAATGTGTTTTTCTTACAGTGCTCTACTACAGACGACTGTTGCAGATCCCTTACTTGCAATTCATTCCTCAAAAAATGCACGGCTTAGATACATAATTATGAAAATGAACTAATAAATAATAAATTAATAAACATAGATATTGAAATTATTCTTTTTACAATGTCCCTTCCTAAAATAAAAAATATTAGCCAAAAAAGAGCTAACAATATTTTTATCGTAAAATCACTTTAGCCGTTATAGTTGAACTTTGTAAAATATTTTATTTTTAATGAACCATAAATTCATGACTTGAAATGAGAATTCACGCTTAATGACTACTAGTCAACTTCCGTCCTAAAATTTCATATCCCATCACAAATTTCTGAACTTTACAAATAGACTGCCATTATTCAAGGTGTCCTATTTTAAATGCTCACTCCCCGTATTTTCTTTGAATCTTCTTAATCAAAGACCAGTTCAAACAAAAGTTGTTCAGTTGCATGGATGCCAATCTGATGATGACTTTTCATGACCTTTAGTCAAGGTTGAATTGAATTGCTTTTTTAAAAAATTTTTAGAGTGTAAACGTGCTCGGCTTTTTGTCTTTTCTTGGTTTGAAGAATATCGTTCGAAGAAAGAAAAGGCGTGTTAAGCAACTTGCTAAAATAATAATTCAATGAATTTTTTATAATTATGTTTTAACAGACAGAAATACTCCGACTCCGATTCATGGAAAAATGATACCTCAAAGAGGATATTCAAATATTTTACCTTTAGGTTCTAGAAAATAATACAATTCTTTATTTATAGAATAAGAAATAATACAATTCTTTATTAACAAAAACTGGTAATTATATCTTATTCACAATGCGAAAAACGAATGTTAAATAAAGTATAATATTTACTAAAACAACAGTAATGAAATGTTTTTTTTGCTGGCCGTCCATTTTCCACAGTGCAAATGTCCGACAAACTTTTGCGTGACAAGAATTGCCCAACAACGATTAAATATTTTCCTTTTACAAAATGCCTATTAACGAAATATTTTCCTTTTACAAGGGCATTTGTAGTCGGGCAAATGGACGGTAATTATTCTTGTTACATTTTAAAATACCAAATGTATACGTAGACCTAAATTTCTAAAAAGCACTACCGAAATGTTTAATTTCTATAAAAACTTAAATAATATTTAAGAAAATATTTTTGTTGTCACATTTAATATTCAATGATGTAGTAATACCAATATTAAACTTAATAATGAATCTTAAATAAGTATTCTTAAATTCAAAAGGGCGAAAGTAATATGGCAATCAATTGATATTTTAAAAAAGCAGGATAGATATCACTATTATCTTGAAATAATCTTATGAATTTGACCAAAATCTTATCAAAAAAATTGTGGGGATTTCGCACCTAAAAGAGAAACCAGGTATAAATACAAATAAATTTTTATTAATTAATTAATTTTTTTGAACATTAACAAAAATATCTCTTATACATATATGTAGACCCAATTGTTGTCTAGTGTACGAACTAACACAAGAATATTTGACGACTTGATTGGAATTCCAAAACATCTAAAACTTCCAATTGATATGTTTAGCGTCTATGAAAATTTTGTTTTTTATTATTCACTTCACAGCTTTCTACCATGTTGCTTAATGTTTCTTCAATGCGTAGCATACTTTTAGCCCAGTCAAATCGTACATAAAAACAGGCTAAAATTGCAAAGCGTGATGTAGTTCTAATTTTTTGATATATTGTTAGGACCAGTTAGAGTAGTGTAAACCCAAATTTGCAGCTTCGAAAAACCTGTGCTTCCTGCGTAATACGTGAAAATCTGCAGCTTTTTTATCAGTTGCCTTAAAACTCATAAACTGTGCATTTGTTGAATTAGATGTTATTATTATTATTTAAAGTATATTAAATTTGCAACAATTTAAGCCCAACCACAGTCCTTTGCCTTCAATGGTTTTCGAGATATGGCCAATTTTGTTCTTCCAAAATTCAATATTTTAATTTTTCTCTCATATCGGTGTAACTGTTCAACCTATGAGAAAAGTTATGGAAAATGGATTGCAGTAAATCCATCTGATGATGATTTTGCGAGAAGCTGAATCTGCTATTCCTGAGTCTCTAAAACTGTTGCGTAAAACCATCGTACTGAAACACAAATGCCAATATCTCGATGGTTGGAAGAAAAAATGTTTTTCGATAGCTCATGCAATAATTTTTCCCGTCAGACCTAGCTAAGTCCTCTCCTCACTCAAGACAAGTTTTGGTACCTACCTGTACAGGAAAGTTGGGCCAAAACATCTTATAAACCTCTACGCAGCATAGGGATTTTCTTGCAGTTACAGTGATTGTTTGGAAGAACAAAAATGGCCATATCTCAAGAACCATTGAAGGCAAAGGACTGTGATTGGGCTTAAACTGTTGCAAATTTAATGTACTTTAAAAATGGTAAGAACACTTAATATCAACAAATGCACAGTTTATGAGTTATAAGGCAACTGATAAAAAAGCTGCAGATTTTTACGTATTACGTAAGAAGCACAGGTTTTTCGAAGCTGCAAATTTGGGTTTAAACTACTTTAACTGGTCCTAACAATATATCAAAAAATTAGAACTACATCACGCTTTGCAATTTTAATGTCTAATTTGACTGGGCTATTTACGATATTTGGAAAAACACATGATTCTTTGTTACAGCTAAGAAAACATTGAAAATGTGTCTAAACAAAATTAATCAATAAACTAATACCATTGTTCATCTTCGATATAAAAGCCTCTTTCTCGACTCAGTATTTAGTAACTCTTTGAAAACTATCAAGAAAAGTATCTTTTGCGATGGCCCGATTCATTTATTTTGCAGTAGCAATTTTCGCTATAATTTGTGCGATTTCTGAAGTTTCCAGCAGCCCAGTCGACTCAATTTCAATTGGTCATGCACGCGCTAATTGGATTGGCCGTCCATGGGTAAAATTTATTTTAATAAAATAATTTCAATAAATCCACATTGACTTTTAAATATGTTCGTTTTAATAGAAAACAGAAAACTGCTCTGAGGAGAGAGGATATGTAAGCAATAAAACTATTTTTTTAAATATACTTTTATTATTATATTATATTGTTTTTACAGTGTCAAACTACAGACGACTGTTGTGGAGCCCTTATTTGCAACTTTATGAAGAAATGCACAGCCTAAAAACTGAATACCAAATAAAGCTATTATATGCAAAAAATAAATACATTAATACGTACACACCTTATTTTATTTGGTTATGGTATTTTAAGACCAGTATTAAGAAAATAACCATCAAAGACAAGTTTTTTCCGAACTATTTCCTATTCATTTCTGTAAAAACTAATTAGAAATGCTTTCCTCGCTATATTTCTTAATACCCAAAACCAGCCCGTGCTTGAACATTTTTCATTTCAAAATGACTTCAGTAAAATTACCTTAAGCCTTAAGGGATGCAATTTGATTTGAAATAAAAAGAGTTACATACTTCGTTTTTTTTAAACGACTATGATAAGTGTCGATTTCTTAAACAATTTTCTTAACATATTAATTTACAACAGTTAAAATGATAGCAGTTGACTTTCATAAGTTGGACAATATAAAAACGTTTCAATTCAATATACAGAGATCATTTGCCGTACCTACTCTCCGTAAGTGAAAAATTATTTTTCAACATACATATAACCTCATTTAAAAAGCAAAAAAATTTTTTTTCTGACAAAAATACTCATGTTTTGAGTTTTGACACCAGCAATGTTTCAATTTTGTAAACGTTTAACACGTTCCTAGCCAGCATTTTCGAGAAAACTTTTGTGAGAAACTTACACGTAAAAATGCAATTGCTGAGAAATAGTTTTCATTTGCGTACCGTTTTCGGTACACGTGGCAGGGAACGTGTTAAAAGGTTAATTCAAAAAGATTAAAAAGAGTCAAATAATGTTATGAAGAAAATGCATAGCAGTAAGCAAAAATCCTCGACAAAAGAGAAACTTCATAGAAAATATAAATATTGCATAGTGTAATTTTCGTTACATCGGTTTTCATCACCCCATTCAAAAGTGCTTTATACGTGGCTATAGAAGTTTTACTTTAAAAACTGTTAAATTTGGAGAATTATTAAAAACCCTAATAACAAGAAATAATCGTTTTTTTTTAAAAATAACAATTATGCATAATCACCATTGTTTGAGAAACAAACTTGATTTCATATTTGAATCCATTTCAAAATCGATATTTAAAATCAAATTTAAACAAATTAACACAAATGTAAATGAATAAAAGTTATCTTTTCATAGTCTTGCTTGGGATGTGGTAAATCTACAACATTTTTACATATTTTAATAAATTGTTTCTATGCGGAAATTTCCCATCGCATTGTGAATTGAATAAAACAGCTAAATCTACAAATTATTCGGCATTTATTTGATATAAGTTGTGAAGTAATATGACGCGTTCGGGGTTTTTAAGAAGTGCGGAATGAGTGTCAAATACCAATTAATGCGCGATAAATGAAATGTCTTTAACAAAGGAAAGAGTTTGCACTTGGTTAACTACACCATTGTTTTGGCGCATCTGCATCAAAGTAACAATTTTTCATTATTTGGCGCAGCATTTACGTACATTAACAAGGTCATAGTACATATTGTGACAAACTATGTAACAAAACACTTATTATTTTTATAGATATTATTATTTGGAATAATTTTTTTGGAACTTTATATAATTTATATTTATACATACAAGATTTGAACGAAAATGATTATATCTTGTAGGAAATGTTTTAAATCTACTATAAATATTTGGAAATTCAAAATGATAAGACAACCGAAATCTGTCTAATTTATAGAATTTTTGAATACCCATCTTTAAGATACTATAACAATAAAGGGAATAAAATACATAGTAGAGTAAACGTGTTTTTTTTTTTTTTTACTTTAAATCAGTAATGAAGACATCGCTGTCTAAAAGAATAATTTATTATTTCAGATATTCTTGCGGATAGATTTCAAATTTACTGGGATAAGTTAATGGATTTTAGATATGGGTTAATATAATTTAAAAAGTCTTCAATAGAAAAGTAGTAAATGTGATATACCGGATGAAACCGGGAAACTATTTAATATAGAAATACAAATAATGTAATTAAATTTTATAATTTGGAAGAGAAAAATGGGAAGAAGAAAAATAGATCTAACCTCTATAATAAAATCTTTGTTAAAGAATGTTCATCAAATACTGGCTTAGAAAAAAAAAACTAGAAGAGTTATAAAAGTGTTTTTATTATACCTATATTATATAAAAATTTCTATTATCTGAGTTATATTATTCTCACTGAGAGAAATAATTTGCTGAAATCAAGAATAGTAGTTCCTCACTTGCATAAAAATTCGATATTTCTTGAAACAAGCCATTTTTTCTTAAAAGAAGGAAAAGTGTCTCAATTTTAAATAAACTTCTCTCATTAAAAGATCCATAGTAGCGATAAAATCAAGGAAATTGATCTTCAAACAAGAACTTAATAATTCCTTATATTAACACACAATTTCGGTTGTTTGTAAAAGTTTCCACTCAGTTTAAGAAAATTTCTTTTAAAATCAAGAAAGGCTTTTGAAAATTTCGGTTTTTTTAGAGTATTTTGTTAGTTTCAACAACTCACTAACTTTTAGATAAAGAAAATATTTCTTGAAGCAAGAGTTTACAAGCAACGGTTGAATCAAGGGCCATTTCAATTGGATGAAAATCATTGCCCAAAATGCATTGATTCAAGAGAGTTTTGCTTTATTTTAGAAACTTTTTCTTTCAGTGCTGAGTCATAATGAATTCGATGTATGCAAACACACATAACTATAATTATGTATACATGCACGTATGTAAATTCGACCATATGTTTCTTGTTAATTAAATAGAAATATGAGAGATCAAAGCTTCACGTGCATTTTCAGTTGTAAAAACAATAGAACTGCGTAAGATCTGAATGAATATCAAAGTGTTGTTGTCATGATAAAAAATTCTGTTATATAAAAGAAAACTTCCTCAGTCCAAAGTTAATTAACATTTTTCTGCTGAAACAACCTCACATTGAAGATGGCTGGGTTCACTTATTTCGCAATTGCTTTATTGGCTATAATTTGTGCATTTTCCCAAGTTTCCTGTGATCCAGTCCAAGCAATATCTATAGGTCAAGCTCAAGCCCGATTTGTTGGACGACCATGGGTAAGTTAGGTGAATTTTACTCTTTAAATATGTGTAATAATTTTGTATCTTACTTTATTTTAAATAGAGAACGGAAAATTGCAGCGATGAGAGGGAATATGTAAGCTATTGTAAAATATCAAGACATAGCAATATTTAATAATATATTTTTTTATAGTGTACTACTACTGCTGACTGCTGCAGAAATCTTCAATGCCTTAGTATCGCACATAAATGCGTAGGTGGTAATATACAAGTATAATATCCGGAAATAAATATATAGCCAATGATTATTGTGTAAAAGAAACTCATGAAAATAGCACTTTTTCTCTCCAAAAGAAATATATTCAATTCCCTAGTAACTACTTTATTTCAAAAGAAGGTCCAATAAATATCAATAAACAGAATGTTTTTGTTTTTTGTTGGGGTCAATGAAATCTTGGGATTTTTATTTTTTGCAAAATAAATAGGTTAACTATTCAATAAAAAGCTACTCTTTAGATTATGAATCCGTTAAAAAATTTCTTCATTGCGTTAGATTTTTGAGAAAAATACGGCACCATTTTATAAAAACAAATTTTTTGATAATATCTAAAACTAAATGCTATACTTAAAATTAATTGCAGTTAACTTTTAACAATACAAATTCTCAAAATTGTAGATTTCTAGTATCTTAAGGAGAGGTTCTCATGAAACTCGATCCGAAAATTCAATTTTTTTCTATTTCATTTTTTGATATAGCCTATTATGTGTAGAATATATTCCCCAAACCGTTTGACTGAAATCAATTTCATAAAAAAATTATGGCATAATAATTCGATTTTTTTTTTACACGAAAATAGAGTTTTTGCGGTAGTGTGCATTCTACATCAATATTTTTTAAATGTGCTCCTATATGTACGTTTTGTGGTAAGAATAACTACCTAAAATGCCACCAGATGTCCAATAATATGACTGTGAAATATTGGAACTCAAAAAAATTGTTAGCAAAATCTTTAAATGCGTTTCCTGAAAAACGATGTTTTTTATATTGGTTTCCACGATAACTCGAAAACCACTCAATGGATAACTATTTTTTTATTTTTATTTTGAAGTTCATTTAATTTATTGGCGCCTAAACCTAAATGCAGATAATATTTGCTGTTATTTTTTTTTTTATAGCACTTTAAAGAACGAAAAACGTGAAAACCCGGTACCGAAAAGTGGCATGTCCGCCATTTTTTTAATTTTCGACTTTTTATTTATATTGTTGGTACAAGCGCCAACAAATATTATATATTTTATAAAAATTGTTGGTTTTTTGATTTCAGATAATTTTTAAAAGTGCTACAATGGAAACCGATAAGTCACCTTTTTTTGAGACGATCATGTTACAACACGTATAAACAATTATCATGACGTTGTTATTCTTTGGAACAAATTTATTTTCGTACTTTATAACTTAATCAATAATTGTCAAAAACTTTGAGTTGTTTATTTACTTCTTTCTTGGAAAAAAACGTTCAAGAAGATCCCCTTATTTCTTGGTCGCTTGATGAGAACCTCCCCTTAAGCATTTTGCGTGCTTCTCAATTTTTAGAAAGACATTAATTGTTCTTCAACATTATTGTAAACTTAATTTATAAACAATACATCAATTTCATAATTACTTATATTCAAGGTGAAGAAAAGTTTAGAAAACCCTGAAATATGAATCTTAAAAAATACACTTCAGATCAATAGACGAAAAATGTTGCTTAATTTTTTTTAAAAAAAGCTTTCTGATTATACCAATTTTTCTAGGAAAAAAAAAATCAAATTGTACCAAAGTTGACGGGAAGACACTCTTCGCCCCAATGTGGTGAGGTTAACATATGTATTTTAAACTTGTAAATTGATAATAATTGTATCAAACAAATATTGAAAGAAGTTAGTATTTTTTCTTTAAATTTTCGTTCCGGAGTGTATTTCTCAAAATATTTCAGGGTTTCCATGACCACACCAAATTTACCTATATAAACAAATTTATAATACTAAAAACTATATAATTTTTGTGAAATAACTTTAACACATTTATTTTTTGCAGTACAATAAACAAATAAGAACAAATTATGTTACACATTTGGCTGCGTAGAATAAACACCTCTTGGAACAGCACTCTTCAGAAACGTAACACTGTAAATAAATATTTTATTAGAAATAAATTCTTTATTTTCAAGTAAGATATTTTACCAATTCGCCAAGCTTTTTGCACTGCTTTTGGGTCTGAAAAAGAAACGCCATTAAAAATTACTCTTTTCGATGACGTTTGAAATTCAGTAACCTACCTCAAAATTTCCAATAAGCTGTTGTTGCGCCTCACTCAAAGTCAGACCAGGTGGAAATTTGCCGGCAGGTAAACTCATAGTCTATAAATTGAAATCGATTATTTAACGCTTCTAAAATTAATCTTGAACTTTTCAACCTCTGATGACAGCATAACAACCGTCAAGTAGACTGCTAAAGAAAGAAATACAAAGCGAGCCATTTCTTTATCACCTCACGTTAAATCGCACTATTAAAAACGAATAAACTGCAACAGGAACTTTTATACTTAGCACTCGACAGAAAATGATCAATCTGAAGAGGGGCATTATCACAGGTCTACTGGGCAATCTACGAACATTTGTGTCATGATTATGCAAAAAAATACAAAAAATAACCTGAAGTGCGTTTCGGAAGCGGGCGATAACACGCTGCAATTGCACCTTTAATCATAACAGGTTCTGTCGGGCGGTCAATGATGCACCTGACTCTCAATTTAATTAGAAATCATTTCTCGATTAATCTGTCTACTCACAATAATTACTTTTATCTTGGGAAATACACACAAATTCATTTATCTTGCACAATTTTGATAAAGATAATGAACATGAGAAGAGAGTTTTATTTTTATCTGATCATAAAATTTTTACTGCGATTAAAATATGTCAACTAAATTAACCAACCAATCTTTATACATTTAAATACAGGAAAATTGAATTTGCCGCACATTAATAAATAAACCGGATAGTTCTGACCAACCACTCGAAACTTGAAAGTCGAATTTTATCAACAAAACAAATACAGTGGTATCTATTAAGATTCATATCAGTCAAAATCAAGAAATTAATTAATAAATTTTGATTTTGTGCGTCCCTAGGACTAAACAGAATGAGCAACATGTATTGATGTCTAATTTTATATATCATCTTTTTTCTACTTCTTACCTAAACATTTTGAATTCGCACTTCTCTATACAAATATGCAGAGTTCAAAACTATTGTATAAGCCTACGAAATAAAAATAATAATAATATCGGCTTTCGTTCTGCGAGATGCCGATGAATTCTCAAATAATATTTGCTGTTTTTTGATTTATTGTATACCTCCAAATATTTATAAAATAAAATAACAAATAACTAATGATTTAAAAATACATAAGTGGTGAAGACCAATTACAACGTTATGGTTGGTGTTCCAATAACACTAATTAAAACTAACTTCTTTTCTAAGAAATTTGCTGAAAAATATGAGAAAAAAAAAAGTTTGTCACATAATCATTTTGACTATGTATATAAAAAACATGTGCCATCTCCTAAAGATAAAATCTAAATGACATTATGTGACAAATTTTATTAGCACTATGTGCTTCACCTGCGTATATTTTTTTATTTGGTACACTGTCGGAAATTTTGGTCTTAATTTTAAACAAAAAAGATTGTATATAATTCCACACGGAATATTGTTTGAAAGGAAAACTTTCAAATGTTTAAAATGAGCGAAACCCGTAAGTTTAAAATCCAAACTAAAGAGTTTTAAACCTACCCATACACTGAAAGAAAACGTTTGGTCAAGTTGTCACGGGCGTAGCTCAGAAGGCAGAGCCGCCGCGGTTCGCAGTTCGAGCCCCATCGCAACATCACGAACTTTTTTAACCGAGCATAAAAACAAAGGCCCGTGATATTCCGAACTACCCGCGGCTGGCGTTCGAACTGCCATCTGTGAGAGAGAACTGGCGATTCCCCGACGGCTGCCATCTGAGCTACGGCCTCAGCCGATGCCTTTTTAAAGTTGATATTCCGATTACCGGGCTTGAACCTAGGACCTCCGAATCTCCATGTCGCTGCTCTAGCACCGAACCATCTATATTATGTTCATTTTGAGCGATTCAACCTTTATAAAGCGATGTGTGGCTTTGGGATTGACTGTTTATTATTTTTTCCTTCTAAACTTTTTAGACAAAATGAAAACTTTCACAGTTTTCTTCGATTTGTAATCATCCTTTGACTAAGTTGCTTCTGAAATTAATTCAATTTCTAAACTTTTGGGAATAATTTGTATACTTTAAAGTTTACTTTTTGGTGGGCACAAATACCTACATAGTGATGAAATACTTTGAAATTTGTTATATATACAGTCTGCTTTACAAGAAAAAAGATATAAACTAAAAATTGTTTCTGAATAAAACTTAAAAAGTTTTAAAAATGCGGTAATCTTTATTGGTTTAAAACAAAAGTTTAAAAAACAAACCAAATTTCCGACAGTGTAAGGAATACCTATTTGTATTTAAATTTTTTTTTTTCATGAACTATTACACTGGCGAAAAAACCTACAGTTTTCGAGTAATCTATCACTCAATATGTAACTCTATTAAAATTTAAATTTAAACTTTAGTCACCTAGGAGATCACGGGAAACGAAATGTTCATTTCTAGCAAAGTTTGAGCTGGACACTGGACAAAAAGTCATAAAAAAATATTTTTAGAATCCTAATCTCGTCTCCCGATATATTATTTAGAATTTTTTCGTTGGACCAAACTGGCCCGCCGCTTTAATCTAAAACATTTTTTTAGTCGTTGACTGACGATATATACTTACATACATATATGCGTGTCTGCAAGACCTAACATTATGCCAAATTTCAAATTCCTACATTACTAAGTTTTCAAATCTCTGTGACAGACGGACACGAGAGTGACCTTATACGGAACCCTAAAAACAAACATTGAAATAGGTTGACATTAAGGAATAGCTTGAAATATTTTCCTTGACTTTTCTTAACTCAATCTTAAACTGACACTGTGAAATCGGGCGAGAGTTAAAATTCAAAATATAAAATAAAAAACCAATATACTGCTTAAACTATAGATAGAATATACTGAAACCTTCAGTTGTAGGGTATACTTTTCGCGCTTCCTTTTTTCTTAATCTTCCCAATCTTCACTGCATCAAATGTTTATAATTTGAGCACAATGGTAAATTGCTACAAAATATAAAAGATATAGATTTAAAAAATAAATCCAACAGATTCAAACTGAGAACGTATAGCTTTCATGTTTAGAACCCAACGGAACCCATAGTTCGATCCACTAAGCATGAACGAATACGGATACCTATTCTAAATATGAATAATTAAGGGAATAATAAGAATAAGGTAAAAAAAAATTAAAGAAAAATTTCAATAAAATGAGATAGTCATAGTCCCAATATATTTTGCTTAAATTAAACATTCTTCATAGTTTTAAAAAACGCAAATAAACCAAAACATATATTATGTTACACATTTCGCTGCATAGAAAAGACACCTTTGGGAACAGCACTCTTCATGAACCATACACTGTAAATGAAAAATGTACCAGGAAATTTATTTCATTACATATTAATAAATAAATTTTACCTTTTCTCCAATATTCTTGCACTGTCGTTGGTTCTAGAAGAAAACAAGTATGCCATTTGATACAGAAATTTTAACAAAGAAGCAAATATGGATATTTTAATATAAAAACGAAATTCTTAATTTGATTTACAATATTTAGTATTTAAAGTATTTAAATTCACCTACATACATTCATGTGTACATATATGTATGTACAGAATACTGGAAAAAAATTAGCAATTTTAACTAAACTAACTTTTCAGCCTACTAATTAAATTAGTTGTTATATGTTATTTACAGTAGTGATATCAACTAAAATAGTTGAGCAACTAACTAATTTTGTAAAAGTTTTTCCCACTGTTTTAGTTCTTCCAACTAATTTAATTATTGGACTAAAATATTATATATATAAATATACTAGTGTAACTACTTACTTCAAAAAGTCCAAAAAACTGCTCTTGAGAAGGTAGGCTTTCGCCGACAGGAAGACCCATTGTCTGTAATGGGATAAAACTAATTATTTTTTAATCCTACAATAGAATTTATACTTTGTAACCTCTGAAGGCATCATGACAATCATCACGAACACAGCCAAAGTAAAAAATATCAAACGAGCCATCTTTCCAATGTGTCCTTTTCCACGTTAAGCTTCACAATTACGACGAGCACCTTTTGTCGACGTCTTTTATAAGAAAGTCTCAACGCCACAATTACACCTTAATTACAAAAAATTCTGCCGACCAGAGACACTCTTCCGTTTTTAATTTAATTAGAAATCATTTCCCGGCCAGTCAGACACCTTGCAATTATCACTTTTATCTTGAGTAAGTAAACACAAACTCAATCATCTTAAATTGAAAATTATTTAGAAAACATGTCGAGAAACATTGCAATTTTTTAATTTTAACATATGCGTATCTAATAATAGAGCAGTAATTCTAAAATATTTTGAGAATGTTAACTTAACTTTTTTTTAGTTCGTGAAGTAAACAATCTCTTCCAGGTTGTAGAGATAAACTGAAATCGATTATAAAATTTGAACGCGATTGCGAAAACAAGTACATAGATGTAGTCATAGTTTTAATATTTATGAGACGTTGTTTTTCCATCGCAACATATTCTCAAACAAAAATTTCATTCATTCAATTAAGTGTCATAAGTTCAAGTTATTCTTTTTCTGAAAAAAAGTGAAAATTCTTAAAATAAACTAATTAAATACAAGCAGCTTATTTATCATGTGAAATGATAAATACAATAAATTGAAAGTTCTCTTTTAATTCCTTCATTTTTAAGAATATTTGTAGAACTATACAGAATACTGAAGCTAAATAAATAGTATCACTTTTTCATACTCCGTAGGTAGTTAGGTAAGGTTCTAATTTTTAGGCAGATAGAAGGCCGAAATTCAAAGCTATATTTAAAATTTTTGTCTTAAACGGAAGTAGACGATATAACTATTATTTTATAAGTAATCAACCTCTTTGAAAAGAAGAAACGATCCTCTAAAACCAATCTTAATTGTTTAAAATATTTATTATGAGATGATTTTTGCCTTTTAAAACTGACGTGTATGTGTATGTATCCCCGTCAATTGCTCTGTACGTACGTAAATATATAGGGGAAGATGGGGTAAGACGGTGACTGGTTTTTGATTGCACATTGTAGGATCTTTTATTAAGAAAATAATCAGTCTGTCTTCCTTTAAATTCCAATCAGTCAAAACAAAAAAATATAATTCTTCTTATAGAAACATTAAATTTAAAAAATAACTAATTTGACCCCATCTTGCCCCATCCATAGGGTAAGATGGAGTATAAAATGTTTAATCTTCGTTATCTTCACAAACCGGGCAGATATGGACAGCTTCCTAGAAATACAAAATAAGGGGGTAACATGCGGTACCCCGTCTTTCCCGAACTGGACTCCCAATTTGTATTTTTTTTTTTTGAGGTTATGAATCGAAACAAACCGGATCGAGTTAATGTGATTATAATAGTAAAATTAACAAATATCAATAAAAAAATATTACATACATCTTGTACATCATCCATTTTGAAAAGTCACGCACTTTATATACGTCAAAAATTAGATCTAACCACTTAAAATTAAAAAAAATACTTACAAAATCAAAACGTGCACACCTTCGACCAAATTATTTGTAACACTAATAACTTCTGCTAAATACCGTCAGATGGCTTTAGAAGAACATTTCAACAACTAGCTACATTGTATCATCAATTTTGTTACGGTCCCCATCTTACCTCGCTACTCCGTCTTACCCCACCTTCCCCTAGGGTCGATATTTTTGACTGATACAGTGTTTATGTTTCATAAAACGAAAACCATAATAACTTCGCAAAATTATGTTTAATAACGTTTTTATTAAAGCATGATTCAATTTTTGTATGCGGCTCGCAAAAAAAAAACAATTAATTAGCCATAGAACTATAAAGATTCTGTGGTCACTCATTAAGTAATTAGGTACTAAAATTGAGTGTAAAAAAAATTATATGATCTCTTAAAATATTAAAACGATATCTCTTTAATGGTAAAAGTCATTTAATACTATCCGTCGAGGATAGTGAAAGTAAATTTCTATGCTCAAAGCATCCTTCAGAAATTGTTCCAAGGAAGTAAAGAGATATTGCATACTGAGCAGCGAAGCAGGTCTGTGAAATGAAAAGATTAAAAATAAGATAAAAGATGCTCCTATGGTGTGCAGGCAGGAGCATTTCAGTGGAGCCGCATGAATAAAACGGCACTGGAAGCGAAGGAAGCAACTTTTATGAATGGAAGCCAACGGGAGCGGGTTTATTATCTTACTATGCTCGCAGCATCATTCAATTCTTCCCTTCATTTTTAGCATTCCGTACCTAAAATGGTGCAACGAAACCTTATTCGGGTCGGTAGCTAGTTCGCTTTTATCTTCAACTCTGAAACCATCCAACAATCTTTAACAATTGACTCATATTAATCAAAAGTATACTATAACCATTAGATATCGCAAACATCTGCAAAAAAAAAAAAAAAAAACAAATTGTAATATCATATAAATTTTATAATACCTTTCATTTCATTTATTTTTATATTGGTATTTCATTTTAAATCTTACGTTAAATTAAATAGGTAACTATAGAAAAACTTTTATTTTTGAAGGTATTTGTAATTTCAGGAATACATTTATAAAGGGCGTTCTCATTCTACGTAAGAAACACTACATATATTTACTATATACTAATATATATACTATTCCTTTTGTTGTTGACCTAAAATAACTCCTTCCTGCTCAAAATCAACATCAACCCTTTTTGTAGGAGACGAATTCTTTTAAATCGCAGGAAAATGAGCTCATTCAAAAGAGGATAAAAGTAACTTTCTAACGATACCTTATTTGTTAGGATTTGTTTCCAAATGTAAGATTTATGAGAATTCAAATTCAAATTTTATCGAAATTTACCTTAAAAATAGGGTTTTCTACATAGAATCTGAACATATGTTTCAAAAATGCCTATTATGTAGGGTTCGATAGAATAAATAAGGCAAAGTGAAAACGACATATTGCTTTCAATCGTAATCTTTACATTACAGTAAAACAGGACGATTTAATTTCAAATAAAACAAGGGAGTTAATTTTCTTCTTGTTAAAAATTATAAAGATCAAAATGAGATAACGAAATTCGAAATACGTTTTATAAATGGAAGTAAAGTTTTACCCATACTGTTTTATATTTATTTTAAAATAACAAAAATGGTCAGCTTTTTTTTCCGAAATAATAATTATAATAAAGTTAAACAACTAAAGCTAAAATTGCTACAGTTTTTTGATTTATTTTGATCTAAAAAAAATTCTAGCTACCTGAACAACTAAGATCTTCAACTCTAAAATACTAACAAATGGTTTGAAATTAATGGTACCGAAATTTTCTAAGTGAATTGTTTGATGATAATTCAATAAAAACTATAAATTTATATTCAAAATTAAGGGTGGTCAGTTGTCCCATCAATCTTGGAATTTAGTGTAAAACTTACTTAACAATTCTTCGTAAAATCTCTATCCTTAAAAAATTAACTTTGTAAATTATATACATTTTAAACAAAATGATACCTTCATAAATGTAAAAAAATAAATTAATTTTACTTATATATATAACATAATTTAAAGAAATTAATTTTACTAATAATGGCCCAAATTATATTAAATAAGTTGATGTAAACATGCATTTTAGAAAATAAAAAAAAATTAATTTTAAATAGATTAATGCTAAAAATAACTCTTAAGATCGGAAAAACCCAGTCCATGTTACTCCAAAAAAATAAAACGTGCGTAATCGAAATGTCATCGCCCATATTATATCTAAATTTTTTAATCTACTTTCTTTTCAATGTTATCTGCCACTATTATTAAAAAAATCAATGAGTAAATAGCCTGCTGCCTGACGCGAATTTATGTACAATTGTACGCACTTTTGAAACATTGGTACTCAAAGTTTGTGTTTGTTATTACATTAGAAACGAAATGGCTGATATTTATAATTTCTGGGATATTTGTATGTGTAACTATTTTCTTAGAAACATGAAATGAACTGGCAAGTTTTGGATTTAGGCTCCGATACTCTAACCACTGAGTTTCCGTAAACATGTTACCAATGCCTTCGAGTAATTCTCAATTCTATTGAGAAATAGGTCCGATTCCAGTTTATGTACATTACATATATCAAAATTTAATTTAATTAAATTCTACGGATACGGATATAGAATGTACTTGCATAAACAGCATCGTAACATTGAAGTGTGTCTGTCTGAACAGAAATATCAATGCATTTCTGATACAAAAAGAATTCCTTCCGAATTCCTTTCTAGGGCATCAACAGAAACTCCAAGCATGACACATTCCAAAATAGAATGCCGCAATCCATTTTAATTACTGATATGTAACCGAAACAATAGAAGCTTTTATCTGCAATCTATAATTCCACGGAAGTCACATATACTGCGCCACTTTAAGAATTGTGCTCATGGCAATCGATTCGCATTTGTAATAACTTGAGAATTCCCGCGTTATAGGCGTGCATAAAACACGAGCATACTCAGACTTTATTGCTTACTAATCGTGATGCACTCATTATGAAATTATAGTTTTTTTAACTTTATGAACATTACGTCACAACTGTGACTAACATAGGAAGAAAAAATACATTTACGCTTATCTTGTTTTCCCTAGAAATATAATTTTATTTAAAGATAGGGTATATGAAATAAGTAGCTTTCCCTATTTCACGAACATTTGTACTTGAGAGTGTTCGGAGTCGCTGTTTTCGAACAGATTGTCAGAATTATCGAATTCAAAAATGTGGCCAATCAAATTTTAAAGAATATACGATTTCCACAAAATTGGTACCTACTCTGAGATTTTCGGGATCGCTGATTTCAAATCGACTGTGATAATTTATGAATTCAAGTTGACGGACTCTTAAATGTTAAAACCTATGCAATTTAACTCATTTAAACTTTGTTTTTAATTTAACTCTTCCGAGCAAGCTCAGTTATTCAAATACTTATAAAATAACATAGAATTTTTAGTGATAATTCCGATTTCCTGAACTTTAAATGATTCTTTTGTGTATCGACCAAGCTCTTCTGTTAGCGTATTTATCAAGGACTAAATTATTGTACCGACCCTAGGATAAGTCTCTCTACTTTAAGGTGCCAAATATTTTTATAATTTTTAAATAAAATTAAATCCGAACTAATTTTCGGTTTCCGTTTTTCTTGAGTTCTTGTTTTTTCCCTGTTTTTAATTTTTAATTTACCGATCTCATGAAACAACACCAGATAAGAAACACTATTATGTTCTTGCAGTGGCCAAAAAACTAAAATTTATTTCGGCATACCTACATGTTTCCCTTGATATCTTTTTGTATCATCCTGTATGTTTCTTATTATGTGGAAAAAAAATATCAATAATGGATATTCTGAGCAGTGTCTAGCTGGCAATAAAACACTGGTGGTAGGACGAAACACAAGCAAGAAAATTATAAAAATATGATAAAAGTTTATTCCAGTGTAAAGATTATGGTTTTTATATCTGCTTTGCTTTTCATGCCGAAAGAATGTAATAATTTAAAGCTACCAGATTAAAGGTTTGTTAAGCAAATGAAAAGTTGATAACCAAAGCAAATATGCTATTCTTTTTAAATTAAGTACACAAAAATGAATTCTTAGAATAATTTTTGCATATAGTCGTATGTATTAATATCTCATCTCAGACGTTCGCAATAAATTTGGAAACAAAGGTGTTTTACAACTTACCGCAAATACTTAAATAATAATATAATAATTCACACAAAATTCATTCGCGTCGTCGCCCAGCATACGAAATTCGAGAAAATATGATTTAAGGAGCCAAATTTCAAACTTTCGCGCCGAATTAATCACTTTGCGACCACTTCCCGACCAACGAGCATTTTCACACTTTTAACACTTTCCAACGATGAATTTTTCGAAATTATGCGGTATTAAACTACAGTGACTTTATTTCGCCGACAATAAGCTGATTTTAATATTTCTAATTAACTTTTTCAATCCGAGTTAGTGTTTGGGGACCGGTTTGCAAAATACGTCACTTCCAACTGGAGAAATTGGCGGGAAATTGCTCTTGCATTCAAAGTGCAATGGAAACTTTAAAGAAGACACTGGAGCGGGAAATTTAAATTAATTAAATAATTATCTGATGGTTAAAATAACGCAAATAATATATTAAGCTAATATATTTGTTTTACAATGTTCTGAATGCCTCAGTTTTTATGAAAACGTTGACCTTTAAATTATTTCGAAAAATCTCAATTGCTAAAAATTAGTATTCAGTTTTCAGTAATAGATATGAATTGATTACTCTTTCGCTGATATTTACTAATGCATGTATATATTTAACTCTACTTTTTAATCCTCGTGAAAAAATCATTGAACCAAATTAAACAATAAAAATAAAATAATTAAAATAACGATTGAATCGCTTGGTCTAAAATCAATTCGGAAATGCAGTAAATTAGTTCGTACGGCCTTCTTGTAGCCAGGCCCTTATTTCATGTAAATACAACAAATTAGAAGAGCGGGCTAACAGAGCAACATAATTTGTACGTGTATGTTATATGTACCACATTAGTACCTATAAGTTTAAAAAATGTTATTTAATAAAAAGACACTTATTTCCAAATGTGCTCTCCCCTTAGTGTTGTTTTATTTGGGTTAGATAAGTCTCAAGCTGAATCCATGTAAATTATCCGAAAAGAATTCCGACGATAGACAATATACTGTAAGATATGTAAATTGTCGGTTGACTAGGCCTAGGACACTATTGTCGTATAATAGTTCTTCATTAGACACGCACAAGATAAAATAAAAAATTTAAATAAAAAAGTAAGTAACCTGAACACATAACGTATTGATAGCAAAATGAAGATGTGAAAGGTTATCCAGAATATAACAGTAGTCTAAGATTGTTTATTTTTATAATGAAAACAAATATTTGTAGTATTAAGAGCTAGAACAATTTAACATTTTATTTTTTATTGGTACAAAGAAGGCTTTTCCTTTGTTGAAGAAGTCAGCGTCTGACTATAACTGCCCAATTCAGCAACAACAAGCGCCAGTGTCATTGGACTTCATTACATGAGATTTCGTACCAAAATCGGAATTATTAATTTGAAATAAATATGTGTTTATATTTAAATTAACATATTTTTTAATACATGCAATTAAAGACCAACCTAATATAAGATTGATTTTATTTTACATACATAAGTACTTAAAGAACATCTTAATTTAGGGCAATTGGAAAAAAACTTGAGGTATAGCAACTTAATATTAAATTAAAATTGCATCATATCCAATCCAGGTAGACTACATAAATATACTCGTATGTACGTATCTAAGTCTAAAAAAAAAATTGCCTAATTTGCTCTATACTTAGAAATAATGAAAAGGGCATTTAAAATTAAAACAAGGAAAGTAAAAGAATTTTAATTCAAAGGATGGAAAATTCTGTTCAAATAAGAATTTAACTCTAGCTAACCGAACATAACTTTCAAATGTGTGGCCGCTTTCACAGGCCGCAAATTGGAATAAAACGTGTCCCCAAGAGAGTGCTTTAACTGAAATTTTAGTCACCGGAGCAAACATCACTCGATTGAAGTAACTAAAATCTTGCCTAATCCCATTAATGGGAAGTCAATAGACAAAATTTAAACAGACTCATCGGACCAGATAATGCAGAGCCAAATATCAGAGAATGGGCAAATTTCTCACATGGGTATTCATTTTAACGACAAACGAAGCCATTATCTTTGCAGCACAAGAAATGGATTATTTATGTCTATTCTGCGGTGATTTGGAACTTATTCTGGAAACCTGAATGAGGCAATCTTTAATTTACTTATCAGATGTCAGTTGTCTATAGATTAACATCTCATTAAAAATTAAGGATCATTATTTTCCAAATAGTTTCATTTTAGGAGGCTTCAGGGTTCATTTGGGTTTGAAGATTCAATTTTTATTTTCTTTAGGAAAGTATGCTGTTGAAATTTGTCGAAATTCCTTTCTTGAAGTAGTGTAAATGTATAATGAAAAGATTTGTAGTATATTTCGTTTCATAAAAACTATAATTGGAAGGTAGGTATTAAAGGCACGAAATAAAATATATTTTTGTGCCCACCTAACTAAGTTTATTAGTAAAGAATTTTTACTGATTTCTAAAAAAAAACTGTGCTAGTAAGAGACATTGTTGAATTTTTCGTGTACTATTTACATACATTGTAACTATTTTTTTTATTTTTTTTTTTTTCTAAACATTTTAGACATTTTTTATTGTTAGTCTAAAACTATGCATATTAAAAGGAAATGATATTTTACATTGTACAAATGAAGCCGTGTCATATGATACCCCTTTGACCAAGTAAGCTTACTTTCAAATTTCGACCCCACAAATTTTTAACCCCGACACAAAAAGAGGAGTGTTATAAGTTTAACGTGTGTATCTGTGTATCTGTAAACGTACATATCTGTCTGTGGCATTGTAGCTCCCAAACGGATAAACCGATTTTGATTAAGTTTTTTTTTTTTTTTGTTGGAAAGGTGATTTGATAGAGAATGTTTTTAGCTATGATTTCGAATCTGTTTAACCGTTTGAAGATCATCAGCTGTTTTATAGCTTCTGAAGGGATATGAGCAACTTCCAAAGATCTGATCGATTCGAAATTGACATATGACATATTACATAAGGCAATGACACAAGTTAGCTGAAGATTTTGTCTTTGAACAAAGCTCAGCTAGCTCGAATCCAACTGAGAACAAGAAGCTGCCATTTTGTGTTGCCGCATTCAGTTTTACATATTAGTTTAAATCTGAAGCTGGCTTAAAAACTGTAATTGTGTTCCAGCCTTAATATACATACAAAGCTTAAAAGGCATGAAATCGATAAATCTTAAATAGGTATTTAAAAAACTTCCAACAAAAAACAAAAACTTAAAAAGTAAAAAAAATATGGCCCTTTAAAGGCTACTATATGAAAAACATATAACTTCTCATAATTATCGACTCATATGATGTAAACTCACCCATATATTACCTGACATTTGAGTAGTCATATGACTTTTTGAAAATTTGGATTGTTTCTAATTCAATTTGAGTAGTCATAGGAGTTTTAAAATGGAGAAAGTTGAAAAGAAGGTATAAATATTTCTTTTATGTTATGAAAATATGTAATTTTATATAAATATAAAGAATGTATCTTTCTCATTCTTGTATAATAATGAAAAGTATCTAAATCTTCATATTGCAATTAATTTACCACAAGTTGCGTATTATATCACGACCGACGACCAGAATTTCTTTTTAAAACCCACTTTCTAGTGCACTTTGATCTCTTCGCACTTTTTTTCCAATTGTTCTCTTAATAATTAAAACTGAAGTTAAACGTAAAAGTTCTAAAAGTTTTATCTCCACGTATATTATTTTAATTCTCAAATTTCTAATACATGTTTAATTCATACAAAAAAAAAAAAAACAGTTTGTCAAATAGATGTAAACAAGAAAAATAAGAATGCTATGATGTTAGCATAACTTTTGAGAACTCAGATAAAAGGTCATATGTCTAGACATATGATTTATCAGATAGTTTTAAGTAGCCTTGAGTTTAATATATGTAAGTAGTAATATTTTGACTCCATCGTGTCGTCGTTGGGTCGGGGACCCCTAAGTAAATAAAATAATAAAAACTTCTAAATAAAAGTAAGCTACGTAGGTAAATAATATCAAAACAACAGCATTATATCGTTAAGTCGTTAAATCTTAAGGCTACTTTACACTATCTGATAAGTCATTTGCCTAGACATATTATTTGAGTTCTCAAAAGTTACGCTCATATCATAGCATTCTTATTTTTCTTGTTTACATCTCTTTGACAATCTGTTTAAGATCGAGTGAATTATTATTTATTTACTAAAATATTTATTTTTGGAGTCATATAGACATGGTTTTTGCTCCCAAACGTCTATCAATATCATAAATTTTACAGATTTTTTTTTATATAATAATAATATATCTGTAAGAATTCACAAATAGGTAATAACAATAATAATTAGAAATATATATATTTAACCTTCCTTTCCACATATTCCTTTTCCATTTTTCAAATAAGTGCCTAGCAACAAACTTTTATTCGCTTTTTATTTATTTAATGAATGCGCAAACGCTTTCAAACTCCTATGACTTCTCAAATTGAATTAGAAGCAATTCTAATTTTCAAAAAGACATATGATTACTCAAATGTCAGGTAATATGAGAGATATGAGTGAGTTTACACCATATGAGTCGATATTTATGAGAAGTCATATTTTTTTTTCATATGACTTATCAGATAATGTAAAGTAGCCTTTAGGCTGTTTGCCAAACCTGACTTTTCTTTTCAAAAGTCGACTTTTCAACGAAAAGCATGCTGGCGAGTAGACTTTTCAATGACAAATCAGTACTTTTTACTTATAGACGGCTGTGAGCATATCGCATATTGATTATCCTATTTTGCATGCAATGCTTAGTTCCCCTCTTTCCCTTTCTGAATTTTAAATAGTTTATTAGTATTTGAAGAAATGAAATTATAGCTTCGATACCTTCTTCCTGCATTTTCCGACTTTATTTAATATCAAAGTACTGCGTACGCTTATATGTATGTCGATACAAAAGTCGCTTGAAAACACTCCCCTTGTTTGGCACAGGCAAATTAATCTATTGTAGTATATCTTTAATGAACTTTTGAAAAGAAAATTCTGGTTTGGCACACAGCCTTAGTCTTAATCTTGTATTTAAATTTTATACTTTATCAGTTTTAGTTTTTTTCTATATTTGTTATCTTTATGAGTAGCATTCAATAATTCAAGCTTTCAATTCAAATTGAAATTGTACCATATTTAAATATGTATATTGTCACAGGAATCGCAGAACTCTTCAAAGTTTCAAATCGATATGACAATTAGAAGTGGGTGGAAATTAATTCTAAGATTTTAATGTTAATTTAATAAGAGCGTATTAAAAATAAAGAAAAAGTTAAATTATTATATTCTTTATTTATGTACAGTAAGAAAAATATGCGAAATATTGCCTATTTTTTCGATCAGAATAACTAAGGCCTGGTGGTAGCTAGCAGTGGAAAGAAAAAAACCAGAAAATCATCGAACAGATAATTTTACAACTAAACGGAAACGATTAATAAAATGCATATATATACTAATCGATTAGTTTAAATTTAATAATCGAAGACCGAAGTAGACAATCATGATAGTTTACTTTTTAATTATTAATCGCTCAACAATAAACGTGTATTTGGAGATATATCAAATGCATAATTTTTATATTTTGAGGAGGTACATACCCATATGTATAATCTTCCAAAACATTTTGCAAGGGATTCCGATTTTATTAAGGGCCCACTAACGATTAATCGCAACGTAACCCATTTTAATCAATTATTTTTTTATGATCCAATTAATGTGTCGCAATTGATCGATATCACAAATGCAAACCAGAATTAATTGAATGTTTGCAGTTTTAAGTTTAAGTAGAGCTATTAACAGCTACTAGAGAATTTAATTTTGTTAAAACACCTTAATCAAACAATTTTTTCGCGTACAGATCCGAAAAGTCTTTGAACTGTTTTAAATAGTCCAAATTACCGTTAGCTGTGAGAATTTAAAAAAAAAATTAATAAGTAAATTAACCAATATTATAGGTTTCTGACAAATCATGAAAAATACTGCAATTTTTAAATTTTTATTTGAGTTAATAAGGAGTCTAAGAATTAATAATTTCAATCTATTGTTTTATTTTAAGGTGGTCCTGAATAACATTTTTGGTAATAAATCATAAAAATTTAACTAAATTTTAAAATTATTTTCTTGTAACGATCTTCAATTAAATGAAGCACATAGGTGTTCCATATAAATGAAGGGTGTTATCATTCATTTCCGAAACGCGCTAAATATTTTCGTTTTCTCTTTTTTCACAATCATGACACAATTTTTAAGATTACCAGCAAACGTGCGATAATGCCCCTCTTCTATTTGATCGTTCTGCTGAGGGCTAAGTATAAAAGTGTCTGCTGAAAGGTTTTTATCATAATAGTAGGAACGATTTAAAGTGAAGTAGTAAAAGTTTAAAAAATGGCTCGTCTTGTATTTCTTTTCGTAGCGGTCTTTTTGGCGGTTGTTATGATGTCATCAGAGGCTAGTATATTAAAGATTCACCATAAATTTTGTAAAAAAATCTATTAATTCTATAGTCTGTGAGTCTACCTGTTGCCGAAATACCTGCTCTTACGATCCACGAAGCGCAACAAAACCTAATTGGACATTTTGCGGTAAGTAAAAATCGGCTGTTTCGGTCTGTTGCACAAGAATGCAATTTCTAATGGAAATTTATTTATTTATTTTTTTCAGAATCAAAAAGCATGTAAAAATGTTGGAGAAAGGGTAAAATTTAATAGTGTAATAAAAAGTGAACAATTAAAATAATTATTTATTTGCAGTGTTCCGTTGCTGAGGACTGTTGTACGAAGAGATGTCTGTCTTATGCGGCTAAGTGTGTAACATAATGTGATTTAATGTTTTTATGAATGTACTACAAAAATAAATATTAAAAAATCGCTCTTTGCAAACTTTAAGTTTTGATTATTGAATAAGTATTTTTCTGAATTGACTACAAAAATTATTATGCTTATTATGCATTATTTTTGTTTAATTTAATTAGGAGCGTAAGTAATAATTACTTCAATCTATTTTTAAAGGTTTCCCTGAATAACATTTTTAGTGATAAATTCATAAAGGATTAAATATATACTTACTGGATTTTAAAATTTTTTTATTGTAACGATCTTTAATTAAATGAAGCGCAGAGGTGTGTCATATAAATGAAGTGAGCTATCATTCGCTTCCAAAACGAGCTAAATATTTTTGTTTACTCTTTTTTAACAATCATGACAAAGTTTTTAAGATTACCAGCAAACTTGCGATAATGCCCCTCTTCTATTTGATCGTTCTGCTGAGAGCTAAGCTAAATATAAAAGTGTCTGCTGAAAGATTTTTATCGTAAGTAGGTACGATTTAAAGTGAAGTAGTAAAAGTTAGAAAATGGCTCGTCTTGTATTTCTTTCTGTAACATTCTTCTTGACAGTTTTTGTAATGTCAGCAGAGGTTAGTACATTAAAGATTCACTATAAATTTTCTTCAACAATTTAATTAATTCTATAGTCTTTGAGTCTACCTGTTGCCGAAATACCTTCTCTTACGATCCATGAAGCGCAACAAGACCCAATTGGACGTTTTACGGTAAGTAAAAATCGGCTGTTATTGTCTGTTGCACGAAAATGAAATTTTTAATGGAAATTTATTGTTTTCAGAATCAACAAAATTGTTCAAGACTTTATGGATATGTAAAATTTAATAATGTGTAATAATAAGTGAACAATTAAAACAATTATTTATTTACAGTGTCAAGTTGATGAGGACTGTTGTATGTGGTTGCACTGTCTGTCTTATGCGGCTAAGTGTGTGCCCAAAAGTGGATTAATAAATATTGAAAAATTTCTTTAAAAAACTAACTTTTTATTTTTGAATAAATAATTACTCGAATTGACTACAAAAACTTTTTGGGAATAATTTCTATTTTTATGCACCTAGAAATATTTCCACTTTAACCTAAAAACGAAATCGTGCATTCTTTGAAAAAAAAATATAAAATTTAAATTCAGAAACTTGGATTCGTTATTAAAACCTCCACAATACAAAACAAATCGAAAAATCAGAACGACTTTAACTTTTTGCAAAGTAGAACCTTGTTTTCTCTTGCTATTTTGGACTACTTCACTTTTTATATGAATACAAGTTAAAAATGTATTGCAAATACATATTTTAGGAGGCTTCAGGGTTTGAAAAACCAATTTTTATTTTCTTTAGGAAAGTATGAACTTCCCACAGCTTCCACACGCTTCCACATGCTGTTGAAATTTGGCGAAATTTCTTTTTGTGAAGTAGTGTAAATCTATATACAGGGAGACCGAAAATTGCTTGCATTCCTCTCGGTAGAAGAAACTATGACTAATTTGGAGTGATTTAACCTACATATATGACTTGGGGTCGGAAATGCGCCATTTTCGAGAAAATGTAGGTAGGTATACTTTGTATTTCTTTTTACAAAAATCCGAATATTTTCACTTTTTGGCCTGAATTTTTCCATGATCTCATAGCTTACTAATTGGCCAACTTTCCTAAAGCTAAAAACGCCGAAATTTACTATTCGATTTTATGTTGTGTGTTAAAAGTTACAATAAATAAAAAAATTTAAGTAAAATTCACAAAAGTCTTATTATCACAAAAAAATGTACGCAATAGAATGCATTGTAATTACATCTCAGTATCCTCAGCTATCCAAAAAGAGGCAGTTTTTGACAAAAAATATGTTAGCTGTTTATTTTAATTTGAAAATGTAGGAGTGTAGCAGTGTACAATAAGTCGATTTTTTCGAAAATGGCGCATTTCCGACCCCAAATGATATAGGTTAAACCACTCAAAATTAGTCATAGTTTCTTTTTCCGAGAGGAATGCGAGTAATTTCCAGTCATTCTGTATATACATGTGTATATATAAAATATATCTCCTCGTCCATTTCTTAAATTCTCAAATTTCTAATATTTAATTCAAGCAAACTCAAACATATTGTCAAATTGATGTAAACAGGAAAAAAAATGCTATTATGTGAGCAAAACTTTTGGAACTGAAATGAAACGTCAAATGTCTAGGCATATGACTTATCAGATAGTTTAAAGAACCCTTAAGTTTAATATAAGTACCTAGTATGGTACGATATTATTATATTGTCACCGCAATTGCAAAACGCTTCAAAGTTTCAAATCGATATGAAAATTACATAGAACTGGGTGGAAAGTAAGTTCTAAGATTTTAATTTCAATCTAATAAAATCATATTACACATAAAGAAAAAGCTTGTTTGTCACATTATATATATATGTATATATTTATGTTCAGTAAGAAAAAGATGCGAAATTTTGTCTATTTTTACGTTCAAAATAACTAAGGCCTGGTGCAAACGAGCGATGGAAAGAAAAAAAGCAGAAATCCGTCGAACAGTAGCGCATTAAACTATAGTTAACCCCGTTCGGTTAGCCACTTAGCCACAGGATTATGCTATGTTATTGTGAACGAACCATAATTAACTACGCTAGTGTAAAGCTCCAGCAGAAGAATTATAAGCATAGTTCGGTACATAGGCACCTTAGTATAGAATTCGCAATCATATCCTTGTAAAAAATCCATTATTTAATTACATTGTTTTACTATTCAAAACAATCTCTAACCAAACCAAAAATCCCGTAAAGAAATGTGGTTAACCAGCGAGTTTTTAAACGACAAAATTAACTATGGTTAACTATAGTCAAGTTTTTAAACACGCTTCAGGTCATTTTACGACTTAACGGTAACGATGGAAATGATTAATCAAACGCATACAGTAGTCGATTAGTTTGAATTTATTAAGCGAATCATGATATTTTCCTTTTTAATTATTAATCGCCCAACAATAAACGTTTATTTGGGGAGATATGAAATGCATAATTTTAATGTTTTGAAGAATTGCATTTACCTACATATATACAGCATATGCAGGAAACCAACAATTAATCGCAACGTAACCCATTCTAATCAATTATTTCATTGTGATTGAATTATGATCCAATTAATGTGTCGCAATTAATCGATATCACAAATGCAAAACAGAATTATGTAATTGAATGTTTGTAGTTTTAAGTTTAAGTAGAGCTACTTAGCTACTTAGAGAATTTAATTTTGTTAAAACGCCTTAATCAAACAATTTTTTCGCGCTTTAGAAAATCAATTTGTTGTTATAGTCGGAACAGATCCGACAGGTCTTTGAGAACTGTTTTAAATAAAATAATATATATATATAATAATTTTATGTATCTTTAGATTTGTAAAAGAACCTTAATCGAAATTACCGTAAGATGTTAGAATTGCAAAAAAAAGGGAAAAACAATTAACCAATACTAGGTATGTGTCTGAAAAATCATGAAAAATAATGTAATTTTTATTTAAGTTAATCAGGAGCGTAAGTAATAATTACTTCAATCTATTATTTAAGGGTTGCCTTGAATAACATTTTTGGGGATATATAATTCATAAAGAATTTAAAATTTACTGAATTTTAAAATTATTTTCTTGTAACAATCTTTAATTAAATGAAGCGCAGAGGTGGGCCAAAAAGCATTTTGTTACCATGGTCCATATCAAAGGGGCTTATAATGTATTTTATAATTATATGTTTACATTGTTAAGTTTTAAATAAATAAATAAGAGTGTAAAAGTTAGCTTCTTCCACTTTAATAATTTCTTCCATAATTTTTTTTATGCTTTCTTCATCCTTGTTTCTTTGATTCTTATTTCTAGATTTTTTTAATTTTATATATTGTTACAAAATTTTCCCTCGCTCAAACTTGAAATTTTAATCAAGTGAATATGAGGATCGGCATTCAATCCGCACGATCGTGCCATATGTGGCAGAAGCACTGGGCAGCGGCCACACTGACGAGATCTGGCCAGTGCTTCGGATTGAAACGCCGACACTTTTTTCACTTTTATTGTGTCACTCCCTTTTTTTTAATAATAATATATTATATTTAAATATTTACATTTTTTTTTATAATATTTTTATTGATAACGTTTTCCTGTCTTCAATTCAAAATCCTGAATACAATTGCACTTTTTCAAAACAATATTAAGCTTAGTGAACTCTTACCTTTTCAAGCCTGCTCAACTATTTACAATATTTACAGAATGTACTTGTACTACAGTACAATCCAATTTTAAGTTACCTACTTTTCCTTTATACACATAAAATGTATTAACTAGGTTCGAATCTCAAAAACAGAAAAGCTTTCTACGGAAAACCAGTCGAGACGGCAATCACAACCAATAAGGCCGACCACCACAATGGTATTCATAAATAAGGGTTGCTTTATGGAAAACATTAATACTGATAATCTTATGTTGATGGCGTTGATTTCGTTATAGAAATTATCATCAGTCTAAACGTTTCGTTACACATGTAAATCTACAATAAATTCTAGTTTATTTCCGTACATTGGATCGTGGAAAATTTGGTCGCCATATTGAATCTATTATCTTCATTTCAAAAATTTGACACCGGATTCACGATCAGCGTATCAAAAAGTTCCAAATTACAATATTCATGGCAATCCATTGAATTTAACAATTTCTGGCCACCGTTCTAAATCCGCCATTTTGAAACTTATCTTATATGAATAAATTGAAAGATGTAGTCAAACAAAAAATGAAAAATGTCAAACAAACTGTTTCGACGTGATTGAACAACAAACAAAACAACTTTCAAGTTGATTACCTACGTAAATAGGTATTGAAATTCAGTGGCACCGTAGATCAAAGTTTCACTTAAATTCGCAGAATTTCAAAACTTCTATGTATTTGTCACCGATTTTCCTTTATATTAGTTGACGTGAATATTCATTCAATTTCCAAAAAAAAAAGTGGCCTTAAAATAACATTGGTATACTATCTGAATTTTTAGAATTTCGAAAGTCAAGAAATCAGTGCATTCGAAAACCCCTAAGTACCAATTTTCGTGGAAATCCCTATATTTTTCAATTGTTGGTCATCATCTTGGATTCGCTATTTGGAAGCCCGCGAATAAAAAGTAGACCATGTTTTAAGTTACAATATGTCTTCACTCAAGAAAGTAAAATGATCGGAGCATGCGTTTAAGCGTGACTGAGCAACAAACAAACACAGAAACAAAAACAAACTTTCAATTTGATATAAATGTATAAGTATAGGGATAGAGATTAATTTTTAGTGTTTTTTTTTTTTTGTAATTTGTATTAAGTATAATGAAAACTTTCCCAATAAAATGTATATGTAGTGTGTATACATATTTATATTTATAAATAGTATGTTAGTGTTGGAGTGACCTTTTATAGAATTGTTTTGAAATGGAAATAAATAGTAGTAATCGATCAAAAATTTGTCGAGCAGAATATTCTATCAATATTTGTTAGCTTTTACGACTCTAACCACAGTTCCGTTTTTGTGTCACTAAATTATGGACGAATGAATCGATTAATTTATATGACTTGTGGCAGTAGCCTGTATGTCCTGCAAAGTTGACTTGAAAATGCTCTCGCAGAATTATTCTGCATGCCATGCATTTCGAGCTAAAATGGGACCACTGCAATTATGTAATTGGACAACGTTGGCATGTGAGCGCAATTATCGTCGGATACGACAAAATTTCAAGTAGCAAAATTGTCATGCCACTCGAATTCGTGACCCAGGCATAGAGCAAAATTTTACTCCTCTAGAAAGATTCAAATTAATGGATTGTAGCGAAATGCGTAATCTTGCCGGTATGATTGGTGGTTTCTGTGGGATATTTTAACTTCTGGGAGGCATCTGCAATTTGTTTGATTAAACCGAGGCCTTGTGAATGCCTAGTTAGCTCCGAATACGGCAGTTAATGGTAGAAAGAGTCATGGGCGGACTTTCATTTTTCAGATATGTACATATTCGTGTATACCCGTGTGCCTAGGGCTTTAGGGGAAAATTCAGAGAAAATCTCAGCGACGAGCTAGCGCATTTACACCAATTGAATTGCTTACACCTTGGGAGCAATTTAAAATTAATTTTCGCACAAATTCAATGGGGGAGTTCCTATTTGACGAGGAAAGGTTGAATTTGGCTGGGCATTATTGAATGCAAATTGACAGCAGACGCACGAACAAAAGGTGTGAAATAGTGCTTACCCTCGAATGCCTGTTTACTTAGGTTGCGACCGGGTTGGGAGTTCTATAAAAGGGTTAGATAACAAGTTTGGATATGCGTACCCCAACAACAACGGGAGATATAAGTTTTTCGGATACGTTGTATGGCAAGGTACGGACCAAATAAAAGTGGTCTTGAATAATTGAGATAAAGTCAACGCAAATATTTTAGTTAAAACGAAGGCAAATCAAATTGATTGTGTGTTTCTTTTGAAAAAACTGTTTATAGAGAACATAAAAAATGCATTCAACTTTAAAAGAGTTAAAACAACGCAATAACTCAAATCAAAAAGATATAGGGCCCACTACTACACTGATTTTCATTTCATATGAAGTGTGACGGCAGCAGCCCTGGACAATCTTTTTAGAAAATGTCCTGAGACCAACATTAGGACTGTTATAATCAACTTAAATAAAAAATGAAGTTAAAATTAATCAATTTATTTTCTTTATAGCAAACAATTTCCAGGGCTTTGCTGAAGTAACTTGTAATGTTTGTTGCTCTAACCCAATTTTGATTGTATTAAACTACCTTTTTAAAAGAAAAAAGAAACAAACCAGTTTTCTTAAATTTACTAGCACTTTTTTTCTGTTTATACCTTAATTTGGAAATTTTCAATTCAGCATAAGTGTCTGAACATATTATAGTAAAATATTTTCAAATCGGCTTTATTTCATGATATGATTTTTGCTTTCTAAGTATACAACTCCGCCAACAACTTAATACTAACAATAATCAGTTTTCTTAAATTTAAAAATACTAGAGAATATTGTAGAACATGCTTGAATTAGATTGAAATATATCTCTATGAGCGTCAAGTCTTTATAAGTTATCCAAAGTCAAGAACATTTCTTTAAAAAATTACTTACACACAAAAATATTCCATTCAGGTTGATGTTATGCAGTAGTAGCAGAAAAGAAATTGCTTAAAACTCATACAAATCCTCAAAAATATAATTTCAACAAGTTTCTGTAGCTCATCTTTTTTGTACCTTCTTATCATTCAAGAATTTTACATTCGATTCCGATTTCAAGTCCTAAAGACGAATAAAAATCATGAATAATGTTGGCAAATAAATAAGCAATTTTAGTCTCAATATCTTTCTCAGTTTTACTTTCAGGTTACTACCTAATCATCCAACAAAAATAAGAAATTTATATCCGATGTTGTTTTTCTAAGAAATTTGCCATCAAATCAACTTAAGATAGGAGTTGTTCAAAGAATTTTATAGAAGCAATTTTGTAAATGAAAATGTGACTCTTCGAATTTTCCATAAATAAAGAAGTTTTTCACCGGATTTTAATGCCCACAAGCTCCAAACCATAGATTTATGTCTAGAGATTAGTAAATAAAATAGAATCCTGAATTTTGATACGAACAATAATATGTACATTCTTTCTAAGCATTGTAGTTTTGTTTTGAGTATACCCTGAATTCTAGAAATTTTACGTAATCTGCAAAAAGGAAATTCGTGTAGAACGCTTATGGCGGGCTTGATGTAGGGTCATTTGGTGCTATTTTATACCTTCCGCCAAATCAATACGACAAAATTAGCTTCAGTTTTAAATCAAAGCTAGTCACAGCTCCGGCTCACGCAAACGATGTTTTCAGTGATTACACATTTTTCTAAAAATAAAGAGAGCGGGGGTGAATACAAAAATAAAAAAAAAATTATCGCAAATCGATCGGATTCGGCGAAGTACGAAATCAAAATCACTTCAGGTGGACGACGGCGCCTCTGTACGCGATGTGAACGCGTGGGAGCACACCCTGTTGCAGCGTGATTATGTTTGTTTATTCCGCCAAAAGGGCAGGCCCTTTAGATGTACCCTGTGCCACCGGGAGGGCTTCAAACAGAATGGAGCAACAAATCCCCGTGTAATCTTCGCTTTGTTTGTTCGGGCTGTCTGACGAGAGCTGCTCGTCGCGGTCTTTTCAACAGCACACCTATTTCTTACGTTGTCGAAGCGTGTTGAAGTGGATAGGGTCATTGAATCGATTTTCCGCCAAGCTACCCTGTGATGTAATGCCCGGCGTTCCATTTGAAAGACGAGGCGCCGAAGATTTATTTACCCTCAAATTGATTTATTTCGCCCTTTATTACTATCGTTTTACGATATTTTTTACCCAGAACCGGCTTTATGAACCCTTACCCTATATATTTTTTGGACAGAGGCCCAGGTGACTGCGCAGCAACACATTGAGGATGATAAAACCATCCATTTTTGTGCCGAAAATAAGACACCTTCCTGAACTTCATCTGGCTGGGCTGATAATATCCTTGACGTCGTCTTATTTTTCAAATCCTGCAATTGTCCTTTTGGTCCGTTTGGAAGCATTCGAGAGGATAGGATAATATCGAATTACAGCCAATGAATTTGTGAAATGAAAATCTGATAATGCTGATACCACTCAACAGGACGGAAAAGTGAAGCGGCTGCAGAACCAGCACCAAATTTATTTGATATCCCTCCTCAGTCCCGGGGGGATCAAACTGAATTTACTTTCTACATTTCTGGATCTCTGACAGGGACGACCAAACTAAATGGAGAAGTACATAAAATTGGGATTACTCTCCAGGGAGCCGTCAAGCAGCTTTACTATTGAAATTGACATAAAGAAGGAACACATCGATTAAAGTAACATATTGCGTTCACTTTTCATGTGTAGTTATTATTTCTTAATTCACCACAATTATTTAAGTAATAGACAAATAAGTAATGTTTACATATTTAGATTTAACAAATATAAACCAAAATATTCTAGATGAATGTATGTACATACTCGTATGTATGTATATGTATGTAGACTTATTTAAGACATTATTAACATTCTCAATATTATTGGCTATACTACTTTCAGTGTGCGGTATTTAAAAGTTATTTCCTCTTTAAGTAATTGTTGGAAAATTCGACAATAGAAAATCTTATATTTGTTGCTAATTTAAATTATTTTACCTGAATACATATGTACATATAATTTCAATTTTTGTCTTTCAATAAAATATTTTCTTAAACTAAGTACATATATGTATATGATAAGAAATTCCATAAATTTCATTATTTTTCTAATTACATTATTCCGTTTGTTGTTGTTTTTTTTTATACAGCCTTAATATTCGATACCTCTGTTAATTTGTATGCAATATTTAATTATTGTCTTTAGTACTTTTAAATCGATTTTGCAAACTTAAAAAGGTAACTGTGTGAATGTTTCTTTGCAGAACTTCTTAATAAGCTTCATGTTATTAAAAACCAATATTGTCCGCATATAAACATAGGAATGAATAACACAATTAATAAAATAAGCCTACAGAACAAAGCTGCAAAATGTCACCCTAGCTGTGTTTTTTTCATTTTCTATCTGATTTATGTAGGTTACATAGCAAGTCTCAGATCAAAGAGTAAAGGATAGGACATTAGAAAATTTAGTTGAAGCAATTCCCATGTTGTGTTAGTAACTTATGTTTTGTGTGTGAGTGCACAGTGCCGCTCCGGTTTTGACAAGAGGCTCCGGCGCTTTCTCGTTCACTCTTATGTGAAAAACGATTTCCCCTTCGAGCTCTGAAGAGGGGAAGTTGTTTCACTCACGTACACGGATTTTACACGCTATGTCCTATCCTGTACTCTTTGATCTGAGTAGCAAGTTTTACATTAAATTGAATTTTAAAAGCCCAAAGGTATATCAAGATTTTAACATTTGTAAAAATTGCATCAAATTGCCATGACATTTACCCATCGGAACTTTTAAACTTGAACCAGATAAATGTTTGGATTAAATTTTCGGCGCAAATTGGGTATAAATAAAGGCAATTAAATTTTATTTTCGTGAAACAAAAAAAGTTTGACAAGGAAAACCTTTCATAAATATCAATTCTTTACAAGGTTTCCTGCTAAGCCTGGAACCGGAACCGGTTCGAAAAAAACACAGCTGTTATTGAATCCCAAATATACTAGTCCGCAAAATCTTTTATGTAATGGATTTAAAAAGATTTGTATTAGATATACGAGTACTAACTACATATATTGCTCTGTCATGAAACTTATAAATGTGTGCAAAATTTCAGTGTGTTCGGATAAAAGAAACTGATTCAAAATTGACTTGCAAGATTCCACGCAGACGGACAGATAACATTTTTAAAACTAAATAAAAAGCTTTTAAAATGATTAATAAAATCTGTCATGCTGGTTTTCGACGAATCATCATTATGACATCCGATACAGTGGATATCAGATAAAATTTTATTATTGAAAAATTCTATTCTATGTGTGTCTTATATTTTTGAAAACCCCTTAATACGATAAGAAAATAGGCAAATTAATAAATAATAGTAATAGTAAGAATAAGTTAGATTGCCTTTACTTAAAGATTTTTGCAAATGTTCCCTTAATATGTAACCCATCAGGTGAAAACATGGGCCTTTTTAGCCAATTAACTACATCACAGCTAAAATATGTAGGTAGATAGGTATTCTTTTTTTATACAGAACTTTGTAAAATCTGATATTACACTATGAGCAATATTGTAATTCTTTTATACATACTTAAAGCAAATAAATAATAAAAATTAGAAATAAAAACAAAATTACAATGAATTTTAAAAACCCACTAAAAACGGGCCAATTTCCCAATTTTTTAGGTGTGTATATAACCCCTTAAAAAGAAAGCCTTCTTTGGGCTTGCCAAAATGGAAGGTCAAAATTTTAAAGTATAGTTACTAAAAAGTCAATTGAGGTATCATATGAAAGGACTTCATTTGTTCATTCTAGAATAGGGTTCCATTTTCTTTTATGCCGTCTAGTTTTTGACTTATGATGAAAAATATATGTGAAATAATACAATTAAATATAAATATTCATAGAGTAAAATTTAATGAATAACATACAAGAAATTGTTTGGGTGGTAGTTATGTTTGTATGTACATGTACTGAGCATTCAGCATATTGTGAGCCCACCCCATAAACTACCTAACTTCTTATTTCCGAAATCAATGGAAACAAAACTATGAAAAAAAGTTTCTGGAGGTTCGCTGAAAGTTTTTAGCAAAACCACATAAATGTATAGCGTTAATCCTATCTATATTTGGTCGGTTTTTTCGAGACGATAGATTAATTTAACTAAATAACTTTTTATACCTTTCCTTCCAAGATGCGGAACTCATTACCTTAATTAACTATTTACAGAAAATTTGAATAACTCTAAAGAACAATATACCTATCTTGATCAATCTTAACATTACTAATTAATTAGTTTATTTAGCTAATAAGAAGCAACGACTTTTTCCTCCTCCTCTTTGAATTACACTCAATATTTTCTCAATTAATAAGCTGATTAGAGAAAGCTGTTTGCTGTCCAATAATTACAGAGTTGCAGTTTACAAACTTCCATTTTAATTAAAATGTGCAATTGCTTCTTCTCCTCTAATTACGAAGGGAGCGCGCACAATCAAGGCCATCATTCATATAGGACAAGATATAAACTTTGGTATCAAGCTGACTTCTGACTGAAGCAATTACACGCTCCTACCTGACTCAAGTAACTTAATTACATAGCAATCTTATGAATATATCACTTACTGGCCGGTTGTAGACGATGTTCCTCAAAACCACCACCGACCGGAATATTGAATTAACTGCCGCCGTGGCAGACAACACACAAAGTTTAACCAAGGACGGATGTAATAAACTCAAGTTTGCCCTCCCACCCGATGGCACATAAATGAAAGGTCGGTACCAAAAAATTATCTCGAGCATGAAATTACCGGATCCGAGGTACTTAAATTAAGGATTTCGGCAATTTCCATACCAAGGAGCCGACCAAAAAACCCCAAAGGCGAAATGAGATTAGGATTAAGATAAAAACTTTTCGAGTAACTAGAATCAGTTTGGATAATTTAGCCTTAATTTTTTGGCACATCTTTACCGCGCCCTTTCACATGCCATGTTACAAATCTACCAAAATGATTAATGGATGCATTTAAGCTGGATGAATTTTCATCCTTCGACAGCTAGTTAATATTGCTGAACGAAACAAGGAAAAATATGTCCTTGGAAACGACCTTGAAACTTTAATCCTTAGTACATAATCTTTTGAGTGAAATTTAATACGATGAGATTTCATCAATTATCGCATTATGAAGTATTAAGTATGCCCGCACTTAATTAAAATTTATGATTTATTTCAGATATCAGAACATGCCCACAACCTGCAGGATGATCGTGAACAATAGATGACATCATAAAGTCGTAGTGTAGCCCCTGAGTGCGGGCTTCGGAAAGGATCGTTTTCTTTAGCCAACATTGTGAACGAGACAATTTTCTTGGAATTTGTGGTTTTGTTTAGCCACATTTTTACCTGACGAATTAGAGGCAACAATTCCCACATCCTTGTTCCACACCACTTTAGGTTTATTGCACTGGTTCCGGTCCCACACCCCAAAGGTCTCAGGGATTAACTAGATTGAATGTGGCTGAACAGCTGAACCCAATAATGGATTTACGCAACCCGGATGGTGGCAACAACACCTCGGATTACAGCAACAGGACTACTCCAATTTATTCCATTAGTCCGGATTTCATCACACAGTGGTAAGTGTGTGCCGCTTTGTTTTCATTCGAATGGTTTAAGGCCTCGATCTGATTGGTGGTATTAGTCTATAGATTTAAGAACGAACCCTTAAAGGGATTTCAGACTGTTTTCATGGTGGTTTTACAAGACTATTGCTTCCTCCGCATCTTAAGCTTATTTAGTCTTACTAACCCAAACAGCACCTTTTATGTAAAAATAATGGAAGTTATATTAAGATTCGTACACAAATTACTCTGCAGAAAATGCAATCCCACCTTATAGCATCGACAGACTACAAATTAGCTTATTCGATTTTAAATCGATTTTTCTTAAGCCAGTTCTTAACAAATCATAATGTAAAACCAGTTCGACGAATTAAGTAGAAAGCCTAAAAAAGCGGATTTTTAAGAAATTTTTCTTAGCTCCTTTATTCGACATGACCATAAAACTTCTTTAAAACATTATTTTATCCTCCGAGAATGCAAAACAATTTTTTTTTAAATTCTGAATTTATAATTTATAGAAATTAAACGGCATCTTAAAGAGGAAAATTTTTTCGAGAAAATTTACCATCGTTAATGAAAAGTCAATTAAACAAAATGGCGAAGTAGTAAATTAAAGTAAATTGTAGTAAAGTGTCCCTCAGGACACGTTAATAAATAAAATGCGCCAAGACTTATTAAAATTGGTTCCGCGGATCCGTCATTTGAAAAAAACATCATTTCGAGGAAAACTTATTTAAAGTTATACTTTGTCCTATTGTATTAATTGAATATTTTTTTATATGTTTTAAAAAATTGCGGTTTTTATACTACTATAACTCTCGAATTTATCAAAAATAGTTTAGAATGTGATTTCTGAAGACCTAAGGAGTTGAAAAATTAAAACAAAATAATCGACTTTTTGAAAACTCTAAAGTGTACTTAGGTATGTATACCTTTAACTGATATACATATGTGTATATTATATGAGTAAATGCCACAGTCTTTCACTAATTAGGGTTAATTATAAGGTCCCACATACTCAAATTTTGCTTTTAAATTATTTTATATACTTACGTATTTTCAGCTTACAAATATTTCTTTTACTTTGTCAAATTCTAAAACTGTCTTAATTATTTTATTATCGTGACTTGAACCAAGTTTTGTGTGAAGATGTTTAGAATTCCTGAAAAATTGAATTTGGGAGTATTCAACTACGTCATTATTGAAGTTCTGTAGAATTAGTGCATTAAGAAATAAGGATGTATGTTAATTTAAGGCTTTAACTACTTGCGATTATTTTTATTTTATTTCTTGCAAGTGCAGACCGTTTCAGTTTAAACGTGTTCACATTGTTGTTTTTCTTGTCCTCAAAATTCAAAATACTTGAATACTACTTAAGAAGAATTTGAGTAGTAACAGGCTAAAAGTCTTAATACAATTCCAACTTACCGAGCAAACTACGTACTCTCTAAGTTAGCTCATTTAATCTAGATCTTAAAATGGTAAACAAGTACTTATAAGAAAATATCGTTATATTAGAAATGAAAGTGGTTGATTTTGTTATTATCCCAAGAATTAAGTTTTCAGTGAAAAATGCCTTTCTTTCATTTTCCAATGCGGAAACAACACTCTATTGCTTTTTTTTTAAGATAATTCAAAAAGTAGCTGCGTTTTTTCATCTATCCAGAAAAAAGGAGATTTTTTCTAGATTGGAAATATACCATCAAATTTAAAATTTTCTAAAAAAAATATCAAATTGCAACGACTTTTATTCACTTTAAATCAAAAATTAATCTGAAAACTTTTCAGTTCAAGATTTGAAGTTTTGCATGAGCAGAAATCATATTTTGATGCATTGTTCATGCAAATTGATAATCCTTATTCTGAGGAAATATTAAAATTTAGTTCAATATTAATTTTCGTATTGTTCTGGAGATACGAAAAGAACTCAGCTAGTATAACAGAAATTAAATTTATTGCCTGTATTTAGAAGCGGACATTTAACGAACCGAGTTTAGCTTAAAAGATATGAGTCAATAATTGGAATTTTAATGCCCACCCTGTAACTAACCTGTCAATGAAAATCAGCTTTCATTCGATAGACTCATATTAAATTTAAATAAGAAACCCTCTTTTCATTTCATTTTGAACCATCCGATTTTTTAGATCGTGGTTTCAGCTTCAATGACTTAAATAAATAATCAATTCCTTTGATAATTACATATGTTAGATACATAGATTTAAATACCAAATTAATTTCGATCACAATTATATGAATTTGTCATTTTACTTTAGGAAGGCTTTGGACTAAAAATTTATGATTCCATCAGTTTAATGAAAAATAAGTAATTATTTGAAACATAAATGAATATAAAATTTACTTTCTTAACTATAACGATCCTCATCAGATAAAATAAGATTTTAAAACGAAAAAATTAAGATTACGAAAACTATTTTTCATACCAACCAAAAGTTAATAGAGAATTTGAAACTAATTTTGTAGTTAAATTATTCACTCATTCAAGAATACTATCATAAAAAGAATTTTAAGCGAAACTTGAAAGAAGCACAAATAAAAATGAATCAGAAAACTGCTCCAAGTTTTCTTCTTTTAACAACCTGTTGTTATTCATTTATTTTAATTTATACGCGATATTGAAGTTATTGAGATTTATTATCCTTTGTGGAGCGGAATTCGTGCCCAGGGTCGTCTTATGGCTCCTTAATCTTCAACTTGACTCGTGGAAGCAGTATCACACCGAAATATATTAGGTAAGGTAAAAACCATTTCATTACGTCACGAAAAAGGAGTTTGAAAGATTTATTGGTGTGTGAGTACAAACTCTAATAAACTTCAAGTACAAACACACCAACTCCTTCTAGGTCATGAACATTAAAAAAAATGAAAAGAAATAGAAAATGAGAAAAGGTAAAAAGTTTGCACTTTATCCATCATTCCGTCGTAGTCAGTCGACCCACGTAAACATGAAAACGTGCCAATCGGACTCTCATTTGCTGTTTGCCGAAGGGTATCATACCCTTCCATGATTTATGTCTAGGGTTATTGGACTTTGTTGTCTCATTTCTTCTAGCTGCGTTTGTCTAACTTATTGGTAACTTATGACTCAACCTGTCAAGTATTGAAAAATCGCCAACAGATCATACTGAAAATACATAACATTTAAATTAACAAATTATCAATTTTCTCAAATTTTGAAAATGATTATATTATTCATCAACACAGACAGAAATTAATCTTCGTTTCGACCGTCGTAATAATTCCATCATGATCAGTAGGAAATCATTTGCAAAAATGAAAGCTTCTTTCAAAATCTCAATATTAGCTGAGTTTTTTTGTCACAACGTATATCGCTCTGGGTTTAATAGGAAATGTTTTATTGAATTGAAATTTATTTCGGGAACATAAATTGAATTGCCTGGATTTATTCGTCAAAAATGTAATCCGAAAATTTATTCTTGCAAACAAATAAAATAACACAACCTTCATAGCCCTTTCCAATCATCATCATCATGACACTGGTATGCGCCTGTAGTGGTCTTAATTTACCAACTATATTAAATGAAATAATCGGTTGACGAACAAAACTCAATTTTATAGAATATATCACAAAGTTTTAAAGCATTTTTGATCTAAATCATTATTTAAACGACGTTACCAGTTTTTGGAACAGTTCGTTATTTATAACTTTTCATAAGTAGTAAACATATTATTTTTTGCGAATATATAAATTTCATAATATACAGTAAAAAGTCCTATACAAATGATCTCCCACTTTGTGCGGCAACAAAATTTGAGTTCGCCTATGTAATTATTCGAAAGTGCAATACTAATGAAGCTCATATTGAAATATTATTGAAAATTTGAAAATGCAATGTCTAATAAGTCCATAAACAGCTTTTGGTCTAACATACATAGCTTTGAATATGTCATCATCCTTTTTAAGGGTTCTGTAGCAAAAAAAATCGGTACTTACCCCACTGAATGGGGTCTCGTTGACTTGGGAATTTAAAATCATTATAAAGTTTCATCAACCGTTTTTCAAAATTATGCCCTGGTTTTGAAATATTGTATTTGACTCCAAAGTGGCCATTTTCGATTAGGTTTGTGTAGGCGAAAATATAACCCCGAACGCAACTTCAGAAAAATCGGAGAAAATCTAGAATACTAGCACATAAACTACAATTACTTTTAAAAATAGTACAACTTACTATAGTCGAATAGTTTGCGAGTTATAGCCGACCAAATTTTACTACTTTAGACTCAAAACATTGTTCGGGAAAAACCACACGCGCTTTTGTATATGTATGTGTTAATCTGTATGTATGTATGTATGCGCAGATATGTATATACATTATTATTATTAAACTTTATCGTATTTTATAAACAATAGTATACATACATATATGCGGAAAAATATTTGTGTTATAATAATTGTGCAGTTTTTTGAAATTTTACTTCGTAACCCTATACTGCCTTGGTAATTTTGTTGGATATTACTTTTTTATGTGCATTGGTTATAGAGTATGCTTATCTCGATATAATAATTATCAAAATTGCGATTTTCGAGAAATGTTTAACATGATTAAACTTGCGGCGGGATCCTGGCTGAGACACCCATTCTTTGTTGGAAAAAGTCTTTGCAAAGTTTTATGGGTACAAGATTTTACACCAAATTATGATTGCCCCTTATAGTTTTAATTCAATATCCTAAGATGTAACATTTTACAGTAGTGAAGTGAGAAAGTATACAAAAAAAGCAGGGATCGGCAATAATATTGGTTCAGTCAATATTTTCGATGATTATTGTTAATACCACAAATATAATATTTTATTGGTTTATAATATCCATTACTGAAATATTTAAGAAAGAATAATAACAAATTTTCAATTATTTAAATATTTGTAATATGTTAGTAATAAATTCTAAAATACTCAGGTAATTCGTAATTCTAAGTCACAATTTTTTTATTACTCAAGCAATCGAAAATTCATGCCATAGAAATTTTCAAATACCCAAGTATTTCTTAATTCTGAGCCACGATTTTTTTATTACTCACCAGTGGAAAATTCATGTCATAGAAATTTTCAAATACCCAAGTACTTTTTAATTTTCGATGGAGATAATATTATTATCCAAGCATTGGGTAATTCATAACCTACAAATTACAAATGCCGATCTCTGTAAAAATACAAGCATAAAAACAAATATGTGCTACATTAATTTTACTTTTGTATAGGCTTTAAAGTATGCAAATCAATAAGTTAAGGAATTTGTATGCACGAGCTGAATTTATTTATATGTCAATAATAATGATTTAAGTGTTTATCCATTCGAGGAATGAATAACGTGCCATATTTGTTCTCTTTTACTTTTAGTCCGGTGGACTGAATATTAAAAGCAGTTTGGACGGATGTAAATGTTAATATAACATGCATACAAATTCTTCGGAAATGTTGATTTTAAAGCAATACATATTTGCTGAAATTTAAAATCAGAGAACCATTAAATGCATGAGATGAATTAATCCTTGAAAATTGTACGACCACGGAGATGGGTTAAATTTCTATATTGCAACTATGTATATGTATAATTACTGCTATTCATTAGATGCCTATATAAAAAGTATGTGCAAATTCAACTTTAGCTTAACCACAAAAAATTTAAATTGCACAAAACGAAATACTTTTTAATACTTTTTAAATGTCTTTTCATTTTCACACTGGGCGCATTCATTTGAATTTCCTTTCTCCATTTTGTGGGGGAGTGATGCTACTTTTTATACATTCGCACCCCTGCGGACACTTTTTAGATCTTCTGCTGACAGAGCAAAAATCAAAGCAGTCGAGCGCTTTTTTAAACGCTTAACAAAGTGGAGACATCCTGCAGCAAAATTCCTTTCTCAAGTTACTTGCTCGCTGAATATTTTCATAAAAATGTCACCCGTAGGCGTTAAATGTTCAAAAGCTGAATTAGTTTTCCCCCATTTCTTCTGCTGCTCTCCCAGTACGATTTCTTCTACAACTCGGCCGAATGAATTAAAAAATTCACAAATAGCGAAAGATATTTTTTTAACTATGCTTTTTTTATTTGTATTTGTAGAAACTGCCTTAAGACATTTTTGCAAAATTTAATTCGTACTCGGCTTTTAATGTTCACACTATGGCGAGAAGTACCTAAACACTTTTGTATTGTTGTCTTTTCACGCTTTTAATAACACCTAGTAAATCATAAAAGTAAATTGTTAATTATTTCCTTTATTATTACTCAATCAGACTGAATTTTCTCGTATTCTAATTGTAATTAGGGAATTTAAAATTTTAGCATTCTTAATTAGAACCTATGTTACATTGTACAAAGCGAAAATTAAATTTCCGTATGTATGTTTCTACGCCAACTCATTCAGGGAAAATATAACAAAAATTACAGCAAGATAGCCTCTAAAAAATATACCATTTAGGTGATGTAGGTATGCCGTTCTATCTTCCAAACTATTTGTTTTACTTTGAATGATAACATACCTTATAATATAATTTTCTCAAGAAACGACCTGTATACAGCAAACTTACAAGAAACCATTGGAGAAAAGACCTTCGACCCATTACAAAAACAATAATATTTTAATGTTTTCATCATCGATAATGAAATGTCTTCTCTGCGAAAATCCCAGCTGGAGTACCACAATTAAGATTTAGATGGGCACCAGGCGATTGTCAACTTAAGGCTCTTTGTCTTTAAAAAGATAGTCCTACTTGTGTTGCGCACACGAACGTGCGCTCTCCCCTCACGCTTCTTGACCCCATCAACTTTTATAATTCTCAATGGATTTCCACGGAGTAACTTTTAAGAGATACCCCTGCATGAGCTTCATCTACTGGCAACATTTGAATACCATAAGTATTTTACTGTAATACAAAATATATCATATTTACTTTCAATATTTTACAATAATTAACATTGAATTTACTCCAAAATGTTTAACCATGTACTACAACTACTTATAGGGCAGGTGACCCTGTTCTGGCCATTAAGTTTTTCACCACTCACTCGTTTGGTGATTCATCTTTTTAGTTATCTCGGACTTCATGTTCATCCCAAGTCATCAAAAATATATTTAACTTATCCTACCTATAGAACCTTGTAATTATAAAACTCGCAATAGATGCGTTTTTTTTTTTTAACAAAAGTCAGAAATGGTGTTAGAGCCACTTTTGGCCACATTTTACGCATGGCTTCTATCATCTCAGTGATGACCGCTGACAACTGTTTTAGTGTTGCCACAATTCGTGATTGTAACTCATATACTATAGAAATGTTTAGTTATCTGTACCTTGTAAACATCGCTTTGAAGTTGAAAATTACCAAAATTGGATCAGTGGCCAGAACCGGGTCACCAGCCCTATTTATGTACAGTGAGAAAAAAACAAGGGTAGAAATAAATGTTTTCTCTGTAAAATTAAGACTAAGACTAAAATGTCTTGAAGTTTTGAATCAAAAGTAAAAAACCTTTTGATATATAAATTTATACATACATATGTAAATGTTTTTTGCATAGATCGTTCAAAAATGTACAAATTTTGCTATTTATTTTTTTTTTTATAATTATTTTAAATATTCCATGGATGAATTCGATCATTGAATTCATTCAGGTTAAGTACTAAAAACAATTATTAGTTTTCCTAACTGCTTTATTTACATGTTTAAATGCACGAATACGCTACGCCAGGTAAAGTGCAGCCATAACAAAAATCATACAAAATATTTCTTTAATCGTATTAATTTTTTTTAAACAATTAAGATAATGTGCATCAATAAGTGGACCATCGAATTCACTTAACTCAATAATAGTTCTTAAAGTCGATATACCAATTTCATAAGCTAAAAAGTGTGGCAAATAATGGACTTCATATTTGTAAATCGATGTTTATAGATCAAAAAGACTTGCAAATTGAATATACATTTTTATTTTAATGAATTTTTATTGTAAGCAGCTTATTGATCTTAAAATCTGCACATACTTCTGAAACTTGGAAATTTTAAATAAAATTAATACATATACCACCGCGCACATTACCTCTTCTTACTTATTTAGACTTAAAACTGCGCGCATGGCTTGAGTTGACATTTACGGAATCTTAAATCAAAAATATAAACTTGTTATTATTACTGACGTTTGGTATTAATTAAAAAGTTTACATTTTCATTTTAAATGATGCCACTTTTATTTTAAACATTTTTGTTATCTATTTAAAATGAATACCTAAGACATTTTAAAATAACAAATTAAGATTTTGAAATAAAAGTTTTTCATACTTTCATTTCAAAGGTTTTTTAAATGTTATTTTAAAATGTTGAATACTTTTAAAATAAACTAAAAACGTCTTAATGCAAAACTTTTCTCAATATAATCAAAGGTTTTTGTAACCTTTTAAATCGAATGTGTTATTTTTCTCAATGTATGTATTTGGATGAATAAAATTCTAGTAAATTAACCGTGTAGTTTAAAGAACTGATTTTTTCGTTTTGCCGTATTTATATCTTTCAATTTACATAATTTTTTTTACAGTCTATAATACTAAGTTATTTTAATGTGGCTCCTATTTAGGCTGATTTATGCTAAACCCCATATACATAACCCTTTAAAGAATCCATAATAAAATCTTTAAGATAATGCTTACATGACCTAGTCACTAGTGCTTACTTAACCGTGAAAAATGATAGGACCTATACCAATATCCAAAAAAAAATTTCAATGGCCAAAACTAAAAGAATTGGGAGTTTTAAAAAATAACTCTTTTCAGAAACCACGGAAAACAATTTGTCGGTAATATCGCGTCGTTTCTGGCAATATCCCTATATTTTTCAATGGATTTTGAGACAGTGCATTATTTTGGTAATATTTGTGAAAAAAACAGGGATATTAACTAAAATTTAAAAATACGTTGTGGATTTTATGGCGAAAACGTTCGTAAATTGGTTGGGAATTTTTGTTATCCAAATTTTTTTCCGTGTTGATCGTAATAAAATATATTTTTAAATTTACCGAAACACTAAACAAATTAGTATGATATTACAATTCAACAAAATCACTGAAAGTCCCAACCTAACTGCAACCAAATCCGCATATATTTTTCATTTTAATTGCCTATTTACCGAATTCAATTCCATTTTACTCGGTAAAACTATAATGAAGGTTTATAATATTCATATCAGAGTACGATAGATGGATGCTTCAAAACAATTATTCATAAACTTGAACTGAAATATTGCGCTCAACTGATGTTCCCAAGAACATTATCTCTCTACCGACACGAAAGTGTTGTCCAATTATTCAATCGCAAAGATGCAAAGCCTCAACTGAATACAAATGTTTAGTAAATCGCACGAAGAAGAGTCAAGTAAGTATTTCTTCAGAATCTACTATTCTTATTATATTATGCCCCCCGAGAATATCCGCACAAGATAATGCTCCTTCAGGGACTAAGGTTGATACATTTGTACTATGCAATATTTCTCGCTTTCATCTGCCTGATTCCCTACAAGTTGTTATGCAAATGAGGACACGTTCGTCTTATACAATTCCCCTGCTCTCTAAGATGATCTCGATAATAACAGAAAGTGATGGGATTACCATGCGTGCACCTCGGCCACATAAATTTAACATTTCTTCAGCGTAACAGAGCCCTTACGATTACGTATGCGTTAGCTGTATGTTTTGTAAATTGTTAAGATATCAGCAATTTTTGTTTATTTCTTTGAAACATGACAGTTAAAATGTATTCCTTCTGTAAGGAAAAAGAATTATGTTAAGATTTATAACTACATATTACCATTGAAACGCATGCTGCATGATAAACATTATGGGTTTTATTGAACTAACTTAGACATAATGTTTGTATTTTTAAAATAATTAATTACTTTAGGTGATAATTAATTATATTTAATATATACATATAGTATTACACTATTACAGAACAGATTTCATGATTTCAAATGAAACAAGTGAAACTCTCACTGCAATTTATCTACCCGTTGTACCTAATTACATTTTTAATGACATAATTACAATTAATTACAATGGTATTTTAGCTCTGATTACATTTATTATCAACTTTTTATTGCATTTATTTTTTAGCAGCGATGAACAAATTTAAATGTATACAATTTTTAAATCTGTGCTTTATTAGTAGTAGAACAATCACTAAAATTGATTTTCTTCCGAGAAAAAATAATATATAAAACTAAGTTTGTTAAGGGGGAAGGCCACTGTGACGGCCCAAAAAAATTCTGAATTTTCGTGAATTTTTTTGTGTGGGTATAATTTATTTTTTAAAGATCGGATAGAGGATTATTTATAGAGTATATATTCAACTATATGTAAACAAAATTTTATTAAAAAATATACCAAATTCGTTAAGTTATATTACATTTTCTCGAAAGAACTTTTTTTGACCTTGTCCCAACGGTTCCTTGAAGACCAATGGGCCGATTTTAAATTTTTGTGTTTTGAAAGCTTTATAATTATAGTAGGTAGCTATGGTTGTATGTAGCCGATTTAAAAAAATTTTTAAATTACTATTTTTTAATACCATTTTACTAAGCAAAAAAAAGCCAAAATTTGGAAAAACGCCGCCATTTTGCGAAAACAAAAAAAATTTAAAAAACCCCTACGTGCAACCATAGCTACATTTATATAGATTCTATACAACATTTTATTTTTCAATTTTAAATACTGTTTCAACATGAATCGTTGGGACAATGAAGGAGGATTTTTTTTTGGTCTACTACGATAATGTTTATAACTCATCAAATTTTGTATATTTTGTAATTGTAAGTTTCTGTACATATAGTTGAATATACACTCTTTACATAATCCATTATCCGATTCTTCAAAAATAAATTTAACCTGCCCAAAAAAATTCGCGAAAATTCACAATTTTTTGGCCCGTCACAATGGCCTTCCCCCTTAATTTATTAATTTTATTTGTAATAGCAACGAAAATCTAATGCGAACCAAAAGAGTAATAGTAATTGAACCGAGCGGAGTTTCAGTTTAGAAGCCTTATTTCACCTATTTAAGATATGTAACCATACAAATTTCAAAATAATACCATTTACATTTTAGCAACTATTAACAATTCTTTCCTTCCTTAAAACTCTTCAAATAGAGGCGAAAATCGTCCAACATTTAGTAGTCAAAATACTCGACAGCAAAGTACCCTATTATACGAACATATAATATTACTTCTAGTGAATGACAAGTGAATCTGTTTTACTCGAGCTATAAATTTGGTTTATTAAAATTAAATATACATAAGTTTATGACAAAGGTCATGGCAGTTTTCGATTTAACATAGCTTCAAAGGAAAAAACGATAAAAAGCCCACCTTTAGCTTAAGATCTCAAAAACAGGTAGACGCAGAGCACAAAAATTTACTGCGAATATAAACTATATGGCCCGTAAAATTGTCTTATCTGACGAATACCGGTATACCGTAAAAAGTGAATATAAAGTTATATCCTAAAGTCTTGGAAGAACGCGGCGGGTTTACGCTATTAAATAAACCAAGGTATTACTTTACAGAGAATAATGACAACGTAATTAATGCAAATTTCTTTAACAACAATTCTTAAGGGCAATTAACAAAAGGGTGGGCGTATTTAATGCTTTAATATACTCATAAGTACACAGATATGCAAATAATCTAATTTGTAAAATATTTAACTTATATCACCTGGGAACTAATTGGTTTTCGAGAAGTTTAATATGAGGAAGCATATTATATAAATCGACAAAAGCTTGAATGTGTCAGATTACTCTTTAATGGTCCATAACAGGCAAAGTACTGTGTTTAGTAATTTATTTATGTTCTATGTTAAAATAGATTTAAACAACTCGAAATAGCAACTACAAAACATTTCCATTGATGTCACTGTTCAAATGTTTATATGTATATCATTATTTTACAACCTACATTATTACCTTTTTACTGCTCAAAAAAGTACACGCAATTTTCTTTCTTAAAAAAATACACCCAATATGTAAGCATTTAAATACGTGCATACATAAAATGCTGATACACCTTTTTTGCAGTATTTTTAATTTCCAAAAGTTTATTTGTCATATATCTTTATATAATTTATAGATATTATGAACATTTATTAAGTTGAATGAGATAAGCACTAAAAATTCCCATGAAGTCCAAATACACTGGCGAGTATTACATAAAATGTCTGCAATGAAAGAAAAAACGACGCCCTTCAATTTTCATTCGTTTTATTGTACCTTACAGACCTTGTAATAACGTGTTTTTTATGGTTGATTAAATATTGGATGCATAAAATGATATTCTATTATGTACATAGAAGGTATAAACGGTTCTACAGTTTGACTTGCCATGCCATTGTTTTCGAATTGTGGAGATGATACAAATTTTATACAAGCTAATGTCTAGAATCTAAAATTTATGAACTCCTTAATCTTGCCGAAGAAAAATATACATTAAAAATATTAAATCAATGTATCAAACAATTTTTTATTCGGAATCTATGTATATGGAATTTGAAGAAACTCAACAAATGAAAATAGAGGTGAAAATTTTACTTGAAAAATTGAATGACGTATTGATTGGCTCCTTATTTTTTTTATAGATGATCATATAATATTTTAACAATGCACCAATTCAGGTCTCAACTCAACTAAATCACTCATCAGTAGTGTCAGAACAAACTATTAACCAAAATTCAAAAATATTTGATTCAAATTCAATTATTGATTTTATAAAAATTTTCTTTGGGGTTAAAGGAATTTCACCTCTTTTTTGTTATTTACCTAAATATATAATTACAAGGTACTTATTTTTTAAGCTCTAAGTATAAGTATAATATTCTATACATAAAGTAATAAATCTAATAAAATATATTTTTTATTTGGTCCTTTTGATAAAGCCTTTTCGACAGGAACAAGGGATGTGTGCTCATAGGAATTGAGCTCACTGTAGAACACAGTAGTGTATCACTAATCCAAACCATTTTTAATCTTGTAATACTACGCTAATACAAATCTCTGATGTTTCCCATTTAATATCCTACCGTGGGAATCGACATCAGAATTATATAAACCGTATTTCATGAAACCATGCACAAATTCTCAGATCTTTCCAACTCCTAGAGGCACAATTAATTCCGTGTAAAAAATTCTCGATAATTCGAAATACCCTTTAGAATAATTATTTTGGATTAACAAGAAAAGTTCAATTAATTTTTTTATAGTCAGTTGTTATATCTCACATTTCCAAAATGGTAAACTAATCTAAAACTATGTATCAGACCCTATATAGTTTCAGAAGGTTTTTGTTTTTGTATCAATTTTATTACCAGGATATTGTAATTTGAGAAAATTCCTTCGTCCTTCCAAAGAAACCCTAAATCCCTAAAATTACAAAATTCTATCATTCAGCCCTTCTCTATTTCCTTTCTTTTGACTAAAGTTCGACACCGTTCTACTGCAATCAGAAAGATAAAACTATTCCATTATCCCAATCAACAAAAACCCTGCTATAGAAATTTATATATATTTGTATGGATATTTCGTATTTTATGCTTCTAAATAAATGGTTATAGGCATAGATAAATCTGTAATTTCAGACAAAATAATGAGATAAATTGGAAGCCTGAAACTCGTTAATTCAAGAAAATATGAAAACAAATTTTTTTCTCTGATGCTCATTAATTCCCAATTTCATTTGAATTATCAAATTTAAACAAGTTTAAAAAATTTAAGGAAAACAAATTCCCCCAATTAATTCGATATTTTGGGCGTGTATAAGTTTGATTCACTTTATTTAAAATAATATATACAGCCAAGGCAATAATTACGTTAGGTACGTTATTTTTATATTACTCAGTTACAGGGCCGATAATATATATAAATATATAAATCATTATTACAAAATCGTAAAGGTTAATGACATCATAAAACTTAAAACAGACGGTTTTTTTAACAGACACATAATTAATAAATAAATAAATATAATAAACAGTTTCAGGAATAGCTCCTAGAACGTCTTAAACAAAAAATTGAAAAACGTGCATGAATTATTTAACTATTAAAAAAGAAAAGAAAAATATTGAAACTGGGAGGTAGGTCCCAATAATTTGAAGTCTGAACTAATGTATTTGCAAACATACTTTTTAAGTCCTCGATAGATGATGTGCGACTTTTAAAAGATTTTCTTGTGATTCAGATTTCGACGTTAAATGATGATGTTTCATGTAGATAATAATACTGCAAAAATTCTCTTGTTGTCGGAATCTTAACACAATGTATTAGACAATATTTTTTAAGGGTTTCACGTTTTACTTGCTGCTACTTTACATATTGGCACATGTCATAGGTATGTCTCCGACTGCGATTATTTATCAGATTTGATTGGATATTCACCTTTTAATTGACAAGCTCAAAACGGATAATAGCAATAACTATTTTAATTAAAAAAAAAAAGAATCTCCATTATACATTCTAATACATACATATGTTCCTACGTCATCTTGTTTGCGAATGAGAAATTATGACTCGTATTCTAAATTTTACAGAGTTTTTCTGAAATTGCGTTCAAGGTGTTAAGTATCTTGGCCACTTTGAAGTCAAATATTTAAAAAACGGCACATATTTTTGAAAAACAGTCCAAAAAACCTTATAATGATTTTAAATTCCCTTTTCAACAATACCCCACACGATGGGTTAAGTATTCCCTCTCCTTTTTCAAGATGGCGGCCAAATTGGGGGCTTCCAACCCCAAAAACCGAGTTTTTTATTTACACATTAAAAAAAAAATTTATTACATTCTAAGCTTTTCTCAAAAATATAGGCCCCTATTATGGTTAGCGAGTCGCCAAGTCACATTCGAGTCGAAAAGAGCTTAAAAAAGCCCTTTTAGGATAAAAATTCCTTATTAAAGTTTCTAAAATTATCATAAAATCATTTCAGTAGCCTTTGACTTCAATTAATTTTTTCGTTCAAAGTGGTTGAAATTACTCGATAGAAAAATCCATTCGCATTATTTTGACGTTATGTGAGAAAAAATTCACTGAAGTCAAGGGTGTGAATGTACTTGGCGACTCGCTAACCATAATAGGAGCCATAATTCCATTCTTAATTACCTACTTGAAAAGATTAATTGATTATTCGAATTACTAATTGGAATAAAACAATTCGAAGCCGAAGTAATGAGCTGGAATGAGCAATGAAATGAAAATATACCATAAATGTCTGTAATCCAAGTCTAAGTCCTAATCAGAAGAAGATTAAATATTGGTTTAACTTTGAGTACCCTTAAAAGGCGTAAAAAAAGTAAATGCTCGAATCTTTATGCATTTTCAAATGAAACAGTTGCCCCAAAGTCAAATATGCGTGCGAAACACGTAATTATCCCTCCGCAATGAAAACGAACATTAAACCCATTGTGACCCCCTCGCAGGTTTGCCGGGAAGGACCTTTTCATGAAAAGGGCCTCAACAATGAATGAGAACACCTGAAAACGGCCCTACTAAAAATTTCGAAGGACTCCACCTGAGAGCAGGTCGGGTTAGCACGATCCTGAAGAATTCATTTACTCAAAATCCGCCCCCGTCTCTGACCACTCCTCGGGGCATGTCAGCAAACACAACGACGACGACGACCCGAGATTTCTTGTCTTGGGGGATGGTTGCTGTTGCCAACTTTCCAGGGAAATATTTAGATCGTCGAGCGACATCGCTTTATCTGAAACTTTCCTTATAAATTATTCAAAACTCAATTTTCTGCCACTTTGTGTCCAAGTCATTTCCAAGCTGACCGCGCTTCCAGGAGTTTTCATTAATGGAGAAGATGTGGAGCGATAAATGCGGAAAATCAGTTCAAGGCGGTGGTGGTTGCGGGGGAGGGCGGACGGATGTCTATTTGAGGGCGTTTCTACAGTGGCTCCATTTGTGAGGCTCCAAAATATAAAGCCGGGCCTGCACTACACTACGATTTTTGATGGAATCTGGCTTTTCTACTTTTCGTATATAAATAATGAATTCATATGCAGCTTTAGCCGTTCCAATGAGCTCCAAGTTTTATTTGTTTTGAATGCCTCTTAGCTGCACATGCAGGCCACATGAGTTGTGAGGGGATAATTTTAATAAAAGAGCGCTAAAAACCTTCGAGAGAATGGCTTGAGTTAAAATTGCACCACATACCAAATTCTCTTTAATTTATTTTATTTTCACACCCTTAGCAAAAATGGCATTAAAGGAAATTTTATTGTCCGGACGAAACATTCATTATAACTGAATTATCCAAGAGAGTCGCAACATACGATATTAATGCCTACATACAGTGGCCTCCAAAAGTTAGTTGAAATTGAAGACACTTACTGTGTTTCTATGCAGAGTTAACTCAGGGTTAACCCGAGTTAAAGTCCCATGGAAACCAGGGTTGAGTTAAGTTTCGTTAAACCCAGCTAAACTCAACGAAAGAAGTCGGATTTAGCTGAGTTATGCAAATGTATTGGTAGATTACTTGCTTTTGTGTTAATAATGGCATTCAGCTTTTATACATTGTATATTATAGCATAATTTTCATTACTAAATCCATTTTTAAACACAAATATTTAAATAAATTTAAATGTGATGCAAATACACCAAAGCAAGAGCTGTCAAACTAACCCAGGTACATGGAAACCCACAGGGTTACCCTCAGTGCTTTAAAACTCAACGAAAATTCAACCCAAACTCAACCTTGTTCATGGAAACACAGTAACTGTGTAAAAATTGAAAATGAACCAAAAGTATAAAAATCTATGAAAATATAAATATTGTTTATTAATTCTTATTTGATAGTCCTCATTTTAATAAGCCTTTAGTATTCACATACAAAACGAATTGTAAGTTATACTATAGAACATTTTCAAGGTCAGTGCCAAAAGTTAATTGAAAAAAAAAATCTATACTTTAGTACTTTATGTGGCCCCTTATTTTGTGGAACTGCGTGAACCCTTCCAAGCATTGATTCCACCGGGATTTGAAAAACCGTGAGCGGCAAATTAGACCATGCGTCCAAGATTTGTTCTTTAAACTGAGTATTGTTTCTTCTTGATAAAGTGGGGATGTTGCGGTCTAACTCATCCCATTAATGTTCAATGGGATTGAGGTTAGGCGACATAAGTATTCACAGTATCCCCTTAGAGACAGAAGCACATTGTAGCGTGTACTGTGCAGTCAAAAACTTTAAATCTATAAATGTTAACTAACTTTTAGAGGGCACTGTATGTATACGTAAGTAAAAATAAATAACTAATTCTCTAGCACGCTCGCTACGTACCCGGTATACACCCAAACATTTTCCATTTTTAAGCTCGCAACAGAAATGGGTTGTCGAACAATCACGCCTATGTACATACATATATCACGCCTACATCGTGCTTTCAACAAGGTGGCATTATTTAAAATACGCCCAAAACGCGCCTGCAAATGGCCCGAAACGCACTTCCAAAAGGCCCAAAACGCGCTTGCAACAGACCCGAAACGCGCTCACAAGAGGTCCGAAACGCGCCTGTAACGCGCCCGTATCTACAATAGAATGGGAGGTAAAACCGATGTAACAAAAATTTGTCGGTCAGCACTTCCGCGAACTGGGCATTTTCCGACCGCAGTTGGCCGTCGGTTTGTTCAGAATTTCCCTCAACAAAGTTTAAAAACATATTAATATATTTCTTTTGCCAAACTTATTACTAAAAAATTACAAAGAATCTTATTTTCTACAAAGTTGTTCTGTCGGGAGTCTTGAGACCCACGCATTATTTTTTTATATTAGGCCTGCAACTGGTCCGAATTGTTACAAGATACGACCACAAGAGGCGCACGCCTGCAATTAAATTATTAATTTATGTTTTTTTTATTATAAAAATAAATTAAAATATTTATACAAATTATTTTACAAAAGTATATGTATGTAATTCGAGAATTAAATCTTCATGGTAATCCTTCTCTAGGTACATTCACATAAAGAAAGGCTGGTAAAAAGAATTAATCTGCCTTTTACTTTGATAACATCCGAATTTTAAATTTTTAGTTTTATTTTGTTGCTGTTATCTCTATGATCTTATTTCTCTTCAAAAATTTGCAGGCTTAGTTTAATAAAACTTGAGCCTATTGCAGGCGTGCTTCGGGCCTTTTGCAGGCGCGTTTCTGGCGTGTTGCGGGCTTGAAAATTTTAAAATGTTTGGGTTTATATCGAGCGCGTTGCAGGAATGCAAAAATAATTTAGAAGTTTCAGCTCGGGAGGGTAAACAGGCATGTTGCAGACGTCTCTATGATATTATTTCGCTTCCAAAATGCTATGGGCTCGATTCGGGCGTATATCGGGCGCTTCTTTAATTTACGGCTCGTTTTGGGCCTATAGATATAGTTTTACTCGGATACATACATAGTCAAGTGTATCCAGTATCGTAACAGTCATTGTTTTGTTGTTATAGAAATTAATTTTTGATTTTCGAGCAGTTTGAAACGAGATTTTACAGTCTCAATATCGGTTGTTTAAATTTTATAATAGAAATATGTTAGTCAGTATAGCTTAGAATTGATTCATATAAATATAAGTATACATATACGTAATAATATTATTCATTTGAAATAAATTAAGTAATGTATTCAAAAAAAATTGTAGGTATAGGCATTTTGTGCAGTCTCATGGAAGCCATTTTGAAAATTTTGATCTTCGGCCTTACGCGATTGCGATTCACTCGATTGTCAGAAAAAACATATACCATATATTCTTTAAAAAAAAGTATAACTATGGACCCAGTAAATATAGACTCGACTGATATTATTTTGTTTGAACAAGAATTCACAAAATGACGGACTTCCAAAGTTGATTAATTATTATCCAATGTTTTTTTTTCGTAAAACAACTTGAAAATTGAGGAGACAATTAACCAAACTTATTTATTCTAGTCTATACTGGCTCTATTCTTGTGTAGAAGAAAATTGTATAATTTTAGAACAATCTATTGAATGGCTTTTAAATTATCATAAAACAAAAACGCGTTTAAAGCGATAAGTAAATGTTCACACTACTACTACTTACGTTCAATCAGCTATAGGCTATAATTTTGAAAGTATTTAGAATTGTCCTCTGGAATTTGCAAAAAGTGTTATTTAAATATGATTCACTCTAATAGTAGTATATTTTCCAAAAATTCAATTTTACCGACCTGAAAAACTTTCATAAAATCAATTCTGTAAACCACAATAATTGCCTTTAAATGTAACTCTCGTTAAAAAAACGCCCTCGGAAAAAGGAGAAAATTCGCACTTTCATTCATTCTAAACGAAAATTTAACTCCTTATCCTACCACATATCAAATATCAATTTTCTTTTGGCCAGTAAAAACACATACTTTTACGATCACAAATAGCCAAGTTATAAAATTTTAAAGTTATTTCTAAATACATACATACATATATGCATAAATACATTTTGGCAGCATTGTTCTAGAAATCAAGCTCGTCAACATGACATAAACGTTGTGCATATTGTTCAGGATATTTTCCAAAACGTTAAAAACATTTATGGTACTATTTTTTTATGTCGGAATAGAAAGGTACTAAACACAAGCATGTACCTCAGGGCTGTAAATCCAAACGTGTAGTAAATTTTTATCTGGGGGTTCATTGAAACTGCTGAAAAGAACAAATCGCATCGTTTCAGATATTATTGAGGCAGTAAAAACCATGATTTTTTTAAGAGCTAGATAATTCATCGTAAATGAAAAACCTTCATAAAAAAGAGAAATCGTAGTTAATATAAAATTAAAGTTAATTCAAACGTTATTACCCGCTTTTAAAATTTTTCTTTTAACCAGGCGGCTGGCTAGCAAAATTGCCCGACTTACACTCGCTTTTTAACATTTTCTTAAGAAATTCTGTTCGTCTACCAAAAGGCAGATCACTGCAGTAAAAATATTTACTTCGCCGTAAGTTAAATTAAAAAAATAATAATAATAATATTGTGGTCGAATTTCCTGACCTTACCTACAGTGAAATATTTAAGCTTTTTTGAAATATTATTTTCTTCGTTTAGATAGCTTCCAAAAGTGGCTCAAAATATAACTTGTTTTTACTTTTCAGTCAATCAATAGCTGTGTTCCATTGGGCTGTGTAAAGTACTCCCGAGTACTTTCTCAATGGAACGCTACTTTGATCGTCAGGAGTAAAATATAAATTCAAATTTTGACATTTCATCGTATTATATTTGTTGCTTTGATTGTGCCTTATTTATTAAAATGGAAATATTTATATATAAATATGTTTTGCTGCCTAAACTACTTAAATTTTATTATTTGAATCCTTGTGATTACTCCAGAATAGCTAAAGCTGCAACGAAAAATGAGGAAAAGCTTTCATTTCCATGCAAACCTAGTACAAAAACCACCATCCACCTGGCGGGAAAATGTGGCGTAACTACTCAGAACTTCTGCTCGCCAACTATAGCTAGAGTAGTTCAGCGTAGCCAGAAGTACTTGGGAGTATTTTACACAGCCCAATGGAACACAGCTAATGTTTCCCGAAAAAATTATATATGTATGTGTTATATTTCATTAATTTTAGTTCAATTCGTAATTTACGACTAAAATTTAAATATGAAGACTAAAATTTGATTTTTCTAATATCAAACTAAATTAAATGTATTAATAGAAATTTTTTTATAGTTCGAATAATTTTAGGGTTCAATACATCATAATATATATGTATGCATACCTAAGCGAAACATTTTATATGATCAGTTTGTTCATGCGTCCAAACCCATTTTTCGAGAATCAGCTTGAGGTATCGAATTTAAATTAATATCGAATACTAAAGTCTATAACTTCATAACGCTGTAAAAAATTTAAATTTCTAGTTTAACGCAATAAAAAGGTACAGCCATTGAACGCATATTTTCATACTAAAAGTCCCACTCATTTATTGCTCATCAAAACCAATAGGTAGCCGGTAAATGATGAATGATTCCAAAACTCGTTTTAAAGGTTGTAGACCAAAAATAAAATTTATTTGGAAAATTTATATTATATATGTATATTATAGGATATAATTAAATTTGTGGACATGATAGGGGCTGGGCTGTATTTCTTATTTTGACCAAACTTCAGCTATAAATTCATGTGTGTAAGTCGTAAGTGTTACAAAATGGTTTTGATCGGTCGAAAAGGTGAGGGGCTACCTATGTAAGTTTCTAAAAGTGATTTTGTTACCACAATAGCTGCCGTATTTCTGAATGAATACTGATCTAATTTTGCGTATGCATTTATTGGCTTGGTGTCTAGGTCGTAGTAAAAAAATTGCGAGGTTTGGGAAGGAGGAGGGGGACTTTCGCTTGGCTATACTTATATTTTAATTTTTTTCTTGTAGAACGATATTAACCCCTTACCGCACGGTGGCTCATATATGTATGAACCAAACCATATTAACTTAAATATTTTTAAGTTTCAAACCGATTTTCTTATTTTAAGCATACTGTGTCAAATTTGTGCTATACGAGTTTCATTTTATGTATAAAATCGCCATCTATAACCAAGTTGTGTGAACTATATTGTTCATCAAAGTCAACGAATGGGTACGAACCGGCGCAGAGCGAGTTTGTGAAATTCGAAATTTTGTAAAAAATATATAAATCTCAGTGTTAGAACTTACAAATAAATATTCCAGGAAAGGAAATAATCTAAATATTGGTTCTAAGGTTAATTTTTTTTTTGTTTTCACAAGTAATAATTACTTAAGAGTGGTTGTAACTGAATGGATCCAAAGAGGAAAAGTGTAAAATTTTCTAAAATTATTCAATAAAAAGAAAAATTCTGAAACACGTGTCCATTTATTTAGTGTTTCCTATCACATATATTATAATAAATAAAAAATCATGCAGTTCCCACACATTCCCTTAAGTAAAAATCATTTTTTACCACATTGATATCTACATACCTTTTGGCTGCCGCCGAAAGGTCGTTTTTTTATGAAGGTACTGTTTGATCAATTTGACTTTTTAACTGATTTCGAAGTGAAATTGAATTATAAAACGAAATGTAATTTTAGTAACCAAAATGAATTCAAGCGCACAGGCTGTTTAAGTGAGCCACATCCTGCGGGCTTAAATCGATTACTCGTTACCACTCAACAGAGATAGCGGACATATTGCATTATGTATAATTTTGGTACTGAAATTCCTCGAAAATCCACAGGTTGGCGCGATACAAACCGACATTTCGCATATAACATACCTTCATACCTATCAGACATACCTTTCCTGCCGACCTGCCTTCCAAGAGCACATGTTGGTAGCGGAAGGAGATAAGGGCAATTTTTCACGCGGCCCCATCGAACAAAATCAATAAAACGCGCTCGTTCCCATCGATGTTGAGGATTTATTGAAGTGCCCTGACAGTTTAGCTACATTGGGGGTACTTCGCCCCAGATAAGCTCAATTTGAACCATAACGCAACGGCTGTAGTATGAACAAGGGCTGTTCATCCCTTCAACAGGGGCTCTGAATTTTATCCCATTCAGGAATAAGCTTAGTGCGAGGCAATCGCTCCGGAAGGTCTCTTAATAAGGATAAATTTCGGAGAAAAAAAAAATATTTTTAACTTCGACGTACGGCTGGCACTATCACTGTGCCATAAATATCCTATCTGCCTGCGATAAAATGTGACCACACGTTCCAAATTAAGGACGGTCTCTTGATCCTTCTCTGCACGGCCATACACGACAATGCTATATTATATGCATACTGGTCTGAAAACGTTGATATGAAAAACACCTTAATTTTAAACCGAAATCCTAAAGGATTTGCAGTAGAGAAGGCACAGGCAGGCAACAACTTTTCCACCATAAATATGTTTGAGCGATCGGACGTATATCTGGCTGGGTTTATACCATCTCACATAAAATAGAAGCACTTTTTGGAGGAACGGACGGGTAAAAGGTCGTTCCCATTTGCGGAGTATCCTCATAAACCTGACATAAGTTAACTTTGAATTTACTGGAACATTTGAATAAGCAAAACCATCTGCACGGCTCTGATGGGGCTATTAAGTTTAATCTAGTAAAATATTTTCTTTGCTTTTTTTTTTAAACATCTGAAAAACTCTGAAAAACTGACAAACAGTATTTATTTAGGGCGGGGATTTTACTCACATATGGAGTGAAAACACTGCCGAAATAATAGAGGTCATATAAAAGTATCCCCCTCTGTCGTTCTAAGGATTTAAACGAAAATATAACTTTTAAGGCCTAAAATTTGTATTTTTACCCTCGTGACTTTGTTGTCACATCGTTATGTAACCTAAAATACCAGCATTCGCCTTTAGAATAGAGAAAATCGATGATATTTTTTTAAGGGATGATTTAAATATTTATTTTACATTCATGTGGTGCTCCGTTCATAGATGTTCAAAATAAACAAAATGATGGAGGTCATTTGGGATTTATCTAACCATTTATGATTACATGCAAAGTGTTTTCAATATACAAATACATATTCGAAATAATGACATTTTGACGTTTTCAATACGATGAGACAGCCACTCTGGCAGGAAAATATCACAAATTTTAATTATTCAACAACATGAACACTCTGTGATTTTAAGTTAAAATATTCAACACAGTCTTCATTTTATCTTTATTGTTATTATTTTTTTATTTATTTGTTGTCTCGAATAGAAGAATACTTTATACTATACTATTAACATGGTTACCTACTATTTTACATTTTTAAGTAAGTATTCTTATTTGGTTGTATCTAATAAAGTATGTTTTAAAATTATACTTTACTATTAAATTAGCTAACTTTTTATTTATTATTTAGGTAGGTACCTACTTATTTGGTATTTTTACAATTATTCTTCTTTTGTCGAATTTCACAAATACGTCAAACAGGGTCAAAAGCTTCTATTCCGGAGGGATTTTTTGCTATACCAAGAGAAAAAAATATTGAAATAAATCAATTTCTGATCATTGCTAATTTTCAGCATTAACGAAGCTACTTCCAGTGTTCACACCTAGGACGATATACATATGTACATCTTCATATATTAAATTTTTAATATTAAGTAGGTACCAAACTGAATTGGACCCGAAATTGACATTTTCGTGAAACTTTATTTATCTAAATTTAAAACATATAAAAGCCGACATTTTTAATTATCAAGCTAGGGCTCCAAACTCAGCAACTTCAGCAACTTTGAATATTCGCATATACCTACCTATATATTTGTGGGATAAAAATATTTATGCGATTAGCCATTTTATGACAATTTTGAAATAGAGAAAGAAAATTTACCTTCTGTAACAGTAACAATCATTCAGTTAGAATTTTGGAAATTGTTTACCCAAAATCCAAGCAATTTCTAATAGGTACCTACCTACTTTAAAGTTCATAGAATTTACAAATTGTAATTTTCATGAAAAACACATGTGCGCCAAAAATCACGTGTGTGTAATTTGTTTTCCCAGTTTTATATTTTTAAAGAACAATAATGGCTTCGGTAGTAAGTGAAAGGCCATTAAATCTTTCTTACAATTCTGAAAATATTATCTTATTGTCGGAGTCCTCTTCGAGGAACCAAAATAGTCCATATTATAAAATCTTTACAGAAGAACACTCACCCTCTAAAATTAGCGTTTTTAGTAGAAAATTACGACGACTTTTAATAAAATAAAAGAATAGTACAAATCCCTACTCAGTTAACCACTCAGTCATTTTAACTTCTATAATATGTCCCACCTAAACCTAATTATGCTACGGGGTCATCCATAAATTAGGCTTACAGGAGGTTTTTGACCACCCCCTCACCCCCCCCTGAATGAAATTTTGTGGGAAAATTTCTCGGAGTTCATAAGTGACGAATATACTTAACATACATATTTTGTTGGTCGCAATTAGTGTCTAAAATATTTCAGTTTCAAATACAATATTATAGAAACTTAGCTCCATTCGACCTCACAACACAAAAGCTATTTCCTTTTTTTTCGTTGTCACCCGGTGAAATTGTATCCAAAATTAAAATAAAAATTTTGCATTTAGCTTCGTCCTGTGTCTTGTCGCGACTGAAAGAAATTCTTCAATATTTTCAAAAGCCATTAACTAATATAAACTTAAGGTTTTTTTTGATATCTATGTGGTTTAACACCCCTCCCTCTCCCTTGTCATATTTTGTGTGATTCGAACAATTAGCCCGATTTTAAAGGAATGACCGATGTAATGAAACTTAAATTAGACGCTTTAAAATAGAAATACAGATATGTAGGTACTGATTAAATTTATAAACTCTTCTTTTTCAAGATGGTTAGAATAACATCTGATCAATGTAGTTTTATTATGGATAAATTCCTCAAAGAGCGCTAATATGAATAAAATGCTTGTGTAGATAGCATCCCTAAAGTTTTATGTAGCTCTAAAAGCATGTCGTCTACCTACAGACGAAGAAGCAATCAAAAATAAGTACCTACTTACTTTCCCTACCGGAAACATGATTTTTTGCAATTCCATCATTTTCGCTGTCAACTGTAACCGCATTATGGCCACAAGAATATTGATTTACGATGTTCCTAAAAGTTTATGCCCAAAAGACAACATATTGAGGAAGAGCAGAGCTCTCGACGAATGCAGGCGGTATGGTGAATTAAATTACATCCCTATTCCGAAAAAGATAAACACGATGAAGTCAGTGATGGATTGACTTTTATCCTCTACGTTCGGCAAAAATCAAAATAGAGTAAGGGGGAATCCTTAACCGAAATAAAAAAAAAACTAATATACTTAAATGGAATCATAATACCAGCTCGATGCGGGCTTATTGGAAAAATAATATCTCAAGAAATTCCAAGTTTTACCGCGTCTGAGCCTTGTTTCTATGTATGATCATGTGGAGGAAAACAAATTCGGTCAGAAATGTTTATTTAGGGGAAAATGATTTCATCAAGAAAAACCTTTTCTGATATATTTATTTTCTCACAAAATCCCATTCTAATGATGTTCTAATCCTTTATTGAGATGTAATTCGTACCCGCAATTAGGTTTAATATTTCATGAGGGCACAATGATTGACTTGCATACCTTATTCGCATATATGAATTTTGGCAATTTCTCAAAAATATTTAATTTATAATTTTATACACATCTCTGGGGGATTGGAACCCTCAGATGAAGTTTGTTTCTTTTGTTTTTACTTTATAAAGGAAGGGAATCCATTAGCTAGAGCAGATTACCTGTCAATCAAAAAATCATTCAGTTGACAAAGGTCTAAAATTGGGATAAAAGTTGAAAAATCTTTGGTCTGAAATTGACTCCTAGGACATGTATGTACGTATATGTATGTATGTATGTATAAGAACATATTTACTTCTGGTATTATATGCATATGCAAATAAAATTAAAATAAAAGTAGTAATTTTAATATGTAATTTTATGAAAGCAATTTTGGTTAATATACTACCAATTTATTACAAACATATTACACCTTCTCTTCCAATTTCTTAATGAATTTTTAACTAAGTTTGCATTAATTACTCATTAATACAAGACATATAAAATGAGCACGTCAAGAAGTATAATGTATGCTCGAAAAATTTGAAAAATTCCGCAGAGTTCACTTCACTCTGCGAAAATGAATAATTTTGATAAAATAAAAAACAACTTATTTTTAAGTTCCACATGAACATTACAAAATTCATCATTTAGCAATTACTGGGCAATTGAAGGTATAAATTAAAGCTCGAACGTTAAATCCCTTTTTTTTTAACTTCATTTTTGGTACTCCATACATTATAACTTAATTAAACATGCCCCTATTATAAATATCGCCAATTCAGCAATTTAAAACGGGTTTTAAAAATTTTAACCAATTTATTCATATTCAATACTAAATAATTGGGTATTAAATAAACCATTGTAATTTATTTTCTTATAATATTAGTTTGAATCGTGGAACATTTACTCGCCGTATTGGTCCATTATCTTCAATTCTAAATTTAACTTAAAATGTTGTTTAGGCAAAGCTTTGAAGTCAATGTATTTTTAACTACTAACTTTTATAATGAAATTGAAAATAAACAATAAAATTGAGTGACACCTACTAATGCTTTTAGCTAAGTAGATTATCTTATACACAATACTAATTACTTTTGAAATTGAATAAATTATGCAAACGAAACTGTTTTTATGTATATGTTTAGCGTGCATTGACTTAAAAATGAAAGAGACGTATCCAAAAATATTATGTTGGTTTTTTTTAGATAAACAGTATTTTATAAATCGGAAAAGCCTTTTAATTATTGCTAAGCCTTCAATGTTCTTTCCCCAAATCCAACATAACATAATGTAAAATTAAATTTTATTTTTCGATTTTATTTTTATTCAAATATTTCAAAAATTAGTAATATTCTGTTTAAGTAAAACTTCTTCAAATGTTCGCAGGTCAGATAGTCCAGGTTTCATTTTATGAAGACTACTTTAACTTCAAGAAGTCTTTATAAAAGTTATTACTGGCAATTTTTTGTGATCTTTATGAACCCTTTGCCCCTGTCTCTTAAATGGTTAGGACTGATTTTATGGTGTTTTTTTTAGAATACTATTCCACTTTAAATATCAATTTTCGAAATTGTAAATCGAAGGCACAAATCTTTCGGTTACAAAACTCCTTGCTTAAAATAATTATAATCAACGTATTAATTTCTGCGATTAATAACATAATTAAAATTTTTTAATTATAGGAAACTTAAGAAGAAACAAGAGAACATCTGCAAGTCACTAATTCATAGGCTTCTAGAATATCCTGAATGCCAAAAAATCTTGGGTTTACCTTCCTACAATCCATTGTACGATGGTGTGGAACTCTCGCTGTGGGACGTTAACGATTCAGCAAAGTGGGACAAAGGACAATCGAACACAACCCTAGATGACTACGGAAATCGATCATCCCTAGACTCTAATGGGCCTAAACAAGTACTGCCGCCGTTCGAGCAGTGGCAGACAATTTTAATAGCGATCTGCCTGGCCATTTGTATCATACTTACCGTCGGAGGAAACATCTTGGTGCTTTTAGCGTTTATCGTAGACAGGAGCATAAGACAGCCCAGCAATTATTTTATAGCATCGCTAGCTGCCACAGATATGCTTATTGGTAAGTAACTATTATTTTATCACCTTTAATTCAATTAGTTTCATGGGGCCAACCAGATCCTAACCGCGCTAAATTTTATATAAATTGAAAAATCTACTATAAAATTTTCATTAATCTATTTTTTAAGGAGTGATTTAATTATATTTTAATAAATTATACAGTGGAGCTAATGCCAATAGCACCATCTCTTATTTTTTTTAATTGTTAACCTGCAGTCTGTATAAAAATATAAGAAACAAATACTATTGTTCTTTGAAAATATTTTTAGGATGAAATAACTCTACCTGATAGCTACTGTGATAAAAAGTATAAACACAGCTTATTTATATGATATTTTATTACGCTTTGAATTTCCAAACTATTTATAGAATATCATTTAAAGAAATATAATTATAATTGAAGTAGATTTACGGTTGAGTTGCTACATTACATCTTGAAGAATAGTATATTAGTAGGTATTCTCTAGAGAGTAAGTATAGAATGGTGTTTAAAACTTTTTGTTCATGTTCCATCATAATAAACTTATGTAATCTCATTTCAAGAAATAAACAATATTATGTTTCAGTTTATAAGAGTTGTTTTTGAGTTTATTATAACTACATAAGTATAATACATACATAGGTATTTTCGTGTGTTTCGTGTATCATTATCATAATAGTAGAGGTCTAGTTAGTAGTTACTAAGTCTTGTTTATAACTCTTGGGCAGTTAAAGCCGAAGTGGGGTTTTAGTTTTTTTTATTTAAAACATTTTGCGGTTTTCTCTAATTTATTTTCAATACGTATCGTAATAATAGAAAATGTTGTTATATTAAAATTCATTTTTATTAAAACATTCCACCATCGCTGCGTTGTTCGAAAAAGTTTTGAGCGTTATTTAACGTTTACGGGAAAGTGTTATATTTTAATTTATATTAAGTTTATATTTTCGGAATGTGCGTATTTAAACCTTTAATTTGATATCAAACTCGATACATTTGTAAATATTTTTCCATTTTTGTGTTGGTGATTTTGTGTTTCTTAGCCATCATATTAGATTAAACGTGAAGTCATATAGCCTATGTTATAAGGAGTATCATTTATTCAAATCTGATAAGTAGTCTAGGAGCTACGAAGGAACAGATGAACATTCATACACCCATACATATTTACATACGTACATATATGTACAAAATACATACATAGACTGCCAAACTCATAACCATCCTTTTGTGCCGTAGTGGGGTAAAAATTTTGGCACGTAGCCATAAAAATGTTTGCCATCTCTTATGGGGTAAAAAATATAAGCAATAACATTTGTTGGAATAATGCTACTTTTTTTACTCCTATTGCATATAGAAAAATATATAACTTTATATTGATTTTAGCTGTAACTCCATGGGACTAATTATATACAATTCAGTGTATACATAATTAAGTTATAGAAGTTATTTAAAAGCGAAACTCTTCTTTTAACTTTCAGGAACAGTATCGATGCCTTTTTACACAGTTTACGTTCTAATGGGCTACTGGGATCTTGGACCTCTACTGTGCGATCTTTGGCTGTCGGTCGACTACACAGTGTGCCTTGTATCGCAGTACACAGTTCTACTGATCACAATAGACAGATTTTGTTCGGTGAAGATTGCCGCAAAGTACCGAAGTTGGAGGACAAAGGACAAAGTGATATGGATGGTGACAATAACGTGGATAATTCCAGCACTGCTTTTCTTTATATCAATATTTGGTTGGGAACATTTTGTAGGGTACCGTGACCTCTTACCAGGTCAATGTGCTGTACAATTTCTTAAAGATCCTGTATTTAATACTGCTTTAATAATTGGATACTATTGGACGACTTTAGTTGTCCTTTTTGTGCTGTACGGTGGTATTTACAAAACAGCGTACGATATGCAAAAAAGAAGTGAAGCTAAACAGAGGAAAATGCAATCAATGGTGGCGTTGAGTGCTGGCGCAATGTCCGGAATGGCTGGTCGAGCGGCCGGAATAGGTATACCAAAAACACAGTCAACTTTTATTAGTTCCGATAAACAAAATGCGATCAACTCCACAGCCCAAATATCAACAGTTCCTCAATCAAATATGACTTCATCATCATCTTCGAATCAATATAATGAGCAACAACAGCAAGGGCGAAAATTATCGGCAAGTGAAAAGAAAGCTGAAGAAAAAGCGGCAGCAACAGCAGCAGCGGCGGCGGCAGCGGCAGCAACTAAAACACAAAATTCAAATGATAGTAAGACAAAAAAGGATCCTGCTGATGGTGATAAAAGCGAAAGATCAAGCAGTCCAGCTTTTGATTCAGATGAGGAGAGTTCAATTAATCAACAAAATATCCAACAGCAACAAGAGCAGCTTGCTATGATGAGAAAAAGGTCCTCAATTGGCCTAGTATTTGGGGCACAGGCTCCAATTATAGCTACAAGAAGTAACGGTAATATGAACCCAAAATCCAAAAATAATAATACTCTTGGCGCAATTAACAAGAGCAGTCCATCTCCCATATCACCTAGTCTTAAGAAAATTGAGCCTTTATTAAAAATTCAAGAGAATAGCATCCTTGACCAAGCGACTGTGGGTCAAGATGAAACGCAACAGAAACCTCCCTTAAAGCCAACCTTAGTTCAATCACCCATTTCTCCTAAGGATATTGAACCTATAGATGTGCCCAAAGAACAAACCCAAGTCAGTCTAGCCCACACAATTTTGCCACCACCAGAAGGTTTTACAGGAAGTCCTTCAGTGTCTGAGAGTCCACCTTCGAAATCAGATAGAATGGGAATTAGTACGCACAGTGACCTTACAATGACCTATGACATTTTAGGAGGGATGGACGGAGCTGATTTGCGTTATATGGACGATAGTTCAATAGTACTTCCATCTCCAAGCAATGAGGGCCCTTCAGGGTCTTTAAATTTTCCAATTACCCCAAAAAATGCATCATCGGGTGGCCAAAATATTGCCAATCCATCATTACTTCAAAAGGCCTTAATTCGGGCAACTGCTAAGTCCCAGCAACCATCCCCCACCGTCCTTCTTAATCAAGATACAATTCAAGTCAATTCTCTGTCTACTCCGCCAGCTGAGCCGATTAGCAAATTCAACATGACGGTCAGCGTGAGTGATCAGAATCCGGAACGACCTGTAACAACAATTTCAACTACAGGAAATACCCCAAAATCAAATTTGGATGAAATTAAGACAACAACAGAACCGCCTCAAATTGGATGGCGTCCTGAAATACTAAAAGAATCATCAGAAAATCTTCAAACAAATAATGGTACACCGGATGATAATACATCAACGACCGCAAACCCTTTAGACACGGTTTCTGGAAGGAATTCGGTACTTTTGGGACAACAACAGAAACAAAATCAACCAGAACATCCAAAAAGCCAACAGACAGACAAAAAGGAGCCAACTAGAAGAGATTTTATTCGATCGATTGGTAAACGTCTGAAAGGTAAGAAAAAAATTCCACTCGGTGTTGGACGGCAAAAATCAAAGTCAGAAAATCGAGCACGTAAAGCCTTTCGAACAATATCTTTTATCCTTGGGGCGTTTGTCGCCTGTTGGACGCCCTACCACATCTTGGCACTTGTTGAAGGTTTCTGCTCTAACCCGCCGTGCACGAACGAACACTTATACATGTTCTCATATTTTTTGTGCTACGCCAACAGCCCTATGAACCCTTTTTGCTACGCTTTAGCTAATCAACAGTTCAAAAGGACATTCACCAGGATACTAAAGGGCGACCTTCACATGACTTAAGCCCCCTGAAAATAAAAACCCTATATACAAAAAAAAAAAATAAGCGCGAAATGGCAATTTCAGTTCACAGCAAAAAGTTTTACATTTCTTAAGAAAATCATTTCACCCTTACCCCTTTAAAATCAAAACTTCTTACCAGAACAGAACATCTTACAAGATTTACTCTGGTTTTCAATATTTTCCATTCCATCGCCTTCATACAATTTTGTGGATGTCTCGCGGCAGTTTACTTGCCCTTAACTTTTTAACATATTTATGATAAGTTCCCCAGTCTACAAAGTTTTTTTGATGAGATTATGCCAATGGCTCTAAAACTCGGAATGAGCTACGTGGAGTGACGACAGATTACCACCCTAAGCTGTTTTGAAATCCAACTCCGGTAGTCGGTTCAGAGCCAGGAGCCAGAAGACGAGCCTCTTTCAAGGAAATCCCAGAATGATTAATGAGAGATAGGACTGAAGGATTACCAGCGTGCTAACATTTCCCACAAGGTAATATCTCAGGACCAAAATTTTGAAATGAGAGGTTTAATTTCATTTTCTGTGCCAAACGGTACGCACTGGGAGCACCAGGTATATACGTCTTTATATTCTCGCTCCTGTCGGATTTATTATATTACCTTCCGCTGCTTGCGATGGAATAATAATTTTAAGTTTGATACTCCACGAACGAGTTAAGAATGAGGTATAACACTTGAAAATATTATTTTTTCAAGGTCTGAACCCTTTTGGATAACAATAATTCAAAGATAAGAGCATTAAATCTTCATTGTAGGCAAACTTTATATGATTTCACATTTCTAGATTTTAATGAATTTCTCCAACACACTCGTAAAACCGGTAGTCTTCCTAAAATCAGATAGAATAAGCCATATCAGGAATACTAATTTAGGTCTTCATACAAATTGAATTATACAAAAATGTGGATGAAATATTGCTGAAACAAAATTTGTCAAATACATATTACTATTTGATATATACATTTGCAATTTAAACATTTTTTTAAAAACAAAACTTAGTTTATGCAGTGTTTTTAGATTGTTATACTCAAAAAAATTTTTTATTTCTTTTTGTGTGCAACATACTATCAAGGAAATGACAGACATTTTTCAGTTGAACTGATGCTGCACTATGTTATAAACCCTGATTATTTTCATTTGGAGGCCCCATTTGATGAAAAGGCACACAGCTTCAGTTGTTGTATTTGCATTTCTGATATTAGCAACCAAGTCACTCTCAGACACCAACAAAATACAAGAATTTAAATTTAGATCCATTCACTTTTTTTCGAAATCGAGTTTTTTTATTTCAAGTTTATACTTACAAAAACCGTTTACACTTGTTGACACACGTAAGAGAAATAATAAATTGTAATAAATAATAATAACTAAATCCTTGATTTAAAAATAATATTCTTGGTTTAAACGTAAACATTGTTGTGTTTTCAAGAAAACCACTATAACAGAAGATTACTGACTCAATTTGAAACGTTTGACTACTAGCCAATAAAAGTGTTCTTCTTAATATATAAACATCTTTACCTTTTTCACATCAAGTGCGAAAACTTTTAACAATCAACAATTTCGTCTTCAATTCCAACATAAAATATGTTGTTTTTAACAGTGGATTTTTTTTTTCATTTACAAAATTCAAAATGGAAAACGTTGAAATTGAATATATTTTTTATTTTTACAAAACATGATATCATAGAAGTTTTTGGGTTGCCGGATTACTCAACGCACTCAGATAATCAAAAATCTAAATAGCGAGTCCAATATGGTTTACGAAATTTATAAATTTTTCATATTTCATAGTCTTAAATTATTTTGAATTTTAAATATCTAACATTGAATTCATAATCAAAGACCGTAAAAACTCGTTAAGGTAGAAATCAAGAATTATATCCGTAATTATGGGAAAAAAAACTATAACATAATACAAAATTGAAACATCATTTTATTATCTATTGCTCTGATTCTGTCACACAATTGCAAGTAATTAAAGTGCTTATAACATTTTAATCTATCTAAACGATTTTAATCATCAGATTTATTTTCGAAAAATATATTGACATATTTCCGTGAATGCTGGTGGAGCAGTCGCTACAAAAAAATATAATGAGATTATATTCGTTCATTCTTATTTTGCTATCATGTTTAACTATGTTGCTCTAATGACTAATTTCTTAATAAATTGAAATAGGCAGTGAAACACTTAAAGAAATTTATGTCTTTAACATTTTTTTTCTTCGTTTAAAGAGTACCTGACCGCACCGACATTTATTAACGCAAATTTGTAGTTAAATAACAATGGTGGCAACAATTGTGTCAATAATTTGTACATCATAAATATGCAAATATCAACTACATTCAGTATTAAAAATTCTACATAAACTTAGGCAATTTCATTACCCATGAAGACCGGGAAAAAAGCTCAATTTTATGAAATGTAGATTGAATAATGCTATCAAATTTAAGCATTCGGGTGTAAAATATATATTCGTTTTACGCTTACATTTCATTGCGTAAATAATATCGAATTATTAATGGAAACGTGCCAAGATAAAGTTAAAATGTTTATTACTGCATAAAATTTATCTATATTTTAATACAAAGCACTATATCAAAACTTGTTTGTGAATGATAAAAATAAAATTTTCATATTTCTATAAAAATAGTAATTTTAATTTATTACATTAAAATGAGTACAATGTGCAATAAATAAATAGCTGTGTTTTTTTCATAATCGGATCCGGATCAGATTAGTTAGGATAATTTTTATTGAATTAAATTCAATAAGCCGTTTCCTAATCTAATTACCACGATTTTTATTCATCTAAACTTCAAATCTTGAACTGAAAAACATTTTGGATTATCTTTTTGATGCAAAGTGGGTATAAATCAAGGCAATTCAATTTTATTTTTACGAAATAAAAATGTTTTAACTTGAGTAACTGCTCATAAATTTCAATTCAATGCAACATTTCCTGCTTAATCTGATCCAGATTCGATTGTGAAAAAAAACGCAGATTATATATGTACAAAATAAACTAAACTAAAATATAAATTTAAAAAATATTTTTTTTTAAAACCATACTACTTTATGACCTCCTTATTATTACCTGTTTTAATATCAAACCGTGGCTTAATAGGTATACAAATTTCTTCTATTTATAATAATATTATTTGTTTTATTCGCCCCTCATGTTTCTTAATTAAAAACTTACTCACACTTTTACATTCAAAAGTTTTGTTTTGAAGTCGTTGACGACTTTATGTTTTATTATGAAACGATAATTATCATAACGCCTGAGCCACTGATAGACCTTAATTGTCTTGCCCATTAGGCGATAGCTTCAGAGTCGATAAATAATTAACATTATCAATTAACGATTTTATGCGGGATAAGTGCATTGCACTCAGCATTATTATGACAATTTATTTAGGTTGAATTTTTTGAATAATGAAGTTTCTTCACTTCGTGACCCTGTTTGATTATATCAAATATAAGAATTCATCACTTTTAAAATACAAATGCAGAAATATAGACTGAAATATTTTTTAGTTTTAAAATTTTTAAAAATATTTTGGGAAGGAGAGTTTGCATATCGAAACAAAAAATCACGATCTAATCCTAACACGTAGATATCCAAAGAGGATTTGAATTGAGCGAATGATTCTAAGTACAAAATAACTTTATATTCAACTAATCTTAAATGCGAACTATTTAACTCTATTTAATTTGTAAAACAATTTGCTGTTAATTGAAATTGCTTTTCGCTTTTCGCAAAAATTAAGGGTAAAAAATTTTCCTTCAACAAATGAATCGACATATCTTCTCTTTTCCCTACATATCTCGAATTATACAAATGATAAGCTATACAAAGGCGACCTTGCCTCTTCTTTTCGAAGTACTTTTAGATCTTCAAGGGAGTGTTTGTAAATCCTATAGACAATAATAAAATAATAAATTTGTGTACATTTAATATACATTTAAAATTTTTAGGTAGTCTTATTGCCATTTTGCATAAGTAAGTATGAGGTATTTATATATCGCGCTATATTTACTTAATATGAACAAAAAAAAATAAAAATAAAAAAATAACAACAACAGAGCACTAGGAGTCTTAAATTTACGAAACAAGGGGAGTCAGTATTTGGCACAAGTAGACATAAAATTAGTAAAACTCATTCAATTTTGATTAATACGCCAGCACTGCTTAAGATATCATTTTAAGGTTCTTCCATTTTGTTCAACGTCCGAAACAAAATAAAATTTTAGAATTAATGCCATTCCAAATGTTGAAATATTTAAATAAGAAAATAAAAATAATTGAGGAGGGGAAAATGTTTAGTATAACTAAAGAATTACCGAGCAATTTTTCTCTTTTTGAAATGAGCCCCAAAAATGAGAAACTGCGCCTGGTATTTCATAAGAAAGCAGCAATTTTTTTTTATAATTTCTTATTCATTTGCTAGTAAGATATTTGAAACTAAAAAAAAAATGTGAATCAAGTCAAATTATATGTAAATGTTACTGAAAACGTTGTTTTTATGACTGTAGACAAAATATATTTTTGAAGAAAATAATAAACAAGACGTTTAACCAACAACGGTTTTCGTTAATAATGCTTAGCATAATATTTGTGGGCAAAAACACGGATAAAATGATACTCAATTGCAAATTGTTTACTGCAAAGCTGTAGAAAATGACTATAACTAATTTAACTGCATGTAAAAAATATTTAGGGTGACATATTGATCTTAGGGAACCAATTACATAATCCTTAGAATATTATTTTGTAAATATTTTCAAAAATAAAGAAATAAATGGATAAATCTGCCGCTTATTTAAAAAGTTATTGTAAATAAAAAAAATTAACAATCGTGTTTTATTATCCTTTTCTTCCCTGTACATAAATCGAGAACTAGATTAGCAAAAATTAGTTAAAAAAAAAATAAATAAAATCCACCAAATTTCAAACCAAATTTTTCTTTCCAATTGCCAAGTTTAATTGAATTTTCTTAAAATTTCCTAATGTTGAACTAATACAAAATTTTCGGATAGCATAGCCAAAGAGCCACAGGTAAGTAGTAAAATTATTGGATATATTTTAATCCGTATAATTTGCTGGTAATTTTATCAATTTTATCTAAGCTAAACACCAAAATTACACTTTTTACTCTTTACCCTAAAGAATAATTTCTAAAAAATAGTGGAACTACATGAATAAGTTGAAGAGTTTAGAAGTGCTTTATTATTTTAAAATCGTTAAAATTGAGGTTTTTACAATTCACTCGAACTTAAACTATATACAGTCGTTTTTAAATATTTCCTAAGCGTTATATTCAATTGTCAGAACTGACAATCTTTACAAAAGGTTAATTTCCATTTTGCAAATAAGCCATTATTTTTGAAAATCCTAATTTTTTATTTCAACAACTTCTTAAATTAAATTCCAACGTGTAATTCTCACGTGATTTATTTTTTTTAAATAAAATAAATTTAACATCATATTTCTCATTACGAAATTTTTTAAGAAGTCTTGCCTAGTTAGGGATATCGGAAAATAATTTTATGGTTAAATTAAAATTTAAAGTTGCTATTTGTCATGATAATTACTTTAAAGTAGTTTCCACGAAAATTTCGTTGAAAAAAAAGAAAACTCATTTCCGGATACGTTGGCTAAGCTTTAAATAAAACTTTGTAAAGTAGAAAAGTTTAGAATCAGAGTGCAATCGCTTGTATCTTCCCCAAAGTCCGTATAAAAAAATGTAACCAAGTTCCAAAACACTGACAAAACTGCAACCTAAGAAGGATGAAGTCAGTCCCCCAAGATTTGCTGAAAAACAAAATTAAAATAAATTATTTAGAGAATATTTCAAAAATTCAAAAGGTGAAAATCTTCAAAGAAATCAAAGTTGGAACTACCAGTAAAAGTTAGTCCTTGAAGTGAGAGAACTTTGCTGTACTCAACTGCAGTGGACCGTGTTAGATAAAAGTGCAGAAGCGTATCCGAAGAGGAAATGTCCGAACTATAAATAGAAAATAGAATTTAGAGATGTTGAGTACTTTCTATGGATGGACATACTTACTAAAACGAATTGACGGATAAATTTGTTTTTACGAAGTCCCACTCCATAAATTTAACGTCCAACATAAGAAGATCGCATTCAATAGGACATTTGCAAGCTAAAGTAGAACCAATTGTCCCTTGTATGTCCAAAACTTGTTCTACAGCATCAAAGAAATTATTTACCTTACTAAGGGTAGGGTTTAATATAGCTTACGAAAAATTTTCATTATACATAAGTATTGCTTCGGCGTACACATTTTAATCTTAGCGCTCGTTTCTAGCCAAAAGTAGTGAGGAATGCACCCACAGAGTTGATTAAAACGATTTATCTGGCATTCAGAAATGCAATTTTCATATCTAAAACCAGAACTTCAAATATATGTTTTCATTTAAAACATAATGATTAACTAACGTAAAAGATTTAAAATAACTCAAAGTGTATTCCTCCTTGAAGACGCATTTTCTGTTTTTTAAGGTAAGCTCTCTCAAATTATAGTCAGATGTGACGGGCGCCGAATTTATAGCAAATGCTGTTTCCTTATGCTCAGCCACTATAAAATGTTCAATCGTGCTCGTTGGGAAAGTCAATGGATCGTGAATAAACACACGAAAAGCCCTTTCCCCGTACTCACTCAGTCGAGACGAATTAATGATAACATCGAGGCCGGAGAACAATCCAAAACCATTTGGATGTAACGCCACACTATTTTTCATCCTAAAACCAAACAAATTCGATTTCAAAATTTCGAATTTTTATGCATATTAAACTTGTATAGCTCATGAGTATTTTGGACCTTTTATATTTAATTAAAACCTTAATAATCAATTTAACATTAGTAGGTATGTGTATATGTTTACGGCTTTTTATTAGTACTCTACCATATGCAGGGCTATAAAACCATTACAATACCATTACAATTACTTTGGAATTAAAATAAATTGTTTAGTTACTATTTATATGTACCTAATGGATTGTTGGCGAGGGAAATTGGGGTTAAAATTCGAAACCCAATCCTTACTAATGCAATGCAGATATATACTTAAAAATAATGGAAAAGTAATTACAATATTTTCTTTCAATTAATAATAATTGTAATTGAAAAATTTTAATCTAATTTAATGGTAATGTAATTGATTACTTTTAAGTTCAAATAAGTAAGAATTAATAAGTTCTGCACTCCTAAATTCGAGAAAACGTCTGATATACCTTTAGTCGGTTTTTCTTTATAAGTTACATTGAGTATTATTTTATAAATCAATAAAAACGCATCAAATTAAAATAAAATTATGGTATAATATATTAAGGGCAAGCAATTTGTTGCCATTCTAACTCGAAGCCTAATTATCCGATTGACTTTAAATTTTAACTGAGTACTCTTGAATCTTGATATTTTTGATTGGATGAAAATTGACAATTTGGCATTGAAAAAACCGACTATTTTATAGGAAAAAAAACAGACTTTTATTCATAACTACGCCATTTTGTTAGATTTCGATATTTTTCAAAAATCAGCTTAGTTCAGTGTATAGAAAAATGCCTTCTAGTTTAACGCCTTTTTTGGTTTTTTTTTTACTTCAGTTACTCAATCGACCGGAATAGTGGCAGCAGTGGGAGAACTTTTGTTTTTGCGCTTCCGAAGACAGCGCATAAGTCCTTTACATCTCAATATTTTTCAACGAAAAAATTGTGTAATATTGGTCAAATATACCTAAATACATTCTCGAGCTTCCAAAACATATAGTTAAGTAGTTTTCTTTAAAAAAATTCTCCAAAATCACTTAAATTTTAAGCCCTCACCCTAGTAAAGCTCCTTAAGCTACAGGGCCGAGCTCGCTCTTTCATATTAGCCCTAGATCGATGAGATTTATATATAAAACTTCGAAAAACTCTAAAAAAAAATTCGTTGTCAAATTGTTGAAGTCATTACCTACTAAAAATATTATTGTACATTATCGGTCCAATTTATTTTACATTTCAGTTTATTTATGTATTTGTATATGCAATGTAGTGCTTAGATAGTACTCTTCATGCACTTAGTCTAGGATATTAAATAACGCAGTATTGCAATATAAGTATACAAGCGCACAAGATGTACCTATATCTTTGCTGATAAAATTTTTCAAAAACTCTTAACTTACTTAAGAACTTACTACCTACTATTTACTTAATAATTATTAGGTACTATCGGAAATTAGGAGGTTTTCGACCAAAAAGCAATGTTCAAAAAATTTAGTAACTATAGGGGTGCACCATAGAGCATAGTTATTTGAAATACAACTTGAAATTGATGTCCTGAAGGTTTAAAAAAATTTAGTGATAAATAAAAATAAATACCTATTAAAATTATTCTTTGAGAATCAATTACTACGCATACATGCAGGATCGAATCTAGATTCAATCCGGATTCAATTCCACGCATACGAAGATTGGATTGAAATCGGATCGAATGGATCCAATCTCTTGATTTTTTTCAGTTTTTTTGTACCAGTAAAAATTATTTTCTTTAAAAACTAAAAGAAAATATCGAAGAGACTTTGAAAATATAAATCATGAACAATACTTATTTTTATTTTCCTTGATTTTTGATGAATCTATACTTAATTTTCATTATACTATTTTTTCGTCCGAGCTTTTAATTGTTTTTGTAATCAATAAATAACATATCCAGGCATTTTCCTGATGTCGCACCATTTTGGGAATTATTTAAAACTTCTGATGTTAATTAAAATGCGAATTCAATCCACTTTGGATTCATTTTTGATTCGATCCCCTAATCACTAGTAGTTAAACACGCGGATCGAAAACTTAATCCAATCTCGATTCGGACTCTCAATCCGTCATATACGTATACGTTATACGTAGTAAATAAGACATAAAATGTAAGTACATTTTTCAATTGAATGTTAAGAAAACAAGTGTTTTTGTACAAACCCCATGCTTATTATATTAAAACTGCAACACATTCCATTAGTAGACATTATTTCAGTAAAACCACTTTCACAGCTAAGTGGCTCGTAGTTCCACCAGCAGGTATCAAAAATGTCTTCACAGGACATTGAGATATTATTGAGAAAGTCGAAAAAGTCCAACTGATTAAACTGCAAAAACTGGAAAATCCACTTAGCCAGAGAACGTCTTAACCAAGTCACAACTTACTCGATCAAGCAGCAAAATGTCCTCGGAAGTGGCAATTTCGTGGTCCACTGCTGTGCTCACCTGGATAATGGCACGATACATCATGTCCTCCTCGAAAGATTCAGTAAAATTAAACCCAAAGTCTATTCTGGACTTATTTACAAACGACAAAAACTTCCTCTTGTCCACCATGTTCGAGTTGCAGATTGTAACCGCAGGAAAAGGTAGACGAAAAGATGGAATATGTTGGGACTTGACAATAATCTTCGTCGGTGACTCCATGTAGCGCAACCATAAGTAATAAATGAAAACACTTACAACCACACTGCTTATTAGCAAAATGGCACTCCAAAATGCCCTGAAAAATATGAAAAGACAGGTGACACAAAAATTATGGTAGAGGTAGACCTAAACGTACTTTTGAACAGTCGAACAATTTTCACTCAGATACCTAATGCCGTGGATGGAGGATGTCTCACAGAAATTTTGCCAAGAGTCCCTTAAAGCCCTTTTAAAGCACGACCAACGAGTAAACTTATTTTCGACTTGTTTAATAACAACTCGCCGTGACATGATGGCAGTTTAAGAAGGAAGTGTACTTTTGAGGACCCTCCAGAAATACTTTAGGTGTGCCATCATCAAGAACTTCACTTTTCACACAATAACAACTCCCGAGAACAATTAACAAAAAATAATAATAGACTCATTCTAGCTTTAATCGATGCGAAAATTGCTCTGTTTTGCTTAAAACATTTTAGCGATGGTTCGATATAAAATGTGCCTTTTGAAGCAATTACAGGATACATACAAATTCACATTATTCAGATTACAATAGAAAATAGATAATAGACAATAGGTACTTTGATTTTAATTTATACTTAATAATAAACAAAATGTTATAAATATTATAAATACCTATTCTAAAAAAATAATTATTGTGTCTTATTTTTCTAAAAGCCATTCCCATTAACATTTCGAAATCAATATGTTTTAATTGGTACTTAAATATCAACATTTTTATTTTTTCTTTCATATTGTATACACGTAAATGTATACGATTTTTTTTTTAAAACTCCATCAAATAAATGCTTTTATTTTTTGAAATCAGTAAATGCTTTTAAACCTTTGAAAATTAAATTTGAATGAATTTTGCATGAGGTGTGAAATAACAAGACCATTCGTGGCAAAGGTGCAACAGGTGAAATGGGAGAAAGTTTGACCTTACCAAATTTATGGAACATTGGCCCTATTTGTATGCACAAATATATAGAGCTAAAGTTAAAGAATGTTAGAGATATAAGCTGGAATTTTAAACAAGGACTGAAATAATAATACATTTTTAATGGTAGAATAAAATACAAGTACATGAGAATGTTATGCCCTCTTTTGCATTTTCGAATCAAAAATAACAAGTTGTAAAGATCATTATTTTTTTTCTAGTAAAATTAAAAAAGTCAAATTGACTTTTAATTTTCTCCAACAGGAGTTATTCGCTTACAATTACAATTGTTTTTTTCTGTTTGCGACGCATTAAGTTAATAAAGCAGCTTGTTTTAGGATCCTGAGTAAAATTTAAAAAAAAATCGATTTTAATATAAAAATCCAATTAAAACTTTTATTATAAAACAGATTTTGTATTGTACATATTTAATCCTTTGCATTCCGTTGGCTCCGCTGCGGCACCCATTTTGGGCAGAAAATTATTTCTAATTATTAAGATAAGAACTCTGTAGAGAAGTAATTTTTGATTAATTACACAGATCTGCATTTTTATTTCTATATCAATAACCTTATGTTATGTGCCAGAACAAAACGGACAACATATCCAAATTCAGCACCCCAAAATTACATACATACATATCTAAAATAAATATACTTTTCATGTCAAAAATGGTTAAAAAGGTAAATTTTGCAGACCCTTGTGTTTATTAAAAACTAAAGAATATTCGTATTCGTTCCATTATTTTTAATTAATTTCAAATAGGTCTAAAACATGTTCTTGTACAATTTTAAATCTTAATGTGACCTAATTTAATATTTTGACTGTATTGTATTACTTATTCTACATATTACGAACTTGTTCATTCGCCCCAACAAATCACAAATAAATGAATTTTTTTCCCAAAACTATTTCATCTGATAATATTAGAAATAAAAAATTATTATGGGAGAAATTCATGACAAGATATATGTATACAGGGTGTTCCAGGGTGGGAGGTCAATACTGCAAGAGGTGAAAGGTCAAACCGAGACAAGCAAAAAATCGTATGGGTGGGGGGACATCTCGCACCGTTTGGCAGTTACAGGGTGATTCGTAAATCAGGATGTTGCCTTATATGGCTATTTTTATCATTTTTTCTACGCATCGCAGCGACCCCAAAGATCTCAAAAGATCACTATTTTAAAGCCCTTTCCAAAAAGTCCAAAACCACCCCCCTACCCCCAACCCCTTGGCCGCAATCACCCCTGGAAGTTGAAAAAGGTAGTTTTTCTTCGCGATTTTTCACCTTTCAACCCACTTTTCTTCGAAAGTCACGTTATTAACATACCTACTTTTTATTTTTTTCAAGTTACCTATCTAATTACCTTTCCAAAAAGATGCCACATGCACAGGTAGAAAGGGGCTGCAAAAGTCCTGAAATTAAAACATCCTCCCAGGTACCAGATAGTTTTTATTATTTCAGCGAAAAATTCGAATAATTCCTTAAAAATTCGAATTTTCATGATATTCTGCAAAAGGATTTTTGTAAATAAATTTTCGTATCCTTTTTCTTTTCAGATCGGTTTGGGGTCGCTGCGATGCGTAGAAAAAAGGATAACAATAGCCATATGAGGCAACATCCTGATTTACGAATCACCCTGTAACTGCCAAACGGTGCGAGATGCCCCCCCACCCATACGATTTTTTGCTTGTCTCGGTTTGGCCTTTCACCTCCTGCAGTATTGACCTCCCACCCTGGAACACCCTGTATACATATGTTGTTAATTGTTATTGCATCGTAAAGAATTTAATCTTATAGTAACTACTATGAACCTCAAAGCCCCATTGAACTCATACTCTAATTTTGTTGGTACATTTTATATGATTCTGTTTTTTTTAATTGCTTCACATTGAATCTTGTTTATTTGTTTTATGTGTGGATTTGTGATAAAAAAAAACAAAAATTTAGCAATATTTAATTCTTTTTCATTATTCTTATTAAAAATTGGAAGATAAACGCAATCATCAATCCTACTTGGAAATTAAACTTTGCCTTATTTTCAATGTAAGACTCCTCGCTATCATAGAAAATCATAGCTACTATATAAGTAAAGTAGGCAAACATTTCTTTTCAACTTGCTCCTACTTACAGCCAGATTAAAAATAAATAAATAGGTTTTTACTTTTTCGGTACAAAGTACGTGATAATTCGTATTGTGTACTTTTCTACTCCTATTTGCTACAAAAATGAAGTGTTCGAGGTTTAAAATATAAGAATAAAATTTCGACTCCGGTTAAACCACTCAAAAATCCTCAAACAAAATAATTTCATTTTAAAAGATAAAACAAGGAAATAAAAACCTCTAGAATTTGAGTTTTGCTTATGTTATAAAAAGATGATGATAGATGTTTTAGATTAAGAAGAAAATATTTTTATTATTTATTCCTTTAGGGCTACTGTCCTAGACCTAGGCAATCCTCTTCTACTGAAACCATCCATCTCCTCCTCTTCGTCTCCCTAGACTGTTTAATGTTTTATAGTATACGCATGTAAATTTGCTAAAGAATTATAATAAACTGACCGAATAATTTACTAATCTAAATGTTGCTTGCTCTTAAGAATGTTTAAGGCTGACCTTCTTAGTCTCCTCCTCATTTTTCAATTCAAACAGTTTGCTAAGTAAGTCAGGTTGAAATTTATCTACTTTTGCATTTACAAAACACTTCTAAATTATGAACACATGGCTAAATAATGTTAAGTATAAACCGGATCCGCTTTAAATTAGGATTAAATTGTTTTAGATTCTGTCTTCCTGTCTCGAGGAATATTTTTTCTCTGAGTTATGAAACTAAAATTACTCCCCTTGTTATACAATGGAGCTGATCTTAGATATAGCAATGAAAAGAAAAATTGGAAGGTTTTCTCAAAACTTTCAGTAAAGGTGAAAATCTTTTGGGTAAAGGTTCAAAACTCATTAATTTTTGTTTTACTTTTTTTTTTATGAAAATTGAGGAGATTACATTGAAATCTTTCAGTATCTCTGGTAGTAGATTAAAATCGCAACCTCTGGTGTTTTATTAATCAGGCAGAGGAAACAAGCACTTTAATTAATTTTGACTATAATAAGTATTACAGTTCTCATCAAATTTTAAAACTTTTTCTATAGTCCTTAAAAATAATAATTGATTAAGAAAAGTTAAAGAGTTTAGAAATGCCCTTTTGAAATTAAGGCTAGAGGCAAATTATTCTGGCAGGATTAAGGGTGCAATTAACACTTGTGTCCATATTCCTCACAAGAATAGACTTCAACCTTGCACACCAGGGACAGTTCTGAAGTTAATTTAAATTTGATTATCAGGTAATTTACAGGTCTAATTTCAACAAATGGTATTAGCACCTCGAAACTACGTAACTTTGTTACCAACTTACAAATCCGGTAATTGGCGGTAAACCCAAAATCGAACTTAATTTCCAATTTACAGAATTGTGTGTGGAGGATGTGGTTTCATTCCTTTAAAACTTAAAAGGTATTTTCGTACAACCAATTACTTTTCGGCCCATTTAATGACAATCAAAGTGGAAGAAACCATTTTAGGATTTGTTTCTATTTATAAATTGGATAGTAAAGTGTGTCAGTTAAAGGCACACAATTTTCAGTGTCTGCACCCAAGGACGGTTTTAACGAAAACATTTTAGAGATTAAATCCTCTTCTGGTTGGATTAGATAATAAGCGAAAATAAGTGGCAGAAACTAAATATATCAAGCAAACCTATTTATTTGTCTAGACAAGCCCATAAAATTATATGCAATTATTACATGATACGCATCAGAAATTTACATATTTTTGTCTTTGAAGTGGGTATTAAAAAAACATTTTAAATTTTCCTTTTGTGTCTTTTATTATAGCAATAATTATTAACGCGAACAAATTTTAGTTCATATTTGGAAAGCCGAATTACTTTTTTTTTTAAAATGGCACATTTATTTCGACATTTAATAGCATATGTACATAGTTTCATTCAATGATTGAAATGTTGAATGATGCTGATGATATTTGGAAATCAATTGGCACCCGGCCTAAGTTGTTTATGATATTTCGTCAGTTTTTCTTTTTATTCTGGATAAACATCTATAAACTAACTTTTAATTAAAATTGATAATATCAAAATTAACATTTTTAAATTTTATTGTGCATTTTCCAAGTGAAACAACTTTCAAAAAATTCAAATTCAAAAAAATGTTACACAACTTTACATTAAAAGAAAAAACATTTTCTTCTCCATATTCATAAACTACGAACAAATATTATAAAAATCTTACGAATTTTGATAACAATTTATCCACTCAAAAATTTAAACTTATACTTTAAATTTTCGTGAACAATTCTTGGAGTTATCGAGTTAATTTAATAAATTTAATTTATCGATTGATTATATTTCAGTGATTTAAAAACAAACTATCACTATGCATTTTAAAGTCAAATACCTCAGGAACTACAAACAATAATTTTTTTGGTTATTTGGACACTCTTGGTCTTAAAATCTTCAATATCTTAAACATTTAAGCCAATCTATCAATGTATTTTCATAATTCTTTAATTATAATTGCATCATAATCGTTTTTTCAAATGAGTCGTTATAATTTTTCAAAATTCGTTTTTCGAAATAATTAGCAATTTCACTAGAAGAACCTAGAAGGGTTAAAATATTCAAAATATTCCATCTTAGCTTTCTCTAGTAATAAATTATTTAGCCCAGTTTCTGAAAACTTAGTTATGTTATGATAAACAGTTTATAAAAACATATAATTTCAGTTTGTATAAAATTCTGTTTCTGCTATGTAACATTTTCTGATTTGTTCATGCATACGTAATATACATATATAACATGAGATTTTTCCATGCTTTCCTCTCCGGATTAAAAATGTACATACATAATTTCATATGCATGGTACTTTACACTAAAATCATTCTCATAAAGGAAATGAAAAGGTCTTTTACCGTGAAAATGCCCTTAATGCCGCCGACTGTAAAGTTTACTTTTCGCAGACTAACTCCTGGTAAAGCAAAATACAGAAAATTAACCGCAGAATTTTTAGTTGATCATTAAGTATGTCCCTTAGTTATTAACATTTATTATAATATTTGCCAAAAGCATTAAAACATTAAACAGAAGTAAAATTTAAAGTTGTGGCATAAATGAATGACATGAAAGTAAAAGCAACTTAAAAATTATTTGATATCTACATAATTTATTGCCCAAAAGTACTCAATTGTTTGAATTAAAGCGTTAGTTAAAGCTCAAATAAAACAGACGAATTAGTGCATACCTAATTGAAATCACAGGTTCGCGACAGCGTGTCATTAAATTCATATTAGCACCCACCTCGTAATTAGATGCCTTACTAACGCAAGTTCTAGGGAAGGATTATTCAAATAGTCGTTTTAAGCCCTTGTAGAGTAAGGATATGGCAATTTCAATAAAACAAAAAAATATTGTGCACAAAACTCTTTTTTGGAAAGCCTTCCAAAAATGTTGGTCTCAATTTTCACAGTCAACAGCTATACATGGAATCAAATACATTTCAAGTCCTGATGAGAAACCTTTTGCTAGGTAAGGATTACTTGCTTTATGACTAAATTAATTGTATTAATGAATTTCTTTAGGGTTATTTGGACAATTATATTTCTAGCATCATTTTTTGGTGCTAACGCTTTGATCTTTAGATTCTATATCGATTTCATAAGCAATCCTACAAGAATGAATATCGATACAGATCACGCACCAGTTGGTGAAATGTTTTTCCCCGGTGTTACAATTTGCAGTGCTAACTACCTGAGCTACGTTAAAATTCAGAATTTCGTCAAAACTTTGTAAGTTATTTCTTTCCAAAACGAATTCGGACGTACCCATCTTAAAAATAAATCACTTTTATAGAGACTTACCTTCGAACACGTCTGAAGAAACAGTCGTTGAATACATAACACAAGCTAGAGGATTTCGAAAGAAAATTGATTACAACAAGGACGAACTGCAAATACTCCAGGAAATCGTCGATTTTAATCGCTACTCAACACAAGAATTTATGAGCCACCTGAGAGAATCTTGCGAGGAATTGTTGTTTCGATGTCGCTGGAATATGGTAACCTACGATTGCCACAAAATGTTCCAAACATCGCTCACATACAGTGGCAGTTGTTGCTCTTTTAATATTAACCAAACAGGGTAATATTTTTATATTTAATAAATTTTAAAGTTCGCAGACTTTTTACAAGTCAAAACTAGCGAAATAAGGGCTGCTACTGACAAATTTCGATATCATTCAAAAACAGGGATTTTTTTTCTTATGTTTCAACATAAAAAAATCCATACTTATGTACGTGCCTTGTGTTGTATACGTACGTATTAATTTTGAAAAATTTTGAAAAGACCTTTTTTAAGTAATAGAATTTTCTATATAGGTATGAATTTGTTACAATTTTTTATCCAAAAAGTGTTTTTTTAAGGTCCTTTCAGCTCGTTTCGTATGAAAGTTAAAACAAGGCTCTTTCTTAGTCACCTTACCTTCCTAATATTCAATTGTATAGAAAATGGATTAAATATTTTCTATATTATCCCTTATTTATCTTCCTATTTTTATGGATAGACAAAAAATGTGAAATATTTTATTTTTTATAACTAGGTAATGAATTTATATTGCTTTATAAAGTGCTACAGGAAATCATAGTCTACGAGTTTATTTATTTAATTTCACCTAATAACAGGCTACAATCAAAACATCTCAAGCGAAATCTTATTTTCAGTGATATTACTTCTATTTTGGGTACGGAGCCTTAAAGAGATTCACATATTCAATAAAATTACATTTTCAATATGGAATTAAGATCAAGAAATTGTAGTTCTTTAGTTTAAACACAATTATTAACATAAGAATAACAAATTTACCGAAATATTAATTTTTAAATTTATATTTTTTAAATTGTTATATTTATTTACATAAATAAGTCTAAGAGTTACACATAAAAAATATGTAGGTACGTCTTTTCTAAATGTAAATATTTTTACTTACAGTATAAAATTCTTAAAACAATACGCAGACGCACATGGTTTTGGTGGAGGAGTTTCAGTGATAGTAAGACCGCTAAGAGACAATCTAGCTTATAGCTCAGTTTACTCCAATGGATTTAAGCTAATAATTCACAAAAACGATGCTTTTCCGAATGAAAACTCTATTGAAAAAATGATATCAGAAAATACTGAAACCTATATCGCAGTAACACCCAACGTTATTTCATGTTCCGATCAAGTAAAAAATCTCAACATTGATGACCGTGATTGTTTATTTCCCGATGAAAAACACTTAAAATATTTTTCAAGTTACGATGACGAAAATTGTGATTTTGAATGCCAGATATTAAGTATTATTAAACGATGCCAATGCATACCATATTTTTTCTTCAAAGATACTCGAGTTCCAACCTGCAATTTTACGAAAATCCCATGTCTAGTTGATAATTATGGTAGGTTTTTGAATATCACAAATTTTATTAATGCTAGTTAAACCTTACAGATTCAAGGTATTTATTTGAATTTCAGGATTAATTACTATTCAAAGAGGTGACCCCAAATACCATTGCGATTGTCCTTCAAAATGCCAGGATATAGATTTTGACGTCCATTCGAACTCAATACCTATGATTAGAAACAACTTTACAGTTGATCCATTTTAGTACATATTATTCCTCTATTATTTTTAATATTCCGAACATTTCTAAAATATTATTTAATTTCAGCAATGATCTTAAAGAGAGTGATTCAATAGTTCATGTCTTTATGGTGTCACAAACTTATCGACGAATGAGAAGGGATCTCTTAACCAATCCACTTGGACTTACAGGTAAGATTTAAAATATTTAATCTAATTTTTAAAATATGTACTGGCCGATGTTAGAAATAGTGTAACAATCACTCAATGAAAAGTGAATCAATAAAAAATAACACAACATAAAGATTAATGAAGATTTGTTTCACAATTTAATTAAAATCAATGCTACAAAACAAGCCAAAAACTCTTTGTCTAGCATCATTACCAATTTTGAAAACTCTTAATTTATTTACGTAGAAAAACGAATTAAAGAATTAAATTTGAGGCAGTTTTTATGCTGCAAAGAAAAAATTGTAGCGGATATCAAGAAAATTTATAAAATTGTAGAAATAGAACAGCATTTCTTTTGATCCCATCATAGTGACAGAAAAGCATATTAAAAAAGGATCTACGCATTCATAGGTTTGTAAAACATGACTTTAAAATTTATCGTACAAACTAAATTTTGAATTTTTTATTTGAAATTGTCATTTAATTCTTTCTGTTTACTTACAGAGTCATACTAAATATTTTTTTTTCTTTTCGCAGCAAATCTTGGTAGCACCTATAGTCTATTCTTGGGCATGAGTCTTACGTCAGTCATAGAAGTTATCTACTTTTTCACAGTGGTTTATAGAAGACATTACATCAGACTAAGGGATAAAAACAAAAAATTTGCCTCATACAAACGACGTCTTAATCGACCAAGTGAATTTCTAGCTACAAAAGAGCAAATCTTCAAAATTCTACCGTCGCACCGACTTAAAATGGAAAAACAAGAAATTCTTTGGTGATTTTATTAACATATTAATTACATTAAAGCACAGCTGTAATCAAGCTTCAGAAATTAGACTTTACAAATATCCGACAAATTATAAAACGACAACCATTGACATTTTTCTAACTTCACCTGGAAAGAAGAGGCACATCATCTAATGCGAATTCCATAACCATTACTTTTTGGACGGGACAAAGTACATGCTGTCGATGAAACAGCGTGTAAAGTCTCCAACAAGTGTCCTATCTGGAACACTTTGGGCCACTCCGTAAATAGCCATTTTTCCCTCAACTTTCTCCTTTGGAGAACGCAATAGTTCTTGTACAGCTCCTTGAACGTCTCCAATAAATTTATCGGCTACACCATCCATTGTGTGGATATGAGTTACACATAAATGAATTCTATAATGTTTTAAAATAAAAATTGTTCTTGTTTAATTTAAGAATTTTTTTAAATATCTACCCTGATGGAAACTGTAGAGCGTTTAGGTTCCAGCCTAGACCACAAAGAGTATCTGAAAGCCGGAATATATCGAACTCTTCGGACCCTATTGCAATAACAGAAGTGGCAGGATTTCCGTAAATATGAATTCCTTTAACTTTCCGCAAACTATAAATTAAAATTATTTAAGGATTTAAATTGCGAATTTTTATGTTTAACCTTTTCTCGATATATTTTGTAGTCTCAATAATTTTCTTTGTCGCCTCAATGTAACCATCTTGACCGAAATTCAGTAATGTTGCCCAACAAGCAGCTATAATACCACCAGCTCGAGAACCATTTATCGTTGGTGAACCGTAGACTCCACCAGGCCATTCTGTAGTTACTGTGTACTGATAATGACGGTATATTTTGTCGCTATAGAGAATCACCGACGATCCTTTAGGTGCAAATCCGTACTATATTAAATTATTAAATAATTTAAATTTGAAGTAATAATTTTCTAATACCATATACCTTATGAGTGTCAGCCGAAATACTTGTAACGCCCTTTAAACTAAAATCAAACGGTCTCACATAATAACCAGCTTTTTTCATAAATGCTATTACAAATCCTCCGAGACACGCATCAACATGAACAGGTATGTTATGTTTTACACCCAACTTTGCAATAGCTTCAATGTCATCCAAAGTGCCATAAGGAAAATTTGGTGCTGATCCTACAAGCTAACTCTAATGTTAAAAAAACGAATTCATCACCAATAGTTTATACATACTAAAATAGTGTTTCCATTGATAGCGGCTTCCATGGCAGAGATATCAACTTCAGTCGTCTTTGGGTTCACCTTCACATAATTTAAATGTACTCCGAAGTACTGACCAGCCTTGTCGAAAGCCGCGTGCGCTGTTGTAGGAGCAACAATGTTCGGTTTTGTGATGCCTTTCACATCTCTAGCATAGTCCCTGTATGCTTTACATGCTAAAACAATCGACTCCGTTCCACCGGTAGTCATCTTTAAATCGAATATGATAAATTTTATATATATTATGATTGGATTTAGCTTACTGTTCCGCAAACATTGGCATCACCACTAAACAAATCGGCAGTCATTTTCACCACTTCTGCTTCCATTTTACAAATGCCTGGGAAGATATCTGCATGCAGTGGATTGGTGTAGGAAGCCTTCCCATAAACCTCTGTTACTAACTGAATTAGTTCAGGATCATAGTAATACACTGCCCCGGAAACGTGTCCTCCCTTCCAATTATAATGCCCTATAAGAAGATTTACTTTGAATATTGTCGCTTTCAGTCTAGATAAAACGAATACATTACGCATAATCTTTTTCTTTTTTAAAATTATTTATTTTTAAAATGAACCCACAATGCAGAGACTATAATTTCGTGTACTTTTAATAAAAATGCTTAGGTATTTAATTTTTTAAGATCCACCTTCTGATATTGAACATCGATTAAGAAAAAGTAAAAACGACGGAATAGAACTCAAACGATCGTGCAAGAAATTAAGAGTGCCAATTGACTTATTCTTAAAAAACTTTGTAGTAACTGGGTACTATAGATTACTATATAATACTCCAAAATCAGTTCGTTATATGCAGACCGAAACATATACATAAATGTTTTGTTAACGGCATCTTTTGAAGAAGACGTCTTTGAAGAATCTTGAAAGGCTCGTTGAAGAAATAAAATTAAATAAATCGGAGTCAACCACACTAACCCATAAATTCGATTGTGCCATATTATATTTATAAAGTTAATTAATTGTCAGTAAAGTACAAAAGTTAAAGCAATTCAAATATAAAACTTATTTTTCCTTTAAAAACTTTAAGTATAAAAAACAAATAATGAGCTTTAATTCACACTTGAGATTCCAACCAAAAGAACATACAGTGTTGTGCAAAACAATAGCAACCATTTCACTACAAAAACTTAATGTAGTTTTTTTCTTCATTTTATTTAGTGGAAAATGGAAAGATATATTATATTTTTCTCCTTTCATGAAACATTACAAATGGATGACTTTGCAGCAAATTTACAATTCAATTTAATTAAAATAATTTAAAAAAATAACGAACTTCGGTACATGCAGTGTGCAAAACTAAAGCAACATTTTAGTTGCCTCCCAAGTATACTTCATACGGTGGTCCTTCTTTTGAATAACCTCACCTCACCTTCGTGGCATAGTCGCTATGAAATTCATAAGAATAGATTGAGGTATGCTTTCCTATTCCTTTTATAAATATTTCCAATAGTTTTGTTTTATTTCGGAAGCACTGTTTTGAGACTCGCCGTTTAAAGATCCTGAAGAGATTTTCAATGGGATTCAAATCTGGTAATTGAGCCGACCAATCAAGAACTTGAATCCCATTTTTATTCATCAGCTTCGATGTATCTTTCGGGTCATTATCATGCTGAAACGCTCATCGAAGCGGCGGTTCCAATTCGGCATATGGCAAAATTTGCGTCTCAAAAAATTGTTGTCAATAAAATGGTACATTTTTTCTTTTATTTCAAAAAAAGGAACAATACCATTCGCCGAAAAATAGGTCCAGACCATCATGCTGTCATTTCCATGCTTGCTTGTTATGTTGCAATATCGTGGTTTTAGTCGCTCATCTTTGCGTCTTCTTTTACCTTAAGTTTATTTAATTAAATTTTGACTCATCGCTGAACAGTGCTGTTTTCCATTTTTCTAAGGACCAGTTTAAATGGTCTGAAGCAAATTTCAGCCTATAAATTTAATTTTATATAAAACAGCAGACCATGGCATCAAATTTACCTCTTTTGCAAGTGTTTTCTTGTAAGCGCAAGTTTTTAGTTGGTCTGTAGCTCTCTGAATTATTTTCTAAAGTACATTTTCGAACAACATACATGACAGCATGATGGTTTGGACCTGTTTTACATCGAATGGTGTGGATCCTTTTATCGAAGTAATGGACCGTTTCATTTACGAAAATATTTTGAAGACGCAAATGTTGCGGGCATTGCTACTTCGAAGGGTGTTTCAGCATGATAATGACCGGAAACACACATTAAAGCTGGTGAATGAAAATTGGATTCAAGTTCTTGATTAGCTGGGTCAATCACTAGATTTGAATGCTCTTCAAATTCCTTAAATGGGAAGTCTCAAGTCAGCGTTTCCGAAATTAAACAAAATTAATGGAAACACTGAAAAATGAATGGTAAAGCATACCTCAATCTACTATTATGGATTAATTAGCATCTATGCTACGAAGGTGTGCTGAGGTTATTCAAAATAAGGACTATCATATGAAGTACTATGGAAGCAACTAAAATGTTGCTTTAGTTTTGCACACTGCATGTACCGAAGTTCGTTATTTTTTAAAATTATTTTAATTAAATTGAATTGTAAATTTGCTGCAAAGTCAACCATTTGTAATGTTTCATGAAAGGAGAAAAATATAATATAGCTTTTTATTCTCCACTAAATAAAATGAAGGAAAAACTATATTAAGTTTTTGTAGTGAAATGGTTGCTATAGTTTCGCACAACACTGTAAGTATTGGCTTTCGATCCACCCAATCGTGGCGTCTGTGGCAATAGCACCAGCCATTCAACCACACTGGAGAGATCTGGCGGAGGAGCATTTTGGTCCTCAACAGGAATTGTAGCGGAGGAAAGTGGTGCAATTTTGTCAACCAGCCGTTCGGCGGGCAAAATTGTAACAATATAAAATTTGGGCGGGATTATTCTCGTTTGTAACAAAATTAAACATCGTCGCCCAATTAGAAGATATATTGTAAAATAAAATAGAAAAGGAAAATAACTATTCCCTTATTAGTCCTCTTTTGCACTTTTCAAAGTTAGGAGTGCACACTTTTTTCCTATTAAATAACATAAATTAGCCGAAACTTACCCAAATTTAAGTGCTCTTCTAGTTTTTTGAGTATATCCTCCCTCTTCAGTCCCTGCTGAGGAAGAGTGACAACGTAATCGACTCCTTGCACGCTTTTGATCACGTCTGCCTCAAAACCTTTGCTCAGTTTGTCCACCTCCGCCTTAATCTTGTCCCTGACGTAGGGAACCTTTCTAAGGAGCCGGAAAAACGTCTTCCTCCCCTTGCTGTAAACACCTGCAGAATAATCCCGAATACAGAGTTAGTCGAGGGAACGCTAACAAAATGATTAAGCCGTACTTTCATTATCGCTCAGCAAATTCCAGAGCCACACGAGGCTCAGGACTGTGGACGCCGTGATGGTGGCCACTTGCCAGGGCTCCCTGCTTCCGAAGGCTCTGTTCACGGTGGTGGCCAGCGCCCTGCCGTGCTCCGCCATCTGTGACATTTTCCAGTCCGTCCGGTCAGCTACCAAAGGTTAAAATAACGAGAAGAGAACTCGAACGAAAAAATCGCGCAGCTCCCTCCAAGTGCTCCTCATGAAGTGCCCCACTTAATTCGCTGCCGGTGACGGGGACAATACCCCGGTTAATTTTTATCACTATTCTTATCTTATCGCAGAGTTAAAAAGCGATAAAATTATAAATTTTTTAAAAACGAAACTTTATGAAAACTGCAATTCATCGATGAAGTCAAGGGAAATTACAAAAAGCGGCTGGCAGAAAGCAAATAAAACCGGTGATTATAAAAATATTTAGCTGCAGCCTTTTGTTAATCTTAAAGGAATAATTTAAAAGCAATTCTCGTGAAAACAAAGCGAAATATCAACAGCTGTTCAAATTAAAAATGTAAACAATTGTGAAGTTGATTCGACTTCGTGCGTCAAACATGAAATTTGATTTCTGACAAAAACTTGGGCAAATTGCCAACTTAAGGGTGAGGACACATTATCGATTCGAAAATTGTGGTAAAGCTAAATTAATAGGTGGAGGCATTTGCTTATTAATAATTAATGCCATGTTATTTACTCGTTTTTTGAGTTATAAAAATCTCATAGTAAGCTTGTATTTGATGGCAAATTTTAAAATTATGGTTTCGTGGGTAAAACTGCAATCGCTGTCGCTGTCTGAAGCTAGCGACATTTCGAATTTTTTTAACATTCTTTAACGTTCTTTATTATCGTAAAATTGTTTATAATTTCGTAGTCGCACTGACGTATAATATAATGGACCGCTCACGTACACGTTTTCCCATAGAAGCGGACGATGCGATTTTTGTTCCCTCTCTTTAGCCGGCCACACACGGGACGGTTTTTGGCGTACAAGCACGCGTTCAAACAAAAGATTGATCGTGTGTGGGCAATTTGGCGTACAAACTTAAAACCGTCCCAAAACCGTCCCAAATATTTCTCGCCTTTGATTTTTCCGTGGTTTTATTTTTTTATCATCTGTCAAGATGAATTGCTCCAACATTAGATTGTGGAGTCGCGATATCGTTCTTTAAATTTGTTATATCGCTTTAGGAATGAAAACCATCACCGTTTGTGGGCAAAATGGCGTACAAACAAAGTTTGTCATAAAGATTGTCACAAGTTTGTACGCCAAAAACCATCCCGTGTGTGGCCGGCTTTTCGCTCTGTGGCAGTGACAGTTCGTGAAATGACGTAAAATTAACGTCCTATAATGTCAAATATTTCTCAGCGGGCTGAATTTCCGTTAAAGATTGTCTCTGACAATTCTCTGGAGAATTGTCAAATGAATGCGAATTTGTTTGTTACAGGCAATTTAATTGAAATTTAAGTGCGAGGCAGCACGATTATATATAAATCAATTTGTTTTAATTATTACTTTCAGAGGAGCTACTTTAATAACACTGGAGTTGATTCCAGAGCCCATGTTCTCGCATTCCGAGTGAAATAAAATCTAAAGGAGTTTACAAAACTCCCTTTGAATGGAATTTTCGTAATAAGATGTTTATGTATTTAACAAACTCATTTCAGTAACCTTTAGCTTCAATTAATTGTTTCGTTTAAAATTAAAATAATTCAATAGAAAAATCCAATCGAAATAGTTCGAAGTTTTTGTGGAAAAATTAATTGAAATCAAATGTAGGTTAGGTTAGATTAGGTTAGGTAGTAGTGGGTGCCCAGTTGGGGCACACTTAGGCCAGAAAAAGGTCCAGTGTGATACCACATGGAGCAAGTTCCTCCATAGTTAACCCTTGAACCATCTAGAGTTCCGAATGAAGGTTTCCAGGCTTCTAATCCTGACAGAAGTCATTTCCGGCACATCATAGAAAGAGGAGCGTAGACTGCGATATCTGCGGCATTGGCAGAGGAGTAAAGGATATTTTCCTCCTCCTCTTTATTAAAGCAGCTTCTGCCTTCAAAGTTTACTGAAATAAATGTGTAACAGTTTTAAGAATTTTATTAAAGAAACAGAGTTTTACGAGTTCTTTTAATTTCACTCGAAATGCAGAACATGGGTATTAGTTTCTTTTATCTGAGTTTATTTGCTTATAGATATAGTGGTTATCTATTTCTAGCTCTTAATATGTTCATTCAATTTCGTGAACAAAACAAATTTAATCTAATGTTTTCATAACTTAAAATTAATTAATCACAAATGTTAGAAAATATTGGTAATCTGGCAAGGAGAAAAATTTAAAAGCATATTTATGACATCAATAATGATTTTTATTTACATTAAATGCGTTTAAAGTACATATTCTTTAAATTTTTTGTTCAACAAATATTTAAATTCAAATATTTTTGTCAGCATTCAGCAATTCCGCATTCAAGATATCTGCGGAATCGGCCCATGCATGCAATGCGATAAAAATAGACAGCACCATATAAATTTTTATATGTCTCATCTCGTCCCTCTGTGGCAGTAGGTTGTCAAATTGGCCATCGTTTGAGACAGGAGATTGAGCGGTCCATGTTTTATATATGTCTGTGCGTAGTCGTAGGAATTATTTTGCGGTCTGGATTAGAAGAAGAACAAGATTCGAAGAAATTGAAGTGACGTTTTGCAAGCACCGCGAAAGCAAAGCATCAACTCTTCTGTTTTTCAGTTGATTTCTGCCACTCAAGCTCATATTTCCAGTGTCGTTAAATTGTGAAACTCTTCATAAATTTAGCACAACTTAATTTAAAATAAAATGTAAGTTTGTATCACAAAAAATCACTCCTCCGGAAATCTAACCTCATTTTTTCTTTATATTTAGGGCTCTCGTAAAACCCAAGTCCGAGTTGACCCCTGAAGAACTTGCCCGTCAAGAGGAGGAGGAATTCAACACCGGGCCACTTTCAGTTTTAACGCAGTCCGTGAAAAATAACACTCAAGTGCTTATCAACTGCAGGAACAACAAAAAGCTGCTGGGGCGCGTTAAAGCCTTTGACCGGCACTGCAACATGGTCCTGGAAAGCGTTAAGGAAATGTGGACAGAGGTGCCTCGGACTGGGAAGGGTAAAAAGAAGGTGAAACCAGTCAACAAGGACAGATTCATCTCGAAGATGTTCCTTCGCGGGGACTCAGTAATTTTGGTCTTGCGCAATCCTCTGGCCACAGCCGCTGGAAAGTAGAAAAACAAGCGGGATTCAACTTTTAAGTTACAAAATTTTTTTATTTTTAAGAATTTCAAATAAAGCGAATTTTCGGATAAACTTTTTAATCTTTCTCTGCTATCTTGGTGAGATGCTCCTCGATTTCTTTCTCTGTAAGTGTCCTAAAATCAGGTTCATCCTTTGAGACGACTGCAATTTCTATTCCAGATGGTTTAAAGTCAACAGCGAGAACTGTCGAGAGGCAAGTTATAGCCAACTGGATGGCTTCCTCTCCGCTTGAGATCTGTAAACATTCAAAGTTATGCGGAATACATTTAAAATCAAAGCTACTGGCTGCTTACAGATTTCTTTAGCTTCTTTTCCAAGTAGCTATTTGCTTCCGTCTGCTTAACTCCCACCGAGACTGCTCTGAACCCGCAGTAGTATCCCGCTGGATCAGTTTTGTAGATGCAAGGACCTCTTTCATCGTCGTAAGCGATCAGTATCATACCTTAAAAGGAGAATTATTAAGACAACTTGCGTATATTATTTAAAGGGAAACTTACTGCAGCCGAGGGGCCGCATTTCGGCATTCTGCGTGTACACCTGATTGATGTCGGCTATGCGGCGGCAGAGGATGTCGACGGGAATATCATATCCAAACTTGTACCTCCAGTTAGCTGCTTCGTAACGAGCCCTCTGCACCTGGGACCTGCTATCAGCTGTGAATAAAAAGATTACCATGAAAATTGAAAGCTTGCGGGACTGCAAAACAACTCACCAATTCTGCCGGTCATCACGCATCCGATGCTCTTCGTGATCCTGAATAAATGAGTCACAGTCTCTGGATCGATTAATTTCTCCGAGACCTTTTTCTGGGTGGCGACGACGGCAGTGTCTGCGCTCTTCACGGCCACGGAAGTGAGCCCCTCCTGGTTAATCGACTTGAAGGCATACTCTGCAACGAAAGTAAGGTTAATTTGAAGGAGCCCCAAATTGCGGATGGCGAGAAACACCCACCCACTTGGTACAGACGTCCTTCGGGGGAGAAGATCGTAATATGCCTATCAAAACCCGCTGAACTTCCTCGGGACATGACTTTCTTTTAATTTTTTCGCGGCTACACACAAACTTGTCTCAGTTGACTTGCAGTTTTGTAGATGTTCGACAGAACAAAACATGAAACGTCAAATTTTGAAGACCAGACGGAAATGGAACAACTGAAGATTGTTACAATTCGACGCTTGAGAAAATTAATGAAACTACCCAATATTGGCAGATTTATTATGAAAGTGACATGAAGCTATTCTTACCGAAACCTTTAAAAGCGGAGAATTGTGCTTTTAACTGTGATTTAAGTAAATACATCAATAATTAGCAACTGGTATTTGGACAACCCTAAAAGGAAAAGTCACTGACATTTGTAAGGCCCATTGAACATGGCAGAAGTTTGTCGTTACGGAATGTTTCAACTGTTGTTTCTGTTTTAATTGAAGTTGTGCTTTGATTTATCGTTTTCTCATAGTGTTTTATGTTATTCATTTTCACGCCTTTGTGCTTTCAGTTCCTGCAAAGTAGGTCGAGAGCAGAAGCAGGTACCTACAATTAAAATTATTTTATTTTTAGAAAATGATTTTATAAATTAATAAGATTTTTTTTTAAATAGGTATTTATTATATATAGGTACCCTACGCCCAGTAATGAATATCTTTAAGAAAACATTTGACAACAACACCTGGTGATAAAATGGAATCAATTTGCGATTTACAGAATTAATTAAAAGTATCTATTGGCTCCTTTGATTCTTAACTTTTATTTTTATGCCCAGGCTCTCCTTTTTTTGTTTGCTCTAAAGGGGTTTGATCAAATAACGAAAGCTTTTTCGTTTTCAATTTTGCTGGTACATCATTTTGGAATAGTTGACTCAATTAAAAATCAAAATCTTTAATAATTGTAACTGGAAGTTCTTCAATATTTATTGGTTCCTCTTACTTATGGAAGCAGAAGGCCGTCGTTTACAGACATTTAATCTTCTGCTGGTATATGAATACAAGGATCTTTTTAGATTAAATTTCTTAAATTCGTCTAATCTGGCTGACTCGTTAACTTTCTCCCATGTAAGAGCCAGTCCGAGTAAAGACTATACATTTTATAATCCCGAGTAAAAATAATCAGAGGCTGAACGACAGCCACTCAGATTTTTTAGGGACGTACGCAGCCTGAAAATCTGAAAGGCTGCAGGTACATTAGGATGCACGGCGGCCTATTTAGAATGAAAAATCCAATCGACCATAGTTTGGGTCTTACATTGGGTTTTCCTAAGGCCACATTATGAAAATAAGACAGTCATACACACGGGCGTACAGCGGTTGAACACAAGTTGAAAAAGTAATTATTTATCGTATCTCATGTGATTCAGTCGTACCTATAGAATTTTACTAACCCGCTCATTTTTATTTAAAAACAGCCCATGCACAGCCATATGTCGGATGTGACAAAGTCTTGTAAGGCCAAAATGTCCTGCAAAACAACCTCGTACGACCCTTGTTCGCCAAAGAAAAAAACTTGTCCCTTCAACGCTATTTGTATAGCCGCATTTTTAAAATTATTATTTAAATTATTTATATTATATACATATATTGTATATTCTGCGTTGTACGTAAATTAAGTCTGCGCCACCGTTTCACTTCTTGGCACCATCCTGCTTTTGTTTTGCCTTTAATGCTTTAAATATGTTACCGTTGTTAAATAATAATAATTTCATGAAAAAAACCTTGATCTACTTGGCAATTAAAGTTGCTTCGGATGCCCCTTACCCTAATTCATCTACGAGCGTTATGCGGTTTCTGACAATATTGACACAATTGTGACACTAGAAATTTTCTAATTTTTATGTTAATATTTTATAAGAAAGTATCGAAATATTTTCATCTATACATTAAAGGGCTACAGAAATTTAAATAAAACTTCAGTATTTGGTCATAGTTTATTTGGCCATAAAGACCATTCACACACGTGCACAAAGAGAATAAAATCTCGCTTAAGAATTATTCTACTGTTCACTGTTCACAATTTAGTCAGAATTTTACTATACAGAAAAAGTTACTGCTGAATGCGACAAGATTTTTTAATGTCAATAAGCAGGTAACAAAACAACTTGATTTGATAAACAAATTATTGTACTACGTCCATTTCTGCTTTGATTTTAGCGAAATTTAACTTTAGGTATCGTGTACAGAGAAATTGTTATTATAATATTATTATAAAATATCAATCCTACTTAGCAAAAAGTTCTCTAAAAGATATCTTAATAAAAACTCACTCCAGAAATAAATATCTTAAAAAATTACTGCATCGAAAGATACAGCCTTGGCCAAAAGTATTAGGCACCCTAGTTTTTTCCATGTATCTTACAAAATAATTCCAAGAAACATTTATATTGTTTGTCAATATGTTCCTACCGATCATTAATGGTAATTAAGGTAATGAACCCTTTCCTAGAAGGACCATAAAACATCTGGTTGGGAAAACTTATAAATTTGAGATTTTTTAAGAAAACTTCAGTTTGCAATTATTGTTCGTAGTGCAAGCAAGTGTTTAAATTTTGTTGCTCTTTTAACGGATTTGGCTACTATAATTATGAAAATGCCTAAAAGAAGGAAATTAAGTGAGCCAGAACAGTTGCGAATTTTGTTTTTACATGAGCAAGGCAATTCTCAAGTTGAGATTGCTAAAACTGTGAAATTTTCTTGTTGTGCAGTGCAAAGTGGAATTAAACGTTTTCTGGACACAGGATCACACAAAGACAGAAAAAGAACGGGTAGAAAAAGAGTAAGTTCGGAACATGATGGCTGAAATTTGATTCGAGAGTTTCTCAAAAATCGCAAAAGAACGTCTTCAGAGCTTGCTACTAGTCTGCCTCATCAGATTGGTAGGCCGATTAGCGCTAGAACTACAAGAAGAAGACTTGGAGAAGCAGGACCGAAAGGTTGCAAGGCTAGGAATAAGCCTTGGCTTTCAGAAAAAAATAAAACAGCGCGTCTGGAATGGGCTTTAAAACACCAAAGTTGGACGGAAGCGGATTGGGAAAACGTAATATTGTCCGATGAATATAACTTCGAGGTAAGCTTTATTTGGTTAATTTCAATTATTTATAACGGTTGAATTATGCTCAGTCCGTTTGTGAAAGCATTTTATGGATATTGAAAATAGTGCTAAAATTTATTAATTTTCCAGGTCTTTGGCACCCCTGGTGTCACGTTTGTGAGGAGGAGAGTAGGTGAAGCTTACCGTCCCGAATGCGTCGTGTCCACGGTCAAACATGGAGGGGGCAGTGTAATGATTTGCGGTTGTATGGCGTCCGTTGGAGCGGATGAAATGGTTATTTGTGAAGGATGCATGAACAGTAAAAAATATATTGTCGTGTTGGAAGAGGTTCTACACCCATCATTTACGAAGATTTACGATGACACCAATGCGGACAACATAAAATTCCAACAAGATAACGCGCCATATCACACATCTGCAACCAGTATGCGATATTTAAAAAAAACAATGTTGATCTTTTGGAGTGGCCTGCACAGTCACCAGATCTCAATCCAATTGAGTATCTTTGGTGTATACTGAAGCGGAAGATACGGGAGCACAACATCACATCAAAAACAGGGCTGAAACAAATCATCCAGCAAGAGTGGAAAAAAATTTCTCCTGAAGAGTGCTTGAAGCTTGCACGGACAATTTCTAAAAGAATAGCTGCTGTGATTAAAGCTAAGGGCGGACCGACTAAATATTAATAATAAGAATAAAGGACAATAAGTCAAACCTAACTATAGTTTAATTTCCCCTTATCTGCGCAAATGAACCGTGTGGTACGATTTTCATGGGGTGCCTAATACTTTTGGCCAAGGCTGTATCTTATGTCGTGCCCCTTTTAAAAATATCAGGAGATTTGATATTATTTATAGCCGTTTAAAAGCAGGAAAAAATATTTTAATAACGCATTTTTTATAACAAAAATAGTTTATTTGATAAGAAAATAAACTTCTTTACACATGATTTCAAAGTTGCCTTCACCCCACAGTCCCACACACAAGTTGTAGTGGTGGAGGGCTAATTTAAGCACAGGCAGATATCCTCTTGAAAATCCTAACTTTACATCTGGAACATGTTTTTCGTACGATATACGTAGTTTTCGTCATATGTACGTATTTTAATTTGTCAAGACCCTTCCATCGATATACATATGTTAGGATAATTACCTAGATTTTATACTTTTGTGCCCATTATCCTTTAAAAATTAGTTTTGTACAAGTATACGAAAACTATGAGTAGGTATAACTAAATAATGTTCGATACTTACTTAAAGTTTTAGAGACTGAAATTTGACACTGCAACATTGGTGTGCCAGTTCATATCGTACTTAACCGATTTTTTTTTTTTAAATGAAATCAAATCGAATTGAATGTAATAGGTATACCAAATACTGTAAAAAGTTAAAGTTTCTATCTCAGAGAATAAAAATATGTGATTTTTTCAAGGGAATTTGGATACTGATTGACTGACTTACTAATCATCAAAATCTATAGGGCTTCTGTTGGCATGGAATTTTTAAATGTGCCACCAAGGAAGGTCTCATAGTACAAGTAAAGGAGAAATCCAAAAATGATTAATTTCTTATCTATATATATAAAAATGAATCGTTGTTTTGTATGTAATCGATATTTGAAAATTTGGCTGTATGAAATGACTGATTGAGAGTTGTTTTTGTTAGAAGGCCTTAATACCAAGGTTTATAAGTAAAAGCGAACACGATCCGATAGGTGGAGCGCGAGTTGTATCGTGTTCATGCGCGAGTCCAATTCTAGATCATCAACTTCTATACCGTTCAAACGATCGGCATGAAAATTGGTATACGTAGGTATTTGAGCGCGGTGAATATTTTCGCGTTATCTATTGTGCAATAACTCGCTACTAGATGGCGCTTCAGCACATAGACTTATGTACCTTTCAATCCATCGTCATGAAAATTTGTACACGTAGATAATTGAACACTGCGAACTTTTATTAAAGCCAGTCATGAATTTTTGTTCTGCTAAAAAGTGTCATTTGCATCAAGTGAAGTATATCGGTTTTTTTGTGCTTGAAAAAAATAGGTTTTTTTCCATTTTTTATCAAACCTAATTGCATTTTCTTAGTTAGAGTTGTCCATTTTTGTGTTTGGATATTTATCTACTTCGTTAAGAGTTCGTTGCGAATTTAAAATTATTAAATTTGGAACACAGGTAGACAATATCCTTGAGATGAGCAAAGGATTCTTTTTATTTGCATGCTTCAAAATGGCGGACTTTCAAATTAAAAAGATTATGCGAATTCCATTAAAATTGGTACTTGCGAATTTTCGCGGTCACTAATTTCAACCAAACTCTTAGATTTACGAATTCAAGATGGCAGACTGTAAAATTTGAAGTTTATGCAATTTCCACACTTGGTACTTGGGGATTCTGGACTCGCTGATTTCAACTCGACTGTTAGAATTTACGGATGTAGACCGTGAAAAAAAGCTTATGCAATTTCCACTAAACTTGGTACCTGGGGGTTTTCGGAGTCGCGGATTTCAACCCGACTCTCAGAATTTCCGAATTTAAGACGGCGGACTGTCGAATTAAAAAGTTTAGGTGATTTCTACCAAACTTGATACTTGGAGGTTTTCAAACCAAGTGTCAGAATTTACGAATTCAAGGTGGCAGACTATTAAATTTTAAAGTTGTATATGCGATTAGCACTAAACTTGGTACTTGGGGGTTTTCGAGGTGTGACATTGGCTACTTTTTTTCTGCCTTTCTGTCTGTACAAAACAGCTGGACCGATTTTGATGAAACTTTACAGACATGAAGAGGTTGTAAGTAGTGATATAGGCTTTTGTAACTGTTTACTATTTTTAAAAGTTACGAAATTCTGAACGCCAGTGATATGTTTATGGTGAGTCACGCAAAAACCACTTATCTGATCGGGATTAAATTCTGTGGGCATGTAGCGCACAACCTCCTAAGAGACATAGGCTATGCTTCGCAATTGGAAAGTGAGGGAAGGGAGGGGGAGGAATGTTGAGCAGTGATATGTTTGTGTTGCGTCATGTAGGTACTTAACCTCCTGAGTGACATGTGATAAAATCGGCAATATCATATTTTTATTAAAGGTTACTTTTATTTTAGGGGTAGTTGTGCCCGGGCAACGCCGGTTGTGGGCCAGCTAGTTCTATATAAAAATAATACGGTAGGAAACCCTCATAGCGCAAACTCAACTCGCACTTGTCCGTCTTTTCTCTTTTTGTTTTAAAGCATTTTTTAAATAGAAGTAAAAATAATGACAAAAATTTTGCAATTTCCAATAATCCGTAAAATTTTAAAAGTTTGGAAACATGAAATTCTACTAATTCTACAGTATTTATCTATATTGTCCATATCATAGTTTTGAAAGGTTTAACTTTCCTCTTCACTTTACGATTACCCAAAAACGCATAAATGCTATTATAGAAAATTAAGAACAGCAAAAGTTTCCTATGGAGTTTTCACATTTACACAAGAATTTCCTTTCTCCAGTTGCCAGTTTGATTTATTATGCTGGCCGTCTGGTTAACATTTGCATGCTAGCGACAAGCCCCTCCGCGCAATTAGGCATTGGAATTTGCCGACACTCATCTGGATTTAGGTAATTACGATTATTGGTGCAGATTCAATTTCAAAAATTGCATTCAACTATGCCTCAAACAATTGGTTCCACTAAATGATATACCTGGTCAAGTTTCGAGGAAATTAATTTCAAGTCACGCAATAGAGCCGCCGGAACCGGCCGCAATGCGCTTTTAAGGGGGGAAATTATAATTGACCTCCCAAACAGAGGTAAATGCAAATAAGATGGACCGCGGTGACATGCAGTTAATATTCGCGTCCACGCATAATTTAATTTTGATTTCAAAATAATCACCGACATTTGAGGCATCTTCGTGAAAATGTCGTGCAGTGGGAGATGATTTTACAGGCACCACCGCGCCAGCCCCGCTTCCCTGCGCCCAGAATTTATTATAACTTGAGCAGGCGTTTGCTAAATGAAAATCACAGCGGTCAACGTCGCGTTTCAACATTTTGCTTTGTGGTGTCGTGGGAACCAGCCGCACTTGAAACTCCGCCAGATCGAACTGTTGACTTTCGAGGTGATCAGTGATAACCAAATTTAGATCACAGATTCAAAGATCGCAGATCGCAGATCGCGAAGATGAAAACGTTCGGAAGTCTTGTCGTTATTTTAGTTATGTGTGCCTACGTTAACGGAGAGGATAGTGATATTACCAAATTTATGAAATATCTCAATGTGATCCCCGATGTTATTGATAAAGGACCGGAAGATTACCTAAAAGTAAGTACTTTCATTATTCATTTATCTTCAGAGTATCTCGCGCTAAAATTCAAGTACGTGAGTCTACTTTATTGATCTTACCTTACCTTATAAGTTCAAGAGCTAACAATACTTTTTTAATTTTGCATGCAGCGTGAAAAAGAATAAGGAAATTTTGTGACACACATAAATGCCCTTGAGCCAAAACCTTGTTCAATTACAAGCCGTAAAAAGGCCTTTTATTTGCTTGCGTAAATAGTCGTAAATGCCCATAAAATTAAAGTTGGTACGAAAGACCGTTTAATGAATTCACTTCATTTCATTTGCATTGCACTCGATTTGTTAAGTCTGTAGGAAATAATTTCTTATAGTAAACAACATTAAAGCTTAGTGTATTGACTTTGCAATAAGTTAAATATGTATAGACAATTTTCATTTGAAAAAAAGCGCTAACAAGAAATAAATACAATATATTGAGGTTATTGTTAAAAAACATGCTTTAGTATCATATATTCTTTGATATGATTTTACTTTTTTTTTAATATAATGTAAATTTCTAGTTTTTTATAAAATGCATTGAAAGAATTCTCTTAAAATTTGTCCAATCATATTTTTAAGGAAAAGTAATTTAAGTTTTTATTAAATTTTTTTATTAATCGAATCCGATTTATACTTTTTGCCATGTTAAATTATTTTGATAAAATCACTTCAGGACTCAACCTTTGACTTAAAAAAAATTAATTTAAGTCAAAGGTAACTAAAATTAATTTATGAATATCTTAAGAATTTTATTAAAGAATTTTTATCCAAAAAGGATTGTTGTAAACTCCTTTCGATTTGAACGATTTCAGTGATAAGGCAAAATATTTTAAAACGTAATGTTTGCGATATAAAACTAATTGCTTTCCAACTGGCACAATATTTTAAGGACACTAAATTTTTATACATACATATTATATACATATGTATATAAAAGTTTAATGCAGTTAATTAAAAAAAGTGTTTTTTTCCATCAGATTGTCATCTTACAAAGGGACGTTCCTTCTTCGCTGTTCTTAAAACGACGTAAATATGTAAAGCGCCTTCAAGCTGAGCGTTTTCAGAACTTTTGAACGAGTTTTGAATACAAGGCTCTATTCTGTGTTTATTACGAAAAATCGTACTTTTTTCTGCTTTTTCTTAAAATCAGGAATAGTGGACTTTCCAGTTAATAAGATAGGTGCTTTTAAGGGTTCCGTATACCTCAAAAGGAAAAAAGGAACCCCTATAGGATCACTTCGTTGTCCGTCTGTCTGTCTGTCAAGACCCTTTTTTCTCCGGAACGCGTGGAGGTATTTAGTTGAAATTAATATCAAATACTCAGGTCTGCAATCTCTTGGAGCTGTGAAAAAATCAAACTTCTAAGTCAACACAATTAAAAGATACGGCCATTTATGCCGCATATTTTGACACTCGCAAGGTAATCAAAACCTATAGGGTACTTCCCGTTGACCTAGAATCATGAAATTTGGCAAGAAACAAAGTTTTATAGCACAAGTAAAGGGAAAAATCCGATGTAACTACAAATTTAGTAGTTACATTTAAAAAAATAATTTTTTTATGGAATCTTCGAATCCGAATCAGTTTTTTTTTTCTCCAAGATCCTCGCACTTTTGGTTAGAGAGGGCAGGGCAGGGCGTTCAGATTATCTAGGTCTCGGACTATCGAGCTCCTGTTGTAGCTTAAAAAGAACCAACAAAATACATTTGACCACCCCGTCCTGCTCACAATATGTTACCCCGTTTTGTTAGTAATTAAGAAGTTCATGACCGCTGGTTAATTGCTAACAAAAAATCTATTGAGTCTGGGCTCGTTTGATTTAACTTGACTCAATTGAAATGGAACACCTCTAATGTTAGGAGTTACAGGTCAAGCTAAAGAATGTGTGTTAAAACCAATTGCATTTGATTGAAGCTCTTAAAAAAATCCTCATATATCAAATTTAATAAAACGAACATAAATTAAATATTAATTGTTCTGTATTGAATCAATTAAGTTCTTGTTTATATACATACAGCCTTGTTCAAAAGTATTAGGCACCCTCGAATATCGGTAGGTAGACGAAATTGACATGAGTTCTAGGAAAATTTAAGATACCTGGTGTTCGATCGTAACGACGCCGTTTTATTACTTGGGTTTCCCGGTTGTAAAGTACCGTTAACTATAAAAAATTAAGTTTTTCTTAATTTTTTGCTCATTTATGTAACTGAGTTCTATCCGACAAGTTGTTATTAAAAGACGGTTTGAGGTGATTTCGGTAAAGCGGTTATGATTATTCTGTTTAGAAGTGTTGACGGTTTTAAAATGCCCAAAGTGAAGGAACTAAGCGAGTCTTTGAGGGCTGAAATAGTGGTTTTGGATGCTAAAGGTGTTAGCCAAAGTGCAATTGCGAAAAAATTAAAGTGTTCACGCTATGCAGTGCAAACAACCCTCAAAAGGTAAAAGGAGTCTAAGTCCTTTAAAAACAAGCCGAGAGGTGGAAGAAAGCGTGCTACAACGTCAAGGCAGGATGGATTTTTAACTTTAATGTCACTTCAAGATGGGAAAAAAACATCAAAAGATCTCGTTAATGATCTGCAGGAAGAAACGGGAGCCAGTTGTTCGGCTGCAACGATAAGAAGACTCCTTCTAGAGTCAGGACATCGAGGTTGTAAGGCCAGAAAGAAGCCATGGCTTTCTCAGCAAAATAAAGAAAACCGACTTAGCCGGGCAAAAGAATACAAAAATTGGAAAGTCGAGAATTGGGCAGAAGTCGTATGATCCGACGAAACAAATATTGAGATAAATCTGCAAGCTGTTCTTCTTTACTTTTATAAAAATATTCAATAAACTGAGCCTCCCAGTTTACAAAAAGAAATAAATTTTAATTGTGCTATTTTTTCCTTCAAAATACAGATCTTCGGTCAACCTGGGGCAAAATTCGTGCGCCGAAGGACAGGGAAAGCATATCGCGCGGATAGTATTGTTCCTACAGTAAAGCATGGTGGTGGAAGTCTAATGATCTGGGCCTGTATGGCTACATTCGGAGTCGGAAAACCTTTCGTCGGCGAAGGAAGGATAAATTCTAAAAAATATACAACTATGCTGGAAGACATTTTGGAACCGCCAATAGCCAAAATTTTTAGCGGAGTACCCAACGAGTACATCTGCCAACAAGATAATGCTTCTTGGCATACGGCTAAGAAAAATCGAGAGTGGTTGTCTAAAAAACTGATTAGGGTAATTGATTGGCCATCACAGTCTCCAGACTTGTCGCCAATTGAGCATCTTTGGCCCATATTAAAAGCAAGAGTCCAAAAATGCAATTACACTTCAATTTCGTCCCTGCGCCAGGCTATTTTCGAAAAATGGGAAAAAATATCTCCATATGTTTGTGCCGCTCTAGTTAACACTATGCCGAAAAGGGTAGCAGCAGTCATAAAAGCAAACGAAGGAAGTACAAAATATTAATAATAGCAATACAGTGCAATGCTCTTTAAGAATATACATGTATTTTTATTCAAACATTTTTCATATGGCTCCTTTTAAAAAATATTGGGGGTGCCTAATACTTTTGAACAAGGCTGTAGGTACATCTTTTGCACACTAGACTAATAATTTTATACAACTTTGAAGTAAACGTGAGACAAACAGAAGAGTCAATTAGTAAAAACAGTGGAACAGAAAACATTTTTGCTTTTAATATTGTGAAAGTATAGATCTTAACATGTTCAACCTCCCGGTCTTCTAAAACAAAGATTGTTTTTTTGATGATATTGTTTTAGTTACTATACAATTCTTCCTGCAATGTACATACATGCATATCTGAACAAACATTCTAAATAAATTAAATGAGCATTCAGATTCCGCATGTGTATGTGAGGCAGAGTAAACTCACTTTGTGGAGCTATCTGTTGAAACAGCTGTACCTTAAATTTCAAAGAATAATTATTCAATTGTGGTTTTGTTCGAATATGTTTGTTCAATGATGTCAGTAAAAAGATGTATAGAGCAACCTTGTCTGTCCTATTTATTATTGGTAGATAACAATAATAATAATAATTGGGTACAGTATTCAAATTTTATGTTTTTTAGGTTTCTTAAAAATTATGATTTTTTTTAGATTAGATAAGCGTTACATTTTTAAAACAAAAGACGGTAGAACAATGATTATATACTAATTAACACATTAAACACCTTACTATTGTATACTAATAGCTGTGTTCCATTGGGCTGTGTAAAATACTCCCAAGTACTTCTGGCTACGCTGAACTACTCTAGCTATAGTTGGCGAGCAGAAGTTCTGAGTAGTTACGCCACATTTTCCCGCCAGGTGGATGGTGGTTTTTGTACTAGGTTTGCATGGAAATGAAAGCTTTTCCTCATTTTTCGTTGCAGCTTTAGCTATTCTGGAGTAATCACAAGGATTCAAATAATAAAATTTAAGTAGTTTAGGCAGCAAAACATATTTATATATAAATATTTCCATTTTAATAAATAAGGCACAATCAAAGCAACTAATATAATACGATGAAATGTCAAAATTTGAATTTATATTTTACTCCTGACGATCAAAGTAGCGTTCCATTGAGAAAGTACTCGGGAGTACTTTACACAGCCCAATGGAACACAGCTAATAACAACTTAATATATTTACCGATGCATTTCAAATCAAAACTTACTTAGAAACATAATGAATAACGTTCAATAGAAATACAAAATATTGATACCTCGGAAACAATCAATTAATCATGCTTCTCACCAAAACGAGATTTCTCGTTTCCAGTCACCATAGCAAATGTGAAAAATGAAAACGAGAAATCTCGTTCCCGAGCTTTAATATGTTAAATTGAGGACAATGTAAGTAATATTTATTACATGAATGAATTACTGGGAATTAGAATTAAACTGATCGTCGGTAATTTTTAGACTTATAAACAAAACGAAAAAAAAAACTCCGGCCAAGTGCAAGTCGAACTCGCGCACCGAGGATTCCGTAAAAAATAATTTTGTTTTGTGATGCAACTATGTACAAGTTTACGGTTTTCGGTTTTTCCCTTTATAGTACTTGTGCTATAAGACAATGCTTCGTGCCAAATTTCATGATTCCAGATCAACGCAAGTAAAAGTGTCAAAATATGCGGCATGAACGATCGTATCTTTTGATTGCGTTGCGTTGACTTAGGAGTTTGATTTTTTCGCTCCAAGAGATTGCAGACCTGAATATTTGATATTAATTTCAACTTGATACCTCCACGCGCTCCTAAAAAAAAGGGTCTTGACAGACAGACAGACGGACAACAAAGTGATCCTATTAGGGTTCCTTTTTTCCTTTTGAGGTACGGAACCCTAAAAATAACTAAATTTATAATAACACATCCTACTTAGTTTTAGTTACCTATACGTCCCAAAATTCTGAATAGCTTTTTTGGACCCACGATTTCATATTATAACCGTTTCTTTTGGCTTCACCGTAGCAAAGTAAGAAATAAAAATCCCGCATTTTGCAAAAAAATATACAAGTATTAACAGGCTGATCCCGGTTTTATACTTTTCTTAATTTAGGTATTCATTATATCAAATCAACTGATTAAGCCTAACAAATAATTATTTTATACTGAAGAAATTCCTGAATGATTAATTAAAAAATTCAAAACATGTTTACCATTCTCTCTCTAATGCATAAAAGGCTAAAATGGTTCATAAACAATAAGTAATTATTTTTTAACATCTCGATGCATAATATTTAAAATCTCTATAGATATAGGTACTCTAAAAAAACGTTTAAAATTTTTCTTAATTTCAGGTATTGTATGATAATAATGTGCAAGCAGACAAGGGAGTAGAGCTTAAGCCCACCCAAGTGAAGGACCAACCTAAAGTTGAGTGGAAATGCGAGGACGGGTCATTTTATACCTTAGTAATGACCGATCCCGATGCACCTAGCCGAGAAAATCCAAAATTTAGAGAATGGCATCATTGGCTAGTTGGTAATATTCCCTGCAACGATGTTAACAAAGGGGATGTTCTTTCAGCATATGTTGGTTCTGGTCCACCCAAAGACACAGGACTCCATCGGTATGTTTTTCTTGTCTACAAGCAACCAGAAATTTTATCTTTTGATGAACCAAAGTTAACAAATACTAGTGGAGAGAATCGTGCTAAATTTTCTGTTCGAAAATTTGCGGAAAAGTACAAACTTGGAGATCCAATCGCTGGGAATTTCTTTCAGGCACAGTGGGACGACTATGTGCCTAAACTTTATGCTCAACTAGGAGTGAAATAGACAAGGCAATGCACCGTGAAGCACAAATTTCTTCTTTCAGCATAAGTTTCTCATAGGCACCGTTAAATGTCATACTATGATTTTTAAAATAAAACCTTTCGCACTATTCGTAGTCGTTTGATCTTTGAATTAACGCTAGTTGCCGCCGATCGGTAATGATCTGCGGTGATTGCCGGTTGTAACCGGTTTTTAGCATCTTTTTTTTCTTACCTTAATTTCCACCTTTCATTCCGAGCGAGTCTAGAAGACATTTCTGTTTATGCGCATCTATTGACACAATAGCTCCAGACAGGTGTTATTTCATTTTAAATTGCCAATATAAGCTAGATCGCTTTGCACTTCATGTAAGTTATTATTTGAGATAAGACAGAGTAGAAAAGAAATACAAAATAATGGAAATAATTACCTGGGCGTTCGTGCTGTTGGCGCTTGTTTCTAGAGCGGCCGTGGAATCTACAGACGTATCTTCTGAGTTTAAGAAAAACGAAATTGTCCCCGATATTTTAGACAAGGCCCCAAAAAACCTTGTTGAGGTGATTGATTAATTTATATTTTAATTAAATTAAAAGATTTAAATGGTACGATATTGTATGTCGCGGTATCCATCGAATACCAGAATCTTGTTTGTGTATCTCTTACAGTTGCATAATCTACGTCGTGACATAACTAAATTAAATAATTGTTTTGCTTGACTGGAAATTTTACGATCTGGCGGTTTCTAAATTACGCTCTGCCCGTAATAAAATTTTTTGAATGATACATTAGTGAAAAGCTTTCATTTAATGTCTTTGATCAGCTTTGATTTCTATTTAAAACTATAATATTATTGCAATAAACTTGTGTTTAGGTAACTTACCCTAGTGGAGTGAAAGTAAACTTAGGAAATGAACTGACCCCGACTGAAGTTAAGGACATTCCAAATGTCTTTTGGGAGGCTGATGAAAATGACCTGCATACAGTTTTGTTTGTCGATCTAGATGTTATTTCTAGAAAGGATCCAACAGAAAGGGAAGTTCGACATTGGCTTATTGTGAACGTTCCAGGAAATAAAGTTTCTGATGGACAAACTGTCTGTGAATACATTGGCTCAGGTCCTCCAAAAGGCACTGGATTTCATCGTTATGTCTTTTTGGTATTTAAACAGAAAGGATTTGTAACCGAGTCGGAATTTATTGATAAAACGTAAGAAAATGTTTTATTTAATTTCTAGAATTCAGAATTACTTTTGTTTCTTAGAACATTGAAAGGTCGTTTATCGACATCAACTAAGCAGTTAATTAACGATTATGGACTTGGAAATCCTATCGCTGGAAATTTCTTCCTGTCTCAGTACGATGATTATGTTCCAATTTTCCGAAAACAATTTACAGGACCAACACGTTAAATAACTGCTTAACATAGGCAAGCAGTGGAACTAGAAGTTGTTTGGTCTAAAATATATAATGCTGCTAACTTTTTCGTTTAAAATTGATGATATTAAATTTCAAACAAAATAATGTCTTAATCTGCTAAGTATAAATATAAGCTTCTCTTGTTCTTATTGAGATAAGAAAAAAAAAATTGATTAGTCAGTAATAATAATTTTGTGCTCTTTTGTAACTTATATTAATAATTAATAATACTAATAATAAAATCGATCGTTTGAAGTTATGTTCATTTTTACAAGCCGTACAATTTTTAATTTTGACTATACTAATGAAGAGAATTCAAAGAATGAAGCTCAAACTTTCTTAATACTGAAACTATACAATTAAAATTTTTGCAAAGATAAATTTAGAATTATGTTGCGATTACAGAAAAACTTACTTAATTCTAAAATTTTGAAAATATATGTAAGTCCTTAAAATTTAGCGAGCCCAAACAATTTTATAGGCACAAGTACAATTAAAAACTGTTGCATTAAAGGTAATTATACGACTTTCATAGGTCCTTTAAAATAAATCAGAGCTTGAATCCACTCGAATCGAATCGAAAAGAGTTTACAAAAGCACTTTTTGAAATGAAATTTCTTAATAAAGGATAGAAGTATATGTAAGTGTTAGAATTTTACCTAGTCCCAGGATCTAGGTATATGGTTAAATAGTTTGATAGACAAATACAATAGAATTATTTCGGCGTTATACATATGTACATATGTGGAAACAATTATTCATTCATATGTAGTAGGTTTCAAAATTTACTTGGGCTGTCTAAAATTCAATTCGTGTCATGCAAGGATTAAAGATTATGTGTCTGAGATGTTGATTTGATTTTAAAAGTAAACAAATTTATACCTTTTTTATTTTCTACTTTTCCTGCAAATTCTCTGCGGTTAGTTCTGGTTTTCAATACACGAATTCTATGTACTTTTATTTCATGATTTTTTTCGTATCAAATATGAGCAAAACGATATAGGTCATTATAAAAAGTAAGTATTGTAATTAAGCAACCTCTACTTCTATTATCCTCTAGCTTTTTAAAAAAATTTCAAATTTCATAATGGACTCAACTCAGAAAAATGGTAAGCTATATATATGTACATATATTGAGAAGTATTACTATGTATTAATAATAAACACAAATAAAAAGCTTGCCTGTCTACGGCGTTGCCCAGAATACCAATTATTTAGTTTACGCAGCAAAGCACTTATTTTTGTTCGAACTCACCGTGGCGCTATTCATCGTCATAGTTCGGTTAATTTACTTCAAATATTCATCCATTAAAAAATCGGAAGAAAATTCCCTCGGTAGTTAGTCTTTGTCCCTGTACAAAGTGGCTGAGCGATTTTCATAATGATTAAATATGAAGATTACATCCCTCCCATTAGGTAACCATAGAAAGAGCAGCAAGCGAGCGAAATTTTTGCGACGAACAAGCGATTTTTTTAACTCTGGTTTAATTTTATAGCATCGGAACAAAGTCTATAGTAACACAATTATTGGTCTGTTGCAATTGGAAGAAGGAACATTTATTAGAGATATCGATTTTCATGAATCTATATAAATCTTATTTTAAATTGACTTATATTTTTATTTATTTTTCGTTTATTTAATTGATTATTGTAGTTCAAGCGCTACTAAGTACTTAGATACAATCAGGATAACTTCAGAAGACTTTTGTTTTAGCAAAACTAAGCTTTTTTGAATATATCATATCAGATCAAATTTAACACTTTCCGATTCGTGCTTTACTTTGAATTAAAACTAATCAATTAAGAATTCAAAATTTAGTTACGATGAAGTATTCCTAATTATTTCAAGTAACTTAAAAATTCTCTAAACAATGAGAAATGTGCCTTTATTGATTTAATGGGATTCACTAATATCTAGACTAGAATTGAGTTTAATATATTCCTAAATTAACCTAAATTCATAACGAGTCACCGAAATTGAGTTTTTTTTTCAATTTAATTAATCACTAAGTACCTGGATGACCGAGCTTGCTCGGAAGAGTTAAAAAAAATACCTGGGCCACCGAAGCGAACATAATAAAATCAAACTTTGATCGGGAAATGATCAGAAGAATAAAATGCAATCAGTTTGTATTAGAGGCACACATTAAAATACAATTACTATACAATTTTAAGTAATATCCAAATTTAAATTTTCGGGGTTGTTTTGAAAATTGTCTTAAACGAGATCCACATTTAAAACAGTTGTGTTGTTTAGAACCTCTTTCCACACTATATTTCGAGTGTGACGTGGATTCTCATATGGTAATAATGCTTTTAAAGCACTTGGCCTCTTTACTCTGGAAAACGCCACATACAGCATACCATGCATAAAAACAGATGTTTTCAGGTCAACACCAACAAGTTCAAAAGTTTGACCTTGCGACTTGTGCACTGTAATAGCGAAAGCAGCTCTTATTGGAAATTGGTGTCGCTGTGACATACGTCGTAGTTGTTCCTCCAATCGTTTTTTTCTTGTCTCACTATCCTCAGAATTTCGTCGCAATTGATCACGTTCTCGTAAAGCTTCCAAATTAACCAAATGTTCTGACTGTATAACTTCAGACATTAACTGTATACATCTTTCCTTAGCGGCACGAATTGGGCGTGTCCAAGACGTAGATTGGTTTTCTTGATTCGAAATAGGATTATGTCGTACGTTATTTATAGCATTACTTTCATTAGCGGATCCAGATCTTGAATTTTCAGGTTGAGTAGTTTGAAAATTAAAACGTGGGCGTTTACGAGGCATTATAATATTTCCTACGAAGCACAATTACATTAATTACACCTCAAAAATGTGTCAATAATTCTGGCCAATTTGATTGTATATCGATAAAACACTGATGTTCTGTAAAAATACTATAATCAGACATTTTTCGATCAAATCTTTGACATGACGGTTAGAAACTACGCATAAAGTAGCGCCATAAAAAGGTACCTAAATCCGCAAATAAGAATACAAAAGAACAAAAAATAAAAACTAACAAAATCTTGCGGAATTCGAACGCGTGCTCTCTGGACTGGCAGACCTAAGGTCTAACCACTGGGCTATTGAAAAGACGGTTGGACAACTATATAAATATTGCTTATATAATAGTATAGGATAGGATAATTTGTTTAGCTATGGAGCCGTGTGGCCTATAATACTAAAAAACAAAAAATAAAAAATAAAAAATTAGAGAACTTTTCAGGATTCGAACCCGCGTCCTCCAGCGTGGCAGACCTACTCTCTACCCACTGAGCTATTCAGAAGTCGATTCCTGCGGTGAAATTAAAATTCATATTGCGCGGGCAAGTCAAGCTTATTGCTTTGTGCGTGAATACACGGAGAAAAAGATGTTTCCCAGAAATGAGACCTAGCTAGATCGATTTTTCGCCCCGGTAAATCCCTATATTGTAAATTTCATCGAAATCGTTAGAGCCGTTTTCGAGAACGTGATGGCAAATATATATATATATAAATATTGCTCGTATAATAGTATAGGATGTAACCAACCGTATTGCAACGTTCATGTCAACCACCGGTTCGGCTCCATAAGTTTTATTTTTTAAAGGAAAAAAAGGTGGCGCATATTCAATAAATAATTTCTATAAACAAATACCTACCTAATTTCCAAAATTTCTTCATATTGATTTCTACTGAAATGTATGAGCAAGTAGTAATAACATTTTTATAAATTTCTGCAAAATTATTTACGTGGTGAGAAATGCTCTTAACATAAATACTTTTACTGCAGGGAAAGTGGGAAAAAATGTTGGACGGATTAACGTTTAACTTGTGACTTTATAGTCTTTATGTTAATGCTTTTTAAGTTCGTTCTTTTTAAACTGATGCAAAAGATCTTCACGAGCAATTATGAGAAAAGTGAACATATTGAAAAGAAAAGCGAAATTCAAACACTGCCCCAGATTTTAAAATTACAAACTTATTGATTAATTGATGGCATGGTTTGGGTTTGGCGCATTAACCTTTAACTATGGACGTTCCATTTTTGTTACACTACTATGGACGTGCGGCCTCACAGACCGCTATCTTTACGGGCTGGTTTCTATCTTGATGAGTAAGTATTGTATCATTTTTTGTTTTTATCCCTTAGAAGAGTTACTAATTGTAAATAAAAAATGTAATTTTAATGAAAAATGTATTTATTTTAAACTAAATCTAACGATATAACAATCAAAGGTACTTTTCACGTACGAGAATCACAAACTGCACGCGGCCTGTGAGACCGCACGTCCATAGTTAAAGGTTAATTCAACTTAGCATTGGCATCACAATTGCTTAATTCGATTTAACCCATTTTTAATATTATATTATATATCGGAAATTATCTGATACGCTGTGAGAGGAGGCAAACTCAGATCCGGTTATTCTGAATCCCCACTTCACTACGTAAGTGTCTGTAACTTCTTCGAAAGTTGAAAAATCGACGGAATCTCCTATTCCACCAGACAATTTTGCGCCAGCGAAGTCGCATTGCACTTCGGCGAAGTTATTATTTGAGATAAGACTTAGCGCTCTCTTAGTACAAATACAAAATAATGGAAATAATTACCTGGGCGTTCGTGCTGTTGGCGCTAGTTTCTGGAGCGGCCCTGGAATCGACAGACGTATCTTCTACAATGGAGAGCAACGACATTGTCCCCGATATTATAGACGAGGCCCCAAAAGATCTTGTTGAGGTGATTGATTAATTCTGCTTAAATTCAATAAAAAAATATAAATGGTGGAATATAGTGTGTCGCGGTATCCACCATATACCAGCGTCTTGTTTGTGTATTTCATAGTTGCATAATCTAAATCGTGACATAACTAAATTAAATGATTGTTTTGCCTGACTGGAAATTTTATATCTGACGGTTTCAAAATTGCGCTCTGACCGTAATAAAATTATTTGAATGATACATTAGTGAAAAGCTTTCATTTAATGTTTTTGATCAGTTTTGATTGCTATTTAAATTTACTATTTCAATAAACTTGTGCTTAGATAACTTACTCTAGTGGAGCGAAAGTAAACTTAGGAAATGAACTGACCCCGACTGAAGTCAAGGACATTCCACATGTCTTTTGGGAGGCTGATGAAAATGAACTTTATACACTTTTGTTGACCGATCCAGATGCTCCTTCCAGAAAAGAACCAAAATACAGAGAAGTTCGACATTGGCTTGTTGTGAATATTCCAGGAAATAAAATTTCTGATGGACAAACTGTCTATGAGTACATCGGCTCAGGTCCTCCAAAAGACACTGGACTTCATCGTTATGTTTATTTGGTATTTAAACAATTGGGACGAGTTTTGACAAAAACTTTCGTTGATAAAAAGTAAGAAAATATTTTATTTTATTTCTATTTTTTTTTTTTGTCTATCTATTTCCTAGAACACGAAATGGTCGTTTATCGACATCAACTAGGGAATTAATCAGCGATTATGGACTTGGAAATCCAATAGCTGGAAACTTTTATCAGGCTCAGTACGATGATTATGTTCCAATTTTACATGAACAACTTGGAGGAGCAACACCACAATAAATAACTACTTAGCATAGGCAAGCAGTGGAGCTAGAAATAATTTGTATTATTTTTGTAAAAAAATTTTTTGGCTTATAATATATAATGCTATTAACTTTTCCTTATCTTATCAATTGACCTCAAATTTTGGACGCATACTTATCTAAATTGGATAAGGCTTTTGTTATTTTTATTCAGATAAGAAAAAAGATGTGATTACTCGGTGTAAAATTTTGTACATACTTTTGTACTTTTGTTGTGAAATTTTTTGATACATACCAATCATTTGACTAATATTTATGTTCATTACTGAAAAGCGTACAATTTTTAGTTGACTATACCTTACAGGAAAGTTATTTGAACTTAAACCCAAAACCCAAAATTATTCTATTAACTTATTTAATTCCCAATTTTCGCGAATAAGTCCCCAAAGTGAAGGCTACCGAGTAATTTTATAGGCACAAGTCCAAATAATTTTTAGAATGTTTTCTTATATTCAGAAAAGATTAATTAGATTAATTAGTCCATTGATGTTTTTTATTCTATAGACAGCGCCTCAGCTAAATTGGTCATTTAAAATACTACCGGGGTGCTTTTGATAGATAAACTAGTGGATACCTAAACTTAATGAGTGATAATTAAATAAAATTATTATTTTGCCTGGCTGTGGGAATCTTATATTCATCGTGGAGGTTTCTAATTTATTCTCTACCCATAATAAAATTAATTAAATATCTTACAATTGTGAAAAGCTTTCATGTAATGACTTTAATCAGTTTTTCTAATAAATTCGTACTTAGGTAACTTATTGTGTGTGTAATCCTTCTTTTTTGTACTATCGATAAACAAGGGTAATCATTCATTACTTTATGAAATAACTAACTCTACAAAAGATATCCAACCATTTTTTAACCTTAACGCAAAATTAAGTAGGTGTTTTTGGGTTTTTTCTTGAATAATAAATTTAATATGATCCCACAAATACCATTAAGAGTTCTCACAAATCGCCATTGAATCGGCCGGCCGGCAGCGCTTCCTTTTATTTGAACATTACAAACGATAAGCTTTTGCTTTTAACATTCAAAATAATCAATAAAACTCAACTGTTTTAAATAACGATTTTAATTGAATATAAATAAATACATGAATATAATATGCTTGTGATTCAGGCTTATAAATTAAAAAATTAGGCAGTTTCTTATTAGCGAGAAATTCTTCTCCTTGGCTCATGAGGCGTAAATAGGTTTTGTTCTTTTAGTTGTTTTATTCTGTTAAAAAAATGTGATAAATCCTTTCTACATAATTGAGCATAAGTTTTATCTAACCTTTTTTCCACAATTGAAAGTCTTGGTACTAAGTGGCAAGTAGACTGCCTATATGAACAAATAATTTTATTAATTTAATATGACAAACAAACCAAGCCAAACAACAACCTACTTGTATATGACTTTCTGTCGATCTGCCCATGGCCAAGATTGCTCCAAAACTTGCATCTGTAATTAAACTTGTACGTATAAATAAAAATTTGATTTTAAAAGTAAACAAATTTATACCTTTTGTATTTTCTCCTTTTTCAGCAAATCCTCTTCAGTTGGTTCTGGTGTTGCAGACTCAGATTTTATTTGCAGTTCTGGAATTTGTTCATACGAATTATTTGTATCTTCTTCAGAAATTGATTCCGATTCAGATTGCTCCATGTCGTATTGATTGCAATCAAAATCTAAACAATCTTCTTCTGATAAGGGATCTTCATCACTCTGAGTTTCCTGTTCCCTTGAGTTTGTTTCTATTTTTTCGATGTCATTTTCATTGCATTGTTCCTCTCGTTCTGGGGAAAGAAATCTGTCGAATGTTCTGGAAGCAGCTTGCAAAGTATTCTGAAGCAAAATGGGTATTTCAGCAATTTCCGATAGTTTCCTCTGCATTTCCCTTATGCGTTTCTCGATGTTGGCTTAAAGGTACATTATAAAATTTAAAGATATATTCTTAATTTAATTATTTTTTTCTTTATTATTATTGAAATATTTAACAAGTTTCTTCATCAATAATAAAGTTTATTTTTAAAAACATATTAGTTTTAATTAATTTTAATACAATACATAATTAATACGAAAAGGTCCAATTCTAATCAGTACTTAAAATTCTATGACAAATATTCACACGATTATTTTTACTTTCATCTTTGGGTTAGTTATGCCAATCTATTATAAGAGTAGAGTAATTTGTTAAAAAAATTAAAATATATACAACATATCTTTTAAATTTCAGGTAATAGAAGCGATTTGTTTTTATTAAATTTAATTCTCTTTTGGGGCTCCCGGTAATGCAAGTAACATATCTTCAAGGTGCTTTTGTCTTATCTCAGGTTTATCTTCAAATTCCTTAAAAAAGCGTTTAATATTGCGAATAATTCTGTGATGTGGAAGCTCCTGAAGAGTTAAACATAAGCAAAATGTTAAAATAAACATTGTTCGTTATATAAAAAAACAATTAATTAAGCAACCTCTCCTTCTATATCCTCTGGTTTCGGGGGTGGAGGATTTTCGCACATTATGGGATGCCAAAATCTTTTGTCTAATAACGGGGTAGGATTGAACTCTAAAAACAAAACAAACATTTAATATTCTCACTTTAAACTTTATGACTACAATTTAATGAGCAAACAACAATGTGAGCAAGTTTAGTTTAGTGATAGCAAAAATGTGCGAACAATAAAAATTATTTGCCTACCTTTTGGAGGCTCTGGGGGCTTTAAGACAGGTATTCGCAGATTTATGATCTTTTCTTCGACCTCATGTTTGTTTTCAACAATTTCATCCTCTTCCATGCTATATATAGAAAAGTTTCAATTAGCAACTTAAATGTAAATAATAATAGTCATTAATTACCCTTTTGCAACGAGATCTAATTCAAGATCGGATGATTGTATCATTTCTTGGGCTTGAGCCAGTGTAAGATTAGTTGCGTCTACTCCATTTATTTGAAGAATTATATCTCCAAGGCAAATTCCTCCTTTTTCTGCCCAACTCTCTTCCGTCACCTTTAAATAATGTTTTAAATATAATTGTTAATTATTTTAATTTAAGGTAAAATTCCATGTTAACAAAAAGTTAAAAGAAATATTTTTTTCAAAATAAGAATATGTAGTCCTGAGAAAAATTCAAAATTTGTGAAGTTATCGAATTTATAGAAGACATGGATAAAAGTTTGCGTAATCGTTTTCATATTAGAATCATATTATGCATTATTCGATTTGAAGAACTTCTGCATTAATATTTTGATTTTTGTACCATTAAAATATTTTTAACTTTTTTGGAAGACTTTAAATTCGTAACTTTCCGGTTCAGTGGAAGACTCAAAATATATATGAATATAAATTATTTTTAAAATTACTAATTTTAGAATAAGGATTTACAAAATTTAATTTACGCACTCTCGTTTCCTACTATAATCAGAACAGCGTCTATACTAACGCAATATCTACTCGATTTGTTGCAATTGGAAAAACATTGATTTGAATGTATTAATTTTCGTAAGTGCATAATTTTAAACTGAATAGTATAAATAAAACAATTCATGTTAGTTTTCTTACGGCTGACTCAATGACCGACCTTTACAACCATATTAAACTGAATAATCGAAAAACAAGTTATTAAAATGTTTCTTTACCAGAATTGTATGAAACAGAGACCTTTAATCAATTTTGGTATGATACATATTTTTGCTAAATTTATAATAACAGATCACATGTTCTTAAACTCAATTTCTTACTTTTGGCAAGTGTGCGCAATTTTTACTTGAAATTCAGTTTTTAAATTTTTTTCCATTTCAATGTTATTTTAAATTTACTTATATCTTTATTTTGTTATGTTTTAGGTAATTTTGTTGTTTATTAACAGCGACTTCGCATGAAAAAAACCACAATTATCATATTATTAGGACGTTTAAATTGGAGTCGTCAATACACAGATCACTTATGTAAGTAAAAATGATATTGGATGTATTTGTAGAATCGTAATATACAATATAATTTGAAACTTCGAGTCCTTCCTCGATTAAAAAAAATCTAAATTTCAAACGACATATTAATTCTTAATTCGTTTATTTAAATTAGCTCTATAGTTCAAACGCTACTATGCTAAGATATAATTTCGGTTACCTTAAAAGGCTTTTGTTTTGGCTATTCTCAAAGCCAGTTAAAGAAGGATTTGAGGGATTAATGTTAAAAGAGTGTCACAAACCTTTATGGTCTTAAGGTAAATTTTTGTTTAACTTTTCGTTCTTTTGAAAATGATCTTCACTTCACAAGCAATTATAGGAAACTGAACATATTGAAAATAAATTCTAAATTCAAACACTGCCCCAGATTTTAAAATTACAAACTTATTGGGCAAGACATGACATGGTTTTGGTTGGGCGCATTAATTCATTTCAGCGTTGGCACCACAATTGCTTAATTCAATTTAACCCATTTTTAATAATATCTCGGAAATTACCTGAAACACTGTGAGAGGCATATGAAATTCAGATCCGCCGGTTATTCTGAATCCCCACTTTGGGTCCCTCTTTGCTAAGTAATTGTCTGAATCTTCTTCGAAAGCTGGAAAATCGCCGGAATCTCCAATTCCACCAGACAATTTAGCGCCAACCACCGGAATATCGCATTCCTCATTTTTCCCTAAGGGCTCCTCAAGAATTTCTGGAATTTCTTGTAATTCCAAAACTTCCTTCATCTGTGGCATTTCCGGCATATTGCTATTTTTAAACCAAATTACACTTTATTTAATATTTTGATTTTATTCTCACAAACCGAAATGCGTTATGTAACACTATCTATAATTTAATTGATCTATTCACTTGTTAGGTACGTTACTATTTAATTTATTATTATTTCCACATGAATTCTAGCAAAAGAGGCAGTTTTTCTCCTAAAGGGCTAGACGTTTTTAGCGAACGATAACAATTATACGACTGATCTAGTTCTTGAGTTCAAAATACTTTGCGCCCTGTAACTTTTCTTAGAATCGCATCAATATAAAATCTTGTCCGCTAGCCTGCTTGCACTGATAGTGATCGTGATTACACCGAAACATTGATTGATAGGCTGTCCACATAGCAGAAATAAATTAAAACAATAAAAAGATTCTTTAAATAAAACTATGCTTATGTATCTCGTCGAGCATCGAAAGCACACTTTTACCGGCGACGTCTTCATTCTTGAAATCTAATTGGCTTTCTTATTTTGTTTTGCCGGGAGAATTACGCATTTCTGCTCTATATCTTGGGCTTGGCCCTTCTTTTTGATACCATCTAGTTTTGAACATTTTAATTGTCAGTGTATTCGGGTGGAAATAAAAATATACGATGATTCTGATGCCGTGCCAATTCGGATACGATTTTCTTAACTTTAGAACCGAGTGTACTTTTACTTTCATTAGCTTTTTTTTAAAGAGTCAGTTTCATTTCGAACCTGAACAAAAATATTTCATTTTCTATACATGAATTTCTCAGGTAATATCAAAATTTAAATATTTTCATTAATATCACTCTTATCTCGTGTCATTATTGCAAAACTTTGGAACAACTTGCCAATTGATTCTTAATCCGCGAAAACTTAGCGACAAATTAAAGAGAGCTGTAAAATGTTTGAACAATTTATTAATTGCATTACTATTTTATTCATACAATATACATCTTTTGTTTTTGAATCAATTCTATTATGCATTTCATTTATTTTCCCCTGTTTTAATTTTATTTAAATTTTCCTTTGTGTAATTTAAGTTAAGTTCATTTCTGAGAGTAAACTTTTGTATTTACTAGTTTTCTGAATAAATTAAATTAAATAAAAATAACGTTATGTACCTATTTTTAAATTTTATTAATTTTCCATTGAAAGTTTACTTTCTAACTACAGATCTAAAGTGATGTCATACTTTGTTCCGCGACGGAACAAATAAATTGAATTCATGAAAAATAAAAAAAAAAATATAATAAAAATTAGAATAAATAAAAATAAAAAATCAACAATGAATTAACAACGAGAGCATACCTGAGGCAGATCTTGAACCAGATCTTACCATGAATTCCAACGACGAAGATCCCTCAGCGAACTCCCTCGATGCATCAAATCATCAGTCATCACTATACATATCAGTTCAGTCACCTGCTTGCTCATACAGGTGCTGAAGACTGATTAGTCGGTACATGTTTCTGGCTACATTATCCGACTATTGAATGGTCCCTAAAATGATGAAAAATGAATTAAAATCACTGAATTAACAATAAAACAACACAAGAACAAAAATGCACAACACAGAAAGTGGACAAGTGATAAGGGGATTTGTATGTCCAAACAAATCCCCAGGTAGATACATAATGAATGAGCATACTGGGAGCATAACCAACCGGCATACCTTAATACATTTTTGAACGTAATTCCCGCTGAATACACTTGTGGAAAATTACTATAGCGCATAGATACTTACCACTGAGCCTCAAATAGGTTGCCGATTACACTATTAGCACTAAATCAGCACTAAATAGGCAAAAAAACACACTCGCGAACTGTCACTACGTGAAGGGCGTCACTTGTAAACAAACAATGTCCGCCTGACAAGCCTGTGGCAGCCTGGCGTTGTGACAGTTCCGGAGCACGTTTACGCCAACAACACAATGAAATTTAATTTATTAATAATATTAAATTTACATAACCTCACATAAAGGGTGAGAGCGAGAAAGAGTGATAACCATAAAAGAGGTAAAATCTGGAAATATTTCCAGAATCCACACAGTGTAGTGCCACGGTTAAGTTATGTGTTGCATAAAAGTTTCACGGGAAATACATAATCCGTGTCGAAAAATAAACTCAGATACGTTGCCAAAACGTACAAAATGTGATAATCTAATATTATTAAATTGTAATAAATACGAATTTTCAAGAATATCACAGCGGATGGTTAGTTGACATGTGGAGCGTAATAATTTGGACTCCACATAAAACATTAAAAACCTGACATATGGCAGCCCATGAATTCATTGGAATTGTCAACTATATAAGGCCTCTGCCGACAAAATGTGACACTTCTGTTTATTGGATTGTGATTTTTGGACGGACATCGAATTGGATTATTTTTCTTGGATTTGGACTTCGGCGATTAATTTTTTTGGACGTGCATTTTGGATTCAGGGTTAGGAGATAAGGAGGTGAATTTGAAGGTTATATGATCAATTTATTGATTGAAAAACCTTCATATATGCTTCCTTTGGGGTGCAGGAAATAGTGAATTTTTGAATTGTGAATTTTGTTTGTGAAAATTAATATTTTTTAGAAAATAAAGTGCAGTAAAACTAAGTGATAGTTTTATAATTTCAAAACACCTTGGCTTACAACTTAACATTGGTCCTTCGAGAGCCGGATTAATTGCTTAATTACTGCACTCTTCTAGAAAATATTAATTTAAAAATATATTTAAAAAATTAATTGGATTGGTAGCGTAATAAATAATTTGACGATATGCCGCCTAAATTAGAAACATTGCTAGTTTCACAAATTTCAGCTGTTGAGAAATTAGAAGCATTTTTCGACACAATTAAATTGGTTCCAGAAGACAAAAAAAATTCCGGTTTTTTGCAAACGACGAGCGATGAATTGAAAAGGCTGTGGGAAGATTTTGACCAACGAGATACACAGATTCGACAGCAAATAATTTTATCTAAAGTCGAGTGCGAAGAGCCATACATTGTGGATAAAACACACGCTAAAATTCAAGTAAAATACTTGCAAGAGTTAGGCGAAATTGTGGAAGCAATGATGGCTAAGACTCAAACAAAGGAAACGGTATCTCAGCCTGCATCAACAATTATTCATACTAGTCGTCCAGATTCTCATCTCCCAAAAATGCATATACCGAAATTTAACGGGGATTATAATGAGTGGCGCTCGTTCCACGACTATTTTACTTCGCTCGTGCACAATAATACGCAGCTAGAACCATTTAGGAAACTACATTACTTGAAAGAATGCTTAGTAGGTGAGGCTGCGAATTTAATAAAAAATATACCGGTAACTGACGGAAATTATGGCCCTGCTTGGGAAAGACTAGTCGAAAGATACGAAAATAGACGGCTATTAATAAATTCACAAATTAAAAGACTATTGGAGCAACCTAAATTACTAACAGAAACAAGCCAGGGACTTAAGTTAATGCTTGATACAACTTCAGGTTGTCTGGAACAATTGTTGCAATTAGGCGAACCCATTTATTCTTGGGACACGTTAATAATTTATATTTTAACACAAAAACTACCAATTCAAACCATTAAACGCTGGGAAGAAGAGTTGAAAGATACTACTGGCCCACCAAATGTCACTACATTTAAGCGATTTTTACAAACGCGATATCAAATTTTAGAATCCGTTGCAAACGCTACAGGCACAATAGCCAAATTAAACAAAAGTTCTCAAGGTGAGAAAAAATCGTCCAAAAATACGACCGAAGCCTACCACATATTGACAAATGCAAGGTGTCCTGCGTGCGAAAACAAACACTACGTAGGAAAATGTAGTAAGTTTTTAAAATTAAGCATCCCAGAACGGAAGCAAATTATTAAAGCATCAAAGAGATGCTTAAACTGCTTCTCTAGTAAACATAAGCACGCTGAATGTAAACACACTTGTTCAATATGCCATAAGAGCCATCATACTCTACTTCATTCGTCTGAAATTATGCCCGAATCAAGTCCTCGCATGAAGTCACATGCTTTGGAGCACAATAAAAATACTGCTTCAAGTATAACTAAATGTTCTGATTCAGAACCACAAAAGAAACCAGAAAATCAGAAAGATTGCAATGCTGCAGATCAAACTGAAAACTTTCTGGCTACCAATCAACATAATGCACTTTTATCGACTATAATGGTGAAAGTGCCGGACAAGTTTGGAAATTTAATGCCTTTGCGATGCCTGCTGGATCCCGGGTCCCAAACTTCGTTCATAACTAAAGAAGCTTGTAACAAATTACAAGTGAAAACAAATAATATATCTGTGCTTGTTAAGGGACTTAATACCAGTCACACAGCACATGCAACGAAGCAAGTAAAATTGCAATTATATTCACAGAATCGTGAACCGATTGTTGTTGCTGAATTGTTAATATTGGAAAAAATTACAGGTCTATTACCGCCCAACACCTTAAAGAAAAAGGGTTGGAAACATCTGCAAGGCATAAACTTAGCGGATCCCTCATATTGGCAACCAGGGCCAATACATATGTTGCTAGGAGCCGATATTTATGCCACTATAATTATGGAAGGAATTAAACGGGGAAATGAAAATGAGCCAATAGCAATTAATACGAAATTTGGCTGGATTATAATGGGGAGAAACGTTAATGCAATGCAGTCCGAAACTTCTTCGTTTAGTGTAACGACTGAGCCAGAAGAAAATTTAGATCAACGGCTTAGAAGTTTCTGGGAAATAGAGGAAATTCCTAATAAATCGCTTCTGACCAAGGACGAGCAAAGGTGTGAAGACTTTTATAAAGAAACTTATAAAAGACTATCAAATGGTCAATATGAAGTAAGATTACCATTTCGCGATGAAACTCCAGACTTAGGAATTTCCAGAGCGGTAGCATTACGACGTTTTTATGCGCTAGAAAAAAAAATTCAGCAATAACAAAGATTTCAAGGAAGAATATGCGAATTGCTTAAATGAATACCTTACCTTAGATCATATGGAGGAGGTAAATGCTCCAAGCGATGGCGAACAAAATTACTATATCCCCCACCATGCGGTGATGAAAGACAGCACGACAACAAAATTGAGAGTTGTCTTTGATGCATCGGCCATAAGCAGCAACGGAAAATCTCTAAATCAGCAACTTTTACCAGGACCCACGCTGCAGCCAAAACTCTTTGCGACCCTGTTAAAGTGGAGAAAATATAAAATTGGAATTAATGCAGACATTGAAAAAATGTACCGCATGGTCCTAATTAATCCTGATGATCGAACCTTCCAGCGCATATTATGGTATGACCCTGCAACTGAAAAAATAAAAGATTATAGACTGAAAACGGTGACATTCGGTACTTCACCAGCCCCTTACCTTGCAGTGCGAACTTTAATGCAATTAGCAGATGATTGCAGCATGCAATGGCCACTGGCGGCACAAGTGGTGAAATCATCGTTTTATGTAGATGATCTGCTCACGGGAGCAGATTCTGTTGAGGAGGCAAAAACGTTAAGAGATGAGCTCATAATGATGTTAAATTCTGGAGGGTTTAATTTAAGAAAATGGGCAAGCAATAATGTAAATGTAATAAGCGATTTGCCCGAAACACAAAGAGAACTTAAAGATGTTCTCAACATAACAGAGCATGAAACTATAAAAACGGTTGGCTTAAAGTGGCATCCAGGCTCTGACTTATTCTCTCTGGCTATTGCGAGTCCAAAGAGAGGTGAATGCACCAAACGAGCCATATTATCAGCCATAGCATCTCTTTATGACCCACTAGGCTGGATCGCACCAATAATAATTAATGCAAAAATATTAATGCAATCAATATGGATGGCTGGAACATCCTGGGATGAAAAAATACCGGAGTCCCTGCAAAAAATATGGGAAGAATTTGAAAATAATATAATTAACTTGCAATGTATTAAAATTCCTAGATGGGTAGGATGGACAATGCAAGCGAAAAGCGTTCATTTAGTTGGCTTCAGTGACGCATCAATTAAAGCTTACGCGGCAGTAATATATATACGTACTGAACTAGAGAATGGAGAGGTAATATCTACACTATTAACGTGCAAAACGAAAGTAGCACCTATCAAACCAATTACGCTACCTCGTTTGGAGCTAAATGGGGCCGTGCTACTTACAAGATTAATTAAAGCTACAGTAGAAGATATGGACTTACCGAACGCAAGTATCATAGTGTGGACAGACTCGATGATCACTCTTCAGTGGATTCAAAATTCCCCTACAAAATGGAAAACATATGTAGCTAATAGGGTTTCAGAAATTCAGGAAACTTTAACTCCAAGTTGCTGGAATCACGTAAGTTCCAAGGATAATCCGGCGGATCTAGCTACACGTGGATGTACACCTGAAGATATAAAAAATAATAAATTATGGTGGAATGGGCCACAGTGGTTACGGCTATCACAAAGTGAATGGCCTATACATACTTCAATACTGCCTCAAACTGAACTTGAAGCTAAAATAACGAAACCATACACTTGTGTCACTAATCTGGAAAACGAATTTTTTCGACGCTTTTCATCATTCGATCGGCTCATAAGAGTGATAGCACGAATGCTACGCTTCTATGATAAGGTCAGAAAAATCCACTCTAGTCAGAGTGAATGGCTAACCACGAATGAATTAAAAAAATCCGAAGTTATACTATTAAAACAAATACAAAGGCAAACGTTTCCGAGTGAATATACTCAACTCGAAAACAATCAACCTCTATCACCGAAAAGTAAGCTACTAAATTTAAATCCAATTTTAGGAGAAGACGGTTTAATTCGAGTTGGTGGAAGGCTTAGTGAAGCACTAATTTCATATTCGAGGAAACATCCAATTATTTTACCTAATGACCATCACATCACATCGCTAATAATTGAAAAAATTCATGCAGAAAACCTGCATAGTGGGCCAACACTAACACTGAACATAAGTAGGAATAAATATTGGATATTAAATGCAAAACGTTTAATTTCAAAACAAATAAATAAATGCGTAACATGCGTTCGTCATAAAAAGCAAGCTCGAAATCAACTTATGGGCAATCTTCCATCAGCTAGAGTCAACGTATCGAAACCCTTCACACATGTAGGGTTGGATTATGCTGGCCCTATCCTTATTAAAACATCGCCACATAAGACAACTCGGAAGTATAAGGGCTACATTTGTATTTTTGTGTGTATGGCTACTAAAGCTATACATTTAGAAGCCGTCTCCGACTTAACCGCACCGGCATTTATTGCTGCAATTAAAAGATTTGTTGCCAGAAGAGGGCTATGCTCCGACATTTATTCTGACTGCGGTACAAATTTCGTAGGCGGTAGAAATCATATGAATAAAGAATTAAAGCAAGCAATTAAAAATCAATCCAACGAAATCGGAAATTGCTTGGCTACAAAGGGTATATCTTGGCATTTTAACCCTCCTGCGTCGCCACATCATGGGGGACTATGGGAAGCAGGCGTGAAAGCGGTGAAATTTCATCTGCGAAAAACTCTGGGCAACACATCCTGTACCTACGAAGAATTATCGACGGTATTAACGCAGATCGAAGCATGCCTCAATTCACGACCGCTATGCCCCATAGAAAACAATGTTGAAGATTTGGAAGTGCTTACTCCAGCACATTTTTTAATAGGCCAGCCCATAAATGCGATACCGGAACCGGATAAGACCGACATGTTACCAACTCAACGGTGGAACTATGTACAATGTCTCACGCAAAATTTTTGGAAAAAATGGAAGGATGAGTATTTGCACAGACTCCAACAACGAGTAAAATGGTTGAAGGTTCAAGACAACCTTAACATCAATGATATTGTACTCATCAAAGATGAAAATATGCCACCCACTTGTTGGCCACTTGGGAGAATAGAAGAAGTCTATCCGGGAAAGGACGGTTTAGTTCGTGTGGCAAAAGTTCGTCTAAAGGACCACACCACACTTACAAGACCCATCACAAAAATATGTCGTCTCCCTGTAACTCAACAATAAAAAAATATATATAAAAAAAATATATATTGTGACGTCGTGTCATGTCGTGTTGTCCTAAGTGTTTTGCTTAATATTATTCTAAAGATTCCTTAATTCCAGATGGAAGCCTATCAGGACGACGTATTGAATTTGTTTGACGATGACTTTTACTGCCCTCCGATTGATGCTGATCTCATCGGCGAATTTGTGCAACCGAACACGGACATCCTAACCGGTCAACCACTCAAGGCAGACAGGTCTTCATCTGCAACAATTAGGACGTCGGAGACATCCAGCACAGACCAGCCAGCTAGAAATGACCAGTCGAGCACATTCTACGAACAGCCGAGTACCTCACGGGAGGCAACTACTACAGCGCAGCACCATAGTCGACAAAGGCTAGCCATTCAACCGTCATATGATAACATCATTATGCCTGTGACCATAAATGGAGCTAAGGAAACAAGACTAGACATACTGCGACCGTCCCGCACCCTTGCAGAAGTTCTAATGCGGATTGATAACGACGTACAACGATTCGTTACAAGGGAAGGCGAAAACATTTATATACCGAAAAGAGTATTAAAGCGACTGGATTTTAACAAAATCCAAAATAAAAGGGGACACTTCACGGTTAACCTGCCTAATAAATTTCAAGTTCGGCTCAATATCTCTAAGGATGGAAGCATGCAATTCCATCACCACCACAAAAGAGGGCTGAGAAACCTAATGAACCGGGTTGAACAAAGTGTTCAACGGGCGGGAGAATGTTCCGCGACGGAACAAATAAATTGAATTCATGAAAAATAAAAAAAAAAATATAATAAAAATTAGAATAAATAAAAATAAAAAATCAACAATGAATTAACAACGAGAGCATACCTGAGGCAGATCTTGAACCAGATCTTACCATGAATTCCAACGACGAAGATCCCTCAGCGAACTCCCTCGATGCATCAAATCATCAGTCATCACTATACATATCAGTTCAGTCACCTGCTTGCTCATACAGGTGCTGAAGACTGATTAGTCGGTACATGTTTCTGGCTACATTATCCGACTATTGAATGGTCCCTAAAATGATGAAAAATGAATTAAAATCACTGAATTAACAATAAAACAACACAAGAACAAAAATGCACAACACAGAAAGTGGACAAGTGATAAGGGGATTTGTATGTCCAAACAAATCCCCAGGTAGATACATAATGAATGAGCATACTGGGAGCATAACCAACCGGCATACCTTAATACATTTTTGAACGTAATTCCCGCTGAATACACTTGTGGAAAATTACTATAGCGCATAGATACTTACCACTGAGCCTCAAATAGGTTGCCGATTACACTATTAGCACTAAATCAGCACTAAATAGGCAAAAAAACACACTCGCGAACTGTCACTACGTGAAGGGCGTCACTTGTAAACAAACAATGTCCGCCTGACAAGCCTGTGGCAGCCTGGCGTTGTGACAGTTCCGGAGCACGTTTACGCCAACAACACAATGAAATTTAATTTATTAATAATATTAAATTTACATAACCTCACATAAGGGGTGAGAGCGAGAAAGAGTGATAACCATAAAAGAGGTAAAATCTGGAAATATTTCCAGAATCCACACAGTGTAGTGCCACGGTTAAGTTATGTGTTGCATAAAAGTTTCACGGGAAATACATAATCCGTGTCGAAAAATAAACTCAGATACGTTGCCAAAACGTACAAAATGTGATAATCTAATATTATTAAATTGTAATAAATACGAATTTTCAAGAATATCACAGCGGATGGTTAGTTGACATGTGGAGCGTAATAATTTGGATTCCACATAAAACATTAAAAACCTGACATATGGCAGCCCATGAATTCATTGGAATTGTCAACTATATAAGGCCTCTGCCGACAAAATGTGACACTTCTGTTTATTGGATTGTGATTTTTGGACGGACATCGAATTGGATTATTTTTCTTGGATTTGGACTTCGGCGATTAATTTTTTTGGACGTGCATTTTGGATTCAGGGTTAGGAGATAAGGAGGTGAATTTGAAGGTTATATGATCAATTTATTGATTGAAAAACCTTCATATATGCTTCCTTTGGGGTGCAGGAAATAGTGAATTTTTGAATTGTGAATTTTGTTTGTGAAAATTAATATTTTTTAGAAAATAAAGTGCAGTAAAACTAAGTGATAGTTTTATAATTTCAAAACACCTTGGCTTACAACTTAACATACTTTTTATTTTAAATTAAATACAATTTATCAAAATTACTCTTCAAAATTATACAACTATAGGAAGTTTCACATAAGGGATATCTACATAGAAGAACTATATGTTATTTATTACATAACTTTCTTTTAATTGATTGACAAAAAACCCAAAATATTTATAAATCTGGGTTTATCTGTTTTAACTTTATGGATAAAGAGTGGCGATTTCGTTTAGATTATTCTCTTTTTAATCTAATTTTGTGTTATTTAATAAAAGAGCCCTTATGTTTTTTGTTAATTGTATTACTTTTTAAACGACGAGTTTTTCTCAGCAGTTAGCGAATGATAATATTTAATTACAATAAATCGTATAAATTCTGAAAAAAATGTTTCACTCCATTTGGGATAGTATTGCTTTAAATTCTCTATAAAAGAAAAGGTGACTTCATTCCTTTGATGTTTTCAAAAGATTGTGCCTAAACTTATTAACGACATAATTAAATTAGAATATTCAATAATGCAGGTTCTTGTCAGTAAACTTAGCTCTTGCAATTTTATGCGTTTTATTTTCTTTTTTTTAAAGTTTGTACAAGAAAATGAATTCTATTCTCAATTGTACAATTTAATAAAGTAAAATGTTACAATTGGCCTCAACTATAATGGTCTTAGGGTGGCTTAAGATTCTTCGTTTAATTTCTTTAGGATTGATTAAGTTTCTGTCAAATCTTAACAAATATTAAGCGCAACTGTAATAATAAATGTTAACAACTGCTTTAAGTCATTTCAAAACGATCTGGGAAGTTGTGAATCTGAATTGGAAAAGGAAAAATATTTAAAAATAATAGAATTATCACTTTCGCCTTAATATTAAAGTTATGTCGCAATCGTCTTTTGTGTCGAGTAGACACATGCGTTAATAAAATTTTATAGTTAGCTTTAATATGATAACTATCCGTCCCGCAATGGCTACAGTAAAAGTGGAAAATCAATAGCATGTGATCAATTATCCGATGGGATAGTGTTCCAAGTATACCTATCAGATCAGAAGTAGTATATTTTTCTTGAATCCTCCTGCCCGAAAAATGTTTTTAACTAATCAATAAAAGTGGTTATATCGCGATTGCTCTTTCATGACACAACAGTTAAAGGTAAATGAAAAAAATCCACAAGTAGCCAATATATAAAAATCTATTGAGTCTTAACTTAAACCTAGTCGAATGCATATAAAAACGGAATACTAATTTTATTTTAATTTTAACTAGTGCTGAGTAAATTGTTGCTTTTCCCATCTTCTGGTTTCAGTGACGGCGTCATAGATCTTGTTTGTCCAGCACCTCTGAACGAAGTACCCTTCTTCTGGCCTAAAACTGATGTAGCAGCACGTCTTGATCGAATTTTTTCTTCCATTTTACTCGGAACCATATAACAATTTGATTCCCTATTTTAAGTAAAATTATTTTTATAATATATGAATTTGTTAAGAAATTTCATTATAATACTTGTAAACTGGTTTCTTTCTATCATTCCAAGGGAATACCCATTGAATTGGCTGTAAATAAATTTAAATTTAAATTGATGTATTTTCCCCTCTTAAAAACTGCTTACCTTGAAATCTCGTCGCCATGGTTTACCTATGCAAATAATTTAATAGTATTAGTTACAATTCTTTCAATGCTATTAATAAAATTCTAATAAAAAACTCACGTGGCTTAAACCAGAAGTCTACTGTGTATTCGTCATCGCTTTCTGCATCTTCATCCCTAAAATTGGTGTCTTAAGACTATAATTTTTAAGAATTAATTGTAAAACCAACCCTCTCACGTATAGTCGCAAATATCTTCCGGATTGCCGAAAAAGCAATTGAGCCTCTTTAAAGGTCAAATTTTCGGTAGGCACATCATTAATTTGAGTAATTACGTCTCCTAACCGAATTCCTGCTCTTCGGGCTAATCCAGTTTTTGATGCATTAATCACAGTCAACGGTTCGAATTGATCCACTCCGCCAGACACTTCTATGCCCCACAAGGAATCCACGAAGGACATAATCCTGCGATCTGTTTCAACTGAGTAGGTAATTCGCAACTGATACTCAACATTATCGAATGCATCCGAGGTATATTTCGGGCTGCTTATTTTTGTATAGATCATTCTGCCATCATGTATAAAAATTAATTACCAATCTATAATATTATATTTAAAAAATCAAATAAATTTTACCTGCTTTCAATATAAAAAACTCAGTTATCGTATACAACAAAAACAACCCGTTTGTCTAGAGGATAGAACTTCCTTTTAAACTAAGACTGCTATCAACCGCTAGTGATTGGAGTGCACTATTCGATCAAAATTCAATCAACTGATTAAATCGAATGGTGCTAGGTATTTATAAAAAAGTGCATCAATGCCATTGTTTTGGGGCCGTCCTTGGGCAATGAAATTGATCTTAAAAAAGAGACAACAATTGATTAAATATAAATTACATCAGTGACATTTTGAAGGGGTATAAAACCTTTTGAGAATAGTCTAACAATAATTATGCCATAAATTATTGGAATTTTTGATTGTTATTTAGCTTTACCAGGACCGTATTGCAGTTAGGGCGCTAATGAGGCTTTTTTTAATTAACCAGCAAACACTTTAGAACAATTTTCTAACTAAAAACCAAAAAAAAAAAAAAAACTGAAGATCATTATAGTATTCAACACGATTTATTAACAATACTATGCCTATTAACCTAATATTTTAATATAAAAGAGTTACACCTTCTGAAAAGCCAAATTTTCATAACTCAAAGTATATTATAAATTTTATTTGAGATTATTTTGTTTCATTGCCTTTGCTGTGATACTGAATTTCAATTGATATAAAGACCTTTGAAAAATAAAAAAACTATTATACATGTGATATGGAAAGAACACAAAGTTGAGATTTACGAGGGGCGTTTGAAAAGTTCGTAACCTAACGTACCTACATGATCATATATTTTTCAAATTATCCTCATTCTAAAGCCACATTATAAAATTTCATTCGTCATTACATATTTGCATTCGTTACGATTCCTCACGCGATCCCGATCCCCGTCCATTTTTGAAAATGGAAAAAATCGAGCATCGTGCAGTGATTTAGTACTTGAATAAGAAAGGTTTAACACCAAAAGAGAGTTATGAAAACATGTTAAAAACTTTAGGTGAACCAGCGCCTTCGTATGCTACCGTGAAAAAGTTGGTGGCGGAGTTCAAACGTGGTCTTGAGAGCGTTGAAGATGACCCACATTGAAAAAATTTGTGACATCATTTTATCTGATCGGAAATTTACTGTTAAGGAGATAGTGATGACACTATTGGCATCTTAACTGAATGAACGCATCACATAACCACCAACGAATTACACGTTTCCGAGGTGTCTGCACCATGGGTGCCTCGGCTGCTTTCAGTTGAACAAAAACGCGTTCGACTGATGACTTCCCGCGACATGCTTAGAGCTGTTTGAGGCTTATCCACAGGAATTTATTGGAAGATTTGTGACCGCGGATGAAACCTGGTTACATCACTATACTCCAGAGACAAAAGTACAGTCTAAACAGTGGAAAATACCAGGATCTCCTATTTAAAAAAAAAAGCAACAATGGTTTTATCCGCGTGGATTACTTAGGAAAAGGTGAAACTATAAACTCTGCTTACTATTGCAATCTATTGCGACGTTTAAGCAAATAAATTAAAGAAAAACGGCCTGGTTTGCTGAGAAGAAAAGTTTTTTTTCATCAAGATAATGCGCAATTTTACACATCAGTTGAATTGAAAGCATGGCAGAAATCTATCAGTATGGTTTTGAATTGTTACCCCACGCACCGTATTCACCTGATCTAGCTCCATCAGACTTTTATCTATTTCCAAAGCTTAAAACCCACTTAGTAGGTCAAAAATTTTCCAAAAATGAAGAGGTCGAAGCTGCTGTCGATGCATTTTTTAGGGGCTTAGATGAAGATTTTTTTAAAGCTGGTATAGAAGCGTTGCCAGGCCGATGGGAAATTAATATGTACTGAACTCAGAGGAGAATATGTTGAAAAATAAATAAATTAAAAAATTTTAGCTTTTCATTTTCTTGGTTAGGTACGAACTTTTCAAACGCCCCTGGTACCTACAATATTTGTATGAAAAAACTAGTATTTCGATTTTTAAAAAAATCTTTGTAATCTAAGTATATACTAAATGTACATACCAGGCAAATGCAAAATATAAAAGAATCAGGATTTCAAAGGCAGCCAGAGGAAGAGGTTGAATTTAACGTAGTCAACAAGACTGACAAATTTGAAGAGATTTTGATCAAAGTTTTTTTAGGGCAGGCAAGTATTGAAATCTAAACAATTGATCAAATGGATGAGGGTCTGCACTTTCTTTTGTAAATTTTTATAAGTCTATGATCTCTAACATGAATTGGTATCATGAATGAATGAAATCTACCTAAAGAGGAATGTTGAAGTTTCTAATATGTAATTCAGATACAGTAGGTTCTTTCCTAAACGATCCGAAGAATTGATTTGTACCTACAAAATAAATGTGTTGACGTAGCCCAGAGTAATAAAACAAAGGTTTTTGTTTTTATCCTTCTATTGAAAATTCAATTTTTTAAAGGTTTTGTGGTGCGGACCCCTAAGCTGCAGCCTAAATAGCCAAACTGTAAAAACGGCTCTGGTTTTGTTTAGTTGATGGGGAATTTTAAAATGCTCGTTGTAAACTCTGTAACCATTGCGAAATTGAAGGCCATGTTCAATGTTGTACTAAACTAAAGTATTATTTTGAGATCAAACAAATTTTACCTCATTACGAATACGATTTTGACATATTAAATGTTTTAATGCTTTTTTTATATAATTGATAAACTTTTTTTTATATATAATTTTATTTAATTCATTCTTTTTAGTCTTTCCTGTTTTCATGTGTATGAATAATTGTTTACTCATCCTTAAGACTATAGATATATTTTATGAAAAGAAAGTAAAAATTAAAATATTCATATAACAATATACCTATAATTCATAGAGATTATGTTCTTTAACTGAAACTCAAATATCGGCGAAATTGCGGCTAATATTTTGACTTTAACGGCTTCAAAGTTTTAAATTCGACAATATCAACATTTATGTTTTATCTGTCTACTAATTTTTGAATAGTTTGGGTTAATCTCGGAGTATGTATCTTTATCTACCACCGTGTTTATAAACTTCGAAGTGGTTTGACTTGAATTACAAGATTTTTTAAATTTTTGTTTTCCTAAGTTTAATATAGATTTGTCTACACTTAAAACAAGGTAAGGCTTAGGTATTATTTCATTTATTGTACATAATATATTATAATTATAACTATGGCTTCAAAACCATTAAAGAAATTTTCGCATATACCTTCTATTCGAATTTTGCAAAGCTGCCCATCTTTTATTTCTGGGCTCAAATTCTTCAACAGGAAGACAATAATCATATCCCATTTTTTCATAAAATAACTCTTGTCCAATAGTTGCCAAATAAATCGCTTTGGTTTGATGCCTGCTTCTACAGTAATCTTCAGCGCCTTCGACCATAATTCTTCCGAATCCTTGACGCCTAAATCTTTTACCCACCACCATTGACTCCATAAAGCAACAATTTTGCTTATTTGCTATTGGACTCAATTTGCAATGAGCTATGACTCTCTTCATATTTTCTGTAACTAATATTAGGCTAACTGGCAGGAAATCACTCGATGCCTCTAGAGATCGAAGTCTTGCAAAATCACTTCGTTCCCATTCAGAGTTAATTAGATCACAGCATTGTTGTGTCAGTTCAGGACAGTGATGTAAAGGTACGATATAAAAACTTTTAAAACTGATCTGAAATTAGGAAGAAAGTCAATGTTGTAGAGCAATTTGTTATTTTGATACCGCTGCTTTTTTAAATTATAATATAAATGTAACAAAGTCGCATATTATAATAAATATGTTTAAAATTTTATATCACTAATTTTTATGTTTTTCACATTGATTTTTACATTATTCAAGTAAAATAAATAGGATCATTTTAGTTCTAGGTGTAGATTATGAACTTTATTTTTTATTTTTATTTTTTATTTTATTTTTTTTTCTTCTTTTTTGTTATTGTACTTTATTTTTTCAATTATGCATGGCCTGTAGAAATTTTTTTGTAGGCAAATAAATAAAATAAAAAATAAAAAAATAAAAAATAGAAAACGTCAAACAATTGGATAAGATATAAGATCCTATTGTACATTAGCTAAAGCCTTTCTAAAGCTAAATGCACTAATTCAAGTATTTTTTAATAATAACTTTGTGTGGTGTTTGAGGTTTGAGTTTTAGAGAAAACTTATTTTTGAAAAGTTCTAGTTAGCAATTCAAAGAAAAATTAACTTTTATCACTTTACATTTCTTTATAAACATTTTAAGAACAGTCTTGGCACTAGTAAAAAAAAAACGATTCCCAACAGTTGTAATTTAACTTATCTAATCCTTACATGTTACATATCAGGCCCTAAAATTTATGAAATATGTATGTAATGAAATCTAGGTGCATAAATGAAAATTTAGCTAGACACAAAGTTCATATTATGATTGAACTAAAGTTAAAATTTAATCAGCGAATGCCATATAATACATAACCATTATAGTATACTTACCTTAAAAGGATCAAATTGAATTGAAACAAAAATAACCTAACAGAAAAAGTTTCAAAATTTAATTTAGCAGAAACAAATTACAGAAATAATCTTAAAATTATTAACTATTTTAAATCTCATAGCGGGGAAAGGTTTCTCAACCGCAGGTCATTGGGGTTGCTCTCTGAAATTATTAAAAAAAAGAAACATAGAATTAAAAATCTAATGAAATTTTAAATAGTAGATTTATCTCCTACGCTGCGAATATCTTCCTCTGCAGGAACTTTAGGCGGTCGAACTTCGATACCTCTTCTTGGTGTTCTTTCCAGATGATGAATTACTTTGTAAACCTCACTTTTTTCCAGATCAATTTTCTTTTCAGGCTTCTGATATTTTAAGAAATTAACTCTGGAATTAGCGCAAATTAAATAACGCAAATAATTTACCATAAGATTTAAATAAAATTACATTTATAAAATAAAAATAAATTCAAGAAAAAAGAAAAAAATTCAATACTTTACTTACTCATTTTGTTGATGATCAGTTAATTGGGTCAAGTTATATTCCCTAAAATTCTTCATTAAGTAGGTTCGATTGGTTTATTTATTTATTTTTTTTTTTTCAAACTATGTTACATACCTGAAATATACCCTCGATTTGTGTGCTTCACAAAACATGCGATTCCATTTTTCTATCTACAATAAAATAAAACAACAAATGTTAGACACCATGAAAATGCAAATAAAAACAGTATGAAATTAAAATGATGGATATTATAATTGATTATGATGTAAAGAATGAAAACGATCAGACTTGTGAAACACTGAAAACTATGAAAACCAAAGTTAGATGAAAAATGAATGGAATCGCAACCTCTCATCATAGCCTAGGTGTGGACTCTCATATGTGGACCTAAAGTGAAAATGGGGTTATCGATCGTGATCCAAAGTGCAAACTTATGATGCATAACAGAAAAAAAAATTTATATAAAGGGATAAATTATTACCCTAGGGTGGAGCCAACGATTAATTCGGCCTGCGAGCTAAGGACCTCAGCTATAAATTCGTCGTTAAAAGCATCTTTTGGTGTTCGCCACCTTCTACCGCCTGGCAAAATTAATGGTCTTTCTTGGGGTGTCAGGGGTCCGAAAGCCCTCGGAGGACGTCTGGGCCTTTTATCGCGAATTAAACGCTGCTCCAATTCTTCCCTTAGTTGTTCTTTTTGGTCCTGAATCGAGTGATTAATGATTAAGATGTGATGTTAATATTTGTTTAAAGTGTTTTCATTTCTCAAATTATTCTATGTCTATGTTATTTTCAAAGTGTTGTATGCCTTACTATTACTGAAAAGAAAACTTGCTCTATAGGAAATTGTGGAAAACTTAAAAAGGTATCTAGTTTTCCATAGCTACGGTAAGCATGTTGTTAGAAAATTTCTGGGTACATAGTATTCGAGGTTTCGGATTTCGAAAATGCTATAGAAATTTTAAAGTTGATAATAGCGGATCCAATATGAAGACCAAAATATATGAATTACACAAACTTTCATACAAAATCCTTAAAAGAGCTGCCTAACACTTGAATTTTCATATCCAAATTTCCCTTTTCAGATAGTTTTCAAAAAACGGATGCAAAAACTTAAAAACAGAAAATTAATTCATTTAACATTTTGATATATGTACATACAATACAATATACGTTTGCATTTTACATTTTTCGATTTTTAATGAATAGTTTACAGACAATTCTATTTAAACCGAAAAACAACATTTAAATAAAACGAAACAAGTGAAAGGTAATTTAAATATTTAACTGCAATCTCTTTCACTAAGCCATTTATTTAAATTATTATGTAATAATTAAATATTTCATATCATCAGCTATTAGACGTTATTGCTCAAATCTTACTGAAAATCCTTTTCTCTGTAAGTTTGTTTAAGAAAGAAAATACACCAATATAGAATAAATAAAAATTTGAACTAATTGCAAGGCTTAAGTTATTATAATATTCTGTATATAAAAAAGTTAGATGTGCTGTCGGAAAACTTTTGAAAATCCTATTGATATCTTATCGATTTTTGTCCCGGATTAGACCGACCTATTATTATATTTTAGCCTAAAGAAGTAGTTGTTATGGATATAATAATTTCAAACTTTTCAAAATTTTTTCAATAGCACATCGAACTGCCATCATTTATAGTAAAAATTTTACAAACCTTTTGTTTTTTATACTGCAGCTCTTCCTGCATCTTGCGCTGTTCGTCGTCCAAGATCGTCTCTTCTATCTCGATTGGTACAGGTTCAGGAGATCTTATTTGATCCGGTACTTCAGGTTTTGCAGACGTAATTTCCAAAATTTCTTTAATTTCTTCAATATCTTCATCAGTCTTAATATCGCCAACATCTTCAATGGGAGCTTCATCTTGTGCTTCTATTTTTGAAGAAGTAATAATAATATCAAAATAGTTTATATTCTGCCTGACTTACGAGATGAATCTTCTTTCGGAGCTTCTTCAACGGGTTTGCTGTCTGCTTTATTTGGTTGAGGTTGAGGTTGAGGTTGAAGCTTGAAAGTTGGTAGTAATTCAGTTAATTGTTTTGTTACTGCATCTAGGGTAGCTTGAATCGTTGATGGTAAGCTAGATAACGCAAGAAGCTGCTGTTGCACACTTTCAAGTTGCTTTTCAAGAAGTAGTTCTTCTTCAGTTTTCTCCACAGTTACTGTTTCAGATTGAATGACTACTTCTTCAGTTTGACTATCTTCTTTTACATCAGCCTCATTTTGGATTGTTTCAGCATCTGACTTTGATTCACCTTCTTCGTTACTTTTTGCCTCTTCAGTATCATTTTCCTCCATCGTCTTTTCTTCATCTTGTGGACATACTTTTGCATCATCAGTTTCTAGATTTGGGACTTCAGTATCGGTAAGTGGTGCTAAAGGTTCTTCGACCTTTGTTTCTTCGACTTTTTCAGGTTCCTTTGGTAGTTCGGGCTCAGGTTCATGTTTAGTTTCAGCCTAAAATTAAATTAATTAAATTATTTATATACGTAATTTAAGCTTTTTTTTATTACTTGTGGCTTTGGTACTAAAGCGGGGTCAGGCTTAACTTGCTTCACAATTCGTACTCTATAAGGTTCGCCTTTAATCTGCTCTTCGATTATATCCTGCTTGCTTTTAGGAATAGGGCGATCTGGTTTTTGAAGAAATGTTGTCCATTTTCGTTTTTCTTTTTCGATTTCTATTTTAGTTTTAACAGCCTCCTCATTTAAAGTGCGAAACACTTCACTGCTTTGACAAATACCAGCCTTAGGAAAAATCCTGTTGAAGTTAACACTGAATAAAATTTGTAATATTGAATAATTTTAAAATATTTAAAACTATATTTGATATATTACCCGATCACATTATGCTCTTTTAAAACTTCAGCTTCTCCTGACATCACTTCCGCAATAACTTCTTCTTCAGCTCTTTCCTCGTGAGTTTCACAACTTTCTTTGTATGTAACTTCAACAGTTGATGTTTCAGAATGTTCCTGGAATTGGCTAGAAACATTTTGAATTTCAGTCGTAATTTCTACAGATGATTCTTCTAATGCAGCAGCAGTTTTTTCCTCAGACTGGTTACATATTTCTTCGTTTTCGTTTTGTTCATCTTCCCTAAAATTTAAACTTTTTTAAAACAGCTTAAAAAAATGCAAATTTTACCTTATGACGCCCAAAAAGAAATTATTTCCACATTTGGATATCACATCATGTGCATCGTTATGGGTCATATTGCACGTTGGTTCGTCATTTATTCTTACTATAACATCCCCAACTCGCATACCTGCTTGATCTGCTAAACTTCCTTCTGTAACCTTTTTGGTTTAAAAACATTTATTTTTTAAATTACTTTCACATATACTTATTATCTAACAATTTGCAATAACAAAATCAATGTAACAATCATTTTCGAAATCTTGAATAATTATCATATCTTAATTTTTATGAAATAAGAAGATAATTCTCAGATTTAAGTCCAAATTTATACCTCAATTGGCTCTTTAGTTTTTGTAGTATTCTCTTATAAAAAAAGAATCAAAAAAATTTGAAGGAGTTGCAAATTTCACTTAGCACTCTGTAAGTTTTTTTAATCAAACCCTATGAAACTTACCAATATGTTTTTAACAATCCTTCACCCGTTTCAACTAATTCTGAATAATTTCTTCACTTTTTTTTTAGTCTCAAGTTTGAAATCATCAAAGTTTAAAAATTGGTTAATTTACTATTATAGTAATTACTGAAAGATCTGCAATAGTTGAATTTGGGTAGTTGAGATGAGGACTTATTATATATTAATTCATTTTTCCTCACAATTGAAGATTTGGGAACTCTCCATTTATTTATTTTTTTCAAGATAACGACTATACGTACATAGTCAATTTTAATATAACGTCTAAAAACTTTTAACAAAATATGGTACAAAATTCACGGAAGGGCTAAAATTTAATAAAAATAGTTTTCAAAAAACTTTTGAAATTATTTGTTAAATACGCATTCTATGTTCATTTATTTCTTATTTACTTCAAGTTCTATATAAATGATTAGAAAAATAAAATCAACAACAAAAGACGACACGAGAACGAAAAATTCGAAATAACACAAATACAATCGGCTGTAAATCAAAACTAACACACTTACTGAAAACCTTTTAAAATAAATTTGAAATCTAGGTTACAGACACTTCTAGATCAGTTCAAATATGCTAAGTTCTTTAAAGTTAGGCTCATATTTGAAATTAATTACATCATTAAATAGTGGCTATACTAAAATATCTTTAAAATAAAGCTAAAAATTACGAAGACAAAGAAATAATTTCAATTGAGGTTACATAATACTACAATGATTCGCCATGAGGCGCATATAATTTTTATACCAACATTTTTTCAAGATCACTTTTTTTTCCAAAATCATTATTATTATTTTATAATACCTTCACAACCGTAAGCGGAAGTTCAAAGTCTGTACCACCTATCAACCGGAAACCCCACGGGGCGCTTTCGAATCGGCACAATTTTAAATCTACCACCATCTTTTTGGTATGTATTACACTTCAAATTTAAAGAAAACTATATTTTATAATTAATGAGTTTCGATTTCGCGTGTAATAGTCTGGAGTAGAATAAACCTCCAATTTGATCTTACTAAGTAAAATCTAGCGATCAATGATCTGCACTGCACAGTTGACCGACAAATGAATCTAGGCTCCCACACTGCAAATAGATTCTGCGCTGCGAATGATCGGATTAATTGATTTTCATTTCGGATTCAAGCGATTTTGATCGTCGCGGCTAATTAAGTGGACTCTTATGTTCCGTGGTAGTGCGACGCCAGAAATACCTGAAATGTCAAGCGCATCTTTTGTCTGGCAAACATCGCGTAAATACAATTCATGTGGACACCGGAACTTGACGAAAACAACCAGAACAATTGCACGAGTATTTGACCTGCCGTCGATCAAATTTGATCCTCTGATTGCAGAAAAATCTTCAATTTACATTGTCTCGTTGTAGAGGGTTCAAGGAACCAAATTTTTTTTGAAAGTGAAACAAACTAAATAGCAATAATAACGATGTCCTAGTATTTAATAATAAATTAATTAATAGTATGACATTGAATTTCTATTAGAAACGTAAAATTCCATAATTCAATCGGCTATTTTAACCACTTTGAACGACAAAATTAATTGAAGTCAAAGGTAACTAAAATGAATTTGTGAGAGCTTTAGCAACTTTATTAACACATTCCTTGCCACGTGTACCGAAAACGGTACACAAATGTTAGCTCTTTCTCAGCAAATGCATTTTTACGTATAAAATCTCTCACAAGAGCTTTCTAGCAGAGAACGTGTTAAGGAATTGTTGTTGAAAAAAAGCTTTTGCAAGCTCTTTTCGATCCGATTGAATTTATAAAGAAGGAAGTAAATCGCCTAGAATCCTAAAAAATTTATTGTTTTTATGTATGTACGTATGTAGTCTAAACCAAAATCAATCCTAATATGTAGTTTTCTTTTACATTGTTAAATTAATTGTGTGAAAAATACCCAGCTTTATTTTCGGATTTATTTTTGGAATACAATTCTTAAAACCTCCGTATTACTTAAAAAAAAAAAAACCAAATCATTTCAAGTGTTGATTTCGCTATTTTTCCACTAAAATGTCTTAATCCCAGGTAACGTAAATTTGAATGTGATTAGAACTATTTGTTTAATAAAGTTAGTACATATTTAAAATTAGTGTGCTGCTTGGGTTGGTGTCACAATTTTTTTTCTTTCTATTTTACTACAATGCAATTTGCAACTAATATAGTAAATAGGTGGAAGATAATGGGTTTAGAAATTTGAATAAGTAAACCGTGTTAAAAAATTTAAAAAATATATATTTTTATAAGTTTGGAAAACTCTAGTTTACAAAATAAAATTTTCAATTTAATTTTCATCTTAATCTAGGCCAGCAGCAAAATTTTATCAATTTACAGCTTCTACAGCTTTTTTGGCAGCTTCATCCAAATCGGCTGCAGTTTGTATAGTCAGCCCCGAGTTGGTGAGTATTTTTCGAGCTTCAACGGCATTCGTTCCCTGCAAACGAACCACCAAAGGAACGGTCAATTTTAAAGTCTTCGACGCATTTACAATGCCCTTCGCAATAGTGACACAATTAACTATGCCTCCAAAAACATTGACCAATATCGCCTTCACATTCGTATCACTCAAGAGTATCTGGAAGGCTTTGAGGACTTGATCCTCCTTAACGTTACCACCCACATCTAGGAAATTTGCTGGATTGCCTCCGTTCAACTTTATGATGTCCATGGTAGCCATGGCCAAACCTGCGCCATTCACCAGGCACCCGATGTTCCCGTCCATCGCAATGTAATTGAGGTTGTATTTAGCAGCCTCAACTTCTCTGCTATCCAGCTCCGAAGAATCTTCCATTTCGAAAATCTTTTCCTGCCGAAATTGGGCATTGTCGTCAAAGTTGAGTTTGGCGTCTACCGAAATAACTTGTTTATCATCAGTTTCTGCAAGGGGATTTATCTCAATTTGGATCGCATCCACTTTCTGGAAGAGCTCCCACAACTTTTCGATTTCATTTGCTGCCTTTTCGACTAGTTCTCCTTTAAATTCGAGGAATTTGGCGATTTCAACGCTTTGATCTCTAGGGATGCCCTTCGTAATGCTAATGGGTATCGTCTTGATCTTTTCGGGGTTTTTCTCAGCGACAGCTTCAATGTCCATTCCTCCAGCAGGGGATGCTATGATAACTGGCCCATTGCTTTCTCTGTCCATTAAAATGCAAAGATATGTTTCGCGTATTATATTCACGCTTTTAGCAACCATCACCTTTTTAACCAGGATACCGTCTTTTGGAGTCTGTTTCGTTATCAGCCGATGTCCAACCATTTTATCGACAAGCTCAAGAACTTCGCCTAGTCTGAAATTGGATTAATACATTTAATATATAAAATGAATCAATAAATTCTTGGGAAGTAAAAATTTGAAATAAAAAATTATTATATGGCGAATTTAACATAAGAAAGTAATATTTTATAGAAAAAGAAACTATTATATTATTTTTGAACACCAATAAAACCTCTTCATATTTATCACCTAAATAAACTAAATTGATCAACCATTTGGAGAAAGCTGGATTCAAAAACAATCGAATTGTTTGGGTATCATACGATTTAACAGTGAAAAATCTTAAAAGACTGAATTTCTGTTTGATAATTACTGTTGAAACGTTTCATTACCAGTTTCTTGACTTTATAAACATTTCGTACACAGCCTTAATCAGTAAATAAAATTTATTATTGGAATCTTTTATAACCAAAAACCAAATTAACTCGTTTAAAGAACGCAATTGGGAGTAAATTAAGCAGTACCACTCAACTCTGATTTTATTCAATTCCGTGTAAGTTTACATTGTTTTATTAGATTATTCGCACTGTAAAAACTAATAAAATTTAACAATATCAACACTTCTGTAGGCGAGAAATTGATATAAGTAGGCTTTTCTTATAACCAGGCAAAGTTCGAATACCTTGCAATACTACTATGCGAACAAAAGCATTTCGACGATATTTCCATTAGTTCTGTTTTATTTCGGAAACGCTAAATTCAGACTCGCCGTTTGGATCCCCAACAGATTTTTATTGAATTCAAATCTGGTGATTGAGCCAGCAAATCAGAACTTAAACCCCATTCTCATTTACCAGCTTCGACGTGTTTCGGGTCATTATCATGCTGGACACCTACTGAAGTGGCGTTTCCCATTTGGCATATGGCAACATTTGCGTCTCCAAAATACGTTTGTTAATAAAACGGTCCATTATTATCTTAATTAAAAAAAAGAACCCACACCGTGCGTCCAGAAAAAAAATAATTCCAATAAATATTTTGAGATAAGATAGACTGTATTTATTTTTTTGTCCCTCATAAATGCATCGTTTGTAGAGTTTTGTTAAAATGTCTATTTTAACTCGGGGATATTTTATATCTGGATTCTGGATAACATCAATACGTACTCCCGTTCATTAGTTATTCACAGTTTGAGTTGTGAAATTATTTGAGTAGTTTTTGTAAGAAAATGTGGCCACTAAATAATTTCACCTTAGTGTATGTATTTATTGTTTTGTCCATAAGTTTACTATAAATGTAAATATTTTGTTCTCTTTTTATTCAGCTCTAAAAACTGCCTGAAATTTACTCATCTACCCTCCTTAAACCAAAATTAATACAACTTTAAGATATCTTTGAAAAAGGCCAATACGTGTAATAACTCCCTTCTTTGCACTAATATTTCTTCTTATGTAATGCAAAAAGGATTTGTGATGATTTCAGAAAGTTTATGCTTAGCGTATAATAAATGAGTCCTATGAATCCTATTATTAATAAGGAAAATTTAACAGTCTAGCTTACTTTTTCGTAATGTGAACTCCGCCTTTAAAGCCGTTGTCGAAATGACCTTTACCACGTCCTCCGGCCAAAATTTGAGCCTTCACCACGTACTCGGGAACATCTATACGAAAACACTATTTAACCAGACCCGCATAAAATAATAAAGTGGAGGTTTTACTAAAATCTTGTAGTACACGAGCATCCTCTTTGCTTTCGAGAACTCGGAACGCCTGAATCGAGACCCCATTTTTCTGGAGTAGCTCCTTGCTCTGATACTCCAGTAAATTAAGGCTGCGCACTTGCACCTTCTGAACCTGCAAAGAGCCCCGTCGTAATCAGGAGACTGCGGTCAGGGGGCACAGTAACAACTCACCTGCTGGAGCGCCAGCCGCACGACACTAGACCTCAGCGCTGCAATCATCCTGAAGGTGAACTGAGTGGCTCAAATTGCAGACAATTTTTCTCCCGCAAAATGAGGTGCAATTTGATGCAAATCGACTCGCTGGCCTGTGGCCGCAATCAGATTAATTGGGCAGGTTATGTAAGCTCGTTGGCTGAGGGCAGCCGACGGATTCGATTGCTGAAAGAAAACTGCTCAGCTGGCGGACGTCTCGAACGGATTCAGAATTTGAGATCTTCGCTCCAGACCAAAGTCCTTCTTTAGCCAAAATTTTCGGGAACCGGCGCGAAAACAACGCTCCTCCTGTACCGCATTTATCTTGGCCGATAAAACTGATAACAACAAGCCGCACCGCTTCGAACGTCACGTCACGATTCGATGAAATGTCACTTTACTGATAAAATTGATAAAAACTGTTTTTGAAGAGAACTAACTCTCTCTTTTGCTTCAGGTTTTTTATGATGAGACTTTTATTTCTCAATTATCATGGATTTAGGAGAGAAAACTCTTTTCTCTCTTACATTAAAGCCGGGGATCATATCTGGGAAATTTTTCATACAATAGCTGCGTTTTTTAACAACAAGGGAAATTTTGTCAACGTCAACCGCGCCCATCTTCAATGCTTATAGTCAAACAATTCAATCAAACGTCAAATACATTTTTCAAAAGATTGTGCGATTACAGGCTGCTGTGTTTTAAAGGATTAGTAAAAGAAATGCTGACTGGTCACACGATCTATTGGAAGGTGGTCTATATGGCTCTAGCTGCCGGGACCAGTAAATCACCAGCTTGTGACACCCTCGTGGGTGAATCTTAAAAACAACAACAACAACAACAAGTAAAAGAAATTATAAAGATGGATTAAAATGTAAGTAACGAAAATTATATGAAATAAATAATTTAATAACTTAAATATATAATTTTAGGGATTACTGCAGGATTACTCCAATGATAATATCGAAGAAGATTTCCTATTTTCAACGTCTTCAGAAGAATCCTCGAGTGATTCGAAGGACAGTAATTATGTGAATAAACATAATAAAAATGAAAATTTCTTGGAGACAATTAATTTGTATTCGGACAGTGATTTTAAGTCACATTTTAGATTGGAACGTTCAACCGTTCTACATCTGATAGGTAAAATTTATGCTTAACTACAGATGTATGTTTGTAATAAATAAAAATACCATTCCCACCAGATTTATACAAATCGGATAAAGGGGAGAAAAATGTGCTAGGAAGACCCCCTTTGAATGCGGAGAAGGAGGTGTATATGTATATATGGTACATGGCCAACAGCAATTCATTTAGGCAGCTGGGACATTTTTTTGGTACAGCAAAATCAACAGCTTGGACTACAGTTAACAAAGTGGCTAAATTTTTAATTAAAATTAGTCCAATTTTTATTAAATGGCCAGCAACATAAAGTTACTTTCATAGAATCTCACAAGGATTTCAACGCATGAATGGAATTCCCGGGGTTATAGGTGCTATTGATGGCACACACATTAAAATAAAAGCCCCTACTGAGAACGCAATAGACTACTTTAACAGGAAAAAATATTACAGCATTGCAATGCAGTTAGTGGTCGATTGTGATAAAAAAATTATTGATGTGTACTGTGGAGAACCGGGTTTCATTCATGATGCGAGAATGTTGAGAAGAAGTGAGCTTTTAAAAAGAGTTGAGGAGTCTACCCAATCTTTGTTTCCTTCAGGAACATTTATATTAGGAGATAGTGCATATCCTTGTACAAGTTGGCTAGTTCCTCCTTTTAAAGACAATGGTGCTTTAACCGACATTCAAAAAAAATTTAATAAGGTTCATTCTTCTACTCGTGTAATAGTTGAAAACGCGATAGGACTATTAAAAGCTCGTTTTAGACGTTTACTGCACTTCACGGAGCAAACTTATCTTCCTTTAGTAGTAAATCTCACCTACTCGGCGTGTGTATTGCACAATATTTGCTTAATGCAAAATAATGTGTTTGATACACCAATTCAAAATAATAATAGTACCAAGATGATGACAATATTGTTAATTATGCCGATATTCAAACTGAAAATAGAAGAGATGCTCTAGTTGATGAATTGTTATTAAGAAATATTTTATAAAATCCAATTTACTGAATAAAAACTATTATCAATTTAAGGGTTTTATTTCATAATTTAAGAATATGTATATAAAAATACTAATTTATTAACATTTTACATTAGACAAAGAACATTACGAAACAATAATAAATAAATAAAATAAATACATGGCAGTGGTTTAAAAGGAAAAGTTTTGCTCTTCACTGCATATATGTACATATATTATATATATTTAAATAATAACCCCAAAAATAGCCCATTTAACGGTAACCTCAGTTTTATTGATTTGCGGTTCAAAGGATTCATTGCGATGATATATTAATTAATCCAAAAACATTAATTAATATATCATCGTAATGAATCCTTTGAACCGGAAATCAATAAAACTGTGGTAACCGATAAGTGAGCTAATTTTGGGGTAACTATTGCAATATCAATCAGTGTTTTCTTAAATTTTCTATTGCACTAAGCAATTCTTTGTGGCGTTGATTGCGGCTCTTCGTTAAGAAAAAGAAGCAGATCCTTTTTATCATCAAATCTTTCCTTGCGCATATTTTCTATCTGACTTTGGTGTTGAAATTTCTGGTCTTGCAATCGGTTTTTTTAAATAAATTTTCTAGAGGTTAAATTGAGTTGAGATTTATATTTGAAAACACACGAATAGAATCCGTTGAAAAAATGACGTCACAGCAATTGTCCTATTTAAATGTCAAATAAAACAAGAGATTTCGATATTTCACTGGGCACTACCAAGCGAAGTAGTACTAGATCAGCTGGTAAACAGAAAAGAGCAAATCAAGCGGTTGTTTGGCACACTCACACTCACATCTCATTCGTCTCATTGCTGTTCTGTTGGGCGGCATTGCGGTTTTCCGAAAAAAAACAGCGATTTTTATCGGAAAATTTAGTTTGATCTGTGATTATAAATTGAAAAATTATAAGTGCTACTAAAAATTAATTCAGCGAACGCCTGTGAAGTTATTGTACGGCATAAAAAAAGCCTTTCTGTCGAAAAACGTGATCCGCCTGGTGTAACTTGAGGAACAGCTTACTGAGCGAAAAAACCAAAAGCAAAATGTCCGAAGAAGATTGGGATAATCAATGTACGAACTGGAACGACCATGAGGCCAGCAAAAAGAGCAGGTCTTCTCCGCCACGGACGTTCCACCAGGAGCGGTCCTACACGAACAGCTCCCGGAGGGAATTTAGGGACTACGACGGCAACCGCGGGCACCGGGGCCAAGGCCAGCGCAGGAGCGATGGAGGCAGTTGGCGCAATGATGATCGGGGGGGCCCCCGCGGGGACAACAACTCCCGGCGGTCGGAAAGGAGCGACAGGTGCTCCGATAAAATCGAGATCAACAGCAACCAGGTCGGGATGGTGATTGGGAAAGGGGGCACCAACATCCGGAACATCGAGTCCAAGTACTCGGTCAATGTGAAGGTGGACAAGAACTCGGGCGGCTACGACATGAGCTCAGTTTCCGTTTACGGGGACTCCAAAACAGACGTAGACGACGCTGTGACTCATATCAGGGATCAGATCGAGAATTCCCAGCAGAGATCCTCCGGGGGCGGCGAGAGGAAACGCGATTATCGCCAGGAATCTTCAAGTAGACCCAGCTACGAAAACAGCGGCTCCTACGAGTCGAGGGAGTTCCGGAGCTACGACAGCGGGCACAAGAGGGAAGCTAGCCCCGTCGACGATTACAAGCCCATCGACTGGGATGCTCTGAATAAAATGGCGGTAAAATCCTCTGATTTCTTTATAAAAAAATCAGTCAGAATTAAATAAATGCCTATATTTTAGGATGAGGAACGCAAAGCTAAGTGGGCAAAATGTCCTGAATTGATTAAGAATTTCTACACTGAGCATCCAGAGGTAACTGCGTTGACTCAGGAACAAGTTGATACAATTAGAGAAGAAAACAACAACATTACGGTCGAGCGGCTCGTTTTCAAGGAGGATGAGAACTCTTCAAGCATGATTCCAAATCCAGTATACAAATTTGAGCATTGCTTCGAAAAATATCCAGATTTACTAGAGGAAATTTGGAAGCAGGTAAGGGAATAACTTATTTAAAATATAATATAAGCCCAAAAAACTGTTGGTTCGAAGTCGGAAATTAGGGTTGTTTTCACTGCGGAACAACAGTATTAACATTATCCGATGCTTATGTTTACGGCTGTTATTCTTACAACAAAATTAAGGCACTGTCTCATCTTATAGAATTATACATTATAGTTTTTCTTTTTTAAATAATTTATAGCGGTGATTGACTTTCTGCACTGTTTAGCAATGTACTATATCAGTAAGATTATACCGTTTTTATATAATGCACTATTCTTTATCGTTTTAAACTTGTTAAGATAAAGTTTATATTGGGACTCAATACTTAATAGTGCAAATTTAAAAATTGGCGAGAGTTAACACCACAGATAATGGACCACTCAATTTGTTGTCTCCAATATGCCTTTTTATTGTTTTCACCTAAGAAGAATTCGGATATTGCCCTCTTTCCTTCCGAATTAGGTGAGATAGGCTTCTTCAAATGTCGACAAATTTGAAAATTGTTTTTATTTTTATCTGTATCCTGCACGCTTGAATCCAATTCACCTAAATTTAGTATCGAATTGCAAATAATTTCACTCAGAACTTTCTGGAATACTATCTTTTGCACTGAAAAATTCTCAATTCCCAGCGAAGTGGTGATATGTGATTTACATCGCTAAATAATTGCTTAAAGGAGTGACATTTATCTGAACACAGCACAGTTTTTTAGGAATTTTTATGGGGGTGTGTACAGTTAAAAATTAAATAAAACAAAAGTGACATAAAAATTATAAGAATATAATATAATAACATTATGGAAGGTCCTACTGACTTCATTATCGGCATTTGAAAATCTTCAGAATACTTTTATTTATGTTCTAGTTCTAAAACTTTTATCTACCACGTATGGAGCCTTCGACTGAATTAGATTGAATTGAGTGAAGTGGTATACTCTATCCGAATTTCTGAGTTTCCGTAATGAACTTTAGAGTTGAAATCTTCTTGCTCCAAAAGTAGGCTCTCCATTGAATGCCCAAGTTGCCAATTGATGTTAGTTCGTCTTGCGACAGTCTTTCATCGGATTCTAAAAGAGATCTGCCACTTTGGCAGTGCAAGGATTTTGAGTCTGCATATATTTCCTAGCGGATTTAAGAATAGGGCCCAAACTGTTACATGAATATTGTTTTATTATAAACTGAAGTCCAAAAGAATATAAGATAAATAAATTCAGAAGTAAAAACTTCGTACCACGTCTGCAAGAATTATAAATAAAATTTTGGTTATGGAAAGAGGCGAAAAAAATAGATCTATACATATAACAAAATAATCCTTAAATTTTAGTGAGGATTTCGAACCTACTGATTATCTGTCGATTTAGAGATTTTAAAAATGATAATTGGGGTTGAACAATATAGCCTTAACAAATTTGCTTTATATTTATCTTCTCAGGGATTCACAAACCCGTCTCCAATTCAGTCGCAGGCATGGCCTGTTCTTTTGAAAGGAGAAGATTTAATAGGCATAGCACAAACAGGCACTGGCAAAACTTTAGCTTTTCTTCTGCCTGGAATGATACACACTGAATTACAGCCTGTTCCGCGCAGTAAGCGTGGTGGGCCAAATGTGCTAGTTTTAGCACCAACCAGAGAATTGGCCATACAAATTGAAAAAGAAGTAGCGAAGTATTCCTTCAGAGGAATGAGAGCGTATGTCAATCAACATTTGTCGTTGGATCGGCTAATTACTTTTTGGACCTTTTAGAGTTTGCTTATACGGCGGTGGGGACAGGAAGGAACAAATCAATACAGTAAATCAAGGAGTTGAGATTGTTATCGCTACTCCAGGCCGTTTGAATGATTTAATACAGGCTAATGTTGTAAACATTACTAGCGTCACTTATCTTGTCTTGGATGAAGCCGATCGGATGCTGGACATGGGATTTGAGCCACAAATTCGTAAAATTTTGATTGATATTAGACCAGATAGACAAACTGTAATGACCAGTGCTACCTGGCCACCGGGAGTTAGAAGATTAGCACAGAGCTACATGAACAATCCGGTTCAAGTTTGTGTTGGCACTTTGGATTTGGCTGCTGTTCATACAGTAAGACAAGTTATTGACATTCTCACAGAAGAAGAAAAATATGGAAGGGTATGCATGTTGAACTTTTACTATTAAATAAAATTGATAACAACATTTCTTTCCCAGGTGTTAGATTTTATTCAAAACATGAGACCTGAAGACAAAGTAATTGTTTTCTGTGGAAAAAAGGCTCGAGCCGATGATTTATCTAGTGATTTGACTCTGAGGGGTATACTCTGTCAGAGTATTCATGGATCCAGAGACCAAGTAAGTTATTTATTTATAATAATAAATTTGGAACAAAAAAGAAGTTTCCCATTACAAAAACGCTTTCTAAGAGAAAGAATAATGATTTAAATACGGGTCAGAAAAAACGAGAAAAGATTTAAGTATTTAGTAGAAAAAAAAAGTCGAAACACGAAAACTTGTTGCAAAATTCTCCGCCAAAACACTCCTGTTTTCTTAAGAAGAAGAATCACTTACAGTTTGCAGCCAACTATTTTGTAGCCACAAATATGTCGCCAATATTTTTATCAGTGACCAAGCCTTAACCTAAGATTTCTATAAGAATATAAGGTTTATTTATCAATGTATTATAGATAAATTACAAGAATGTCTTTAGTGGTGCTGAATGAAGATCATACTAATTTCTTTAATTAAATCTGCTTTGAATGTCAATATGAGATCGAAATTTTAGCTTATTATCAAAATTTATATTCTGATCTTTGCTTAAATTTAAACTTATAATACTTACCAACATCTTTCTCATAGTCCTTATTCAGATGAAATTGAATAACTAATACACAGAGTTGTATCAAATTAAAAAATGAGGAAATATTTATTTGGCCATACACCGCACAACTTTCTTCAAAGTACAAAAATTATATAAAGAGATTTCTGCAGAATGAGGTTCCAATAAATAATGTAATTTGATACCATTCGCTAAAATTCTTCTGCAATGTGTAGTTATTATTTTTTATTATCAGATCACAACTTCCTCGGTAATGTCCCGCGCTTAAGTTGAATTGATATTCACTATTGTAGTGTAAGGTCGTTGTCATATTTTGGGCTGCTGAATTTTGTCTCGATCTATTTATCTCTCTATAAATTTAAAACATTTATTGTAACCTTTATAGAGTTTTGTAATTTGTTTCACATTGGATCGAATCAAAAATTTTCGCTTTTATATTTAATTAAAAACTTCATATATTTTAAACTTCTGAAGATATTGAAGTATTATTTCAGAATTTTCGTTTCAAGTCACAAAAAAGTTGAATATGGAACGGAATTTAGAACCATTTAATAATAACTAAAAATTAGTAAATGTATTTTATTTTACGCACTGAATATAATAACGTATAAGAGATGCCAATGATTTTACCCCAGGATAATGTGTCCCAGCCGTGGGTCACGGTTTGAAGGATATTTTCCGTAATGCTCATATGTAAATCGGGAATCAGTAGTAATTACTTTAGAAGTAATAACATAGCTTTTATTTTATGGTAAGCCTGTAACTCCGTGCGGTAACAAAAAATTCAACAGAAAAGCTAGTTTAGGCCAATCTATAAATTTTGGACTTCTCCGGTAATTATTAAATTCCCTCTTGTTATGGACTTAATTATTTTAAGGCAATTGTTTGTCTTTAATGCTGGTAAAGTAATTTAGACTCAATTTTAGTACGATCGAGAGCAAGCTATTGCAGACATAACCTCTGGAGAGGTTCGAATATTGATAGCAACTGATGTAGCATCCCGTGGACTAGACATTGAAGATATAACGTAAATTTTCGAAACAAATAAATAAAGCAACCATCAACTTATGATCAATTTATTGCAGTTATGTTATTAATTATGATTTTCCGCGCAACATTGAAGAGTATGTGCATAGGGTAGGCAGAACTGGTCGAGCTGGTAAAAAAGGCACATCTATCAGTTTTGTTACCCGGGAGGATTGGGGATCAGCCAAAGATTTGATAAATATTCTTGAAGAAGCCAATCAAGAAGTTCCACATGAATTGCGTGAAATGGCAAATAGATTCTCAGCTATGAAAGAACGCAGAGCAAAAGAAGAATCTCAATTTGGGTTCGGTGGACGACGTGGTGGAGGTGGTAGAGGAGGAGGAGGAAGAAGGTAATTTTATATACATATTTCTTATGGTCTATTTAAAAAATTTAATATTCTTATTTGCAGGTATTAAACCAAATTACATTCGCTCCATTTTCGGAAGTATTGAATTATTTTGTAATCTCTTAAGTTATTTTCAAAACTGAATTCCACAATAAAAAAAAATTGATGTAATGTTTTTGTATGTTTTAATAAAATTCGGTAACAGTTGACCTATTTATGGTTAAGTTTTATATCGTCTTTGTGAAAAGCAGCAAACCAGTTTTTTATTTTCAGTGTGCAACGCCTACTTATATTAATGCAGTTTCATAAACCAAATATTTACCGACCGAAAATCTTTAGTGCTGAACAATTAAAAGCTAAAGTCGTTGTTTTTTAAAGAATAAGATTTGCCAGTTTACAAAGATTTAGGTTCTAATCTACCAAATCTCTAGTGGAAAATTTCTTCTAATTACGTTATTTTTTGAAATATTATTATAGATATATTTTTAAGTCTGGAAATAAAAAGTGTCGAATCTAATTTTCAGCTACGGACCATATTTATCAACATTTCATTAAAGTTCCATGACAATAAAAGTATGTTTAAAAAACAAATTATTGTTTGCAAATGTTTAAAGAACTTTTGAGAAAACTACAGGATTTTTTATAATTCCTAGGTAATAAATGAAACAACAATATTTACAAATCCAATCAATATGTTATTTATTTTCATATATATTTCCTTAAACAATCCTTAACATATTTATTCGAAAAAGCTTAAGATCGTCAAAAAATAATGTGCTAGAGACAACTCGTGCAATCGCGTTAACCATTATATTTCATAGGATGCATTTAGAAACTTGCGATTTATGAGCAAAGCATTAGGCTCGCCTGATCGTTCACTTACATCACAAAAACACTTTTATAATTAAAAATTGTATTCATATATATATAAAACTTTAGTAGTTAGTAATCAGTAGCCTCTTCGATTGCATATCACTGACCAATGAGTGCGCATTAAGTGTGATCGTCACACCAAATGCATACGTACTAAGCTCCGATCGTAATTAGCGTGACACGAACGTAAGAACACGTCAATTACTTTCGACTTGGTAATTAATGCTTATCATATACAACTTGTTTTTTTCAAAAGAATATAACATCTCTACTTTTACGTTGTTATTGTTTCCTCCTGATAAGTCTTGTTAATTATTCTTAAGGCATTTTTCATAGTACGCTGAAGGATAAGATCGATGCACTTGGACTGTCTTAACAGATCAAAAATATATTAAACATTCTTTTCAATCACAATAATTACCATAGTTAATACATATCTCGTGTTCCATTCTCATATTTTATTGCTTATGAAAACAAATTTTTGAAAGGAAGACTTCAATTAGAAATTCTGAGCTATATGAATTTGTAAATAAAATATGTATTGATATCTGTGTTTAAATTCAGATATTTTGAAATTATAGCACGTTAATTAGAAAATAATACTTAATTAAAAAGTTACAGTGTAGAGCCTTTTCGCGAATTCGTAAATATATTTTAAGTAATGTTCAAGGACTGTTATCATACCTTTTCAACTTTTATTTAAAAGCAAATAAAAGGATAAATAGATGTTATTTAAATTTTAACTGCTACTTTTTGGAACGAAATTCTCGTCTATAATAATTTCCGATCAATTTGAAAAACATCCTTGTTTTAAATATTTGTGTAAAGGTTGTATGCAGCTTAAATTTATAATAAATCAAATTGTTTTAGTCGTGATTTGTTTGAGGAGACGAAATCATACTAAAATTACTTTTATAATTTTATTGTATGCTATGTCCATCGACCAAATTACGCGTACTATGTGCTATTTTTTTGGTTTAAGATAGCAAGAAACCGTAATTTATTTTAATGCCAAACAAAAACGGTCTTAAATCTAGATGGATATGTTGTGTTTCTATTCTAGTTATATTTTTAAGGGTATACAATTTTTAACACAAAACATGCATATTTTATATATATTTTTTGAAATTTCCACTAGCCGTACTTTAAAGTGATAAATGAAGAAAGGAAAAAGTTAAATTTAAAAACAAAAACAGAAAAAAAAATATGTTAAAGAAAAATAAAAAAAGGCTGTAAAGATATGCAATTAAGTATTAAACTTAACATTTTATTTATACATAGAGAAATTGTAACATCATTTTCCCAATATTTTGTGAATAACACCATTTTATACAAAAGAATCAAATTCTCAGTTGAAGTTTCGGACGTCAATTGAAATAGAAAATTAAAATGCATTATTTGTATTCATTTAAGAAATATCAAGTTTTAGCATTAAACCTTATATCAAATGATCTTATTTTCTCAAGTTAATCATTTGTTTTGTAAACAGTTTAACTTTTCTCTGAAGTGCAATGATGTTCAGGTCTTTCGAAGTTATAAGACTACTGAAATTATCCGACATAAAGAAATATGGAATATGCATAATCAGATTTGGTGGTAGGTTTTTTTATCCGAGTCTATTTTTGATTTTATACACGAGTGTAAATATTGTTATTAAAAAAGCTCGGATATAGAAATAGTTTTCAGATGGTGATATGATCAATAATTAGATAATTAGTTCCTAAATTTGTTGCTATCACAAAAACTTGCTTGTCTAAACCTGTAAGTACGTATATCATGTTTTTATTAGGTACTCTTTGGAGTTAAGAAGAAATTTCGGGTAGTGTTTCTTCAATTTTTCTCAATTTTAAATTGATCTCTCCGTCACTGATCCATTTTAAGAGATTATCAAGAGAAATAGCACTTCAATGTAGTGTACATATATAAAAATTTAATCATTTCTTTTTTTTTTGTGTATTATTTGAGAAACCAGATATAATTTTATTATTAATATTTTAATAGGTTGTCTGTTTCTTATCAAAGGTTTTCGACGAAAAGAATCTTTTGAACTAAATTTGAAGCATGGTTCCTCTCACTAGGGGTTATTTACCTTTGGTGCTGAATCTCAATATATAACAAAAAAAAAAAAAAACATTTGTAAAAGATTCCGTCTTCTTCTTCTTCTATTTTAAAACTTTATCAACAGAAGAGACCAGAAATGACAAACAATTTGATGAAGTTTTTAATTAGAATTAAAATTAAAAATTTGGTTTTATGATAAGTAATCAAATTTTTGATATTTGCGAATTTTTAAATTTTCATTTAATTGAAACCCATTATCAAGCTCTTAAGAACTTATTTGTGATATACAAATATAAAGCTGCAAATAAATTGAAAGGAAAAAAAATAAAAATAAAAAAATTTCTGATATTCACTTGTATTTCCACTTTCCTCCTTTGAAAACATTTTTGCGTTTGCATAAATTTATAAATACATAAAATTATAATTATTTTCCTCTATAAAACTTAAAACAGTTTTTTCATAATATTTCTCACGAATGAAACAACATAATTCAGAGATAGTTACATCATGACACTGGCAAAAATGCATAATATTAAATATCTCCAAATACAATTGCAGCTCTGTTAGCTAACCAAAACGGAAATAATAATAATAATAATAACCAAAATAATAAACTGAATAATTATAAATTATACGGCTATTGTAAATAGAAGTCTTTACGTTTATCAGCAAAAACACAATTCGTATCGCACTATACAGTAACTATATACAACAAACTTTCAGTACATAAGTTGCTTCCTTTAACTCTTCTCTATTAAACCTGAATATAATCAAGTATTAATGTTTGTTGTTTATCTAATTCTATACACAGCTTACATTAACTAATGGTTTATAAATAAGATTATAATTTGTAATTTTTTTATTGAATTTTTAACGATTCTCATAAGTGTTGCTTCAATTAGAACTTTTGTTTTGTTGCTTGTTAATTCAATGGCACATAAAATTGCTTTCGAGCATATTAAAAAAAAATATGTACCTCTAAAAGTAATGTTATTGTTAAAAATATTCATTTGTACTTTTTTTGTTTAAATGTTCCACTAACTGACAATTCTGTTGTAGTAGGGATGTTTAGTTTTTTTTTTGGAACAAATTTAGTTTTTTTTATTAAAACAAACATCTTTTCTGAAAGTAAATTTGTTAAAAATTTATGTTAATAGGATGATACAGCTTCATTTTCTAAACGAAAATGAAAAACCATAATTGAATAAAAAAAAAACGTTTGGCCATTTTCGAAATTCTTTGTAAAATTAATTTTTTTTAAAGAATTTTTTCGAAATATACGTATTAAAAATGTTTAAAACAGAATTCGCGATGAAAATCGTTAAAATTTCAAGGAAGGTACCACTGCATCTCAATGTTATAGGAAATTGATGATATAAAAAATAAACACATTTTGACTGAAAATTTTGAAACTCCTTGGATAACATTCATTGAAGTAATAAATTAAAAAATTATACATATATTTACAGAAACTTCTTCACTAAACGACAGCATCCATCCACATTGTTTACCTACTATTTAAACTTTTGTTTTTATTATTATAATAATTATTATTTTTTTGCAACAAAATGTGTTTAAATGTGCAAGAAAATGAATTTAACTAAAAATCCATTTCAGGTGAGAGAATACATGGTATATTATGTACACGAGCTACAAAAAATTTTACAATTATAAAACTTTCGCTGGTGATCTTATAACTTAATTTAAAGATTAATCTTCCTCCAACTGAAGCGGCGTTACTTCTTCTATCGTATTGTCGTCGATATTTCCATTCATATGACTTGTGGATAAAAATTGTCTGGCAGACACATTTGGTACATCATCTTCTGGTGTTGACGGCAAAGATGATGAAGTCGAAGATGACACACCGGAGGAGGATGAGGAGCATTCACCTTCTTCAGTACACCTTGCCGCTAAAATTCTTTCGCTTATGCTATCATCGTCACTTTCCATTTCTGTGTCTGAGCTGCTTCTCAGAGGCTGTGATGGAATCAATGGTCCAAGGGAACCATTCGCTCTCAAATTTTGTTCTAGCTCTAGTAATTGACCCATGAAATTAAGGTTCGGCGAAATAATCGGCCTCGCCAACTTCACCAATTTGTAGGCTTCTATTAGTGATAACGATTTATATCGCATAACGTACGCAATGGCAATTGTGGCACTTCGTGATATTCCAGCTTGGCAATGGAGCAGAACCGTTGAACCTTTTTTTCGGGCCTCTTCTATAAAAAACAAAACGAAAATACATCACATTAGTACCACAAGTCAATTATAAACGTATAAAAATTAGTATTATTGATAAAAAGTTGAGTCTCCCATACGTTCAATTAGCTGATAAAACCCCGCACTATCCACACTTTTTATATTTGGATGAAAAAAAAAGGAAAATTGATAACAAAAATGTGATAGTACTATGAGTCACGGTTAAAATTCCCTATTTTCAATGCAATACACAATTTTATATTTTTATAACCGATAAGACGTTTGTGATCATTGAAATGACAATTTATTTTTATTTTTTTCATCTGTTTTATCGGATATGGATGGATTTCGATTTTCAAGAGGGAAAAGAGGGTGCTGTCAGCTTATCTCGTGACGTTTTTTTTTCCTTTGCCTTTATGCGTTGTGTTCAGATTCCATAAAATTCAAACATTATGAATCATTAATATTATTGCGCAAATTATAAAAGAAATTAAAAAGTATTTTTCGTTGAAATACTTTCAATTTATATTTTCCTTCAATGGAAAAAAATAGAGCTATTTTTTCGGTATATCATAATTTTTTTATTTATTCTAATATGTACGTACATACATATATAAAAATTGTAAATATTTGGCAAAGCGCTGCAAAAATATCTATTAAGAATAAAAAAAATGAAAAAAGTAAATATTTAAAACGTATTTTTTACGTGACCGGCGGTTAAGTGATAACATGGAAAAGACGTACTTTTACGTGTCCGGTGCAAAATGTGTTAAGATTTAAGTTGAGAAGTTGGTTTTAGCTTTCATATTTTCATATCTCATATTACCACCTATACCAAAAAGATGATATTATAACTTTTAAAATACTAAATATATTATGATGCAACAAAGCCTATAATTTGGATCTAATAGTGTAGTTACATATAAAAGAAAAAGGTCATAAATATTGTACTGACGATTCTTTAGTTATAAATAGACATACAACATAAAAGTGGTGTGCCTTTTAAGTGTTAGACAGATGGAAGATTCTCAACTTAAGTAATCTATTGAGATAAAATCTAAAAAAAGAAAAAATTTCACATATGACAAATCCAATGATCGTCAAGAGTGGCTCATTGCAAAATTAAAATATAAAGTCTTCCATTGTTCAGTACTTTGCCCTACAAATGTGACAGCCATTCATAATGACTTCATTTCAACGGAAATTCTGAGTAGTTCAAGTCTCATAAAGCACTTGGGACCATTACAGCAAAACAAAACGTGCAAGCGAACATAAGAAAAGAATAAAAACATAACCACTATACTGTCGAGAAGGTCGGATGGAATATTATTCAGATAGCGGCGTGAATCACCATCGTCACTCTCGGAACAAACGTGAGAATTGTTTTTAAAAAAGAAAACATTATTTTCCATTGAAGAAGAATCTCCAACTCCGGTAGCTCGGGAATCGTGTGAGAATTATTCTTCATCGGCAACTTGAAAAAAGATATAATCAGATATGGCACTTTTCGTGGACTTTCATGGAGTAGTGTATATTAACGAAAAAAATTAAATTTAAATAAAAATGAGGTGTATGGAGAATGGAAGACTGATTTGCACAATAATCACTTGGCCTTCTGTACTTTTAATACTTTCCGCAGGCCCTGATTTTCATGCATAGAACGCTAAAAATGAGGGTACACTTCCCCCTAACGCATTTGTTGTGCGTAACTCAATTGAAAAGAACACGCGCAATTAACGCACTGGGAAGGGCGGCAGGAAACGTCGTTTTTAGATTCTTGTGAATGGGTAGTTATGACTCATAGTTTTCGGTATAAGTCTAACACTTTAGAAAACAGCCACAGAAAATATGTGGTACTTAATGTACTATATAATATATATATATATATAATGCCTTTGGCGGCAGTTCCAAGACATGTGTAGATGACATTCGGCGTGACGGATTTCAATAAACGCGCCGCTCGTGTTCCATGTCAATTTGACCAATTATGGAAGCTGACAGACTGCAAGGCTTCCAGATGAGTGATTCAGTGCGCCACCCCCCAAAAAAAATAAAAAATAAAAAAAATACATTGCTAAATAAATTAATCTGGTAGTGGCCAGACTGTTGTCACTAATCAAATTCACACCCCTTTTTTATCGTCTCACTATCGAGATAAAATAAAAGATATACATATTATTTTTGTAGAATGAAAGAAAATTGTTTTGAAGAATTAAGCGTTCGGGATTTTTGATTATATCATCTTCCATAAAAAAATTAAGGCGCAAACGTAAGAAAATCCAAAGGTTAAAAAGAAATCCCAGGATGTATGTAAATTAAAGATGATCGCGACCACGTCCACGATCACTTAAATTAGGACGTGATCGCGGATTCACTTTATTTTACTTCGTCTCGTCTCTAGCCGACGATGATGAAAACAAAATCTAGAACAACCAGTTCTTAGGTGGCTGAATGAGTTAGTCGTAGTTTAGTGATAAAACGCTAAACTAAACATTTTTAACTATCTCAAGCTAGCCGCGCATAACTCGTGTAAAGCACGCGGCCCCACGGCAGATGTATGATGATGTATTTTTTTTTTTTTATAGAGTCTACAGAAGTTGTACGATTAAAGTGGCTAATTTTCCACTTCATACTGTGGCAATGGGGGACTACTCGCTGTTTGGATACATTTTGATAGTTCCGTCATCAAAAAATCGCATTCCACAATACACGATCACCACTAGGGGCAGTCATGGCCATCGGCGACTCACCGTACCGTTCACTTCAACGTCTTACGGCGCAAAATATCTTCGACGTGTGCAGATTTTCTTATTCAGAGGCACCATTTTCACTATAAAAGTATACGGGGCCAAGAGTCTTTGCGTTTTAAAGATTTTGTGACTGTATTCGAAAGTAAATCGATGTTTCTTTTTCCTCCCGTGACTTTTTGGACAAATGGTCAAGTCAAAAGATGAATCATAGGCTGCTTTTAGATGATCCCATTTATAAGTATGCGACAGAAAATCCACGTGATTTTTGCTAAAAGGATTTCTTTTCTTTTATTTTCAGTTTAATATGTCTGGGATAGCGCATTTTTGTCTCTGAACATTAAGAAAGGTGAATATCACCTAGGGATTCCACTCAATTATATTTTAGTGATTAGATGGATTATATTGTATTATGTTTTTGTTGAGTACATTTCTTATACTCACTACTATGAATTACTCGGTCCAAAAAACTTACTATTAAACATATTCTAGACAAGCTCATTTTTAGTTGAAACATCGAATATTAGTATCTATGTAGGAACCTATAAACTTTAAATATGCTCTTTACTGTGTTTGCAACAAATTCTATATTTTTGTAAATTTTGTATTCTAGACTCAATATTTTAAATCTTTGAGTACGTACTAATAATAATATCATGAAATCAAATTTATAAAATATTTGTTTTAATCTTCTGATTTTATAAAATTCCATGAATAGTATATAAAATAAAATTCCTAAAAAAATATGAACCTTTTGAGAAAAGTAAGTATGATATGTTACTTATCTTTTTTTCAATATTAGTATACAGATTAATTTAAAATTATACATCCTTGAAATGATAAAATTGCGCAAATGATGTATGTACGATTTCTTACATGCAATCAAAATAAATTAATAGTCAATCAAAACATTTGTCTTTAATTAGTTAAATGCAAATGGTTGTCGTTGCTTTAAATAAAAAATAAATAATAAATTGAATAACGTCACAATCAATTTAATATGTCGCGATCCGGAAAATGTAAAGCCTTCATCTTTATAGTATTTCTATAAGGAAGTGCTCAAATCAACTTTATTTCATAAAATAAAACAAATATTTAAAAACAAAACTTCTGCACTGTCTCTGTAGTTTAATTTATGGAGTATACGATTTTCATAACATTCATTACTTAGGTAGGTTAAGGAAACTGAAAAAATAAGGAAGTATCTTACAGATCCAGTTTTATTTTGTTAAAAAACAGAAGTTATATGCTGGCTTTAAGCACTTCAACGTGCGTCGACCGAAAGAAGGTTACTGCTAAAAGTACTTAATATTGCAAATATAGCGCTATCAGGTCGCAGAAAACGACGACGCAAATTAGTCATGAAAGCTTATGATTATCTCTTATCTCTTTTTAAAATTACTCGTTTGGGAAGTGTCTGCTTTTGATGCGAACGTCTCTTTCATAAATGACCCCTGACTTTTAACTTCAATTAGATCTATGCGTCGGTAGAGCTGATGTAATTATAATTAAATCAATTCTTATGAATAATTGCGTAAACAAATATTTTTTTAAAGAGAAGGGGGACTTCCCTTATATGGGAAGGCTTAAAAAAACGATACTTTTATTACTTGTTTACATCTTGTAATTCCTTGTAGAATTCTTTTAAAAGATTTAATTCTTGGAACCTTGTCGGCATTATACTGATGTGGTTGATTACATGTGACTAATGAATTTTTTTCTGGTGATATCATTTTACGGAGTCGCTAAGGTGGCCACTTAGCGCTTATCATTTAGCACTTGTGCACCACCCGAGATTTATATGTTCCAATTAACAGACGTTGCCGATTTCGTGCTGCCAGTTTTACCTATGATACTTTATTTATTTTAATGATCTAAAAAAAGCATCTTTATAAATTATATAGAAATCAAAATCCGGTCATCTGAGTCATGCAATGGACCGCCCGAGATGAAAGGACCCCATTCTCCCAGAAGTCTGAGCATCTGTCGCCAATTCTTGCGACTAAAGACATTATGCATTCGTCATGAGACGCCGGAACACGTTCAGTTGCCATGTGTTGTTTATTGTGGGCATTTTTATTATAGGTCCATATTACTCGCAAACTCACTGATTAGACACAGAGTCTGGCAGTAAGTGAATGAAGGGGAACATCGTTTTCATCCCAATCTCATAGCGCCTTGGCTAGCACACGGGGGCTTCAGGAAGATGACAAGAATTCCATTTAAGGCTAGATATCCGGAAAATCTTGTGAAGGAAATGCCATTTAAATCTACTAAGCATGGTGAATTTTGCCAAGAGGGTCGAAGAAAGGGGATCTCACAAGTGCACTTGTCGTTTTCACATTCACATTTCACAGTCCTTCTCAAGAACCATCGTTTGACTCGACGAAGGTTTGGTCCAATACTGACATTTTTAAGTACTATGACTCATATTTGGTATTTTTCAGATTGCTCAAAGAAAAAAGGGGTAATGTGCTATATGACGAGGGTCATGCAAAGCCTCATCTCAAGACATACATAAATAGGTAAGTTGATTTCTTTTAGAATTTTCTGCCAGACAGATTTATGTTAAAATTGTTTTTATTCATTGAAAATATTTCGAAAATCTTTAACATTTTAAGTAATTATTCAAAAATTTAAATAATTGATTTAAACAATATTAGTGACGAATATTGCTTTTATATACTAGCATGCAACAAGTTAGGTACCTTTGCAGAAACCTTCCGTTTGGCCTAAATTGTTGCTCTTTAGAAAAATTTATCATATTTAAGTGGAATTTTTGCAAAGATAAAGGCATTTTCTGGTGGAAATGGCCACTTTTAATTTTGGATAGTAGGATAGGAAACAAAAGACGTCCGTCAAGAAATTCCTTCAGATCCTTCCGTTTTAGGCTAAATGGAAAACTCCTGCAAAATGTCATTGAAATCCATGAGGTACCCCCATTCCTAACTTAAACCGCTAGCATTTAGTAACTCCAAAAGTTTTAAGTAAATAAATAAAACAATTTGGTTGGTGAAAGAATATACGTTCACTCTTACATTGTTTAACCTTGTTTACTTTCGAAATCCTAGTTAAAAATGTACTTGATGTAATTTTATTGAATTCGAAAAATTGTTTTAATGTTTTAGTGAATGCAGATGGGTGTAGGTAATATAAAATTCCATAGTATAAAAAGTATAGGAAATACATACCAAAACAAACATTTTTTTTTATTGCTTAAACTGTGTTATTTCTAAAATTCCAACACCCACCGAACGCAAGCGTTTTAAAAAATATACATATATTCGAATACAGCAAAAGCCGCTAAAATTTGCTTAGACGTACAGTTTCCTAAGCAGAAAAGTATGTGCAAACCTGTTCTCCGACATTATTTTGTTTTTTTATGTTATTTTTTTTTTATTTTTTCGCAAAATGCACAGCAGTACAACATAGTTTTCAGTGTTGCTTCACTACTTTGGTGCCTTTCACAATCGAAGCATAATAATAGCAGCCACAAACGAGAGAAGCATAAAGCCAATATAACAAAAAAAAAATGAAAAATATTTCTCTCAGAAAGCGATTGAAGAAAAATAAGAAGAAAAATGCAAAAAAGGCCAAACACCGTTCGTTTTCTTTTCCGCACATAATCACATCGCGGCAGCCATTAACATAGCGCAGAAGGTATGCTGTTTTATGTTGCCTGATTGGTGCTGCTGGTGCTACAGTCCTCTTCCACCACCCTGCACCAATCCACTTTTATAAAGGTAACTTAACTGGTTGCCTCTACCTCTGCCTCTGCCGCCACTCGTTCCATCTGAAAATCGTCTGAGCCACAACTCAGATAGAAAGATATTTGCACTCCAACTCCAACGTACGGCCTTAAGAATGACGTCAGTTTCGAAGAAAGGTCATTCTCTGGCTCAGGCTCTGAGTTGAATGGCAACTTCAACCTCTTCAAGCAAAGTCGTTTAAGAAAAACCTCTAAAGGCCGTACGAAAAGACTGGTGGACGACTGGTTGCCTTCAACCAGCCTGAGTCATGCTGGTCTATTGCGGTTTGTATGCTTCTCTCGTTTACCTGTATTATCTTGATTTCTTTCCCGGATACCCCCGAATCCACCTGAAACAGAGTTTTTTTTTTTATAGGTGTGCGAGTGGTTTAAGCGCCGCGCGCCGACGTACTTTATATTTTCTTAATACCATACAAACGAAAGAAGAAGAATGCTGAATTCTGGTAGTTATGTTAATTATGCTGCTTCTGCCTTCGGCATCAGCATAGATTCAGATTTCTAGCTTAAAGAAGAGAATTCCTATATATGTATAATATAATCTGCATCTGTGCCGTTTCAAGTACCTTCTCTTATAAAATTACGGCTTTAGGCCATTGCACCATCTTCTAACGACCTATTTGATAGTTGGGAACTCGGGCTGGTGTTGATGATTACTTAACTTACGTTTTTCTAAAGCGACCCTGGGAAAAATGATGCTGAAAGTGAATATGACTTCAGACAACGTTTTTTTCTTCTCTTTTTCTTATTATTTTTCTTTTGTTGTGGTGCCTGTGGCCGTTTTCTTTTTATATCTTTTGTATATTTCGCATCGCATGCACTCAAGTAAACATAATGACACAAGAGAACAATGAAAATGATGCTGTTTAAAAATTGTTTTTATTCTCTTGTTTTCTGGGGCGTAAGATTTCACGAAGATGCACAGTTTTGTTTCATTTTTTTGTTTTTCACAACACTTTGGGGACAAACATTATTAATTTCAGGCCTAAGACCTGACAGAGATGTAAAAAATTATATAATAAACAACAATCATAATTTGTATGGGTTTTTAGCTATAGGAATGTCAAAAGACATCTTATTTATAAACAAATTTCAAGATCTGAATTTGAAGACTTGTTACTAATTTTCCTGAATTTTGTATATAAATATGATTCTTAGAGCATGTGTATTTATGTAGGCTCAACCGCATTAATATCACAGCTTTCCTGATAGTGTGAATTGTAGAAAATTACGGCGTCATAGTTAGACCCTATTCTATATATAAGCGTAGAGTATATTCGAAAGATTCAGATTTTTCGAATTACAAATTCGCTTTTCAACAGTGCCGATTGTTGTAGTTGTGATTTTCAACAATATTACAAATAAACAATATTACAAATCTTTGAAAGGACATTTCGAAAATGTAAAAGCTATTTGTTGGTTGCTTAGAGCGAAATTTTCGAAAATATAAGTTTCAAAAACGAATTATTTCTAAAATAATAAGCAATTCTACAGAATATTAATTCCGTAACTAAATTAGTTATAATTTAACTTATAAGTAGAAATACGTTGGCTTATTTTATTATGTCAAGAGATAAAATTTAAGACACCGCCATCTCGAATAAAATCGATTTGAAAACTTTCGACGATTCGGATATGCGCCTTTAAGATGACTAAGACGCAACTAATTAACTGCAGGAGGGTTTAAATACATCACTAATTACTTCTTCGAAATTTGGAACTATGTTTGTATGCATTTCCCATCCCTTCAATATTTTAAAACCCTTTATATATCTTAATTTTTCAATATTTCAAAAACTCCCCCAAAATGTGTCCTAACATTTTGTATATGTTTGCCTCAAGCAATTGGTCAAAAACAGTCCGCAAAAGAATGAGTCATCCACCGATGAACCCTTATCCTGTATGACTAATATCCTCAGGAAAAGGAATTAATTTTCTCCCAGAGGTTCATGCAAATCTCTTGCAAAATGTTTTGTTTGCATCCAGATTTCATTCGATTTTCAACCCCAACCAAAGGACTCTAAAATATTGCTGTTGCACCCTATTTTCGATGCCAAAAAAAAACCGGGATCTCAAAATAAAAGGTATGTATCAACCGGTAGTAGACGAAACTGGGGTTACAACTCTGAACAATTGTCGGATTTAATGAATAAACTTCATTGGAAGGAAGCAAGCATCATGAGCACCACCATGCTTATTGTTTGTACTGCCACCATACACCGAGAAAGGGGATTTTAGGTTTAAAAAAAAAACGGTCCCTGTACCATGGTATTTATTAGTCGAGGAAACCAACCCTAAACACCATCGAATGCCGCAAAAGCCCTACACAATTGAGGATGGAGTGTAATTCGATGCAGCATGCCAGACATCGGTGAGTCATCCGAAAGGATGTTACGATATAAGGTAAGCAGAAATGGCAAGATAAGCTCCTTTGGGTCCTCTCCTGCATCTGACGTAATTGATTTATTAAAAACGTACAGACGTAGCTGAATTCCACACTCCCTACACCCTGAACAGGATGTGTCAGTTCTGCATTTAACGATATACGAAATTTATATTTTACCCTACAGATGCCAAACATTTTGGGGATGAAAACGGCCTACGGCTAAGGGTTAATGTATAATTTTGGCAAGACTGTGGTAAGAAGCTAATAATTTCGTCACTCTCTATATAAGTACAGGAATTTTTTTAAGGATGACTGTTTAAGCTCTGTTACAGATAAATTTTGGATGGGATGAGGAAAGAATGACTAATAGTCGACTCCGACCCCATGGCACCACTACTTAGCTCCGGAAGCGTAAGCGTGTACACGTGGCTTTTCATGGGCCGTTGAATATTTTATCAATGACGTCGTCACGTGCAGGACGTTGATTTCAAAAAAGCAAAAAAAAAATCTACCCCGAATATCTGTCCTGACATAATTACATAGCAAAGGTACGTAGTAAGTACTTTTGAATGGTTTTTGTTATAAAGCGCATGGGGACTAAAGATTCTCTCTTCTCAAAAGAGGGGTGGAATAAGGGTTGATTAAAAATTAGAGCATGTGTACTACGACCGTTTGTATCCTACATATTTTTTATGTTTCGGTGTATTTACTGTCATAGTATTTTAGTAGCTATGATTTCAAACCATGTGATTTTTGTGAGATGACTCATTCTGGGAACTTTTACTTAGAAACTCGTTCTTGCACAACAAAATTGAAAATCTGTTATATTCTTTAAGCAACTCAGCTCAGTTTTTAACACCGATTTCCCTGCCTTTTTTTATGTGCGTTAAGATTAAAGGCAAGCTTTAAGTTTAAATTCACATACTTTCATAACTTATTTAAACAAATAATACTAAAATATTCAAATTTATAAGTTTAAGTTAATCTATAATGAAATTAAGCTCAGAGGTTTCGCTTATAACATCAAAATAATATGCACTTTTTAAAGCAACTATTTTTGAATCAATGAAAGACATCAATTTGTATTAAATTATTTTAATAGTTTCTTTCTAAAAATTCATTAGAATAAAAACTGTTTTCTTTTATGGTTTAAGGGATATAATTTTAATATATTACTTGAAATAAAGAAATTTTATTGGCTTTAAAATTAAAATTTCCAATTTAAGGTATGATTTTTTTTGAGTGTTGCATTATAACTTGGATTTATCCAAGTGTTTTTAGATCATTAGAACCGATCCCAAAAATAAATTATCATTTCAAATGCGAGTGTGAAATAATGAAATGAATGAAGCAAGAAATAAGTCTTAGAAATCTTGATTATTAATATTTTTTTCCAAGTATTTTTGGAATTCAAAACTTGTTGTCAAATTAGTTTTTTCTTAATATGATTTCATCTATTGTAGAAAGATTTATGAAGATCTATGAATCAACTTACATATTTTTCTTTATATCATCAAAATTGCGTACATATCCTCGGCACAAAGAAAATATTCGTGACCGATGAAAAATTGCGCAAAATCACAAGATACCTAGAGCATTAATTTTATGTCTACATCAGTGAAAGGCCGTTGCGGTGCAGTTTTATCCCCATATGCATTTTAATTCTCCAGTTTGTTTGGCATATGAATTGCATTTAAGTCACTTACCTGAAGGCAAGGTTGGACAAGGCAACTCTGAAGGCAGGTTCAACTTTTGTACACAAAGTGCGGCGCAACCGATGTTGGAATTTTGTATAAATAACAAAAAAAGAAAACTCTAAAGAAACTGAATAAAAAAGTAGTCAGGTAATAATAACAGCGGTGTAATTTTATACGCCACTATCCCTCTCTCTGTGCCCAAAAGAATGCCTGGCTCTAGTAACTTTCAATAAATAACGAACAGGCTCCGCCCGAGAATTTGTGATTATGCAAAACATATGTAGGATATTTCGATTGCAATATTTTTCTGCTAAAAAACATAAATTGTACCCCTAAAGAGTTTTTACAAATTCACACACCTAATTTGGAGGCAATGATAATTTTCAAGAAAAATTTCCGCACGACAAATATTCTTTTTTAACACTGAAAAAATTATTTATTTCTGCGGTGATCTACAAAAATAACATGATGTCTCATCGTCTGAATATATTTTCTGCTGAATCAAAGAGTAAAATTAAACAAAAATCGGCAAAAATATTTTTAGACGATTATTGTAGTATAAAAACAATTTCGAAAAAGAGCAACTGTTTGAAACGAAAGTTCTATGACACATTTAGACCAAGTGTCGCGCCAAATCTTACTGTGGTCAATGAATTTGTTTTATTTAAAGATAAAAAGATCTGCCGAACACATTTGTGGAAAAATGGACGAGATAAATTTTTGTTTTAACTTCCGGAAAGCGATTTGGTTTTTGTGCTGGTTGATCAGATCGCGTGTAAAATATTCTCGTATATATGTTTTTTTTGTTTTTATATATATTAAAATAATGCTAATGAGGTGATGATCGTTAAAGTGTTTGAAGCTTTCGAAATTTAAGTTTAACTTTCATTCTGTGAACAACCTTGAACTCGAATTTTGCCGTGTGATAGATTAGATTTAGCTACCAAGGTGCAGGAGATTTGAATAATTTAAATATTAAAATTTTAAATTAGAATTTTAAATAACCAGTTTCCTGATTGTGGGAAGGTCCTTAAATTAATATGACATTTTTATGAAAATTATTTTGCTGTTAACAAACGAAATAAATGTCAATTTGTTGAAAACGAACGATCAGAAAATACCCCGCTTTGTCTAGAAGTTGAAGAATACAATTGAATATATTTGAAAATTTAATCTGAAGAAATATTGGTCCGATTTAAAAATCTTTCAACAACATTTTTATGTCTTTTATAAATAAAATACATGTGTATAAACGTAAATTTTCAAGATCAAATTTTCTTGTTATTATACATTAATTTGAATTCCTTTTTTTATAGAATTTTGAAAATTTTAGAGGTTGTTATACCTGCTCAATGCCCACGAGTCTGTATTTAAGAAAAAATTAATGCCGCACGAGTCTGAGTTATTAGATGATTCATTTCCATTGCGTTTCACGCTTTTAAGCGCGTGCGTTTTACAAAACTCATATAGAAACATGCTTGCTAAATAAAGCGCGCGTGATTTGTACGAAACGACAAACATTATTTTTTTATTATAAAAAGCCTACATATAGAAATTCTAACATTCTAACATTTAAAATTATAACTCCGTTATTTTAAAATTCATTACAACAACTATTATTATTAAGAATAATTAATTAAATACTTAATTGCCAATTACTTCGGAAGGAATGGTTAAGGTTTCTCATTATTATAGTATTTATATTTACATTACTTATATGTACTTGTCTAGTAGTAAATAAATGGCGTGTTGCATCGTGGCACCATATGGTGCCACTGGTAATGTGAGGGTGAGTTTTGCTGCGTAACGAAATATTATCAAATTTAGCACAAGAATTTTATTAAATTGTAAATTACCGTATCAGAAATCATGTCATCAACTATTTTCAAGCGATATTATTAGAGAGTTCCAACAGTTTCATTCATAAAATTCTCTAAACAGTTTTGCGTGTGTAAGAAAAAAAAGCATCAATTAACAATTCATTACCGCTGAGCTTTGGTGCTTTTTTCGCACGAAGAATAACAACTAGCCTCAACAAAATACTGCAATTTCAGAAAGAGACACCGAGGGAAGTAAAACGACTAAAGAAGACTATAAAAATGTGTAAGCACTGTGATGAGTCAGCTCATTTAACTTGATATATGAACCTCAAGTCGACGAGAGAGTTGCTTTCCGGGGCATGAGGAAAGAAGTGGCGCACATGCTGTAATGGAAATTTCTACTCTACGCCGTTTTTCCCAACGTAATCAAGAAGAAAAAATGAAGAAATTTGAGCTTTTCTTAACCACTATATAAGCTCTTATGTCGAGGCCAAAGTGAAAAGATTGAGGAAAACAAAATTCTTGTAAGAAAGCTAAATTTCGACGAGAAACCTACAATGCCCTGTTTACAATATAGTAGAGTTCATTTGCTTGACATGACAACACCAAAAACATGTACTATACATGTATTTATATATAGGCTAGAAAAGGCCGACGCAGGTCGAAATAGTCCAACAATACTTCCTCCATGTGCCGTGTGTAACATCGGCCAGAGCAGCAAACTGTTTGCTTTCATTGAAGTCAGAAGTATGAACGAAATAAAATTCAGTACCAAGTCAGCAAACCGCCACACACTATCAAGCAAAAAAAAATAATAATATGATACAATACGACGAAAGCCACCAGCCGCACTGAGCTTTAAGCAATGGCAGCGATGAGTCATTTCGTCAATAATTTATTGTTGCCCCCCATTTTCTGTTTTCTCAATTACCAGGTTGCGGTTCGGTACACGAGACCCCTGCTTTTATGTAATCAAATCAAATAAATACAAAAAACGATGAAATAAAAGCGAATAAAACCGAACAGCAATAATACTGCTGTCACCAGAGAACTTAGGTAATATAATATCATCACCTGAACATACAGCAAAGAGTTCATAATTCGCAATTGAGCTTAGTTTTCAAAAAATTTTTTGAATTGTTGGTGATTGAAGATTTGTGAAACTTCGATTTTTAGGGGTCATGCTCAGTCAGAAGTTTGAAATATTCAATTATTGAGAATTGACATTTTCAGTACATCTGGAAAACAACCTCTAAAAGTTTAAAGATAATCTGCTTAATTAAAATTCACTTAGTAATATTCCACTCAAACAAATAAACTCGATTTTAAAATTGCAAGTGCCTATTAGAAATTTTGAATTTGTATACATAAATTATGTAAACAATTTCTTAAAATATACCTTTAGTACTTTTTACCCATTTTTAACTACTTTCATAATGAAGGAACTACTACTACTACTACTACTTTCATAATGAAGGAATTCTTAAAAAATCAATGTAATATTTAAATTATCATTGCCATTACCGATACCGATACGATTAGATCTTTTAAATGAATAATTTTACAAGTTCCACATTTTTCTAATTTATATTTTAAATTAATAAAAAACCACAATATAATATCAAACCAAATGCAGGATGTACGCAATTTCTTTGATTTAAAAACTTCAAAGAATTAGTGGCAACAAACTATTTAACTTTCCTCATTTGTAGAGTTGAAGAAAATTATCTCGAGAACAAAATGAAACGCATTATTTAATCAAATGTGCCTTATCATTGACAACAATACCTTGGAAAAATGATAAGATCAGACATATCCATTTTTTATAAAATGATTTTTATGTGAACGTTTAAAAGAGACTGGAAGTTTTTATAATATGTAAATTTTTAATAATATTGTATTATTTAACTTACCGATAAATTCGTATGCCTCCTGAAAATATTGTTTAATATTTTGATGTGGTGTATCACTGGCAGGGATTTGTTTGTACTTTAGTCCTGGTTTAGGCTGTGAGCTTGGTGCTTGGCAGGTAACATTTAAAACACAATTTGCTCCTACACTACCTGGATCAACAGCATCCCTACCGTTGCCAAGTAATAAATGTGGAAATACTGGTGAAGCTGGATGTGTTTCAATATCTAAATTTTGGAAAAAAGAAAATAGGAATATTAGTTATATATTTTATAAGTATTAAGCGAAATGGACGAAGATTACAAAATATATTGTACAATAACTGTCTGTCATTAAATCTGGAGTGCCAAAAGGTTCTGCATTAGGTCCCCTATTGTTAACTATGTTATTTAATATCAAAAAATAGGAAATATGTACGTAGTATGTCGTTTTCATTCGAAGTGGACTTGCAAGAGGGAAGTCCAAATGTATCAATGTTATTCAAATTAATACCAAATAATAGCTATTATCCTATTTAAAATTGTTTTTTCGTAGGTTGCAATTAGTCATTATAATTTTTAAGAATAGGGTTGTAATTCTAAAAATTATTTACGTTATTACTCTTAATGGTCAGATAATGAAGAATAACTGGAATTTCATTAATCACAGAAAATCTTGCTAAATAATCGCTGACGAAAAACATCTAATTCTCCAGAATTTCTTCTTCCGTTAAAAATCTTTGTACTTCTGACTCATGCATACCTAAAGTTTGTATAATTTACACAAAATTCTCTTCAAGACGGAAGAGAGTGCCATCAAACTGAAGTCATTTAATGAGTTCCTTTTTTTTATCTTGTATTCTTATGACGATACATATTTTCGGCCTATATAAAATTAAAAATAGATCAAGTTCTAACCGCCAAAGGGAGACGGAAAGAGAACGATTAAAAATGCTTGCTACAGAAACTTTTAAGATAAATAAACCTTTCTGTCAGACGTTTTTGGCACGTGTAAACAACGCTAGAAATTATATGGCCGCGAGTATTGTCGAGATTCCCCGCTGCATTTAGAAATCGGACAGTCTAATGTATTTGCATGAGTCATCGTCGAACGTCTTGGAATTGGTCGCCTGTGCGGGCAACGATCTACAATTCGTTTGAAGAGTCTATTTAGGGAAGTACGTTCTCTGTTTCCTCATATAGTTTACAGACATCAAATTTAGATACTCAAAAATATGCATACACATGCTTCATTCCGTCGGCAGCAACAGTCGATCGCAAATTCCAATGTCTTAAGATCAATTCCGACGAAGGGAAATACATCAAATAATTCCAAAGAAGGTAGTTTTATATGAATCAATTTAGACTATTTATTGAAATTTTCTTTAAAATGATTGAATTCGAATTTCGTTAAATGATAAACGGTAGGTTTACCATCATTGATCATTCTGCCTAGAGTAATTTTGGAGATAAATTTATTGTTACACAACGGGCGCTCTGAGAGGCCTCTGCATGAGTAAAATAAACTGAAAAATATTCTAATTTTAAAATAGTAAAGATTGCGAGAAACATAGTTGGCAACAAAGTGCATGGGTGCCGGCTAAAACGACGTCACAACCGGGCAATCTCAAAAACTTTTCGTCCCTGCGTTATGTGCTCACGTAAGAAAAGATACTGCGCCGTTTTTGTTACTCAAAATAATCCGGTGGCGCAAAGTGACTCATCGTGCTAATTTTCTTGAGCATCATATGAGTGAGGTTGCACAGCTTGCTTAATCGGAGCAGTGGGCATGGCTTTAGAGCTGTGAATTCTCTGTATAGAAATTACGTTTGGTAAAGTTATTTTGATAATTTGCCCTGAGAATAGTGAATGCCATGAGAAAAATGCTTGTAATTGTTCGTAGATGAAAATTCCTCTTTTGTGTTTTGAAACGTCTCTACCCCTTCTTATATTTTTATTTCGGTTAACTTTATTCGCCCTTTTGAATATTTCTTCATATCTTTATATTTTTTTCCGCTTTATCTTAATTGAGTGACTCACATTGTTCAGACAATGTTTGAGTGTTTACATTTCACGCAATTCAAATAGTCTGAATTTTCTTATTAATAGACAATCGGGGATTTATGTTAAGCATTCAGGAAATTAAAAAAAAAATGTATAGATATATCAAAGTCGAATCTACCGATTTTAACAATACGAATTCTAGCATTAACTTTATATCACTCACAAAAAATTTTATATTGAGAGATATTAAAAGTTTCCTAGGCTAACCACTTGGGAGCTTTCTTTTTTATTAAGATATGTATGTTAAATTATGAATATGTATTAAAAATTGTTTGTCTAGTCTAGAGAGTTGAATTCCAAAATATTTTTAAAGAATCTAATTTTTTAACTAAGATCTAGAACAGATTCTTTTTTTAATGGGGTCCATAACTTTAAGACGGCAAAATAAAGACATATTTATAAAAAAGTTCGTCATTGTCAACTCAACTCTGTAGCATTTGAAATCAAAATACCCACGAGATTTATTAGAAAATTCTATTTTCCTGCACTGAACGGATGCGTTTATAAACATTTTTTTTTTTTACAAAATGGCGGATGTTTTACTTAAAAATTCAATTTTTCGCAAAAAAAAAACCCTTATTTTTTGAATATTAAAAACAATATGCATAACAAAGAAATATACTTTCATTCAGTACCAAGTTTTAAATAACTGGTTGAAATTTGAAAGCATTTACTTTAACACAAAATCGATGACATATAGATATTCAAAGATATGGACCTCTTAATTTTTCAATCGAAACGAAATTCAAGACGTAATTCCTGTTTATATTTGAATTATTATTAAATAAGGGTCTAGAATCTTGGGATGGGAAACAATAAAAAGTACAATAAATTTTTTTAAATGAGTAAACGACCTACTGAATACATAGTACAATTTTGAAATTCGTCACCTTATCAACACCTGTTAAATATCCCCTAAATTAAACTGCCTTCGAAGTGAAACGACTTCCCATATTACGTGAACTCAACAAGTTACATTTGATCACTGGAACAAAAAAAAAATTATGCTTTAAATTTCGGACGAGCAAGCGTTGTGCAATGGCACAAGTGATAAAATAATGAAAAAAAACGGCCACAGCCGACCTCCCTAGAACCAAACAGTGGCAGGAAGTGCGGAATTTGATCGTTTGCCACACGCTCGATATCAACACGATTGCCCAGTGTAAGTCGAGGAGGTAATTATCATTATTTTAGCACACTGGGCATGATCAGTGGAAAAGGCTCACGATCTGAATGGGAGTTGAGTCGACAGACGACAGCACAAATAAGCAAAACTGTCATTTTTACGCTAGAAAGAATTCCATTCAACTTCGTTTATGCGATGTAGAGACATGCTGTCTGAATATTATCGGTCAACCGGAACTTGCATAGACGACGACGACAACGACGACGTTCGCGCTGCGTCGCGTCGCCCGGTGCCGCGTCGACGGATCCCTGCCGGCTCTATCAAAATCCATTTTGCATAATGCAGCCAACCGCCTTCTCTAGAGTCTAGGCCTAAGTCTGGACTTGCAGCGAAAATCACACATGGAACAAGTCTCACAGAAATTTATAGCTTTCCTCTTTTACGGCTGTCCATACGTTTTCATCACGATTATATTTAGTTAGATATATGTGGTTTTTATTTTTATTTTTATTTTTTTTCTAACTATCTCCACCAACAGGCCTAAAGTACCATTTTGTATCGAGCTACGACGCATTAGATCTAATCTAATAAGCTTAGCTTGTAAGTGAATAATGATGACAACAAACAATAGACAGCATGTAAATTCTATGTACTTCCTAATTAGGATAGTCCACAAGATGGGACTAATGAAAATTTATTGACTGCGGTCTCAATTCAACTATTTTGAGACGTATACACTGTCACCTTACTTGAGATATGAATGCATATAAAGAAACTTGTCTCAAGGGCATTTTTCTACGATTTAATTCAAACAATTGTTTAAAAACACTTTTAAGTAAAATACAGTAAACAATACTGCATTAAGAAAAGAGAGACACCTACCTACACTCCAGACTATAGTCGTTTTTATTTTTATTTATTTTCCGAAAATAAAAAAATATGATGAATCACGGCCCGAAAAGTAAATATGTATCACTTAAAACTAAAACGTGACATGACAATATAATTTTCTTGAATTATTTATTATGAAACGAACGTGCTAGATGTCCCCAACAGAGCTACATATTTTAGTGACTCACCATAAATTGCTGGACTAGAACAACTTCTTTGTAGTGGAATCCTTGCACTTGAAACTTCCTCACATGGTGTTGATGGCTCCTTCTGTCGTTTATTGTAATCTTTGTGGTTTGCTAAAAATTTAAATAAAAAAGAAGTAAACGTTTAGAAATTGTTGACATAATAATTTATTTTATTCTTAAATTTTTTATTTGTCTAATTTTGCCACAATAATTCATAATGATATCATCTATACCAATGACCTTGATCCTATTTATCATCGAGTTGTGTCCAATGAACTAATGCGTAATTATATTTAAATATTTCAGTCTGACATGTTCCAAAATAAATTTAGAAAAAAATTCCACAGTTCAGCACAAAATTCGCGGCCGAACAAATAGTTGTTCGTCAAATTGTTCATAAAAATATATTGATATTACTGGTACTTCATATTTTAAAATTTTTAACCTTTAAATTAAGCCATGCTTCCAGCTTCTACATATGATAAACCTTTGTTCTTTAATTAATTTTCAAAAATCGATAGAATTCATAATCTGAAATGACCAGAGAAGTGCTAATTGTTCTCATTCTATCAAATGAATTACATTGTAATTTCACAGTGTTTTTAAATAAATAAAAATATATAATAATTTCTGCATTAGATCAGTATTAGAAATGAAAACAGGAAGTTACATATTATGATAAAAATAGCAAAATAGGCGAAATAGATGAATTAACTATTTGCTGATTATTTTTTTGTATCAAATTTGTTACAAATTATGATAACTGCAGAAAAGTTCTAAAATGTTTGACCTATATTTATTTAATCTCATAACACATACTGTTTGATATAAAATATTATGTAACTTCCGGCTAATATTTGTCCAGCATAAAATAAGCTAATCTGGGAGTATGTTGGTAATTACAATTACATAAAACCTTGACAAGTTTTTGTAGAATACACTCTAATTGCCAAATTATATTTCTATGCTTAAAGTAAACTATGAACTTACATTTCAAGGACTAGTTTTTCTTCTCAATGCCTCCCGTGAAGTTAAAAAAAACTTATACAAAATCAGCTTTTATTCATGTCCTCATTAGGTTTTATTTTTGAAACCAGACAAAGCGCCAACATATAAAAAAAATAAATAAATAGATAAGCGATAGAGTGACGAAGTTGATTTGACGCCAGTTAATGCTTTTTATTGAGTGATCTATCAATTTTCAAGTAATTTGCTTTTCGAAAAAGATTATCTCATGACATGTTTGACTTCATGTACTATAAACGTTCAATTTTCCCTGTACAAACTTTTCCGCGCATTTGAGTCATTTTCAAGTTAATTCAGTTTGAAAGAGCTGAACTGACGATAACCCTGTGACCCCAAACCGAATGTTTTAGAATAAAATTTTACCCTGTTTTAATATCTCTGTACACGCTTCGTGTGCATTTTATTGATAATGTTTTTATTTTTATTTTGTTTGTATTTAAACCCATATGTATATGAAGACGCGTTTTTCTCGCTTTTTCTTTTATGCAAACAGATATAAAATAAAAATTTAAAACAGGAAACAGATTGACTTGGTTTTTATTTGCCTCAACTGACAAAATAGCATGAAACATGGGAATTAAAAACGTCCAAAGTTAACTAGGCTTCAATTTAAATGAATTGCCCACCAAGACGCCGCGTGATTGTGAAAAGCTTTTTAAAAACTAGAGATATAAAAAGGAAATGTATATAAAAAAAATATATATATATTTTATAATACATATATATAGAGGTGACAAAAAGCTCACCGAAAAAGGTGTGTAAGGTGTCTAGGTGTAGGGAAATTAACCCACAAAAGGTAACTATAGCATATCGCAGCACCATCGCTATTTTTATGCTTATGCTTATGCTCGCCGAGCTCCGACTTGAGAAGTTTGTCGGACAGGCACAGACTGCTGCTAGCTCTGCGCTGCGATGTAAGAAAGCTGACTTCGACTTGTTGGCACTTCTTTGTGAGCAAGTGCTCAGGAATACCCATACCTGCGAAATTACCTGAATCTAGTTATGCTGATGGTATTGAACGTGAATGAGTCATGCCCGCCAGAGCCACCACATTCAGTTTGAAAAATTCCATTTCACTGGAAAAAAAGGTAGCACAAATAATGATGGTAACAATAAAGAGAAAATACGAAGGAAAATTATTTATAAAAAAAAGTAAATTAACAAGATATTTAGAAATTAATGCCAAGAACCCATGGAAGCGGCAAAGGAATGGTAATGACAGGTAGGGTTTCAATTAACTTACCGGAAATATAATTTTTCTACTAGTTCTACTACTAATTCTTCTAATTCTAAAAGATCCCTTTTCTTGTATTATAACAATTTACAAAAATAGACCCATACTTAGCTAAATTAGGAATCGTATCCGTCTTAAGATTTACGGGAGACTCTCTGCAGTCCAGGTAATTCCCATGAGAGAATTACTTGTGAAACAATCACGAGTCTAAAGTGATTCCTTATTTAATGACCAAGTGACTCACCGGCTTCGGTGTTATATCAATAAGGTCATGTAGGTTTTACTTTGAATTTTGCTTTCTCTTGATTTTATTAACCTTACCGAGAAAATGTGTAATTCCATCACGAAATGCGATTTTTTATAAGAAGAAGCTACATACATATGTCTAACTTTGTTTCATTATTTTACGGATAATTATTTTCTATTCAGTTAGTAGTCACTATAATCATATCAATGTGGAAAACATTTTAAGAGTAATAAAATAATTTTATTAGAGACGAAAAGGTATTTTTACTATTGGAAAATGAGACATTATGCTTAGTAGTACACAACATAGTTTTAGTTTAGGCGCAATAACTATTTTACGTTTTTGTAGCATATTTGCGGTTCATTTATTCCAATAACAAACTATTTGGGTTTATTTCAATTAATTATATTCGTAACTGCTGACGTAAAGTTTTTGATAACGCACGGGTTACCGCTGACGTAAAACTACGTCATTTTATATACATATATTACAGTCAGACATAGGAAGGAATAAATATGTTAATTATCTTAATAATGTTATTCCGATGTTTTTGTTTTGATTATAAATAAAGAAAACCATTAGACAATTCAGAATGGTTTTTATGTCTTTATTAAAGAAATGTTACTAGACATGTAAAAAAATAAATTTTTATTATGGCATTTTTAAGTCAATAACCTAAAATATGCTATTTGTTGTATATCTTTCTACTGCCTTCAAAATAAGAAGATATGTCGTTTTTATTGTATTTTATATACATATGTATGTAGATTAGATGTATTCTTATTAAGTATTTACACTATCTGTTCTACAATAAATTTAGTTTATCAACTTCGAAATGAAAAACGTTGACATAGAATTTTAGCAATAATGTAATTTTCTATTGTGTCTTGCCCGATTTGGCTTCAGTTTTGTGAGAAACAATAATATTGGCTCAAATTCATAAAAACCTTTTGTATTTTTTGATAAGTTGCAAATGTGTCAATATGTAACCAATTATAAGTTTTATGAAAGAAAAACAAAATTCATGTAAATGATCTTGCTACTGTAAATTGCTTCATAATAAATTTAATCAACTTCAGTATAAATCAACATTTTTCTGTATATTGCTTGATTTTATGCAATTATGGATTGCGCAAGCCACAAATATGCTACTAAATTTTGTAGAACAACCACATACCTACGTGACAAATACTCGTGAGAGGTATCAGAGATCAGATCAACTTTGGCATGATCACATGTTTCCAAAATAGAGGAACGACAACAGTCCGCAACTGGACGCGGAAAGTAATATAATCAACCAGCAAAAATATGCCATAAGAAAAAAACTTGAAATCATGAAAGAAGATCGCGATTTGAAGTGTGCGCGCGGGCATTTCGCGGGAGGCGGGATGGATTGCGACGACTTAAAGAGAAATCAGGAATCGCACCGCAACGCTCGCGATCGTCGTCGTCGTTGTCGTCGTCGTTGCTGCTGCTGCTGCCGCTGCCGCTGCCATGAGTCATGATGGCAGCAAAGTCATCTATTGGCTAGATAAAGCGCACCAAAAAGATTGCGCACGCATTTGTTGATGTTGCCGTTGCCGCCATATATCACCTTGAATGATACGATAGGCTTTGATACGTGGAATAGTGCGTTTCTGGTGGTTTTTGATCACCAATAGTTGCGATGGCCAAACTAATCAAAACTAGTTTACTAATTGCATTATTTAGTATGATCAATGTTTCTATGACAGCAGCAGTAAGTATGAACTTAATAAACTATAGGGCATTTTGATACTATACTCGGTAGTTTTGACTAAATCTCAACTTACCTATTTTGTTGATTGGCATGAATCTCAACACCAAACACGGTGATTCTCGTTTAATCCTCATTTTCATTTCACTTTTGTGAGTCACTCTGACCTTATCACACACTGTTTTAGCAAAGGCGATAAAATCGATTGGTAAAAATAATATATATATATATATATTTATATATATATATATAAAAGAACTGAAAAAATTATATTGTCGGGCAACACTCGTTCCAAATCGAGGCTGCTCGCCCAGGCACTTCGTTTTGAAGACTACTACTGTAAAAACACACTTCGCACGACAACTTCTGAATTAATATTTATATTAAAACTATAAAACTTTGTAATATTATAGCCGCTCTCACAAAAAAAAAATATATATAATTTTCACATAAAAATAAAAAAATTGTATATTTCACGTTGTGTAACGATTATTATTATTATATCGAACACACTTCACTTTAGTAGAGAGAAAACGTGCAAAAGGCGCGCAAATTATTTTCCTTTCAGTTGTATAACATAGTCCTGGGTAACATACAGGCCACTGAGTCACACTATCTTTATAAAAATCTGGACGCTGCTTGTTTCGGGCGGGAATTTTAATATCCTATGCAGTTTTGTTTTGTAATCCTTAATGACAAGATGTCGGGGGTCCAGATAAAGGTGAATCCTCTCAAAAAAAAATATGCAGGTGATTTTACACTTTCTCAGCGATTTTTAGAGATGGTGTATTGCATACAAAAATATGTTTAATATTAAATATGGTCCCCGTTTAATTTTTTCTCAAAGAAGCGACGCACGAACTCTCTCCTTCGACTGTGCACACCGAAATGACTGGGTTAGCTAAATCGTATCTGGTCTTTGAGTCGTCGAAGTCGAACTCGACGAGTGAGTTGTTGAGTCATACCAGCGGGCATACCTCGTCGTCGTCAGCATTTAGATGGTGCGGAAAGAGGGAAAAGGGGAGGGGCTCCATAAGATAGGGCTTCGGGGGTGAGACGTTTGAGGAATTAATTTTTTTTTTTATTTTTCTTACAACAAGAAGAAAATGCTAAAGAAACAGGGTCGCTCGGTTAACTAGTAGTAAGAAGCTCACCAAGTCGCCGAACAGGCCGCTGCTGCTGCTTTGGTCGCTCTTTTGAGCTGCGAGCATAGTTAAAAATAGTTTACAAGGCGAGTCCGAGTCACAGAGCACTTTTCGTTTTTAGCTTTTGTTTACCATTGCATCCAACAATTCCACCGGGCGCTGCTGCAGCGACCTCTGTGGGGGAAAAATATGCAACCATACTACGTTAAGTAACATACTTTACAAAAAAAAAATCGCGACATCAACGTCAACATCAACTGGAGGTCATCCACATATGTTTCCTTATCCAAACACGCCATGGATTTCGAATCTAGTACATAAACACTTGCTCCACATAGTCAAAGAACTTTAAGAAGCATAAGCTTTTCCAAGTAGATAGATATCCCAACATAATACATACTATCAACAGATACCCCATAACTATTAATCTTACAAAATCTCTACAGTTGGAAGAGCATAAAATTTTATATTGCAAAGCATTAAACAATCCCCTAACCGAAGGTACCGGAAATAAAATCCAGTAGCATTAAGGGGATTGCTCTGCTCCTCGAAAATCGAAATCACAACTAAAATTTATAGTGCATCACACATGAACTTTGGTTTGATTACAGAATTGGACATTCCTAACATGCTCCAGACTATTGATAACAAAATTTCTTATATAGATTAATCATCAAAATAACGCCAAATGACGTTGGTGATTCAAGAAAAAAAAAAAAACAATGTAATTTATCAACATCCTGAAACACTTGAAATTTTTTGGAGTCTTACTTCTGAGTCATGTTTGACTCACAATGGAATTTTTCAAGGATATTATTATTGTATTTTGTCCTCATTATGGGATTTCCGCTCGTTAACCCCAAAAAATCATGATTCAAAATTAATCCTTAATTTGGTATTTTTAAATTAGTTTTTTTCTTCTCTTTGTATTTTTTTAAATAAAAGAATGGAACCGCTTTTAGAAACTCCGGCGCAGTAAGAGAAGAAAACAATTTTATTGCACGATTTTTCTGTTGCTATAAATATAATATTAATAATAGTTATAATCTTATCTTACATATGTAATTTTTATTTATCAAATTTTACAATAAATTTTAAATATGAGATAAAAATTTCATAATTTGTAATGTAAATGCCTTCCCATACTGCTTTTGGTTGTTTCTCATTGTAATTCATTGCTTGTTAATACATATTAACAACAGGCGGTGAAACTATTTTGTACTTTTATACTTAAACGTGGTTGAAATTGAAATTTAAAAATAAATAAATAAAAAAGAAAAATTGAGTAACTAGACTTTTTAAAAATTACGATTTAATTGTTGGATGTTTGATGGAAATGTAAGTTATTAAATTCCGAAGTAGTTAATTAGTCGAATAGTTGTTTTTCTATCTTGTCTGTTTTCTTGTTTATTTACTTATATAACTTGAATAGTACTAGTACTAGTATAGTACCTTCCTAATGTACTAGAATCCAACTCGTAAAGATTGTTAAATTTTTATTTTTGGGATTTTTTTAACTTTTTTTCCTAAAATTTTATAAAATAAAAGCCTAAAGTTTTCTAAATTTTGTAAGGATTAAAAACATGCTTTTAAGTATTTGATGGAAAATTGGGTCACTAAGGTTAACTCACTCACTGGTACAAAATTCTGCTACTCTTATATACTGAGGTACAAAAAATAATTTATTTTTAAGTGAAAATAATATCTTTAGAGCCTTTATGTATGCTGCAACGTATGTAAGTGTGAAAAAGCGAAAAGCCTTTTTTGTGTAAGCTATAGCAATCGTAAAAATTACCTGAAATTAAATTTCCATAAAATATTTGAGAATGGTTGGAAATTATACCATTAAAATTATTAAAAACTTGAAAATGAACAGTATGGTGGAGAATTAAAATTCACGTTCCGTTTTTCTAAATATAGGTTTCAATAAAGTATATTTTAAAATAAAACTGAAACCGAATCGATGTCTTATTTCGTTAAAAAGTTATAACTTGAACAAGTTCGAAAAATTTGGTTTCAAGAAACTCGCGGGAGCTTGCGTATAAGTCCGTATAACTTTTCGAATTATATGAGATTGTAAATGTCTTTCGGGAAATTATTCACAAAGGTTTATATATAACAATAAAATTTAAAAAACCGATTTCTTAAAAATTCCAAATGAGATTTTCCCCTTTAATTGTAGAATCCTTGCTACTTATTAGCTGTGTTCGTTTTCATTTTCCTATCTGGTTCAGGTTAGATAGCAAATTTTGCATTGAATTGAGTTTTAAAAGCCCTAACGTACCTACATATAAACAAAAATTAAAATTCGTGCCATGATATATTTACTCATCAAAACTTCATTCCTTGAACCAGATAAATTTTTGGATTAAGTTTTTTACGCAAAGTGGGTATAAATCCAGACAATTTTATTTTATTTTCGCAAAATAAAAAGCTTTTGATATGGGTAACTTTTTATAAATCTCAATTCAGTCTAAAATTTCCTGTTAAACCTAGAACCAGAAGCGATGTCAAAAAAACACAGCCTATTATATGAGCTATTATTTTTAAAAGTGGTATAAGTCCATTTTTTTAACATAGCATTTTAACAAGTTTTCTAATTAAATCTACACGATATATGACGGGTAAATGTATAAAAAATTGAACTTATGGTATATGTACCTACCACTTTCAAAAACAAGAGCTCATATATTTTTTTTATAAAATTAATAAACTATTTCTTAAGAGTACTGGAGGTGTGCAGCTTCTTATCACTGATTGTATATTTTTAGGTAATAAAGTTTATCTGGAGGAAAAAACAGTCATAATAGGTACTGAAGTTATATTCATAAAGATAAATTATTCATGTATAAGAACCAGGAACGACGTCATTCTTAACTACCTAAATTCTTGTCTAATTCAAATGTAAAAGGTTTAAGTACATAAAATACCAAGTAACATTTGCGCTACCAAACTCAAGTAAACATAGAGTGATTAATTTGGATTTGTGAGCCGACTCATAGTCGTCCGTTGCACTTTCGCTTGCAGAACATAAAGGAAGCATCATACGATCGTAAGAAAAGTGGTGATGTTATCTCCTACCTGAAGGTAATTGGATTAACAGCGTTCGGTGAGTCATCGAAGGACGTTTATTCGTTTATTGCTTTGAACTCGGTTCGACTGTGTCCTTGACACCGGCACCAAGTTCCATGAGACCGGTGTGCCGTGCCGTGACTCGTGAGTGAGCAGTGCGCAAATCGCAATCGCACACTTAAAAAAGAAAACATTAACGAGACGACGACACACAGGCCAAGAATTTTTTTCTTCAATCACCGGGAAGACGAAGCCGGACGTCACTATGAATGTTGTAATTTCGCGGGAGGGCACAGTTCGAGGGAAAGGTGAGATAAGATTAAGATTATAAAATTAATAAGAAAATCAGTGGCTAGAGTCTACAAATTTTTCGTTTTTGATAAGAAACTCCTTCAGTTTGGGGCGGGAAACACCACAGCGAAAGGCTTTAAAGTGTGCTCTGTTTTCTTTACCTCAACTTCCGTAGTAAAAAGAATCGTGAGAAATTTTCGGTAGTACGAAACGAAACACGGAACCCTCCAAAACAAACCCGGGCCAAGGGAGAAATCCTGCAGAAAATAAATTCCTTTTCATGACTCGCACACATTCTCAGACGCAAGTGCTCACCTGGCGGGCAGAAGAAGCAGCTGTTCCTCGACTGCGGGGCAGACCCGAGCCCGCGCCGGGTGACTCATCGTCTTACGTCGCACGCGGCGAATGTCTCGTCACGTCACAGACCTTCACGGATAGTCGCACACCGCCAAAAGCAAGACCATTCGTCGGGAGCTGGACTATGAAATGATTGCGCAAATTCCAAAGCAAGTCCAACAACAGATTTTAATACTAATAATAGGTTTTTAATTAATAATTATTTTAAAGGCTTGGAAAACTGCCACCTTATTTAAATTTAATTAAATTCCAATGGGGTCTTCAAGTTACGAGAGCTTCTCGCGAGTTATTCCACTTTTCGTTTTTGTTGCTTGGATTCATTTTATTTAGCCGAAATAAATGTAAACATTGCTGGCACGTAGGGACTGTGACGGGAAAAAAAACCGGCCAAATGGGAGTCGGACTCACGCACCAAGGATTCCCGTACCTTGGAAGGAAACGTATAAAAAGAAAATTATTTAGTTAAATTCATCGACCGCTTCAGAAGCAATTTTGGCTACATAAACTTTCAGTAAAGGCACGTCCACACCAAAGAAACATTTATGAAACATGAACAATTTTAAAGAAAATTATATCCGACAATTTTTTTAATATTTTCAAAATGTTACAAAACAATTCGGAAATATTTGAGAATTACTTCGGTGTTTACGTGATTTTTTAAGTTTCTGAAAACAGGAATGTTTACTCAGTGTTTTCCACTTAAAGTGGGAAACAATGAATGTTTATTTTGTGCAGCAATCAATTAAGCCATAGTTTTAGTACATATTTGTCAAACCATTACTAATCTTCAAATTATCAACATGGCCAACGTTAAGTTGGATGTGGAGAAAACGATTGAGATGTAGAAGAAATTTGCATAAAATTTCTAAAGCCGCTAAGAGCATCGATCTTAAGGTCACTTAAAAAATTTAAACCACTCAACGCTACTTTTGTAAAAACTTTCTTTGCCAAATTAATCTTGTCTTTTTAATTTTACTTATGCATTTTATTTTAAACTGAACGCTGGAATAAATCAGAAACAAATTCGTTTCCTCATTTCTTGTAGATTAGTTCTTCAAATATTTCAAAAACATTTTTCAAACATACATATTCGAAACATTTTGGAAACATTTATTAAACAATTTTAGAAACTTTGAAAAGCATTTTTTTTTTGTACAAAAATTCTGTTTAACATTTGTTTCTTTCACATAATATTTTCTTGGTGTAGACGCGCCTTAAGATTCCAGAAACTGTTGTTTAGAGTTTTAGTATCTATCTAGGTGCATACTTTTATGCACAAGAAATAAATATTAAATACACTAAGGTGAAATTATTTAATGGTCACTTTTTCGTGCAAAAACTCTACTCAACTAATTTCACAACTCAAACTGTGATAACTACTGACGATGACGTTATCCAGATACAAAATATCCCTGCGTTAATACAAAAATTGTAACAATAATACTTACAAATGGTGCATTTTTGAGTGGACAAACAAATAAATACAGTCTAAAGTATCTCAAGATATTTATTGAAATTAATTTTTTTTAGACCTGTTTTTCCACGAACGGTGTAGGTCTTTTTGAAATGAAGTTAATAATAATAGAACGTTTTATTTACAAATGTTGCCATGTGCCGAATGGGAAACACAACTTCGGTAGGTATTTTAATACGATATTGACCCGAAAAACACATCGAAGCTGGTAAATGAGAATGAGCTTCAAGTCCTTAATTTACTGGCTCAATCACCAGATTTGAAATAAAACAGATCTAATGGAAACATTGAAAAAAAAAACGAATGGAAGAGCTTACCTGAATCTACTATTATGAATTTAATAGCGTTTAAGTCACAAAGGTGCGCTGAGGTCATTCAAAGTAAACACTACTAATACTTCCTACGCAGTACTAGGCAATCATAAGTTCTTAAAAATATAGTACAATTAGTGCATTAAAAATAATTTAGGTACATAAACTTTTATTTCCTTACTTTAGGAATATTTATAGTATTTGGCACTACATTACTAAGTTTGTTTGTAAAGAATTTTTCCTGATTTCTGTAATATTTGCACAAACCTCTATCAACTCTTGACCTAATAACTTAACTTTAAGGTGTCGACCCCCAATTTCGAAAATTTTGCAATGAAAATAAATTTTTTTTTAAATTCTGTTCTTCTAATTTCGCATAGAATTTAGTATTTTATTTTCACTTCCAAACATGACTGACATGCATTTAGATCTTTTGAATAGAAAATCTTCTTAAGTTTCGAAATAAGTACGTATTAATTCATTAAAAAATGAAAATTGTCAAATGATTAATGACAATTTTTCTTATACCTTTTCATTTCAAAACTTTACGCCACATTCAATTCACAAAAATTGAATTCATATTGACCATATTGATTAAAAGGAAATTTTTGGATCATTTTTAAAAATTTTAAACGCATTACCAATTACCTTGTTGGAATTTTTATTACAAATAACAAAATTAATAACAACCATAAAGTCGAAACAAAAATTTTTCCAACATAACTTCTATCTTGCAATTGTATGTACATATGTATTTTAAGTGAATTACTTACCATTTTTTTTCTTTTCTTGAAAAATTGCTCTCATTAGCATCTAATCAAGAATCTAACTCGCTTAGCTAGAACTCCCCACATATAAGAAAATTTATTTAAATACAACTGGAATTTGTTTATTTAAGGTTTTGTGTTTACTTTTCTTGGAGTTGGTTTAGATTCAAAAGCTAGTTCTTTTGTAAAATGAAATTTTGAATAACAGTCTGTGAATGAAAATTTGTTTTTTGAATATTTCATCTTTCTATTTATTGCATGCAAATGTTAATCATTACAAAAATTTTACACATGAACAATTACTTTTTTTTATATATCTATGTATAAAGTTGACAAAGACAAATTCGCATTCTCATCATCCTTTGGGCCTACGATAAAATTTTATTTATATGAGTTCGGTGAAGCTTAATAATTTTTGAGATCTTACAACGTTTTATATGAAAATCAGTCATTTTTAACTATGTTAAATGAGTACATTTTCTCCGAGATGCCATTCAGTTTTATTAAACCTATATAATATTTTTAAATGATATCCTTCATTCATTTATCTGTAGCTTATTTTTATTCAACGATTTCAACCAGACAAAATATTTACTTTTAAATTGTCTAAATAATGAATGAATTATATGCAGATAATAGATAGGAGCAATGAATTTTATTAACAAATTAAAATGGGATTTTCATATCTTATAGCCATTTTTTGTTTATTTTGTAAGCTGATCTCTTTTTGTACACTGAGGCCAATTAATTGAGAATAAATGCGAACCCCAATAGCCAGGCTATCAGAAGTCGCATACGAAATTTTTTTCAACATCTGGAACCACGCGCCTTTTGTAAAGCATTTTATAGATTGTGGATTGCGCATAATCGTCCAATTTTGACTCTATACGCCACAAATGGCTTCAGATAAGGACTCGTTTTCAGTCATGAGTCATATTGATTAAACAGCAAAAGCCACAAAAAGTGCTCGTTGTTAGCGACTTTTTTTCCATAATAACGATAACATTGAGTTTCACCATAAGCTAAAAATGTTGATAAGCGATCTTTTCTTCAATTGCAAAGCACAATAAATAGAAAACCCTGAATTTCAAAATCTATGTCTTTCGAATGTGTTTGAATTGCAAAGATATTCTGTAAACAGTCACCTGAAGAAAAAGTCCTCAAAATGATTTTTTTATTTTGTGTCTACCTATCTTATCATAATTTTATTTATTTTTTGTCGCATGGTCTAAAATTTTTAAACACATATTTTTCTTTAACGTACGTAAGTCCATACGTACCAAATGCCAATTTTGACGTTCCACCTAGATCCGTTTACTTGAAATTAATAGGACAAGATAATGGCGCCCGGCGGGGAGATAAGTGCGCAACTATTTGTGTTTTAACAATATCTATAAAGAATGGTAAAAAAGTAAAATTTCCTTATCACCTGCTGACTATTGATGTTTCTCTCAGCCTGACGTAAGTCTTATCGTTATCAGGATTCAAGTTAACATTTTTATCAGAAGAACTTTGTTGTGCCTTATATTGTTCGCTTCAAGGCACTGCGCTCTTTACTAAATGTAATAAATCTGTGGGGATTACGAGGGTGTGATAAAAGCGTTCACCTTAATAAACATAAGATGCTTTTCAAGATGAAAATAAGTAATAGAACATGTTCGTAAATAATGTCATTGTTTCGGTCGTTTTCTTGGTGAAAGTTGATAATCCACCCATTCATATGTATAACAAACTCCAAATTTTCAAAATCCAACAATTAGATTTTGATTTTTTTTCAACATATATTTACATACTTTAAAAAACAATCCATGGATGCGATTATTTTGGTTTATTATACTACCAAAACAGTTTGGTATATGTAAGTATAACAATTAATTTTTTTTGTTTCATTGTCTAATTTTTCAATTAATCAGAAAAAAGTAGAACTATCCTTTTATATTTTTTTACGAATCGCAGACTGTAAATAGTAATATTTTGTTAAAATATTTTCAAAAATTGTTTTTACTATCTTACTTTAATTTGTTTTTTGTCTTGTTCCATTTTTGGTGATTTCGGTATAGATTTTGAAAATCTATTTAAAATTCTTTCCACCCACTCAAGCTCTTGGAAAGTTAATACCCTGAAAATATAATTTAAAATTGGTTTTAATTTCTATTCATTGTTTTTATTATTATGTGATATTGCGCACTATAAAATAAATGAAAATAATAGTTTTACACATATAGTTAATATTATACATATAAGAGTACATGTCCCGAAACTTTTATAAAACAGTTGATGACTAAAAATGTATAAACATTTCACATTTTAATTAGATAAATACAAACTTTTCTTCGCCTTTTTGTTTTATTATTGTTTTATTTTATTATTGTCCTGGGCAGATACATCTATTATATGTATATAAAAATGGGCATGTGTGGGGGTTGAAAAAAGTTAACTTCGAAAATGTGTGACTATAATTGAGCCATTGAGAATAACTTTCTGGAACTTTCTAGAAGATTCGAGAAATTTTTCGAAAGTTCGATATCTTTCTGGGATTTTCTAGAAGTTTCGAGAAATTTCCCGAAAGTTCGATAACTTTCTGGAACTCTCTAGAAGAATCGAGAAACTTCTTGAAAGTTCGATAACTTTCTGGAACTTTCTAGAAGATTCGATAAATTTCTCGAAAGTCCGATAACTTTCTGGAACTTCCTAGAAGGTTCGAGGAATTTCTCGAAAATTCGATAACCTTCTGGAACTTTCTAGAAGATTTGAGAAATTTCCCGAAAGTTCGATAACTTTCTGGAACTTTCTAGAAGATTCGATAAATTTCTCGAAAGTCCGATAACTTTCTGGAACTTCCTAGAAGGTTCGAGGAATTTCTCGAAAATTCGATAACCTTCTGGAACTTTCTAGAAGATTTGAGAAATCTCTCGAAAGTTCGATAACTTTCTGGAACTTCCTAGAAGATTTGAGAAATTTAAATTGAACGGCTGAATTATTCTGAAAATTTCGAAAATAATTTGGAAAGTTCTAAATATATGTATGTACGTACTGAATTTTTGAAATGACTTAAAAATGATTCCAAATGGTTTAGAATGTTCTGGACTGTTCTAAAAATTTCAAGAATGATCTCGAACGTTCTAAAATATATTTAAAAATGTTTAAAATTATTGAAAAATCGGTCTAAAATGTTCTAAAAACTTCGAGAATGATCTGAAAAGCTCTAAAATAGATTTAAATGTTTAATGTTAAGTGATTTACACCTAAAAATGATTCTAATCGGTCTAGAATATTCTGGATTGTTCTGGAAATTTCGAAACCATTCTGAAGAATTCCAAAATATATTTAAATGTTTTAAATCAGTTAAAAAAGATTCTAATCGGTCTTGAACATTCGGGATTGTTCTAAAAATTTTGAAAACATTGTGAAAAATTCTAAAATTTATTTAAAAGTTGTAGATCACACAAAAATGATCGGAACAATCTAAAGCATTCTAGAACGACTATAATTAGTTTGAAGTGATTTAAGATATTTGAGTACGTTTTAGAGCTATTTATAACGTTTTCGAAATTTTTAGAACAGACCAGAAAATTTAGTGGGTAGTGGGGATGTCTTCTGAGACTATATAAGACGAAATGTGATGCACATGCTTCACTTGATTTTCTATAAGAAGAAGTTAAGGATGAAAGAAAAATTAAAATTTAAAAAAGCCACGTGTCCTTAATAAAAAAAAAAAACTGTATAAAATAAATATAATAATTAAATGTACTACCAAAAAATAACCCAGCGAAGCGGTTGTTTGCAACTAGTATGTATACATATGTATATGCCTAAATACACCTCAAATTTAAAAGTTACTATAAGATCTCATAAAAATTAACTGATTTAATTTTTATTCATTTGATTTGATTTTACTAAAAGATTCCTTATATAGCCCAGTCAAATTAGACATTAAAATTGCAAAGCGTGATGTAGTTCTAATTTTTTGATATATTGTTAGGACCAGTTAGAGTAGTGTAAGCCCAAATTTGCAGCTTCGAAAAACCTGTGCTTCCTTCGTAATACGTGAAAATCTGCAGCTCTTTTATCAGTTGCCTTATAACTCATAAACTGTGCATTTGTTGATATTAGGTGTTATTACCATTTTTAAAGTACATTAAATTTGCAACAATTTAAGCCGAATCACAGTTCTGTGCCTTTAATGGTTTTCGAGATATGGCCAATTTTGTTCTCCCAAAATTCAATATTTTAATTTTTCTCTCATATCGGTGTAACTGTTCCACCTATGAGAAAAGTTATGGAAAATGGATGGCAGTAAATCCATCTGATGATGATTTTGCGAGAAGCTGAATCTGCTATTCCTGAGTCTCTAAAACTGTTGCGTAAAACCATCGTACTGAAACACAAATGCCAACATCTCGATGGTTGGAAGAAAAAATGTTTTTCGATAGCTCATGCAATAATTTTTACCGTCAGACCTAGCTCATTCCTCTCCTCACTCAAGACGAGTTTTGGTACCTACCTTTACAGGAAAGTTGGGCCAAAACTCTCGTAAACATCTACGCAGCATTGGGATTTTCTTGCAGTTACAGTGATTTTTTGGAAGAACAAAAATGGCCATATCTCAAGAACCATTGAAGGCAAAGGACTGTGGTTGGGCTTAAATTGTTGTAAATTTAATGTACTTTAAAAATGGTAATAACATTTAATATCAACAAATGCACAGTTTATGAGTTATAAGGCAACTGATAAAAAAGCTGCAGATTTTCACGTATTACGCAGGAAGCACAGGTTTTTCGAAGCTGCAAATTTGGGTTTACATCAGTCTAACTGGTCCTAACAATATATCAAAAAATTAGAACTACATCAAGCTTTGCAATTTTAGCCTGTTTTTATGTTCGATTTGACTGGGCTAATAAAATAATGTAAACTTCTAAAAATCTATTAGGTATTTTTAGATCTTACACACTCTATTTTAAGGGGTAATATCACCTTGTGTTCTCTAAATTTTACGTGATTTTCTGAGACGTCTCACGGACGATTGGAACTAGATATGCTCAGCATAAAATTACCTTTGCCCTATATTTTTACGGATAACTATTAATTATACACGAACTTGCCATTCACATTAAATTGTAATAACCAAAGCCTTTTGAAGCTAAGTTAGTCATCCCCTATTCCTACTCGAAATGTTCTACTGTTTTATAGTTATTTTCCTTTAATTTGGAATTCCCAGTCCTTATTTTTCTGAAGGACATAACTTAACATAAACTTGGTTTGTTTGTAATCCACATGACGTGTCCTTTCGGCAAAGTTCAAGTCATGGTTCATTCTAGCTAAAAACAAAGAACGGAAGGAATTCCTCGATTAAATTTCACCACCCAAAAGCCGATGGCGATATATTCGTACCTCGATATTCTTCGGTTGCTATGACTTTGATGATGATATGGTGCGGGCGAAAAATGACTCACGATTCATCGATAATAGTTGCCTTCAAGTGGAACGACACGAATGCACGTTGCGAGGGAGAAATGCAGATGGGTTGGTTTTTTAAACCAATTGTTTGGTAATGTTATGAAATGCAAGTAATTTAGCCAGGGAATTTCCGAATGTCGGTGGTGCGTCTTATCAGAGAAAATAGTGCTTAAGTAGGTTTAATTGTTTAATTGTAATCGCATACAGGTTTGGTTAGTTAAAATATACGTAGGTGGCCCACCCCAAAGAAAAGGCGAGGTCCATTTCCTGGGTGATTCATTAAAGTTCGAACCAATTATTTTTAAATGGCCACATGCATTTTTCTTCACTTCGTCACATCAAATTGTGCTCTTTAAAGTGATCACTCATCCCCGGTGCTTAGTGTTAAATTCCGGATCTCTGAAATAACCCCAAAGATTTCACACTACGTGTACAGGAAGACAATGAAATGAGTAATGAGTTGAGATGAGGTGAGAATGTACCTACGTATCACCCAGTGGTGAATCAAGAAAATTTTAAATCCATTTTGGGAGGGTTGTTTTGTCAGGGAATGGAGAATTTCGTAATTTAAAGCAATACAAAATGACGACATTTCGAAAATTCATGGTTTTCTTTTCAATCAGTGAACAAACAAACCCAGAGTATTCCGATTTTAGGGTAGTAAACACATTTATACAGGGATGGTGAGACATAATTTATTTGTACAACAGACACACAGCTATAAAAAGTAGGTTTTCCTGATTCTTTAATAGTAGACCTATTCCTCGATTTGCACGATATTTAATTTACCTGATTTCGTCTTGACACGGTTTTTAAATTAAAACAAAACACGATTTTTATATATCATTTATAAAAATAAGAAAGCCCGATTCCTTGACGGGCAGGAATATTTTGCATAATCGATAATAATTTTGTTAAAGAAAATAACAATCAAGGAAATTTACATTTTTCCAAAGATATGTATGTAGGTAAGTATATGTGCCTATGTATGTCTCGAATTTTGTAATTAGCATACGATCCATCCCTACAAACATCTTTTATTAACTTTTAAGATATCTACTACTGTCTAATAAATATATATTTTATAATTATTATTACTATGTATTATGTAACAATTCTATAAATCGCTTCAATCTACAACAAAGTGTAAACGGGTACCTGACCAGTCGTTTACATATGCTTTTTAGGACCGAGTTTTAATAAATTAAAGAAATACAATACAATATTTTCAATCATAGCCTATAGCTGATTATTGGCCCGATTATATTTGACGAATAAATTTATCTGTAGATTGAAAAATTGGCATTAATATGGGTTATTTTTAGCCAATCGGCCGATTAAGTTTTAACGCACCGAACCAAACGTTTCAAATATTGTTAATAAATGACTATGTTTTTCATTTCTTAAGATAAATTGAAAAAGCATGAGCATTAAATTGTCACAAAATATTAATGAAACAATTCTCGGTTTTTCATTTAATCCTCTATCTAATTTTGAACGGTTCAAGTTTTCTTTATTTGCTTTAGATAGATTTACACCGTTTAAAGTTTACTTGAAATCCTTTCTTATTGCACATGAATTATGTGTCTCGTTTTACACGATTTTTTTTCCAGGAATGTATCTACCGTGTGAATTGAGTAGTAGGTTCATATTACTTTTTGAAAACCATTTAAAAATGAATTATTCATATACATATATACATCTCTGTAACTTTTTTGAAAAGGTTTAGTTGTAGGGCGGACCCTTGATCGCGATCATAAAATAGTTTCAATGTTGAATTTAATCTTCTTATTTGTTTTAATTGAAACCCTTGTTCCCAATTTCGAAGAATAGTACGTAATTAAAAATATAAATTTTAATTAAGAAAAACCGGCCGACAACCGATACGAACAAAACTATTTTTCCTGGAATTAAATTAATTAAGTGACTCAACTAGAAAATCAAAATGGTGAGAAATGCAAAGTCAAGAAGCTGGAAAGCACTGTAATTTAATTGATAATAATTACTTAAACCACAAGAATTGAATGTTCAATAGAATTTATAATAGGTATTCCCTGGTATGCATAAATTAATGGCGCTTTATACTTAGAGAGCGCAGAAGGTGCTTAAATTTTAAGAAAATTTAGTACAAGGATGAATTCTTAACAAAAATATGTAAAGTGTTTCTTAAGTACATAGAGCCGACCCCATTTCCTTAATTTTTCATTTGATTCCTTTTTATCGATGTTCTCAAATATTTTACATATCTTCCATAAATATTACGTTTTATAGTTTTACTCAAGTAAAGAGATTTTTTTACTTAAAGGCAATTCAAACAATTTGTTCGGTATTTAAATAAAAGATATTTTTGAATTTTAAATTGTTATCTAATGTTTTAATAAATGTTACAAAACCAGCCTAGCCTTTACAATTACATATTAAAATGTTGCCATACCTGACTTCCTTTTATTCATTTATTAATATGATTTACATATATGTAATACTTTGTGACAAACATACTTAAAGACATTGTTATAAAAATAATGGTGATCACGTTTCTAATTTATATAAAAATTGCAATCATTGTTTTACAATTTTAACAATTTCAAAAACGTTTAATTTGCTATGAAGCAAAAGTTTAAAAAACTAATTAAATTAATTAAATCCACTACAACTACTACAACTATAAGTTAAAAATACAAAATTCTTTACTGTAAACATAACAATTCGAATGGTAAAAGTCACTATTTTTTAATGAACACAACCATGTAGAATAGTCTAGTTTACTTATTCTGGCAGTAAAGTTTACGAAACTGATGCATCACAACAACTTTAAATATTTAAATTCACTTTTTTAATGTGAAATCCTACTATGTACTATTTTGTAAACAAAAATGTTTTTTTTTCTTCTTTTCTTTTCCTTTTTTCTATATTTCAAATTTTACAATTTATCATTTTAAAATAGTTGATTTAACAATTTTATAAATTGTAAATGGTGGCTATTCTATAAATAGTCGAGCTTTTTAGAATAGTAAATCTTAATAATTGATAGTTAAATTTAACTAAAATGTAAATTGATATTACTCTTTATCAATTTTTGTATAGTAAATAGCAATCATAACTACATAAAAATAGTTAAAGTTATTAAAGTTTTTCTCTCAGTGTGTAATATTTTCAATTTATTGACTGGTTCAAATGTTAAAATTCCCAAAATTTTATCTTTATTCTTATATATACATATCAAGGTTTATATGAAAATTTAACTAAAACCGTCATTCGACATGTCGTAGTACACTTGGTTCGACATCGAATTGTAAAAATTGGCAAGAGATTGTGAATTTTATTCGTAGAAGACCAAGTACAACTCCTTAAATGCCGTAAATGGTAAACAAAGTAATACTCATCATATTGTTCTACCTTTTTAGTTTTTCATTTCACAAAATTGATATTCCTTAGGTGGCGTTTAAGGCAATATTTTCAGCGGTTCACTGCCACTGAGCAGTGACTGTTTCAGTAGCACCAGGGGGTGGGCGTGTCATCAAATCGTGACATATCATTCTCATTAGTCGATCATAACACGGAAATCGACCCCAAAATAGCAAGCTTCTTACAGCCACAGATCACCGAGGGTCTCACGTGGTCGCACATTAGTAATTTAATTACTGCGACAATTGCTTGGTCACCGTTTAGTGCTAATGGCAGCCGTGAAGGACGTCGTGCAAACACGCACCGATGAATAATGCATCTCCCTAGAAAATTTGTCTGCGGCAGCGGAAGCTTTGAGTCTTGATGTAGCCGCGTCTTCTAAATTCTAGTCGTTAGATTTGGTCAGGGGTGCTGAATATCTTTGCCATGAGTCGACTAGCCCAATTCACAGGCGTTTTCTTCGTCATATCACTGAATGCGTGCAACTTCACGCATGATTCACGCCCTGTGGACAGAGCTCTATCATCATCAATGCTTCTGGCCACAGGCATATTATCAATTTGGTGCACAGAAGGGTCCAATCGAATCGAATCCTATCGCTGAGTCGGTTGCTTTATTGATCCATTAAACATCTCAGCAGCCCTTTGTGAATTGCGGGCTTCTCCTGATAACAGCCGCCGCCGCACGAAACTGCACGTAGGTACTCATGACTCACCAGGATGAGTAAATAATCAAATCGGCACTTAGCAAGTATGAATCTATCGAATTCCACAAAATTTACCTATTCATATTAGCCATTTGGAAAATATCTTTAGAAATTATCCTATTTATATATCGTATCTTCAACATTTCGTTACCTCTTGTAATACTTCTTTTATTACAGCAAAATTTCATTATAATGAACTTTAAGGAACCAAGAAAACGACTGTTCTTTATATCCAACTACGTAATGACGAAAAATATCAAAAAGGATATAAATAATAATAAATAATAAATTCTATTCGTTATACAAGGTTTTATTAGCTGTGTTTTTTTTCACAAAGAATCCGGTTCTAGGTTTACTAGGAAATTTGTCATTGAATTGTTTTAAAAAAACAGTCAACTATAAGAGTATAAAGATTTTAAGTTTTGCGAAAAACGCATCAAATTGCCATAATACTTGCCCATTCAAACTTTAAACCTTGAAGCAGATAAATTTTTATATTACACTTTTGATGCCAAGTAGGTATAAATCCAGGCAATTCGATTTTATGTTCACGAAATAAAATAAAGTTCTATTTGGGTAACTAACCTAGTAAACATGGAAATGCATCCGTTGTGAAAAACCACAGCTATTGTATAATTTTAATATAGCAACTAGAAACTCTATAGTCTATGCCAGTAAATCAGAGAATTTTCGCTGTTTTCAATCGAATACAACATATCGAAGTAAGCGAAAAGGACGAAGATTGATTTGATATTGATTACTTTTTGAAATTTTAATAAGTTTTCTGTAATGTGTGACTTTGTGATACTTCAATTCCCGCAAAAAAAGAAAGAATTAACAAAACTTTTTAAAAACTTTCTCTAAGTTTTTCAATTCGCAATTACAAATTTTGAAAATATTTGATTTACTTAAAATAATATGGATATTATCTGCATCAAAATTAATACATTACAATAGCGTAGAGCTTTTTAATAGCTCAATTAACTTATTAAATTTTATAATCGTGTTCTAAAATTTGTCCAAAATATGCACCCAAAGTTTAAAATACAAATGAAGCGTTTCAAAGATATCTATTATATAGTACATCACTTGAAAATTTTGAAAAATTGTTAACCTGTTGACTTAAATCTTGTTTCAATTTATTCGTTAATATTTTACCCAGTGGCTTAAATAGAATCTTGACCTAATATAAAGTTGTTCAATTTTAATCCCTCCTTTTTGCACATATTGACCAGTAGTGAATTTGTTTTTAATATTTGCGCTATTTTTACGCTTTTTGGAATTTTGAATTTACTAGTATCTACTATACAACTATGCCCTCTAGAGGACACAATTTGGTTTGATTTATTTGGACTGAAGTTATCTTAGTGACCTTCGGTTTGGATTTGATATCTCTTTTTTGAGTCCTCTGTCTCGATGCCCTCTATTCTCTATAATAATAATAATTAAAAAGAAACTACATATTTGTGTTTATATGTACACTCCGAAATATTTAACTCTGAATAACTTAAACAATATTTTTCGGCATCTTCTTATTTTTTGAACAAAAGAACGACAATTTTCAACAAAATTTTTCAAGATCTACAACAACATTTTACAAACCTATTTAACACTTCTGAGCTCAAATGAATGTTTTACAACGTTAAGAGATTTTAAACCCAATCTAATCTAATTAATTCTTCTGAATTATTGAAAAATATTATGTGCATTTTTAAAATATAAAACTAATCCATGTATGCAATTAATTCAATAAATAAAATGCATTAAACAAACTTATTTGGTGACAAATGTTAAATAGCTTAAAATCAAATACCTGAAAAAAAAATCAAATAAATGTTAATTACGAAGAACTCTACAAGTTAATTTTTTTATGTCTTAGTTTTAAATTCAGGTTATTCTTTTATTTTTCAGATTAAGTTCAATGACTAATTCAATTCATATTGAAAATTTCGACACGTTTGGACAATGCACGTGTTTATAATGCATTAAACCATAAAAAAGTGCAGCTTTTTGCGAAGTAGCAATAAATAATAGAGTTTTATGACGCTCTCAAAATTCGAGTTTCAATTACGTATGAGGTAAGTTTAGGTGATATCTGTTAGATAGCTACCTGCATCTTTTGTTTTTGAAATAAAAAATATTTAGACTAATAGTTCAATCCATCTTCATGTTGAGTTTATGGTCCCGGATGGTCTCACGACCATTTGTACACTCTGATGTCATATGGCTGTTTTGACGCTGACCGGTCTTAATTTCCGAAGAACAACACAAGCCGGTGAACCAAGTGTTTGCAAATCACTGGTTCACCTGGCGAGGTAGTCTGGTTGATGACTAACCGTCATCGCCTCGCCGCCAGTACAATTCCTACATCGCAGTCATAAATTTCGCGACCGTACAAAAAATTTGGCTCGCGCTGTACTGGAGAACCTCTTCTAAGAATTTGGGCATCAGAATTCCTATCTGTTTGCAAGCTCCAAAATCGAAACTGGTGTTCAGCATTAAGGTATCCCGAAAACGTCATTGCTGGTCAGGTGCAATACTTCTTATTGTTTTCTTTTCTTTAACGACCCAAGACAGACAAGGTGAATGATATCTTAAAGAGTTTAGACGGCGTCAGGTCCAGCGCAAGTTAAATTTTCGCTGCTGCGAAGAAGAGTCAGTAGCAAAAAACGCCTCTGCACGTACAAGTTCTATGTTATTGGTAATTTCTTACAACGTATTATTTCCTTCTGCAATATTTTTTATATACATACATAATATGGACATGGACATATATGTATACAAACATGAAAAAAAAATAATAAAAAATAACTAACGTATGTCTATCTATCAATAAAATTGTTTACATTACTAAAACAATATTGAATATCTAATTCTACTATGTACATTAATTGAGTAATAAATTTGATGGACATTTAAATATTTTAAAAAACCAGTAGCGTCTACAATCTTTTATAAAAAGTTTATTATAATTATTCTTAGAAGATTACGAAATTTTTGTAAATATGCATGACTGCATACCATAAAACTAAAAAAGTTGTTTTCAATAAAATAAGTACTTTAATATCTCTATTTAACCGACTATATCAGATTATTTTGAAGTTTTTAAATTTTCGAAATAAAGTGAATTTCGATAACAAATTTCACATACATAGCTTGCTTCATACATTACTATGAATCATGACTTATTAAATAATAAAACGTTACTAACGATCAAATTGTATCTATGATTTCGACATTTCATTGTGAAAATAGTCTTGAGCTATAAAAATTGAAAAGTGTCATTGAATTCAATTTAGATAATCATTTTTGTAAATTTTTTTTTTTTATTTAGATGTCACTCATTGACTAATTTTTGTTATCAATTCGTCATCGTTTAGCAATCAGTAATCTTATCTAATACCTCTATAAGAAGACAATACTCTTCAAATATAAGATATCAAATAAACACAATAAAGTGATTACAATTAAAAGTGTGCTTCATATCAGATAGTTTATGTTATCAAGGCTGATGATCTTTAATGAAATTAAACCGAAGTAATATATTTTCGACTCTAAAATATCAGGAAAGGAATAATATGAATAATTAAAAGGTCAACTGGAACTAAAACTAAATCAGGTAAGAAATATTTTCCTAGAACCACAGACTAATCGAAATTAAGAGTAATCTTGAAGCTAAAGTTATTGTGCGGACCCAAATAACTTGAAACTTATCTTCTTCGAACTTTGTACTAACAAAATGAGCTGGACAGAAAATTTAGCCAGTATTATTATATTTTCTCAAAATGGATATATCTTTTCCTTCAATTTATTAGCTATATATGTATATAACCACCAAGCACACAGTATATAGAGAACTCATCTCTAACAAAAATTTGTTCACCGTGCTTTTGAAATTTCTGCCTTCGATTGGCTCCCATCGGTTCATTTTATGAAGAATGAATCCAAAGAATTCATCTGACTCAGAGCTCGGCATCGAGATTACGCTGGCCCGTGATCTGCGGCTTGGGAGCTGTTGTGACTAATCTGTATGCGTTGGAATCGATATAGAGCTGAGGAAAGAGGTGTTCGTGCCCACTTTGCGCTCTTCTCTAATTCGTAATATATTTTACATCTGATTGATGAATGCATTTTCGGTTGTGCGGGGCATGACGGGGAATAGAGTAGATACTCCAAAATTCTTGTCTAAATGTTTCTCATTACGGATTGTGCTTTGAAAGCGTATTCACGTAGTGTTTCTCAGCGATTATTGCGATATTTTATTGTATTACTATAGGTATAACATTTGGCTATTCTTGGATATTGATTACAGATTGATTGTTTTGGATTTGGTTATTGGTTACATTATTCCCTTTATTGACGACTTCGGCTTTTGATTTGGAGTAATTATAAACTTACTCTTTTTGCTCTATTTTGGATATTTGACTTGTAATTTTTTTACTGTTGACGACTTTTGGCTTCCATTACTGACCTTTTGATATCGATCTTTTATACTGTTGGTTACGATTTTGGCAATTTTTCTCGATTTCTCTCATAATGGAGAAACGTTCTGGGAAAATGGATAAACGAAGATTCGGCGGAAAATGCGTTATAAGTTTTTGTAAACGAAGCTACCGAGATAATCCTGAAGAGCCTCCGGCTCGTCTTTTTAAATTTCCAAAAGACGAGCAAAAACGCTTTTTCTGGATTTCGAAATGCAAATTACCTCCAAATATTGATGCTGAAAAGGCTCGAATATGTAATTTACATTTTGAAAAAATGTATTTTGGGAAAAAAAAATTGAAAGCTAACGCTATACCAACTTTAAATTTATTTGAGGATGAGCATCGCAGTGACTTGGCCCTGGCTGTGCCATCTTCCTCTTATGATTTTGAAGAGGAATGTGAAACAATTACAGCCAAAACGAAAATTGATTCTGATGATATGGTTGATTTGATAAAATTTAATTGCGGCCAAAAGCAGGAAGTATGGAAAAATATAAACAATGATTTGAGCGAAAAATTTAGTAAAGACGTAACACAAGTTTTACAAAGCAATTTGAACACAGATTTAGACCTCAATAATAGTACAGGTGTTTGTGAAAATTCGTCAGTAAATATGACTGAAAAGGTTGAGGAATTTTGTGATTATTGTTTGAAAAAGGAACGAAACGAATTATATTATAGAAAAAAGTACACAGATATTTTAAAGTTATATAAAAAGAAAATAAAAACAGCCAAAGAAAGATTGAATGAAATCCATCGACTGAAAGTTGGTATTAAGAGAGATAAACATAGAAAGAAAAATTCCATGCTTATGTTGAAACAAAAAATTCATAAAATTGGTATTGATACAATTATTGATAATGTGCCAGGAGTTTCTGAAAATTCAAAAACCGTTTGTAAAATGCTATTAAAGAAAAAGAATGTGTGGAAAGAAAACGAAAAGTGTATTGCCCAAAGCATTAACTTTTATTCTGCAAGAACATATAACTATATGAGGCAAAACCTTGAACTAAATTTGCCTTCAAAGTCCTCTTTATGCAGATGGGCACCTATTAAGTTCTTAAAACCAGGAATAAATAAACTTTTATTAAATAATTTAAAAAAAATTGTAGAAAATATGGATTTAAAAAGTAAAGAGACTATTATATTGTTTGATGAAATTGCAATTAAGAAAGGTTTGCAATATAATTCACATGAAGACGAAATTCAAGGATTTGTGGATGACGGAACAAATAAACAATGTGAACTTTCAAAACAAATTTGTGTTTTTATGCTACATGGCCTGCACTCGAATTGGAAATTCGTAATAAGTTATTATGCTTCTAAAACCGGACTCAAAGCAGATAGTCTGAAATTGATTATTGAGGAAAATATAAAAGCAGCTGAATCCATTGGTTTAAATATTAGAGGTATAACTTGCGATCAAGGATCTAATAATAGAAGCTGTTTCAATAAACTGTCTTTAACACCGGAGACTCCTTATTTTTTGTTTAATAACAAAAAGGTGTATGGGTTTTATGATGCTCCTCATTTAATTAAGTCTTTACGCAACATTTGGATAAAAAATGATATGGAAACCCCTGATGGTAGAGTTTCATGGAGCATAATTGTTAAATTATATGAGTTAGACTCAAATAGTGGTTCTACAAGGCTTTGTCCAAAATTAACATTTAAACACATTTATCCTAATTCGTTTGAAAAAATGAAAGTTAAGTATGCAACACAAATATTTAGTCATACGGTTGCATCGGCCATACTAACTTTAGTTCAAATCGGACATTTTGAAAATTGCAAAGATATGGCAATCTCTACTGCAAAATTTGTAGAGAAGATAAATAAATTATTTGACTGTTTAAACAGTCATGTCCTATATGACAAAAATCTCTATCGTTCAGGGTTATGTAAAAATAACCATATTCAGAGTTATTTGCAAGAAATGAACAATTATATACGTGGTATTAAATATTGTTCAAAAACAAAGGTTTTCTGTTTACAGGGAATCAATTTTACTATATCGTCTGTTTTGTTATTTTCCCAAGATATATGGAACGATTCAAATGGAATCTTTTATTTAGCTCTTTCACGGTTAAGTACTGATGCCATAGAAAATCTTTTTTACCTAATAAGGTCCAGAGGTATGAGCAATAATAACCCTACACTCTATGAGTTTAATTTAATTGTTGCTAAAATTTTATCTATGAAAATTATTAGTGCCCAAACAAATTCTTCAAATTGTGAGCCTGATGAAGATAATTTTATATTACCGCCTTTAAGTGAATGCCAAGAGGAAATTAATAATATGGCATTGAATGCCGAAAATAATGCACAATTCTCGGATTCACAAAATGTTACAATTTTAGATAATGCAACTATTTGTGAAGAATCAGCATCAGGAGATATTGAAGATGAGTTGAACCACAATTCACTCAGATACTTTGCTGGCTATATAATGTTCAAGGTATTACAAAAAAATAATTGCGATAATTGTAAAACGTTAGTTAAAGAGGACATTTTGACTGCTAACAGAAATGAAACATTTTTAATAAATAAGAACTATTCTTGTCAGAGACTTCAACTTAAAGCTCCAACGGATGATTTTTTTTCAGTTATTACTTTTCATACTAAAATTTTTAATGACAATTTCAAAAACTTTTGTACATTGCAGAATATTAAAAAAAAATTGTTCGAATTATGTATTTGTGAAACTAAGAAAAATAAGAATTTTGAAACTTGGTTTGACGAATTCAGTACCTGCATCGAGCATAGAAAATATATTCTGCACTTCTTGCTCTTAATTTTAATAAGAAAAAATAGCAGATGGTTAGCAGAAAAATTACTTCAAAGCTGTGCAAGTGGTAACTCTTCTTCATTATCGAAATTGAAAATAATGCAGTCATAGATTTTATACCTTACACAGCTTAATTTTAGAAACTCTCATTTTGCATAAAATCCCGCAATATTTTGTTATTTTGCAAACTGTATTTTTTTTAAATGTAGATTTCCTATGAAATTATCTACCTATTGTAGCCTACCTACCTGATGAAAAGATTTTGGAAAATGAATGATTCTAAAACTCGTTTCAGATATATAATATACTCTTATATATGTATATAGAGGCAGCATTTCTTTGATTTTTACCAAATTTCGCCTATACGTTTATTCCGCCAATATCTCTGCTAAATTCGTAAATTTTGAAGAATCGGCCAAAGGGGTGGGAATATAAGAGACTTACATACATATATAAAAGTGGTTTGGGAAAGATTATTTCGTATTTCTTAACATGTTCAAATAAATAATATTTTAAGCGGTTTAAGTCTCGTTAAAATAATTTAAATAGTTTACAAATAATAATAATATGTTTCTTAAAAATAAATTTCCCTTTCATGCGCGATTGAGCAAAAAAACTTAATTCGAAAATTGGGATTTAAAAAGACTATTTTATAAAAGCCGTTCGAAGTATTTTATTTTTTGATTTTATGATGAAATTGCTTAGGAGATTTCTTTAAAGGCTCTATTCCCCGTCATGCCCCGCACAACCGAAAATGCATTCATCAATCAGATGTAAAATATATTACGAATTAGAGAAGAGCGCAAAGTGGGCACGAACACCTCTTTCCTCAGCTCTATATCGATTCCAACGCATACAGATTAGTCACAACAGCTCCCAAGCCGCAGATCACGGGCCAGCGTAATCTCGATGCCGAGCTCTGAGTCAGATGAATTCTTTGGATTCATTCTTCATAAAATGAACCGATGGGAGCCAATCGAAGGCAGAAATTTCAAAAGCACGGTGAACAAATTTTTGTTAGAGATGAGTTCTCTATATACTGTGTGCTTGGTGATATAACCAATCAAATTTTATGAAATGCTACTTAACCCTTAACTACATTTGAAGCGGAGAAGAAAAGTGTTGTCTGGGGTCGAAATTTACCCCACGAATGTAGTTAGGGTTAAAAGACCAATTCAAAAAAAATGTCAATAAGTTCTATTTTTTTAAATTTCATCCTGAGAATACTAATTAATATTACGATTTATGAAGAAGAAAAAATTGTAAAATATTGTAAAATGATTAACAAAAATCATTAATCCTAACAGAAACATTTATTTTCTCTGCGTCAGTGAGAACACGCTTTAGTTTAGCAAATGCACAAAAAGCTCAGCGATAACCAAGAAACAGAAAACTTTCTTGCCAGAGCTTTTGTTTTAATATTTTCATTAAAGCAAAGTAGACCGATGGAACTTTTCTTCGGCCAAATTTGATACAGAATCTTAATGTAAACAAAAATCCAAATAATTCGAAATAATAAACAATAATTGTCATACTTACCCAGCCTTTTTCGGTGAATAAATTTTGGCAATAATATTTTGTAAAGAAGTAGCCCACCGCATTGCTTGCTTGTGTTTAGCTTCTAATTCAAGAATCTGCGTTCTGTACCCGACGTTAAGCGCTGTTAGATGAATAAGCTAGAAAAATGAATTTTTATTAATTTAACTTTATTAAAAAATATACTATTGAATGCAGAGATAAAAAAGTTTAACTCGGATTGACCCCGACGTGATTTGAACACGCAACCTTCTGATCTGGAGTCAGACGCGCTACCGTTGCGCCACGGAGTCAGTTGCGAGTTGTCCCTACTTTTGCATAAATCAATGTACCTCCGCTTTTTCTTCTCTATTTTCATAGGCAAATTCTCGTTCTATTATAATCTCCTTCAGTGCGTTAAATCTTTCCTCCAAATCCGAAATTTCAGATCTGTTAAGAATACTTATTTGAAAAATAAATAAATAAATAAATTGATTATGTTGTGTACTAACCTGGGAACACATAGCGCATTGTCTTCGCTTATATTTTGCAGCATTTCATGGGTACGTGTGCAGAACTCGCACATAACCGCCGTTTCCCAGGTCTGTAAAACATGTCCATAAGTAAATTAATTATATTAATTAATATAAATACTTCATACAATATACCTATATATAGTACAAAGATAATTTTAAAAATTTTAACAAGTAGGTACCTATAACTCCAAAAAATTTATTCAGAAAAAAAGTTAAGCTTATAGATAATAAAATCATCCACAAAATGCAATCTAATGAATCATATGACTGGATATGTTTTAGGAAAGCAAAAAATTATCTGAATTTTATTTGCTCTTAAATTCGAATATTTATTCTCACATGTGCTAAAATTTTTCTAAATATTGTATATGTAGGTATACAAAAACCAATGAAGTAATAACATTACGACTTGTTACAATTCACTTGATTATTATTGTATTTTATTATATTTAGTATGTAGTTCGTTAAATAAAGCGATAAAAATACTTTTTAGAAAATAGTCAACAAATTTAATTTTTCTTTTTTTTTCCATATAAATGGCATATTATTTCTTTGGGGTTTCGTCCGTAGATTACGAATTCATTAATCAAATTGCTCAATCAGCTCCTGTTGGCGAGAAAAACAGAATCAAAACATTCCATTTTAAAAAATTCATTAAAAAGAAGGTTCATCGTAAAAGTTTTTAACATGGCTTAAATGAAAATCTGAGTCCTAAATCTATAAATATCAAATACAACTTTACTCTATAGCCCTTATTATTATTACACACTTGACGAATAAGTTCTTCAAGAGTGTGCACTTGCAGTGTTCCGTTCCGTTATTTTGTAATGATTTGTTTATAAATGCAGTCAAAATATCACATTTTATAGTATTTCATCCTATTTTTTTCGAAAACGATAGCTGATTGGTAATTTTCATTAACGAATTGGTAATTTTTTGAAAAAAAAAATTGGTTTTATTATTCAGTAACTTTTCAAATTCTAATATAACGTCTAATAGTTTTCAAGCTTTTATATTCTATAACAAGTGAAAGGTGTAAGAAGTAGAGAAGTTAATATTTATCTCCACTAAAAACTAATTTTAAGATCATATTCTAGAATAAGGTCCAAGCTTTAAATTATACGCTCTTCAAATTTGCTTAAGTTAAACAATAACTAGCAAAAATATTTTTACCTGAGCATATTTATCATAAGTTTCAATGCACTTAAATTCTGATTTCCGTTTTTGTCTCTGTAGTAAATCATATTCTTCCTTCATTTTTATGAAATCTTCAAAATTTTCCTCCAAATATTTATATCTGGGCCCAAGAACGCTCAAATCTTCTTCTTGTTGTTTTAATCTGAAAAAAGCCTCAATACATTTCTGATTGAAATTTACCATATCGTATTTACTTTATTTTCAAATCTTGATTTTCTTTTTTAACCCTTTCCAAAACCTCTGAAAGTTGACATAATTTGTCTTCTCTTTGCATATCAATAATTTGCGTGGTTAGGGAGATTTTTTCTAAATCAGCATTCTGGTGCAATAAAACTGGTTCCCCCTGGATTGAGCAACTTCGTAAACACTGAGGATTCAACAGGGGTTCTGAATATGGAACGTTTAAAATTTTGTTGCCGACGCGATTATCTAGACCAAAATTATTCTGTGGTCCATAAACCCACTGATTTCCGTAAGTGTAAGGAGTTTGCCACATCTGCTGATTCTGGTTATATGTGGCTTGGATAGTTTGATAATATTCTGCTTCCTTTGGACTCAAAATCCTGTTTGTTGTTTCTTCGAAAATAATTGCTTCTTGATAAGCGGAAATCGCTTTATCTTTTTCTTTATTCTCTGTAGTATTTTTATTAACTAACATTTCTTTCACTATCTTTTCTTCTTCTAACTTCTCATTTTCTTCTCCTTTACCTTTTTCATCTTCATTTTCAAATTCCTTCTCTTTTTCTGCTAAAATTTCATTTTTAATCCGGTTTTTTAAATCAAAATTTTTCAAATATTCTTCAATTTTTTTTTCTACCGGTCCTGGATCAACAATTTTTTCATCCAAACTGTAATCTTCTAAACTGGTATTTCCACTTGTTGACGCCACACTGCTTGTTTCGTATGAATCCGACGACATGTTTAATTAAATTCTTTCAATTAGGTGCTTTTAAATTCCCGGATATCTGCTTTTAAATTTATACTTTCGTCATTAAATAGTAAAATAAATACTTCCTATTATTGCTTAAACCTCAAATTTAAGTAGAAACAACGTCGGAAAGTAAAGTAATATTTGTGAAAAAAGAAAAATAATTCTGGTTGCTGAGTTTAATGATTTTCTAAAGTAATTTCCAGCATATAAATAAACCCGCGTAATAAACATACATACATATTTATCTAAAAGGACATATAATAAAGTCACAATATTTAGTTAAATTCATCGACCCCGTCAACAACAATAAAACCTAAGATTTACGCTATAATTTTGTTACAAACTTTTAGTAAAACCCTAGAAACTTTTTTTCATATGTTTAATTTCTATGGTTATACTTGCTGTATATGCCTATATTTTCTTTGGCAATACCAAGGTACATTCATACCTACATAACTACCAAAATCACATCTATAATTTAGGTACATTTTAATTCCGTAGGACTGCAAAACATAAATTATTTTATAAAGTATTTTTGCTTAAAAAACTGTACCAGTTAGAGACATCGTGAAATCTACAAAGGAAACCTTTTCATTTGATAACCCACTTGACCTAGTAACTCCACTTTAAAATGACGAACTCCCATTTCAGCGAATTTTGCAATAAAAACTAAAATATTTTTAAATTCCATATTTTGCAATAAAGATGGGCAAACCATAATTAAAAAAAAAAAACTATTCCAAATTGCAAGTCGATAGTATTAATACATAGTTGCTGAAATAGGTACAAAGAAGACAAATGGACGAAGTCGGACCATAACGGTTACCTACTTTTTACAATTTTGGTACGAAACCCGAAAAACCTAATATCAGATTTTATGCAATCTTTATTTCAGATTTCCTTTAAAGCGGAAAATAAACGATACAATTGTTTTACCGATCGTTGGTCCGATTTGTCGTCGCATGCAATCGTCGAACCGATATCGTAAGAACAAAAGTTGGTACAACAATGGTCTCGTATATTTCCCGCTTCCCGCTTATTACTATAAACAGGGTGTGCAAAAGATGTCGCTACCCCTATCTCGAAAAATATTTTTCGGAGAAACAAATGACCAATACAAGAATTGTAGAGTTCCACGTGGGCGATCTAATGATGACCTTGAACTTTACCTTCACGATTATTTGAAGGTTAACTTCAAAATTTCAAATATATCCCTATTTCTTACCCCTCGAATGGAATAGGCGAAAAATTTTACTTCAGGAGATCCATATAGGGAATTTGGGTTAGTTAGATTGTATAGCATTTTGGAACATTTATAGAGGTATTCCTCCCATTTCATGTATTATTCTAGTACGTAATTCGAATTCTGCAGTTTAATTGCTGGTTGGTTGGTTGGTTGTTCTCAAGTTACTATCCTATATTGGATTAAAAATATTTCGCTCTTTCCATTTGCGAGTTTAAAAGTAGGTTGTCTTTCTTGGCATTCTGAAGTTGACCTTCAGAATTTCGAATTATCTTGAGGGTCAAATTTCGAAACTCCACAACTTTTATCTTGATCACTTTTTTCGCCGAACAATATGTTTTGAAATGGGGGAGAGAGGATCCGATACTTTTTGAAAACCCTGTATAAAACAGATTGTCTGTTTGCACGATAGCAGCTCGGATTGCGATCAAAGTTTGCATACATTACTATTGAGGGCGCTGATAAAAACCCATATTATGCCTGAAATATGGACAAATTTCTAAATGGTGATTTCAATATTTCATCTTACCCAAATATGTATCACTATTTAATTTAATTCAAATAAAAGGCAGCCCCGTCAAACTAGTATTATTATAAATAAAGCATAGTTTTGATTTATTTGTTGGCAATTCACTAAGCTATAATTTTATGTAAATACATTTTTAGTTGGCGCCTCAAAGGTGTCAGATTATAAATACAAAAATATTTTTGAAGGACTGATTCCTCCAGCATGTCTGACGCTTACAGCAGCGAAGGATTCAATTTCGAGGAGTATTCTGGTTTTTTGTGCACTAATCCAGAAGACCGGGTAATTGAAGAGTTTTACAATGAATTGCTGCCTATTATCGTTGAAAAATGGGTTGAAGATGGCGAACAGGCACCAGAAGTAAGATTTAATTATTTCTGAGAAAAGATACATAATTATATTTCATATTTAAGGAAAATATGTTGTACTCAAAACCATCTGATAATTCTATGATGTCCTATTTTCTAAGAAATGTTAAAGTAAAATTCAAAAATGGGAATTCTTACTCTGGAACTACTCTAGGAAAGCGATTAAATGGCGAGGGGGAGTTTAGGTGGAACGATGGAAGCTCATACAAAGGTACATATAATATGTAAAACTAATTAAATTAATAGAAGACAAATATTACTAAATAAGAGCAGGCACAAAAATTATCGGCATTTAACGTAATTTCGGCAAAATAGCCTTTTAATATTCCTAATTTACAAATAATTCACATACTTTTATGGAAAATTACATTGCTCTGTTACATTATTAAAGCCCGATTTGAAAATAAGGGAAATCTGTATTCAATAAAATATTTCATATAAGACAAGTCTACTTAATAAAATAATTTTCGTAAGGAAAATCGATAGTCATAACTATTTTTTTTTTAATATTCTGCATCAAATGAGAGCTTGATTTTTTAAATTTATTTCCCTACATTTTCACTGCAAACGAATGCAGAAAGCATTTTCAAAGAGAACTGTCGTAGAAATGGGATCAGTCCTCAGATTTTTAGCAATATTTCCATTACGTAATTAACATGTTCAGTTCGGCTTCTTTGTTCATACTCTCGGCGCTAGTCACGCCACCGAATTTCAATTATGTAAGTACAAATTATCTAAAATAAATCATATTAAAATTTAAACTCAATGGGCCCAGTAATTTGTTTTTTATTATGTATAAGTTTGGAAAAATTTTGTTCTGAATTTTCGTCTACGACGAATTCTGCGTCAAATTTAGGATATATTTTTAAAAGGCTCATACTTTCTGAAAAAAATAAAACCAAAACATGCACTTTTCCAAAATTTCAAACCAGAATGATCCAAAGTAAAAGTTTTTTATCAGTCAGAAAAAATTCAAGTAAACCATTGAATTGTATATAAAAATTGACCATGGTAGAATATTTCAATCTAGAAAATGTTGAATTTCATGATTTTTCAAATTTTTGAACTTTCCTATTTTATTGATAAGGGTAGGTAAGAGGAAGTTTTAAATGTTTTTTCCTGAAAAAAATTCTATAGAAACACCTTATACATATTACTTACCGAACTCGTGCTTCAATAAGCTTTCATTACGCAATTTACTTCCTCGAATTAACTCCCAAAATCAACATTTAACTTTTTATAGTTTACGTCTATAATTGGGCCAACACACTGTGTATGAAATTTTTATAAAAATTAGCAATAAATAATTGCAGGATCATTTGATAAAAACAAATTGATTGGAAATGGAACGTTTTATTATTCGAATGGTGCTCGTTACATTGGCCAAGTGAGTTACGGCCATCGCCATGGTAAGGGATGTTTAATCACGGATCAACTCACATATTCTGGATCATTTTTTGGGTCTTTTTTCCATGGTCCGGGGAACCTACAGGTTATACTTAGAGATACTCAATTTATTCATACTAATTTTTTCTAATTTTTGTTTTGTTTTATTCTAGGCCGATGTTCAGAGTTTTGATGGTGAGTTTTTATGTCACAAACCTTCATTCGGAAGAAGAACCTACGATAATGGAATTTTTGCTGGAGTGTTTGACGAATTCGGGAGTAGAAAATGTGGAAAATTTTTATTTAAAAACAACGATACTTATAAAGGATACTGGTATGAGGATCAGTATAATGATTTTGGAATTTATAAATGGAACACTCCCGGGAAGTATGTAAATCAGCTCCTGACATTCGAAACTCCCATTTACACTGGATATTGGTTAGACGGAAACCGTCATGGGATTGGAATGCTTGAATTTGATGAAAGAATTATTTTTTGTAATTGGGAAAATGATAGAAAAAATGGTCCTGGCTTAATTATGGCTGCTAGCGGGGATATCTACGTGAGCGATAAAATGTTTTTTAGAGATCAGTACATTACTGGGCGAAAAATAATTCGATTAAAAGAAGCTAAATATTTAATCGAAAATTTGCTCTATTTCTTCTATCCAAAAGATCCAGAAAACGGTTTCTGCAATTGTTGCAGAAAACCTGATAGTGCCCTTTTATTAACCCGTGCAGAAATTTTAAGGGATAAAATTAAAGAGCTGATGAATTTTACAAACAAATGTAATGAGCTTCTACCAATATTTTTGCCAAAATATTCAATTGATTTTACAGATTCAATTGTACTTAAATTTGTAAAGCAAACTTTCGAAAGTTGTCAAGAGAAAGACACGACTTTTATCGAAATTAAATGTTTGAATCAAATTATAGTCGATAATCTCAAAAAGTTGGAAGTGATTTTTAAACTGTATGCAACTTTTGGTACAGATATGCAGAGAAATGATGTCACTTTATCAAGATTAGGCTTATGGCAAATGTACAGTGATATTTTTGAAAAGATGCCAGAAGTTAATATAAGCGATTTAATTGATGAAGTCGAATCCGCTTTTTATATATTTGTTCGAGATTCTCACAATCCTTTTGAAAAGGTTCCTTTTTGGCAGTATTTAAGACATATACTATACATCGTTATGAGACTTAATCAAAACTCCTTAATACGACAAAAAACTATGCAGGATCACTTCTCGTTTTTTGGTTATTTTGGAACTATGTTGGCAGTATTTTTGAGGGAATTTCAATCAAAAGAAAAGTTTACTTGTAAAAGATCTTCTTATATGATAAAGAATCAATCCAAAAATGCATTTAAATTATTGGAACAAATGAAAATGTATGAAAAAGATCCAACAATTCGTACAGTATTTCGATTTTATAAACAATATTCAAATGGTAAGCTGAAAATTTTTTTTCTAATTTATTTTTTATATAATAAAATTCTATATTTATAAAGGCGAACCAAAGAACACCATTTTGAAAGGAAATCTTAAAATGATTGACAACACTTTATTTTTGCATTGCGCTCATGAAATGTTTCCCATAATAATGAAAGATGGGTATTTCGTAGACATTAATTTTCGCATCACACTATTACAATTTTTTGAAATGTTGCTGAAACTTTTTGAAACGGATATTTTTCAAAGGAAATTAAAAGATGCTGTAGAGATTGAAAAGCTGCGAATTAAAGTCGAATTGGAGGAACAAAAAGATATATCAATTAATAGTGAAACTTAAAATTAGCTAGAATTTTATTTGAATATTTAACGTAATATTAAACTGAACAAAAGAAAGAAGATTCAACATTTGTAACATTCTCAACAAATTTTATTATGCATTTTAAAAAAGACAATTTTAAAACGTACATAAATCAGTCGTCTCTTATTGGTTCTCCCATGAGTGGTGGTACCCAACCTCCAAATGCTGCTTCTAATTCTCCAGCTATTTGCAAGCATAATTTGTCTTGGAATGGGGCCGCAACTACTTGGAAACCTACTGGAAGACCATCTTTACCTAGGCCCATAGGCACATGAGTTGCAGGAAATCCAAAAATATTAAAAAGTGTGCAAAAAGGCACTCCGCCCAAATTATATATTGAAGTGTTATGATAAAACGCCGGGCAGTGAAATGTCGGGAAAAAGAGTACACCATCATCTCCAAGTATTTTCTGTAATGATAAAAAAAGAGGGTCTCAAATTTTCAACTATAGAATAATATTTTTTTATAAAAACAAATAAGTATCTTATAAATATATGTAAATTCATATATGTATAGCCTTTTAAAAATATGTTCACTTATTATAAAAAATGTATGTAACTTCAGTTAAATCGCTCCAAATCAAACAATTCAACATTACATAAAACTATTGTATTAAAATACATATATAATTATTTTAGACTTACTTTTAATTCTTCTTTTAACAATTTTCCTTTCTTGACAAATTTTGCTCTACTTTCAGCAGTCATAAATGCATTTAAGTCTTGGATCAATACGAAGAATAATGACAGCACACTATACTTAGGAGGAAACATTGTTGCTTTTAGCATCTCTATAAAAGCATTATCTCTTTTCTGAAAATAAATAAAATATCAAAATTAAAAATTGAAAAATTTATATAATTTTAAATAAGTATTTACCTTAGGATCATCAATATGGGCCAGTAAATCAGGAAGATCACTCATAGCAAGATTCGTCGATAAAGTTATTTCCATAATTTCACTGAAGTCGGTATCAATCTATAAATTAAAAACAAATTAAAACCTCATCATAAACGAGATTTCGAAACTATAAACTTGTATATTTAAAAGCATATCAGTACAGTCATTACAGACATTTAACAACACTGCAAGCCAAGCATTTGAGAATATGCTTTACTTTAATTTTATTCAATAATGATACAACATTGCATTTTTGCGGCTTACGAACTTTTTATCGTTACTACTTTCAAAGTTTCCAAAAGCAGCGATAGTGTCACATTATAAAAACATTATAGTTGAAAGACATTTTCGGTTTTTGCTTTGTTTTTTAATTACATAATTTATAAGTAAAGCGTTACGATAGTTGGATGGTTCTTGAAAAAAGCATTCGCTACAGTTTTCAACTTTTCTCATAAACAGAAAATTTTCAGTTTAGATATGATTTTCATTTTAGTACAACAATTTTAGAAATTAACTTTGGACCCACCTTTTTCGTAACTACTCCATTCTGTTTGAAATGTTGAATTGCTTTCCTCATTGAGTCAATTATATCAGTAGTAATAGGGGTATGCGTAAAACTGAATCCAAGGTCAGTATAATAAATCTATAAAATAAAAATAGTCCATTTTGAAGATTTTACAAAATATGTACATTCATAGTTAATATAGTGTTTACCTTAATATCTTTAGTGTGTATCAGTCTATCTAAGCCTAATTTGTGTCCATTTTCCCCAGCTAGGATGTACATTAACAAGGGTAAATCTTTGGCAAATCTTGTTATCGGTCCAATTTGTAAGAATTCCGGAAATTCGGGATCCGTTGAATTAGGGAAATGTCCCTTAACCGACACAAGGCCTCCAGTTGGCTTGTGTCCAAATAATCCATTAAACATACTTGGTACTCTTATAGATCCGGCTATGTCAGATCCAATTCCAAAAACACTGGCTGCACACGCATTTAATGCGCCCTTTGGTAAAAGGTGATTTTATTAATATTGTTAATTACTTTTTTTTTTCGATTTAATACTTCTCCTCCAGATGATCCCCCAGGGGTACGTCTTGTATCGTAAGGATTTCTGCACACTCCCTGCAATAGATTGGTAGTTTCCCAGCTTAGGCAATATTCAGGATTCATTGAAACAAGTAAGGGAATCGCTCCAGCATCTACTATACGTTGAACTGCGTCACCATGTTGCATCGCCTTGGTACCTAACCTTGCTTTATTACCAATTTCCAGCGGCAAGCCTAGTAAGATATGTTAAAATTTATTTGTCATACAATTTAAAATGTTCTTTATTGGTGGCATAAATATTTTGACACCCTATATATAATTTATAGAAAATTTCTTATTCATATTAGGTAAAATAAAGGAATAATATCTTTTATAATACTTCAGGTATAACTTTTATAGAGCGTCCATATTTCTACAAAAAGCTTTTAGTCAACTAGAGTCAATTCCGCCCATCAAAATAGCATACAAAAAAAAAATGAATTAGGTCATTATCATTAGTTATATGTACAAATGCTAATATCAAATTAACGATCAAAGATCTGCAGAACAAGTCCATTAGTCGATTTTGAAAAACTAAAAAATATATAGTGTCCTGAAATAAGTTTACATAATACCGAATTGAATACAACGATTTAGCGCTAATACTTTTTTTAAAGATATGAATAAATGTTGTGTTGAATAATAGCCGATCTTCAAAAAATAGATATGTACTTTTTTTGTATGCAAAATAACGAATGATTCATAGTAACAAATTCTAATATTATGTTAACCCTCAAGAGATGCGATGATGAAGCATCCGCAAAAGTTTTTTTGGATACCAAATTGTTACCCTTTAGTAAAAGTCTAATTTTACACTAAAACAAAAGTAACAAATAAATATCCCGAGTATTGTTATTCTTATTTATTTGCAACAATTTGGACAAAATACTTACGTCCTAAGAATTTTAAACCAACATTTTCCACAAATATATAAAACAGTTTTTATTACGATGTCCCATAATTTTAAGAAATCATTTTAATCCTTTAAAACGTTTTATTCATAAATTATAAATACTTGTTCCCTTAAATTTGGATAAATAATCACAATCTTTGAGAAAGAAAGAACTACAGTGGTGGAAATTCCCATAAAACCACTGACATTTACGCTATTTTCTCAAAAAAATGTCGTGAAATTTCCTAATTTTATATTGCATTAGAATATTAATTGGCTGTTATACATATACATGTGCATAAAAAAATTTTGATTTGAACTTGATTACAAAAAAAAATTGGGAAAGAAAAAAAATTATTAAAATTTAGTTGGAAATTCCCATAAAACCACCTAATATTTTTAACAAACTATTAGCACCATAAATGCATATTGAACTCTTGGAAGAAGATAAGGTACAGCGAGCAGAAGATTTGTGAGGTTTGGACTTATACTTTTCCAACAAGACAACGCTGCATACAAGTTTCTAAGACAGTTTTTAAATGATTGGAGAATAAAAATATCGAAACAATAAGCTTATTTGCAAAAAGTCGGGCCACAAACGATGTGGATAATCTCTGGTCAATACTTTCAAGACATGTGTACACTAAAAGACGGCCGTACAATGGCGTTCAGAGGCTTAAAGTCGCTTTAGAGAAGCATGGTCTAAAATTTCCGCAGAAAAGCTCCAAAATCTAGTTAAATCAATACCAGGATAAATGTTTGAATTGTAAAAGACAAAGGAGCACTCACTTCTTATTATGAGTATGAATGTAAGTTTTTAGTGCTAATAGTTTGTTAAAAACATTAGGTGGTTTTATGGGAATTTCCACCTAAATTTTAATAATTTTTGTTCTTTCCCAATTTTTTTTTTTTTTTTTTTTTTTTAATCAAGTTCAAATCAAAATTTTTTTATGCACATGTATATGTATAACAGCCAATTACTATTCTAATGCAATATAAAATTAGGAAATTTCACATTTATTTGAGAAAATAGCGTAAATGTCAGTTGTTTTATGGCAATTTCCACCACTGTACATATATCAGTGGCATGTATCCTGGTTAGTTGCCTTGTATGTTTAAATATTATTTTAAGTTAACGTTTAGATTTCGTTTTTTATTAATTTAGTTGAAGAAATAGATTCGATTTAATTTTATATTTTAGGGTTTAAAGAAGAATAAAAATGTTTTGTGAGAAAATTCGAGGTACATATACAGAAAAGTTTACCGAACTACCAAATTTCATACCTTTAACTGCACACGATTCTTTCACGGTAAATGGTACACCTAGCAAAGGATATTTTTTCAAAATTTCTTCTACTGGTGTTGTTAAGCAAATTTCATCAGCTCTTTTAGCCTCTCTCCGTGCCTCTGCGTATCGGTCCAGAACGACGCCATTCACCACATTCTTCACATCCCTCAAACGAGCAATGAAGACTTCGATCACATCTATCGATCTTAACTTAATTATTTTAGAAATTCAAATTAAAACCAACAATTAAAACTTGTATTTTTATTCACTATTTTACCTCTTGGGTCCTTATTTTAGCCGCTAACTCTTCTGCGGACATTGTCAACACTTTATTGTCAATTTTTGGCGGTCTTTCACATTTTTCAAAAAATTTAGCATATAGACTAAATATCGGCAGTATTATTATACCAATTAAATTTAAAAAAATTGCGGCACTTCTTAAAATTATCTCCATTTTTTTCTTTTCGAATTGTAATTATACTGAACTTGAAATTTACAAAACTGAGAACAAATGAAAAAAATTATAACATAGGTACGTGCGATGTCCCTAGAATCGAATGTGAAACTGATGATTAACTTGAAACTGATTTTACTTCGAGCACTTTTATTCACATGAAGCACAATTAATTTTATTACGCAAAAAAAGTAAATTTTATGTTTATTAAAAAATACCAGTTTTATTTAAGCGCCGCCGCCGTGAACTTGATGTCTGACTAGCTGCCACCATTCACAATAAGTTAGTGTCTAGCTGCTAGCCGCTACTGCCGCTGGTGTATCATTGAATATGATCTTTTAGTCTTAAAGTCGTACTGCGGGCAAATCGAGCTGATAATTCTAATATAATGAGATTTTTTTAACGATCACTTCGAAACATTTTACAGAACAAAATCCGAAAAGTGTATAAAGTCGACATGGTTTATTCAACTACCCCAGACGAGATCCGAGATATGCGCTGTTATCAGCGGACGCCGGACCTTAACAGAACTGAAGAATTCTGATATAAGCCACTCAATGACCAACCAGAAATGACTAATTGTAATGATTCGTGTAAATCGATTCCATTAACCCTCCGCCCTCGATTAATGCGGTTTTTCTCATGCAAACTGCACTTGTTTAGTATTCATTTACATTCGATAATTTTTCAAGCACAGTACCTGACATAATTATATTCTTTTTAACAGACAAAAAACAACTAATTGCTTTTTAAAAAGTTCTTATTGTTTAATTCGCGACGCGCGCTGCTCGAAATTGTGACTTTTAAATTGCTTTTATTTTCGTTTAAATATTTATTCCAGAATAAAGTCGTTGGCATTATCACTTCGATCAAAATTTAATTGGTTTCAACCAAATTTAAATTTTGTAATTCACGAAAATGTAAAAAAACTTATATTAAAATGTAGTACCAATAGTGTTCTTACGATTATGATAATAACAATGATGACAATAATGTTTGAATTCTATTTGCTTGCATTCAAACGTAAACTTGTTGTTGTCTACAAGTCAAATAATTATCTTTTGGAAAATAAATATTATAGCACAGCATCAGTTGTTATTGCATAATTCAAATTTTCAAGAATTTTGTACATGGTCTAATAATAGCCCATTTTAATAATAACTAACATGTGGTAATAGAGTTGTACGTAAATACCAAAACTAGTTTCAATTTATTTGCATCGTAATTAGTTGCGTTTTTGTTCCTATGTATTTCCATGATCAATGGATTAATATTGAGTTGAAGCTAGAGTTTGGAATTTGCACCAATGATGCATGATGTCATAATTTTTACTGATGAAAAACTTCAAATCTTAAACTAAACAATTTTTGACTTAAGAAGGTATAAAAGACATTGCAATTTAATACAATTTTTAGAATATTTCGTTATTTCATATCTCTTATAAAATATTTCAAATCTAAGCAAGACCTAATTTTGTTCTAGGTAGAATAAAACAGCGCAACTAAAGTTACTTATCGTTAAAATCAAAAGTTTTCCTCTTTTTTCGAAATTTCATTAATTTACGATACTTGCATTTCGGCTTATGAGTTATTTAACTTTTCTCATTGATGATAACTTTTACATACATATATATCTGTTGCAGTGTATTGTTATTATAACATTTGAATGTTTTTGTACAATATTATTTATTATATTTCTTATTTTTTCAACGTATTATAATAATTATAGCTATGTTAGTATATTGGCAATTTCTATAAATATCAAATACAAAAGAATGTTATTGTAGAATGTAGAGAAATACTCGCACAATTAATGGCCCTTAGTCCACACTCTGACGGAAATCAAATCCGATCAGAATGTAGGAGATTCACAAGAAAGCTGGCAGTGTCTCAAAGAACTCGACTCATGCAATTCTTTTTAAATGTTCCAGTTTACTTACAAATCTCCAACATTCCGATCGGATTTGACTTCCGCCGGAGTGTTGAATAATGGTGAATATCTTTTTCCATCGTGAATATAAAAAAAATAATTTTTATCATCAAAGTAGGGAAAACAAATACATACTAACTTTATTTTAAAAAATTGTCTTTAGTCTTTAATCAGAATAAAATTAAACCTTGGTGCGCTCCAACCTTTGAATATACAGTAAAGGAACGGCTATACCCTGTACGTGTAGTCTGTGTGAATGAAGCATCTCCAGCGGGGAAAATTTCAGGGGAAGTGAGCCTTGAGTAAGAAGAAGATACTTTGGCAACTTAAAAAAATTGTGATTTGAAGTGATCGCAGCCTTTCTAACCATTTTTTTGAATTAAAAGTGCAAAGACAGAAGGTGAAATGTGGTAAAAAATAGTGTGTAGGATACTGGCTTTTATTTGGTGTGTATTTAGTGTAAGATAGTGATGTGTGTGATAAAGAATTGCGGCGAGAAGAAGCGTCGACTAAATTAACGAATTTCTTTCCACCGGTAAGCCGGAATTTGAAATCTTTTTGCCGATGTGATTGATAGATACCTGTGGTTTTTATTGTTCTTGATGCATTAAACATGTTATTACATTTTAAGCTAAATTTTCAGTTTTATTTTTTTTATTTATTTCAAGTCTTAAAAATATTTTCGTGTATGTCAGTCCACGACAGACATGCGCAACTTCGACACGCCCTGACACAGAGAAGTCGCTAAATATTTTTAAATGGTGATATAAATGGGAACCCAAATATTTATTAAATCAAGTACGTGAAAACGCCTTTTCATTTTCACTCAATTTTTGCATCTGCACTGATCAATTTTCTATGTAGCAGTAAGCTTAGACTGGTATTCGTGAGATGCTTCACTTTCAGCGATTTATGTCCGTTCCTTTACTGTATATTCAAAGGCTCCAACACAAGGAAAGGAAATTTTATCATATTTTAATTTTGGCTTGATTAAGGCTTCAAATTGGTGGACCACTAATTATTTTCTTAACTTAATAAATTAGTTAGGTACATAATCGGGCATTAAAGCCCGAACGTGAAAGTTAGAATACCTGCAACGGCCGGATTACAAATTTAAATTTTCAATTGCTTATGAATACTTATATACGTGCTTCATGATTAATTTACGATTTACACGTTTAGTATAGGTAATATCTGTAGTTGCCAACATTTGCAATAATAAGTTTTGCCCCTGAGAAGTTGCAAGTTCAGCAGTTCTACCTGCCAAGACAACTTTTTTCCTTGAGTATGTCGTCATAAGAATTGTAAAATTCCACGATAAGTAGAATTTTTCGCAACGGAAGTGAACTTGAATTTTGTGTAAAAATCTGACGTCGCTGACACTAAAACGATGATAAACTGGTAATTGGACGAGTTGAATTGATTTCGCAAACTCAACAGACCATTACAAGACAAAGAGATTAAGATACTGGCATTGTTCACAGACCGCAATTCGAGTGGTAAGAAAATGAAGGTCTTAAAACGTAAGAAATAAAGCTCAAACTGCACGTTATAACATGTAACGACACTTTTATTTGACGTAGCATTCTCCTCGCTGTAAAAACAAATTTGCAATGCAATGCCAACGAGCTTTGTATTAAAACAAAACAAGAATTTTTAATAATTAAATGAATTCACAAGTCATGATAGGTTGATAAGTGACAGTGATGTTTGAATTGGTATCAAAGTGCGTCGGACGCTGTCGATAGATAACTAGCAATTAATTTATTTGCTGACATATTATAACCGGCGAAATAACGAAGGATATAAATAAATATGCTCACTCATTTAGAGCACATTAAGACAAAATTATCTCTTTTCTAATATCAAAACAAAGAGTTTACTTACTTGCGCTATAGTTCAAAAGAAAAACAAAATATCTACTACATCATTCCCATCAATGAAAAAAATAATAGCGATTTAAAAGTAATAATAATGGTGATCACATTATATTGGTTATTCTGAAAAATTAACATAAATTATTTTCATAATTTTTTTACTAGTAGACATGTAAAAAGCCGCATGCGCAGGTGGCTCTGAGGTTATTTTGAGTTATTTTTTTTTATGTGCTGCATTTTTACATTCGCATGTGGCAGTCACAAAACGTGCCTGCGCGAAATTAGGACATTAGACCATGATTAGACGATTCGTTGGAGCCACTGACATATAGAAACTGGACTGCTGGTCCTGGCTAAAAACTCACTTCAAAAACGAGATCAAATTTAGGCCGAAATCTAACTATCTCGCTCCCCCGTTGATACCCCAGGCAGACAACTTCATGGCACTTTATTCTGGTATTCGAATGAAAATAGTACATCCCCGATAAATCCATTCCACTTCATAACACTTTTTTCTTCGTATTAAAATTATTTGTGCTGAAAAAAACGCAAATTACACAAAAGTAATAGAATAAAAACCAAATTAAAATCGGCTGTTGCAATAGTTTAACGATGACCAACAGATGGCTTCGGCACTTTGCGTCGCATATTTTAGATTATGTTGGCATATACGTGAAATGTGAAGGTTAGACAAAAGTAGCAACACTAACTTTTATATCTATCTCTGTTGTTCGTTGATACCCCGTTGATTATTTTCAGGGGCCTTTTTATGAAAATACTAAAAATTGAGCAAGATTCAACAGAAATCGATTTGTGACAACTTAATTATTTATTATTTAGCTGTGTTAAAACATAATTGTGTGGGTTTTTAGAGCATTTTAATTCCCAAAATTTTCCTGAAAGATTTGAGCCTAGGCTAAAAATGGTCTCGTTTTTCAGACGCGTGTTAGCAGTCCAGTTTCTATATGTCAGTGGTTGGAGCGCATGTTCTGCTCGAAACGATTGGCAAGGGGGAAGTGGGGAACGAATATAGGGAAAAGCGAACACAAACTTGAAAGCCCGGTTATCTGAGTATTCAGGTACCAGGGTAATATCCTTGAGACTGCCTGGGTACTCGGGAGTTTTTTTTTCAATAACTATCTCACTACTCGAGTATCCATGTAGCTGAAAATTCCATTACGCAGACAGAATCATTAGGCCTAGTTAGAAACTGGTTTACGGGGCATTGATAAAAAAAATAAATGTATATGAGCCATGGTTTTTGAAAGTGATATACCTAAGTCCAAATTTTTAACATATCATTTTAACAACTTATCTAATTAAGTCTTATCGTGTATATAGGTAGCCGTTATGTGAATTTTTCAAAACGCGGACTTTATACACCTCACTGACATATAGAAACTGGACTGCTGGTCCTGGCTAAAAACTCACTTCAAAAACGAGATCAAATTTTGGCCGAAATCTAACTATCTCGCTCCCCCGCAGATACCCCAGGCAGGCAACTTAATAGCACTTTATTCTGGTATTCGAATGAAAATAATGCAACCCCAATAGATACAGTCCACTTCATTACACTTTTTCCTTCATATAAAAATTATTTGTTTTGAAAAATGCACAAATTGGGAAAAAGTAAACGCATAAAAACCAACGATGATCAACAGATGGCTTCGGAGCTTTGTGTCGCATATTTTAGATTATGTTGGCATATACGTGAAATGTGAAGGTTAGACAAAGGTAGCAACAATAATTTTTATATCTATCTCGGTTCCCCGCAGATACCCCGTTGGTTATTTTCAGCAACATTTTTATGAAAATACTAAAAATTGAGCGAAATTCAACACAAATCGATTCGTGACAATTTAATAATTTATTATTTAGCTGTGTTTAAACATAATTATGCGAGATTTTAGAGCATTTTGATTGCCAAAATTGTCCTGAAAGGTTTGAGCCTAGACTAAAAATGGTCTCGTTTTTCCGACGCGTGTTAGCAGTCCAGTTTCTATATGTCAGTGATACACCTTTAAAAACTAACCACTCATATACTACAATGGTGTTTTTAGCGATCATTAAAACTGTTGAAAGTTTAATAGTAAAATGAATACTTCCCTCGTAAAAAAAAAACTAAAATCTGTTTATTATGAAAACTGAACATATTTTAGAAACTTTTTAAAATGAAAGACGACTATTTTAAAAACGATGAATTTCAATTCAAATTCAATATTTTTCGTGTTTCTATATTATGAAATAATTGCTTTTATTGTTAGTGGGAATTTATTTAATAACTTGTATTTCTTAAGTTAGAATAATTAAAATTTTTAGAAAAACTTGAAACAAATATGTGAGTTAATTCTTTAATGAAAATAATGAAATTTATAAAAACAAAAAAAAGGGACTTTAACTTAAAAAACTAAACTAAAACATTTATTTTCATACTTTCCTTATTTTTACCAACCCAAAGTGCCTCACTGGGCGATAGCCCCCAATTGGCATATTTGTAGGGTTTTGTATAAGAATTTTCGTCTTGTACTATACAATGTAAGTGCCGGATCGGTACACTACCCGTAGAAAATTTGCCCTCGGCTCGTGAAAGGAACGTCAGATTTTGATAACTTCGTTGACGACGGTTGGCTCTGCAGGGGGTCAAGAGTTCACGTCCTCCCGGCTTATCGCAGTATTTCTTGATAACGAAAATCCATTGTAAACAAGTTTCCCTAAAACGCGGAACCGCGAAATTGTCTGAAATCTTCAGTTGTCGGGCGACTTCTGCTTCAAAGAGTTGAAAATCTTTTCGTGTTCTCTTTACCTCCGCTAAATTTCTGACAAAATGGCAAGTGATTACACCGGATATAAATCGCCCCTGAGCTCGCGATACGCGAGCAGCGAGATGCAATACCTGTTCAGCGACCAGAACAAATTCTCAACATGGAGACGGCTGTGGATCTGGCTCGCCCAGGCAGAAAAGGTTTGTGGTTTTGTGGTTGCGAAACAACGCAATTGACTAGAAAGATTTGCGCACGCCTTCTTCCCGCAGGAGCTCGGTCTAGAGGTCACCGATGAGCAGATCAGCGAGATGAAGGAGCACATCGAAGATATTGATTTTGCTGCAGCCGCAGCGGAAGAGGCACTTACTCGCCACGACGTCATGGCCCATGTCCACGTTTTTGCGAAACAGTGCCCCAAAGCAGCGCCAATTATCCACCTGGGGGCGACGTCTTGCTTTGTTGGGGACAACACCGATTTGCTAATTCTCAGAGGAGCCCTGAAGCTGCTCCTGTCAAGGCTGGTCTCAGTCATCCTTTGTCTCAAGAAGTTTGCTGAAACGAACAAGTCCGTGCCCACGCTCGGTTTTACGCACTTACAGCCCGCCCAATTGACTACTGTTGGCAAAAGAGCCACGCTCTGGATCCAGGATCTCCTGATGGACGAAAGAGCTCTTCGGCGCTGCAGTGAGGATCTGCGCTTCCGTGGCGTAAAAGGCACGACCGGAACTCAGGCCTCCTTCCTCCAACTTTTCGCGGGCGACGGTGAAAAGGTTAAACAGCTCGATAAACTTGTAACTAAATTTGCCGGATTCGAAAAATATTACTCTGTGACGGGACAAACTTATACCAGAAAAGTTGACGTTGAGATTCTAGGGGCTGTTGCCAGTTTGGGAACGAGCATTCATAAAATGTGCTCGGACATTAGAATCTTAGCCTCTAGAAAGGAGCTAGAAGAGCCCTTCGAAAAAACCCAAATTGGCTCCTCGGCGATGCCCTACAAGAGGAATCCGATGAGATCGGAGAGGTGCTGCGCACTCGCTAGGCATATGATCACGCTTTTCTCGAACGGCGCGAACACTCACGCCACTCAATGGCTCGAAAGGACCCTAGATGACTCCGCAAACCGTCGATTGACCCTCTCCGAAGCATTCCTTTCAGCGGACGCTGCCCTCCTTACGCTGCTCAACATTTCGCAAGGGCTTGTAGTCTATCCAAAAGTTATCGAAAGGCACATTTCTCAAGAGCTTCCGTTCATGTCTGCCGAGAACATAATTATGGCCATGGTCAAGGCTGGCGGTGATCGTCAGGTCTGCCATGAGAAGATTCGTGTCCTTTCCCAGGAGGCTGGAGCCCAGGTCAAGCAGCTTGGCAAAGACAACGATTTGGTGGACCGAATTCGAAAGGACCCCTACTTTGAGCCCATCCTAGGGCAATTAGATCGCATTTTAGATGCCAAGACTTTCGTAGGCCGGGCCCCACAGCAAGTTGATGAGTTTATTGCAGAAGAAGTTAACCCAATTCTAGCTAACTACACCGATGTTATCCAGCAAAAAACCGTTGTTCTAAATATTTAATAGCGTAAGTCTAAAGTCCTTATTTTTATATGGTTGAACATTTTAAAATATATTTTTGATTAATTTTGGGGATTTTATTCAAATCACCCTATATGAAAGAGAACCTCTTCGCAATTTGTATGCCGTAATCTGATCGCAACAACTTGAAAATATAATTTTAAATACGAAATTACTGTTTGGTTTAACTAACTTCTGGCTCAAATATCTGCTCTTTATGTCTGAAAAATGTCCTAATCTTTTAAATACCGAAAAACACAAACTGTGCGAAAAAAAAATTGTATGAGGCTCTTTATATTTGAATATTTACTTTATTAAAACCAAAACCCAGCTTACAAGATGAAAATCATATTTTATACCTTCGTATTTTTCAGTAAAATTAATCTTCGTTAAAGTCTCCTTATAACACGGTTATATTTAAATATTTTTCAATGAAAGAGTAAAGTTCATTAAAATATGTTTTTATATTTCGTTTTTAAAGTATTCTTTAAAGAAAGATAAGACCAAAAATCACATAAATTTCCGATTGAGCATGATCTTTTAATTTAATGAGCCTACTTTTAAAAAGATATTGGCTACATGTAGGTGGAGTCAGCGAAACAAATGCATTGTTCCGAAAATACTTGTATAATTAATTAAAAATAAACAGCAAATCAAAAAAAATGCAAAATTTAATGCTTCTTCGTCCGAAGTTATCATTGATCACAATTTTGAGGTCTTGTCATACGTTTAGCACCCCTATTTGGAGGACCTTTTGGTTTTGCGAATTGAGGCCTATGTAAACATTTCGTTGGATGCAATTCCTCCTTTAGGAATTCCTCAGTCAATTCTTGTCCGTCGTCAATTTCAAGCTTTAAATATTAAATATATTGAAATGACCTTTTAAGATGAATTATAAATTACCTTTTTCGCAATTTCTATTCCATTCGATTGAATTGCTTCTAGAAAGGGAAGTTTGCAACTAGAATACATCATTCTCTCTTTAACAGGGCAAGAATATCCGGGCATGGAATAAATAAATACAAAGGCTTCTTGATAGTCACCTTCGTGGGTATACTTAAACAAATAAATATGGTATCGAGCACAATCAGTTGGGATTTCTTTCGGCAGCTGCTGTAGCGAAATGTTCGCCTTTTTCGCTACGTGAATTTTCTCTTCCTGTTAAAAGAATTATAAGGTTTAATTAATGATTTAGTTTTAAGTTAATCAGTCCTTAATTACCGCTATTTCGATCTTAAATTGCAGATAGTTATGGGCCTTATTAGCTAATTCCTTAACGGCGATCGTTGTTTCATTACTCCACGGGCACGCCAAACCTCCTAGAGTTTGATGTCTGGTATCGATGCTAATATCCGTATGCACTTCGGTCTTTTTAAGTTCATTTAACTCCTCCTCGCGCATCGTTAAGGGAGCAGGAGCCGCAAATGCCTTTTTATTCTTAAAATACCCTTCGAGGGTTGTTTCCTCTATGGAGCTTGCATGCAGCTCTTCTTTTATATGAGCCGAACCGAATTCAGTCTTCAAAGTGGCCTTCGTGGACGCGTACAGCATTTTTTCTCGCACCGTTGCGCTGTCCGGAATCCAGCTGAGAAGTAGCCAACCGTAGCCCAGGGGAGTTTTCTCGTCCAAGCGATACAACACGTAGCAAGGCTTTTCATTTTGAATAAGAGGACCGATATATTTGTCGTAGTCTTTCTCCCAAGATTTTTTCACTTCATGTACCGCAGCGCATGAGAGTTCCTCTAAAATTAGATGTATTTAAGATATGACTCCCGCAAAAATAGAACTTTACCATTCTCAATCGAGATCTTTATAACGCGTGTTTTACCGTCTTTACACTTTCCAAAGACTTTTAATAGTTGGTCATTAGCTGCAAGAAGGTTTTATTAGTTTTCCTCAGGACGTTTTCAATAAATTCTACCTTTAATTCCGGTTTGATGAGACATCGTTTATAAATTATTGCTCAAGGTCCCTGTTGCGCTCATGTGTCACTGTCACTGGAGAATTTGACATTTCATATCGATTGGGGGTGGGCTTACATTGAAAATGTCATTTTAATTTTATTTTACGAAATAATTAGTTATAACTGAATTATACCCAGTCACGCTACCAACGGTTTTTATGTAAAGAAAATAAGATAAATGATTAATATATAGCTTAAACAAAAATAATTTTTTAAAAATATTATTTGACAATTATAAGGAGTAGGATACTTTTGGAGAATTTTTCGATCTCAGTTTGACGATTTGTGACGAGTTGTCATGGCGCATTTGTCATAGAGAGATGTGTCTAAATGTTTTGTGGATTATACTGAAATTATAGAAATGAGTGACTTCTTCAAGTCGGCAATGGGTTATTTTAATGCCGGACCATCTGGCGAAATAGATAATGAATTTGTGGGCCAAATAATTGAAGTGGGTTCTGTTAAATTACGTGTGAAAAGAGTAATTGCGGAAGGTCCGTATCGAAACATTTTTTTTCTTTCATCATTTACAAAGAGAATTTGACCGTAATGACCACTTAAAAGTCAAGGAACATTTTTCCTTGAGATACAAGTGGGAGTTCTTAATCCATTCTCTATTATAATTTAGTTAATTTCGCAGATCAATATTGATATTTTATTGCTTTTTCAAAAGGGGGATTTGCTTTTGTGTATGTCGTCCAAGATATCCAAAACGGAAACGAGTACGCCCTCAAGAGACTTCTTGGGGCTGATAAGCAGGCCTGCACCAATATCATCAATGAGATAAATTTACATAAGCAGCTTTCTGGACATCCAAACATTGTAAAATTTATTGGGGCATCGTTTATTGACAAAACACGAGGACCCCAGGGAAAGGCTGAATATTTGCTATTGACTGAACTGTGCAAAGGTTGACTTTTTATAAATACTCAATTTACTCGATTCTATGCGCTTGTTTTTCATCAGGAGGCTCTTTAACAGACTGCTTAACAAACTCCTTGCAGCCCTCAACTGTTCTCAAAGTTTTCTACCAGGCCACTAAAGCTGTAGGGCATTTGCACTCGCAAGACCCCCCTGTAATCCACAGAGATATTAAGGTGAGAAATTTTAACTAAATACCTATCCCTATAGTAAGCAAATTACATATATAATTTCACACCGAAAAATATTCAATCACGATCCATTTTCCGATCCGAGAAGCACATAGTCATTTCACGCACCTCGTCAAACTTTCGGATTTTTGCACCTTTTAAAGACTAGATCCTGGTCACAAGCATTACAATGTAGCAGCACATAAACTCCCAAATCGTTTCTTAACACCTTTTGGGACCATTAAAATTGATAAACAAATCAGCTCTAGCCACATAGTGAAGATTCAGTCATGCTCGTGTTACTCCCTTTTGTCCTTCAATTCTGATCAATTCTTCTAATTCACCAATCCCGTTTCAAACTGCCGTAATTTCTGCTCATCTCAATTCGAATCATGCACCTTAATCAAGTTTAAAATTTTAAAGAGGAATCGTATTAGAATTTTGTCTGGATTCAGCTATATGATTCAAGTTGGATCAAGTCATCCGCTATAACTATAAAAGTTAGCTTTTTTGCGTTTAATAGTGCCAAAGATTGTAATTTTTAACAAGCAGAGTTATCCTCATTTAATTTGTTGCTTAATATCAAATATTTTACCCTTGATTAAGTTGGCAGTTTAGGTCTGATTTAAAGCATGTGTGTTCGCCTGTTTCTAAAAAAAAATATTTGGAATTCCCTTGGCCTATGTCATTTTTCGTTTCAGCTCATAACAAGCTGGAGAGTAGAGGATAAAAATGTGATCGAAGCAATATGTATGTTTAAAAACAACGAATTAGGAAAATTCTTTTACGAAGAAATCAGTCAGTTTTCTTAAAATGCATGTTCTTCTCCCAAATGTTTGAGAATTTTATCGGCTTCCATTAAAACTATAAATTCGGGAGAAATAAAACATAATTCGTCACTCACTAAAATCCTTTCGTGAAGTATTCTTCGTGACTTTAAATAACAAATGATTTTCAAAAATCACCTTACATACAGTGTCTCTTATGCCATTAACTTAAGCTGCACAGGAAATATCAATCTTATGTGCACTACAATTCTCTAAACTTATCCTTTTAGATTTTAGAATATCCCAGAAATCTTCCCAAAAAGCTTGAAAGCGTAGAAATTCGATTTAATCTGAAATAAATAATCGTTCTCATTGCTTCGATTTTTAAGAATCCTCTAGTTCTTAATTAAAAACGTAAATTCCGCTAAAAGTGAACGAAATCACTCCACAAATTGAAGGATAAAAATCAATCAATATGCTGTTTTTTTTTTTTGTTATTCATTATTTTCTGTATTTCTTAGATTGAAAACTTTCTTCTGGGAAGCGATGGATTCTTGAAGTTATGTGATTTTGGATCAGCTACAACAGAAATATTCGAGCCAACTCTCGACTGGGGTGCACAACAAAGAAACACATTAGAAGATCAGGTAACGATTTTATATGAATAAAATAGTTTTCCTAACGAATAAAATCTTCTTAGTTGGCGACAATAACAACACCCATGTACAGAGCGCCTGAATTGTTAGATACATGGGCAAATTTTGCTATTGGTCCAAAACTCGACGTGTGGGCGCTAGGCTGTGTGTTATACTGTTTATGTTTCCAAAAGCATCCTTTTGAGGATTCAGCAAAATTAAGAATAATTAACGCAAATTTCACTTTGCCGGGAGATTCACGATATCTTTGCTTCCACGAGATTATTAAGGGATGCTTAATTATTAATCCAGCTGAGAGATTTTCAGTTTCCACTGTTTTGGAACGATTAGCCGCTATATCCGAGACGAAAGGATGGCCGTTGAAAGGACCTCTAGAAATATCAGTAAATCTTGTTGTTTCGAGGGTACACGTTATATTTTCCTTACTGTATATTTTTTTTTATAAAATAGGGAAAACCATTGAAAACACCGCCAGATGTGTCGCCCGAAGTAAGTCCAGTTCATTTCAAAAATACCAATTCGGTGAGCCAACCAAGTAAACCTGCTCGTCCTGTTCCGCCAAGACCGACACAACCGCCCATTCAGCAAAACATAGATCCGCGTCAGAATATTAATCCAAATCAAATTAATTATGCGGTTCCACCCCAAAATGCAGGAATTCCCGTATCGGGTGGACTTTTTTCATCAATTCGGGGAGGTGCCGGCTCATTCCTGAAAAACCTTAAAGACACATCCTCTAAAGTAATGCAGACAATGCAGCAGACGATAGCCCGTTCCGACATTGACATCAGTTGTATCACATCACGTATTTTAGTAATGCCGTGCCCTTCTGAAGGGTTTGAATCAGCCTATAAAACGAATAACATTGAGGACGTTAAAATGTCCATTGAAAGTCGTTTTCAACTTGCAAAGGTTAGCGTTTATAACTTAGGGCCGAGGTCCTGCCCACGCCTACCTCCGCCAGTTAGAACTATCGAGGGCAGTCACATTTATAACAATCACTTGTCCAAGGCGCCTAATTTGCAGGGCATGTACTCGCTGGTTGAGGACATGTACGGATTCCTCAGTGCGGACCCGAAAAGCGTCGTTATTATTCAAAGTGCTGATAATGGAACGAGCAGTGCTGCTACGATAGTCTGTGCCCTCTTAATGTATTCTGAGCTGCTGAGGGAGCCAGAAGATGCACTGCAAGTTTTTGCTGTTAAAAGAGCACCACCAATGGCTAGACCATCGGAATTAAGATACCTTTACTATCTAGGCGATATTTTACGCTCCGTTCCGCACTTGCCGCATCACAAAACAGTCACATTAGTTTCAATTACTTGCCAGCCAGTCCCCAGAATGACTAAAGCACGAGACGGCTGCCGAATTTTCATGGAAGTTTTTTGCAATGATCGGCTTGTTTTAAACACTGTTCAAGAATACGAAAAAATGAGGTAATTTTAATGTAATTTTAATCGTTTATTATTATTTTTCTGTTTCTTCCATAGACTTTACTTAGCTAGTCAAGGGAAAATAACATTACCTATGAATGTTACTGTTTGTGGGGATGTGACTGTTGTTTTATATCACGCACGTAATGCTTTGAAAGGAATGGCGAGACCTCAAGGCATTAAGGTATGCCAGTTTCAGATAAATACCGGATATATTCCTGAGGAGGAAACTCTTATAAACTTCCCTAAAAATGAATTGGATGATTTACCTGATCCAGAGCATATTCCGCAAAATTTCTCCGTATCATTATCTTTAGTAGTAAATACAAAAGATTGCCCACCCTCAGAAAATGCACCTTGGATGACTGTAAGAAATAAAAGAAACCCAAATAATTTATTTGGATCTCAATTGGAATACGAAGAAATGCTTGATAATTTTGGTAGGTCTTATTTTATTATCTATTCACATTTCTAAACTAATTATCCTTAATTTTAAAGTGACAAAACCACAAATAACACCAGCAGCTCCTGTGGAAAAACCTACTCCTCCGAGGCCTGTTCCTCAAAGACCCGCTCCACCAATCCCTACAATGCCAGATGTAACAGAAAATGCAAGGGATATTTCTGAACCTTCCACTGTAGACCTTCTCAATTTAAGTCAGCCGATTCATGAGAACAAATCCAAGTCTTCTGCGGGAGGTAAAACTTCTAATTTTGATTTACTCGGATCGTTTGATAGCACAGGAACTCCACCTTCTACAACATTAATACCAGACTTACTAGGTAAATAATTTTATAATACTAATTTTGAGAAAAAATTTAGAACATAACTTTACTTACCGCTTAAGGAGGCGCAACTTCAAAGCCAGAAATAGATGATATATTTGGAGCAATTGGAGGAGAAACACCTGAAATTAACAGTTTTAATATTGACTTTAATAATTTTAAGTCTGTACCTCCTGTTGGAGTTGAAAATGTTTTAACTTCCGAAACAAATTCCTTTGATGCTTTTAATTTAGGCAATTCTTTAAATTCATCTACTCCTCTTGTAACAAATGTAGAAAATCCAGTGAAAAACAAAGAAACTTCACCAGATCAGGTAGATTTAAATTTTTTATATTCGAACATAAATATGAAAATGCTCTGCTCTTTTAGGTGAAAGATCCCTTCGCCGATATTGCAAATTTGGCTTCAGGCTTAAACATTAATTTCAATCCATCTACACTTACAAGTAAAACACCAAGCACGACCCCAGGGCCTAGCCCGCGTTCGACTCAATTCTCTAGTCCAACACATCATTCCAGCACTGGACCTTCAGTGTCTTCATCTCCAGCACATGGCACTCGTTCTCCGAATGGCGGACAAGTTCCAAATCAATCGCAGCAAAATTTTCAACAACCAAAACCTGACTACAGTCGATCTCATTTTGAACCTCCTACGGGAAAATCTCAAAAGGGTCCCGGCCAGGCTGGTGATATATTCGCTGATATACTCGGAGAACAGGGATATAAATTTGGTAGTAAAACTAATCCTGGACCGAGATCTATTAATGAAATGAGGAAAGAGGAACTAGTAAGAGATATGGATCCAGATAAATTAATGATTATGGAATGGGTAAACAAATATAAAATACATACTCAAGTTTTTGCTTACTGAATAACTTGCCATTGCAGGTTGAAGGCAAGAAAAACAACATCAGAGCTTTATTATGCTCTTTACACACAGTACTCTGGCCAGATGCAAAGTGGAATAAATGCGAAATGCATCAACTTGTAAATCCAGCAGATGTTAAAAAGGCTTACCGAAGAGCTTGTTTAGCAGTGCACCCCGATAAGGCAAGTAGATAAACATCTAGAAAATAGCGACGAAAAATTGTTCTTTATAAAGAAAAGAATTTTCATTATAATCCTCAAATAGAACTGGTTTATTCAAGAAACCGTCATGACACGTCAGTCTTTTAAATATACCATTCAGCCGAATTTTTGTATTCAAAGTTCCTCAGCTACGGCGAATTTGCTTCCTTGCATAACATTTTTATATTTTGGGTAGTTGGGAACTTATTCAGTAAATTGCGATAATTGCTTTACTACTTAAAAAATTATAGTTCTGGAACTTCACTTAAAAATGAAAACGATTTAATATTAAAACATCATTTAATTCAATAAGCTTTTTAAAAAGGTCTACTCTACTTAATTACCAATTATAGTTATTATAAATCGGTTTTCTATTTTATCTACACGATTTTCATTCCGAACATTCAAATGAAGATTTTAGAATTAAAGATTCGTTTAACCAAGCAATAATACTAATGGTTTAAAAAGGTAACAATTATTGTAGAAAGCTTTATTTCTTAAAATATGAATCAGCAAAACAACAATCGTTAAAAAAATTAATAAATATGTATTTAACAGCCTTCAGCCCTCAAATTTAAAATAGCTTTTACTTATATTTTAAGCGCGAATTAATAATTACTCACTAACTTAACGAGCCTTTTTCTAAAAGATTTTATGACAGAATAAAGTAAGGTCGTTACGTGCGTAATAACTTCAATGCAAGAAACAATTTCTCGGACTTTGAACTTTGCTGGGCAGAATCCTCAAACTCTTTTTTAAGTACAAGGTGTTATTTATTTTTGGTTTGGTTTGGTTAAACTAAAAGGGAAATATATTTTATGAGTAGGCAAACCATATTAATTTCTCGTCGCTCCTAGTTTATAGTACAATTAGAAAAAATTCTTAATAAATTTTATATAAATATAATACGAATTATATTCTTAAATTACAGCAAGCTGGGACTGATAATGAAAAAGTTGCAATAATGGTATTCATGGAGTTGAATAATGCCTGGAGCGATTTTGAAAATGATGCGACTCAACAAAGTATATTTAGCGTCTAAAGTGTAGAATTTTTAAAAGATCGGATTTTACTAAAGTGATTATGGAATTGTAGTAAGGTAAACTACAAAATTATAAGAAAAAGTGATGAATTATTTTTTTTTCCGAATTAGTAGCTTATGGGAATAAATTATAAAAATCGAGGATGCCTGAAAATGACTCATTTTGCCTTGAATGTACTTGATTTTGTTACTTTTTTTCTTAGCATCTTAAGTAAAATCTTCAACGTCCTTATTTATTAAACCGGAGTTTTAATTTCAGTTATATTTTACTTGCCTACACGTATGAGCCGTTTTTTTATAACTACAGCTGAAATTTTTTTTTTGAATTATTAATTTCATAAATAGTTACTGAAATTAATTAACCTGTAATTTGGATAATTGCATGTCATGTATATATCGTTTTAAAAAGCGAGTCTTGTGTAAGGTTTTAATTATTTACCGCCTTTTAATTTCAATTATTTCCGAGTTGAAGATTACGTGAAAAAAATAGTTGTGTGCGCCTCATATCTTCCTTTACGAAAAACGTACAAAATTTCGCTATTTAAACACTAGTGCATTTTTGTAAGCTACACATAATTTAGCTAGAAATATTAGTTAATATTGAACTGCGTTGATTCCAGGATATGTATCGAATTTTCGTGGTAAAAAAATTATTTGTTTTAAATTTGGAATTCCAAAATGAAAATACAAACTAATTTTTTATTTCTGTGATTACTTTCAAATAAATTCTAGTAATTGACACTACTTACATTGTAACTTATCTTTTCATTGTTTGTAATAATTACAGAATTCAATTGAAAATAGTGGGAGGAGTTAAGATTTGAATACCATAAATAGTAAAGATCATACCAACTTTAAACGTTCTACCAGTTGATGTGTGTATAAAACAAATATTTAATGAAATTAATTGAAGAAGCATTTAATGTGAATTACTTATACATACCAAGCATTTATAAAATTATAGTCTTATCCCTTGATGTATTTAAGGCAATTAAGAAATTCATTTAAATTGAATGAGATTTTGTGCGAAATTAAAGCTCAAGAAGGTATGAATGAGGCCCGTAGATGTTAAAATAAAAGAGCGTAATATTTTTTCCTTTAAAAGTGATCTCATGCTTTTAAACAATGCTTAGCTTTATAAGGAATCAATTATAAACTCCCTAGCGTCGTGTAGTTTTTTAATAAGTTTCTTTAAGAAAATAAAGGGCTTAAAATGATTTTCGTTTTGAATCGAATCGAATATAAAGACGCCTTCGTTCGATTCGATTATAAGCGTTAATCGAAATTAAGGTCTTAAAATTCATAATGCATTTTGGGGTCTTCTTTTTCAAAATTCTGCACATATATATATATATTTGTAACCAATTGCGATGTTGTCCAATCGGTGTTTGCAATGCAACTACTTTTAAAAGTAGCTATTATAAAAATATAAGACCATTTCTTTAGAAATAGCTAAGCTGTTAATAATGCAAATGTTGTTAATGTTTTATTGTAAATTATATCGAGGAACGCTATTTTTGGCAAAAAATGTATATTGGCTGGAGTGTTAAGAAGCATTCAAACAAATTGGTAAATAAATTTACGGAAACTATAGAGCTGTTTTCCTTCGAATGGTTCCAGATCTATTTGAGAGGAAAAATGTTGATATAGTCCTTTTAACGATATGATTTCTAATTAATTACTTAGACTGTTTTAGTTAAAAAAAACGCACTTTAATGATTTCAATAAGAACACTTGAAAACCCACAAGATTTATCATCAGATTGAAATCAAAATTAGATACATTTTCAGCAGAAGTATTTGACTGAAGTACCAAAAATAATTAAGTTATTTTGTTTTGTACTAAATTGCATATTTTTTATGGTTGTATCTTCATTATTATATCAAAAATGGGTAATAATCACTCATTTACCTACAAGACACCCAATTTTTGTATATATTTCCTTCGCTTCTCAATTGTGCAATCAATCGATTAAAAAACTTAAATTTTAAACTTTACTGCTAAAACAAATCTCGTTTTGTTTTGTTGCCTTGAGAAAAATCCCTGGAGTTTTTGAAGTAGCCTGTTAATCATTTCCGTCCAACCCATTCGGAAATACAACAAAAGTTTCGAAATAAATGAATCATTTATTAAATATTGGACAAAAATCATAATTTGATTTAAATTAGATTTACATTTAAAAAAAACCTAAATTATTTGGAAAGCAAACGCGATTTACATTCTATATTTGTTTTCTTATATAATCAGTCTAGCATGGCTTACAGCTCATCATGTTCTTCCTGATCTTCATCGACGCTCTCCTCTGACTTGTCCGAACTGGTTTCAGTTGCGATTTCTTCAGCGTCATCAATTTCTTCGATATCAGGCTTTTCGTCTAATGGCACACCAAGAGTTTGCCTCATCATCCGTTCTATGCTATCAGCGAATTCGGCAGTTTCCTTAAGTATGTACCCAGACCTCAAAGTGGCTGTTCGGAACATCATTTTTGCCATGTCAATCGCTGTTTCATCGGCCTCATTAGCTTGAACCCGACGAAGAAGCTCCTTGATAAGGGGGTGATACGGATTTACTTCAAGAGTCTTCCTCTGATTCAAATAATAAGCCCTTTGTGGATCGTCCGATTTCTGATGAGCATTTGATAGGGCCAAACGCTCCATATTTCCAGTCCAGCCGAACATACTAGCGACCAATGCACAAGGTGAGGAACTTAGACGCTCTGAAAGCTGAGCTTTAGCAATATCATCTTTCAGTGCCACATCATTAAGCCATTTCATCAAAGGTTCGAATGTATTCTTCAATTCTTTGAATTTAGTTTTACTGCTTTCGGACTCTGAAAGGGAGAAACCTTCTTTGGCAACATTTTGGAATTTTTTGCCGTCAAATTCAGGAATTGCAGAGATAGAGTATTCGTCTACAGCCTCTACAAGGTATAGAACCTCGTATCCCTTATTAAGAAGCCTTTCCACAAATGGGGACTTCTCTACTTCTTCTCGGCTTGCACCAGCAATATAATAAATGCTCTCCTGGTTTGGCTTCATACGCTCCACGTATTCGGTTAGACTGGTGAATTCCTTGCCATGAGACGAATAGAACCTCAAGAGTTTTGATAAACGTGACCTGTTGCTTGGATCTTCCATAACGCCCAATTTAATGCTGTAAAAACCAACCCAAAATTAGTACTATAAAAAATTACTAAACAATAAGATAACTTACTTCGTTGAATATTCCTTCCAGAAAGTATCATAAAGTGATTTGTCCAATTTCTTGATCATATCTAAAGCTTTACGTACTAATTTCTTCTTAATTACTTTAATTAATTTGTGTTGTTGCAAGGTTTCTCGAGAAACGTTGAGTGGCAAATCATCAGAGTCTACAACACCCCGAATGAAGTTCAAATAGTTAGGCATCATTTCGTTGAATTCGTCAGTGATAAATACTCGACGGACATAAAGTTTAATATTGTCAGATTTTGTTCCATACCGATTGAAGCTCTCGGAGGGCTGAACTTTAGGAATATACAAAAGACTTTTGAATGTAACTTCTCCTTCGGCGATAAAATGCGTTTGAGTGAGGGGCTCTGAGGTGTCCTTAGTCAAGCTCTTATAGAATGCAATATACTCCTCGTCAGTTACTTCGCTTGGTTTTCTTGTCCAAATTGGTTTACTATCGTTAATAAGCTGCCAATCCCAGACTGTTTTCGTTACTTTTTTGGTTTTTGGCTTTTCATCTTCAGTATCTTCCTCAACTTTAGCATCATCTTCGTCGATGGGTTCATCTTCGGTCTTTTTAGTTTCCTCCTCAACAGGCACTTCTTCTTCAACTGTTTTACTAGCCCACATATGAATAGGGAAATTTATAAATTGCGAATATTTTCTGATCAAATTCTTAATTGTGTCTTCCTCCAAAAAGTCTTGTGCTTCATCCTTCAAATGCAGGGATATAACAGATCCTCTTTTAAGAGAATCTCCACGAGGATCTTCGACAATACTGAAGCTATTTGCATCACTTTCCCAAATATATTGTTTATCGGCATTGTTCTTTGTAGTTACAACCACTCTATCAGCAACTAAGAAAGCTGAATAGAATCCGACACCAAATTGACCAATCATATCATTCAGATCTTGCCCTTCGGACGCCTTTGTGGGATCTTGCATTTTAGCTAAAAAGTCAGCAGTTCCTGACTTCGCTATAGTACCTAAATTATTTACAAGATCATTGCGGGTCATTCCTATACCAGTATCTATGATATGCAGCACTTTGTTCTCTTTATCAGCCTTTACTCGAATGTGGAGCTCTGGATTCGTGTCGAGCTCTTCCCGGTTAGTGAGTGAAAGCAAACGTATTTTATCGAGTGCATCTGAGGCGTTTGAAATCAGTTCTCGCAAGAAAATCTCCTTGTTGCGGTAAAGAGAGTTGATGATCAACTTCATCATCCGATTCACTTCAGTTTGGAAGGTGAATTTCTCAGCCTAGAAACGAGATTGATTGTAAATTATCAAACCTAAAGCTTTTTTAACAAATATAAGAGAAAATGCCTAGCCCTAAGCCAGTGTAGAAAGATAGATAAGTCCCGTCCAAATAATAGTTTTTTTACTTATTTAATGTATGAAAAAACAAAACAACTAAAACAAATCTATTAATTCAACGTGAAAGTAGGTACAAATTAATTTGTTCCGCATTAGTTTAACGTGTTATGCAGAACGGCAAACAACTGAAGTTGTTCTAGTATTACATTTTAAACATTTTCATGCTTCGAATGAATGTATGTATTTTTATAAAACTACTCAAAATTAAATTAAAAATTTTCAATATTTCCATTGGCAATGGCCAATCTGATAAAAGCAAATCAATTATATTAATTGAGGCAAACTACAGAAGCTACAACGTGCCAACATACGTGAAGTATTTGTACGCTTTGGGGGCGTATCACCGACTAGCGACAAAATGGCTAGTTAATCTACATGACATGAAACAGACTATTTAAATAAAAGCAGAAGTCAAAATGTTTGTTTAAGGAAATCTGCTTGAAACTGCACAGCCGGTTGTAAAATATATCATATCTTTTTGCTGCGGCTCGTCTAGGTGATAGCATGCGTCTATAGATAATTAGATTTCGTAGGCACGATTACTAGTTTCAAAAATTCCCACATTCGTCTTGAATGGATGTAAAGACTGAAATCAAAGAAAGTTTTCCAAGCAAAAACTTGGATAAAATAAGAAGGTTACCTTATTAATATATTTAGAATTAGCTAGAGAAATATAGAGCAGGTTAAAATATCCCGGTAGTCAGAATAATTCCGATGCGGGCAATAGAAGTGAAATAACTGCAAGAATAAGAATGGCTACTAGAGCGAGATACAATAACATGAACTACACAGAAATCTGTGCAATACCGAGATATTTCAGGTCAATTTTGTTGTACGGCGTGTAATCATGTACACAAAACAGACAAGACATTGACGGAATTGAATCATTTGAAATGTAACTTTATAGATAGGCACTGAAAATCTCATGGGCAGACAGAATAAAGAAGTTTTAAGCAGAATAAATACCTCAATGGCCACATGGCGATAAATATCCTAAAACAAAGTGCTTAAGATTGTTTTATGCAAGGGTAATGCAAGATAATAACCAAACTCCATAAAGGAGAGGCACGCTAAACACGAATTTTACTTTCCAAACTATTTTAAATTGTTGTGCAAAGAATATAAGGCAGTCTTCAGATATTAAATATAGAGCAATAAAATTAATACTTAAGGTAATATGTGCACAAGGGGAAAACCTTGAAATAAAAGAATGTTAACCGAAGATTAACCTACTCGGCTGTGATGTTGATATTTTAAATAAGTACATGTTAAAATGGTGCAAACATTGAACAAATGATTTTGTAGCATTATTTTTATGGCATGAGCTGAGGGACAGGATCCATAATTATTAGTTAATGCAGCCCTTAGTATTTTGAGTAATAGTACGAAATAAAGTACAGCTTTTTACTTTAATTGCTGCAAGAATTGAATCTTCCGAGATATAAAAGGACTGACGATTTTTTCTCTACTTCGGTTAACCACCTTGTTTTCGTTTGTAACTTATTGACCGATTGTTTAACTAAATGGTCTTCCAAAACAAAGCCCTATTCATGAAATACGCCCCCTTACCTTTTCCCGGAGCTCCTTCATTTGTGCCACGTTGAGCCCATCGAGTTTAATTGCCTCTTCCTCACGCGCGATAGCCTCGGAATCTGCACAAATTGAAAGAAATGATAGACACACTCTTGGCACTTCCTAAATTTACTGAAGTTACCTGTTCTGGAACCTTCTGTTTTCAGGTTCTTGTCCAGCTCCACAGTTTCTGGCTCATTTTCTGAGCTCGCAGAAATTCGTCCAACTCCTTAAGAATGCGGAAATAAGAGAAAAAAAAAGAAACTGAATTACCGTTTCACTTGGATGAGGCGATTTTTACGGCTTACCTGCCAGCAGAAGTAGACCAAGAATCCACGCGAACTGCTTCATTTTATGACACAAAAACTGTAAAATCGAGAAGGGTTTTCCGAGGGATTGTAAATTTTGTTCGCACCAGTTGTACTTTTTCCAGTAACTTCACTTACATCGAGCAGCGGCACTTATCAACGAAACGAAACAACTTTTTCATTTACCCGGCGCAGCTCCACTCGCTCTTTATAAGCACAAAATGCCAAATGTATTTCTCTGATTGGGTGAAATCAGCCGGGGATATTTCGAGTTAGAAAGAGGGAAATTATTTCAAATTCCCCGAGAGAGTGCGCTTCAACTAAGGGAAATTTTCAATTTGGCAAAAAACAAATTCATCAAAAGTATATAAAGCGGGTAAAATAAAATTGTTATCGTAATAAGGTACTTGCTAAGCAATTAAATTGCTTTTTATCGTAATATTTAAAGAATCCATATAAATTTTATATGTAAATTTCAGCTGCATTTTGCGCCACCTAGTATTGAATAGAAACATCAATATCGTTTTAGTAGAAATTCTAACAAGAACGCAGCGGTACGCTAATTGCTCCCTGTACAGATAAAAAAAATTTGCGCGCACGAACGCAGCTGAGTTTTTAGCACGAGGTTTTGTTGCTTGTTTACGACGAACTCTGGGCACAGCGCAACAGGTGTGTTTTTATTATTTAACGTTTAATTACAAATCGTAAATATTCAGCAATTTTGCGCCGGTTTATTGCGAAAATAAGGTGCCGAGTGTTTGTAAACATTTCTCTCAGCGGTTATCAAATTACTGTGAATTTTATAAAAATTATTCGTGCATTTTATAGTCGTTTTAATCCATATTTTCTGTTTAAATAAATTATTTTTCTAAGTAGTTAAGCAGACTCTGCATTGTGCCCTTGTCGTCGAACAAGCTGTAGACTGCAGACATTTCTGCACGTAAACTAGTTCGCCCATTCTACTCAGCGGTTAACCCGGTTAACCCAAAACCGCAAATTGTGGGACAAATTCCGATTTAAAGTAATGTTTTATTCATAGGACGTAGCGTCGCAAGCAATTGGTGTTGGCGGTTTTCAATGACTAGATTAATTTCTAATTTAATACGTCAATTGTAATGAAAACGAACTTCCTATAAAACGTCTGATTCTTAAACCGAATTTAATTCGAGCAGACTTTAACTAGAAGGTCTACTCTAAGCCTTATTTTGGTTTGAATTTTAAAGTACTTATGTTAAGAAGTTATGCAAAATAGAACTCTAATAATAATATTAAATATAGAATGCCCTTTTCTCCACCTTGAAATTAAATTGAGACGTCAATGTCTGCTAGCGCTTTAGAGAAAACTTAATCTGGGCCGGTTCCTCTTTGTGACAATTTTGTTTTATGTTATGTTTTTCGTGTTGTAGCTGCAAATTTACAATTTTCGGGGTTTTCCCTTTACTTGTGCTTCTTTCCGAATTTCATGGATTTAAGTAAAACCCTGTAGGTTTTGATTACCTTGCGAGTGGCATAAACGGCCGTATCTTTTGATTGCGTTGACTTAAAAGTGTGATTTTTGCACAGCTCCAAGGAATTGCAGACCTGAGTATTTGATATTAATTTCAACTTGATACCTACACGCTTTCCTGAGAAAAAGGATCTTGACAGACATACCGACGGACGGACAACGAAGTGATCCTATAAGGGTTCCTTTTTCCTTTTGCGGTATGGAACCCTAAAAATATAAATCTAACCTTTGAGCTTACGTACGAATTTTCTATATTTAATCAAAATTTCTACGTGGTAACAATGATGAACCCCTTTTAAGATGAAAAGAAAAGAAAAAAACAATTATATTTCGAAAGATTGACTGTGCCAGGCGTAAATCATCTACAAGTATGTATACCACGATTTTCAAAAGAACATCATCCTGCGATATTTTTCTCTTAAAGGTGTACACAGTTAATTAAAAGAATAGGAGAAAGCCTTTTCACATTCTAACAAACGATCCCGAAAACAAACAATTTAATTTCTTTATAATATAATAAAATAAAAGCTCAACACTATCGCTCATAATATGTATTTCTAAAAAAAATTAACAATTTACATGCACTTAAATCCAGTGAAATTTACTTACCTAATACTTCAATATATTCACTAAAATATTTCCATTAAAATGTCTTTTTATTTTCAACACCTACCTTTCATTCTAAAATCTGAACATTGAATGAATTGTGCATTCCGATATTTGAATTTTTATGGCTTTCCCCGCAATCTAAAAATATTTCAGGTCAACCCTTGAAAGGATCAGCTACGCAATTTTCCTGAAACGAGCTACCTGATCTCGCTTCTCTTGAGTATTTTAGAAAAAGGAAAACGAAAGAGGTAGATACAATTTTTATTATTGTTTCCGCTTTTGCCTAAACCTTCATTAGGGACAAGTTTTTTTTTTCATTTGGCATTGTTCTAGACTGAATTATCTCGAAGTTTGTGAAAAAAACAATATTTCTTTAAAAGAATATGAAACTATATATAGGGTAGGAATTTCAACTCAATAAGAGTGTAAATCTCACGTGTAAGTGATACCCAAAAAGTACAACATCACCTGTAATTGAACACGATAGAAATATACATTTATGAAATCACTTTTCATGAATGGAAGCGATTTTGATCAAAAAGGTTGGGAATATGTTAAACATCTTTATTTAATACATCGACTCCTATTCAGCCATAATCTATATATAGCTAAATTAAACCTAATTTCTTTCAATTAAGAATCTTCAGAACACGATCATCGCATTTCTGTACGAATTCAATTCACGTATGCATTCACTCGGTCCAAATTATGGAAATATAGATAGCAAAACGGAAACAATCTAAATGTTGGAGAATTCATGTTTCTAAATCCAATTGTGTTATTCAGCAATTACTTGTTTTAAGCTGAATATACCAAACAACACACAGTTTTAAGTCCTAATCAATGTCTCGTCCGTTAAAAAGTATTTTTTTCTTTGTAAAAAAAATTATACTAGTGCATATATAGTTTTTCTATCAAATTTCCAGAGATATATACATGCATACATACACATGTGCTATCAACTTCCAGAATTCTATCAGGAAGTGTCTTTATCTGATAGGCCTTATTGAAGAGTTTAGTTTAGTTATTCTATTTTAAACAGATGCAGTCTGGTTTCCACCAAGAATTTGTTATTCGTTTCTGGCTGATAATTTATCACCGTCATTATTGGGGAGGTCAAGAGTTATCTACCATCCCCAGCAAAATAACATACCTCGTTATCACTGAGACTGTTAAAATTATTATACTAAATTTAATTTTCTTCCATCAGTACTCTTCCCGCTGCTGACGAACAGGTCAATTACTTCTTCAGTTTCTTACAGCAGTGCATAACATTAAAAAAATGTCTTCCCAAAAGCTAGGTGAGTAAAAAATTAAATTATTATGTACTTTCTTATGAATAACCTGGAAATATTTAATTAGCTCTCCTGAGTGTTTCCGATAAAAACGGGCTTGTGAATTTTGCGCAAAGTCTAAGTAGCTTAGGATTTAAGTTAGTAGCCAGCGGAGGAACTGCGACAATTCTTCGCGGTGCCGGGCTTGCTGTTAAAGATGTCTCTGATATCACAGGAGCGCCAGAAATGTTGGGAGGTCGTGTAAAGACTTTGCATCCTGCTGTACATGGGGGCGTTCTTAGCCGGTAAGATATTTAAAATTTTATCAAATGCATTATTGAATCGTAAATCTTAAATCTTAGGCTTACAGACAGCGATCTGGCTGACATGCAGAAGCAACAGTACGATTTGATTCAAATTGTTGTGTGCAATCTGTACCCATTCGTGAAAACGGTCTCAAGACCTGATGTTACAGTCCCGCAGGCTGTAGAAAATATCGACATCGGGGGAGTTACTCTTTTGAGAGCCGCTGCGAAAAATCACGATAGGGTTACTGTGGTATGTGATTGCGACGATTATTCTAAAATCATTGCTGAGTTGAAACAAGGTGGCGATACAAATATTGACACCAGGTAAGTTTTATTAAGGGTATAAAACTCAAATTAGTATAATCTTTAGTCCGACGAGATAATTCCAGAGTTTATCTTGGAGGTAGCTTGATTTTAAACAATTTTGGAATGATAATTAAGGTGATAGAATTCTTAAATTTTATTAATAAAATACCATGAATATTAATTTACTATGATTTCAATGTTTGCCTCAATTGTCGCGACGTGAAGTCTACGTAAAAATAAATCCTGAAAATCAATTTAGCTAATTCAAGTAAAATATAACTTCAAAAATAAATTTGTAGGTAAAATATAAACTAAGAAATCAATTTTGATAATGTTTATTAATTTTCGTGCGTTATGAATATTATCATAGCTTGTATTTATAAAATGTTTTAAAATAGCAGCATTTTAACTTATATTATGAATTTAGACGGCAGCTAGCTTTAAAGGCATTCACTCACACCGCATTGTACGACGACGCCATCTCAGATTATTTCCGCAAGCAATACTCAACAGGCCAATCTCAGCTCACCTTGCGTTATGGAATGAATCCTCATCAAAAGCCAGCGCAAATTTTCACCAATCTTGAAAAATTGCCCATAACTATTCTCAATAGCTCACCTGGTTAGTTTGCAAAATTATTGTTTATCAGATTGGCTACAATATAATTTATTTCATAGGATTTATTAATTTGTGTGATGCTCTTAATGGCTGGCAATTAGTACGAGAATTAAAACGAGCATTAGGCAAGCCAGCTGCTACAAGTTTTAAGCATGTCTCGCCTGCGGGTGCTGCGGTAGCAAATCCTCTTTCTATGGAACAAGCTAAACTTTGTATGGTTGACGATTTATTTGAGAGTTTAACACCCTTAGCTACCGCCTATGCTCGTGCACGTGGAGCAGATCGAATGTCATCATTTGGAGATTTTGTTGCACTATCTGATGAATGTGATTTGATCACCGCAAAAATTATATCTCGGGAAGTTTCTGATGGAATCATTGCTCCCGGATATTCATCAGAGGCTCTTGAACTTCTCAAAAAGAAGAAAAATGGAAACTATTGTGTTATTCAGGTACGTTCCAACTAGACAATTTTAACTTTCTGAAATATGAAATTCAGGCTTTCTCTATTAAAATTGTTATGTATTCCAGATTGATCCCAACTACGAACCAGAATTGTTGGAAAGGAAAACTCTGTTCGGTCTAACCATGGAACAGCGACGTAATGACGCAGTTATTGATGCAAATCTCTTCAAAAATGTCGTTACAAAAAATAAGACCTTACCAGAAAGCGCTATTCGTGATTTAATAGTTGCAACTATTGCCTTAAAGTACACTCAAAGTAATTCTGTTTGTTATGCCCGTGACGGTCAGGTAATTGGAATTGGTGCTGGACAACAATCCAGAATTCATTGCACTAGACTAGCTGGTGAGAAGGCTGATAACTGGTGGTTGCGGCAACATCCCAGAGTTATTAACATGAAATTTAAGGCTGGTGTTAAAAGGGCTGAAATTTCAAATGCCATAGATAACTACGTAAACGGCACCGTTGGACAAGATATGCCAGTAGCACAGTTCAATTCAATGTGAGTAATCATTAAACAGCTTGAAAATTTTAATAGTTATATTATAAACATTTATTTTTTATTTTTAGGTTTGATCAAGCCCCACCAATGTTAACTGAAGAAGAGAAACGTGATTGGTTGAAAAAATTGTCTAATGTTTCGTTGGGCTCAGATGCTTTCTTCCCATTCCGCGATAACATTGATCGTGCTAAATTGGTAAGATAACAGCAGTTATTCTTTGAATTAAATTTAATTAAAATAATTGACTTTTTAGAGCGGAGTTTCCTTCATTGGAAGTCCATCTGGATCAACCAATGATGCTGGGGTCATCGAGGCCTGCGATGAGCATGGAATTGTGCTAGCACATACTAATCTTCGTCTATTCCATCATTAAGTTTTTGATGTCTTTATACCATACAATTTTGTAATGTAATCGAAAAAGTATAGTGCAGTTTTTAAAATATAATAATTGCTGCTATATCATAAGCATATCACAATTGAAACATTCATTTTCCTTGGATCAGTGAAGATGTTTCTGTCAATCATTCTTCTAGATTTTTGAATATATAGCATTAGTATAATATTCCAAAAAGTATCTAGAAATTTCAGTAATTGTTCACTCAATTCCGACAAAATAATATGTTGGAATCTAAAAACGTTTTTACGGTTTTTTCGGTAGGACTTCTTTGACTCAGAATAATTTAGCTTCATAAAATAGCTCTTTTGGAGCAAAGGCTCCCCAAATTCGTATTTTTGCGATAATCACGAAAGTGCTGAAGTTTTCCGGAGCTCATAAAATTAATAACTAAAATTTGAATCCAAATAGAAGTAATAAAGCTAGAATTTTACAAATAGTAAATAAATCATTTGATAATCTTTCATTAGATTTTTCTTTACATAATTTATTCCGTCAATTGAATACCTCAAGGAAACACTTAATTGAAATATTAAAAAATTTATTTACAATTAATTAAAACTGCATTGCAAGACATTGTTATGGATCTAATAAAGATTTCAGTTATAATTCTTTCCCTTCTTGAAAATTTGTCTACAATTAAAAATAAATACGAAATATGTGAGGAAAAATAAAATGAGAGATGATAAGACTAGAGCCACCGTTGTAGTTTGTTCCATATTTGCGGTGCTTAAAACGTGATTTTCGGGCAGTAAAAAGAAATCGACTAGCACTTGCGTACCATTGGGCGGGGGACACGGCTGTTGTACAATTATTTCTTGATGCTGTACCTTGAAGCAAACACGTTAGTAAAATTAAATTTAATAAACATGTTGTATTTTTTTACCTGTTTGTTTCTACATAATTGGAGACCTGCCGAATTACTTAAAGTTTCGTGGCTATATTCATCTTGAACTAGAACAGGAAGGAGCCACTTTTCAAGGGATATTAGCTTAGACCATGACCAATATCTTGACAAATTCCGGGGATGTACCGCATATCCTCCAACCGTAGCTAATCCTAATAAAATTATTCCAGTAAATGTTGCAGATGATTTTTTTGTTGGCATTAAGTTAACGCAGAAGAGGGCTATGTTTTGAATTGCCGTCAGAAATAGCAGCATATAACCTAGAAAAATAAGGAGTTGATTGAGAAAATAGATAGTAGTAATTGTATTTACTATTTTTAAGGAATTTAAACGTTTTTAATGGCTTTAATTTTTGCAATATTCATATTTTTTCAAATCTCTTACAATTTTTTAATAAGTGTTATAATTGCTTTAGTCAATTCATATATAGTACTTTTGCATAGTTACAACATAGTATCAGATTATTTGCATAAACTTAACTTATTCAATTAATTTAAACAATTCTATCAGAGACGAGGCAAAACGATTTTTTGAATTTTATTAACTTAAAGAGGATTTCGAATGGTCTCGGCCTTCTTTCCCAGCGAAAACTATGATAGTCTTAAATATTTTTATAATTCGACGAAGGTTCCTTTCGCTACTTTAGAATTTAAAGATTTAGTTTTTGATGAAGATACCATTTAAAGGTACTTAAGTAATCTACAGTCTTGTGGTTTATCCCTATGACCTTGTTATCTGTTATTTATTTAACTTGTCGATATCCTCTGGTGTCTTTCCTGTTTGTTGGAAATTTTGTTTAATTTTTTTTTTTACATAAAAATGGGCATAAGGATTAACCCTTTCATCTTGAAAAGGCCTAATAATGTTGATGCTAAGATTTTTCGAACCATTAATAATTTTGACGATCGCTTGTTGCTTAACAACTTTTTTTTATTTTATTTACATCTAAATTTAAATAGACATTTATCTTGTGCTCTACTAAAACTAAATAAATAAATTTTCTTGCGATCATATTGAATCTGAAATCTCTAAAATCCTAGGCAACGCTTTAAATAGAGGCAAGACTTCTAAAATCGCATTTGGCTACCGTCTATGCAGTGTAAATATTATTATATTTTTGAGACATTTCGATTAGGATTTTATTTTCTTTTCGCTCGAGCTTAAGAACTAAGTTTTAAATTGCTATTCTGATTATTATCAAATGAGTGGAGGGAATTTTATCCGAATGTATACATGATTAAAAATATTTAAATTAAAAAATAATACTTACCGATATATAAATATATGCCTGTGTCACCATTGCTTGTGTAAGTGTAAAGTCCTGACATACTGTGAGCGGGAAGTAAATATGCGAGCCATATACATAAACTAGGAAACAGCCCAAAAAGTGACTAAAATGTGTAAAACTCAGTTATTTTTATTTCTGCAATTTTATGTTATTTCATAATTATCACCTGAATCATAATGTAGTGGCTTCTTGAGTATAATCCCAAACGAATATCGCGTTCCGCATGTGTTCGATCTTCGTACGCATCGTGAATTGTTATCATTAGTAAAGGCCAGAAACCTACTGCCATTATACAATGATGGTACCCTAAGCGATCGTTAAGGTTTAGTTGAGGATCAGAACTTGGAATATCCCAAAATATGCATCCCAAGCAAAGTGAAAGAACGGCAGCTGCGATTAATTTGCTTATCCACGAAAGCAACGATTGTGGCTGTTTGTAAATTGTAAAGCGTTTCATTAAGGCTTTAGTCTGCCCAAAAAATCCTGCACGTTTCGTGAGCGCTGGCAGACTTGCTGGAGGAGCTGCAAGCGGTGGTTCAGAGTTCATTTGATCCCAGGTATTCGCCAACGATTCAATTCGAGCTGACGATTCAAGCATTGCGGCAGCAGATAGATCATCTAAAGTTACTAGGTCCACTAGAGAATTAAAATAATTATATATTTTAAATAGAAATTAATATAAATTAATACATACGGTAATAGTCAGCAGGGTTTTTAAAAGGAGGACAAGGGTAGCCCAAGGAACCCATATGGCGAGGTAAGTCAGAACGACTGCCCGAAAAGACAGTTCTACCACCGGATAGTAAAAGTACGCAAGAGCACATTGATAATATTTCGAAGGTTGGAGGTTGTAGGGTCATTATAACTATACGACCTCCACTGCACCATTGTCTTAAATATTCTACTAAAAAGAATGTATCAAATATATCCATATTGCTTGTTACTTGGTCGAGAATTAAAATAGAGGCTTGGGTCAATAGCTGGCAAGCTACGTTCAGCCTCTGCTTTTCGGAGTGTGTTAATCTCGAAACGTTTGTAGCTCGCACTGTGGCTAAGCCGAGGTCTTCTATTAGCATGTCTATCTGAAAACGGTAGAGATAAATTAAATTCAAAGATATCTATTTTAAAATAATTGTAATTTACTCGTTCTTTTAAGTCGCTTTTATTTAGAGGTCCTCGAAGAATGGCGTGGTAGCTTAATGTGCATTGCACACTCATTCTAGGATCAAGCGACGCGGTGTGAAGTGCCGGCACGTACCCGCACAGTTCTCGTAGACCATTTTTATCGATTTGCTGACCATTCACCAAAATTTCTCCGGCTATTCGATTTTTTATGCCTGCCAGGCACTCCGTCAAGGCAGTTCCTTCTCGCCTAGTTGTAGCCATTATTGCAACCAGATCCCCAGCTTTTGCTTGCAAGGATATTCCCCGCAGAGTAGAAGTTACATCCAAGCAATGGACCTGGATATTTGGGTAAACAAGGCCGATGTTTGATGCTTTTCTGTTTATTCCCGACATGTCCCCTCGAATGTGAGTGTTATCGTACAGCCTTGAGTCGTAATCAAACCCAAATTCTGCACCTAGAAGATCTGCTTCACTGTGGGATCGGTTCCCATAATGCTTCCCATTTGGTGTGTAAAGAGTATTTAAGTGAGTACCTATAACAAAAATTCACACGTTATTAGGAGTTAACAAAATAGAATTTCATTTTAAAATTTTTAAATGAAGCAGAAACCATCCAAGCACTTACTCATTAACAAAATTTTGGAAAATAACGTTTTAAAAAGTCTGTTAATTAAAAAATACCTACATCAAATATTGTAGATTATTGCAGAGAGTTTTATGTCAAGTCTCAGATTTTTTGAGGACGAAAATTGAAAATAATGAGTAAGATATAATTAATTTAGGACACTTTATTTACTTCCTCATTTTAAAATTTTGCAAACATCAGAAAAGAATGTTTTACTCAAAACTAAAATATATAAAAGTAGATTCGAAGTCTGCCTAGAACAAACTACGCTTTTTAAAATTTAAATTGAAAAAGTGAGTATTGTACTAAATTTGAAAACTCTCCCAAATATAAAACTTTTGGTAGATTACCACCGACTGTATATGAAACGTTAAAAATTTGTTTTCTGCAAAGCATTAAATCGATTCTTAATTCATATGAAATAAGCAAAAGCCAAGTACTAATCCATATAATGCAATTGATGGAAAAGTAGTACAAAATAAATTTATGCGTATAAATTTATAACGAGATAATTTACGTATCGTTGTAGTACTGATAAATATTTTACTATATATTTTGATAATCAAAACAGTTTTTTCTCTCCATTTATGATAATTATTAAGTAATGTAAAATATATTTTCCATTTTGTTAATTATACTTCTCTAATTAAAAACTTTTTGCATACCAGCTATACTTGCTCTGCTGTTAGGTTGCCGCAAAGCTGCCACTGGTATATTGCTTTGATTCCTAGAATTTGGCCGGGAAGTTGGGATACCGCCAATAGCTCGGAAATCAGATTCACTACGATATTTCCTAGATAAATAAAAAATAAAATTCTTAATAGGACCTGATCTTTTTTGAAAATTTAACCAACAAACCTTAAATTTGGCGGTACTCTACTTCTTGTGGTTTCATTATCACTGCTATCATATCCGGATGAACCGGCTCCAGGACCATTGCTATCCCGAAATCCCCGATTTATGCGACCTTTACCTGGTCCTGGTCCAGCTCGATGAGTGCGCTGGGAGCTTGCGTTTGGGGGAAAAACTCTAGGAAGACCGAATTTAAGATAAGTGTACATATTGGAGCCCAACGGAGACCTGCCAAATTTCAATTCCTCAATACGATTCGAGCCCATTTTTAATATCAATGAAAATAATCTTACTTTGGACCGTACCGGGGATGATTAAGTATGGATTGAACAGTTGTGTCTCTTAGTTGAAAATTTCCATATGGCAACGGTGATTTATCAGAAGAGCCTAGCGCTGAATCTGTGAAATCTGAATTCAGGTTTTGTCTAAAATATACATTTTGTTTTTTTCTAGTATTGCTTTCATTTCCTAAGACTGCCTTTTACCTGTATATCGACCATGCGTGAAGATCCTCTGAAGCTGCAGGTGGGATGGGAGTGTTCGGCCCATGTGGAACTGAGTATCTTCGTTCTTCCCGGGACATCTTTTTAGATGAAAGAGTATTAAGCTCCATATCTCAAGTACTGAAATTTATAAATGAATATTGAGTAAAATTATTTTTGCTGTTCACATCTACGTAAATAACTCGGCCTATTACTGAATATTACAGAAGTAGGGTTCTTTCTCTGAGCTTCAATAATTTTATTTATTTATGGTGGTTATATGTAAAAGAAAAATATTATTGAATGTATTGTGTTCAATAGCCTTTTTTATTATAGAAGGATTTAAATAAATATGACAACACTAAGGAGTATGATTTAAACAATCTACATACAACAATTTTATTTGTATCTTTATACAACTTAATTTACTGGACCGATTTTTTAAAATGAGGAAACCAAAAAAAGTAATCTTAACTAACGCAAAGATCATTTCATGGTCAAAAAGACCATTTAAAGAAAGTTTCAGTAAAAAGTTTTAACCATCCTTAAAGACTCTAATGTAGTTAGTATAAAGAAATCAGTATAGATTGTGTAAAATAATTTCCAGAGAAAGTTTTTATATTTTTTAGTAGTCCAAAAATAATAATAATGATATATTTATTATTTTTGAAGAATTGTATATAAATCTCAAATCCTACATACGATATTATTATAACATATTTACTCCAAAGCTCGTTTTTGAGTTCAGAAAGTTCAGTGAGTTCAGAAACGTCTAAATACTGCCTGCATACACAATTCAGCGTTAAAAACTACTCTTTGAATTATGTAATTTTACTACTTTTATGAGTTTATAACACAGCCTAGTTTCAATAACACGAAAGCAGAAATCCTACTTTAATTTTAATAATAAAATTCTTCTTAATTTATCTATATAAGTTGTTACCTCACGAGAAATGGAAGTGATAGCGATAGTCACGCCGTTAAAGTCGGAACGAGTTGCATTATTGTTATACAGTTCGATCTATGAAAAAATTACAGGGAAATTCTAAAAAAAACATGCACTAACGTGTGACCCAATAAATGTTAAAAGCAATTAATAAATGCACGCAATAACGCGTGACCGGATATTGAAGTGTTAAAATATAAATAACGATTATTTATAATACGGAATAAAATTCACGAATTATTCATTATTTAAAAAAAAAAATGTTTTTTTTTTTAATATATGCAGATGAAATATTTTAAAAAATTCTTATAAATAATAATACTGTAGCTCTTTTCCTGTCTGTTCTTCTATATTTTCTTAGCCTCTAAGCCAATTTTAATGAAATTTGGTACACATTTATAAGAGATAGGCTATTTTGTAACCAGCTTTAGTTTGGCTTATTCAAAATAGCGGATCCGGGTATGGGCTAGCTGAAAATATTTAATATTAAAATCAATAAGTGCTTATGAACCATTTCGATTGCGACCAATGACCACTTCTTACAACGGTAGCTAATTGTAGGTAAATTAAACCCATACGTCTTCCGGAAGTTGTTTGGCGATTAAAATTATTGAGTTTCTTACATTCTGGTAGTTGTTTGACCGTATAACGATTACACTACGAGGCCATGATCTCCTTAAGACGATTCTTTTTGTCTTAATTGCAACGGCGCTAACAATGAGGGAAATAGATCATTATTTAAAAATTCTGAATGGAATCCATCAAAGTATTATGAGCTTTTCTTTTACATAAACCGACCGCGCACTGGTTAGAGAGCCTGTTTTATGGCGGATTCAAAGCGGTGCCCATTGTTCTCCCGTACTTCAATGAGCTAGTGGAGCAAGAACAGTGGGCTGGCACAATAAATTGCTTCCTGAGTTATTTTTACAGGTGATTGATTAACAAGTAAGAATAATTTTATACGCTTTGCTGATTTTAACGGTAGCCAATTTTTACAATGTGGTAAAATGCGGGTTCTGTTTCATTTCGCCTAGTCGTCAATTGTTTGCATTGATTCCACTGCAACCCACAGCGGGGTTATTTATGCGTGCATGAGCACTCCACCTGTTTTCTCAATTCAATCTATTTCCAATTTGCTTCATTCTGTCTGCGCTTTTGAATAGCAAGCAAACTGAAATAAATGAATACTTACAGCTTTCTTTTGGTCAAGTCATCACATATTATTTAATTTATCACTAAATATTAAAATTGGATTTGCTTTTGATACCACTTGCGAAATTCTGACCAAAAACGAAAAGCAGAATTTGATAAATGGGCATATGAATGGAATGAGCACTTCTTGTGAGAAAGTGAAACTAGGCCATAATGACTCTAAATGGAAGCTATTGTGATTCTATTAAACTCAAAGGTAAATGTGATGTGTTGACCAGACTACAGATACCGGTGTATTTCACTTAGATACAGGTCGCAATTTTGTTTTCTATTACTGGTTCTTTTAAAGCTTACATTAATAATTGAAGTATTTGTACCAAGTAGCATTGTTATGGCAGTGAGAAAAAATGCGTTTTAACTTGAGAAAGAAGAAAGCATTGTTCAGGTAATTTTTTAATCTGGTTCTATTTAATTCAAGTGAGAACCGCTTACAGGTGTTCTTCTTATGGCTGAATATATTGCTGAATATAAACTGATCAGCGATTAAGTATAAATTGAAAAATAACGGTTATTCAGCTATAGTTGTATATGGCGAGATGTTAAGATAAAATCATTATACCTCTTGATCAATGGTGGAAATTAGGTCTATTATGAAACCTTAACTTATTTTGTTTTATCTCAGGGGATTGTTTGTACATACTAAAGCTGAATTGTTTATATTTTCTGAACTAATTTAAACATACAATTCAGCTATTAATTATAAAAAAGCAACTTTGATCTGGGCTCTGGATAAAGCAAACATTCTTTTGTTTTTAATTTGTGATTAGACAGTGGAAATATATCTTTTTAAATTGTAAAATTAAAATTATCGTCACTATCGATTTAGAAAAGAAGACCATTTGAGAAAACGAAAAATATAGCATTAAAAGAGGTGGTTTTCATTATTCGAAAAGTCAATAACGTAAAAATGGGACAACTTGAATAAGAATATTTGCAATTTTTTAAAAGGAAATAAATTTGCTTATTTTTGAAATCTTCTTTTATCATGGACAAAGTACTTATCCCTCTGCGCAAAGCAAGTTGTGATATTTTTAGACTCAGGGTTGTGTGAAAATTCAACAAATTTAAAATTCGCTCAATGACGAACCCATTTGGAAGCTCCATAAACATAAAAATAACCATCGCTGAATTGAAATATTTAAAAATTATCAGAAATTAACTCACAGAAGAAGGGCACAAAATAATCTAATTGCTACTAATGGACCTTAATCTTACTGAATTAGTCAATTTACTTTAATTAATGTTCAAAAAGAACTGGAACACAGAGAGATACTTATTAAAAATTAAAAATATATATACATTATATATATAAAATTCAAGGCTCTTTCGGTTCGAATTTGGCGCATATGTATTTAATAATGTGACAATGAGAAGACAGAAGAGCAGCTTGATGCACGATGACACTTTTAATGTGCGATGCTGCAGGTCCACTGGGTAAACTATTTTTGTGTATGAATAATACTCAAATTAACTTGAACTTCTAATTCCATGAGGTGTTTCATAATGAAAGGTTTGCGATTTTTGTGAATGCCAAAGTGCTATTTTATGGAAAAAACTGTGTCAACATTTCTGTTGTTTTTTATGCCTTCAATCTTTTATGAGAAATCGCATTATGTAAATGTATATAGAAAACCTTTCCACCTCAGACGCGCCATTTTCTCCTTTACGTCTAAAAAGATCTACGTTGAGCAAGACGGATCTGTTCCCACTTGGAGAAAATATCGAAATGTGTTAAGATGAGTACCAAGATCTTTGACCTTCTGTAACTGCGAGTAAAATTAACAGTATCTTACGGGCACACATAAATGATTTTTAACGTGTATATTTTTATTTTTCGTTTATAACCATTTATGTGTGTGTTGTATTGTAGCATATGAATAAGATTGGAATGCAAGTTAAGATTTTAATTCAACTCCCAAGAATAGGTGACATGAATAATGTTGCGAAAACGTCGACACTTTCCAGTTAAATATGGGAATTTGTTGTTTTTTGTCTTTTTTTTAAAGCATATAAACGCTATTCAAAAATTATCCAGATATTGTAGACAATTTTATATAGCTCGTTTAATATGAGCATTTACTTTTTATTTTCCTTTTGTTTGTTGAGAAACAGCACTTTTTTTGCGAAAATTATGTCTTGGAGTAATAATCCACGGGCAGCACCATAATAATTTACTCCTTTCTTTATTGAACTAGGGAAAGAACAAAAATTTAACGAACCGCTGGTACGTAGCGCGAACTCTTCCACATAACTAAAATCTTGCGGCGCCACCTCAGTCACTCAGTGGAAATACCTGGGTATGTACTTACCTGTTGAGCATCCCACGAATACACGATTTTAAAACATAGAGGCTAGACAATACAATGCATTGGATTTTAGCTTGCCAGGTCTGTCCGAAAAGAGCTGAGTTGACGAAACCCTCAATTTAGTGGTGTGTGATCTTGCTGCATTGGCAGCACGATCTCTCGAACACACATGGATTTATGCTCTCTGAATATGATCACTTCGATTCCACACTCCACTACCTATGAAATAGTAACTGAGTTTACATTTTTCTGCAAGATTTGTAATCGACTCTTTAGTCGCTTACCTGCGGACCAGTCCAGCGGTACGCCCTGGTCGATTGCTTTTAGATCGTTGTGATTTTGTTCATGTGTTCGTTTTACTCAAATATCATATAGTTTAGTGACATCACACTACTGTTGCAATGATAGGCAGCGATTACGTGTTGGAGGCGCATAATATTTTCCATACCACTGAGGTGTGTAATTCTCAGGTGTGGAGTTACACCGATCGCACGGATGAAATTTGATGGATTCGATGCAATTTTTTATTACAATATTACCTCTTTTCCGTATGAAATGAAAAAAAATGAACTAGAAAGTTTGTTGCTTAAGTCTTTTGTTTCCACTAATTTTCAGTTTTTCCCGCGATTGGTAATTTAAAATAAGAGTGTAAATTTCGCACTTTTTTAGTCAGCACATTGAATATAAAGTCAATAAAGATTTTTAGTCAGTTTCAATAGCTATAAAATGATTATTGCGGGAATATTGCCTTTCTCTATTTGCTCTCTGAGAAGTTGTTTAAATAGAGAACGCTTTCTTGTTATACTTTACATAAAACTGTGCAAAAATATGTTCTTTCTATTCGGTGCTCTGTTACAGTTATGTAGCAAGTACCTGTTCCAGCATAAATATAAAAAAAGTGGTAATGCAGTTAAAATACATACAGAACATTTATTATGCATTTTATTTTAACGGGGGCATATTGCAGATCTAGCCTACAAAATTAGTTTTTATAAGAAAATACAAAAATTTCGGTGTCAATAGACCTTGTATAAATAATAGGCTTAGATAAAAACAAGTTTAGGGGAAAACTTAATTGATTAAGATTCGGTTTACATTCCAAAGATTTTTAGCAATTCACTTATTTTGGCGGAAGTTGCTATTTCTCACGTTCTTTTTATTGTTAAAATCAATTAACTATAAAAAATGTCTATATAGGTACCTTTTTTTATAAAACCACTAACTAAAAAGATAAATTTAGGTTCACCACGAACTTGATCAATATAAAAAGAGGCAATTTTATGCATTCTTGATAACTATTGTAATATAATTGAAACAAATATAAAAAAAGAAACCGATAATTTGCCGCTTAATTAAGCGTTAAGTATAATTTTGGTAGAGAAAGTTGTTGTTTTTAATTATATTTATTTACACATTAGCTACATAAGTGGGTTTTTTGTACAATTGTACTTACTTTTTTTAGATTAACTATTTAATTAAATCGTTTTTCATTACTTTTTTAAAGTAGATATTAAGGCTTGCTTTTTTGTTTATACTTTCGATGTTATTGTTAAAAATACCTGAAATACCTGAAATTCTTAACTCTTAACTCTTATAGGTCTAACTGGTACTGTAAAGTAAAATAAAAGCAGGCTTCGTTTTTGGTAAATGAGGTTTCACAATAATATTAGCGATATTAAGATTAAACATTATTATATTAAACATAAACATCACAATTTATATTTAGGGGTAAGGAGAGTTAGGAATAAAGTGCATAAACAGGTGAACCATGAAATTGACACTATAACTGCTGCCGCACCATCTCAAACACATTTGTCCCGCCAAAAATGTCGATCACCTCGAACTAGGTTTTTTTTAATTTTTGTTTTAGGGCATTAAACTTTTTGACTTTTATATAATTACTAGTGTATTTTACTAATTTAAAACACTATCGCTTTTGTGATTACCATAATTAAACGTAACTAATGTTGTTTATTAAATTTGATTTCTCGCAATTGTTTTTTTTTTTTTTATCAACAGGTCAAAGGGATGTTGGTGTATTAATAAGTTTTTGATTAAACTCGGCTTGATGCAGGCTCACTCGCAATTTGCTGATTCATTTTCAATTTAAAATTGATCGAAAATAGCACTGTTAATTGGTTTAAAAGATTCAGTATAAATTTTGTTATAAAAATTCTTGGTTATTTATAAGTTTATAATAAAATTTTTGGGTTATATATAAATCCACATCAAACTGAACTTAAAAACCAAGGAATATTTTTTGTTGTTAGAATTAATCAGCGAAATAATAGGACCTAACATATAGTTGGTCGATGAATTCGATTTTGTAAAATATTGGAGGCTGTAAGGCCTGTTGATACTGTTAAGCAAGGAAAGGGATTTCGGGACAATTTAATAAATCAATAATATTGTTGTACAAATAAAGTATTGGAAATTTCACAGCAGTACCCATAAATCTTTATGGATTCAATAATTTTAAGCCTAAGCAGGTACATAAAGGCCCCGACGGTTATTCCACGGCTATTTTCACAAGGTGAAATAAAGGAATCGTTTTTGTGTTGTTGTTGTTGGGTCTTATTACTCCAACACTTAAAGACTAAAACATAAAGCCTAAAACATGTTACTTAATATTAAGAAGCAAAAGTACTAGTAGTAAATATTCAATATCACTTTTTTTTAATTTAAGAAGTATAAATTTGATTGTAATAACTACAATTTCTTATATACCCTAATCATAAATTTAAAAAAGGGAAATCTTGAATTGAATTAAGACTACTAAAAGCAATATAGTAATATGTAGAATTATTGCCTAAAATACTTGCTCTTTAATTCTAATTGCTTTCTTTCTAATCGACAACTTGAAATATTGAATATTTCCCATTTCTCTCATAGTAGCGTGAGGTATCATATTTACTTTCTATTTTTTTTTTTATTCTAATTTTCCAATATCCATTTCCTAAATTGAAAAAATCAAAGAGATTTTTGGATATATTTTTATAAAAGGCTATATCTTTCTTGTTATTGAACTTTTGGGCGTAGTCTTAACTCCTTCTTACCATTTTTTGGATAACTAAAGGGAGAATTCGATTACTTTATTCAGAGCGATATAGTAATTTAAGCCTTAGCTCTAGTTTAAAATTATAACAACTTTTAATACTTTCCTTTAATAGGTAAACGGCAGTAATTGCCTCACTGGTGGCGGAAATGCGGCTCTTGTGCTAAAAGGCGTCAATTTGACTGTTCATAGTGGTGAAGTTATGGCAATTCTTGGTTCCAAAGGTTATTATTTGCAAGTAATAATATTAAAAAATATATTTTAAAAAAATGAAATCTTTTAGGAAGCGGGAAACGCGCACTTCTCGACGTGATTGCAAGAAGAGCAGAGGGCGCATCTCGAGGCCAAGTATTGCTCAACGGATCTCCTCTTACGAGGGCGTTATTCCAGCAACGATGTGGTTACGTGACGCATTCTGTGAGCTTTATATCCGGACTCACAGTAGCTCAAACGCTGCATTATACTCCAACCATAGTAAATTTAATATAACTATTTTAACATAATTTACAAATTTTTCTTAGCTTTCAGGATATTTAAAAAGTTCAAAAGTACGTCAAATTTTGGCTGACCTCGCCTTATCTCAAGTTGCGCACAAGCGAGTTGATAACTTAAGTATCAGTGAAAAAAGGCGCCTTTCTATTGGAGTGAAGTTAGTAAGAGATCCTGTAATGCTACTTCTAGATGAACCAACTCAAGGGTTAGATCCACTAAGTGCTTATTTATTAATTTCGATTTTGTCAAATACCGCCAAGAAAACTGGCTGTGGAATAATTCTTTCTTTGGAAAAGCCACGTTCGGATGTATTTCCATTTTTGGATAGAGCCCTATTTTTGTGTTTAGGAGGAGTAGTTTATTCTGGTAGCACCAGAACCATGCTCGAGTATTTCCATGGAATTGGTTTTCCTTGTCCTCAACTTGAAAACCCGTTGATGTATTACTTATGTCTGTCAACCGTGGATAGAAGGTGAAATAATAAATTAATTTAATTTGCTTACACATTACAACAATTTATTTAGGAGTCGCGATCGATTTCTAGAATCAAGTCAACAAATAGAAGCACTTGTAGAAAGATTTGCAAGAGAAATACCAGTTCAAGAGCTTCCTTTAAATCCAATGGGAACTGGGAAGATTCCACTTGCTTATGGTAAACCAGGCGAATTGAAGGTCTGGGGATTGCTGTATTTGTAAGTTTAGTTTATTTTAACCGTGCACTCGATTTCTATTTGAGTTGAGTTTTTTTTTCATATATAGAAAACTTCTTGCATCGACTTTTTCCTGCAGTGCTGCAGGCCTCAAAGCGATTATTTTACGCCTTTTCCTTCTTCCTTTGGCGATGGCAACAATGTGGCTCTTTTACATCGATATGACGGTAAATTTAAGTTAATTTTTAATCAGTATAATCCTATTTAATTACTTAAATATCTACATAACAAGTCACATTGGATCATTGGATCTTTTGATCCCAATCACAGTTTTAAATATTAAACTGAGTCTGTTTTAATATTCTTTAAAAATATTTAATACAATTTTTCTTTTATTTTTTGCACTTTCAGGATGATTCTCATGGTTTTATAAGCAGAAGTGGGATGATACTAAATATCATCGGTCTCTCTTATGGTTGTGGTGTGTTAACAACGTTAAGTTTATGTAAGTAAATGACCATTATATAATAAAAATATTCATTACATATTCCTAAAAATAGATCCCGCATGGAGACAAAAATTTTATGAAGATTACCCAGAAGGCCTTTATTCAGGGGCTACATTATTAATTGCTTACAACGCCATATCAACGCCATTTGCTTTGATCTCCGCAGCTATTTCTGCTTCCATTTTATATCCGTAAGAAATATTTTATAATATATCTATTATTAGCAATATAAAATATATTACAAAATTTATGGTATTATATTTCCAGACTTCTACTTGATGTAAAAACACTAGACGGAATATCATTTGCGTATCTTTTAGTAGCGCTTTGGTCATCTTTTGCTCTATCAGAACAGCTCTGCATTTTATTTTTACTAGTGGTGAAACAACCTTTTATGGCAGGTATTGGAGTTATCTATTTATTGTGCATTAGTCTAACTCTTGCCAGCGGCACAGTAAGGTAATGATAGTTTATAGTATGCATATCCAATATCTATTTAATTGAATTTTTTATGCAGATCTTATAAGGGACTGCAGTCTTGGCTGCAAGATAACTCGAAAGGAACTCACACTCGATACGCCTCATCACTTTTACATAGTGTTGCTTTTACTTCAAGAAAACTCAACTGCACAGCAACGGCTTCTGTTATTTGCCCAAAAGCAGGGGATTATCTTTTAGAACGCTTAGGACGAGCTCATCTCGATGTAAGTATTAATTCTTTAAATTGCATAATTTTTTTCAATACTCTTTTTTTTCAGGAAACTATCGATATTGCTGCTTCTTGTGCATATGCAATTGGCTTAATCGCTTTTAATATGTTGGTGTATCTGTTCCCGGTCCCAAAATGCATTCAGAGAAAATTTAAAGACTGAAGATAATATTTTTGCTCAACATAATATTTTATAGCAGTAGTAACAATAGTCGTAGCACTTTTGTGCTTAAAACTAGACTCAGTGTACTCAGTACCTATACAAATTAAAGTTTTTTTTTTTTCCATATATTTGTATTTATTTTTAAAATGTATGTAAAGTTAATATGAAATTGTGCAAAATAAATTGCTTTTTTTTACTTTTTTTAATAGTATTCAAATTATGTTTTACTTTGGAGGACAATAATAAATATGTGACATGCGGCGATTCCACGAACATTTTGATGGTTTAAAATTTGCAACAAGTTTTTCTAAAATAAATAATTTTAATTGTTTTAAATAATTAATTTGTAAATATTTACCGTAGACTTCATTAGAGATTCCCTCCCGGGAATATCTTGTCACCCTCATTTCGCTTGTAGAGAGATCGCGATCATAAAGCTTTTTCTTAATCTAAAAAGAAGGTTCTGAGATCATAAAATTAAATTAACAATTAAGAAAGCTTACCTTTCTTAGAAAAGGATGGGCAATGAACAATGAGTGACAAAACACACATTCCAGCTCATACAAAAATCTTGTTTCCTTCTCTAATCGTATAACTTGACTTATTTCATGTAAAAGTTTTATGTCATTTACAGCGATACCTAAAATAAAAGTATACAAACTTGTTTTTATTCGCACATTTTTCTACACTATAGAACATATCAGCTGAAAATTCTATTGATTAATATCAAAAATACAAGTTATGTATGTGCTTCTAGTTGAGATTTTCTGAAACGTTTACCCTAGAATTGTTAAGTTATTTGGAAAAATTTAATTAACACGTTCCCTGTCGCGTGTACCGAAAACGGTACATAAATGAAAGCTCTCTCAGCAAATGTATTTTTACGTGTAGGTAAATCTCTCACGACAGCTTTCTTGAACGATATGCATTATTTAAGCTTTTTCTTGAAGGCATATTTTTCTCTGAATGCTGAATGCTGTACATTAACTCCAGAGCTTTCAATTTACAATTAAAATTTGCTTTTCTTAGACAATTCTTCATAACTAAATTTTCTGTAGCCTGTAATATTTTGACATTTAATTCTTTAGAATTTGTATCAATCATAAAGGAATGAACGTTGTGGTACTTTTACGTATTCACGCTTTTTCCTTTTTTATTTAAAAATATGAAATAAATATATCCAACATTTTCATTTTCAAATTCGTAATTCATAGAAAACATACCTACTATGAATGACATAAACACACTGATTGAAATGTCCTATCTTTGTAAGTGTTTTACCTATATAATAATATAGGATTAAAAACTTTAAAGACTTATACAAAGTTTCGTTATATTTAATTTACACATTTTGTTATACATATTTAATTTTTACATTTTATCAAAATCAAATCTTTATGGCATCCATAAATGCTTGGGATAAATAATTCCAATTTTAGAGCAAAATTAAAATTCTAGATGTTGTATGTAATAAGTATTTTGCATAATTTCCTGGGATATTTCAATTATTATTGTGATTTTTAATAATTAATATTTGCAAATTGCAATACTTTCCAATTAGCTAGTCTCATGAAAGTGAAATGTTGTAACCAACAAAACTCAAGTCTCAGATGAAAATTATAAAGTTTTTATTTGTTTTGTCGGCCTCACTTTTGAGGTTTAAATGATGAAACATGGTTCAATGCTAAAAGCAGATGTAACCGAAACTTAACGCGCTTATTTTAACACATCTTTATTAATTGCAGTGGACGACAGCCAAAGACTAACGTAATAATTAAAGTTTCTTTAGCTATTAGAAGTGTTAAGTAGGTGTGTCTCTATAAGCAAAAAGTTATTCAAAATGAATGATGTATTTTTAAGAGAAATATAATATACAGATATAGATAAGACACGATTTTTTATTTGAAATGAATAATTTTAGTAGATAAATAATGAATTAATAGATATTAATTAGATTAAATACTGGCCATTTACCTTGTGTCAAATTCATTAAAATTATACTGCAAGATATGATGAAGAAGAGAAAAATAACTCGTGATGTTCCGCTCAAAAACACCTAAGTTTCAATGAATTCTTATAAATTTAAAAACCAAAAAAAAACATTAATTTCTTATATAATTTTATGTTAACTTACGTCTTCCTCCTCAGAGAACGTGGTAACATAATCAAATTCTCCAACCATCATTACCACAGTGCGAAGTATCGACTGCAGAGGATTGTTAAAAAACTCGGACTTTGGAAAAACTAAAGAAAAACTCAATGCAAATCCAACAATGAGGAATACAAAAGATGTCATAACCTTTGGGCAAAGAATTATTGAAGTTATAGCCTTCGCTAAAAATTTTTTTATCTTTATCATCAACATCTTAATTCCATTACCTTCAGGAAATTCTGAAGCACTGTCGTGAACATCAAGCTGTAGCAACCTAAGCGAGGAAAACGTCCCACAATCAGCATCAAATTTATCCAAGCAGGAAGGATTATGAAACTGCTCAGGTGATAGATCCACCTGTTGCTGCTGCTAAAATACCACTCGTAGGGCATTAGAATCACAAGCATGCACTTAACTATCGAGCAGGGGGCTGTGATTAAGTTCAAGATTATCTCGAATTCGCATATCAGCTTCTTAAGCGGAATGAAGGTCGCCTAAATTATTAAATAGAAATTGAAAAAAATATATGTAAATATTTTTATAAAAATTATATTGTTCAATATATTCATAAAGTTTACTTACAGTAAGTTATTTACGTTCATGTTTAACTGATCATTAAATTAGGGTGCTGATGGCCTTATTAAATATTACATTCCTTTTTTTAATGGAAAGATTTTACTTAAAGAATTTAACCACACGCATTCACTGGTGGCTGGTTTTCGTTCAAGAAAAAATTGAGTTAAAATTATGTAGAAAATCTGTTCAACCTATTATTTAAAAAAAAAGATTCCGACGAATTCATAACCTCCTCCTTTTTTGAAGTCGGTTAAAAATAAAAATATTTCTTCAAACAAGCAAATTTTAAAGTAAGTAAATTTAAAAAAAAGAGAAGGGCATTTTAGAGGGAATAATTCCATACATATACGTATTTTGTCGTTAAAATAGACATTATAACTTAAGGTGTTAAAAAGAGCTTAAAATAAATCATTGAACTCTTTAGAATGTAACGCTGAAATATTTTCCTTTGTCGCGCAGAAAAATTTCATAAATTCTAATTTATTCCCATTGATTTGAAATTTTAACTGCAACATTTTAGACAGGTCTACTGAAGTATTCTCGATTATTACAATCGATAAACAATTAAATATAATTAATATATAATTCTAGCTATAGATGTACGACATTTCTACTGCTAGCCGTGAACCGCCTTCAAAAAATACGCTTGCAGTGTATCTACAATTGAGCCACTAATTGATTGTTAAAATAGCACCTTTTTTCGTACTTTGTAATAAAATCTCAAAACCTGATATTGGTCGTTTCGTTAATAGAGTTATATATAATTCATAAAAAACTCTCACAATTATAGTGTTACTTAGAACAGGAGCATAAATACTTATGTAAATGCCGAAAGTTTTTTTTTTTAAAACCATTTTTTGGAGGTAATACAAAGAAGGACGTAAATACTTTAGCAAATAAAACTAAATGTGGAAAAGCTGTAGGAGCATTCTTGAATGCTGACAAGTTTTGCATTTTCAGCTTATTTCATTTATTTTGAAATCCCCTTGTTTATAGACGGCGTTAAATAGGCTGAATTTAAGTCTGAGCATCAAAAAGTTTAATTAATTTACTGCACATTACAAAAAGTTCGATTAGAATAGTTTAAGGCATGTTATAAATAACGAGGTAATTTTGAAATATTTGAAAATACATATACACATATGTACATGCAAATTGCGATAAAGTTCTTTTAAAATAACTTTCTTTTCACGCCTGGACTGATATATTTAATACTATTATAAAATTAGAACTTATACAAAAGGATTTGAGTTAATTTAAGTAAATAAAGAGAATTATTATTTTTGCAGAAAAAATAAATGATTTGAGTTTTTCGATCGGGGCGATCAAGCCGAATTCATCAGTGCGGCAATGGCCTGGCGTCTCTGCCTCAAATACTAAATAAGTTCGAAATAAACAATTAGTATTTATGACTTACCTACTTTTATCAATTTAACTAACTTCCTCCAAGTGTAACATGATCTTTCAAAGGTCTTTCGTCGAAATTTTATGTCGATTTAACTAACTTCCTTTGAATGTAACATAATCTTTTAAAATTCTTTCCCGAAATCAAATTTTTAATTTCGTTTTTCTCATTATGGTCCTTGATACATATAATCATAACCGTGTTAATTAAGAATTACTTGAAATTGTTTGTTTCCCATAAGTAGAAGACAAGGTCAAAGCGATCTACAGTCGCTACTTGTGACTTCTTCTGTTTTCGTTTGGTTTTTTTTTGCTTATAATAAATTTCTAAAGAATGTTCCAAAAACCCTTGAAACTAAGTATTATATTGATCAATTTGTGTTATTTCTCTTGAGAAAATGTTAGAAATGAACAAAGTATCTTAGGACGGTGATCGTGTTAGAGTTCAAGGTCGGGCTGATCAAGTCTCGGAGCAATTAACCCATCTCAATTTAACGATATTTTCGACAGATTTACCTGTATAATTGCGTGAACCAGCAGCAGCACAGCGCAGACCAGAGCAAGAGAGTCGAGCAGGCAGATCGATCGCATGGTGAGAACAAATGACTGGGCCAAATCATCACCACCGGAGTTGGGCACCTCGTTAAGATCGGTGAAATTCCCGGCGAGGAGCATAATCACGCTTTGATTATGAAACCACTGAAAGCTTTTTACAATCAAAATAACTGCGGTCGATAAGCATAGTACAAACGACATATGAAGAGCTACTAAAAGAAAGAAAAAACGCCTGTAATGCTTCCACTGGCACGTTAAATAGGCCTCTATAGTAGGGAAAAAAATTGTTAAAAAAAGAAAAAAAACGTGAATGATTGATCACCCGGAATCAAAAGGAAATCAATAAATGATTTACCGATAAGAGGGTGCTTAAGAAGCTCATACTGCTGACTGTGAACGTTGTCCGTTGAATTTAAAATTGCATTTAACACAGTCATTTTTCGTCCCAAGTTTTTCCCACCGGCGGCTTCCTCGTGTGAACTCATCGATGGTTGCAAAATGGCAAAATCTACCAATAAATTGGATGTAGTGTCATAAGATTGACGGTAGTTAGTGGCAAGGTTAATACCGAAAGTATATTCATAAGAGCTTCCCAGATCATTGCATTCTACTGATTCATCCAACAACATTCGAAAAAAATCTGCTGGCTCATGAAAGTAGCACATAACTAAATCAAAAACAGACTCTTTCATTGTAAATTTTTTGCTGTTGTATGTTTCTTCAACTTCTAAAAATAGAAAAGATATGTATGAATAAAATTAAATAGCAAAATGTTTTTTGTTACATTATATTTCTGTTATTAATCATAAAACTCTGATTTGTCTACTGACCTTGTTCATGTTTTGAGCTAGATATTTAAATAAAAGACGTTAAAGGAATTCAATAGTTGGATGGGGTTTATCGAATTCATAAGGCATGTTTATTATTGCTTTATGTTGGATTCACTTTCGAAAATTAGTAACAAATTAAAAGACCTTCGTTCAGGAAGAAGGTACTAACATAAAAATGAAAACTTTTTGATGTATTGAATTAAGAATTTCCACCTTGGAAAAATTATGAACAAGAATAATTTCTAGACGAATACTCCTTGTTTTTTTAACATCACCGAAGTCGATTGTTTTCTAAAGTAGTTTTCGTAGTACATATTTTAGTTTTTGTGGACTTCACATTTTTCACCAATCAAAAAATACTACTATATTCACGTAAATCCTCAATTCACAATCCCGTCACATGCTTTATTTTTAAAAATTTTGAAAGAATTTTATTTTAACTAAGCAACTAAGTACTAAAATTACTGAAATAGACGATTTAGTATTTAATTCTAAACAAACTGCAATTATTATTTAGTTATATTTTATCTTTTTAGAGTTCTCAAGAAATAATATATATCCTAAGTTTATTAAGAATGGAATATTTTTATACGTTAGTATAGGGAAGCTTAATTAGAGAGTTTTAATATTATGTGCAAGTACATAAATTACTTACCGATGCAATGTCTGCTAAGATCTCCTCCATTTTGAAGCAGCTCCTTTAAAATATCCTTACAGTGATTTATTGCAGCCAAGTGACAGAGATTAAGGGCAATAATTTTGTTCGAAAAAGAAGTCATTTCATCTGACCTTACAAAAATAGTTTTGTTTATAAAAGTTTTCCATTTTTCTGAAGAATTTTGTACAGCTGAAAACTAAGCACTGAATAAACCTTTTTTCCTAATATCATAAAAACAGCAAAAATTATACCTTTGTCGTATTTCTTTCGGCTATCGCTCTGCACAAAGATTCATAGATTTTTTTGTCTTCTGGGTCTAACTCTTTTACCCTCAAAATTCCTAAGTAATCTTCTACGTAAAAGAAGCGCAGGTCAACCATTTTACCTGCTTTGTTTATTGCTGCAACTTTAATTAATGGCTTTGCGAGGTCGACTGATGGTGCTTTGCTTTTTTCGACTACATCGGTTAAAACTAGCCGGAAATTTGTGGTTAAGCCAACTTTGATAAGAAATCAAACCATAGTAGCTCGCTAATGTGATCAGATTTGGTATTAATCGGATTGGTATTGTACTTTAAATTATTATAACATAAATATTCACAATCGCAAGATCTATGTATTTTGGAGGCCGTCAAAATCGTGATTTTAGACATTTTGTTACCAGGTTGTAAGTTATGTTGTACAATATTATTTATACCCTGTATTTTAACAATTAATACTCAATACAGTTTGTTTTATAATATAAAAAAAATTTGTTAAGATGTGTACGAGCACATTTGAAATTTCCTTACACAATAAAGAATTGAAATTTTACATCATCTAACTTCTTACTAGGTTTAATTTTTAGAGTTTTCCATAAGATCGAAGATGGATGGAACCCTCAGTTTTTTTAATCTTCCTAGACTCACTTTCACTGCTCTTATTGTAAGGTTTGTTCGCATTCTTTATTATTATTAATACATATAATTATTTTCCTGCTTTTCTATAATAAGTTTGAGTAGTAGTAGTTTAGTTTAGTTCAATATGTGATTTTTAACAAATTTCTAAATTTTTGTTCACATTGGAAGCTATTGAGCTACAGCCTACAGAGATTGAAAATAAAATACGGGTTTTTAAATTTATTTTTATTTAGTTTTACTCGTGTTATTTAAAACCTATTGAACGGACGAGCTTTCTCAAATTTTTCAATATATTCGTAGAAAGCTACGAATTAAAATAAAAATAGAAATTGTTTTCTTGAATTTGAATTCAAAAATGATTAAGACAATTCTGGTATACCGATTAAAATGTTTCGGTATTTGCTTTTTTTGCTTGTCCCACAACTTTGACTTCACAAAAAAGTTTAAAGCATGGTTTCATAAGTTGCAACAATCTTATGTGTTTTTCAATGAATATCTTTAACCTGTAGCATAATATGTAATAATGTTTTTTTTCTTAATTAAAACTAAAGAACGTTGGATTGACTTTAAAAAAAAGTACTGAATTTTAAAGCAAGAGTTCCTAAAAGGTCTGTAAACAAAAACTTTGTAATATCGGTCGGTTACATTTGGCAAGTAATATAATTAATATGGGCAATATTAAGCTTTACACCGCATTACTTTTGACAGTAAGTAAAATGTAGCTAATAATATAAAAAACAAATTCATAAATTATTTAATTCTACAGCGGCGGTATAAAACTTTCTCCAGGTGTAATTTAAATACGTAACTTATAAATTATTTCTTGTATTAATTTAAAACACGAATAATAATAGAATAAATTAGATTATTATAAAGCCAGCCAATTTCAAGAAATTATAATATAGATTTGATTCTCGTGGTAAGAAATATGAAGTCTGCCAATTAAAAAATAACGACTCGAGAAAATCATGTTTATAATAACATTTTGTAATTACCAAAGACACCAAATAAGTTGTAGAATAAACAGAATTTGTTGTGCTTGATAGATTTAAATTCATTTTAATTTGTATTTGGCCAAGGTGATTTACCTCTTTAAAAACTTGTCACATATTGCATATCCTGGTGATTTCTTAAAATACCTTGAAAGTGTGGGAAGAAATTGACGTAATTATTAAGTCAAAGGTGATCCCTCGATGTGTTGCAATGGAAAATATTTTTTCCGGTAATTACCAAAACACTTATGATGAATATGTTTTTAAACTGCTTAGCGTATATAATAGCACTACGTGCGAAGAATCGTTGTCTGGTCTTCTAAAAACCAGATTATTTCCGCACGCATATTTCAATATATTGCAAGGTTTTCCTGAATGGGATGCGAGGTTTTCTTCTTTCGTCTTCGTCATAAATGAGGCGCACTTCGCAATATGAAGATTTCGCTTATTGAATCTTCATTATTGTGTTTGCCAATATAATTATCTGCAGATTGCAGTATTATTAGTTTTCATTTGGTACGCAAGCAAAATGAGCAATAAGACACATATATAAAATAGAATACGATCTAATCTTCATGTTATTCCACTTCGAGATTGTGAAAGCATGTCTGTGTTCACGTATAATTTACGTTCACCTGCAGAATTATGTGCCAGACCTTAAAATAGGTAAACAAGCAACTTGCCTTCATTTGGATCTGCAAGGCCACTCGTTCAGTAATCTGCAAGCATTTGTATAAATCCAGTCTGCTGCTGTAAGTTTTTCAGCGTGTAATTCAAGCTCGCTAGCGCTAACCATGTTTTTCTTGGATTCGAGCTGTGATCTCTCTTACATCCTCTTAAACAATAGTCGACGATTTTGAAAGAGTCTTAAGAAATTATTCAAACTTGCCATTAAGTTCTTGAAATATTGTTGGTTGTCTTTCTTCGATTGTGGCAGATGCTTGTGCATTTAATAGCTGCTGTTGTAACATTATGACTAGTGATCGTCGCCTTAAATTTTTTTAATGACAAGACTTATAACAATAAAAGCCATCACTCAAGTTTATGGGTTTCAGTTTAAATTGTTTGATAATTCATTAACTTTTCGTTTTAGTCTTATGCCCTATCTGAATCGTAATTGTTTTTATTATTATATTATACTATCGACATTTACAAAAGTTCAAGTGAAAGGCTTCAACTAGTAGGAAATAAAATATTTAATTTATAAAATCGCCGTAACTAAAAGATAAGTGAAAAGGAAGTGAAATTCGAAAGTAATAGACTCTATTTTTTTATGAGTATCATTTATATACTTACTTATCGAATCGATTCTATCAACTTTCCTGATCTGAAAACTTCCCACGCTATAAACAAAACAACACATAAAGAAAACTAAAATTACAACCTCCGCTGATTAAATTCGATGCAATTCGAGGCAGATAAACACAGGCACCATCACATCACGCAAACACATACGATTAATTTTTAATTTTGTGAAATGCAAAATTTGATCATAAAATATTTAAAAAATAAAAATATAAAATTTAAACTTTTGGAAAATACCTGCAGATGTCGAAGTTATACATCAGCTTCTAAAATAATTATTTTATTTTCGAAAACTCAAAATTCTGAAATTACCTTTTACTTTTCTATTTACATACAAGTATATGTACAAATATATTATAAAAATGGGGTTCTCGGAAATTTCATTTCAAAAGAGTTTCTCTTGTCTGAATTTATTTTATCATTTTTAGGTTTCCGTACCTCAGAACAGGGTACGGAACCGAGGGTTGCGCGAGTCCGACTCGCACTTGGCCGGTTTTTGTTTTACTGTGATTTTGGCTTGAACCAAAGCGTTTTAGTTTACTTGTTAAAATGGAGAATATAAACTATTGTTACATGCGGCCGAACGCCACCGTACATGTGTTCACGTAATGAACATAATGTGGTATTTGGGCTGGACGAGGCATCAAAATAATATTTTATTGCCAGCAACTTTTCTGGATGCGGTAATTTTGGATATTTATTATTAACTATTGTCTATTTGTTCGTTTGAATTATAATATTTAATATCATTACTTTCAATGTTCTAGTCTAGTTTCATTGCATTCTTGGTTGATATTATAATGATTTATGTAGTTACAAAACTGCCTAGAAAGCATAGGATAGAATATTCATGATAATTTTTGAAATCCTATCTCTACTTCATTTGACAATTTTTATTATTTTATCTTGGTAGAACGCCAGGTGCGCGAGTGGCGGTGGAGTAGCGAAAGCTAGCCATATAAAACTAAAAATCGGCGGTGGTGTACCGGAAAGTAGTCATATAAATTAAAAATATATATCATATTTAAACAAAAATAAAATAAGTCATAGTTCTTTCCCTGCATGCGTTTCATTGCTGGTATCATGCAATAAAATAAAGGTATGGTATGACCTTTGATATGACAACTACCACAACTTGATACATCCTGGGGACGGAGCCCATACAAAGTTGCACATTCTCCTTTGTTTTTATAGTATTAGTAGTAATTATAATATAGATTTTGTAGACAACATTTTGCCCATTTTTGAAAAATCATTTTAAAAAAAATTCTTCATAGAAGGTAGTATCACAACTTCAATGAAAGCCTAGAAGTCCTTATTTAGGAATATTAAATGGAGCTTATTTTAATAACACTTTTTACAGATCTTGGCGAACAAGTTCTTCTTGAGTGTTTCTCTTTTTCGCCATTATATATGAAATAGTCGTTTTATGGAAAAACGTCAAATTCACGAATTATTTCGAAATATTTATTTGAATATTTTTGTATTTTTATATGATAGCTTAAGATTCAAGCTTTTATTTATGTTGCTAGCTCCTAGAATAATAACTTATTCCTATTTTTACTGAAAACGGAAGAAAATTGAATACATGACTAATCTATGGAAACAATTTTATAGAAATGGTCGACTATTTGTTCGGGTGCTGAATTTGTCAAAGTGGGTTCAGTTTTTGTTTGGTTACGTATTAATTATTTTATGCCTGCAATTCAGTAAGTAAGGAAAAAAAAAATAAAAAACATGAAAGGCAGTGTTACATTAATTTGTTTTTTAATAACCTCATCCAAAGATTTTTATTTAATTAAAATTTATGAATAATCTAATAACCTATACCAGAACATTTTAGTCTTACAAAAAATACGTACTTTAAATTGCTTTGATTTATAACAACTTTAAATTTAAAAATCTTTATATAGCTAATTTATAACATTATAAAATTTAATTTAATGCAGATTATACCCTTTTTTCAAAAGTTAAAGTCCTTGAGGTAAATTGTCCCATTTCATAAGAAAATCTTGTAAGTAAACCGCATAAAAGTCGTTTAAGTAGGTGGTTATTAAGAATTGCAAAGAAAAGATAAACCACCATAAAATTACAACCTCCTCTATTTTAATGCGGCAAATATTTTGTAAATGAAGTAAATGAAAAATTGCACAATCAAATTCCGATTGATACATTGGACACCATGTAATTTTTGGAACTGGATAAAATTTTAAATATAATTAGCTATCTTATGTAGAAAGGATCGAATTAAAAAGAAAAATTTAAATCTATAATAATTAGAGTTATATGAGATCAAGGCAAAATTCGTCATAATAAAGTTATGCTTCTCCATCTGCCAGCAGATTTATTTATCGATTCATAAACATGACCCACTCAATCAATACGTGGAGTATAATTGCTGAAATTAAAATAACGCTTACAGCTGGAAGTAAATTCATCTTCAAGCAATTCAATGTTCAAATTCCATTTAAATGGCAAAGACCAAATCCAACGCTAGATCCCGAACAGAGGTGCTCTTTCACAAGAAAGGGAAAATGTGAGAAACTTTAACTATATTCAAGCAGTTTGCGAAATTACCAGTGCAGAGTTTCATCGCTGATGATGCCTCCGAGTGGTTGCATAAGACTTTATACCTACAACTTCTGGGTCTTCAGGTTGACTCTTCTGCTCACAAGTCAAGAGATGATGCACTTTTCATTAATCGTGCATACAAGCCCCTCATACCATTACTAATATTGTATTACAATATTTTCCCGCTGAAAAATCAAGCGGATCTTCGCTGTGATTCGCCCTCGCCTCCAAGCAGGAACTCAGACTTGAATTTATTTGAAAACCGATATACCTTGAGCATCAGAAAATAACGATCTCTATTATCGGTTTACTGAGGACTGAATTTTAATTTTAGAAAGGTTAAGAACAGCTGCCTTTACAGCGATGTTGTGGGAGATGAAGATGCGTTTGAGTTGATAGGTAGTAAATTTGTGTTTTGTTAGTAAGATTTCGCGAACCAACAACAAATTTGTGACCTAATAAGTAGTACGCATAGATTCCATAGATTTCGAATTCGTAAATTAGAATACTTCCTCGATCTGCTCATATTTCCGAGTTAAATTAATTAATTAAAAAGAAAATTTGAAATAATGAGAATCTAATATCTTCAAATCAAACTTAAAAGATGGAAATATGAAATAGAACATCGTTTTTTCCGTTGAAAATTGCTATGGTTCTCAACCTTAAGAAAGCAATCTGAAGATAATAGAAAATGTTGTGAGCACTTTAAAATTCATAAGATAATAAATAATAAAATAAAATACAGTCGAAGACATACTGTATATAGACCTCTGACTGCCACCATTTTTATGGCAGATTAATTTTTAAAAATTGTTGTATATACAATGTATTTAACTATACTATTAAAATTAAAGTAAGCGGCATTTTGTTCAGGAAAGTCCTAATAAATATGATGCGGGCCAGAACAAACCGTAATATATAGGTTATTTTACATTCGACCCTTATTTAAAGTTGTATACACGTTCCCTTTTCAGGTTCACTTTATTGGACCTGATCCGAGCCCTTTTTCATGTGATCAGGTACATAGAAATAGATCCTGCCTTATTAGGGCAAATATTATTTGAACTGATCGGGCCCTGATGTCAATGCCCTTACCAACTTTTTTATAAAATTCTCCATTTAAATTTATCTAGCCCTGATGTTATTGCCTTTTATTAACTCGTATTCAAAATGCGATCCATACATTTGTAAGGCATTTAAATATTATTATTACTAATTTTAAATTATTATTTTATTTTTGGGACTCTAAAATACATATATACATTTGTAATTTAATTGAACTCGCGAATAGTTTATATCTGTTTAATAAGTTATTCTCGAAGCCAACGTGAATAAAATAATTTTATAATTTCTTCAGTAAATGTAAATTTCTTTAAAAAAATGTATGTTATTGCTAAATTAATATTATTATAAACAATAACATATAATAATAATAAAGGCCTTTTCCGGTTCTGGTCCGATTGTCTGATCCGGCCCGGATTGTTTGGGTTTTTTGGGTATTTTTTTTCTCGTCTAAATGCATATCTTCCCTTGAATTATAGAAGAAAAACAAAACTCTAATATCAGGACACCACAAATAACTTACTGTACTTTATTTTTTGTAGCATTGTTTCGTCTTTAAGCCTCGAAATTAAACAAAATTCTACAAATCATCTAATAATTCTTAGGAAGAATTTAAAGAGGGCTAATGTATTGTATTATTAAATAAATAAATAACTTGAATTTTGAAATGTAGGGTTCAAACACTCAAGTATGTATTTTAATACTCTCAAATTCAAATACTACATACTTATTTATTTAAGTGCACGAGTATTCTACATGAGTATCTTGATTACTTGAACACGAAAAGTACTTAAATACTCAATTTTCCGAATCATTTCAAGAGCCATAATTTAATTGAGTACCTAATGCCTCCTTTATTTGGCCTCTTAAACAATTTTCATGGACAATATTCCCGCCTAGAAATAGAAATTTAGTCTACTTAGACGTAAGCTACGTTAGTTGTGTTATATTTCAAAAATCTTTAAACATATTCAAAGATGAAATTGCAATATGAATTGCTTGAAAATGTGAAATGAATATTGGACATTTAGATTTAGATTTTAAATTATCTAGGTTTTCTGTATTATATGTACATGTGTGTTTGCTATCAAATCAATACACTGAAAATAAATAACTAATGGAATATTTAAAGGGAGAACTTATTTCTCATTTCTAGCACATATAATAGGACACATTTTTAAAATTCTAAATTACAAAAACCCAAATTCATTATATCTCTATATACACTAGAATACCACCTTAATTAGTATTTTCCCGAAAATAATTAATACTGCTGCAATAACAATGTGCATTATATTACAAAATTCATTTCAACAAACTAACTAACCAAACCAAGGAGTCATTAAAACTTTTTTTTGTTTTCGTTTAAAATTATTCCACCTATCTATCAAATCTGCTGCGGTGCCTATCCTTGAATGAGCTGCTCTATTGTTATAATAGGAAAATTGAACATTTGACAATGCCGGAATAATATATTTATTGTTTTTGTGTCCATACAATTTGTAAATTGAAGGCAATGCGCCAAACATTTTACCATATGTAGAGTTCAACTACCACCATAAGATAACCATTTGATAAATCATAAATTTAAAAAAGGAAATGAATAAAAAGGTTTATGTAATATTACTGAAAATTATGTTCTCACGGGTCAGGTTATTATATGTGTGCCTGTGAAAAATCATATAATAGGAATTGCTTCTTCCGTCACACTTTTTCTGGCTGCACAAACAAGTAACCGGGTGCGCTTGTGAAGGTAACAATGGAATTTTATATTGCAAGAGTATCTCCTTCTTGCATGAATTCAAATTAAAATCGGTATCTAAGTACAAAATTCCCACACTGCCTCTGAGGGGCACCGCCGAATCCCATTCTTGAAGATATTTCCTAAGGCAAAAATATAAAAAAAAAAAAAATAATAATAAATGAAAAAAAGAAGATAAGGCATAGAGTTAAGTGAATGGTTTTGGTTCGGCTCTGCTCCAATCGGTGGATTTGTGTCTGTAAAGTCTGTGCAGGTTCAGCTCCGCTAGCAAATGCAGATGCTGCTTGCTAATGGCGAGGTAAAAACATTTGCCCATTCCTCAGACCAAATGTCGTGCCGTCGTGCCTTGAAGATGACCCCATCCAGCAAGTACACATATCACACGATCTCTTCTTGGTAAGATGCCTCCGCAGCATTGGGTTTCAAACAACACTCAGTCTTCCTTTCATTTTCATTTCATTTTCATCTCGAATGTAGCAAAGAAGAGTCGTTTTTCCATTTCATTAATCTGCGCTGAATTTTAAAATCTCGGTTGAACAAATTCTATATTCTTTCTCATATCGGCCAGTTATACATGACCGAAGTTGGTGGTGAACAATTTTTGTGATTTTTCATATTTTTTTAATGAATTTGTGCATTAAAGTGGGTGATAAAAGGTGGCTATTCACCAGCAGTTAATTGTTTGTGCCTTTATTTCGAAATCGAAGTGAAGTTTCAGTTACATAATGGGAATAATTATACTGAAGTACATATCCGGTAAGGCATCATTTTTACCGCAGGGTTTCATAAGATTTATGCGTATGTTACCTAACTTCTATTAAAGATTGATATAAAATTTATTAGAAAACCTTTTTTAAGGGAAGTGAACATTTTCGAAAAGAATACATAATTTAATGTACATTCTTATATAACTTTGAACCTCTAATATAATTAAAAATTTTACCCATGGATGATAAATGATACCTTCAAGCATTTTTAGGATTTCTTTATAACGAAAATTCTATAAGAGATCCTCATTTATCCACCTGGTTATGTGTCCGTCTGTCTATCCCAAAATAACTTAAAAAGTATTCGGCCGATTGATCTGAAATTTTAAATAGTCAGTGACCGTAAATAGCAAAAATATTTTCATATTTTTAAATCAAAAAGTCAAATAGTAAAGATTATTAGAAGGTGTCATTAACTTAATAGTTGTTATAAATTTAAATGATTTTAAATCAAAAACAAAAATTTGACTGAACAAGTATTATGTTTTCTATTACAAGTTTTTCAAAGCCTTTGAAGATTTTATTTTTTAAAATATAAAAATCGTTTGCAGAAAATAAGCACAAAATCGCAGCGATTAGGAAACTATACTATAAAAACAATCATATTAGGCTTAATTGTTTAATGTATATTTAAAATTATTTTAATCGTTATTGAATCCCACTTGTTTTTTAAAAACCATTAGAAGTAGCTGGAATGAATGAGGGAGTTCGAATTGTAAAGGGATAAAAATTTGATAAGTTTTCAAGTCCTTAGAGACGTCATTAAATTAATTTTAGGTAAACTATAGCGAAACGATACAAAAGTACAAACAATTAATAAAATTATATTTTTATTCTAAAAGGTCCCAGTTTCTCTTTTCATTAATAATAATTTATCTTTCTACTTTATATCACTTAAATCATTAATAATATGGAAATTTCATCAACATGTATTTTTTCTATATTTTATGCAACACCGAGATAGCGTTTTCCTTAAAGATTTACTTGTATCAAAATCGCTAATAGCTGCCTGATCAAATTGTTAGTAAAATATTTTTTTAAAGATTTTGTTTTTTCTTATAATTATTGAAATAAAAATAGACTCTTGTCAAAAGAAATTTTTATATAAATTACAGAGCTAGCGCATATGAGGGTCTCATTTCCCTTTTAATTAACATACAAACATTTTATCTATAAAAGTTTATGTACTCTAAGAGAAAATGTTTAGATTTGTTCTACCGTTTAATATGTATTGCTTTTGGGGCATAGAAACTTCATATTCCAGCCAATTCTGTAATTTATAAAAAATTTTGTCCTTCGTTGGGGTGTCTTTTCTTTGTGAAAATTGCACAATATTTTTTTTACGTTCTAAAATTATATACATAAAATATACTTTTACTAATACTAGTAATAAGTTTGACGAAAGGAACTTATAATGTCGATCTCTTTTAATAATGAAAATAAACATTTTTGAAAAAGAACATACCAAAACAATAGGAATTATGAAAAATAATAGAAAAAGGAAAAACCGCCTTTTTTTCTATTTTAAGGCCAAAACAATTTCCTAAATTATCAGTTGAAATTAATGGAAGTAAACGGACAAATGCTAATGGAGCTAAATAAGGCAATTTTGCTTTAAAATCAAATTTATAAGTTCAAACGTGATGAGCTTTGACATTGTTTTGAACTGCGACGGATACACTTAATCCCAGAGAATGTCAATTATAAAATTATCAGTTTAAGTTGATTTAAGTATGCCTTAAAAAGCACATTAAAAACAATTATAATTTGGATTGTAACTGCAATAAATAGATTTTCGTGTGGAAAACCTTGAAATTTTTTCTTAAGTGTTGCTATAGGTTTAGTTACCCTTAGTCCTCAAATACCTCGAATTTTTTAGAATATCTCTATATTCGTTTGTTGTATATGTACTACATATGAAACTTACAGCTTTCACCGTCCATTGTTTTGTATTATTCAAGATCGACTCGAATCGGCTTTAAATTTAATTTAAAAGACAAAATTAACTTACTCTTTTATCAGACATTTTTTACAAGATCATGTTTATCATGTGCGCCAGTGTGATACTTACAAAGTTATAACGTTTTTGAGAACAAAAGTAGATTTGCTCAGTTCATAGTTTCGACATGCGATAACTTTGCCTAAAAAACGGATGATGCTTCTTTTATGCATTTAGATTCGATTTACAATACTAAACGCAAGAATTTTTTCAAATAATTTGATACCCAAGGGGTTAAGACAAGCTAATGGAAAATTGAAAGGACGGCCTTCTACTAAATGTCCATAGACTCATGCCAAGAAAATACCTACTCTATAAAATGTCAAACCCTAGCACGAGTGGACTAGGTTCTGTAGGCGATTAAATAACCAAGTTTTCAACCAATTAATGCGCCATATTAAAATGAAAGGTTTTTCTAAAACCAAGATTTTCAACCTTTTTCATTAATCATAAGATAAGTGTTGGTTTGGTACATTAAATGAGGGGTATTATATTTTTAAGAGCTAAAAAGAGTTTTGTAATTTCTTGGCCACTATTAGCACTATTATTTTTCGAAGCTTTAAAGGATAATAGCTAAGCTTATTTTTATTTTGGACAAACAAAAGCCCATAGATTAAAACCAAAGTAAAACTGGTGCCCAATTAACTGGCTTTCCTCTGTTTTAATTGCAGATTTAGCCCTGTATTTGTGACAAAGGCTTTCAAAATACTTAACCAAAATTGTTCTTGTTGGTAGTTACTAGGTTCTAATAGCAATAATCTTTTTACAGTGGTAATGTTATCAACGATTGCTGTCAGCCAGCATTTAAACAGAAAACCATGGCCAACTTACAGCCTGCACAACATGCCTCGAACTGGTTTCACCTGCAGAGACAAAATTCTTGGTGGTTATTATGCAGATTCAGAAACACAATGCCAAATGTTTCACGTTTGTGTGAAAGTTGCAGGTGTTGGAGTAAGTTCATACATATTGTATAAACCTTGCTTCTATTCGTTATAAAATTAATAATTTCTTGATATGTATACAAATGTAACGGTTTGAATAGCAAATATAAAATATGTACATACCTAAAACACTTTTCAAGCTTACTTAATTAATTTCAGGTTCAAGATTTTAGATTTCTTTGTCCAAATGGCACTGCATTTGATCAAGAAGCTCAAATTTGTGCAGATTGGGGAGATGTTGACTGTGAACAAGCAACTTTATATTATAGCAGTGATAATTTTGACCTATACCGATTAGGATCAAATTTCGAAAATAAAAGAGCCCCTCTTGCGGAGGAAGAAGAATCAACATTTCATTTACAAAGAGCTGAATCAAGTAAGTAACAAAACTCTTTAGTTGTATAAAAAATTTATTTTGATTATGCAGATGATATTCGACGTTCTAAACAATCGGTTGTTGATCAACGGTCCCGACCGGGATCACACGGCGAATATAAAGAGGTTAACCGCCAAAACTCAGGAAGGCAACATATAGACACAACGCACACAACACCCCAAGGAAGAAAGAATAATGGATATTCAAGTGCATTTAGCGTTCCCAACGAAAGTAATCGACTGCCCACAACTTCTCCAACAAAATCTTCTCAGTACTCTAAGCCTGTGTTTAACTCACAAAACATAGTTAGATCTAATAATAATCAGCGTAAGTGTAATTTTGGCTTTTATTGTACTTGGCGAATCCACTTTTAACACTTTGACTGCTATGATCCGCTCATACGGGTGACATGTAATAGCTGAATACGTGGCTGAATAAAATCTTACAGTCCAAATGTTAACTTACGTGACTTCTTATAGCTGAATTACGAAACAATTTTTTTTTATAATAATAACTATATATATGTAGCATGTAATTTAGCTATTAAAATTCATGTCTGAATTACGACGACATTATTTCATAGGAATCATAGGACGTAATTCAGCTATAGAAATAAGTCAGGTTGTTTAAAATCTTCCTACTCAAGTCTTTCTTTTAGTGCTAATTATATTATTATATATTTCAGAGGAGGATGAATTGCTACGAGGAGCACACAGTTCAAGCTTCTTTAGCAAAAATAATGATAAAGACGAGGATAATGGAGAATATAATCACAACTACGCAGCACCAAGAACGCAACCTAATCGTGGAACGGGAAAAATTCAACATCGTGGTCATCAAAGATCAAATTACAATAACGACAATAAAATTATATCAGTTTCTACAAAAATTCCTCAAAGTAATACACCTCAAAACATACAGACGCAGCTAGACCCAAAATTAGGACTATCGAATGTTAAATCACAAACATTAACCTTACAGTCATCTTTTAGAGCAACATCTGCTGAACCAAAGCAACAGAAATCACCGAATGAATATTTACCGAAGGCTCAAACAAACTTGCCACATGTTCCAACGTCAACAAGACCTCCGCAAAATGAATATAAAATTCAACCTACGACATATAATCCTTCAAATAATGGGTATAGAATAAAAACGACCACAAACCGGTATGATGTTCTGGGTGAATTTGAGAAGCAACCAAATTCTGATAACATCCAGCCTCAAATTCCTTTCTACAATACAAGAGAGAAGCAAAACAATCCTTCCAATAGTCAACCTCAAAATTCTTTCTACAATACAAAGGAAAAGCAACCCACTATTATTAATAACCAACCTCAAACTATTCTCTACAACACACGATTTGAAAGCAGAGCCAAAGACTATAACACAGGAAACTCTGAGCAAAATCTTGGGAAAAAAAGTGGAATAGGAAAATTCTTTAATTCAACAGATAATAATAATGGTCCTAATGTAGGGGTTTTCAATAATGATGCTCCAACAAAGAGTGAGGCAAGTAAAGTGAATTTCAAAAATAACGAACGAAGAAGGTATGATGAATTCCTTGCTAGTGATACAGAAATTGGAAGAAACCACCAGGAAATAAGGCTAAGGGGTGAAATTAAAAGGCCCAATGGCAACAGGTATAATGCAAGACCTCAGGAGGATGATCAATTGACTGTTCGACCATTAGACCCACAGAAATTCAATGCTGCTTTTAACAACGAAACCAGTATTGGTCGAAGCAAAGAACTATTTTCTAATGATCCAGCTAAAAGTGTTTCGCGAGGTGTCTCCTTAACTCAATACAACGATTTTACAAGACTTCCATCCACCTCTACTCCAATTCAGAGTAGTCAAGGAAATTACATTTCTCAAGAACAAACACCTCGTGGATTTAGTAGAACAACTCCAACAGTCAATAGGATCTCTTCAAATAGTAACTTAAACAGTAGAAAGTCGCAGGGTAATAATTTTGAGAAAAGTTCGACTCGAACAAATGATAATTTCACCCCAGCATCTCCAACAAAGAAATTCTCTACTCTTGTGCCAAAGGATCAATTTTATCCGACAACATTTAAACCAGCCACATATAAAAAACAAATAGATGATCACCATTCAAAAGTTGAATCGTTCCATACACAAGCAGTTACTTCAAGACCTAGTTTACCACCAGTTGTTGTCCCCAAACAAATTTCAAATAATAATGAACCAGACGAAGACGACGGACAATACCATCCTGAATTATATGAAAAAGATCTCCCACGAAATCATTTTTTGAAACCCCAAAGAACAGAACATGTGGACACTTTTAGTGATGAAGATGAATTTTTGAAAACAGCTCATTCGCTGAATATTGGCGCAGCCGGTGCAAATCACCTACGATCAGAAAAGGCAAAACAATCTAGTCCAAATAATCTATTCAAATCAACAACAAGTGCACCAAGTAAAAAGACACCACCTACCCCGCTGCCGGGTACTTCAACTTCTAAACATTCGAAAAATATAAAGAAATCAAAGCCTGATGAGGATACCAGCTACGATTATGCGTACTATGATACTAATAGTGGTAATATTCATGACTACGCGGAATATGATATCATTTCGGAATTTGGAAAGACAAAAAAGCACTAAAAGAACCGTAGAAGCGCTATTTAAAAAAAAAATTGTTGTTTTAACAAACGACTACTTCTGCTAACTGGAAGAGTTATATCTGTAATATAATTTATGCTTACATGTTTTCATGCTTGACATTGAAGCCAGTACCATTTAGTATTATTGTAACTTTAAATATCAAGATAAATCCATAGCACATCTAATTAATATTCTTATTGTCAATGCTGTAAGCGACAAGCATGTCGATCTTGTATAGAATAAAGAAAAAATTTAAATACTTACCCTATTTTTTGCTGGTTAAATTCCGAACCCGACAATTACCATATTCTTAAAATTATAAAATATTTGCACGTTATTTGAATTTTAATTATGTTGTTAGTTAAGGTTTCAATAACAAAAAATATCGAATTCTGTTATTCAAAGCAAATTTACTGAAAACATTTATTTATTTATGTTATAACGTTTTAGGTTTTCTTCGAATCAACACGAAATATTTTTTAAATGAGGCTAATGACGTTATCACAGGAAACATAATTGGAAGAAACAGAGGAATGTAAATGGCATATCTGAAATATAAGAAGAAAAAATAAAATTTTAATTTATTACACATTTAAAATTATTATAGTTAAGTAATATATGATGCAAAAATAGCTCCAGACTATTGCGTTTAAAAAACAAAAATTCGACAAATTGCAAAAGTTTTCTTCTATAAAGTTGGAGCTCCTAATTCAAATATGTATTAACATGGGAACAGTATTTTTAAGGTTTTAAGTGCAAAATACATAGATTATTTAAATTAATTATTCGGCGGAGCAGTACAACTCTAAAATTTTGAAATTAAAACAATCTCAATTCAATACAACTAGTCTTAGTCTAGCCTCGAGTCTACCTAATGAATAGCTAGTCAGAACAGTAAAATACCCGGAAATTAAATGTACAAAATTCACAACATTTTTATTTCCCACTAATTGAACATAGACCATTAAAATTTTATTTTATGCTCAGGATGAGGTCAGTTTTGTTCCAAGCGAAAAACGTCACTAATGTAAAATACATATAAGGTCCACAAAATGTATATCTTTTTTTCTAATTGTAAGTGTCGAAATAATTAATTAATTGAAAGGTTTAAAGTTGTAATATTAGCAACCGACCCTACTTACTTTTGCTCTTCTGGAAAGTAAAGTTGAGCTAGCAGACTCGCGTCAAAAAATGCTTTTTCTGATGAAATAAAAGCCTTTTTTGCGCTGTTGGATCCAATGATAATATCACCACTTTGTAAATTCTCCATAGCATCAAGAATAGCTCTGTATGCGTCATTTACCGCATCTCCAACATCATCATTTATAACGATATAGTTGATGTTATCTATAGAAATTAAATAAAAATCGCCCAAAATTTAATTGTAAAATTGAAACAAGAAGTAAATAAAAATCACCTAGCAAAGCTATCAAAGACTGAAGCGTCCGTGTTGCTGTTATAACATTCATTACGACGGCTCTTCGGATGTAAGACTCATATTCCCAAACCCTTGGGGCGAGTTTCTCAATTCCAACAAATTTAACTCCTTCAATCGGCACCTCAAGTAAAAAATTCTTAGAAATTATATTACGAAGATACTGCAAATATACTTACTTCAACATTTATATCCAACAATTTTTGCAGATGATATAGTATAACCTGCATAATTTCGTTTGAATTCACAGTAAAAGTTACTTGGTTTTGGGTCTCACTGTATTCTAAGCAACTTTCGAGTGGTGGATTATAAATAACGACAGCGCCCCATTTTAAGGACACAAATGAGCTAATATTTTCAAATTTTGGCTGAGAATCATCAGCGTTATAAATATACAATGGCGAAATATCACAAGGTGGGATGTATACAACAATTTGAATGGTAGTATTATCACTTATCCCACCACCAATATGTTTTTCAATTGTTGTTATGAAATGGGGCATCTTCTCTTCCGATAAAACGTAATGACGTCCAATTTTAGACTCATCCCTCACCTAAGTATTATTTTTAACTTAAGATTTCATTTCATTTCAAGAAAAGCTAATAAAAGTACTTGTTTAAGAGGTATTTCAAAGGGTGCTTGGTACTTCCATTGAGTCTTCAAAGTAAAATTCGACACTTGATTAATATTATCCAAAAACGGTGATAAATAAACTACAAAATAAAATATGTATTTAAAAATAAAATGAATATTTTGAAATTACCTTCGCTTGCTGCGCGCAAGTCCCAATCAAAATTCTGCAAATCTGGTCTCGGATTAAAGACAGATATGAGCACATCATATTCTGGCTGAACAACAGATAATTTTAATTTATTTTTTGCGTTGTCGATAATAATTGATTTAATTTTATATGATTGTAGAATGTAGTTATCCAAGATATACAGCATTTTGGATGCACCTAAATTTAACCAGAATTAGCTTAATAAGTAGATATTTAAAAAAACAGTTCCGTACTTGTCGAATTATTGAAAAGTGCCGATCTATCGGATGTTAATAATATTTCATCTGTTAACTTTTGCCATTCTAAAAATAGAAAATCGCCTGGTTTCATATCAAAGTTCTTTAAAATAATTGTTTCCAATGTCGCTGGAGTTTTAGCATTTCGCATTTTTTCAGTAGATGGGATCTGAATAAAACTTATGTTCCAGACTGCTGAAAATATTCGTCATTATAATTAAACTTATTTATTTACTTGTGTCACGCTTTCTTACATGATCGCTGAAAATATGCTTCAAATTGCTTCTTCAATGCAAGCGATTGGTCTGAGTCTGTCGTATAAATTCCAACATTCAGAGAAATTATAAGACTTTGTGGATTGATGTCTTTAATTCCAGAATATGGGAGGGACACTCTAAAACAAATTGTTAGAAACTTTATGCCGTTCAAACTGTTGCCATACAATTTGCTACCTGTACACTTCTGTTGTTTTCCACCACATTGGTATTCCAATTATTATAACAACTGTCATAAACGCCAAGGAAGCATATATGCGATATTTTTCTGTAAATAATATTATACTTTTAACCCATTCGTAAATTGAATAATTTTAAAACAAAAACAAAAGTTCAAGTCACCTCTGTCTAAAATATCCCTAATAATAATAAATCTGGCGAAAAATGATATCTTCTTGTAAGTATTTGGTGATAATAATAACTACTTATAATTCCATTAATTTATTTAACTACTGAAACAATTGCTCATTATTCTAGAGATTATAATGTATGTATGATTTATTGCTACTTCATAAGACCGATTAAATATGATTTTTAGAAGCTTCGTAATTAAGTAATTAAATATAATACTTTCCCTATAACAATTTGTATACCTACAACTGACACTAGAACCCCAGGTATCAAACACAAACCTATTAGAAGCAATTTAATTTTTTTTTAAGATAAAAATACAAGTTTCAAATTGTATGTGTAAAAATATTTTATTATTCTTTATAGCTACAAGTAATGATGTAAACATATTCATCAATTGGAGTTTTCTTTGAAACATATTTCGTAAATTTTGAAGCGCCTTCCGAAGGATAAACAATATTTAAGGCGTTACTTTTTGGTGATATAGTCAATAAAACTGGGCCCTCTTCCGAATCGTATTCATTTCCTGGATCTTCGGGTGTTAAATAAGTAACAACACCTACATTTTCTTGCGCGTTAAGGTACAACATCACATCCAAAACACCTCCTTCGCAATTTGATCCTTCTCCCAAAACCGTATATGAACCATGTGTCCACCGTTGAATTTCTAAACAGCATGACGGCTCTTCAGCATTCCGTCCATATAAATCTAAATCGGTATACTCATGAAGAAGTTTAAACATTTGTTGCGATACGAACAGCATATAGCAGTCTTTTACAAGACCTTCGGCAGTCGTCAAATCAAGTATCTCATATTTTTGCATGTTGGCGGGACCTTTTAAAGACCAACAAAACGTCTCATTGGAAAGTAGCTCCTTCGTTATTTTCTCGTACATTGATTGAACCAAAAACTGATCTAAACATATCTCAGATTGATCTTCTATAACATTCTGAATTTCCTTCTTTGTATTCGCCTTCAAGTATATGCTTCTGATCCAGTTTTCAAGTACTGTTTCAAATGAAGCAGGCGATTTGTAAATTTTGGTAGCTTGTACCCTGCTTGATACATCTGCATTTACCTCTCCGTGAAACCACCCATTAATTGTTAATCTTGGATAATTAAAATTGGTAACTTCTCCAACTTGATGATAGCTTTTAGTGTCCACTTTGAAGAAAACAAACTGATTATTTTTAGGACAAATTTTATCAACAACGGATAATTGTGGATCAGTTGAAAATATTTCCAAACATCCACCCATATCTTCTGTCCATTCTTCCTTACAATCCCAAGGAGACATATAAAATACAAAAGCTATTTGCCTATCATCAAACAAATCATCGTGTGGCAGTAAATAATCGCCGCAGTTATACATGGAGCATGTAGCTGATACGTACGACAGTTTCAAGCCGCAAAGATTTTCCATCCAAGGCATTGCTGTGTCTTTAAGGAATTTAAAGAAATTCGATAAATATTGTGATTCAACGTTCGATAGATCGTTACTTTGATAAAATTCATATAAATCCATTTGTTTCCTGTTCCACTTTACTTCATGGATTTCTTCTACAATTTCCTTTATTATTTCTTTTCCAGCAAGGAAATTTTGTATGATACCAATTTTGAATGGATCGGTTCTCAAAGTGATATCACATTTACTTATTTTGCAATTTTTGCCATCAATCCAATGGTTTCTGAAAATGTCCATGACATCCTCTTTACTTAACACTTCGTTCATTTTTATAGGCAAATATTTCCCGTCAGCATCATCACACGTTTTAGTTCTTTTTGCGTGCGGCTCTTCTGTTCGGACTGAACCTATAAGGAATTTATTAAAAACGAAGTTAAAAATAATATATAATACAATACCTATATCTTATAGATTTCTTTCTCTTTCTGTTAACTTATGCTTATTTTTTTAGTGTTACTTTTATTATATAGTTCAACTTCTTTACTTATTCAACGCTTGGCTCACTAAACATGAAAATATTTGTATATGTCCACCAACTAATAACACAAAAGTTATTCACGGCTGATGGAATTTCTCCTTATGGAACCACCATTTCAAAACAATCCTTATAAAAGGATTATTCTCCTCTTTTATTTATATTTTTAACAAATTCACGTTTCACCGATAAATAAAAGTAAGGCAGACCAAAGCCAGTTCATTAACTGTCGTTCATCTCTTTCCTTCGTTATAAGACTTGCAAATCAAACCGTACGACACATTAATCGGAACTAAATGAAAATTTAGTAAACTAGATTAAGGTAATTTCGTACATAACATCATTTCAGTTATAAACAATTTTACAATGATATTTTTCTTTTTAGGCTTAAATCGGGCGGAGAGATGGTAACTCGCTTAAATAAAATTATCGCGGTGGACACCAGGCTGTGCGTTGGCTCAATTCGGCCATACTGACCGGAGTCGATTGGTAGGGTCACCCTGGACGTGCGGTTGACGAGTACGTGCTAGCACCATCCCCTAATCCAGGGTGCCATGCGTACCGTACCTTTGGATGGTTTGCAGCCAGGAGGTAATACCGGCTGTATTTTAACGGAGCCTTCCTGATATTTGCCCACCTCATGTCGTAATTCTGCACTTCCCATGTAAAGGGGCGCTTGCATAGGTGGCATTCTTTCCCCCGACATCTAGCCGAGGCTACAAGTAGCTTTAAAAACGCGCCTATTCTTATCTCGTTCGCTCTTATTGGAATTTAGATAAGGAATGGTAGGCAGTAGTTCTTCTCTGCCTGCACTAAAGCAAAATTTTTCTTGGTCCGGTTTTCGGACTTGCATTTGGGTTAGAGCTTTGCGCTTGAATAGAGAGTGTCACGTCTTATTATTTGATCATCTTTGCTCTAGAGATTGGTTCGCTCTACAGGACAGGGTGGTTATTTTAAATTCAGTTTTTAGTTAAGTTATGATAAATTTTTGGCATACTTAGTTAACAATTATATTTTGGCATAAAGGGCCAATTATAAAACAGATCTTCGTTCATATTTTCTCGGCTCCCTGTGACACTGTTATATCAATTCCTTCAAGTTCCAAGCTCCGCCTCCACATTTTTCATCTCTCTTCCACCGCAGTACTGAAGCATGTTGTCGGCTTCTGACAAAATTGTGGGGCTGGGTGGAATAGTATACCAAGGTCACAAAAAGATAAAGAGATAATTGCCGGAGTGAACAGTCTTTGTAGGTTTCGTAGTCTTTGGTATTATGGACCAACATAGATCCCGGCAGACAGACCCGGCTATCAAAAGGCAACGCTCACACGATTAGCAGGAGCAATCTACCTCTAAGAGGCCCAAAGCCGGCCCGGCCCATAAGCTTCCCCGAGCGAATAGGCCTTTCAATTACTACGTTTATACGATATCCACCTAGAGAAGGCCAAAGTCACGAATTTTTTTAGCCGAAAAAGAATGTAAGTCCGAAATATGGCCTAGCCTCATTTGAATTGGGCCTAGGCCTGATTTATTAAAATGTTTGTGTCATAAAACAAAAATAGAGTCTGGTATAAGGAGTCTTTTGGAGTCCCGAGTAGGTCGAGAAAATGCCCAAATGTCATATATCCTTTGCTTACACATGTACAGTACACAAATGCAAATGTCGTAGGCCACTTTGTGCCGTTTATGAGTAGCCCAGATTTTGGCCTAGAACCGGTGTCTAGTCCTGATTTTGGACTGTCGTATAAACGTAGTAAATGAGGTCGCTAAGGACCATCTCCTCTAGGCGGTGGTGGATTTTGGCAACCCGGACGGTACCATTTCCCTGGATAACTGGAAAACGGTGCGGATCGAGATGCTGAAGATCTACAAGGACGTCATTCAGGCGTTCCCTGGACTCGCACCAACATGAATTGGGTGAATTGTGGCCGGGTGTTAGATTAAAGGCTGTAAAGAAGGACCAGATCCCGTACAGACCAAGTTCTAGAACCCTGATCCCAGCAGAGCTCTCCGAACCGAAAAAAACTGGCACTGATTCAGGAGTGCAACACCAATCTGCCCAAGCACGCCAAAGACAAATTGAAACAAGCGATGATCATCCTCCTTATTAGATGACTCCAAAGGGGTCATAGGCTATGGCTTCGACTATGTTACCTTGACGGTGTTCCGTGGGGATCGTAAAGATAGCAAGGCAGTCAGCCCAACCAAACCGATTTTCATCTCGAGTGCAACCCCAGTACGATAGTAATGAGTTCAAAAACTTTTCCGCCTCGGGATTGCTTGGGGCCTTTTTGTCTACCAGGGGATAGACAATCCGTGCCCGAGGAAATGGAGGACGACCTCCTGCTCTCAAAAGACGAAACAGATAGGACGTCGTCAAGCTTTCTAAGGATACTTCTCATAGAGGACGTGTTATGGTAATTATGTTCATTTTATTAATATACATACATCCTTTATACGAGCCGGATAATTAATTCATAACCTATGCTTTGACTACAAAACCCAAATTATTAAAATTGATTTAACGTCTTAGAAATATTAATAAATATGCCAATTTTGCTAATGTAACTATCAAATGTTAAAAAATATGAAAGTAAGATATTAAATCATTGCGAACATTTTCGTTTTGCTTGCAATAAATTCTTTTTTATAATTGTCTAACGTATGTAAAAATACATCATTTAATAGTGACTTGCTTGTACATTCAATTCCCCTATAATGTAGCAGACTAAAATAATTTAAGAAATCTAAAGTATTTTCAGATTAAGAGAATTAATTCTTTAATAAGTTCTTTACCTTCACTGTCATCATTGTTTTCACTTTGGCTCCTTTTCATTGATTCCATTTTATCTTTATCTTCCATTATTTTGTAGGTTTTAGAGAATAAAAACTCTATTTTCCCGAGAAACTCCCTCCGATACCATGCACAAAATTTACCGCATTAAACGTCGCTTTGACATTCATCATTCCAGCCTGTTCACAACTTCAGGTAAACATGTAAGATGGAGCTAATATCGATTTGTGTTTATTATCACATTATTTTAATGCTTTAAAAAAGCGGGTTAAGCCCTAAATTTATTGAAAAAATATTTTTTTTTTCTAATTCAAATAATCATTCATTCTCATCTAAATTTCCTACAAATAAAGTTATTATAATTTCTTAATAATTTCTAATCATTCATCATGTTTAGGAAGTTAACTTAAGCTGTCAGTAAACAAAGCACCGTTTTTCGTAGTGAGTTCAAATTTCCAACAAAGTTGTCATCAGAATTTGTCTTTTACCAATTTAAACTGCTATTTATATGTTTTAATTTTTAAATTTGTATAAACCCCTAGCATGAGTAAGAAGATTCCTTACAAAGGTTTGTTATAACTTTATTTCTTCCCGCTGAATTAATATCTTAAATTAGAGAATGAACAGTTAGCTTTAAAAATAATTTAAACGCCCCAGCTTTAACGCCTCAGGAGCTTCTTTAGATCCCATGCGATACAATAAAAATACTAATTTTATTTTTGTTATAGGCAGAGCTTTGCGCTCCTTAACAACTCCTTTAAACGCATCGCTGATTACTAACGCACGAAAAAAGTCGCCCAGAAAGTCACCATTTAGAAAAGCAAAGAAAACTAGAAGTGAAGATTTTGGAGGAACACTTTGTTTCGATAAAGCAGAAAATTCAAGTACCTCTGGCTCTTGGGAAGAAACACAAGCAGGAGCAGCATCAACTGCTTCAGAGGAGCACGATGTCACAACGACTGCAGAGGCTGCAGAGCCATCTCCGCGATTGCAATCCAAACAAGAAAGAAGCAAGGAAAACTCAGAGGTCACTGTAAAGTAAGATTGATTACTCTTAATAGAATTCTATAATAATAATTAGGAAATGAATCTTTTCAATTTGAAGTACATTTTAATAAAATTACCTTTGAAAATAAAGTCTAAGAAACGCGATATCACTTTAGTCCAACATCGCAACACTACTGTAGAGCGCGTATCAAAACATTGCAAAATCTGGCCTCCGTTATATGAAATAAAAAGCGACCAATTTTTATAGTTATTGATAGTTTTTTCCAATAATCTTCTAAAAACATTAGGCTAAAATAAAAGGTAATATTGTTAGCGTAGAATGGGGCTATTCGAGACGTTTTATTCAGCGAGAAAATGGTACGGACAGGTATCAGATGATTTTACATTAGCTTAAATGCATCGTTTACATTCACGTCTTTTAAGTTAGCAAGCAGTCAATATAAATTGTATATATATTTTTAAACAGCTGTCCAAAGTATCCCCAATATTGGGGCTTTTATTATTTTGTATATATTAATATTAAAATGAGCCTCGTAATCAAACATAAATAAAAAATTTTCGTTACTTCATTTTGCACTGCTATCTCCTAATATTTTCATAGAAGATCAATCAATCAGGTCTAATGCAATTCGCACTGATAATATACCGCCACGATTCCTAAAACTTCTTTACTCTATAATGGGCAAATATTTGTTAATATTGTAAAATTTTTATTTAGAAAAAATAAAAATACAAAAAGTAAAAGTTATGGAGGAATGCTTGGTTCCGACAAAGCGGAAAATTCTAGGCGTTTTGGCTTTCGGGGAAAAACACGAGCAGCATCAATTTCTTTAGAGGAGCACAATGTCACAAAGCCCGAACAGGATGTAGAGTCTGTTCCGCAACTACAATCCAAACGGGAAAGGCGCAAAGAAAGCAACTCGGAGCTCATTTTGAGGTAAGAACATTGATTTCTCTTTTTAGGGCCAATTTTTCAATCGTCAGATAAATTTATTCTTCGGATAGGAAATCAATTTGGCCGTGAAGAAAAATTATTTTTCACTCTATTTGTCAAAATTAACTGGCGAATAATAGTCCTATCTGCCGGTTAAAGGAGCCGATAAATTTAACCGTCTGATAGCTAATTTAAATCAAAGCCACTTTGATTTTTGGGACAATTTTATCCGACGAATAAATTTATCTGGCGATAGAAAAATTGGCCCTTAGAGTTATATAATAATATTTGGGAAAATAAATCATAATATTTTTTCAAAAAGGAATATTTCCATACATACATACAGTGTCAAATAATAGTTTTTAATTCTCAGCTAACTTTATTTTTCCTGTAATATTTACAAGACTCTCTACAAAGGTATATAATTATATTGGCGCTCTGCGGTGATAAGAGGAAGAAAATTCGGAAAACTATCTAATAAGTAAAAAAAAAAAATAATAATAATTTGTTGACAGTAAAATTTAAGCAAATATGTAGAAATAAAGGCATATAGTAGAACAGCACAAACACAATTTTATGCATGTCCGACATACATATGTATACTTAGCGTTTTTTTTTTATTATTATTATTAACAGGAAAATTGAAGAAGTGTTAAAAAGTGGTAATGAAAGGCATCCTGACGCAGCCTTCGGTGTACACCAAAATGAAGCAGAACTTCCAAAAATTAATAAACAGACCAACGGTAATATTTGCACGTTATATTTTACTTTTAATATTTTACATTTCTTCATATGTTATCTAGGTGAAGATAGCAACCGCGAAGAGTTATCTAACCAAAGCAATTCCTTAAATGAAAAACCAAATCAGCCGAAGTGTTCTACGGATAAGAATTGTGTAAGTACATAGGAGAGATTGAAGGCAACTTCCTTTCTTTTCTTATTTGTTGTCCATACATTTTTATTATTTAGAAATTTTAATTTGCTATGTCTATTATAATTACTTCAAAAGGAATAAATACTTTACAACTTTTAATAGAAGCAAAACATTTTTAAAATAATTTGATCTGATTTTAGATCATATTTTTATATACATATGTACATATGTGTAACTAGGGATTGCAATACCGAAGGTATTTTTCAATACCGGTATTTCGGTATTGTACCTGAATGATACCGGGATACCGGTATTGATACCGGTATTATGATAACAATAAAAATTTGTTTAAATTAACAAACAGTAACAAATGGCACAACACGCATCGAGTATAAATGTTCATAAAAAACAATAACAAATGGTACAATACGCATCGAGTGTAAATGCATCTCATGAATAGCCTTTAAATGTGTGTGCATTCCACTTGTACATCCACCTTTGCACCGTATTGGCTTGTCACACAGTTTACACTGAGCCCAAGTTTTATCCGTACTGTTGATTCAAAAATGAAACCACGGCGATTTTTTATCGTTAGCTTTTTTGCGTGGAACATATTTTGTGTTAGGTTCCATTATAAATAGTTTACTCTAAACACTCCAAATTACTAAAATCAATTTCAAAACTAAAGGAAAAACCCTGAATCACGTACGAGTTATTTTGAAAAGATTGTGTATCTTTTCTACCATTTGAAAATTGAATCCCTAATTAAGCGTGAAGTTATTTTCAAAGCAATGAGATTAACTTTGTCGAGTTTAGAAAACAATACATGAAAAGACGATCATTTGTCGAGATTTGAATAGAACAAAAAAGATGATATCAGTCGGTGAAACCTTTTTTCCTAAATACCGAAATGTCGGTATTGTCTTACTAATACCGGTATTGTAATACCGGAGAAAATCGGTCCGGTATCCCGGTTTTTGGGATTCCGGGATCCCGGTATTCAATCCCTATGTGTAACCAAGGAAATTACTCTTAAGTTGACTTCCTAATTATGAAAATTATATTTTTAAAACAGTTTATAGTTATTATACAACCAATATTTATATTTACTAGAACTTGAGTCTGGTTGTTTGCACCGCTAACAGTGTCACTAAAAATAATGTTTCAACTAACTTTCGCAATAATAAACGACTGGACCGGACTTTGAACAGTCATGACGAGTCTCTATTTAAACTTTCAAAAGCCACTAAATTAACAGGAACAATTAATAAAGAGAGAAGAAATATTGAACGTCAGCTGGAAAAAAACCTGAGAAGTAAGTTTCTAATGTGTGGTTTTGCGACACTGATTAAATTCTATAATGCATTTTAGATGTAACTATTCGTAGAAAATGTCATAAACCTGCTATTGAATCATCAAATGAAACCATTAGGATTGATGAAAAGAAAGAAAGTAAGTGTTCTCATTCATTTCTGTACAATATATGTATTCAAAAAGTCCTTTTGTTAGATATATCTGCTAATTTGACAAGAAAACGCAAAAAAATGCCTGATTTCTCTGCAATTCACCAGCAGAATTTTGACAAAATGGAATCGATAGTAGATCATCTCGATCGCAAAGCGCGTAGAGCAATAGTACTTACAACATCGACAGTTAAGAAAGGTGAGATAAACTTGATTCAATAAGGTTGTTTTAAAGTTCTTGATAATATGCATACAGCTAAACCAAATATGAAAAGGGAAAGTACTGAAAAAAAGTCTGTAGTTGGACGCCATGGACGCAAAGCACAGAGAACGCTTTTACTTACACCGTCGGCTACCAGAAAAGGTTAAATATACTTTAAGAAATTTTATCTTTTGTAAAACGTATTACTTATATGCTTGCAGTTAGTCTAGATATGACTGAGAGCAGCTCAAAAAAAGCTTCAAAATCCACTTACTTCGCAGTCCGCCAGCAGGCTAATTCGAAATCTGAAACGCCTACGAGTAAGAAGGACGTCAAATTAAAATGTGCACAGAAACTGGACATTACATTTGATAACACACAATTGGATAACAAATCCAGTCAGGAAAATACTAACATTTTACATAAATCGGACACTAAGTTTGATAAAATAAATGATAAGAAAAAAGCTACTCAGGAAAATGTTAACATTTTACCAAAAGTGGATACTAAGTTTGATCAAATAAATGCTAAAAAACAAGTTACCCAGGAAAATGTTAACATTTTACCAAAAGTAGACACTGAGTTTGATAAAATAAATGCTAAGAAACAAGTTACCCAGGAAAATGTTAACATTTTACCAAAAGTGGTGGTTTCAAAAGCAAAAGTTGAGGAACTGAATAGTCGAATACTTGAAAAAAGAGGGCTTTACAAGGGTAAAATAGAAGCAGGCGGCGGCGGGATCCGCCAAAAGAAAAACATGGAAATATTGAGAGGAGTCAGATCTAATCGCAGATTTGAGCTACAAATGAAATATCGGAATAGTCAAAATTGAGCTTTTGTATTTTTATTTATTTTGTGAAAGCACTGTCTCGTCTCGGTATTTATAAGAGAACGTTGTCGAATAAGTTTCTTAAGTATTCTTTTTGCATTTTACTTTTAATATAGACCATGCAATTATTTCAAAACTCTTTTAATTTTAAAATCACATCAGTGCAGAAGGGGCTGATTTCCGCGTAGCGCGGAAGAGTTTAAAACGAATTAATTACACAGGTCAACATCAAATTTGTTGCCAACAAATTGGCAAACCATAAAACCTAAAGGATTTTTTCCGTAGATTACGAATTTGTAAATGAAAAAGCCCAATCAGCTCCCGTTTTCGAGAAAAATAGGATTGAATATTACAAAATGCGATATTTTGACCATTTATGAAAAATCATTACAAAATAACGGATTAATCGAGAAGCTTATAATGTTGCTCAAATGATAGCTGAAGTCTTAATCTATTATATAAAAATACAAAAAGCTTTGAAGAATTTCAAAAAAATCAGTGAATTTTACTTTTTTCCATAAACTGAATTTTTCCTACAATTGATGACGAATGAAGAACACTGCAAGTACACACTCTTGAAAAACTTATTCGCCAAGTGTGTAAAAAGGGCTATGGAGATAATTTGTAATTAATATTCATAGATTAGGACTCAGGCTTTCATTTAAGCTATGTTAAAAACTTTTACGATGAACCGTTATTTTTCAATGATCTTTTAAAAACGGCCAAAATATGGTGTTTTGAATATTTTGACTCTATTTTTCTCGGAAACAAAAGCTGATTGAGCATTTTAATTTCCGAATTCGTAATCTACGGGCAAAAACCTATAGAAATAATGTGCCATTCATACGCAACAAAAAAAAATTAAATTTGTAAACCTGTGTTATCAATTAGATGATTATTTTACGAAATGGTCATCAGTTGCCAGGACTTAAACTGTCAATTTTAAATTGAAAAATTGGAACTTAATGCAATTTTATGTTCTCCGCAAGCAGTTTTTTTAGTTTAATGCCCAATCTATCAAAAGAATAGATGAAGTAAGCTTCAAAAAGTTTTGAAACCCTTGGTGGAAATTATCTAAAAAAAAACTGGCAATTGGTTAAATGGCAAACTTAAAATAAAAATTTAAATGATCTACAATGCACAAAAACAACGAAAAGCGAAAAAAATCATGTCTACTATATCTGGGCTGAAGCGTCGATTACTTTTTCGTTTGCATATGTTTTATCCTTAGGTTTTATCAAAGCGCGAGCGTGCGTTAATAATTTTCGATGTAATCTTATTATCTGAAATTTTTGACCCAAAGATTTCGGGGGTTTAATGACAAATATTGAATAGGTAAATTAAGGTTTTGTTTAGAAAGTAAATTTTAAATTCCATAAAAAATGATTTATTAATTTTTTTATAAGACCGAACGCGTTTCCGAAATAAACAGAAAAAACCGGCTATGTGAATGCTGTATTTTTTATTATGTTTAAACGGTCTCCGACGCAATTTTTAATTGAATGTTTAAAATAAAAATAACATTAATTTACACTACTTCGGGATAGTATATTAATGAGCTTTTGTTTTCAATTAATGAGGATAGTGAGCGGAAGGCGATGGAATGGATTTTTTAAGAATTTCACAATTTTTAGATAAGTTTGTTGTGCATACTAAAATTTGCTCAATTATTATTATTGGGAATCATACCCACATGGTGAAGAAGTTAAATTAATGATAAACAGAACATTTTAAAGGTAGATATCTTTACTCATTTCATTGGATTTTTGTAAAAAAACATCATAGACATTCTGGTCCTCGTAATTTTAAGTTTATATGCATAATTAGTAAACACTACAGAATTATTGGCGTATTGTTCAGTCATTTTAAAGATAAAACTAGGCTCGAATGAAGTAAGCAGCAAACGACTTGTGATTTATATTTTGTTCATTGGCAATAAACAAAGTAATAATTTTGACTAGATAAATATACTTTCATTTTAAATATTTTCCCTACAGGACCATAAATTTTGAAAAAATATTCAAAACACTTCAAATGTTTGCATTTGTCGGGTTGGCGAAAAAAAATCCCAATAAATCGATAGGTTTAAGTGTTTTGCTCTTAAAAATTTGCAGTATTTCTAGTAATTCTAATTACTTGAAGGAATACGTAAAAATTTATAAAAATTCCCCGCGAAATATGTTGATTTTGTTCAAGGTTCCCACGCTTGCGTACCGATTTTCCCACGCTCAAGGGTATTTTCCCACGGTGTGGCAGTACTTTATTCAATACGCACACACACATGCCCACAAAACACCAGTCACCACTTTCTTCAGTAACATATGAAACACGCGGAAGCGGAGCACACTGTTGGTTTCTAGAAAGATTGTACGAAATTTTACTACAAAATTATAATGAGGAAATATTATCGTTTATATAGATTGGCATGTTCTTTTAAAAGTGTAATATGAGCTAAACGGTGGATATAAAATTGTTTAAGTTGTAATGAGATAGTTAATTGAATTATTAGTGCGGTGTGAATCAATTGAAGCGATTTGTGTTCGTCGCAGAATAAAAGTGTACGGGTACATTATAAAACAAAATGGCAGTTGATTGGGTGTGAATGAACTAGACATTAGGAACGCAGGGGAGTGGAACGTGTTTAGTGGCTCGTCGTTTAATCCCGCAAGTAAAACCAAAGAACGAAGGTGGGCTGCACTGCCTGTGTTTTTCTTTTATATCTTTTACTGAAAATTTGGTTTCGTCGAAATTCCACTGGCAAAGCGGAAATTTATTTGTACGGCATGTGTTATTCAAGTGATTTTCAGGAATTTTCAACTCCAACTGGATTAAATGTGAAAAAAATAAAGTAAAAAAATATGCGGCGACCGAGTGACGTGAAACCATTTATTGTGCCCAATGATTTCCCCGCAGTTGTCAGCAGGTGGACAATTGCAAATCTTGAGGGTTCATCAAAGGGATGGAAAGGCACCAGTAGCACGGGAATACAATAAAACAACAATTTCTGCACATTTTTACATTTCCGTCAGACCATTTGCCAGCGATTTTGTACACAAAAATTGAATATCTATCGAGTGATTATGCCCAGTAAAAAACAAAAGGTGTTCGAGTTCTGTGTGTTACTTTTTTACTTGAGTGCGGTGTAAGGTATTTTTTTTTTTATTATTTTTTTATTTTTCTGAGGGGGCAGAATGTACTCAGTGAAGGAAGTTTTACCAAATGCTGAGCTAGAAATGCTTCTGGGACTTTTCACTCCACCAATTTTCGTGCAGCGCTTGAAGCTGCTTTAAATGGATGTGTGGCAGCAGGCTCCTCCTACGACGGGTTAATACGAGCAAGAGATGCAAATTGAAAATTTTCAAAGCGGTATAGTTCCACTTGCATACAAAACAAAAACAAAATGTACAAAAATGACAGATGAGAGCGATCTAATCAAAAATGGCATTAATGGTGCTTCTACGAGTGTAGCGACTAACGAAAAGGCTGGCGTGTTGGCTGGCGAGAAGGTCCTCAAGTCGGAAGCGGCTGGAAATGTAAATAGCGGAGCACGGAGGAAGTGTGCATCTTTGCCCAGCGAACGCGATGATATCCAGGCAACGGCGAAGGTGGCTTGGACCCAGCTAAATGTGTCTGACACATCCTCGACCAGTGTCACCTCGGATCCCCAGGCCCTCCAGCAAGGCGTTGGAGGACGATTGCAATTTTTTAAAGGTAGGTGGTCTCAGATCTTCATAAAATTCACGTTTTATACCACACCTAAAAACTCTAGAACGTCCTTGAAATGCAGGAGTCTGCATCTTAGAGAATTAAGAATAAATGATTTTTTTAACTTTCACCTGTGTACTGAAGATTCAGAACAGAAAGGAGTATCGAAAGGCTCAACATTTGGGTTTATTTTATGCAATATGAATTTGATTTTACCTACTGCCCATTATCGTCCACAAATTACATACATATTTAAATTTTCTACCTAGACCCTTTTAGCAAGGATAAAAATAAAACAATTAATTAAAAATTACTTAAAAATTAGATACTACAGAATTCGAATTTTGAAGGCCTGCTCAGGATGAAGGTAAAATAAAAGGTAGATACAGAAACTTAAAATCGTAAAGCAAATAACTTCGTAGGTATAATTTTTTATATAAACAGAAAATTTGAGGAAAAATCGGATGAAAAGTATATATATACTTACTACTTAAGCATAAATAAACAAAATCCAAGAAATAAAACTTATTCCAATGAAATCCGACGAAGGTCCTTCTTCTGCTATACGGTGGAATTGTTTTCCAGTTATTAATAAAAATAATAAAAATATCGAAATTTTCTCTTACCACATACAAAGGGCCTTTTTTTTTTTAATTCCCTACGGCCACACATTAAGAACTAACAAAATACCAGATGAATTAAGATTTATCTATCGACAAGAGAATTTTTCTTGTATAAACGCAGTAAATATGTATGTAGTATTGGCAATATAGTAGTTGAAATTCAATTCCATATTTTGTATGTTTTAAAAACGACTGATCAAAGTTCCACTATTTTTATTGATATCCCAAATACAATGCAAGCTGGATTTTTTCATTACTTTTACTTTCTTCTCTGCTATAATTTAAGGTACTATTCTTAAAGTGAAAAACTTCGGAAATGATAGACGTGCCTTTGAGAGCACTATAAAGTTAAGTCCTTAAATAAATTCTTTTTAAATTTACAGGAAGCTCTGAAACAGTTAGAAAATATGGTAGTTTAGGTTTAATAGAAATGTAAAAAATCCACTATTAGTCGTCCCATATACCATATATAGTTGTGTATCTCATGATACCATACAACTTTGTTTATCCAAAAGACGAAAACTTTCGACACAAGATGAGAAAAATGCATATTAACATATTTTGAAAAATCGGAATTAGGAAAAATACAAGACAATTTGTGAATGAGCTTCATTTTTTAAAAGAAAATGGAAATAACTTCAACAAAACAAAACTTCAAAACATTAAAATGAACATGAATCGCCAAATTGGATTTCTCCGTTGCTATTTTCAATAAGATTCATTTTTAAACGTGCCGAAAGTAGATCCTATAAAAGAAGAGTATATAGAGAATATACAGCCAAATCGGTTATACATATTTCTTTTTTATTCTGTAATGCTTCATTTTTTCTCTGGAGTCTCGGCTAACGTATTGCTTAATTTTTAATAGAAGAAATCCGGTGAACTTCGTTTTCTTCACGTTCATGTAAAATTTGGTTGGGACTAACAAATTCCATCAAATGAACGTTTAACTAATAAAAGAAAAACTTTACATTCGTATGCACTAATCCAACAATTTTTCCTTTAACCGAATTGAATGTTCGGTCCAGATTTCCTATGTCCAACTCTTTATTATGTTCATTTAATTGCTGAAATGTGAAAATCGAAAATCGAGCATAAATAATTTCATTTAATTGGAACAGCATTAGTTTTAATACTACCTTTTACTAAAGATTCAATGCAATCACGTGTGTTCACATATTCATACTTTTCTTTTTTAAGATAAAATGGTTTAAGTACTGCTGTAAAATTTAATGAAAAACTAAAATTTAAAGTGAAAATTAATTAATGGAACGAAAAAAGCAGAAATCTGGGTAAATGAGGTTAAACAATTTTGCATTAATTTTACAGCAGTATAGTTAATAACATCTATACCTTTAAAATAAGCGCATTCATACAAATCATTACAATATTTTGAATTTTGAAATCGATGCTTCAATTTCCAGTCAATGAACATATTTTTGGTATAAATTTTAAACTAATTCGTTTTTCTAAGAATCTATTATACTCAGTCACCTATTTTGCAGTGCAAGAGATTTAAATTTATATCCATTAGGATTATCGACTAAAAGGATCAAACGTATGTATGACCCAAGATCATTGAGGCCATATCCTCTGAATCGATCGATCGCTTTTTTAAAGCCAAAAAGTTCCATACAGCAGTATCATTGGAATATTGTAACCTCCACCATCACAGTGAAATTGTGACGATTTTTATAAGTAAGCCTTTATTGAACTGCAGGATTGATTTGATTGGTATGTGTTAGAACACTCTTTGTGCGAACGAAACTTGTAGAACTTTTTATATTTAACTAAGTTAACAATTCTAAAAATACTATTTAATTAATCCTTGACTGGTATCCTAAAGTATTTGTGGTCCCCACTAAAGAATAACTTTTTTTCAGCCAATTTCCATAGTGAGATTTGAAAATAGTTTGTATAAATAGTAATAATACGCTCATTTTATGTAATTGACGGCAGTATTGCTAAATTGTATACCTACTTAATTTATCTTGCAGCGAGAAATCGCGATAAAATACAATTTCCCCGTAACTAGTAAAAAAGTTTTGCCAGGAAAATTTTTAACTTTTCTTATATCAATTTATTCTCAATATGTATAATGCGAAACAAAATAATTTTCTCGTATAAATGGAGAATTCTATATAATATGTTCTGCTCAAGCCGCAACTTGTATGCTTTGTTATTTCAACGCCGACATTCTAATGTTTTTTTTGTTTTTCTACGCCATTAGAAGGGTGAGCCGTACCCAAATACATACATACATACATATATTGTCGGTATCAACATTTTACAGCCCATGCGATACATTTTACTAGATACTTTTGCATCGCAGTAGGTATACTTAATTTAATAAATTTAAAAGCAAACATGTACTCAAGAGTCTTGAATTTTGAATTTCTATGAGCACTGGGCATATTAAGTATACACCTTTTAAATTTGTAATCAATGGAATCCATTATTTTTTAATAGATTTATTCCATTACCTAATTGGTATTATATCGTATGAATAATGGAAAAAGTTAATTATTAAAAAAAAGACCTTATTGGATAAATAACTGAGCAATATTGAATGAAATGAAAAACTAAATGATGAAATATGTACATATAGTATCCCTGACGGGACAAACAAAAGTTAAAAATGAATATTGAATATTAATAGTATAATTTTTAGTTTTGTTTTAAACATTCGAGCAGTTGTTTTTAATTGCATTTGTTCATAACATTATTATGGTGTTCGTAACAAATTTTGAATGCACTATTGTTTAATCCTCATTCTTGAATATTTTTTCAAAGAATTTCCTATTTTTATTCAGTATTTGTTAATTAAATCAAGATTTACCAATATTTATAACTAACAAACAAAAAATGCTTAATTTGGGAAAACAGCTCAATTGAAAAATGTCCACTTATACATAGTTTCTCAGTTGTTCAAATTGACCATTGGGCGTACCTTGTATTCAATAAATAAATATGTAGTAGTTACAGAGTTCAAAACCCTATAAGTGTTCATTTTTGTTTTTTAATTTTTGGCAGAAAGATAAATATTCTTCAAAAAGGTGCACATAATTCCCATATTTGTTGTATTTTATTTGCTGGCTTCTCATTATATGTATACTTATAATAATTGTGTAAAATCCAAGTTAATTCATATATGTATTATGTATGCAATGTTCCACAAAAAATGGGTAGCTAAAGGAAGTATAATGTAAATATAAATTAAGAGCAAATTTGTTTTTTTTTGTTTGTTATAAAATTGCGATATTCAATAACAATGTCGACAGAGGATAGAGAATTTAGGGAGAAACAAGACATTTTTTTCTTCAAGTCTTATGTATCTAATTGTTATCGGTCTCATTAAATATGACTCAAAAATAACAAATACCAATAATAAATTCATAATTAATGGATAATTTTACTTGTCAGGGGATTGAAAGTTTGTCTGGAAAAAGGATTCCACGAAAATTAGGTAACATTTGAATCCTATGATATGTTTTCACATACGGGTACAATTGCGTCTAACCTATCTACTTATAACTAGAAAAAAAATTACAAAACATTAAGGAATAATGTAACATACACCTTTCGTTAAAAAAAAATTTGGTAAAATGCAGGTCCAACTATTGGCTACCAACAATGTTTTCTAGCGTAGACTATACATAAAACCGTCACTAATTCACGGTTACAATGATCTTTTTTTGGAGCCGAAATTAATTGTTTGCCACCAACAATCATCACTTGTCTTCATACTAAAAATTAAATCATTTCTTTTGAATCATTGAAACCTAGACGCCCAACCTCCAAATCTAAATAAACCTATATCGTTTTTGTTTCGCTTCTTTAACTCAAATTTTGATTTTTGATATTTGGCGATCTTTGACATTACAGGAATCCTTACATCTAAAAATTTAAATTGTTGTCCATCCCTTGTTGTCCAAGGCTATTACCACAATTTTGTTTTATTTATCGTCTAATCTACCGCAAAGAACTAACATTATTAATTTGGGTTCAGTTGATTTTAAACAAATGTAGGTGTGTTCTATAACCGTATGTATTGAATTACTAATTAATTACATAATGTTGAAATTGAAAGACCAAGTGCTGAATTTGACCATCTTTTCGTTCCTAATTTAGCATTTGTTAAATAGGAGATTATAGGACTAAATCTTTTTGTCTTTAGGTTCCTGTTTTTAAAATGTCGGCCATTCATCACTGTGGTGACTCCATCCATATCCTTGAGGAATCTGCCGAAAGTTACCTCCATTCTTTTGAACCTGCCGGAATAAGGTCCTTTTTTGCCACCTAATCTTTTAAGGAACTTTCTTTTGTAGATCTTTGTCATGCTTCTAAATATTCACATGTTTTGGGAGATAAATTTCTTACTTACAGTACGCATTTTTTTTTTTAATCTACATTAGACCAAATTTGGTTGGAGTAGAATTAACACAATTTTTCATCTATGTTCTCCACTGGTATTATTTGTTTCCAGATTTAGAAATATTTTCTTTATCCAATAAGAGAGTAATTTATTCCCAAATCTTAAAATAGTTATCCGTTCAGAAACTCCAACGTTTTTTTTTATTAATCAATTATTAAGTTCGCTCAACATTTGAGCGATTGCTTAAAGCTCAATAATTGAGCGGACTCAACTCTTGAGCGAACTCACTGTAAGCGGACTCAACTGTTGAGCAGATCCAACTCTTGAGCCAAATCTTGAGTGGACTCAAATCTTGAGCGGACCAAAGTCTTGAGTGGACTGCGATAACTACTAAAAGCAACGATTTCTCAGTCGTTGAAATTCGTTTGTTTTTGGTTAAAAGAAAGTAAATTGTACTTTTTAGATGGGTTAGTAAGTGTATATTCCATATAAAAAGCCAAGCGAAGCAAAATGTGAGACTGTTTCTAATTCATTTAGCTAGCCAATAAAGTTAAAGAGGAACCAAAAAGTCATGGATACAAATCAATTCAGTACTTTTCGAGATATTTCTGGTACCACCTTAAAAAATTCAATTTAGAGCTCAGGGATCAAAGGTGAAAAGTTGTTGTAATTTGGGGTTGAAATTTTTAGCATATATTTTTGAGATGTAAAGCTTCCAAAATTATGTAACAGTTTTAGGTGTGTATGTACAACAAGGAGTACTATCATAGTAGCTCTTTTTAGACGTATTTTGCAATTCATTTCTATTGGTCTTATTCTGTAGATAGACAAAAAATACTAATAAAAGCGAATCAATGGGAAGGAAATCAATATGAAAATTTATCATTTCCAAAAATTAAATTCAACGACAAAAACTTGTCCCAATCCAACTGAAACCATATAAACTTCAATACAAACGATTTCTCCGTGAAGAAAAGCTATAGCAGCCCCAAATATAACTATAAATAAACTTAATTACAATCATTTAAACTTCAAATATAACCATGTGCTTTTTAATATAAATAGGGATCAAACGCAAATCCTAAATAAAACCAGTATCAACGAAAACAAATAAATTCTCAAATCCAAAAGGGTTGTTCCGCTTACTGCTAACAATACCAAAACTATGTAATGAATTTCTAAAAATTGATATTACATAAACAATGTTCTAATTTTTTAGGATATATACATTTATTTTTGCGCTCATTGATTTTTAAATCGACGCGCGTTTTTTGGTAACCAATAATGTTTTAAATTATTACTGAAAATAAATTAAGTAATTTAATTATATTTTATGCCCATTATTTAGATGGGAAATTCATACTGGAGATAGCAAGAACGCGAGAGGGTGAAAAGGAAAGTTGGGTATCCGTTCCAAGGAAAACATTTTGGCCGCTCTCTTCGAGTACAATTGTCTATCCGAAAAACGAAAGTTCAGCATCTTTAAGCTGTAAGTTTGATTATAATTAATTATAATAAATTGAGTAATCTGAACGGTAAGTTTTAGTTTCAGACGACAACAGTTCAATACAGTCCTCACCTTGGCAAAGGGATCATTGCTGGAAGCAGTCTTCTCCACGTAAAAATATATCGAAAGAAATGTGTATGATCTTCAAGAGAAATGAAAAATTTTCATTATCTCAGTACGGATATAAAATAGCAAAGTGTAAACGGAGAAGACCTTACGATACGACAATGTGTAAGATGCCTTTTAAATTTGTTAATGGGCTATTGCCTTCAGATGGTGAAGATTGTGTCGATGGAAAGGATAAATCACCTGAGGAGGGTTTCAAAATTCGAAAAACAAATGGGGAAAGTAAAAAGTGCAAAAACAGAGCGAAGCTCACAGCTATTATACAAAAATTAATTGATAAATTACCGACCGGTCTATTTTTCCTTTCAAAAACTACTGCGGTAGGAGGAACCGTCCTTCATTTCCCTTCTACACCCTCCAGAATTGCTGAGCTCCACCATCCACAGCAGCATGTATCTCCTAGGAAACGAATACTCAGGGAGTTGGAAAAGGTGTCTTTGGAAGACAGTACTAATAAGAGGTGTCGGGCTAAAAGCAGTTCAACATTCTCTTCTTCCATAAATACGTCTGTTATGGTTTCACAATCAACATGTCAAACACAGCAAAATAGTATTAGTTCGAGCAATTCTCGATCTGGGCAAATATCGAATGGAAGCCTGACTGAACCAGCAACAACAGTTTCTACGCCATCTCGCCTTTATAGTAGTTACAGTATTCATTCCCTTCTTGGTAATGTAAATAATAACAAGAATGAACAGAAGGATGGGGGCAATAATTCGAATCAAAAAGAAATTAATGATCCATCATATCTTCGAATAATGCTTGCTGCTCCTAAGTCCCAAGATAGTGTAGTTACAACCTCTTCGGCAATAACGAATCATACCAGAGAATCTCCATCTTTTTCTCCTCCAAGAGATAGTGACTATAATAATATAAATCGCTTCAAAACATTAGGATCTGCAATTGCATCCAGTTCGACTACATTTCATCCGTATTTATCGTCACCAAAATATTCATCTTCTAATAGCACGTCGAGTGCTTCTAATGATAATTATAAACCAAGAGTTGGACGTGCAGCAGGTTCACCTAGCCATCCAGCAAATAGTTCAACCAGTCGAAGGTCATCTCCACTTTCACCATTTTCTCAGCTCTCACAAACTGGAGCTAATACAAGATTTAGTAATCAGACATCACCGAACAACAATCGATTAAAGGATAATCCTTCATCTGGTAGTATATCTCCTAGGTTAGATCGCAGAGAGAGCACACCAAGAACAGTGCCTAAAAAGACTGCAGCATTAAGGCAACAATTTTCTTCAATTTCTGTGACTCAAGGGGAATCTCCTTTAACATATACCTCGATATCTGAACAAAAGAAAAAACATTTAGAAGAAAGAACTGTTTCCCCAGACCAACCAATATATCATTCACCTGTTGATATGGACCACAGCATGGGGGCAGTTTTAAGATCTTCCTCAATGCCACCTTCAGCTTTATATTACATTTATCCAAGACATTCTTCTCCAAGCTCTCATACTACTCCTTCATACATTCCTCCTGTATCTTACTATCATCCGTATGCTGCTGCAGTTGCTGCATTAAGGAATCCTCTATGGATGCATTATCAAGGCGTTGTTCAAGCGTCTGGGCCGCCTACACGTTTAGGACCCAGCATGTTCCCGTATAATGGCGCCAGTCCAGGACCACCTCCGCTTCCTACATCTCTTTCTTCAATGCATTTATCCGCAGGATCTGTAAATCCTTGGACACCTTCAAGCCAGCAAACCTTATCGACTGAAGATTCAGTATCCTTAGTTAGTAAGAAAGATGAACAAAGTTCAGGTAAGAATTATTAAATAAATTTGATTAAAAGATTATGTAATAATAAATTTTTTTATTTTTCCTTATAGACACCCCATTAAATCTTTCAAAACACTGAAGACTTTGGGTCCATTTAGCCATGTAAGAAAAGTATGCTATACAGAACTGGAACGACTGTTCTCGCTATAAACCTTTATATTTATACATAGATTATATTTCATTGAAATTTTAAAGAAGGACATATGTGTAAAAAAAGTAATTTATGTAGACGTAAGAATTTATATAAAAAGAATCTCAGCCGTTCTGGTTTTATAGACTGAATATGAAAACAAATTATGCATTAGAAATACATATATACAATATATACAATACTATATATACATATGAACAGCAAAATACTTTTTTACAATGACAAAAAAAAAAAATATAACGCTATTGATCAGGTCACTATTAAATAATATGTGCCTTTTGAAAAAATTGTTTTAAAAGGAGAATGTAACAATAAAGAGTTCGCTTTCACTGAGAACTCAAAAGATTTACATTTTAAAAGAAGCGCTTCATGAGCAAAATGAACAGATTGTTTTTGAAAACGGAAATAAATGAAAAAATCCGAAAATACAATTTTGAACTAAGTTATTCTTATCTCAGTTTTATGTATTCTAGTCAATACGGCAGATGGAGTGAAGGTAATAAAATTACATTTTTTCCGTACAAATTATAAAACCTTGAGGCGAATGTAGGTACATAAAATTCGATCTTTGGAATAATATAAAATTATTAACGTATAATTGCGATTACTTCCCAAAGTAAGCGACCGCATAAAATTTTTACAGAATAAATAATTGTGGTGTTATTGAATAATAAAATCTGCAAACGGATATTGAAATGATAAAATAATATTTAATTGTCAAATCATTTGCGGGATTAATGATTTCTTGCTATATAAACTTTATTTAAATCTATGAATGTGCTTTTGTTCAAAGCCCAACAAGAAGTGCTGTAAGTGTAGTGATGTACTGTAGAATTAAACATCCAAATATGGTTTGTGGTTGTTAGAAGTTCTTGTATAAGTTCCCACCAAAAAAGGAAGAATTAAAAAATTTTTTTTTATGAAGATTGGAAATTTCTTAGTTAGTTACGTAGCCAAAATTTAACTTTTATCAATCGTGCTCCAATCATTAAGCCAATAAAGTCCTTAAAATCTTCAAAATTAAAATTGAAGAAGAGCTCGCTTTAAATTGTTCCTTAGTAAGAAGTCTCCTTTTTGGTTTTTTTTTCTTTAATTATTTATTTACAAATTTCGAACGTAATTGTGAACGATTTTTTTTGGAATATTTTTATAGATAACAAAATTATGCGGTGTGCGTCACGCGGTTCGTGATAGGATACGAATTTATAGGCGCGATTCTTTCTCGTACCGCATAGCGCCAAATTAACCGATTCAAATTTTTTTAACCCTTTGCACCCAACAGGCGCCTCTCAATCGACTCAACAATTTATAAATTAAGGTTGGTGAAAAAAGCTTCGAATGCAAAGGGTTAATAGCACCTGAAAATAAGTCTATTTAAAATTATACTGTTTTTCTACCTTGAATTAAAACCCAATTTACCACTTTCTGATATTCCGATCAAGTTTTGCAATTGCAACTGTATTATATTTACTTTACATTTTAATACACGCAAAGAATCACACATTTTTGCTTTAAATTACAAAATAATTTAAAGCATAAATATGTCGTTATCTGCGAGTAAATTTGCTGACAAGCACAATTTTTGTTTTGAATTAATAACTACGTTAATTGAAAGCACAAGTGCGTCATTGTCGGAAATATTATATTAATTAAAATTTGCTTATAATTGACACAGCCTGGAGGAAAAGTCATTCATTTTAATCTATTTATTTTTTTATTTAGCAAAGGTTTGCACGAGTTTCGAATTTAAAGGGAGTAAAATCAATCAAATTCCTCTTTTCTCACCTGAATCTTTACCTACAATTTTCAATATTCTCAAGTCCATTTCCCTTAACAATTTTGGATTCCTCTAGTCAACTTCTTGCATTGTAATATTCATGATAGAACTCATCCTAAATGACGACAGCTCACATGAAGTCTTGTAATCAATCAATATATATATTATAAAAGAAAGTGTACAATGTGCGTGCCGCTAAAACTCAGAAATGAATCCCGGTACGATCAAGGGGGTTATATGGTGTGGTAGCCCTCTATCTCCCGTCCATGAAGAAGGTTCCTGTTTTTATCTGAAGGGCGTGCTTTTGAAGATATAAGGGCTGGAAGTTTCGCCCTCTAGAAATTTCTGGAACAGTCCAGAACATTCTAGAGTATTCGAGAGCATTCCACAACATTCTGGAATGTTCGGGAGCATCCCAGATCATTGTGGAATATTCCAGAACACCCTTGAGTGGGTTCGAACGTTCTAGAACATTCTGGAATGTTGTAGAATGTTCGGGAATAGTCTTAATCTTTTTTAGTAGATATTTCGTACATATATAAATTTTAATTTCTGATTTTATAATGATCTTAGCTTTTTTCCTATTCTACAAAATTGCACCGGGAACATGACCGTACGCGTATTCCACCAGTTCATTACACATTATAAAATTATCACGAAGCAAATAACTCAAATGTTAACTAAATCCTTTGAGAGCACATTAATTAAAGGCTCTCTTTTTAGAGCAGATTACGAGTTGTCAAAACACAGTTCATGTTTCTTTTCTAGCTCAAAGTCGTTTTTTCGTTTTTCACGTTTATTCGCCTGACATACTTGACAATTTTGATAATTCTCACTTATATCCTTACGACAGTGAGCTATAGCGTTTTGCTCAGAGTTTGATAGTGTGTACGAGACTTATATATTTAGTATATTAGCTATCTTTAAGTATATTAGTGCACACTTGCTAGCTCAAAGTCTTACCAGGTAGCGTACTCGACGTGCTCGAGCTCTGTTCGGAGCGTTGTTCAGATCAAGAAAAGATTCGGATAATAATCCCACATCCCATCTTCACCGATTAAGAGTGGAAATTCATTAGTTTCATAAACCTCCTTTTCTACTCCCAGACGACCTTCCTTTGAATCCAAAGCACACTCTCAATATAAAAGCTAATTTATTGCTTTTAATGTGCAGCGTACATTCCAAGATTAGTTTTAATAAATGGTTAAATCTGTACGTCTTTAGTTTTTTTCATTTCTCGTCATTCAGCAATTGAAGCACAAATGCGTCCTTGTCAGCAATACAGTATATATTTTGACAAGCAGGCATTTCTGGTTTAAATTGTTTTCAATAATATTAATACTTAGAATGTGGTTTTATTTTCCTTGTATAAAAGAAATCATTTTCATTTCGTGTCATTTCTCTTTTACAACGAAAATAAATCGTCTTCGTTATAATTTCTTTTTCAGTTTTTAAACCCATTATAGCATTATTCTGTTTTTTATTGAACATTTTTAGAAATATGGAACTTCTGCAAGTGATATAATTTTTCAAAAAAGCGAGAAATTTTCAATTTTTACTTTAACGATCAAGTTTTTTCATTTTAATTGCATCATTTGGTGAAGTTTTGGAAAAGTCATAATAAAAATGTTCTTTTCTGAAACTTGTTTCGGTCTTCATCTATAGTAAGTCAATTTTCGTCCGTTAATGTGTTTGGTCTTATTATTTTATAAAACAATGGGCTTTTTCGTTCCTATATTAAAATAAAAAATAATAAAATTTTGAATTTTGGTTTCAAAAATATTTGTCTTATTTGAGCTACTGAAACAAATTCACATTCATTTTTTAGCGCTGTAACTTTTGAAATTTTATATATTTAATAAATCCGTTTGCGGTATTCAATGGAAATTATCATACATACAAAAGTTCTATTCACTTTTGTTGTTACATTCCCAGATATTAAAATAAGTTATTTAATGAATTTTCATGAAAGGTCAGATATCCTGCAAGCATTATACAATCATTTCGAAAAACCTTTGAACTAACCAAAATTTCACTTATTATAAAAGATCTTTGAGAGATAGACTACAGTGAGCTTGGACTATTGACCGAAATTCCTATTCAAAAAAGACATTACTAGATTATTAGAACTATGAGAAATTTATGGTGTACAGTATTTTATATATAAATACGAAATTTCTATATTGTCAGAATTTAAAGTCCGCACAATGTAAAAAATATTTTTATAATAATTGTAGGTCTTTAAAAAGCATATAACGAAACATAGATAAAGTAAATATATTTTAAACGTAACTTTTTTACGAAGAGATGCTCTCTAGTTTTATAATAAGAATAAAAACATGTAAAATATTATCTTATTTAATAAAAATATGCTGTATTTTTTATCAGTAAATATATATTTTGGAGTATATATACCGAGTAAATAAAGCACATTTTACATCAACTCCTAAGAACTTTGTCTTAAGCCGTTACATTATTCGTGTTGTTTTTAAAATACAGTAAATAAAAATAAGCTTATTTTGTCGCATTGAAATTTGATTTCAAAGAACATTTTCACTTTCGAACAACACGAATATATTTGCTTTATTGGAAGGTAGGTTCCGAAGAAAATTACATTACAAGAAACATTTGTTAATGTATAAATTTGGGTAAGTATATAATTAAATAATAATAGGTATAATGTATGTGTTTATTTTTTATGTTTAAAGATGACGCTTCAACCAACAAACGATTAACGACGAAAAGATCCTCAAATTTCAAATAGGAAGAGGCTGGAACTTGCTCTCCTGTAAAATTAATAAAACCGCCTTTTTAATTTAAATGCTTCTCATTGTTTTAAAATTTTTGGCAACCTTCTATGAGAAGCCAAATTAATGCAAGCATTTTTGAAATCGTCCTCATATACATACAATTTTATTGTTTTATACATTTTTTATGATATTTGAGATTGAAGATTTTTCTTTTTAATTCTGTTAGCATAAGTCGAAGATGAGTTTCCGGAATGCTTGAATGTATTTTTAAATTTTGTTAAATAATCGTTTCTTGTAAAAATACCGGACTCCTCATGAAATATGGATGATTTTAATTTCTAATCATAAATAAAATATTTTCAGAAGCTAACTTAACTTTAAATCAGAAATTAGAACTAACAATTTGTTATTTTATTTTTTTTGATCTTTAAATTGGGAATTTATTTACACATTTATTTCGTATAATCATATTTTGATCTTGACGAAAGAGTTCTATGTCGAAACCAAAATAAGAATTAAAACAAAAGGTTTCAGAACCGGATTTGAAATAAGCAAAATAATAAAGAATATAAAGACTTTTTTTTCGGTGTCCATTATTGATTTAGGGGTATAGTAAAAATTGTGGCATTTGGATTGGAAAAAGAAAATTAAGTCTATTCTATTGTCAATAAGATTTATTATTTAAATTTACATATAATGAAATTAGTCTTCATAATTAATCCTTGCAAAGACTGCAATAAACATCCCATCGGTGTAATCAAGATCTGGTCTTGCGTAGATACAATTTTTTCCAATACCTTCATATTCTTTGTTTCCAACGTTTTTCCATTTCCTTTGAAGTAATTTTTTTCCGTTTAAAAGTTTGAAATTTGGGCATTTACGTAAACTTTTCTCAACGACCTTAAAATATAAATTTTATTATTAATAATATTATTAACATATGCGCTGAAATAAACCTGTTCATTCTCCTCCTCATTCAAAGAACACGTTGAATATACAACTCTTTTAACTTTTGGGAATCCAGACATAGCGTGAGTGAGTAGTTTAACTTGCAAGTATGCGAGTTTTTTAAGCCGCTCCTCATCGTTTTTATCGTGGTTCGTTAATGATATACGATTTTGAATTCCAGACCCAGAGCATGAGGGATCAACTAGTATATACTCAACATCAAGAAATTTTTTCTGGTCTATTAAATATAAAAATAATAATATACAGATTTGAACCTGATTATATTAAGCAATTTTTTTTACATAAATAGAATTGAATATTTTTAATTCATCTTATACGAAATAACAACTATTTTGTTTAAGATGAATGATATATCAACTATTTACTAACCTGTTAATAATAGAGCATCACAATTAATTGGTCTTACAGACGTAGCATTCGCCTTTTTAACCATTTCAGTCAGAGTTTTGTACCGCCTTTCATCTCGCTCTATAGCGAAAATTGTTCCCTCATTATTTATTATGTTAGATAAATGAATAGTTTTCATTCCTGGCGCCGCACACATATCCATAATTTTTGAATTCTTCTCAGGATTTAAAAAGTGGCCTACAATGCATGTCGCCTGAAAAGTTTGCACAATTAGAATTTAAGTTTTATAATAATTATTTTGTAGAAACCTTGTCTTGAAGTAAAAACTTCTTGTCTTTTACATACTCGTGTTGAGCCCAGTAGCTTTTTTGGGTACTATGAAATACCAACAGGTCAGGAATGTGCATATCCACTAAGTATTGATCTTCTTCCAGATTTTTAATATTCTGCAAATATTCATCGTAGGATTCGAAAACTTTTTCAATTCTTCGCCATTCCTCTTGGGCCAGAAATTCAAAGGCATCGTTCAGCGATAGTAAATTTGTATTTATTCGAACGTATCTTGGCTTGTAACCTAAAACGAAAAACTGAACTTAAGACAATGCAAAATATTTGCATGATGACAGACTGTCGGGGATAATTTTCACAAATTTAGAGTTTATTCTCATTCGGCTCGCTAGGCCAGATTCAGATTCATTAAAAATATTGAGAAATTGACATAATTTTATTAATTTCAGCCCATCTTTAACTTTAAGTTTTAACAGGTGCTTCATCTAACGAAACTTTATACATTTGTAAATCTTAATATAAAGCGAAATACGCTTGTAAATATCGAAATTGCGACTAAGATATTTTGAATTCAGTTCTTTAGTGGAAACAAAATAACATAAAAGCCCCGCTAAAATTTGCTGTGAAATTCTTTAAGATTATATGTTCTTTCGGAATCCCGTCTTTAAAGATCTCACGACACGATAGCTTCCATTGTACAAAATCTACTTATCAGAACTCTTAAATTTTGTACAATAATTACATTGAGTTGCATTTATTATACCAATAATATTAGCTATTTTAGCTTACTTTAAATGATTAATTAGTTTAAAATAATTGCTTGTTCAACTTTTGCTCAAATTTCGGCAGAAGTATGAATAGTTTTAGTAAACAAGATTCGTTTATGTGTTTTTGTGCAAAAAGTTTGGAGCATTTACTTTCTCTAGTTTTGTCGAAACTTGTAATTAATTTTATTTCATTTGTCACAAAACACACGTAATAAAATTAAATCCGTGCTAGCTGGTACTTAAATTTGTCATATGCTGAAGTACCCGCGAATCTATACTATGTTTATTATTAGTTGTTTTCTTCAAGTTTCCTTCTTCGGAGACTAATAACTCATTTAATCTATATAAAGCTCGGATGATAAGTTGGTGCAAGATTTTCATAAATTAGTAACTTTCATTACTTTGCATACAAGAATATAACAAAACATATCTTGATTGTTAAAATAAATTCTAAGAAATAATTTGTATATCCCCAATAACTGTTATTTTTCACGCTCTAAATATAACAATTAATATAAAAACATATTGTTTTCATTTCGTTACAACAATAAGTTCAATACAAAAACATAACATGTATCGATATTTTTCAACATCGCATACTTCGTATTCGATATCGACGCTATTTTGCTCGAAATTTCGTTGCCGACATTTTTACTTTGGTACCGATACTTTTGTTCATATCAGTAGTTTGCAGAAGGAATTGTAAACCAATTTATAAGAAAACATTTATTTTTTAATGTAGATTGAACACTGGGCATATAAAACTCTTGTAAATATACATCTACAATAGTATTGGCCAAAACTAAACCACCCCTTTGTAAAGTACAATTCCTATCATATAGTTACAAGAACATGAACATCTTTAGTCTATAGTTTTTAGTATTTGTATATAACTCGTAAAATATTTTAAGTGAAATGGTAAAAAATATTTCGCCAGTTGTAAACCTGCAAAGAAGCCTTTTATTTCAGAAGGAAAAGGAGAGAAATTTGAATCCTCCAAAGTTCATCATTTCTGAATATTCCAATCCATCATTTCTCAACTCTCCAATCCAATTTAGATACTTTATGATGCTTTAGAGATAGAGCAATTAAATTTTCAGGGCCAGTGAAATGAGAAAGTTTTTAAAATGGGTTTGGTTGAAAATATTTATTAGATTTTTTTTTAAATATCAATAATATGCGCTATAATATTAAATGTTTTTCGGCTGGGTAAGTCTATTATTCTGAGAAATGGACATTTATTCCAATTATTCAATTCACTATCTCTAAAATGTTTACGAATTCCTAGTACATAGTTCCATAAAAAATCAGGAACAAATATCTTAACTCGTAAACTACATATGTATACATATACATATAATATAAACAATCACAGAAGATAGAATTGGGGGGATTAAATACACCTGGAGCTGCTCTACTTCTGGAATTTCACTTGACACCTTCTTTTGGGATAACCTGTATAAAGTATTTATAAGAATCTATTAAATCGGTGAACTCAGCTTAGATGAACTAAGTTTTAGAGGTCTATTTTCCGCGCATTACCTGTTTGATCAACTCCGCCGGAAAAACAATATTGGGAAGATAAACCAAACATTTCGCGAACCTTTAATCGTTAATTACAGGAACCTTGATTGAGATTTAAGTTGCCAGAGCTCAAATTGTTGAGTGTCGATAGGTGAAATATTGCGCAAATCCATCAGTTCCTATTTTTTTTTAGTACGAGTATTGAGAAGGTAAGGGAATTTTTTCTTCTTCAATTTTATACACATTGTTTTTGTTTTTGAAATTGATAAGCAAATGTTGCCAATAACCAATATGATAGCCGCAAGTTAGTGCTGAGCTGATGTTTTTTGTCTTTATCCAAATCGTGTACTCCTTAAGCACTACCTTATTAAGCAGTGTAATATAAAATGTATTCATTTCGGGCAATTAAATATAATGCCGAAGTATTAAATGAAGAATTGATCGAAATTAAATTTAAATTATATACTGTTCAAATTTTTCAAATACAACCACTGTAGGAGTAGGTTAGAATGTTATGTTCACCCCCATGCTTAACTTACTTAAGAAGAGAATTAGTTTGCCCATCGAAAATTGTTAATCCTATAATTATTAGTAATTTCCCGTCACTTTCTTCACGGGTGAACATTAGAAAACAAAGAGCTGTTTTGATTTTAATGTACATTATTAAAAATGGTTGATGGGCCAATTATGTATTAGCCAAAAAGACTGCTACCTAAACAAATTGAACTGGAATAGTTTAAAGACCCCCACAGTGCCAGCTTTGCGATTCTGCCGGAGGTGTGCCAGCTAAGGGTTAAGTATAATTTTCTCCTCCTAAACGCGAATTGGTTCCGTCCTGCACGCAAACTGGATTTTGCTGCGCGCGATTTGATGATTTTAGTGTTGATTGATATTTAAATTTTTTATGGAAACAATACTAAAATTTATAGCTTAGCTTAGTTTTTAATTTATATTAAAATATGTATAGTGCATAACACCGTACCAGAGCGACGAAAGCATTCGTATTTATTCTTAGAATGTAACAATTTTAAAAGCCACAAAATTTTTCTGTAAATTATATAAGAAATATAAGCGATACCAACGTTACGAAAAATCCTTTTAGAACTTAAAAGTGGGACAAGGTTTCCTATATAAAAAGACTTAGTAAGTGATCTCATTTACAAAGTTTTATTATCTGCCTTATTAGAAACTTCTTCTTGGCGGAATGCCTTTATAATGTACATCATAAGTATCAAATTAACAGTCACAACTGCGGCTATTACAGACCAGACAGTATTTTCAAATCCACTGATTTGAAATTGGTGCAGCAGCAAATTCTTCACCCAATAGAACGATAAAAAGGGTAAAGTAAACATCAGTGTGCTGTAGAACAGTAGCCACATAAAAGCAGCCCCTTCAGTCTCGCCCACATGCTTAACTCTTTTGGAGGTCTCAAATACTTTCTGTTTTGATTTAGCCATTATATTTAATTTATCCAATACCTGGTTCCTGGCAATTTGCACCGTCGGACTGCACGAACTCCTGCAGTTTCTCGGCGTAAGAACGAACGCAGCAAACTGGCTTTGATTCCCCTTTAAGTGCTTTAGTCCCAAAAATCAGCTCAGTCACAAGAACTCGACAAAGGCTAGGATCCAGTCGCGGGTTTTCTGATAATATTTTGGTGCCTTCGATAGCCGCCTCAATCGCCCCTTTGTTGGCTGAATATTTATTTAGGAGCGCTAGGAGGTTAGGGATTTTCTAAAAAACTTACGTTAGCTGGGTTGTTTTCGGATCGAGCTCCTTAAATACTCACTGCGTGGCGCTCTTCGAAAACCAACGTCTTCACCGATTTCTTCTCATTAGCAGCCCTTCTGAAGATAGCAGCCGCTTTCCTGTACTGCGTCGGAGGCTTAACCGAATGATTGAAAACCATTGTAAACAGCACTTCACACTTCTACACGTGACTGACAATTGTCTTCTTCTCGTTTCGCTAATGCAACCAACCGTCATTGGAATCTGGAATTGTCTGATTATGGGGGGAGTACCACAGACATATATAAAACATGGACCGCTCAATCTCCTGTCTCAAGCGTCCGCCAATTTGACAACCTACTGCCACAGAGGGACGAGATGAGACATATCAAAATTTATATAGTGCTGTCTATTTTTACCGCACTGCATGGATGGGTCGATTCCGCAGATTTTTTGAATGCGGAATTGCTGAGTGCTGACAAAAATATTTGAATTTAAATACATGTTGAAAAACATTTTAAAGAATATGCACTTTAAATGCAATCAATGTAAATAAAAATCATTATTTATGTCATAAATATGCTTTTAAATTTTTATTCTTGCAAAATTACCAATATTTTCAAGAATTTGTGATTGAAAAATTTTAAGTTATGAAAATATTAGATTAGATTTGTTTTTGTTCATGGAATTGAATGAACATATTAAAGAGCTAGAAAGAGATAAGAACCATATCTAAAAGCTAATAAAGAATCTCACTTACTCAGATAAAATTAACTAATACCCATTTTCCATTCTGCGAGTGAAATGAAAAGAACTCGCAAAACTCTGTTTGCATTGAGCTTTCTTAACAAAATTCTTAAAACTGTAACAAATTTATTTCATTTACCTTTGAGGGCAGAAGCTGCCTTAATGAAGGGGAGGAGGAAAGTATCCTGCACTTCCTCTCCCAAATGCCCAGCTCTTGCGATACGCAGACACCGCAGTCTAAGCTTCTCTTTCTATGATGCGTCGGAAATGAGTTAGATGCCTGGAACAGCTCATTAGGAGCTCTATATGGTTCAAGGGTTAACTATGGGGGATCTTGCTCCATGTGGTATCACAACGGGCATTTTTCAGGCCTAAATGGTGCCCCAACTGAGCACCCACTACTACCTAACCTACCTTTGATTTCAATTAATTTTTCCACAAAAACTTCGAACTATTTCGATTGGATTTTTCTATTGAATTATTTTAATTTTAAACGAAACAATTAATTGAAGCTAAAGGTTACTGTAATGAGTTTGTTAAATTCATAAACATCTTATTACGAAAATTCCATTCAAAGGGAGTTTTGTAAGGTCCTTTAGATTTTATTTCACTCGGAATGAGAGAACATGGGCTCTGGAATCAACTCCAGTGTTATTAAAGTAGCTCCTCAGAAAGTAATAATTAAAACAAATTGATCAATGAATATATAATCGTGCTGCCTCGCACTTAAATTTCAATTAAATTGCCTGTAACAAACAAATTCGCATTCATTAGACAATTCTCCAGAGAATTGTCAGAGAAAATCTTTAACGGAAATTCAGCCCGCTGAGAAATATTTGACATTATAGGACGTTAATTTTACGTCATTTCACGAACTGTCACTGCCACAGAGCGAAAGAGAGGGAACAAAAATCGCACCGTCCGCTTCTATGGGAAAACATGTACGTGAGCGGTCCATTATATTATACGTCAGTGGGGGAGTACCCTAAAACGCACAGGGTGCCTCACAGCCTCGGGAACTTACGAAAAATGAGACAAGTGCTTGTTTGGCACATACAAATTAATCTAGTACATTTTTAACGAACTTTTGAAAAGAAAAGTCCGGTTTGGCACACAGCCTATATAAATGAAATAATTCGTATTACTAAAGGTACAATTTAAGCCAAAACAATACGTTTCTATATATTCTTTTGATTTTAATAAGTTCAGATAGACAATTCTCGTAAGTACTCTATAAATAAGTAATTGGAAAGTCATATTTATTTAGTCTTTCCTTTTTTTTGGTTTTGCATGTTGTTGACTTGCAAGACTATTATTTTCCGCTAAGGATGCCACAATTATGCCTTTGTTAATCCCCTCAATTATTTTAGACTTCCTAAAAATGATATACCGGCTAGTAGGTAATAGATAAAACCTATTACACTTATAGACTACAGAGATATGAGATAAAAATTGGTACGCAGAGCGTTTTTTAACCAGTCCAATAGTCCTTAAATTTGTATGATGGCAATCAACTTTTTTTGCCTGTGGCGAGCTACATTTTTATCAACTTAAATTTTGCTCTAGCGGCTCGCTTATTTTAACTCGAGTAATAAAAAATGTTCCTCAATTCAGTAATAAAATTTACTAGTGTACTAAAAAAAGCACCTATGGGTCCCGGAAAACACATTCAACCTATGGGTCTAAAAATGATAAAAATGGACCTAAACGTGAGTTTTGGATACCACAAGCAAAACCAGATTAGCCTGAAAAATGTTTCGTTTTAGTGTGCAATGTTTGGGTCCTGAAAAAACATTCTTTAAAAATTCAACTGCAAAATTTGTAACTGATGTAATTCATCCCAGGTTCCAAAAAAACGGTTTCTAGTTCCATTCGTTCCACTGCCTTTGTTCTAGTACAACACTCAACAGTCAGCGAAAGAAGAATTCGCCGCAAAAGTTTATTGCCCGTTCTCCAATGCGCCGACCAACCAACCACGAACCAACCAACGAAAACGCTGAATTGCCTGAATTCGCGTGTAAAATACAAGCCCTGCCTGTAGTTGTGCCTGCCGGCTGTCACAACATCCTCGGGCAAATGCTTTATCTGGAAGAGTTTTTATCACTTTTTGAACGAAAAAACTACTCACTTTTACTTTTAGTGCTGGGCTGGAATTACCGCGCACATTTTTATAAGCACTTTATGTTAAAATTAGCGCACTGAGTTTCTGGCAACCGGTGGGACAGCTGTCTCACTGACAGATATTCTAGTACAACACAACCGCTGAATAGGCGACTAGTACTATGTGGTTAAAACGCACACATGAAAAAGTTAGCCAGGTTGACCAAAACACGAGCGAGAGGGAATATGAGGCCAACATAATGTGTGACGCGATGGCGCGATTTTGGTTCGTTCTTGGTTGGGTGGTCGGTGCATTGGAGAACGGCCTTATCATTCCTCTGGGTGACAGTTCGCTTTCGCTCGGTTTCACTTCGCTTCATGGAAGGTGGAAATGTCAGAATCGCCAAGTTCAACGTACTTCCATCATCCAAAACGCAGAAAACTCGCACGAAGATTATCTTTTACCAAAAATTGACTAGGAATCTAAACGTGAAAACAATTCGTCGCGCGTGAAATGTGCAGTGGAAAGTGATAATCACGGAAGTGAGAAAAGTGCAGTTGAATAATGGTGCAGGGCTATCCCGTGAAATTCCACCAGTAGAGAAGAAACTCAGTTCCGCAGAGTTTTTTACAATGTTTACGAAAAAGTCTCACGCTGACGTGAAGAAGTCAACGCTTAAAATACAGGACTGTAAAAAGGACTCGGCTACCAGACTGAGGCACCTGAGGACGATTTTAGGTAAGTTTTCCCAGCAATTTGTATCGTGAAAACATTAAAATTTTGACAGCTCTCGAGAAAGCTTCTCGCAATTGTGGGTGGGTGGACTCACGATTTTTTACATTTTTGTTGACATTCTTGAGCTGTAATCATTTAAATAAAGCAGCAATTGTGCCCACCAGTCGTGTGAATGCCGCTCTAAAGGGCCTGCTCTACCGCCCAGAGGAGCTCGTTTCCAGCACTCTGTTTACACCTGTGCACACCTGTGCCTCACCTGAGCAGTGGGCTTCGTGGATAGCTGTCCAACATGCAATCGCCGCATATCTAATTGGGGACGATGATGTTGGTGATGATTCAGTTCTTTGATGTATGCATCTCGGGCACTTGTAGAAATTTAGAAATCGAACGAACCAGCGTGTCGAAGAATAAGGTGACCGCGCCGTCTAATAACTTCCCAGCCAGGCCAGTAGTAGCTTCAGCTGCGAGGCGTCACAAATTCTCGAATTCCCGCCGAGATAAAAGGGGCCTGATATTACCCGATGTTGAAACTCCCATTTGATTTGGTTTTGTGCGCCTCAATTTTTGATAACACAGATCAATATGGAATTTTTAATTTATCACAGTTTAAGGGGGAGTAGGCCGTAGGGTATTTGTTTTCATTTTTAAAATGAATGTATATCATTTCAAGATTATTGTGTTATAATTTGAAGTCGATTGGAGTAAAATTGACGAAGATATGGAGCTGTTAGTCTCCGTCTCTCCGACCCAGACTCGTGGTGATTTAAACTTTAAAAGCGCTTTTCTCAAAACTACTCTTTTCAAAGTCGGTGGACACTATGACTCAAAAACTACTGTACCAATCCTTTTGAAATCTCACACACTCTTTCCAAACATCAATTATGAGGTTTTTTAATTTTAATAATTTTAGTTTAGTTTACAATAACAGAATTGCAGATTTTTTTAAACAAAAATCGCTAAACTCGCTAAAATCATTACCTCGAGAAACTTACCAATTAACGAAATTGTTTTAATTTTTGATATCAGATGATCCTGTAATGAGTTATGCTGTCCAACGCAATGTGACTTTTTTTAGGCGTGTTACAAAAATTGCTGTCAACGGCTCATTTTTCAATACTTTTTAATCAAATCTATACAAAATATTCTTTAAAGGATACCCTATAAATTATACTATATATTTATAAATTAGGGTTAATCATTCTTAACAAAAAATTATTCAAGATATGCCATTTTTATAGCGAATTAACCCTACCCCTCCTTATGCAGAAATAATTAGTTATTTTAGTTGCTCATGCTATCCTGACCTTAATGCGATTGGAATTTCTGTCCTTAACTACTTTAGGCACATATACATACATACGTTGAAGGCTTTATGCATAAAAATTTGGGCCTGTTGTGGACGCGTTTCGGGCTTGTTATAGGCCCGTTCTGGGCATGTTGCAGCGCGTTTTGGGCCTGTTTTGGGATTGAAATTTGAACTCAATCGGTTGGGAATTGAAAGCACCAAAAGTACGGCTAGCTCGAAAAACTAACAGTGGTTTTAACATCGAAATTCGAATGGTGGAGACATCTATTAACTGCATTTTAGAGTTATAAATTATCCTAAGTCGATAAGTTGGTGCATTATATTATCAAAAGCCGAACTGGAGGGCACTTATACATATTACCCGTAAAATGGCGCCGAGAATTAGAAAAATCGTCTTTTTAAACCACATAACCACCCCCTACATAAAACCATTCAGATATCATTCTTGAATAGTTAAGGGAGTATTTAAGACGATATAAAAATGGTAGAAAACAGTTCACAAGGTAGCATTACCGCTTAATGCGCTACATTCACCTAGTAAGTTGAAAAATTTGCAATTTGCATGTTTTAGAAAAATTATATCTTAAATCAAGGATTTGTGATTTATGGTTTTGTAATTGAATTAAAGGCCAATAACTTTAATGTGCTTTTGCATAACTAAATGATCTTTGGGTTCCGCTAAATTGATAGCGACATCAGTTATTTAAAGATTAGTGTTTGATGAGTTAACTAAAATTATACAAGGGACCACTGAATAGATTTGTTTGAAATTTGAATTACAAATAATATAATAGTTGAAAAAACTAAAAAAACACGCTTATGTCATATTCCGCGCAAAGTGAGATTTAGGGCCGATTTCACCATAGTTACTCTGTTAATTAGTAAATGTCTTGTCAAAAATCGTTAACGGCCTGTTAAGGCTAACGAGCGTTTCACCGGGTGCTATTAAATTTGTTAATCAGGCATTAAATTTAATTCCCGATCCCTACGTTAGAGGATTTAGACAATATAGTACGACGTCCTGAAATTTGGAAATAACGGCGCCACTATTTCTAAAAGTATTATGATGTGGATTTTAGGACGAGCTTAAAGTTGATTTTTATAATATTGCACGTTTTCATGAAGCATTGGGTACTAGATTCAGATTGCACGCATGTGCGAATTAACTCTCTGTTAATGAGTGAACGATTAATGAATGAGAGTAATTCACTTGATATTTGATTTAGTAACGGCTTGTTAATTTTCTTTTATGGAACGTTAGAAAATTTATTGGGGTTTTCAATTATCGCGCCTATTTTACTTTCCTTATATTGGCCGCACTGCTCGTCTCTAATTTGTCATCATGAATTCAACCATGTTGTTTAGTTTTCTTATGTATCATTGCTCAGATAAGTCGCTTGAATAAAGACTCTTTTCACATTAAATACTGCCTGTGTTTCCCTGTGTCTCAACCTCGCCAATAGGTTATGGGCCCAGACACCCACACAGTACGAATCACAGTGAATCGCGACGGTAATCGAGCAAACGCGAGAACGAAAAGTCAAAAATTGTAAGTACGCGGAAAATCGTGCAGCTAGCCAAAAAAATGGCGCACGCGGCAACGAACGCGCGACTCGAGACTTTATCGCGCGATAACTACAATACTTGGCGAATTCAAGCCGAGGCCCTGCTCGTGAAAAATGACACATGGGGCTACGTCTCCGGTGAAATCCAGCAGCCAGCGGTAGAGGGTGAAGGCCCAGCGCTCGAGCGCGCGGAAGCTGCGGCCAAAATGTGGCTGTCCAACGATCGCAAGGCGAAAGCAGATCTGATCCTAGCGATCAACCCGTCGGAGCTCGCCCAGATCCGCGGATGCAACACCTCCCGTGAAGTGTGGCTCAAGTTGGAGTCGGTGTACGCATCGAAAGGTCCTGTTTGGAAAGCAATCTTGCTGAAACGCCTGACGCAACAAAAAATGCAGGATGGCGACGACGTCTCCAAACACCTCTCCGAATTTTTCGACACTGTCGACAAGCTGACATCCATGGACATAGACATAAATGGGGAGCTGCTCACCATAATGCTGCTCTACAGCTTGCCCGCCAGCTTTGAGAACTTTCGTTGTGCTATCGAGTCTCGGGACAAACTCCCAGACGTCGAGACGCTGAAAGTAGAAATCATCGAGGAGTACAACGCGAGACAAAAGGGTGGTGACGACGGAGGCACCGCCATGTTTGCGAAGGGTCGGCCATTCCCGAACAAATCGAAGTTTCACCAGCAAAACAAAGGTGGCGCGAACGGTGCAAGAAAGAATGGTGGAACAAATGACAGTTCTAACCAAAACAAAAACAAACAAAGTGACAGACGTCAGTATAAGTGCGGGTTTTGTAACAGAAAAGGCCATAAGAAATCCGATTGCTGGCATAAAAGAAACACGAATGCAAATTATAACGACAAAAAGGAGAAGTCGGAAGTGTTTCATTGTTGTCATTTCGCTAATGAAGTGCGCGAATCGACCAGACTGGACAATCTCGTGTTGCACATCGCATCTGTGTTTCGATGGAAATGCATTTTCGAATACGAGTGACAAGCGCGGACAGTTGAAACTTGCGAACAATTCGGAAACGCGAGTGGAAGGCAGGGGTGACGTGAAAATCGTGGTCGCGGGCAGCTCGGACAATGTTGTTACGTTGAAGGACACGCTGTACGTCCCTGACCTCAGATCGAATCTCATTTCGGTCGCAAAAATTGTCGATCGCGAAAATGAAGTCACCTTCAAGAAATCGTGCGCGGTGATAATGAACAAGAATGGTGATGTGCAGGTTGTCGCGGAATGCATCGGAGATCTGTTTTATGTCCGCGAGCGCGAGCAGCATGCGCACAGTGTCGTGGAATCGGGTCAGGTGAGATCCGACGTAGAGGTGTTACACACACGTTTGGGTCATTTGAATGCACGGGACATGGCGCAGCTCATCAAGTACGGTCACGCGACGGGGATGAAGCTCGAGGACACGATTGACCACATCCAATGTGAGTCCTGTATTTCCGGGAAAATGTCCTGTGTTCCTTTCGGACCACGCGAAAAATTTTCCACGGAACTCCTCGAATTAATCCACACCGACGTTTGCGGTCCCATGCGCACCACATCACAAGGAGGCGCTCGATACTTCATCACATTCATCGACGACTTCAGCCGAACGTGCCTTGTTTACTTTCTCAAGAGCAAAGGCGAAGCCGTGCAGAAATTCAAGGATTACAAGAATCTCGGACGAAAAATTAAAGCAATTCAGTCCGATAACGGAAAAGAATTCGTCAACGAGGAAATGAAGGACGTCCTCAGAGCATCGGGCATTCACCACCGATTGACAGTGCCGCACACACCCGAACAGAACGGCGTGGCGGAGCGCAAAAATCGCACTCTGGTAGATGCCGCTCGCTGTATGCAGATCGACGCAAAACTGCCCCCGTCACTGTGCGCCGAGGCCATAGCCACGGCAAACTACGTGCGAAACCGCTGCCCGACGAAGGCGCTGCCGAAGGGAGTCACCCCCCACGAAAGATGGGCTGGACATAAGCCAAACTTATCTCAACTTCATTCGTTTGGTGAGAAAGTTTTTATCCTGGACAAGTCGCAGGGAAAGGGGAAGTTTGAGCCCAAAGGCATCCCCGGATACTTCGTCGGCTACTCGGAGCAATCCAAGGCGTACCGCATTTGGATACCCAACGAACGCAAGATTCGCGTATCCAGAGACGTCAAATTCCTGAACGAGTTCGGATTTGGATCTTCCGAGGCGCACGAGCCCCGCTGTGAGACCGCTCCGGACGACGAGCGCGTGTACGGAGAAATCGTGATGGACGCAAGCGTCATGAACCTTCCGGAGGCTCCAGCAAATCACGTCGAGGAGTCTGCAGACGAAGAAGACTTTGAACCCTTTCGCGGTTTTGGATCCCCCGATCAACCTGAAATTGAAAGAATCGACGAGGAAGGGGAAGTCCAAGCAGGTCCAAGGACGAAGAGAGGTAGTGGGAGACCCAAAATACTGAGAACCGGCAGGAGGGGTCGTCCCGCGAAGTTCCAATCGACGAGACCGACGATTCAGAGGAGCAGGAGCTCTCTGCATCCGTCCGAGATCCTGTCCTGGACGAGAGACCAGTCAAGGGAGAACGAGAACGCAATCTACCGGTACCCAACCTGGATCCAGTTGCAGTCGACGACCCGGAGAATCTGGCAGACGATCCCTGCATCGCGATGAGTGCCATCGAAGTTCCAATAAATGATGCCTTGGGAGGCGACGACAAGGAGCAGTGGTTCGAGGCCATATACTCCAGAGCCAAAAGCCTGGTGGCAATCACAAGGTGATCGACTGCCGCACAGTCCTGCGGAATAAATTCAACGCGGACGGAACCCTGGATCGACGTAAGGCCCGAGTCGTAGCTCGAGGCTTCGCCCAGAGGCCGGGCATTGACTTCATGGACACGTTCGCCCCGGTGGCGCGCCTCGATTCGCTCCGACTCCTGATGGCATTAGCAGTGAAGCTCGGACTTCAAATCCACCAATTGGACATCGCTACAGCTTACCTGAACGGTGATATGGACAGCCTCGTGTACATGGAGCAGCCAGTCTTGTTGACAATGACTTTGGAGAAGATGACCTTACTCGAAAAGGACAAGACGTTGGTTGCGAAGGCTAAGAAGATGCTCCGAGAGATAAAATCTGGTGACAAGGTATGCAAATTGCGCAAGGCCCTTTATGGACTGCGTCAAGCTGGCCGCCAGTGGCACGCCAAGCTCAGCAACACGCTCAAATCAATAGGTCTAAAACCGACGACCTCCGACCCCTGCGTTTACGTCAATAAAGAATGCACCACGTACGTACTCGTATACGTCGACGACATCCTCATCCTGTCCCGAGACTCGAAACGAGTCAAGGAAATCAAACGGAGACTTTCAGCTGATTTTCAGGTCAAGGACCTCGGAAACATTCGATTCTGCCTGGGGATCGAGGTCGAGCAGACCGAAGACCAGATCTCGTTATGCCAACGGGGATACATCCGAGAGGTGCTTGAAAAATTCGGGATGGCGGAATGCAAAGCCGTCAAATCGCCCCTGGAAGCCGGCACTGGATTTCCCTCAAAGCACCGACGAACAAGATGCGCAGTATCCTTACCGAGAGCTAATAGGGGCCCTCATGTACATAGCCATAGGTACACGCCCGGACATCGCGTATGCGGTCAACATGTTGAGTCAGTTCAACGCCCGACACGGTCGGGCTCATTGGCTCGCCGCAAAGCGGGTCTTAAGATACCTCCAGGGCACCGTGAACAAGAAGCTGATCTACACCCGTGACAACAAGGGGATCCTGGGGTATGCCGATGCGGACTGAGGAAACTGCGTCACCGACAGAAAGTCCTACTCAGGATATTCGTTTACGCTCTCTGGGGCTGCTATCTCCTGGAGCTCCCGCAAGCAGAAAACCGTGGCCTTGTCATCCACGGAGGCGGAATACGTGAGCCTATCGGAGGCAGTTAGAGAAGCAATACTTCTGTCGAATTTCGCCAAGGAGCTCAAAATCGACAAGCTGGCGAACATCACAATCTTCAACGACAATCAGTCAGCAGGGAAGTTGGTTCACAATCCAATTTTCCATGCACGAACCAAGCATGTGGACATAAAGTACCACTTCACCCGACAGGCAATTCAACTTTATCCTCTCAAGATAGAATACCTGCCCGCCGAAGACATGACCGCTGACATCCTAACGAAACCGTTGACCGGAGTCAAGCTTCAGAAATGTATTCGGGGTTTAGGACTTGAGTCTCGCTGAATAGCTTCTTTCATTTTGGCTTGTCAGACTTGCATTGAAACTTAATTTTCAAAACTTGAATTCATTAAAATTTGCAATTATGTACGTTTCAAAATAGCCTTAAAATTGAGGGGAAGTATTGGGGTTTTCAATTATCGCGCCTATTTTACTTTCCTTATATTGGCAGCACTGCTCGTCTCTAATTTGTCATCATGAATTCAACCATGTTTAGTTTTCTTATGTATCATTGCTCAGATAAGTCGCTTGAATAAAGAGTCTTTTCACATTAAATACTGCCTGTGTTTCCCTGTGTCTCAACCTCGCCAATAAAATTTAACATCGACGTTAATTTTAACAGACGATTTCATAGTGCCCGATTAGATTTTTTTTGGTGGTGGGCCTTAATTTACAAAATTAAAATGGATGACAGTCCTAGCGAAAAGCACAGAAAAACAATTTACCCCTGAGTTCCTTCGAATAATAATTGTACCTAAAAATATAAATTGTTGATCCTGGCGATGGTGTTTAGGATAATGGGACAAACTTATTAAATTATTGTATTCTCATCAGTCCTTGATTTTAATTTTATCCAACTTTTGGAAGTGGGTGAAAATCGCGTTCAAAGATTCTGTTACATACAGGTGAAGCTAATAAAAGCCAGTTCAATTGCAGTAGTCTGTCCATAGCATTAATAAAAAATAGTATCCACTCTAGTTTTTTTTCTATAAGCACTTCTTGAGACCGAAAATGTAGCTTTTTAACTGATCGGCTAGACTAAATAGCTTTTGATGGGAGGAGAGGATTTTGTCTGACATTGTGGTTCTTTACACGTTCTCTGCCACGTGTCCTGAAAACGGTACACAAATGAAAGCTCTCTCTCAGCACATGCATTTTTACGTGTAAGTCTCTCACAAAAGCTTCTTTGAAAATTCTGGCAGGGAACGTTTTAACTTAACCTTTTTATTACGATGGATTATTTAACAGAATTTATGCCTTGTCATAGACTACCAAGTGTTTGACGGTATATTATGTTGGTAGTATTACAATAGTTAAAAAAAAAAAAAATTCAGAGCTAGTATATTTCAAATTGTATATTTATTAAAAAAGCATAGAAAAAGTACGTTTTTAATGAAATTTTTGTAACTGCATATTCTTTACCAACTGCTGAATTCTTGATTCAGTGTTCCTTAAGGTCAAACACATGTCGATTCTTGTGTCCAAGCGATGTCTATTTATATTCTTAAATTTTAAGAAAAGAAATTGCCTTTTGGCTTAAGAATTTCAAGATTATTGCCTGCCTCTAACGAATCTTTACAATTGCTGTGTGTGAAGTGAATGTCATATCGAATATCTCGGAAATTTTAACAATAAAAGGAATATGCTTTCTATGTTTTAAAAGTTGAAAAGTTGTTACCTTGCTTGATATGCGAATATGTTTCCCGTGTTACTGTTTTCCGAGCTTTACGATTGAAGATTTTATTTATTTAGCAAAGAAATCTATGTATTAAATAAGTCAAATACATTTGGGATCAAAAATACTATACCACCAGGAGAAGGGTTGGGGGATGTAAAATTTGTTATTATATGTGGAGAAAAACATTTTTTATGTAATCACTCGAATGAAATTTAGTACAATTTTTAGGCAAGGTCGAAGTGGCGGGAAAAAATCATAGTTTGTATTTTCATATGTATACCAATAAATCAATGGGATTTAAAATAAAGTTTTGTACTTTCTTTCAGATTGTGTTGACATTGAAGAGGCAAAGGCAATATTTGAAACAAACTACAGCCATGTTTACTTTATCCTGTACGATACTTTCGTGCAGGCAGAGGCTAATTTGAAACAAAGAGGTAAGAAATTTTTGCATCGATTGGAATATGCTCTCAGGTTGGTAAGTATGTTTGTTTTTATGATTGGAATTCGTTGATAAGTTTAAGGTCACTTTCTACAGCATCAGAAAAGAGTTTTCAATAACAGAATTTTACCCAAATATTCTTTATTTCCAATCCTCAATTAAATTTGAAATTCTTGCTGAAAAAATAAAATTTGTTTTTTCTTTTCCCTCTTGCTGCTCCAACAGAGCTTCCTTTTCATATTGGTAAGTTTTTGATCGGCTTGTTATATTTTTTGATTCCTGTTAGTAAACTTTTCATTTGTTTTCCTCATGAGTGGCTTTGTTGCACCTAAAAAACGTTTTCCGCCTTCAATTCGTATTCCGGCCACATCTAATCCTAATCGCTTAGTTGAGATTTTCCTGCAGAATTTTAATTAGCACCAAACCTTTTAGAGCACACTCAACGGCCGACGTTTCTGTTCTGTTTCACTCGCGGGCAAAATAGACTCGGAGCATCCAAATGTTCGCATCCGGAATGGTTGCGGCAATGAAAAAAATAAAAAAAATTCACAGTGGGTCATGGTTATGGTGGTGCTAAAAGACGCGGCTTCCATTAGACGTACTTGAAGCAGAATGACTTTTTGTGCTTTCTTAGTTGTATCAGGATAGAATCACCACAGTCGACTAAAATTGCTACTGTTGAGACTGTTCGTCATACATTAAATATATTTGTTAGAATTGGCACGATTCTACCTCTACCTAAAAAATTGATTGGTTGCGCCGAAGTTCTTTAAAGATGCACTCAAGACTACAGTGCTTTGCAAAACTATATTACCACTTATATGTATATTAAAATGTTTTTAACAAATCTACTAAAATTATTTTTTAATTAATAAGTACAGGATAGACGGAAAGTTGAAAATACATCAAATGTTAATAGAATACATTCAGTGTTTTAATTCACGTTCGAAAAAATATAAAAAAATTATTATTGTACACAATTGAATCGGTCATTGCAAAAACTTCACAATTAGAATTTTTCAGGAATCAATAAAAACTTTTCACTTACAACTAAACGAGTTTAAAAGATTGAAATAACGAATAATCTTTATAATTTATTAATATTAATAATGAAAAAAGCGAGAAAAACTGTTCTTGACTTATGATGATGTTTTAGCAAGAAACAGGGTTAGTGGTATATATGTACATAATTTGAACAAAATAGTCATATTAATCATACTTTTAATCAATATTATTAGGAACTCCACTTAAGTGTTATGTTATTAACATGTTATATGGCTACATTTTTATATTTTACTATAATTATGGCACGTAATCATATTCTCCTTAATTTTTATCTCGAATGTCTTCAATATTTGCAGTTGGCCAGGTATAATTATGTTTCGATAAAATGACATATGGTCTTCCAGATGCTATCCTGAACTCGCCTTAAATCATCTAATTTTTTACTTTAATTGCCATTCTCAAATCATAAGCTATGGCTGATGGAAGTGACACAGGGGTTGACTGTTTTTCATTAATATGAATTAATGTTTAATGAATCCATCAATAAATTCGTCGGCTATGATAGTACTTTTTTAATATTTCAAAATTTCGACGAACAGACTTTTTGCATTAGCAGAGAGTCGAGGAGGACCAACAAAATATTAAACTTCAAAATGTTTTTACAATTTAAGAAGATTTTTATCAATTTGACGAATGGTGAGATAGTTATGAAATGTGTAAAAAAATAATTTTTTATATTTTTTCCAATGTGAACTAAAATATTGAATGTTGTCTATTAACATTTGATGTATTTTCAACTTAGCGTCTATCCTGTACTAATTAATTAAAAATACTTTCAGTAGATCAGTAAGAAAATTTTAAATGTGTAAGCGGTAATATAGTTTTGAAAAGCACTGTATTTGAAGTGACTTTGATTACAGGCGAACTGTAACTTTAAGGTGCTCCTTAAAATATGAGTACGACCTCCTGTTTTGGTTTTATGCTTCGCTAACATTATAAATTCATTATAATTTTCCATCTTATCATGATTTTTTATGATTCCCTCCCTCAGTATTCAAATTTAGTATATTTTAAGCATGTTAAACTGCAACAGCGTGCTTTTTAATTGAAACGCTTAAGAAAATCGATAGTAAGTAAATTTTCCTTTAAAGTTCACAAGGCACACAAGGAAGAATTAGATGGGTCTCTTTGGCTTCTCGGAAAAATTCTTTGTCTATTACCAGAGCTGCTTGCAAGGCGATGGCAGTGCCATTCTCTCAGCCGGATATTGGGGAAGCTGCTCCATCCTGGCAATAGTGCAAAATTAAGGAAGGAAGGAGTGAGGTACTTACAGCTGCTTATTGTCTTTAGTGATAATTATTTATTTGTTGATGGGTTAATTGTTTTTGTTTCAGATTTTTCTTACTTTGGTACCAAGCGCTTGGAGAAAATGCCCCTGCATATGTCCACAGCATGTTTGCTGATCTTGTTCCCGGTCTTAAAATACCCCAAAAGGGTATTTTGGGGCCATCTGATCTGGAATTTAATACTACAGATTTCTTAGCTCATCCAAATATGAAAGGAGAATTGGGCGGATCAGTTTTCCATGATACAAGTGCACATCCTGTACAAAGTAGTGAAATTTTACCACTTTTACCGCCCTCATCCAGTGAAAGAGCAGCAGCTCTAGATCCTCGTGATGGTTTGGATATCCTCCTCAACAGTATGGTTGTAACGACCGCCTGCCTCAAATGGAGGGAAAATACAACACATAGGCATATGAGGGGTTTTGCATTCCTATTGGATCGATTCAAGGACGTTTACTTACCCGTATTTTGTCCTAATTTCGATCACAAGACGTCGATTTATGATCCTAAATTGGATTTACCAGTAATGAGATCGGCTGGAAAAAGAGATGAAGTCATGAGCGCATGTGTTGTCGTTCTTATAAACTGGGTATCACGGTTTACTCATGAAAAACTCCTTAGCAGTCGGTTGGACAATATCCAAGTAGAAGAGGAGGTCTCAGAAAGCTCAAGTCTTTTATCAAACCCAAGATTTATGGGATATGCTCAAGGAATTCTCGTTCGAGACGTTTTGTATTTAACCCGAGAAAATATAAATTTTGTTCATGAAGTTTATCGTCAGGCTTTCTTATTAAACTTTACGTCGAAATCTCAAATAGAAGCGATGAGAACTGCAATCGCTGTATATAGAGATTGGATGACGGGGACGCCACCTCCGCCATTTTTATTAGAACCCGAAGAGGGTTGTGTCGTGCATGAAAGTGGTACCCCTCCAAGAAGTCAAAGGCTGCGAACAGACTCTTATTTGGGCGCAATTTCAAAGGAGAATATTATTATTAGAGCAGGCCTCCAGAATGTTTTACAGGTATTCGTTACCAATGCTGCAAATGTGTTTCTTATCAATACAGCCAATCTAAACATAATATTTCCATCAAAATCTCGAGATTTTCGATCGTCTCCTTTAAACGAACAAACAGATATTTGTAAGAAGGTCCTTAACGTTTATCGAACAATGGTAATGAATACACGAATGGAACCAAAAACTTGGGAGCAACTCCTGCTGGTTTTGCTTCAGATAACATCGATTATCTTAAATCAACCCAATTCTGCAGGCTCAAAGGCTAATAACCTTGGCGGTCGTCTTGGTCAGGCAATTTTCCAAACTTTAATAGTGACTTGGATTCGTGCCCACACAAATGTTCCAGTTAATGTCCAATTGTGGGAGAAATTTTTGGGCGTATTAACTTCTCTGACATACCGAGAAGAATTAATTATTGAGTGGGACAAAACGATGCAAACATTGACAAGGGTTCTGGCTCGTCATGTATACAATTTGAACTTACAAGATTTGCCTCTTGATAGACTTGCTGAGAGTAAGGGGAAACGAAGGAGGATTGGCAGTGTCTGGCAACAAAATTCAAAAGAAAGCCGAGAAATTATATCGTCAAGGTCTTCCGATAAAAAACGTGAATATTCAGAGGAACAACAGCGCGAGGATGTTGCATCATCACTGCCAACTCAGAGCTCAGGGCAGCATCGAAGTGCGCCTGGCACTCCATCTTTAAATAGAAGTTTTAGTGAGGGCAGTCTAGCACCGTCTAGAAAATCAAGATCGCGTCGACGATTGAAAAACTCTCTAAAGATACCAGCTCTGCCATCAAGTGTAGAGCATTCTTTGAATCTAATGCTTGCTAATTCTCCTACCGAGGTTAGTATTAGTTCGGAAACTTTGAACTCTAGCAGGATATCTCATTTTGGAAATGGAGATACGTTCCGACGAGCTTTGTCTTTAGACTCTTTACATCCTAAAAAAAATTCTGAGACAACTGATGAAGATAACGAAAGTGGACGAGGCTCTAGAACCCCGTCACCAACAGCATCCAGCGGAATTGAAGGAGGTTCAATAAAAGATTCACCCATGCAGATAGATGTTCTAGCCGCAGATTCATCGAGTGTCGATACTCAGGATGAAGGTATGTCTTCGATGGAACGACGTTCGATTATTCTTGGAGGAACAGCAAGTGGCTGGCTACCCGATGTAGCTGCAATAATGTGGAAGAGGATGTTAGGCGCTCTTGGTGATGTCAATAAAATTCCAAAACCTGAACTACACGCGCAAATTTTTAGGCATCTTGTAGAAATGACAATGAATTTGATCAGAATTAAGCAAAATCAAGGAATCTCTCCAGATAATTTAAGTACGCCCGCCCCTCCCGCTTTGGTACCACCTATAGGAATTGCGGCGCCTTGGTGTTATGGGGCTCTAGCGCTCGAAACGCAATTTAAAAGAGGCAAACTCTCAGCTATGCAGCTTTTATGTATGTTAGCAGTTCATGGGTCTATCAGTGGAATTGATCATTTGTCTCTTTTTTATCACGCCCTGCATAAAGCCCTTATTGGAGAAGATCGAGACATGATTTATGCAATTCTAAAATATTTGGAAGGGCCCCGATTTTTGAGTCTTATGCTGCCCGGCCACACTTTACTCCTTTTAGATGTGGTCCATGCTTCTGCAATATTGTTAACATCTCTAGAAACAGGAAAACATACACCTCGAGCAGAAGTTGCGTCTCTTTTAGGATCGTTACTTTGTTACCCATCGTCTGTTATACCAAAACCAGTGCTCCAGCCCGCTGAATTGGTAGATTTAATGGAATGCCCTGATTTGCAAGATCATGTACTTAATATTGTGCTGAGGTGCGCACGTCGAGAACCTTCATCAAAGGCTCGGTGCATTGCTTTGGCACAACTAGCACAGTGGATCCTGCTTAAACTTTCTCGACCATCGTATGCTAGGCAAGGATTTTCCCAGAAAGTACCACATCATCAGGGATTACCTACTAAAGACAATCAGATGCAATATAATCCGAGAATTAAGGAAGTTATCCAGGTTTTACTACAAGCTCTGCAGTTTAAACATCGAACTATCGCAATAGTCGCAGCAGACTCATTAAAACTTTGCGCTGAAAGAGGAAAAGAACTAGCGACTATTGAACGAATGCCTTACATGATTGTCACAGCTATTTGTAAAGCTCTGGAAATTCAAAATGTGGCACACCCGAAGGATTCGGATAAAACAGTCCTAACGTCTCTGATACTATGTCTAGGCGAATTCTGTATGGCGTTTCCTCCACACCATTTACTTGAGAAATCCAACGAAAAAGGGGACAGCTTAATTCTAATAGTACTGCGTATTTTACATCATATCGCTTCTGGGACGCGATCTGATAGAATTAAACTGCTTACAGCTGACGAGGACTTTGATATGCTAATAACTTTCGATGATGTTTTAGATGAGAAATCGTCGGAAGCGAGTTACCAGACAGTCGAAACAACGAATAATTGTATATCAGCTATTAAATTATGCGCTAAGGCTGTTGCTATGCATCTTGTTACCAATTTGGGACACTTTCCCATGGGCATTGGAGCTTCAAGATTGAGCTCTTTGGTGGAAGAACAGGATGATATAGCTTTGGGATTATTGCAACAATCTTCTCAGGATAGTTCAAGTACGCGAGACTCTGTCGATCTCGGGGCTCCTTTGGTCCTCAATGCTCAAAATATTCAATTGTTCATGCTAACTGATGGGTTAGTCGCTAGTTTTGTGGAGCTTCCTGCTCTGAGGCTACCAGGCGGAGGTGTTACTGCTGGTTTGGTGACTGCCGACAAGCAAGTTAGGGTACTTTTGCGCGATTTGAACGGAAAGGCTTGTTGGGATGCATCAATTTTATATAGCGAGCCAAGAAACAATCAAAAGGGATTAAAAATCGATGCGGCTAAACAACAAGATATGGTGCCTAGAGCCTTTCAGATTGGAAAAGGAGGAACTGGTAGTATTCCGCTGGATCCTCTGACTTCAACTATTGGACTCGAAATTAACGCTCCAAGACACACACTTAGGCATAGGCCTCCAAATGAGTTACCCATTGCAAAGGATTTAGCTCCAGACTTAGACCAGTTAGACGATGTAAGTTCCTTATTATTTATTACTTATAATCAGAGTTGTAAAATATTGAGTATTTTTGTACTTTATGAGTATCAGATAACCGAGTATGAGTATCAGATATTCAAGAACTTTTCAACTAATTTTTTAAAAGTATCACCTGAATGTCAAAAATCACATTGAACTGCACATCGTATTAAAATAACAATTTCACCTATGCGTAGTAAATTAGTGATTTTATCATTACAATTTGTATCGGTAATTACGTAACTTTTATCAAAAAACTTATATCAAAGCAATTGCATTTAATAATTATCTCAAAAATAAAAATTACACTATTAAATTTAACTTGTAGTGATTTCAGTCGTTTCTTAATTATTAAAGAGTTTTATTTTTTAAAGTTTGTTTGTGTGCTTGGTATGAATGAACTTCTACAATCTACACCATTCAACCGATCATCTTGAAAGTTTTGCCACGTATTATTCAAGTTACACGGAGTGCACCAGGCAATTTTTGTAACTGTCAGGAACTATTTTAAGATGGCGGACTGTCAAAATTTGAAGTTTACACGATTTTCATCAAATTTGGTACTTGGTGGTTTTCGGGGCCGCTGATTTTAACCTGACCGTCAGAATTTACGAATTCAAGATGGCTGTTCACTTTTTCACCAAATGAAAAACTAAAAATATTGCTTATCTACATACGTTACAATAAATATCTAAAAAATTCATTTCTACTGATTCAAAAAATCAATCAATCAACTAAAAGTAAACATTTTTTATTTGTTGAGTCGTAGCAACGCACGCTGGGTATTCGCTAGTATATATATATAATAAAATATAAAATAATAATCACATAATAATGTTCATTATTCTGATTAGGAATAAAAATCATCAAGTGAGTTTTATTTTTCTGATAAACAAATAAAAATTACTATCGATTTATTTAATTTTTAAACAACATAACAACCATATTTACTTCATCTGTTCCTTTCAAGAGGTTGTTTCCACTGGCAGGCTTAGTGAACGAACCAAGAAGACGCACTTTTTCAGACGATACCTTTAAAAAATAAGCTCTGTTAAAGGCAAATTACTACTAGGATCAGTTAAATATGTTTAAAAATTGTACGATAAAATTCCTAATCAAGCCTTGACTTTATTTAACATTGCTTTCTTTTACTAATAAAAACGACTAGGCAATAGTTAAATAGTCCAAAATATTCGAGTGCGAATACAAAAGTACTTTGGGGTTGAGCACGAGTACTAAAATACTTCGGGGGTGAGTACGACTACTTTTACTTATCCTCGAAAATGTCTGAATCAAAATGCTTGATTAGTATCTGATATTCATACTCGTACTCTACTCAGTCCTTTATTTTTATAGATCTGTTTATAATTAATGTTTTTTAAATGTTTTTATTACTTATAGTTGCTTCAATACATTGGTCACACCAGTCCAGAATGCCTCGCTTCTGCAAGCAGTCACCTGAACACTCCCGGTCCATCTCCCCTTGGATCGCAACTAGAGGCCCAGACAATCTCAATTCTTCTTAATCAACGAGCAATGGAGGAGGAGTATGTCCATAAGCAAAGTGTTCAAATTTTGACGAGCACCGAACGTTTGCCTTCCCTAGAGCGCCATTCAGAGTATTCATCATTCGATTCGTATAGCAATAGCCTATGCAAAAGTGATACGCCTTTCCAGTATTGTCGACTGCTTTTCAGTCATCTCGGTTTGGCCGGATGGGAACGACGCAGTCGGACGCATTTACTTAAACGAACTGAAAAACTACTGCGGGAATTACGCAATGTCGATCTGCAGAAATGCAGGGAAACGCACAAAGTCGCTGTGATATATGTCGCTAGTGGACAAGAGGATAAAAGTAGTATTCTTAGGAATTCGTGTGGTAGTAGTACTTATGAGATGTTCATCTCTGCCCTCGGATGGGAGATTGAGCTTGAAACTCACAACGGATTCCTTGGTGGGTTGCCTCGTCAAGGATGCGGCGCAACGGCTCCCTATTATGCAACACCATTCCTTGAGGTAAATATCTATTAGAAATAATTGCTAGAATAAGAACAACACAAATTTGACGCAAAATCGTAATTAGAAAATTACAAATAAGCTTTCCGTTAATTGCGATCTATCTTGAAACTTTGCTAAATAAATTTTAAGTATTTTTAAAATAACTAACGAGTAACTAATGATATTTCGTAAAAGGAGTGAGTTTGAAGTTGCATCGAAATGAAATGAAACTTAAGTTTAGTGCCGGGCTGTCTCCTTTCTACTCCTAAGAGATCTCGCTGAGTCATAGAACTCTCTTAATATTTTTACTTATATTATATTACTAAGTCGGTCGGTGTACACGATTTTATATTTTTCCTATTGTTTTAACAACTGTATAATTTTTATATTTTACAAATTTTGGAATTCGATTTTTTTATGTTTTCCGATTAAAGTCCGATTCAGAAAAACCCGATCACATATGAATGAAGAAAGTAACAAGATAACCTTTTTTTTATATCAAATAATATTGATTAATCTATTACTTAATCATCTACATTATTTACAACAATTTAATAATTACTACGTACTGTAAAATAAGATAACTTTTTGCTTTACATTCTACACTCAATTTTGTACAGATATAGTATTGAAGGTATCGGACATTTATTTGTTCTGCTTTTTAAATCTGTCTATGTTAGAGGTGTGTTTCTCGTTGTTTTTAGTTTTCTTTTAATATTATTATTTATTCAAAATCCGACTCCTGGATTTTGCAATTTGGTTATTTTCTGATGCTCTGTCCGGTGTGTTCTGAACATGGAAACTTCGTTGGCCTTCTTTTTTTTTTGATTCGACTGACCATAGCAGATGATTTTACAACCTTATCGGTTACATTTCTTAACGACAGGTTGGAACTCCGTTTGAAGTTTGAATCAGTTTTTATGCATAACAAAACGTGAATTGAATCAGTGTATAGATTGCAATTCAACAGACCATGCAATATAATATACAAAGAAGAATAAACCAAACTTAAAAGATACAGCGCTGTGTTACTAAATGTTATATAACTATAAAGATGACGCACGCCGAACAAATTTTGTGTCTACGAAAAACTTTCAATTGGTCGTAGTAGCAAAAACAACGCTGCAGATATCGCCAAGTCCTAATACAGCCAAATATTTGCTGCGGTGGCGTTAGCTCTAGGATGGGCTTTTTCACTTGTCTAGTTGAATTTTCTTCAAATGTTACGATTGTGTGCACCGGATCTAACACCTAATGGTTCAAATGGAGAAAAATTGTAGGTCTCGTGCAGATGAGCTTCAATTAATGCTATGAAACCGACAACACTTTATTTATGTCGGCGATTTAGCTTGTATATTAATATCTGTCTGTCTGTATATTATTAGTACAACAATAATACTTCTATTGATAGGTGGCTCTCCTCAAACTACGGGGGGAAGGTTCACTAGGTTGGGTCTGATGATTAAAACCCCAATGTCTTCAAGTTAAAACGTTATGTACTTTATTTGGATTTAACCGTGCTCCGAACACACTAATACAATTCAAATTAATTTCAGGCGAACGATACCCCGCTGTTTCCCTAGTTTCTTCACTTTCACTACTTCCCTAACGGTTCGCGTTCCGTTTAACTTAATATAATAATAACTTGTACAACAACTTTCCGCGTTTTTAATTAGACAGCCACTTCTTAGTTTTAATATCAGACAGCAACTAACTTCGCTCAGCCGCCGAGAACTTAAGGTTCCCGGGCGGCCTGCGGGAAACGCGCTGAGTGTGCGTTTCTCACGCTGCACTTGCACGCGCATTTCCCACGAACTCAGCGGCCGACGCCGCTGGTTCAGCGCATTCTTGCACGGGCGAGACGAAACCGGAGTTGTCGCCCGTGTCATGTTTACGGCAACTTTAAATGTTGCCGAGGGAGGGTTATGGTTGCGTAACGGTACCCATCGTTACAATTTCAAAACATCGATAATACTATCGATCGGTACCGTTACACAACACTCCTTCCCCCCTTGAAAAAGAGAGTCATTCTTTGAAGAGGAATGACTCTCGACAAAGAAATCTAAAAAAAAATTTTTTTACCAAATTGTGAGTGGGCATCGTTCGTTCACATTCAAATTCCTTAAATGCTAATTCACAATATTTCTATTAGTACCGGGTGCCTTTCCTGCTTACCCTTATCTAAGTATCTCAAACTTATAAACTTATACTTAAATCCAAAGAGGATTCGCTATTCAAATTGTTAAAACTACCAAAATTATTTTAAGTTTTTCTATCTAAATTATTCAAATTACAAAAATTATTTTGAATTTCCTATTCAAATTATTAGAATTACTTCTTTAATGTTATTACTTGTTTTTTATTAGAATTTTTCTCTTAGAAATATTGGGTCTTTTCTATCCAAATCAGTAAAATTACCTTTTTTTTTTTTAATATTCAGTATTACCTATTTAAATTACTTTCTTCAAAACGTTCAAGATTTAAAATTGTTCTGCATGAACATTAAATTATTTTTTCAAAAATGTTACTTATAAAAAAAAATTGTCCTGTCCGGTGCGGCTAAGGCCAAAGTCATGCATTCTATATGTCCGGAGTAAAATACGCGTCGATCGCGCCGACAATTGGCTAACTCAGCAAAGAAAAGTGTCAAGTCTCACCTTCCTATTGCTTGGATTCAAACGATAGCTGAATCAAGTACGGCTCCTCATCCAAATGTCCTAAAATGTTGATATTTTTTCTTCATTAACTGCTAATAAAAAAAAATGTTCTGCCTTTTCTACTCTATGTAGGGTTTTAGGCGATTATTATGTACTATCTTATTATGTCTACCCATGCGTATCGTGGTATTCACGGATGACGGGGTAGCGGTTACCAGGTAAGGTCCTACCCAGATTTCTGCGAGTTTATGTTTTCGGTTCTCGCTTTTAAGGAGAACCTTATCCCCTACGTGGAAAGATAGAGGTCTAGCGTCTTTATCGTAATACTCTTTAGACTTTTTCTTACTTGCCAAAATATTTTTTCTGGCTATTGCGTAAGACTTTTGTAATTTATAACGGAGCATATGGTAATAGCTCTCGTGATTGTAAACGGGCTCGGGGTCCCTTTTCAAATTAGACGGGACATCCGCCGTAAACCCGAACAAGCAGTCCATGGGAGTCAATTTCGTCCCTTCGTGTGTACTATTATTATACACAAAAGCTGCTGTTCGTAGATACTGATCCCAACTTTGTGGATTCTCATCTACTACGGTACGCAGATACTCTATAAGTGGTCTATGGGCACGTTCGAGTGCTCCATTAGACTGGGGGTGGTATGCTGACGTTTGCAGCTTCTTCACCTTTAGCAGTTTACATATCTGCTTAAAAAGATCACTTAAGAAGTTAGTACCTTGATCGGTAACTATTGTTTTGGGAATGCGGTAGCGCGTGACGATCTCGTCGAAGAAAATTTGCGCTACCGTTATGGCTTCCGCATTTGGTATCGCGTACCAGTCCACGAATTTTGTCAGGTTATCCTGGAAGGTTAGGATATATTTATTTCCTGACGTGGACTCTTCCAATGGTCCGACGATATCGAGGTAAACCTTGTCAAAAGGTTGCTCGGCTATGTCCGTTATGACCATGGGCATCTTGTATTGCGCCGAAGATTTTAATCTTTGGCACTTGGAGCATTTCTTGATATAATTTTTTATATCGCGTAGCATATGCTTCCAGTGAAATTTTCGCTTAATTCTTTTATAAGTCTTAATTACTCCCTGATGGCCTCCGAATGCGGAATCATGGTAATCATGTAAAATGATTTTAATTTCCTCGGGGCTCGTAATATGCTCAGGGGTGTTTCGTGCTTCTGGCGATGGGGGTTTGTCGTCAGCTGTTCCTATAGGTTCAGACAGATTTTCCTCCGGATCGAGTGCTACTATTTCAGGCTGCTTTTCCGCCTGTTTTGCCTCCTGTGTATCTGGGTTGACTTCTATATCACCTTCTTGGGCTTTCCTTTTCTGAGCCCTAGTAAGCGCGTGTACTGTAGCGGGGTTGTATTCCTCCGCTGTAGAGTCCATAGCTCGATGGACTTGAGCCTCTACCGTTAAGGTTGGGCTGTTCAGGTCTTCAATATCTTCCCTTGGGATGCGGCTTAGGGCATCCGCATTTGTATTATACTTTCCGGGTTTGTACTCGATGGTGTAATCGAACTCGGAAAGTTTGAGTTGAAATCTTTTCAACCGGGAAGTGGGGTCTTTTGCATTAAGGACCCCTTTTAGAGGCTTGTGGTCGGTATAAATTGTGAACTTTCTACCTTGAAGGTAACATCTAAAATTTCTAGTCGCCCAGACAATAGCTAACAACTCTTTCTCAATGGTAGAGTAGTTTCGCTCTGCCTTGTTCAAGGTACGACTGGCGTATGCTATGGGCTGGTCTTTTCCTACCTCTCCTTGAGAGAGGACAGCCCCTAATGCCTCATTGCTTGCGTCCGTGGTTAAATTGAAAGGTTTACCGAAATCAGGGTATATCAAAAGAGGTGGAGAAATTAAGGATTTTTTAATACTTAGAAATGCTTCTTGGCATTTTTCCGACCAGTTGAATTTAACATCTTTCCGAAGTAAATTCGTAATAGGCCTCACGATTTTCGAAAAATCGGGAATAAATTTTCGGTAGTAATTGGCAAGTCCCAGGAAAGATTGAACTTGCCTAACAGTTCGTGGAACTGGAAAATTCTGGACGCAGGCGGTTTTGCTAGGGTCAGGAAGTGCTCCTTTACTGGAACACTTGTGTCCCAAATATACCACTTCTTTCCGGAGAAATTGGCATTTCTCCGGTTGCAGCTTCAGGTTGTTCTCCCGCAACCTGTTGAAGACCTTACGCAGCTTAGAGTTATGGTCCTCTAAGTTTTTCCCATAGATGACGATGTCATCCAGATACACGAAGCATTCCAGGCCCTGTAGGCCTGTAAGCACATAGTTCATGAGGCGTTGAAATGTTGCAGGGGCTCCTTTGAGCCCAAATGGCATTCGCTTGAACTCGTAATGCCCGTAGCTCGTACTGAAAGCTGTCTTTGGACGATCTTTACGATCGACTAGCACTTGATGGTATCCACTAGCCAAATCGAGGGTAGTGAAGTACCTTGAATGACCTAGTTGGTCCAGGATGTCTTCGATCCGTGGGAGAGGAAAAGCGTCGCCTATAGTTTTTTCGTTTAGCTTACGAAAATCTACGACTACTCTCCATTTCTTTTCGCCGTTTGGTCCCGGCTTTTTGGGGACCACTAATAGTGGCGAGTTCCAAGGACTTTTGCTTGGCTGCACTATTTCGTTATCGAGCATGTCTTTTATTTGCTCGTTTATTACGTGACGCTGAGTCTCTGGTAACCTGTACATTTTTTGGTTAATGGGTGCTTGATCTTGCACCACTGGAATCGGATGGGTGATGGCATTTGTATGCGTCAGATAGTCACCCTTTAGGTGGAATATGTCGTGATACTCCTGACATAATTCCAAAATCTTGGCCTTTTCTTGACTACTTAAAATTGCGCTCAGGTTGAGTTCTTGCTCTAACCTGGCTAAACGTTCTTTTACTGGTTCAGTTAGATGTCGATCCGCCTGTGGGGTTCGAACATAAACTAGCTTGGCAGTTTGGTCGCCTGCACCGTCTAATTTAATTTCATCTATAGGGCTCTCGGGCCTATTTTCGCTAGCGCTGTGGCTGCCTTGGCTCTTTGGCCTTTTTTCGTCGGCGCTTTGGCCGCTTTTACTTGTATTCGGGCTCTTTGGTCCCCTTTTGCGAGCGCGATGGCTGCCTTGGCTCTTTGGCCTATTTTTGGCTCTCTGGCCATTTTTATTTATACCTATTTTATTTAGCTCAAGTTTGTTTAAACTTGGCTCTGTTAACCCTTCTGAGGCAAACTCCTTTTGATTACCCTCCGTGGGGTATATTGGTGCTAGACTGTAATTATTTACTGGTTCTAGCTGCAAAGTTAGGCCTTGTAGGGCTATCTGGGAATTCGTAGCATTGAGGAGTCCAACAGAAACTTCTTTTTGCTTAGAGGGTATGATACTATTGGCCAAGAAAATGCCTTCGCCTAATTCTTGCGAGAGGCAAAGCATTTCTTCAGACAATAGCAAGGGTACTTTAGCCACCATCTGCGATCGTGCAGGTACGCATATTGGCTCCTTAAGAGCTATTACATGCCGCCTGATTTCGCCGATCATAGGTGTATTCGCCAAAGTTTCCCTACTGTTTTCCCGTGGCTTATTTGCCATTAGGCAACCAGCTTCCGCCTCTGGGGATGCCTCGATAACATGGCAGGTGGACAGCTTTACCCCTTCGGATTCCGTCTCATCTGCCTGCGTATCGGTTTCAGTTGCATTTCGGGGACAGTCACTTTTCGTATCCAACACTATCGGTAACGAAAATTCCTCTAAATTGATTTCCGTTCGAGGAAATCGAAGCTTTCTATTGGGGCCCTCTATATTGCAGTATTCTGCAAGAAAATCATTCCCAAGTAGTCCCTCATGGGACAGATCTGCATTATTTTCGATCACTTGGAAAGTGCAGGGAATTTTAGCCTCCCTATTACCAGGGAGTTTTTTAACAATATTTCCCTTACAGCTTCCCAATGTATGTCCTTTGCCAAATGGAGTTTGCAGGGTATAAGTCTTCTCGGTGTTGATGTACTCGAGAGACTTTAAAGCTTGTTCTTTGATCAAGCTTATCTCAGCGCCCGTGTCCACCACTAGAGGAGTCTTCTTATTTCGACCGATGTCTAGGGGGAGCTCCACTATGGGAGTGCTAGGCTTGGGCGGCTGAGTGTACCCTGTATTTTGGTCATCATTTAAAGTCGAGCCGGGGATTTCGGGCTCGACTGAGCCTCGTTTCCCTGGCTTCTCGATTCCCATCTGCGTTTATGTTCGCAGGTATCTATTGTGTGTCCCTGTCGGGCACAGAAATCGCAACTTTGCCTAACATTATAGGTTCGTCGCGTTTCGGAATTTCCCGAATCGTTATTTCGCGGGGGTCCCCGATTAGGGGATCTATTTTTATTCCCATTTCGTCCGTACGCCGAATTATTGTTACCGTTTCTCTGACCGTTAGAAGGCCTTCTAGAATCATTCCTGCGGCACGCGATAGTGTCGTGCCCGTACGTGCGACAATATTCGCAAGAGGGTGTATTTTTCCTCTTAAAACAATCAGCATAAGTATGGCCTTTTTTCTTGCAGAAATTGCAAGTTATGTTCGTGGCTAAATCCCGTGTTTGGTTAGGGATTTTAACCACGGCGGACGATGTGTTAGTTACCGATGGTTCGGCTTTAATCACATTTCGCGGTGCTGGTACTGGTGGCGTAGCAGCATTCGGCGCCGACATGTACGCGGGTACATGATGTTGGTACCCGGCGGCTTGATTAGTTAAACCCATACCTGGGGTTTGACTTTGTAAATAAGGAGAGCTCTGTTGCAATCTCTCCATGTCCAGAGCTTTAGTGATTATCTGCTCTAGATTTCCTTCTGTCAAGGTGAGAAGGTATTGGCATAGGTGGGGATTAATCGTCCCACTTCGGAGTGCATTTACTGCAAAATCTTCTAGCTGCGGCTTCACAGTTGTTGCCGCGGTCACACCGTACTTTCTTTCAGCTGCCTCGTTGCATAAGGCTAAAGCCTGTTTTATTCGTGCCGTGAAGGCATTTAGAGACTCCAGAGGATATTGTCTGGTAGTAATTAACTTATTTACCAGTTCCTGGTAAGTCTCTCTGGGGAGGTACGCTCTATTTAGGCGATCCTCGAAATCACTGAAACTCGTGGGCGGTTCAGCGATGAACAGCTGATATGCTGCTCCCCGTAAGCGAGTGAGCAGAATCCGGGGGAAGGGAATTTTTTCCTCTTCCGACAGGCAACTTTCGACCTGATGACAACAACCCAAAAACGTCTGGAGCTCTTGGCTTAACAGCGAACTAGGTTCTCCCGAAAATAGGGGAACCATTTGGGTCGTATACTTAATGACCTTATCGTGATTGGCCATTTCGAACACTTTCACTTCTTTGCTTTTCGCGGGTGTTAACGGGGATGAAACCCTCTGATTAAATTTAGGACTACCGAACGATTCGTCCGACGATTCCGCGAATGTAGCACTTAGCCACCCGGACAGGCCGTGAATTATTGATTCTAGTTCACTAGCACTTTCACTTTTTAAGCTTAAATCTACAGCACCCGTATTATCTAATATGCGGAAAGGCTGCGAGCGTTCTTTAAATTTTCTTATTTCCTCTCGGAATTCTTCTGAGTCTTTTTTAGCTTTTACTATGCGAGCTTCTCTCTGCTCACTAGTTTCTTCAAATTTTTTATTTATTAAATCAAAATGCCGATTTGTAAATCCGGCTTCTGACGCTCGCACCCTTTCTAACAAAAATTTTAAATGATATTCTAGACTTACTGGTAAAGAACGGGGAATCACCGTTCCGCTCCTAAGCCTTAGGCCTGGCTGGTGTGCTGCTACTTCGGGTGGTGTCGAGGTGCTGGGTAGCTCCCTCGATGTTGTAGCCGATGCGGCGGGTTGCTCCCTCGATGCTGTTGTTGAGGCCTCGGGGTGCTCCCTCGATGTCGAAGCTGAGGCGGCGGGTTGCTCCCTCGATGCTGCTGTTGAAACGGCGGCGGGGTGCTCCCTCGATGTTGGAGTTGCTGTCCTGTCCTCCTCAGCTGGGATGTAGGCGGGTGAGTCCTCGCCTGACATTCACCTCCTTCCTGGGGCGATCACTAAATAATTACTATCCCTCGTTGGTGCCCTTTTGCACAACTGGGGATTTCGCAGGGAGATCGCTTGTTCGCCTGGAACAGCGGCGACTAAAGTTGTCCTCCCTTAGAATTAGGGTAATTGCTTGCTCACCTGGAGCAGAGGCAACTATAGCTGAATACCCTGGAGCGATGGGGCTTCGCAAAGCCCAAAAGTTCGCAGGATCAAGGTTTTTCAAGCTCTTACAGGCTCGGCTGGGCTTCCTTGATCCTACCGGCTGCGCCAATTGTTGTATATTATTAGTACAACAATAATACTTCTATTGATAGGTGGCTCTCCTCAAACTACGGGGGGAAGGTTCACTAGGTTGGGTCTGATGATTAAAACCCCAATGTCTTCAAGTTAAAACGTTATGTACTTTATTTGGATTTAACCGTGCTCCGAACACACTAATACAATTCAAATTAATTTCAGGCGAACGATACCCCGCTGTTTCCCTAGTTTCTTCACTTTCACTACTTCCCTAACGGTTCGCGTTCCGTTTAACTTAATATAATAATAACTTGTACAACAACTTTCCGCGTTTTTAATTAGACAGCCACTTCTTAGTTTTAATATCAGACAGCAACTAACTTCGCTCAGCCGCCGAGAACTTAAGGTTCCCGGGCGGCCTGCGGGAAACGCGCTGAGTGTGCGTTTCTCACGCTGCACTTGCACGCGCATTTCCCACGAACTCAGCGGCCGACGCCGCTGGTTCAGCGCATTCTTGCACGGGCGAGACGAAACCGGAGTTGTCGCCCGTGTCATGTTTACGGCAACTTTAAATGTTGCCGAGGGAGGGTTATGGTTGCGTAACGGTACCCATCGTTACAATTTCAAAACATCGATAATACTATCGATCGGTACCGTTACACAACATAGCTATAAAAACACTGTAGAGGAATTGCGCTAACTACGATCCGTATCTTTTCTGAAATACTATACAGAAGTTCGCTAACTATGATTCGGCTGAACAATTGTTGAGTTCATTGGATTTTCATTTTTTTGATGATTATTGCTTGTTGAGCAGGCAAAGAGGGTTGACTGTAATAAAAATCTTTTAAACTCAAGAGTTTCTTTTATAAAGAAGAATTTATGACAATGGCGGAGAAACATCGAACAAATGGAGACCGGCAGCATTTAATATCTTCATCAGTTTTTCCCTCATATAATTTTATATTTTTTACTTTATAATTTGTACGTATAATATTAAAGATTGCTCTAATTTAAGCTTCTAAACAACTATGTATATATCTTCATATTATGTTTCTGTTATGTTTTTGTTTAAAGTTTTACGCTACGATTTTTATTATGTTTCTCTGTATGTAAATTTAATGAACTATGTATTTTTTCTGTAGGTTATATATCACGTAGCAACACGTATGCCTACTGATTCTCCTGAAGCCATTCTCACTAAAACTCGCCACCTGGGTAATGACGAAGTTCATATTGTTTGGAGCGAACACTACAGAGAATATCGCAGAGACATTCTTCCAACAGAGTTCTGTGATGTACTTATAGTCGTATATCCCCTGAAAAATAGTCTATTTCGAATTACTGTCAACCGGAAACCTGACGTACCATGGTTTGGACCCTTGGCCGATGAGAGTATTGTAAGTGGAGCATGCCTGGCAAGTTTAGTTAGAGCAACCGCCATCAATGCCAGTCGAGCGAAGCGATCTTCCCTGCCGTTTTTCCAGCAATAGTAAGGATTTTCTTTTATTAAATTAAAAATTCAAAACATAATGTTTTAATTTTTTTTTAAGCTACGAGGAAAGGAATAGATCGTTGGACACAGTTTCTTCTCGGTACAAAGAAAGTAGTACATTCGAGGAGTTCGTGACGAGAGTTTATAACCCCATACCGTCATCGTATCAATGTTTAAGTGGAGGCTCAACTGGGGGTGTTGCACCTTTGGCGGCAGCTTTAATAGATCATCACCGATCGTCCATCAAAGGTTCGTCGCAGTAGAGTCGCAGTTAATTTTTGGTTGCATTGTTTTTTCTTTCGCTAAATTCAGCATCAAGTGAAAATCCGAGAGGATAACTTGGACATGACTTGGTTTTATATCTCTTGACAGGACAAGAACTGAACAAAATCCAATAATTTAAGTAAACACGCTTTTTTCACTGAGTGCAGCTGACATCTATGTTTTTTAATTGCTTTAATACCCGAGGAGTCCACTATTTCTATTGTTTCTGTTTATCAGGATGGAATCAGAATGCAGACATCGTACAAGTGAATTCGACCTCGTCTTCTGCAGGAGCGATTGACAATTCCTCACCTCGCCCTCTTAGGAAGCTCCATCCTTTCAAATCGGTACCGAAAAAGTCGATCCATCAACAATCAAGGACACCACCCGAAAGTCCAACGCTGCCAGGACGAAAATTTAAATAACATCTACTTCTTTAATTCCGTCGTTTTTATTACGTTATTTATTTGGCTTCATTTATTTATTTACCCTTTCCGCTGTTTATTTTTAGCGTTATTTTAACATTCCAAAGGAATATCTCCAAGTTTTTATCTTTTGAATTTGTACTAAACTCTATTGTTTTTGCTTTAGTTTTTAGTACCTCTTTTTGTTTTTGTAAAGTAAGAGGAAATAAATGTTCCACTTAGGCCTTGGTAATTCTCCATTTTTTTTTAATTCGCTTCAAATCGTCCAATTTATTTATATTAATTTCTTAACAAGTATTTGTTTTTGTATATAATAATATTAGTATTTAACGGCATCAAAATCCATTCGAACACACTTCTAGCTAAGAAAGTATTTAATGGGTAGATTTAAAGTGACTAAAGTCCATGAACAATAATTGTAAATCTTTCACAAGATTCTTTGCAAACTTAGGCTGAGTTCTGAATAAAAATAATAATGTTGTAGTAGCATCATCAAGGCATCAAATTACTTGAAATCTTAAAATCCAGCGTTGTTAAAAATTATGATTCCTTATTTTATAACAAGGTAACGAGCAATATTAACATTCTAAATAATATTACATAAGACTTTTGATGATGCTGCAACAATATATGTAGATTGGGGATGAATTCAACGTTTCAGAACATAGCCTTATTTTCACTAGATTAGAATCGAGAAGCAAACATTATTTTATTCGAAAACATCCGCTGAGGATACGTTATGTTGCACATGCAAGTTATTTAAATAAATTCTTAAATAATTCCTAATGCAGTCTTTTATTTATTGACCCTAGGCGTTATAACAATTTTTTTATAATTTCTAATAACACTCATGATTAATTTATTATGATACTTCTTCAAATTCAAATTTATCTATCTATCAATAAAAAAAATGTTTTCTTGATAAATGCAGGATTAATGTTTTTGGATGTAAAGATATTTTTAAATTGAATTATGTAGCTTTCTGTATTCTTTATAAGCAACAATGGAAAGGACGAATAAAAAGGACGAATGGAAAGGACAATTTTCGTAACAAACGACACGATAGCTACCTTATTTTTAATATAAAATATTTCTTCGCTGCCATAATTTTTGTGTAAGTCAAAATACGTCTGAAAACTCTATTTATTCTTCAGGATTAAAATTATTGTCTTAGTATTGAAATTTCAGCTCTGGAATTGAATTGAAGTTCATTGTTATGCCATGAAGGCATATCTCATTTCAGGATTTCATGCCAATTATTTGATTTCAAACAGGCCAACAGATGTGAGCCCCAGGGTTGCACGTTGAAGTAAAATTGAAATGCATTTGGACATATTGCATCAACAAAGGCAATGTCGTATCCAGGGACGATTCGATGTGAGATTGTTGGACCTTTTAGTAAAATTACTGAATGGAATATTCCAAGATTGCATTTTCTTACTGATGTGTAGTAATTACAGGAAATAATTCTGTGTTGCACTCCAATTCTCCAAGATTCTATCTCTAATTTGTCTTACAGCAGCAATTAGCCTCAATATCTGTGCTGTTTCAAAGGATAATACAATCCTGTTCAGTTTTGCTTGACAATGGGAATAATCTAAATGGATTTTAGAATTTCGTTCCCATGAGAGAGAACATACCAAAGAAGGATTTTTTTAATCGTCCTTATTTAATTCCAGATTAATTACTTAAGCCCTTGTATGTAAGTGGGTTTCATTTACATTTGCTTTAGCTTCATGGCAATTAATCCTCTTCTATTTAATAATCCTGATTAGGTGCATTCACAGAGTATAAAAAGAAGGCTTAAGCTAATTCGGATGAAAGCGTTTAAATGAGCATCTGAGATTTACCCTGTAAAACTGCTTTATTCAATCTGCGACAGGTATTGCAGCGTGCTTAATTATTCGCAACGAAACTCATTGTGAAAGATGAAGGTAAGAATTTAAAAATTTTAGTAATTTATGCTTTAAGAGAAGAAAAGTTTTGAATGTCCAGCTAAAAGCATCTTTATTAGCAACTGTAACATTAATTGAATTTAACTGTTTTATGATAGCGACCATGAAGGATTAATTTTTCAGAGAGAAGTGCATGAATTATTTAACAATTTTATTAAGTAGATACTTTTTGTCCAAAAAATGCTTACAAAACTTTTTTTTTATTTTCGATTTTCAGACTCTGTCATTAGGCAATTTATGTCAAAAAAACTCTGTTCATAATTGCTTTGGTAGGTTATTAAACTTGATTTTTGTTTCCTTTACAAAAGTAAGTGGATCTTTTTGTCCATTGCTTACATGTGATTTGCATATAAAGCTTTGCAGTTAAACATTTGCATTTGTTTATATAAATCGCAGTATGTATGTATGTATTAAAATTCTAGAGTATAACTTAAGTAAAGTCAATTTGAATGACTTAAATAGGTACTTTTCTAGTAATAATTGGGCAGATTTTCTAAGATATCTTTTAGTACTTAATAAATTTATACATTTTTTTTTAGAACAGTAATCCTCGGAAATAGCTTAATAAATCTCTACTTCGTTTGAAAAACGCTAAAAACAGAGCTCAAAAGGTCCACAAAAGACATAATTACTATCCAACTGATAAACTTTAAGAGATCAAGAAAAGAGTTGGAATACTTGTATCACTTCCTATACAAGCACTCTACATATACATATACATATATATATTTTTTCTATGGAAATCAATATTAAAAACTGGTCAAGTGTAAGTCGGACTCGCGCATTGAGGGTTCCGTACTATGAAAAACTCTAAAAAGTACATATATAGCAAGATGTTTTAATCATAATCAGAAAGAATGTAACATTTCAACTCATTATTTTAAAAGGAAATTTAAAATGCGTTCATCAATTATTATTAACAACTTTTTCCTATTGTATAACTTAACCATTTTAATTATAGATCATTGCTTTCAGCCATTTGTGTTGTGCACCTGTTACTAAAATGTGCCTAAAAAGAACAACTTTGATAGGTTTTTAAATCAAATTTGAGAGCACATTCACATATTCTAATTTGAGGTTAGTTTTTATTTTGCTAGAAATCACTATCTTACAAATTTAAAATATTACCGTAAAACTTAGTAAGTACATAGTTATTTTAAATTGTCAATTAAATTTGAGTCGTAGAAAAAAAAGTTGTTCACATTATAATTTTGACTAAATAAAAAATAACATAAACCTGTTCCTAAAGTACATATATGTAAATGACATGATCAGCTAATTAACTTTTTTATTTTTATTTATTTATTTTTTCTTGCATTTTAATCTCAAATATTTAGGTTTTTTTCTAATCGTTGACTGGCGATATATTGTTAAAAATTTGCCAGCCGAGCGGTTGGTTGGCCAACGGCCCAACTTGCTCCCCCACCTACACCTCAAACTTCACGCGATCTTTTGAAGAATGTTGCTAAAAAATTACTGGTGTTTCGATCTAGAACGCCAAGCCGATCTTTTCAGTGTGACCACGGCTTGGCGTTCTTGCCACAGACGCCGCGATCATGGGGACCGATCGTTTATCCTTATATTCACGCGATTGAAATTCGAAGTGTGAAGTATAAGCGAAGGGAAATCTTGTAACAATACGAGTATGTATGTGCGCGACATTAAGACCTAATAATGTGCCAAATTTCAAAAACTCTTGTCTGCTCCGTTCGTCTGTCACAGAAGTTCTTCTCGAAAACTATGTAGGTAACGTAGCTACGTAGCGTAGAGTGAACTCATAAGGGTTTCGTTTTTCGTCTTAAAGGGCTTAAGGCTCCATAAACATTATAAATTTTTTAATATTGTAAATGAGTCTGTTCTTTAATCACTGATATTGTGTTAGACGGTGGGCCTTATTTTTATTTCCGATTGAAAGAGCTTAAAGTAGGTGTTCGCCCTGGCGCATGGGGTCAACAGACCGGTCAATAAAAGTAATTTATCAAAAGCGAATTACGACGGCACGAAACGAATAAATCTCTCCAACAACTCCAACCCATTAGTGCTCCCAAGGCAATTAAAGAACGCTTTCATTGCTCCATCAAAGTGACTAAATTGAAAATCGACTACACCCAGCAGGGAAGTGTCCTGAATGGACGTGTTAATTGCTTAAATCGGACCAAGTCCAGGAAGTCCCATTTATAGCAGCTTGTTCGGTTCGGTAGTAACGACTACAAGCTATTGGCCGGAAAATGCACACCTAGTTAGCCCCACCTTATGCTTGTGTCCAGCGACTGTGCAAATTGCTAGCATTAAATCCTACCTGCATTTCATAAAACCTAGGTTAGGTACATCGTATAATCGGATTTAGCGCGAAAAGACTGGTCCAATAACAACTAATAAAATCGCAAATTGAGTACAGATAACTAAAGGCTGAGGAACATGAAAAAGGATAGGCCCACAGTGTTTTATGATCAAACTTCGAATTTGAAGAGACTTTTTAATGGCTTCCTGGCCACGCAAATCATATTTAGTTGAAATTTATAGCTAATTTTATGGAAGTTAACCAGTTTTGCGAAAACCGCCAAATTTATAGCTTTGGATTTTTCGACGGTAAGCTAGTCATATTTCATTGCATTAATGAAAGGATTTAGGTAAAAACATTTAATTGTGCCATATATTCAGTGAGCACAATTGAGCAAGCTATAAAGGTGATTAATGTGGATTAATACTGTTATAACTTTGCTGTTGCGGTCTTTTTCCAACCACTGAGGTTAAACGAATCCAGGATTTGTCGGGGTGCACCCTTCAAGGATAATTTGTTTATATCTAACAGAAATTAAATACTAAATTCAAACGTCTTTCCCATCCGAAAATTTTTATTCAGGATGAATAAAACATTAGAGACAAAAAATGAGTCTGGCAGGCTTCCTCTTGGCGCTGGCAAATAACGAACGAGATGCCATCATTTACATAGCACCGAAAGAACCCAAAGGAATTTTTTCTGACAACATTTATCATAATATCTGAAAGAAATAGCAGAACGCGGCAAAATATTATATATTGGAATAGAGCACCTTATATTCGAGCTGGCAGGATAACTTAACTTTTCGTACTCAGAACAGTCTAGTCCCCATCGACTAGCACCCACTTTTGCACGTGACCTTTTTCGGGAGAGCAAAAGACTACGGAGGACGAAATTTCATAATGTCAACATCTGTAACAAGACTCAAAGTGACACTATCTTTGGTACCCTAAGGTGGGTATGGATTTTGCTACACAAAACCGATTCCATTTAGGAGTTTAATAGTTCTGACGTGACTCAAAAAACAACTAACTTGGATTTCTCCGGAAAAAAAGCAGCTAACAAATTCACGATTTCTTTGGTAGACCAGTTTTCTAAAGTTATCTTTCATATTTAACTTATCTTTATATTTTAAAATAAGCATTAAGTAAAAAGTAGTTTATTTAGGTTTTTATTTTAAATATAGCTAAGATTTAAACAGTACCTACGTTTTTATAATTCTGCGCAAGCAAATATTAATCCATCCCAACCCTTGTGCATCATAAGGAAAAATAAATATCCGATGCAAGACCCATTTGCATCAAAGTGTGGTTACCCCTTCAAGTTTTTGATAAGAGCATCAAATTGCATTGATTTATGACCACCTTGCATCAAAGACTAGATTCAATAATTTTTTCAATTCATGACTTAGAGTTTAGATGCGCAAAAATCATTTCAATTTGATGGAAGTTTGGTAAATTTAAAAAAATGTAGCTATAGCACATAATAGCTTAAAAAATTCAAGATTTAGATCATCAAGAAAGGTGAAATTTTAGAAGAAAATAAGCAGTCGTTCTGAGTTCATATCCTGTGAACGCTATCCGCTTAAAAATATATTTTAATTTTATGCTTGCCCCATTTAAATATATTATAGCTTAAACACAAGAGATGATTTAAGCTAACTTTCGTAATCATTTTCTCTGGGAATATTCATCATAAAACGAAACATGGAATTTGCTACGTTGGTGATTTTGAGCTAGGTGCGAATTTTGTGTTGCCTGCACTGAAAGAACAATTGTAGTTTTAAAGACAAAGAACAGATTTCTTTGCTTTTAAAATGCCCTATTTTTCACAAACCTAAAGACATTTTTTTGGTAATTATAAATTATAAAATATTCCCTAATAACATTCTTTTAAGAAGTAAAGTGTCTTTATTAAAATTATAATTGCACTTATAATACTACTGACTGAAATTTAATAAGATATCTAGCTTTAAAATATGCTTTTATTTAACGAAATAACAACTTCTTTAAAATATAAGTTGTTTTCATTCCGTATATGAAATGCAAATCTTTAAAGTAAAACAATTTCAATAAATGGCAACACTGTCATAAGAACTAAGAAAAGACAAATTTTTTGAAATTGAAGATTATATGTATTTTCATATATAGGTAGATCAAAAAACTTTACGTTTTTATGTAGAAAATACATAAAATATATGAAATGTTTGATTATACAGTCGAGAAACTTTATTATTGCTCTGATTAAAAGTGCCTTTACTTCCAAACTATATTCATTGCTTCAGTTTTGTGCAAAAAAATTGTTTTGTTAATTAGATAGGTAACAATAGCTGTGTTTTTTTCACAATGAATCCGGCTCCAGTTTAACTAGAAAATTTTGCATTGAATTTTAAAAACGCATCAAATTGCCACTACTTGCCTATTCAAACTTCAAACCTTGAATCAAATAGATTTTTGGATAAAGTAGGTATAAATTCAGGCAATTCGATTATACTTAGCTGCGTTTTTTTAATGAACTGGATATGGTTCTAGTCATAGAAATAAGACATAAGGAAGTGCTGAAACGTTCATATATAGTGTACGTGTGCGTACCATTTTTTTGGGGTGCTCAAAGGGTGCTCAGTTGAGCGAGACAGAACTTGAGCAAGCGAGACAGAATGAGGAAAAGCTGTAGAAATATTTTTGAATACTGTCGAATTATGCATTTTTAGATTACTTTGATTCATTTCGGAGTGCTGATGCAAAAAGACAGCGTTAAATTTAAATTTTAGAGGGGTAGATGCACCAAACATTTTAATGTTATTTTAATATTAAATAAATTACTATTGCAACCCCGAGTGAATTACAATACGTCTGATCAGAAGAGTGTAAGAATAACGACGTTATTTTGAAATTCATACAAGTTGCGGTGAGGCCCTCTTAAAATTACTTTCTTTTTACGCCTGTACTGATGTTTCTAATACTAAAATGTGAGAACTCACACATAAGGGACTCTCCCAACTAACAATTTGTAAGAGTATATTCCTAGACAAATTTTAAATGGACTTCTAAAGCTCTTAATAGGTTTTTCAGAAAGAAATATTGCGTTTAAAAGGTTTATAAGAAATTTTCGTAAAATTAATTTCTAATAGCGGATTTATATTTTGTTTCTTTAAGAAGTTGCACTTATATTACTTTTAAAGGCATTCGTAGAGAATCTACCCTTGGTAGAAACTCTTAAAAGTAAAAATAGACTTTTCAAAAGACATCTTATTCTGATTACTGCCTTATAATGGTTTTATGTTAGGCTATTATAAGAAAAATCTGAACAAATTCTTTTAAGACTTTAACTTAAAGCTTTTTAAAAACAAGTGTTTGGAATCTGTGGTTTACAATCTTATAAGATCATTATACGAATTAAAGCTGGTCTAGATCCTGTGTAAAAGTTTTAAAAGTTAATGACTTCATATTAAGTTTAAATAAGAACTTTATAAGAACTATACTTACCTTTTTGCAATTTCCTTAAAAAGCAATCTGACATTTCATCCCATTTAGTCATTTTTGCACAGAAAGTAAAATGTTAATCTATTGTATAACAACCGCGCTTGTTATTATAACTTTAGTCAGAAATACCTTGCAGTTAGTCTGAATAGTACTGTTTGGTAATGGTTTTAAAGAATAACATTACTGCAGTAAGTTCTTATAAGTGTCGAATAAAGGTAAGAAAGAAGAATTGTTTATTATAGTAGTCTTAAAAAATGCTTTAATAAAAACGTGCTCTTTTATTTCTCTAATAACAGCAATTTACACGAGAAAATTCGTAAAGTATTCTTAAAAACACTTTTAAAAAGACAACGACAACCGGCCATTTTTAGTTGTCGTTGAAAAAAAATTCAGAAAGGGCAAATGCATTCGTTATCAATTAGATTTGAAAATAAAATATTTAGTGTGATATTTCAAAATGTTCTATATTTAATTTATAAGTATTATGTAGCAATAACACTATTTTGGGCCAATTTTTGTTTCATTTAAGGAATTTAATTTAAAAAAAATTTTTTGTCATCCATATCATGTTGATTAATTTGCAAAATTTTGATGGCGATGAGTATTTTTTGGAAATATCAGACCACATTTCATCAATATAATTTTTTCCGCGGTAATATCACCATTGCCTAATCGAAATTATGATTTTATTCATTATGTGAAAATACAAACATGTTTAAGATAAATTATTGCCTAAATTTTCATAAAGTCTTCTTACAGATTTTTATAAGAAGATCTAACTGTGTATATGACAAGAATATATATTAAAGATGAAGAGTTAAACACACTATCCTATTTGAAGTTTCTCATATAAATAATCCTATATAGATATTAATACTTATACCTGCTTTTAAAGAATTCTTCTTAGTGCTTTGAAGAGCTCTTTACGAAAGCTATTAACGCTTTATCAGGTTAATTTCATACGCCAGCTCTTAGCTAGTAAGGCTCTTCAAGAAGTTTTAAGGAGTAATTTTTTAAAGTAATTGCCTTAGTTAAAGCCTATTTTAATTCTCATAGAACGCTTGAAGAGCTTTATAAGAAAAATATTGTTTGTTGGGCTGGTACGCTTGACAAGCCTAATCGCACTTCCTTATGTCTTATTTCTATGGTTCTAGTACGTTTTCCCCATACAAATCTTAAAATCCAGGTTTTACCGCCGATAGTAGAAATGTCTATTAAAAATTCAAATTCGAAATATGAGTGAAAGTACAAACACCATCATCATCTTCATCTTACACGTAAAATGCTCAAAATCTCATTTAAAATTCCAAACAACTTATTTATAGTTTGAACAATGAAATTTCTCCTACTGCCAATAAGCCCAAAAAACTAGCGAGAAAAAACCAGTTGCTAAACACAGAAATTAAAAATTTTCGTCAAAATTTGTTTTGACCTCAAATTAAAGTAGCCTAGTTTTACTAAAATCAATTTAAGACCAAATTAGATGAAGTCGTTTGATTTATCGACCAGAGTTGGAAAAAATTATAAAAAAGGCGTTATATTACGAGTAAATTAAACTAAAGTGTTGCATGCAAAATAGCATAATCAATATGCGATATGCTTACAGCTTTTTAAAAGGAAAAAGTACCAAGTTGTCATTGGAAAGTCTACTCGCCAGCACACTTTACGTTGAAAAGTCGACTTTTGAAAAGAAAAGTCTGGTTTGGCAAACAGCCATAATATAAGAATAATAATAATAATTTTCTCGATAAATCAAAATGTTCAATCTGTATTAATTTTTTTCTGAGGAAGTGATGATAGAACCAAATGATGCGTTTTAGATTAACTCTGTTTTTCAAGGCTTTGACTAACAATGGTTCTTTATAATTAAAAAAAAAAACTAGTTTACTACATTATTTACGTTAGAATTGAATTTGTGTTATTGTAATTTCTGTAATAGGATAACTGAATAGGTCATTTCTTTCTATAGAATTTTTTTCGTAGATTACAAGGTCGAGCACTTTGTATTTAGCTGATCAAGTAAATAAAAATTTTATGTACCTACATACATATACACTAAAAATTTCCACTTGATCAATTGAAAATAAAATTGAGATTTTAATTGAATTTAATAACTTTTTTGTTTTGAAGAGAAAAAAACATACATTTGTGAATTTAAAAGAAATACATAGAAGTAAAAGTATAAGAAATTATAATATGCTTGTTAAGCAGGAAGAGCCGCTGGAGGAGCTGGAGCAGGTGCTGGAGTTGTACTCGTAGCAGGCGCAAAAGTTATGGTCCAGGAGCTGGAGGTGGACACACTGGAGCAGAATGGTCATTTATTTGTAATTTGGTGTTCTCTTGTAACCGAATCAATTTTAAGTTTTCAAGCGCAATAAGCCTTTTTAGTTTATCGTCGTTGAGGTACACCGTTTCAATACTTTCCCCAGGAAGGGCATCGTTATGAAAAGGCCCCACATTTTCGTCACCAATCCCAAAATGTCTATGATGTCTTGGGTGATGGGCCAATGTCAATGTCACCAAGGCAAAAAACAAAGCGAATACAATTTGGATCTTCATATTTCTAAAACAAAAACGGTCATTTTGCGAATATTGAAAGAGTTTGAGTTTCTAACTTTTTCAACTTACCTATCCTTTTACACAGACTGTTAAAGAAGTTCTGCTGTTGTGCAAACTTCACGCTTTAATTTATTCCATTCCTTTTCAAAAATTTAATCGCTCATGACGATATATTGATTTAAATTATATTGGATCTACATCAAATTAACAATGGTATTTGAACAACTGATTTTTGACTCCTTTGTCATTATGTTCATGGACAGTACACGAGTAAGAAAGTAAATAAGAAAGTTGATGAAATATTAAAGCTTTACGCCTCTTTTAAATGTTTTGTGCGGTATACCCTTAAATATGACGTTCTTCTTAAAAATGAAAGTTTTCGTTCATATAGTTCTTAATCAATATGTTAGGTAAATTAAGACGTTTCAAAGTTTTAAAAAAGTAACCATACTGAATTGAAGATCTACTCTGGATAGTCATTCAATGGTAGATTAGTCATCAATAAGCCTTTGGATTTAAATAACCTGAATCCTTCTGAAAAATTACGATTTTTATTGAAAATGAAGTTTTGAGATATCGTTAAGATTTAATAAAAATCTATTTAAGCTAGCATATCTTTTATTCCACCAATGATGATCGATTTGTTAATTCAAAGAGAGTTTACCTAGCCAGTTTACGAAGCCTGGATACTCCGAAAACCGAGCATGTTTTTAGTAAAAATAAGTTCCTAATAACTTCATTTCATAAAATAAATTGCTATAATAATATGTAACTTGTCATAAATTTCAATTCAAATTATGTTTATTTTGCTTTGATATTACGAGAAACTTTTATCTTTTTCGCTGTTATTGGAATTTTAAATAAAGAATGGTTAGCAGTAGTTCTTTTCTACTTTATGTTAAGATAAATTTTTCTCGAACTAATTTTAGGAATTGAATATGGGTTAGAACTTTGAAGATAAAGAGTATCACTTCTTATTACAGAGCAGATCCTCTGTGATCATACCATGCAGCCGCAATTACAACAGCTTCGGTCTTTGAAAATGATGGAAACTCTTACAGTGGAGTTGGCAATTTAATTAATAAATCTTCCTTTTACCAATCTGTACTAAGTTTGTGAGTAATTTTGTTTGTTAACCACACGAGTGCCAAAACAATATATGCCCTTTCAAAATCCGCAAAATTTCTGACTCTACTGACCTTGAACGAAGCGCTTGCACGGTTAAAATGTTAAACGCGTATAATTGAAATTATTCCCGACTTTATAATTCCTGTCACGACAAAGCCCTGTAAAATCAATGGTTTCCATTTCAGAATCGTTGAATCGACGAAATTCTTGGTTTGCCTGTGCCCGACAGGTAGGCAGCCACCGGAAGACGGTTTTTGGGAAAACCAATTCCCGGACAATTTTACAATGATGCTATGGAGTGCGAATTGGTTCCACGGATCATTTATTTCAGCGCTCGGCTTTAATTCAAATACCAAAATTCCTTTAAATAAAACCGATTGAATTAGGCGGGCGTTCGGTGGTGCGACGGCCGGCGACCTGTAGGTACATTTCTGGGTCGTTGAGGTAATCAGCCCTCTGTTGGGATACTTCTAGAAATGTTAGGAAAAACTGAGCAAACAATTTATTTATCTTCCCTTTCTGGAAGATAACAGAGCCTTCTGCCAGGAAAGGAAACATTTCGTTCTCTATGGACCCTATAACTTAACCCTTATTTACGACAAAACGAGTTCTTTTTTCGTTAATTGCTGGAACTGCGGGAAAGATAAGTTGTTCAACTCGTTGTGGGATCTGTCTATGCCAGGGGCAGTTAGTATACAATGGAAACTGAATGTACCCAGTACACCCTGTTTAATGATTTCTATCTCTGGAAAGGGTTTTGATAGAAAGAGGTTCTTTCAGCAACTTTGTTTAAGGCAGATTTAAAATTCAAACACTTTAATGTAAACTATTTATTACATTTGTTCGCTCAATTCTCAAATGTCGGCTATAAATAAAGATAGTAAAGCGACTAATTTGTTATAGCTTCTTCTTAAACTAGTACCAGATTTACGTAACCCTTTCATTGGACTATAATTTAAATCACTTATAATTCGTTAATGTTATAATAATATATCAGTGGACCCGTGCGAAATTTCGCAAACACATTCTTTTGTTCGTATTCACTAAATAAGTTGGCCTTTGGTGTTATGTTTTATATTTAAACACAAATTTTGAACAAATAGCGCATTTTAAAACATATCATTTGGTAGGTATTTGATTTATTGAGTTTGGTGAAGTATTAGCGGAGAAAAAGGGATGTTGACAGTAGAAATAATATATAAGATAAGTACCTACATATAGGGTACAAATAAAAATTAAACAAACAATTCAGTTTGTATTTTACTCTTAAATTAAAACAAGATACTTCGTTTATTTAAAAATAATTAATTATAATTAATTTTTAAGTATAAAATTAACTTTTTTCAAATTACAAAAATTGGCGGGATGCCCTCTTTCGGTTCTTGTTAAGTTTATAAATTTATCAATAACCGAGCTTAACAATTATTTTTAACCGATTTTATTTTGAAGCAAAGGGAAACAAGCTCAGAAGCTAAAAATGCGATACTTGGATCTTTATAATTTTGAATTTTCAAATTGTGATAGTTAATTCGAAATTAGCGCCGCCGAATTATTTTTATACTATGTAGTTTTCATTAAAATTTAAAATACGTCCTTTGTAAATGTTAAAGTACTATAAATGTGATGTTTGTTACTTAATTAGTCGTCATATTGGATACGTCATTTTGAATTCAAAAACATTTACCGTAGATTCATGGTCTCAAATTACCCTTATTTAGAATTCAGTTGAATTATTCGAATTTGAAAAATTGTGAGAATTTCCAAATTGTGATATAAAGTCGATTCGAAATTAGTGACCGCCACCTTGAATTTCTAAATTTTAAAGCGGAAAATTCAAAACTACCAAATTTTAAAGTAAGCCATCCAAATCTATAATTGTTATTTTTTTTTATTTCAGGTATGTGTATGTGTATGTTAGCCAATGTACATACGAGTATGTTAAGTTGGAATAAAAATATTGAACCCAGTATTTAAACGTGATTAAATGCAAAACATTTTCAAATACCTTCACATTTATAAAACTACATACATTATAGTAGTGATCGATTTCGAAAAATGAATGATGCCAAAATTTATACATTTATTGACACGATATCGGGGTTATATTTAAACTAATAAATTATGGGGTATGGGAAAGGGAAGTTGACTTTCATTTTGCTATTGTAGACAGACCATATATTTCTTAATCTATTTTGATGACTAATAACTTTGTATTTCTTAAAAAGCGTTTTTGTACAAATATAAAGTGTTCAACATTCAAAATTTGTTTCTTTCAGCCTAAATTTTATTCTCTAAGACGAAGATAATTACCAAAAATAAAGGTAAAACTGAGATCATTTTAATTTAACCACGTTAACTGTCTGCACCTCCTGCAGAAGACAATAATTTTTAATTGTTTTAATTATAATTTCCTGTAATAAACACCCTGAAGCCCTAATGACAGTTCTTCCTTCAAAGAAGGATTTTATTGCACCCACACTGGCTTAAGAATAAATTACATTTTCGGCTTAAATTCCTCGCGGGGAGCTGGCAGTCAGCATCATAGCTGTTTAGTGCGAAAGCCAACAATTAAAATTAATAAATTGCCTCTTGGGCCCCCAGACGGGGACAAAATAGCCCTGAGGCCTTGAAATACGATGCCGACGGCGTTGACTATTTTCCGCATTATAAACAGGCGGCGGGGAGCCTCAACCCTTTAAGTTTAAATACTTCTTCCGACTTAAGAAAAATTTAAACTAGTGCTTACCGGGGATGTGTGAATGTTAAATGCCGACTGCTTTTAATTGACATGTTTGAGTTGGATATGTTGACATACATATGTAGGTCGTGAAAATTTAAGGTAAATATTAAGTTATTTAAGTTTTCCTTATTAACGAGCAACTACATATTTTTATAACTTTTTAATTTCTAAAACAGTTTTTTTATTTAAGTGGTTTTAAAAATTAGTGATTATCAAAATTTTAACAATCGACTATGTCTACAACCGTAGTCACTGCGATTACGAAAAGGTAACACAAATTAATATCTTGTCATCAAGCAGTAACAGACTGCGGCATTTAAACTATGTATAATAATTTAATTCGTCGAACTAGTTTTACGTTGTAATCTCGTCGATTTCAAATCGAATTATGTAGCTAAGAATGTTTAATTTACTAGTTAAGCTCTTTACTTGTTTTTACTTATGCTTAAGTTATTATTTCATATTTTAATTATTTGACGTTTATGTCGATTAAGCAAATGGGATTTAACTAAACTGGTTTAAGTTGTTTTATATAAAATAAATTTTATTTCAATGTTTTCTGATTCCGGGCCTTTGCTGATACCGGGCCATTTATGATTTTGGGTACTTCCGATCTGAACTTTTTCTAATTCCAGGACCTTCTGGTTCAATTCGGTTTTTTTCTGACCCCGGACTTCTTCTAATTTCAGGAATTTCTGGATTTCGGGGTGATTTTTTACTGTTTCTGGACCTTTTCTGATTCAGAGCCTTTCTTGATTCCAAACCCTTTTTTATTTCGGTCTCTTCCTGATCTCGATTTACTTTTCTGCAAGTCCTTACTGATACCGGGTTCTTTCTGGTTCCGAACTCCTAATTTCAGGTCCATCCTGATTTTTGTTTTTCTTGATTTCGATTTTTTCCTGACCCTTCCTCATTCCGGGCCCTCAAAGTCCAGACCCCAGGACTTCAAGATACTATACGATTGTATTTTTTATTTTGATGATTTCTGTGGTTAAGCTAAGCTAAGGATTTGCTATTGGGTGTTCAGTTAATATTTTTCAATCCTATATAATAGGGGTATATTGGTTTAAGTTTACGTTTACAATGAATAGATGTTGCCTTTATACAGACGAAGAGCCGCAAAGCCGACTTAAGCCCGATCTTTACGTTGACCAAGAAAAGCACGCTGTTGAAGTCCTAAAAAAACACACAGTATCATAGCATTTTTACAAAAAAATTAAGAATGTTGTATACTATTTATATACTAGTTCGAAACGATATTAAATGAAATCTTCAGAATTTAAAACTTTTCTTTGAGCTGTTCAAAACCCACCTTGAAAATTGGGAGACTTTTACAATCATGTACATATATGGGACGGACGGAATAGTCTCTTCATTTTTTAAATTTTGTATGGAGTATCGTTGCTAAGTTTTCATTTTGAACTGCCAGAATAAATTTTAATATAATTTTATACCTATATCCCAAAATTTAAAATAACGATTTTTTTTATATATTTCTCTCAATTCTAATACTTTGGTTTTTAATTTTAACACATGTGTGAAATTTAGTATTTTATTTTTCGTATACATATTTTGTTTGTACTTTGTTCGGGTGTTCAGTGAACATCTTTAACACTATCTATCTACGTTGCGCCACTAGATGATTTCTAATTATTATTTTTCAGTATTTATGGAATCAATACACAGAAGTTTTATCTCACACTCAGAAGGATTATAAATGAATTTATTTGAAGTTGTCTAAAGTTGCTTACAAATGAATTACAAATTATTTTCTATCTAAAATTTAAAACAACTAAACAAAGAAGCGAAATTTATATTTGAAATTGTTTCACAAGTTCCAATTCTAATTTATTATATTTTTCTCGATCGAAAAGTCTTTAAAGTCGATTTGAAATTTGGGGGAGAAATAATTTCCCAACTCACCCTCTCAAATATTTCTATGATTGGACTTGTGAAAAATACTTGAAATTAATTTCATCAAAATTGCCTCGGCGGCGTCTGGTCCTTAGGTTTGCCAGGGAGTTCGAGACTTCCTCAATGGTAGTTAAGGGCTAGGGCAAGTGTCGACCAGAAATTTGGGAGCAGAGATGACAGAAGTGGGTCTAGTTCGACAACAACACGACAAATAGCAATCAGAACAGGGAAAATGAAAGGCTTCACAAGCTTGAAAGAGGTCTATCCTTGTCTCAGTTAATTGGACTGGATTTACTACAGATTTGGGGTTGGTTTTATCTGGATTAGAAGCACAAAAGGTCGCACTTATGAAAGCAACATTTAAATGAATATTTGATAGTCAGGTCCTTGTTATTTAAGTCAAGGCGAAATTCCCTGTAGAGTTATAGTCCTGCTTATAGTAGTGTTTTTATTTCAAAGTTTACTTAAGTCACCAGTCGGTTACAATTTAGGAAAATGCGGTTATACATATATTCGGAAAAAATGATTATATCGCATCATTTAAATTGGCAGGAAATTTAGAACGGCAAGAATATTCATAAAATTGCTTATTGAAGAGAAAAGGGAAATATTTAATAAAAAAAGCGAATATAGCTTCAGCTTGCTTAAGAAACAAGAAGTGTTAGGTCGGCTTTGCATTTAAATAATGGGGATAATCCCCACTTAATTCAGAATAATAAAAAAACGCCTATCCCATCGCATCTTGCGCATTTCGAAAATCCATAATTTCCAAGAAATATTCCACCAGGAAGCGCAAAACACGAAACTGGACAAAATTGTTTCGGAAAAGTATTCTAATTGAGCTATAGAGGAGAAATTTCTATGGAGGAACAACGAAAAAATTTATTCAAGAGATGTAAAAATGTGTTAAGAGGCACTTCAAGCTGGAAATGAATTCTTTGAAGGGGCCTGGCTTAGCTAGAGACCACCAGAAAATGTTTTGCATTATTTGACAATTCAAAGAGACAAGTTGTCGCAAATTAGCGCCTCCCTATCTACTTAATTCAAGTTAGGTGGTTTAAGTGGCATAAAAGGATTATGGAAGAATGTTTAAATTGTTTTGTATTTTGTCCGGATTCGGACGGACCCATCTGTGAGATGTTTGTGACTCCTTTAAGACACTTAAGGAAGTTCATCCAGGGGATTTAAGTTTTGTTTCCGTTTAATTTGCTAATAACTGCTGAGGGATTAAATTGTAAGAAAAGTTTAAAAGCTCTTAATTGCTGGAAAACTTGAAAGAACGCGACAATTTTTTTTAAAGAAATTACCATCAGTCCATAAAGTAAGCGATATTCAACACAAAATGTATAATTTCTCGTATTCCTTTATGTTTTTTTTTTTTAATTAGTTATATTTTGTATTTAGCGTTGAATTATGACTAAACTTGAAGAAAGTGTTTCAGGAGATAATTTGTGCTTCGCTTCGATTGTATAAAATTTAAAAACCATAAAAACATTTTAAAACTCAATAAGACCTTTGTTGGATAAAATTGACAATAAAATTCGAATTTAACGTCAAATATCAAGGGCTTCTGAAGACTTTTAGAGAAATGTACCTAGTAAGTACACATGAGTGTTTAAGTAGCTTTTACGCTGGCAAATATTGGAAAAAAAACCAAGGTATATGCTTCAAGAGCTACTAAAGTCATATCATACATATTAACATACATATGTGCATATACACATATCAAATATCAAGGATGTCAACAAAAACTTTGTTATGGAAAATCTTTTCATTCGAATTGTTTAGGACAAGCTTTAACACGTTCGCAAACTCGTCAGCCATATTTGGATAACACCCAATAGCTGAATACATGGCTGAATAAAACTGGGCTACGAATGTGTTAGGGGTTGTACATATATTCTTTTTATTAAAATTGCTTTTAAGACTTCTTACAACTACAATGCCTATCAAGAACCAAAAATCAAGTTAAGGTACATTACCAAATATAACAGGGCAGGTTTTCAACCTACCGTGTTTTTGGTTAAAATAAACAAATAAGTTCAACTAAATTCACTGAATGAATTAACAACGTTTTGTTTAAATTACATATTGATTGGTTAATATAACAAAGTTTTAAACAACATTTTCGACAATCATTTTATTAAACAAATTAACTTGGTGAATGGAACCCCAAACTTTAGTTAAAAATAACTAATACTGCACTGATAATCTCATAAACTCTCGTTTAGAAAAAGTGTAAGATGTACAATTACCAATTTTTGCTTGGCTGAAATTGAGAGAAAAGTTTAAAAAAATTCAAATATAAAAAAAATGTTTAATGTATAAAAATATTCAAACATAAAAAGAAAGTTTAATGCATTTAAAAATGTTTAATGTCAGTTTTAAACAAACTCTTTGTTGAGTTACTGAGAATTACAAGGAAATAATCAGTAGCAATGTAAATAATAATCAATTTGTAAAACCAAGATAAAATAAACCAATTAATTTGTGCTATAGCAAACAATCTATTTTTTCGTATTTGTTGAATAGTCCAACAGAAATAGGTTTCGAACAACAAAATAATTCGTTACAACAATGTGACAGTGCAATATTGTGGAACAAGCTCTTGTAAAAGAAGACAAAATAAATCGAACCGACAGCAGTTATCCGGGATGGAGGGCGGTGGATTTTTAAGGTGTTAAAAACAGTTTTTCGCGATTTCTGGCTAAACTGTGCATCCTATCGAAAAAAGTTAAATGTAAAGGTTGTAGGAAATAAAATGATCTACATCTTTTGTAGTAACTATTTTTACCCAAACCTTAACATTCTTCGAGAAAATGGCGGAAAACCGGTTTTTCGGTTTTTATTTCTTTTCTTTGACAAACAAATTTCTATGAAGCTGAAACTTGGGCAAAAAATACCTTTAGTGTTGCAAAAAGGCAGTAATTTGTTCACACGGAAATATTTAGAGGTTGTTGTTAAATTTAATTTAAAAAAAGCGTAATGTTTAACAGCGATTCCTCTTAAAACTACAGTACACACAGTATAATTTAAAACAGAATGAAAACTATATATACGTGTTCCAATTGGTTCAACTTGATTTTTTGCCTATGTATGTAGGTCAGAAAATATTTGAAAATGATCTTTGATCTGAACAGTTTATTAGAACTAATGGGAGTTATGTATAGTAGGTAATATTGAAAAAGCGAAAAGCTATGATAATAATTTATTCTTTGCAGTATACATGAATCGTTAAACATGCCACTCCACTTGACCCAACTAACACTTCCAGAACCCATAATGAGGAGACTTCGAAGCCCTTTAAACCCTCGGTCACCGATTTAATTGCATTACCTTTTCCCTGGCACTAGAGGGCACTGCGCGTCGTCCCGACGGTGCTAGGACCTTTGTGTTGCAAAATTTGCTTGCATAACAAGAGACCATTTTCTCTTATCGGAGAAGGTAAGGAGTCGAGGGTTTTTAGAATGCAAATTGGTGAACGGAATGCTTTTACACAACAATACATTTTAAATTTAAATTTATTGATCTCAATCATTAAGAGCAATACTGCAATGTCGTGTCGGTCGTCTCTGTCGGGATTTGATAACTTTTGTGCAATTTTTTTTTCATTTTGAAGTGAAATTGAATTTTGCGGTGGTTGAGGCGACCGTAAATGGGAAGTGAGTCAAAGCGGAAAGTTGCCAAGAAGCACCTCAAGCTGTGCCCTTAATTGGATCAACTTTTTCCCACTCCTGGATTTCTAAATTTTGATCACTCCCTCAGCTCCCACTTTGAGCTAAGAAATATGCGCGATATTTACTTACAGTTCTAATTAACTAAGCTTGTTTTAAAGTTTACTTAACCAGAACTTGCAAATCGTGTGGGGTCCTTTGCATTTTAGTGCTTTCCTAGAGCCAGTGCTTGTTACCAACTTCACTTTCAGATTAAATTAATACTCGAAACGTAGCTAAGGAAGAAACCAGCTCATGGAAATTCGAATCTTACGACAATCACTTAAAGTTAAAAGGGTTGGCACAGGAGCAACTACGGCACTTCTTGAGTATTCGAGTGTTGAAAACTTTTAGGAAACAAGTGTGAGTGGCGGTTAATTTAGATTTGCATAAAAAATGTCTAAGCTTATCTTTGTAAATTAAAATTTAATTAGGAACCGCCCCTAGCCGTTAAGAAGCCCGCCGGCGATGGTTACCAAGTGGGTTTCATTCTCAATTTCGTTTCAATGGAGATACCCTTCATTTTAGAGACAGAGCACATTTCGTTAGAAACAAAAATTTAGCACTGTTACCAAAATGTTATCTCAAGAAAAGTTAAAGGCGACAGTAAACGTTCTCTTTAGAAATGTTTACTTCATAGCAAAGACGCCTAAGGAGCGTGCCTTCGACAGAGATTACAAATCACGTACTCAAAACGTGCAGTTGTCCCTCAGTCGCCCTGGCAAGAGATAAGACGATGGGTAATACTTGTTTTGTTAAGAAGAAAGAAGGGGACTAAGATGGGAAAACATAAATGCTAAGACATTTTTCTACTCTCTCTGAACCCCACGCAACAAGCTGAGATTTTAGTAAAATACCTACTGACAAACTATACAAAAATACCTAAAATCTCCGGAAGCTTTAAACGCGTCTTTTAATAAAGCTACAGATTTTTTATATCGTTAAAAAGAAAATTGTACCACTGGAACAAAGTAGGGATCGTGTCAAAGATAACATATTTAATCTCGACAGATTAACTGGAAATGGAAAATGTGAGAAAACTTTCGAAATTTTTTATCTAGGTTAAATTTTCGTCTAAGCATTAATCCAACTTTATCTACGAAAAGTCTTTTAGGCAACATCTTTGCTAATTCGTATGCCTGAAAGCTGGATTAATTTTCCTTTTTCAATGAAAAGGATTTTTCCTTTTACTAAAAAAAAAAATATAGAGTAAGTTCTTCAACAAATACAAAGAATGTTACAGCTTACAGGTAGGAATTGTAGTAATAAAAAGATTTTTTCGACCTTTGTACCGATATCACCCTAATACTATATAGACAAATAAATATAAAGGTCCCAAATTCTGAGAGTTTTACAGAATGCCCCTCACATCTGCGAAGGCATCCGGCAAAATCAACAAAGGAAAAGTCGCAGTCGTTCCTCCGTACGTCGAGAAAGAATCGAATCGAAAGCCTAAGAAAACAAATATTTATATTCATGCTTGGCAAAATCACATGGTGCATGAATTAAATACTTTTTATATTTCAGGAGTAGGGCAGATGTTCTTGTTTTGCTGCTGTTTGAATTTCTAAACGAAATCGTAATCATAAATATTATTTTTAAAACTATTTCAAAACAAATTATATACCGGGTGGAACTGGGTTATTCAGCTAATTATAAATATGTAAGGGGGAAAAACCCGGTAAGTCACATACTGTTCGAATTCGAGATAACGATATACTATTGAAAAGATAGAATAAAGTACTTTAATTTTGAGCAATAATATCCCTTAAAAATCCAATTAAAAATTATTATAATTATTGTTTCAAAATAGTGTAAATGCTAAGTCCAAATTTTGTGGAAAAACAATGTATGAAAGTCCATGGACGACAGAAACTTTCATAAATTTAAAAAGATTCATATTTTGTATTTCCCGCCTATGACAAAAATATGTATTGCTATTTGCTATTATTTCTAGCAAAAAAAAAATGCCGAAATGCGTTTTTTTATACCTGTTTTGTATACTAGATAGGTATACGAGTCAAGAACTCATATCGACCTACTGCTAGAATTTTACTTTATTACCAGGCTTGCGAAATAATATTTACAGGTTTTAATACTAGATTGCCCAAAGATGCCATTTTGACTACTTTTGAATTTCAATTAGAAAAAAAAATTTTTTATTAATAATGATATAATTTCTTAGGATTTTGAGACTTTTAATAACAATTAAGAACTTGTATCATTATAAATATAATTTTTTTACTAATTGAAATTAAAAAGCAGCCAAAATGATTTCTTTGCGGGCAATCTAATAGTTTTAAAAATCTAATCTTTTTCGAAGAGTTATCTCATTTCTTCGAATATCCCAGATAAAGGTTAAACTTCTTTCCGCATTATACGTATATGATGTGAACTGTTTTTTTGTGGATCTTTGGATTTTAGACTTGCTTTGATTTTTCCTTGTACGAAATGGAAACTTGTTAAAATATTTAAATTTTATTAGGTATACTTATGATGGAATTTTATTATTTTATTAAAGATATTTGTTTGAATGCTTCTATTCGTCGAACATTTCCTAAAACTTCATTTGGATTGTACTTTACGACTGAATTATAAGTATTTAGATTTTTAACTTTGATTATCTAATTTTCAAGTAAATGTGACTTACCTTGTTCTTCTCCTGTACCATGAATATCATCTATGTATGTCACCCAAACTAACCACTCATTTAATAATCTTTTTTCTTCTCACCCGGCCCAAAAGCACTTATTTTTTCAACAAAGATTTCTACCGTCAACGTAAAAATTGATTTAAATAGCGCAAGGTAATGCTTAGTTTAACGTGTCTGCTGTTTAATAATCCTTATCAAATAAATTAGAAATTAAAGTATAACTCCGCTAAACGTATTTCAGTCCATTATAAATCATTTAGGCCGGTATATAATTGTAATTGTTTTTGGTGTGCAGTGTATAGTGGGATATAACAAGCTGTATATAATATAATTACGTTTTATTCCTGAGAATGATTTAGAAACTGCTTGAGAGGATTAATGAACTCTTGTGATCGTATAAATCAGGACTTGCGGTGATTGTTATGGCCATAACACTTTGGTGGTGTCCAGAATGGTTACCAAGCACACCATTTCGACATTACCTCCAGTCTATGCGGTCTATATGTAGACCTGAGTAAGGCACTAAAAATTAATTAGCAATCGAGCTTAACTAACTTTTTATTAAGCGAGCCGCGTGACATTTATTATGGGCTTTTCCGGAGAAATGCCCGCTTACTAGGCCATTGCAGCTAGTCACTAATTGAGCAGAAAACGACAATTTATCATCATTTAATGGTAAATTGAAAATGAAATTGTTTTTATCTAGTCTTGATAATTTAAGGCCGTAATCTCCTAGTGATTGTACTGAATATAATACTTGCAACAAATCACATAAGAAAATTCCTAAGCCGCAGAAATAGTTCTGGGTAAAAATAAATTTTCTGAACGATTGCACTTAAGCACAAATCAAAGTTCAATTTGTGAACGTTTCGCAATCATGAAAATCGATTGAACTTTCTTACAGAGTGATGGGAAATGACAAGGCATAATACTTACTCCGCGGGCAAAGTGTGCCAGCGGATCGATCGAAGACCAATCAAATTTTTTACGACTGTACGCCCATATTCATAAAAAAAATCTCCAAAATGATCCTGTAAACACTATAAAAGCGGAAGGGTAAGCTTAATAAAATGGGCGAAACAAATTTCAGCAAGTCCCTGCAGTGTCGGGCAGTGTCACAGGAAGACTATGAAAAGGATTTAGGATAGTCCACAAAAAATATATTTTTTTCTCATTTAGCCAAACGAAAAATGAAACTATTTATAAGTCCGCTGAATCGTCGTCGAGTGCTCTCCTCTAATCCTTACTTATGCAAATACCCTATACCCGAAGGCGAATTTTCATCGATTGCTCTTCCTTAACGTACAATCTAAAAAATAAATGTAAATACACAACAGAAATAAACTTAAATGAGTGTAAAATTCTTGTAAAATTGCACCATGAGATGAATCTTAAAACTTTAATGTGTACTTAAAATTTTTTGAGTAATTCTTACACCACTTGTCCTGGTTTTACACAAAAATCTATGTAAATAGAAAGTAATCTAAAAATATGGTAATTTTACATCAAAAATGATGTAAATTTTTACCATTTAGGTACTGTACGACAGTCGTAAGTCGTTTGTTTTGTGATTATCACGACGACGTAAGCTCATTTGAAAGCAGCCATTGCGTGGGGCATTTTTTATATTTTTTTGTGAGTTAAAATTCGTTCATTGTATGTTTTAGAGAGAGTGAAGAAAGTTTGTGCCTGAAATCAAAGTTTAAGTGCCAAAAAGAGAATTCGCAATTGTTATTTTTTATTTGAATTCAAAATATGTAGGTTGGTTTTGCAATACGGACAAAGTAAGGCACATTCACTTTAAATTTTTACTTTACATACAATAATATTGACTAAACTTAATGTTTGGCATTTAGTCGGCCCGATGAAATACCTAACTAAATTATTAATAGCAGACTAAATCTGAAATAATGCCTTCTTTGCTTTCATTTTTCTTTTAGCAAAAGTTCAGCTCAATTTATAAATCACTGGTAGGTACCGAGGAAAAGTCAAGAATTTAGTCACACGAGCTCTTCGCACAGTTTGAACTTTATCATCGATTAAATTAAATTTAGTTTAGTCGACATTTATGTATAGTCACTATTCGCATATAGCCTATATGTGTCTTCAATAAATGTTGGTATGCATACACATATGCGCCCAAATGAGGCACAGACTCGGAGGCTTTTTAACGCGCCCAAATCTAGCCCACGTAGTGAACAAATACGCCCGCAACAGTCATAATTTAATATACATGTTTATGTATTGCGACCTTTCTGTCATGTCATGAAAAATTGTTTTATTGTTTGGCGTTAAATTGCACAATAATAGGCAGAATTTTCTCTTTATTTTGCGTATTATACTGCAAAACTTTAAAGTAAATCCTTTTCATTATTGTTGTAATATTACGGCAGTTTAGAAGTACCTGTTTCATTACATTATCGATCCCTTTTGAAAATGGTTTAAAATGCATGGAATTTATTAATTAGACTCATTTACATAAATAATATTAAGTTAATTTTGGGCTAAATGTAGACATTCCAGCCACCTTCACTCCCATCAAAACTCTTTATAGAAGTTATGGTTTTACACAAAATACATAATCTAGAGTCTAAAGGCAATCCTTAAGGTCCGTATACATTGGAGTATTAACAAGATTTTATCAACGATTTTTATGTTTTTTGGTACGTAGATTACGAATCTTTTGGTTCTTTTATCCAAACGTCACTTCTTTAATAAAAAATACCACTTTTTAAATTGTTGTCGACAATTTCTGAGATAAATGGGTTTTATAGGCCTCTATATTCGTTTAACCTAAAATTGACCTAATATTGTTTGAATGGGTTTTAGTAATGCATTCCATACACTTTAAACAATTTTTCAGAGGGACTCGAAAACCAGGTTTATTGACCCACCTTGTTTTCTCATAAAATTATAATCCAATCCTCAGTTTGTTTCGTTAAAACAAATCATTTGCCCTACGAAATTTAGGGATATAAGCGTTTACCATAGCACTATGGCTGAAAATCACACGAATTTAAACCTTATAGGCAGTGATTACTTTAAGAACCCAATAAAATTCTCAGAAATATTTTTTCTGAGGAAAACAGAGCCCAACAAAAACAGCAGCTTCCGAAGTCTGATGATAAGAAGGCGATAAAAAGATTAGCCTGAAGGAAGCTTCTTCATCGTCGTTAAGCGCTCTCAACGGTCTATTTTGCGACAAAATTACGTTTGAGAGAATGCCAGCATCAGCAAATGGAAAGGTGAATTTCATCCCTTTGGTGAGTTTCCCAGGAAGCAAGGTAAGGGAAGAGTTCTGACATTCTTCTCGAATTAGCGTACTTTCCTCTAACCGTTTTACGAGAAAATACAAATTTCCGTCCCTAGTTGATTTAAAAGTTAAATAAATTTGATTCCCCGGTTCACGGCCCTTCGAATCAAAAACCACCCGAGATGACACAAATGGGGTGGAACCAGAAACTACAGTCTATAAGACTTGAGTTTCAAGTTTCTTTGACAGCTTCCTTCGGGAATATTTCCCAATGCACTCGGGGTTGTCTGCACTCCAAACGTATAGACGTGTTTTGCAATTTCACTGTATTTGAGTGCAAGTAATTGAATTTTCCAAGTTCATGAAGTCATGACTTTTAGTCTTTTCATGCAGACAGATAAATTTAAGGGCGTATAAGGCGAGGCGCTTTTCGTTCAACTGTTTCAGATTTATTTCACGAGGGATTTCCTGGATTAGGAATATGTAAATTCCGAACCCTCGAAATGTGCATATTCCCTTCCCCAAAATACGGCACACCAACGGTCAGGGCGGGTGTCACATCCGCTACCAATCACTGAATTCCGAGTGAATCGATTCCATTAAAGATCAAGGGGATTGATGACCCTCACTGATTTTCGACTCACCCGAAAAAAATAAACGAAAAAAAATTAAGTGACGAACCTAGGCTTCCTAGTCCTGCTCAGAATTTCAATTACATCCGGAAAGTATCATTGATGTATGGCTGGGATATAAATTTCGAGTTCATGAAAATTTATCAGTGCCTAGTCCGGGAGCGTCCAGAAAACGGACCTGCCCTGCCCCCCGAGCCTAAACTTGATACGGCTAAAATGTGTTAAACTGAAATTGACGCGAATCAAGTTGGGATTTAATTAGAGGGCTCAATTTCCTCTTCGAACTTATGCTGCTGGTGCTTTTAATCAAACTCGGGACAGGATAACTTTTTATGTGAAAGGACATCAATTTTAATTAGCACCATTTTAAGGAACACACTGTTTACATAGGGCAAAAGGTAAAAGCCTTTTGATTGAGGAACGAATGAAGCCACTGAGGGTAATTGCGCTGTTCATTGGGTTAATTGGGTTTATTCAAGATCTGTTTTGAAAAAAAAAAAAAAACTCTTGAAGCATTCGATTCAACAAGTAATTGTTCTCTGTTTGTCTCTTAAAAATGGAAATTCAAAATTGAATTGTTGTTTAAAACTTTGATTTATTTTCATATAAATAGTCACAATAATAACTTTAACGCTTTTTACCCAAACATATGTATTTTCGAATGTATGTAATTAAACGATATTACGACAATTTAGCCCTCCTCCTTGTTGAGAAAAAAAAACACGTAACAAATAAAACTAACTTGCTTAATTTTTCTAAAGCAGTTTAATACAATCAAAATTAGATTGGAGCAAGCAAAGTTAATTCAATAAAGCCATAAAATCTCAATAATGAAATGAATTGGTTAATTTTACAGTGCTACCGATATTTTTTAAAAAGATTTTAAATTTCAAACGCCCCTCTGCTGAAATTTGCACCATTTATGTATATCCGCTGTAATCGAAGAAAGGCGATTTTTAGGTACTATCAAAATTAATAGAAATTAGTTAGTTAGTAAGAGAACATTTTCTGAAAAGATCTTAAATATAAACTGCCCCTTCAATTTTAACTTGGATTTTATATTGATTTTAATATTGGGGCTGGTTATTCTCTTGTAGTTTTCATCAATTCTGCAAAGAGTTTGCTAAGAGTTTTTTGGTTATTTTTAGCTGAATTTCAAACTACCCCCGGTGTAAGATACCGGCATTTAAAATTGTTCTCTGGCGGTATTTGTTTTAAATGTTTCCATAAATTCATGAAAGGTTTTCTTCCTATTCAAGTAAAAATTCGAAAATTCGAAAAATCGGCTCTGTTTTGTCCAGTGCTTGGCGGAATTTGGAATGTCATAGAAAAAAAAAATTAGTACCGCCATTTAATATATGTACATACAAAGACAACATACAACGCTTTTATTAGCTGCGTTTTTTTTTATAATAGCGTCTGGAGGAAAGCAGGAATTTTTGCACTGAATTGAAATTTATGAGCTGCAGTTACCCATATTAAAAAATCTTTATTTCGTGAAAATAAAATCGAATTGCTTTGTTGTTGATTTATAGAATTTACACACTTTTCGTCAAAAAGTTGTTCCAATAATGTTTTCTGTCCAAGATTTGCAGTTTAGATGAATAAAAATCATGGCAATTAGATGTGCTGTTCACAAATTTTAAAAGTTGTATTTAGGAGATGGCTTATAGAATTCAATTCAATGAAAAATTTCTGAAGTAATGTGATCCGGATGCGATTGTGAAAAAAACGCAACTTTTAGCACTTTCTCTCCCCGGTTGGAATCTTGATATCAGAATTTGGACTAGTTTTTGAGTTCTTAAGCTTTGAAATTTTGCATACGTGAATCAGTCCGGTGACAATATGAATAAATAAATAAATAAAGTATACCTAATATTGTTCTAAATCCAATATTACGATCGCCCTAAGATGGTGGCCGTGCCAAGATGGCGGATTACCATTTTCTTCACAACCCCTTTAACATGGTTATCAAATGAAAGTGTTTGACGAGTGGAATGCTATTTAGTTATGCTGTTTTCTTTTCAGCACATTTATAAAAGCGTTGTTTTTAAAAGTTTTAAAAGTACATATTTTATTAGGTATGTCCTTATGTCCATAATAAAAAAAACTATTCTGAAATAGGTTTCTTCTCCAACATTTGTTTTCGCTTTATAGTATATTTCACTAAAATAATTATTTTTGCAACTATTTCAGTTTTTACTGACGTATGTAAATAGTTTTAGAAACTCAGATTTTTCTTAATGTATTATTTATCTTTGCTTACTAATTATTAAGAGTAATAATCTTATAGCATTTTAGTTTAAAAAACCTCTGCGTTGTTAATCTATTTTCTTTTATATGTATATTGAAGTATCAATCTTTTCTTAAATATCTTCAGGCAAGGGAAGGAGTCAGATATCGCGGTCTTTGCTCCTTCTTATAAAAATTCTGAACACCTGATCTAAATCAATAAATACTTTAAATTTTATAGCAATGATACTTAATGAGTTAAAGTTGTTTCACCGAAATGGTGGCACAAGGTCCAAAAACATTTCTTGCACACTAGTCAATCTCTTTAATCTGTGGAAGATACTTTTCCATCAATAAGCATTAGCTCCGTAGCATGTTACTCCATCTTTTTATATCCAGTAACGTGAAATAATGGTTTCTCCGTGCAGATCGTAAACTGTCCTTCTCACATAAAACGAAATCACCAAATTTATTATCAACAGTGTATGGTTTGGGAGCCATTGCTAACTTTAATGCGGTGCTATAAAGTTGTTTGGCCGAAGGGCCACAATATGAGACCTGGCGTCAATAGCCCTGAATTTTTGAGAAATAAATTACATTTGGTGCGCGGGGGTTTTGAGGCACTTCTTTTGAGTTACGGACGAGGACGGCGAAATAGAAATAAAGCACAGCTAGATGTTAGAGTAGGTCCGGACATGCTAATTAATTTCTGGCGGTTACGTGCAGCTCTTATCGTCGTTGGCAACAGCCCTACTTTGCAAAGGCTTAAGGTGCTAAATTTCGCATATTTAATGAGCATTATTTCCACGCTTCACTCTTTACGGGAAATGTAGCCTAATTTTGTTTTATCAAAGCCTCCGATAATCATGCTGCCGATTCGGCTGCTTAAGATTAATCAAAATTTAGTAAACGAATATTAATTTAAATGTCCAACTCAGAAAAGCGAACAGGCATATTGTGTTGAATTGGGCGGAACTAGGTTACAATGAAGCCTTTCATCTCTGTTGGAAATTTGAATATAAAAGACTAAAGATTAAAGCTTGTACTTAACCAGCTTGGGAGCTAAAGTAAAGCGTCGCAAAATAGTAAAATTATTCAGGGACTATAATGATTCATCGGTCTACAAAAAACATGTTTTGTTCTTAAATCTCGGTTTATTTTATAATTGTTTTATTTGTCATGTATCAAAATACATAATAGAAAAATACCCACAACTTCCTTAAAGTTTGCTTTTATACCTACATAGTGTTTGTAGTATCTATTAATACAAATTTTGAAGATCTTATTTTGACTATTTTTGAATCATCATTAAAAAATAAAGGATTATTATAGAACCTTGTAACTTGGCTTAAAAACCTAAATCCTAATCTATGTAAGAATATTATGCCATTGCTATGTTATTTATTCGCCATTTTTTATATGAGGTAATTTGTTTATGGAAAAAAGTCAAATTTTGTGGATCATTTCGAAACGTTTTTAGGCCTTTTATACTTTTATATAATAGCTTAAGATTTCAGCTATCATTTGCACAAAATTATAAACACCTGGCTCAATCCGCTATTTTGTAATGATTTTTCATAAATTGTTAAAATATGGTCTTTTTAACCTTATTTTTCTTGAAAATGGGAACTGATTGAGCATTTTCATTTACGAATTCATAATCCTAGATATGATTTTCAAATTTTTTGAAAACAAAATAATTTGGTTTTTATCTGTGGTTATGATAAAAAACATTTAAATTACAAAATAACGATTATCAAGTATACATATTTTATTTTCCGATTGAATGTTAATAATTATTTATAAAGCAATTTTTATTTCTTGATCGATCGATAACGATTATTGAGTAATTTTTAATTTTCGATTGTATGATAACGATCAATTTATAATTAATTTATTATAAATAATATTAAGAAACGATTTTTATCTGACTTAAAAAAAGTAGAGACTATTATTCCCAATCCTATACATTTTTACTTTTACTTTTCTACTCTTTAAAGCAAATAAAAAAATGAGTTTTATTTTGAGTAATCAAAAAAATAAGAATTAATTTGGTTTAAAGTAGGGAATAGGTGTACCTCAGGGATATCCATGAAATTTTACAAGAGCTTTCCATTTCGGCGGTAGCGTATACTTCACGTTTGACAAAATGTCACCATTAAAATTTTGGTTTTCCGCCAAAATACTTTTTAAATTGTACAAAATGTCACTAAAATCTAGATATTTTCCTTTTACAAAAAGCCTATTGACTAAATACTTTAAGTTTACCAAATGCCTATATTGACATTTGTATTTAAGTTTAAAACAATCATCTTTTTGCTGGTTTGCGTATTTATGAGTATTCCGCGAAGTATTTTAGGGGGAAACCTCTTAGATTTTAGTGAAATATTGCAGAATTTAAAGATATTTTGGAGGAAGCCCAGAGTTTTATTTTTGACATTTTATCAAAATTAAAACTTAAATATCTCGTAAAGTATATAGTCTACCGCCGAAACATTTTTTGATATTCTTTCGTTTTAGGCCAAATGGAAGGTTTACGCAAAATATCATTGAGTCACACTTTTTCTCTGCTTGTCCCAATTCTTGATCATTATCAACGATTGAAATACAAAAATTGCTTGATAATTTTTATTTAGCCGAAAAATATATTTTTTATCTCAAATATTATTCTAGCTAAGGCTACAAATAAAATAATTGATGATTTTTTTGTTTTAAATTTGAGAAATAATCGCTATTTTCGGTGCCTGATTAATCAAAAAATTGGAAGGATATCGCATATTCAGTTAGGAATTAATCGATTTTATTTAACAGAAATTTATCAGAGTCCTTTGTATCGTTTGAAATTCTCTGAAACTTTTAAATTGTATATGAAATGTGCGGATTTTGGCGATTTATGTGGTCCATTAAGGATTATGAGGGACATACATATTTGCCCCAGCTGCCTCTTTGAGCTCTTTCAGTAGCCTTGTTTCCGGTCGTACGTAGATGCAAAAAATATATTAGAGCAAAGCAGCAGCTCAGAACGAAATGCAGCTGCACTGACATCAGTGCAGTCCTTTTTGGATGTCTTGCTGCCTTTATTAGGTCCATTTTTATTTCATATTTTAGGAGCAACGGCTGCTTCCTTCCTTGAAATATATTGAAATTTTAACCAAGGCTCCGGCGTACTGCGCGTCGACGAAATGGGTCCTAAGGTGTAGAAGAGTGGTGTAACATCCGCTGTAGCGACACTGCAATCCAGGCCACTCTAGAAAATAAAAAGTTAGTCGAAAAATAATTGGAGCATATTCTTAAAATATTTTGCAACTGCTGTTCGGGGATAATTTTTCAAACTTTAATTTTTGCCCGAGGCTAAATCACTTTTTGTTAATTATTAATGCGAATTATGTTAAACCTTTTTAAGTTTTTAATAAAGACGGAATTAAAATGTAGGTATTACTGAAGGTATTAAATATGAACTCGCTTTAATATACAACAGCGTTAATTTATATTTGTTAAGATTTAATTTTAATACGACGCTATTAGATAATAATACCTATTCTAATATACTATTTATAAAGAGAGAGCATTTGTTTATATATAAGAGGTAGTCTCAGAAACTACTTAACCTTAATTGGTAATTTTTAATCTGACATGGACATGTGTCCTCACCGAATTTGTAGAGAAATAAATTCTGCACAAAATTAATTACAATAATTTTTCCCGCGCAACTTTGATATTTTTGAGTTATTGGCGGAGAAAAAAGTTGTGAAATTTTAACAGTTTTATTTTATGAATAACTCAAAAACGGCCAATCAAATTTCTATAGACAATTTTACCCTCTACAATATTACGCAAACTTTTTTACGATATCTGTTATAGTTTGAGTAACATACAAAACACTGGCTCAATTTTGCTCGGTCCAATTTTTTTCGTCACTGTATGTCATTTGTTCATCCTAACAACAGTTCAGTGAAAAAGGTTATTATAATAAAAAAATATTTTATATTTTTATAAATTAGTTAAATTTAGTGAAGTGCTTAGTGCAATGAGGAAATTTGAAACCTATTTAAAAAATTAAGGCCAGTTTATGATTTTAAGGTTAAAGGAAAAGCCCGAAAAAAATTACCTATGCGATCTGTTTATGCACTTAAAGCCGTAAACTTTTGCGTTATACTTTCCAGGAAAGGTTCCCTCGATTAACTCAAAAATGCCATGCATCCCATTTTACTGCGATTAACGAGGTCCTCGGGGAGGAATAATCAGATCCTTACCCGTCCGAGAAATGTGTCTGCAATTTGCATGTCGAATTTGTAATTGCTTTGCGTGAAGGACGTATACACTAAAAATGTATTTTTGTTATCCGGGTTTCCCAAATAAATAATTAAAATTAAATGTATGGGTCCTGGAAGTGGGAGCAGCACATTTGGAATAATTCATGTAACCCACAGTGTTATACGCACATATCGCTTCCAAGTTTCAGCTTTAACAATTTTTCTGTTAAATATGTTGGTAAAAGCTTGGGGCCTTCTGCCATAGCGTGCAAAATCCTTCAACTAAATCCGACCGATGTGTTAGGCGGAAGCTCGTGTTCTCTTACAACCATAAAATATGGGAGTTAATTTGAATACGAAATTCTCTCAATTTACTTGAGCCACAATTAAATTCTAAAATCAACGGCTTTTGTACTACCGCCCATAACCGCCATATGTTCTAAGGCCCGTTCCACATGCACATGAACGCTGGAGGTGTATCCCCGGCGGGCTGTTAATCATTAATTGCTCCTTCGTACAAAATTCTTAAAGAGAAGTGAAATCGCACTATCACGAAAGGTGTAGTTAACTTGTTGAGTCAACGTGCCTTTCTACAGTGCACTGACCCACAAGACACAATGGTTGCTTATGCTTTTGCAGTTGATAGGTTGTGCCACACCCACTGATGTTGCGATAATCATAACGCTGCGGCTCCGGTCTATTAAAAAGCGGCAAACAGAGTTGTTTCTTGAGTTTCTTTAGTCAGGCAATGGCATGATTAAATTTTATGTTGTTACTGCATTAATTTCAATGAAGATTAGTCGCTAGATGAAATCCAAAAAATACCTTTCGGTGGCAGCCAGAAGGAAAATGTGCATCAGCCAAGTGAAAGTCTCCTCTCTTTCCTCAAACCCCGTAATTTGTTAACATGACCTAGATACCGAGCCAATAAATGCATACGCAAAGTTGGATCAAAATCCCTTAATAAATACGGCATCTATCGCGTAACAAAAGCACTTTTAGGAACTGATGAAGCCCTTCACCCCTTTGACGGATCACCACCATTTTGTAACTCGACTTAGCACTTAGCATTAACAACATGTTAATGTGCATCCTAAGTTTGTTCAGTAGAGATTAAGAAATATGAAAGATTTGGGGTTTAAACAATTTTTATATAACTTCCGTAGCCCCTATATCCCCACCCTTTTGACCGATTCCTACCATTTACAAACTTAGTCAAGATATTGGCAGGATTAACGTATAGGCAAAATTTGATCAAAAGCTATTAAGAAAAACGGCCTCTATCGTGTCCACAAGTTTTGTTATATCCCATACATATATGATTGTCCAAATACATTTTATTTTTGAAGTCCTACGATCTTTAAAGCGAGTTTTGGCATCATTCATTTTTCGAAATATTTTCATCAGATACGCTATAAAGTACAACTTTTGGACCGAACTGCGATTTATATCGACTTATTTTAGTTTGGGCATCCTATTTTGTTATATGTAGCTAGGTATTATGAATAGAATTAAAAACTGGTCAAGTGCGAGTCGGGCTCGCATACTGAAGGCTTTTCTGTACAATGGAAAACCCTAAAAAGTATGTAAATATTAAGAAATACCTATACATAATAATCATGGTCAGAAGTTACATATCTCTCCATTTTAACCTATTTTGGTCTTTAAATAGCCGTTTTTTAAATGATTTATCCGCTCTTGGTTATATATAGTAAATTTTACATTAAACTGAACTCAACAAGTCGGTATGTATACCTAATACATAGGTAGGTATGTATATGAAGATTTTCAAATTTTAGAAAAGTGCATACAATTGCTATGATATTAATCATACTTCATTCAAACTAGAAACCAGACAAAGTTTTTGGTCCAAAAGTAGGTATATCCAGGCAATTTAATTTTATTTTCGTGAAATAAAAATTGAGGTCGGTTCATTCATAAATTTCAATACAGGGCAAATTTTCCTGATAAACATAAAACCGGAACCCATTTGACAAAAAAAGCTAATTTATATCCTAGCGTGGTCATATGCTACGTTGTCGAAATAAATATAATATTAATTGAAAAATGATTACATACTTTAGGGAAATAGGGCGTCAGAAATTTATTTTAAGTCAAATATTTAAAATAAAACACACTTCAAAGACCATTTTTAACGATACCCCACAACATTAGAATAAGTACAAAAATAGGGTTTTTTTCTGCGTACGAAACCTTAAAAATGAATTGTCTTCTGTGTATGTCGTCATTTCATGCAGGGTTAAAAACAATTTAAATTTGAACTCAATTTATCACTCAACTCAAGCAGTTAGTCCGTTAATTAACGACCTCAATAATTGAGCAGACTTTGCTTGAGCGGACTCACTTACTTATTCTCATGTGATTGGATTAAAGCATTTTAACACTCAGAAAAAAGTTATTTGTTACTAAAAAAAATTATTAATTTTATCTGCTGCGCTGTGGTCCGCTCAATTACTGAGTAAAAAAATAATAAAAAAAATATAACTAGATTTTATATTCTCATCGAATTAAAATGAAATACGTACCCACGTTTTTGAATGGGAAAAATTCAGAATATCTTAAACTTTCATGAGAAAAAAATTCGATTAAATATAACAATTTAATGGGCATTTCTTAAGGGGTAAAATGACTCGAGAGGCCGGAAAAAAGGCCTAACCTCAAGGTGATTTATTTATTGAGAGCATGAAAAAGGGAATAGGATTTCTTCTCAGAGGGTTTATTTAACACATATTGAAGTATGAAAAAAAAAATTTGTTTATCATCATTTTTACACAAAATGGAGGCGATAGAGCCAATTTTTGTAATCATCTTTTTTTTAAAACACCTTTACAGGAGAAAGGATTTATCGTAAAGTATGAGACCTGGAACAAAAAAAAAATTTTATAATTTATATTACTTCTGGCTATGGAAGTACGTTGGTTATTTTTTTTTTAATTCAAATTTTGTAGAAATTGCGCATTTTTGAAAAAAAACCAATTCGATTTTTGACCAAAAAATAAGCAGTAAATTGTTAAAAAGAAAAATAGTGTATTAATTTTTTTATCCATAGTTGTATATGTTTAAAAGCTGTACTAAACATACAGTCTTAAATGTTTAAAGGTTCCTTCACAATGTTGTGAAATGACACAATATTACTTAAAAATTTTATATCCCCAGTGAATTTAAATGGTGTCTGAATAGAAGTCATTAGATGATATTGTAACATGCAGCATGAACACGTTGCCCTAGAGGCCAGTGTAATTTGCCTCTGTTTATATTGCGAAGAGCGGCGAGAAATCGTTCGGTGGAAGCACCTGGCCTTCATGCAGTCACATTATCAATAGATTTCTAATGTAAAATCGATAATCATAACCATTCTATTCACACCAGGCAGGCAGGAAGAGGCCTTGGGTACTTGCTGTGGAAGGGTGGAAAGTGCTGCTTTTGTACCCAACTCAGGCGCCATTATTTTCTACGTTATCGATGATTTTAAGGATGTTTCGAGGATACTTCTCGCAAGGAAGCCTTCAATGATCAATAAACGAGTTCCGGCAGGAGACCGAAAATATTCAACTGGTGTTAGCCAAACACTGGCCAATTATGTGTCTTTTTTTTCGAAACGTTCTTGCACTGATGGTGTGATATCAGACAGCATTAAAAAAATAAAAAGAAAGGATCTAAAGGGGCTATTTCGGGGAAATAGCAAAGTATTTGCGAAAAAAACAGACCGAAAAGTAAATTGAAACCCCACACATGGAGCAGTAAAGCTCAGTCAACCGCTAAATTTAGAAGAGCTGCAATAAAATCCAGAAGCTTGCGAAACATTTTACTTCCCTCTATCCCTGTTAAGCTTCGGGAACGTCCGTTTTTTATAGCGCCTTTCCCGTATCAATTACATTTTGAAGGTAATCTAGCCCTGAACTACATATGTGAAAGTTTTGTACGATGGAAATTTGTTCTGTAAGGAACCGCGATAAAACCTAGACCTACCTTCCACAGGTAACTGGTCCAGGACTAAAATGCTACTGTGAAATGTTAGGTTAGGGCGAAAACAGAATAATTCGGGTGTAACATACGGGTGCAAGAAATGTGTTAAATAATTTAGGGCTCAAATGTAGGCACTTTGTACCATCCACAAGAATTAAGAAGAAAGGTTCAAATTTACTTTATTTCCGTAGACAATACAAGGGCATCTTTTGGGTTCGAACTCATTTGACGAAAGAAATGGACCAAAAGAGGTACTTTTCTTAAAAGGGATTAGTTGACCTTAACAAGGACAAATTCGGGCGCGTTCACTGTCCAAAGTGTCTACTGTCTAGTCAATACTGGAGGATAAAGTAAATGGGGTTTTTTGTTGATCCAAAAATTCTGAAGGTATGCATCATGCTATAAATACGAAAGTACAATCCTCGTGTCCGGTGGGGAAATACCCTTTTTTATTTTATCTAATATAGTATAATGGAAGAAGTGTAAGTCGCATCACATCTTACAACATTAATCGCTGAGATTTCACAGCAAACACTTTCACAGTTGCTGTTCTACTCGGTAATAGAATTTATAACATTCAGTCCCCGACATTTGCCAGGCAAAGTCATTAGGCACCACCTTTAGGTTGTGTTACCTCACTATCTCCCTGAGCTTTAATTACATGTTATGATTTAAGACGTAGGCGAGACCGTGAGATGGAATCAGAAATTTTGCCACGACTAAACGCACTCTTCATTGTATCTTAAAGCAAATGAGGGTCTTTCTTCCCTGGGAAAAGGGTTGGATTAATTACATTTCCATTTGCCTTTCGCCTGCTAAACGCGCATTTATTTGCCCGCATAATTATCACAGCGTTTCAAGAAGACTGAATACGGGACAGACGCATGAGCCAACTGAATATACAGGAAGATTCAGGTGAATTGGGGATTGCATGGTAGAAATGTATTTTATATGTATATCCTTGATGAGTTAAAGGAAGCTTTCTTAAATTACTGCATTTTGAAATTTAAGATGAAAAATAAACACATATATTTGAAAATTGTATACGGCAAGACGACTCCAATATAACAACAGAGGTTCTTAGTTTTTCCTGCTTACCGAAAATGGCTTTTAGAATCGATTTACTGTTTATTGTCGAAATATGTATATAACGGTGAACATTTAAAATGGCGCCTGGAAATTATCAACTTTCAAGACTACTTTGAAATATGGCGGGAATATTTTACTCTTGGGTTCTATGACAACTTTTGTGTCTGCCAAATTTTAAAATCATTAGGGCAAATTGAATAAATAATACAAATATGAGAGGGGAAAATATATCCTATTTTGACGATATTTTTTGAAGATAGGTCTATTTATTTCGATACCAATACCATACTTATAACAATTTGGTTTTTTTTTTTAAATTAATTTTTTTCGCTAAAAAAACGCTGATTCTTTGGGCTATTAAGAACAAATATGCATAAAAATGAAATATGCTTTAATTCAGTATCACCAATTTCATATTTTAAATAACGGGTTGACATTTTAAACCAATCAGTCAAGCCGTTCTGGAGATATTGTACCTATCGAATTAGAAAATAATGTTTCAAGAGAATAGTGTTGACATTTTCAAGTATATAACTTATTGCCTGAGCTCGGGGCGATTTCACTTAAAATCATACTCCATAAATAATGCTTAGATCTTAGATCTTTATTATAGATTTATTGAAAACATTTATTTTTAGAAAATTTATCTCAAAATCGATGACTGAAGCAAAGCGTTTAAAATTAGACTTTTTTAGGATGGTTTTTCTTTATACCAAGAAGACTTCTTGAGACATAATTCGGAACGATATCGACTGTGGGTGTCGCAATACACAAATTTAAGAATAAAATTGGTATTTGTGAATAAGACTGGTAAAAAATGTGACCACCTACTTTTTGCAACAAATAACAAATCGTTTTCGGGAAGTGATTCAAGTCAAATAATCTAAATACGTTCGTTATTTCCGCAAAAATTTAATAAAACAAATTGTATTCTTTAGATCTTCAAATCTTCACACTCTTTCAACCGTACTTCTTCAAATTTTGAACTCTTTCTATTGTATATAAAAATTAAATTAAAAATTATATTTAGAATTAAATTTTAAAGTTGCCGATCAATATATAACTATGGCTAACGGATGGTGGATCAATTAAACAAATGATTTTTTGAACTGGGAGATTCTGCTTGAAATGTAAAATTAATAAAATTAAATAAATATACGAATCCTCGTTTAATTTTAAGATCGAAAGCTCATACGAGTACAACTGTGTTCGCCAGTAAAAATTGAAAAACATAAAGGGTATTCATTCTTCTTTGTATTTGGTCAGGTATCATAGCAAATTAAATATTTTAAATAGCAAAATATTTTTAATAAAATTCAAAGGGCAACAAGAAAATGTATAAGACACATATTGTATTATTGTATTGCAAACCCTAGCGTGTATGGGATAAAACTGTGCAGTTATCCTCGCCTGTACTCGCAATTTGACAAATATCAAAATACATATATATTTTTTGCCCCTCGGTTAAGCTTGCTCGCAGGCAAAACATGTATAAAACAAATTTCAAAAGAATAATTTTTATCAACACTGAACAAAACATGGAGTGAATATAACACTTTCATCCCGAAATTTGTTATGAGAACTCTTAAAAAAGTCCGTTTTGCTATTGGATTCCAAAGTCCAAGTTTAAGATGGTACACTGAAAGAAAAAGATTAGAAAAACTAACTATGTACTTTTTTAGCCTACTAATTAAATAAGTTGAAAGAACTAAAACAGTGGGAAAAAACATTTACAAAATTAGTTATTCTCAACTATTTTAGTTGATTTCACTACTTTAAATTATACATATAAAAACTAATTCAATTAGTAGGCTGAAAATCAATAAAAGATTAGTTAGTTTTGCTAATTTTTTCAGCTTATCTGTAACAATTGTGAGTGTATCTGATGTTTGTTACTATATTTAGAATTAAAATAACATTTTAACTGTCAATTTAACTCCGCAGAGAGTATTTATAATATAATTGAATATTAAAATGGCTCCTTTTTTTGAGTTAAGCGAATTTTGTTTTCAGTTTTGTATTAACTAGCACCAGGGGAAGGAAAAAATACTAGTTAGGTTATTTTTACGTAGAGAAATACATATAGTTAAACTGAACGCCCGAGAGTTAAATGTAGCCGCTGAGGATTTGACCGTTGTTACGAGTTAGTTCAAGCGGTGAAATTTTTCTGAGTGAAAGGTTATCAAAAATTAACAATGTATGTATATACATAAAATTCAAATATATAACCGATGAAGTGGCGCGAGAATGCAATTAACTTCTCTAACAAAAATCAGTCCTTTTAAAATTCAGTCTATCAAATTATTATCCCGCTGTATGTTTGGATTATATTGAATCCCTCGAGAAATACTAAGTGGACCGTGCCTCAATTATATCCAAAAATTTACTCAATTTTATCCGGAGTTATGCAAGATGAAGCAGGAGGCAATAAGAAGCAAAATATAAATCCCAAAGAATATTAAAGGCAAAACCCTCGACGAAAATTAATATATGCCATTATGACCAGCTCCTTCGTCATTTCATTTCGCGGCCATAGTGCCTTCCTTGCAGCAAAGACTGCGTTCAGCTTCGGTGGTTTTCACATTTTTATTTATTTACTTTTATTCATTTTTGGAGGTCTTTCGGACGAACCCAAGGGAATCCATCACTTTAGAGCTATATTAGGTCTACCGAAATAAATCACCGTAGTCGTGGCGGCAAAAATTGCACGATTGCCAAGTCCCACCATATTAAAATGTCCATAGATCATAGGCGAATTTTTTGGTAGGATACTTTTGGTTTTTGCGGCCTAAACGTAGCCAAGGTGTTTTCGAGGGAGCTGCGAAATATTTGCCCACTTTGAGCGCAGTTTTTAAAACGAGCTACGCCTCCACGACCACTGCGAAAACAAATGGCTCTGAAATATTACGCTCCGGGGGGCTGTTCACGGGAATTCCTGTGGTCGAAGTTTATAAGGAAAAATCATCCTGACTCTTGAATGTCAATGAAAGCAGCGCTCGGCTTGAATATTATATTTCGTACCCTCTGGTCATAAATTTCTTTTATTTCCTTTAAATTCGCAATTCTGCGAATGGTGCTCCGTCGAGTTACCCACGCAACCTGGTCGGCAGCTTAAGTTCGAGTGAAAATTTGTTGAGACTTCCGTCCAATGTCCGGTGCTGGTCACCACTAATTTTCTCGAACAAATTGTCTCCTCGCAGGAAATTCCACAAGTCCAAATTTCAAGCAACAAGTGCGCACGTGTTGAATTGTGAACTTATTCCGCCACGAAGGAGCTTTTGGTAGGGCCGGGGATTCCCCTATTTTCTAAAATAGCCCTTTACAGATTTCACGCGGATTTTGAACTGCTAGAATCGATTGGAGTTTTGGGCCGATTAGATATTGTAAATTTATTATTTTAACGTAATTTCTGAATTAATAAATCCTTTTGCTTTGTGATTCTTTAAGACTTTCAAGCAACTTTCTAGGGTAACTCTTAGGGTAAGGTTGCTCAAGTCGTACCCCCAAGGGAAAATTACTGTAAGTTTTAGGGTATGTATTTAAATTAATCAAAATACAATAATTTGCGTTCACTGAATTTTTGTTTATTAAGCTATCAATCAGACTTCATACAAAAGTCTTTTATATAAATAGGTAGGTATTTAAACGTTTTTTAAAAAATACCTATGTATACTTTCTTAGGAGATCAAGTTACATTCCTCTCATTTTTGAAGTTTTCAAAGTTAAATTTATATGTAAACTAGCTGATACTTTCGATTTTGTCTGCACGGAACACTATAATACCGACAATATTCTTTATTTACAGTAAAACATTACATACCCGAGAAAAACAGATATTAATAATTTAAAATCACTAATAGGTATTATGAATGCCTTACTTTTGTTTGGTTGTCTGAGACCTAACTCTGCAGAAAGTAAGATAATTTTGTATACGTATGTATGATCCTGGAGATCCTTACTTTAGTGAAATTGTGAGAACACTGAAAGGAAATGTTTTTAAAATAAAGCAAAACTGTCTGTAGGCAGGATTTTTCATCATTTTTCGTTTTAACCCTACACTGCTAATATGTATACATAATGTATAAATGTGAAAGAATGTGAAGATGTTTGACTGAACATCATTCTTAAATGCTTGGTTCGATATTTATTAATATTTTTGAGAAGGAGATTTACTATAATACATATTTCGACTTAACATAAAATTTTCAATAGGGGTAAAATTCAAGGGATCCCCGAAAATTGGTATTTGGGAGCTTTTCGGATTGCTGATTGCGAATGTACTGTCGAAATTTAAAAATTTAACATCAACATTTGAACTATTTGAAATAAAGGTAGCTCTTATTTGTCAAATAAGTGTGCCATTTCTTTTAATACATTGTTACAAGATTGCCTTTTCGATTATAATTTCCCTTCGATCGAATTTAAATATTGCGGATTAAAGGACTGGCGATCGGTCCCCACGATCGCGGCGTCTGTGGCAAGAACGCTAAGCCGTAGCCACACTGAAGAGATCGACTTGGTGTTCTGAATCGAAATGCCAGCTTTTTGTTTTAGCTCGGCGGACGAGCAATATTCTTAACAAATTGGGTAGAAGCGAAGGCAAGTCGGGCTGTTTGCCAGCCAGCCCGCCGATCACAAACCTCTAAATTTTTTGGGTGAGGCCGAATCGGGCCCGTAACATTTTTCAAGAGTTATACACGTGTTTCGTATACTAGTAATTCCCTGACTACACTAATAATTAGACGTTTTAAGAGGTTTTACATTTGTAATTTTTGTGTTCTTAAAAAATAAAAACGTGAATAAAACTTTTCGCGCAATTCTATGCATTGTGGACGCGTTTCGAGCCTACTAATGGTGTGCTTTAAGAAATACAGGCACGACGCAGGAGTGATTGTTCGGCGTTGCGCGCTAGCTAAAGAAAATGAATTATATAGATATTTTTACTGCATGTTTTCAAAAGTCTCCATTTTTACAGCTCGTCTTGAAAGTGACGAAAAAGGTGATACTGAATTTTGGTGGTAAGATATCCCAAAATGGAGTATTATGGTTAACATATGTATAATTTTGCTTCATTATGTATCAGTAGGTAAATAATTTAGGTTGTTTGAATTTAACGGCGTAAAGAGCAGTTTTGTTTCCTGACTAATATTGGTTGCTCCTTTCAAATTTATTGCCCACTTGATTCCCTTCTGTGCAATAACTTGGGGCTCATCAGGGCAGACTCTTTGCCCATGTGCTCCTTAGCCCTGGCAGATCTATAAACCTCAACACAAATTAAAGGAATCTCATTGGGAGGATTTAGTATCACCGGGAATCACATCAATTTTCATTAATTCCAGTGTTCCTGAAAGTCCCTTTGGGTATAAGCAGATAAATTGGATATCTATTCGTTTCCCCCAAATTCCCCGCGCTGGGCTGCGGTAGGGCCACGGGCATTTTCTGAAAAGGACCCTCATTGCAGAGGATATTGATATTCCGAAACATCCCAAAGAGACCAATGGCGGCGGTAATGCCGAATATTCGGAGCAGTCAAAGAGGACTGACTCAAAGTTAACCGCCCTCCTCCCCTGCTGCTCCATTAACAACTTTTGAAGCATATTCATTTTCCCCGGGGAACCACCCGAAGAATGTGTCGGTGGATCTATAATAAACCGTCAGCGTCAAAATTCGTTTGAAAGCCCATTAATGGTAACGAGCAGCACCAACTTTCGGAATCTAGGGCAGCTCATCTAATCACTGCCCATTATATAGGTGACTTTGACTTTATTGCGCATCCCCAGCTCGTCCAGATTATCTTCAAATTTTGTCGTCCCTCGCTGATAATCCTTGAAATTTTTTCATGTCCTATCCTGAGACTTTAGCGCCTCAAGTTTATTAGAATTTCCCGAATTTGCTTTGTATATTGCGTACAATCATCTGAACATAGTGTTCACCTAAAATTTATATTTAATGAACGCACAGAAACGCGTATGGGTGGAAATGTCCCTAGATGGTGGAATATTGTTAATGGAAATTATGTTTAAAAATTTATTTTTTATTTGTTGCACCCCCGCGTCGGAGATGTTTTTAAATTCTGACTTGCACAATGGAGTAAATTTTCAAGGCTACAACTCTGCGGGTATAACAATTTTACCAAGTTGGAAAGTTAAGATTAGGGATGAAAGAAGTTCAAAAATGTTAGGAAAGTTTAATCAATATAAAATGAGATACTCATCAATCAATTTACACATTGCAACAATCGTGCAAATGCGAATATATTTTTGTTTTAAACTACGATAAAATAATAGTGTCTAATGAACATAATTACATGTATACTATGTACACTTAAGGAGAAAAAAACAAAACAGTATAGCAACCATTCATATCATAGTGCGAGTTGTGAAATTTTACCTTAGTGTATTTATTGTTTTGTCCACAAGTGTATATAATAATACTTAACTTATCACACACTTTTGCGTGCGATAAATCACCGTTTGCGCACGGAAATTTCCACATGTGGGAATTGGGGCGGGTTCAATTCTCAATTCTCCCGGTTTCATCTCTTGATATGGCATATAACTAAAAAAAATTAAAAACGGGCACCTAAAAATTTTAATTTTTGTGTTAAAACACATGAAATTTCGAAGAACAACTAATTTCACTGTGTTTGTGAAAATTCTATTACTGTTAAAATGGTTACTCAAGGTTCCGAATTACATAAGAATATGAGAAGGCCCTATTAAAACTTATTCAGTTTTTTATGAAATATCTAATAAGTATATATTATGACTATTCAGAACAAATTTTGCATTTGCAGAGTGGAAACAATGTTGTACACATTTTTGTGATACCGTGAAATTAAGGCGATTTTAATCAAACTCACTTAAATTGATTGAAAACATTTTATTTTCCGACAATAACCTTTGATTGGAAATAAACCCCAAGATAGCTTGAAGAACTTTCATACTACAATTTTTTAAGGGTTAAAATTTGGTTGAAAGCGTTCTATCACTACTTTCTCTTAACCACGAAAGTGTAGTGTGCATGCGATGCAGATAAATTATGGAGTTGAATTTGATAGTTGCAGTTAACGAACATTTCTGGGAAATTTTTTAAATATATCTTTGTTTAAATTTGTTCACCATGAGAACTTATTTTAACATTATTTGCTCCATAAAAATCTCGTTCACACAAAGGACATTTTTAGAAATATCTCAAGTTTTAATCTATGTATACCTACATATATGAGCCGTTGAGAATCATAGTGGCGTAATTAATTTTTATAGTTGATATGGTAGGGGAGACCGGGTACAAAAGTAACATTTTTTACTTTTGCCTGGATTTCTGGTTAGGTGTTATTATTTTGATGAAATTAATATAGCCATATAAAAATTCCGTTCATGTTCTTTACATTAGTATCTTGATTTACCTGATTATTGTGTATTTTGTATGAATCACAGAGACTTTAAAAAAATTCGTCCGTTGTTACTTTCGACCACGTTGGCAGGTCGAAAGTAACAGGTCAAAATGTTTGTAATAATTATGATATTACATATTAAATCAACAAATTATTTATTAGAAATCTTTTTTATTAATAACACAAATAAGCACTTTCATTTTAAATGCTAAAAAATATATATTTTACGAAAAAAAATCAATATTATTAACTCTTCCTTAGAAACTGTGTTTAGTAATTAATGACATAAATTATTGTATGATAATAATTTTTTCTAATCACACTATTCAGTATGTATCAGTCTTCTATTCAGACTCGCAATCAGTAAATCAATCCGAAGACAAAAGTAACATGTTACTTGTCTACCCATAGGGCTATGTTACTTTTGTACCCTACCACATTTTTGTCAACACATGGACGATAACCTGAAAACGGAACGTGCTAGACAAAAATGAATTAAAACACTGTGTAATAAATCTAATCTAGAATTTATATGCAAATTTTCAGATCAATATCGTCCTTAGTAGTATTAGTAAACATAAAATAAGTGAACGTCAAAAAACTTAGTTTTGACTTGTGAAATCACTTATTGTCCTCTCAGAAAACCTAGCAGCGCGTGGCGCGCGCGGCTACTGAATGCAAGAGAGGGGGGCGCCACCGGCCATCACCTAATGGCAGCGAAGCGGTATTTTGACTATTGGATAGACCTACAGAGCCTTTGTTACTTTCGACCCGCCGTTACTTTTGTACCCGGTCTCCCCTACTTATCAGGATTTGATTTTAGTCTTAATTCAGTTTTTGAAAATTTTTGACTTAAGTCAGTGTGATTCTCAACGGCTATATGTATTAGTTGAACTCTACATGAAAATATTCATAGTATTACTTTTTTTTCGAATTACCTACATAGTTTCTTCGGGGTTTTATTTTTAGCTGTTTGTTTTGTGTACCTATATCTGAACGAAAAATTTAATTTATTTTTCAATTCAGTTTTTACAAGCTTTTATTTAACTTGCAATGTTTGTATGTACGTACTACGTACATACATATGTATGTTCGGGTCAAATCTTGCAACTGATTTTTAAAGCAGTTATTCTCAACCGATTGAGATGCAATTTTGCATACACGTTTAGTTTGGATGACAATCCATGGTTAGCTAAATGACGTCATTCTAAATTCAATATGGCGGACGGTCCAAGATGGCGGACGGTCCAAGATGTCGGACTAGTTTTTCTTTTTTTTGTGCACTCCCATGATATGGATATCAAATGAAAGGGTTTGACAAGTAGAATACTAAAAAAGCTTGTTTTTAAAAATCTATTTTTAAATTCAGAACTTATTTACATGTTTCTTTTATTATTAATTTTATGTTAATTGTTACAATATTTTATTTTTTAAACTTTGTAGATATACAAAATGAAAAGCTACTTTAATTTTATATTCATTAAATTTATTACTTTTTACCCCTATACATATGTATGTACAAAGTGTGGCTTTTACTGCATAATAATATTAAAAAATTCCCCAAAGCAACTATTAAAGTTGTCACCTTAGGCCTAGGACTTCAAAGTGGAAAGTTTCACGCCTGCAGTAAGTCTGAACACGAGCAAATAGAAATAATAAATTAATGAACTGGCTGTTGACACGGCCACGACACGACGGTAGGCTTCTTAGGAGTCCCCAAATGAGTCGAAAGGGATTTTAGGAGGTGGGCCGCCGTGATGAAGACTCATCAAAAGGTGAATAATTGGCTTTGAGGAGTGTAGACACACGTTTCGGGAGTAATCAGTTTCATATGCTGCAAATCTGATTAAATTCCTATTTTAAGAATTTAATTAGAGTTTTGGTTTTTTAGAAAATATTCACTTATGTAATTTTTGACTACATTTATATCAAAGAATTATCTTAAAATGCCCTTGAGAGTGATACAACTTTCTAAGCATTCTACTTTTTATAAATTTTCGAGTGGCCGGTGAAGCTATGAATTCTTCGAAAAAAGGGTTTATTTTTTACCTTTTCATAGAAAAATGCTAGGAGGTTAACCCACGAAACTTTTGTTTTTGCTGTCCTATTTCACAGAATATCGGAACAGGCATTCATTGCGGAAAAGCCTTATATCAGAACAATAAGAGAATTTTACTGCATTGATGGAAAACCTTTTGTGCCGACCTTCAGTGAGAGGGACAAGAATATGTTTTTTCTGCAAAAAGGGAATCAGATTATTTGGGAAAATAAAAGAAGAAATAGTTCAGATACTTTTTTATTGATTACTTTTCCACTAGAGAGGTATAGTTTGATTTACTTCTAAAAGAAAAAAAAATATATGTAGGTAGCCGAGCTCTTCTAAAGAGGCTATTTCCATATTACGCAAACTTTACAAATATTAGAAAAAAAAAAGAAAAATATTTAGTGGCCACTATTTATATGTGCAAGTGTTATATTGAAGTACATATGGATATTTTTATAGCAAATTTTTTTTTAAGTATTTTTATTTAAACACCAATTACTTTTAGGATAAGTAAATAAAAGATAAATTTAATAACAGTGGTCATACAGAAAAACGTTCAGAAATCAAATAATCTTTTTTTATAAAAACTTTTTAAATCTCTCATAGAAATGGCAACAATAATTAGTTAGTAATTATTTAAACTAATAATTATTAAATTAATAATTATACAATGAATTATTCAATTAATACTTATTCAAAGCCAATAGAAATATTAAACGAACGAATATAGGAAACAGCTCTTCGTCCATTTCAATCCGATAGCATTTTTTGAGGAACTTTTAATCAATAGTAAAGATATTTTTATGTAGGATTTTAAATTAGTAGTGGAATTAGTAACTTTGCTTGACCATAAGGCGGAAATATCCCATTTTGAGCAGACACTCCGCAGTTTTTAATTAATGATCATCCGTAATTTTTTTCTACATCAAAATGTGGTATTGACTAATTTCTGTCTCTGTTAGATGAAATTTGAAGCTATAAAAGGGGTCTTCTCTTTCGCAAGCAGGTTTCAACTATTTAAATTTTTTTGGGAAGAGTTACAGTAAGGAAAAGTCACGGATTTCGACATTTTGCCCTGAAACGAAATGATCTGAAGAAATTTTTTGGAGGTTGGCAATATTTTTCGAGATATTATTTACCTGCTTGAACTACCTGAAATTAATTTAACAACTTAGAATTTTCTAATATTCTGCGTACACTTATAATAATAATAATAATTTGGGTAGACGGTATAATAGAATTTAATTTTTAAAATAATCATGTTGTAGCTTGGTATACTTAATATTTATTGTAAAAAATATATGTGGACTCGTTTAATAAATAAGAATTAGTTTTTTTTAAATTTAGATCTTCATTAGCAATAATATTTACCATTTCAAGATTATAGTTAAATGTTATGTTTTTTATTTTATTGTTTATTGTAACTTTAATATATAAATGTATACAATACAATTAATTAATTTAGTACTAGAATTAACAATTCATTCATTCATCTACCTATAATATTTTTGTATGACCTAACCAAAGAAAACAATATAACATATGATATTTAATTTTGGGAGAAACACTAATTAGAAGAAACCCAGTGAGAATAAATTTAAAAAAAGAAAATTTTACAAACTAATTAAAACTTATAATTAGGTACCCACCATATACTTAACTCCCTAATTAAGGGATTTTCAGACCATGTACATACATTTATTAAAGAATTTTTCGACATTGCGTTTCAATTTATGTGCTATCAACTTCGGATTGGTCCTAACATGTAGGTACATAGCTCAGTGGTAGAAAAGAGCCGCGGTAAATTTAATATCATTTTAAGAATTTTCTTTTGTAATACATTATTTGTAATTTATTTAATTGTGTTTTTGTGCATTGAAACCAAAGAGATTGAAAAATTACTTTATAAATTATGAGTTTATTTTCCAGGTTTAACGAGGATGTTATGTTATAAATGGATACAAAATTTTGATTAACAAGCTTAACATAATCAGACCAGTCGATTTCTGTCCCATTCAGTATTATTTTGCTATTTGGGCAGGTATTTTTCGTTTCGTTTGCGTGTTAAAAACATAGCTTGGGTTTTTCTCGGATTGAGTTTAATTTTCTATTCGTGAAAAAAATCATATATTTTCTTAAGCCCTATAGTTGCAGTTTCGAGCAATTATATAGACTATTATCATGTGAACAAAAGATGGCAGTGTCGGTTGCAAAAATTAATGATGAACAATTTTCAACTTGCGGGAAATCAGCAGTGTAGATATTATACAATACCGGATCAAGAATCGAATCTTGAAGAACTCCCGCGGTAATTGGGACATTGAGAAAACAGTTAAGTTATAATAACCATTATTTGAAATGTTGTTTAAAATATTTGGTCATTATTAATAAATTTAGTACCTAATAAACACTAAACACACACTAAACAAAATCATTTATTTGGCTATATTTAGTTCACATAACGCTTAAAGACGCGGTTACTCATAAACTCTAAAATCGTGCGTGTGTGGATAGCTCAGGGCTAGAGCAGCGAGCCGCCACTTCGGAGTTCAAACCCAGCCACAGTTAGTCGAAAAATCAACTTTCTAAAAAGGCATCGGAATGAGCTCGGTGGATAGCAGCCGCAGGTCCCAGTTCGAGTCCGGCCACGGATTAACTATTTTTACATTAAACAGTTTTAAATTAATATATTTCAATGTTAATATAACATTCTTTCTAAAGATTGATATGGTGCAATATCAATGTTTTATTTTCTTTATCGGCTGAAAAATATAGGTGAAAATTATCAATATTACAGACGAAACATTGGACATTTTCTTTCGATGTACCTAAAATAAAATGATTTGGTTATTATTACCAAGTTGAAGTTTGGCTCAACTATGGGATTGCTTTGCAAGAACTAAATATTTAATTTCACATATCCAATTCTATTATTTCGTATCTATTAGTTACAATAACAACCAACCAAATCGTTTTTTCAGTGGAGTTGACTGGAAGACACAGCTACAAGATGTACCTTAAAGGTTCGCTCAAATAATAAATTTTTAACTATCTTGGTTAGTTCAATATGGGAAGGCCAAAGCACATCATTTTATGATTTGAGGCAATTTAAGGCAATCTTCTACATTAGTTAATTAGAATCGCAATGAAGCTATACAATGAATTGTCAGCATGCGAATTTATTGAAAGTAGAATTAGTTCAATATAGCATTTAGGATTACAGGGGCACATGGAATGATAGAATATCGTGCTAAACTAGCTAAGTGGGTTTGGTTTGTAGGATACTTCTCTTAGGAGTAATGCGGTTCCATTAGTGCGCTTGAGTGATACCCCACGAATTAAGAGTTCGGGGACACTGTTAATGCTCAAATAAATCTTGCTGACAAAGGATCTCATCAAAGGCCAATTATGTTGGTAAACACAAGTCTTTAGCCTTTCTAAGGAAGAATAATTGTATTGTCTTGAAAATGTGCCACAATTTACTGGCCAGAGGGCATACACCCGCCTGCAAGTGGCATGGGTTTGGTTGCCTGCAATTATCAGCAAATGCTTCCCAAAACCCAGCACTTCCCTTTGCCTTTCGCCTCCCGGAAAATTCCCAGAGGGACTTATGCTTTGGTTTAAGTGCGGTTAACGCAATAAGGCCGGACAGATGGACGAATGAGGGTCATTCCATAGTCACAATGTTTTTTTGGGGCTGACTGTAGAGAGGGTGATCAATTGGGACCAAATTGTGACAACGAATTTGTCTTTCGCTTCTGAAACTTGATAGTTAACTCGGTCAACCAGAGACGGTGACTGAAATACTAATGATGGTATTTAAATAATTCCATGTCATTCATAAACAAATTTTGTGTGAATGACACCAATTACTGGCACACCAAAAATATATTTTATACCCAAAATTGTGAAGGATATTTTCTCTAAAATCGTACATTTTTCGGTAATTATTATACAACGTGCAATTTATAGGTATTACCATATTTTCAGGCAATAAAATTGCAGGCAAATGGAAAAAGCTTAATATGCATCCGATTTGCTTGAAATTGTAAAAACGTTTTAGAGTGTAACAGCTCCGACAGCTGGTTGCAAATTTCATTTAAAATTGGTTGAACAGGTAAACCGATTAGAGTAGCGAATTTGCACGGGTGGCTTATTATGCTAATCGTGTAAAGCCCTTGGCGATCCATGAAACTGGCAGTGTCCACGTCGATACTGTAATGCCATGATTCATTCAGTGATCCAACTTTCAATCCGTATTAAGGTAAACCAAAAGATAAACGAGTTTTCCTGCAATTCAAATTCGATTTTATGCTTCAAGTAAATTCGGTGATTGCTTGTGATTTATGCAGATGTGGGAAAACCGCTGAATATACACGGTGCCCTTAGTTTCAACTGATTTTCGCAATTGGGAGCCTCTATAAATCGTATTACACATGCTTCTCTATGTTTAATGATATTTTGATGTATGTAGTACCTATCCAAAAATTTGTACAAAAAATAGGGCACACCAATTTCTGGACTGTTCCTAGCAGAGTTGGTTTAAAAACCAAAACTCTTTGAAAAAAAATTCTTTCTTTTTAATATCTAGAAAATGTTCTTATAAGATTACTAACATTACATTATTTCAATAAAATTATCGAATAACAAAATCAATTCTTTAATATAGTATATGCATATGGGCAACAAAGTTTGTCGCAACGTTTTAAGCAAGATAGTTTATTGTCCATCGTCTCTAATTATGATATATTTGCAACAGTATTAAGAAAATGAGTTTACTTAAAAGGAAATCCAAATTTCCCAAGACATATGCACCATTCTACAATTTCGGTTTGTTATACTGCTCAGGTTTTTTGGTTTTTGTTCAGTTTCGTCGATTTATTAGAAACGTTCCTTTAACAAAATGACGAAAATCTATGTTGTGTAACTTTTACCAAAATCTATTGTATTTAAAAACAATATTTTCTACAAGCTAGGAACTATCGAAATGTAGGGGATTTGCAAATTATATGCATTTCGAAAAGTTATGAGACGTTCAGTAAAAAACTAGTTTTCGACCACAATAAAGTAAGTTTTTTTTCTAAATCCAAAATTCCAGGGTCAAAGTCTGTTGATCGCTGAATTCCAAAAATCTGCTGTCCCAAAAAAGGGATTTCAAAATAACCAATGATTTCCCTGTGGCACTACTAATATTATACTACTACTATTATGTGAGGTTATGTTGTGATAATTATTTGTTATGTCATAACATTAATTGGTTTACGTATGTCAAAACGTCAGACTATCAGTTATTATCAGAAGTTCGATTTCATAGTTTTGTATTGGTTTACCGTGCCTACACCCAGAGAAATAATCAGTTGTCACAACTTCGTAAATTGCCCTACTATACATTTCAGTGGTCTGAAATATATCTGTTTCGTTTGTAGTGACTTGGTTTTCTCTTTTGCGACGACTACTTTTGCGGTTGCGGGGACGTAATATTTGTTGCCACAAGCAAAATATTTGTTGTCGCTAACTATTACTAAGTAACAATAAATGTTGTCAGAAATAATATTTGGTAGCTGCAATGAAATCGTTTGTTGCTTCGATCGAATTTGGAGTGCTTATTCGGTTGCAGCAAATGAAGTTGCTCTGTCATCTCAACTGAAATTAATGTTTGCTTGAATTATCATTATTTTGTCAATAAAATCATAATTCATGTTCCTTTAATTTTCAATACTCTTCTAAAAATCATTAAATGTGATTTTTTTAGAAATGTATTGTAAATTAAAGGAACATGAATTATGATTTTATTGGCAAAATGATAATACAAGCAAACACTAATTTCAGGGAAACCCAAAACCAGAGCACAACACACGCGACGCGACTGATCCAAACCAAAGAACTAAAGTGACTGAAAACACAAAGGACGCCTGTTAACTCTGGTTTATCAAACGATTATTTTTTAATACAAACATACATTTAATTGTGACAGCAACCCTTCGGTGGTGACAACTACTCTTGAGGTCTTGAATTATTTCATTCGTTTGTGTTAACTGACCCAAGGCTTCGATGTTATTAGGATAATAACATTTCGTTTGACTGTTGCTTTAGTTGATTTTATAAAATTATTATTTTACAGTGAATAAATAATTTTGTTGTGGCAGCAATTAATTCTTTTCGATAACTTCGCTATGTGTTTGTAGCAAGAAATACTTTCAATAACAAATTGTTTTGTTCAGAGAACCAAATTTCGTCTGTGATAATCAGCAAGTTGTTGAAGGATTAGATAAAATTCGGTTGCCATGAACAGTTGTTCTCATGAACGATAAATAAAATATAAATCAGTTACTGCGATTGAAAAATATTTGATTTATTTATGAAAACGGAATGTTATGTTGCATCAAGTAAATTTAGATTGTCATTAACAATTTTTGATTGATTTAACTAATTTTTGTTTTTGGTGAATAATTTTTAGTTCCCAGGACCGTCTCCAGATTTGATTATTTTCTCAGTGTATGTAAAGTCAAATCAAAAGTATATTGTAATCGCGATGAGAAAAGAAAGGCATATGAAGTTTTGGTACAGCTATTAGTGCCGCCACTGTCAACAACGTGTTTTTATCCGTTTCAAGTAAAAAGACCGAACTACTTAAATCGAATAAACCGCGCTTTAGTTTTGTGTCGCGTACGTTCACGTTTTTGACAATTCACGAGGTCCGGTTTCTCTATTAAAGTGCATTTTCAGGAATTTCCGGGCTGTAGAAAATAATATAGGTAAGATTCCTTATTTAATTATTTTTTCTTATTTAATTAATGACTTATTCAATTCCGTGGTGTAGATTGTCCGATTTATATTGATTAAAGTGTTTATGTATTGTTACTTTATATGCGGTGCACGACGAACGTTCAGCATCGCTGGGTGAACACACTTGTGCAATTGCTTAATGTTTTCTAAAAGTTAATTAACATTAAAAATGGTTTTAAATATTGCCAAATCGTATTGCTTCCTTAATTTGGTCAAACATTTTCTTTAGTATAAGTTATTATCTCGAGGCTTAATTTTACAAATAATAATTTAAGTGAAAAGCATTCATTTATTTTGATGAAAAGGGATACACTTCTTTGAGAAAGAGTACAAACAATTCTGTGATTTAATTTGATTTAATTGAACCTTTTGTTTTCCGCGCATTTTGCAAACTTCTGACGCAAATAATTTCATCTGAAATTTAATGAAAATTGCTTTACCATTTTGGACTTTCAAAAAGCGAGATAATTTTAACGGAAGGAATTTGTATAGAGGAAATAATTTGATGATTTATTTTAAATATTCTTCATTGGCTTCGCTGAATGTAATGTCGGAAAGTTCGGAAGAGCTGCTTTATTGATTTACATAAAATAAAGGCAACAGAATCGCAATTATACAACAACAAAATTCGTTAAAAGAAGGATGTTAAACGACACATAATTGAAAATAATATTGGAAGTATTTATTTGATCGTTAAACGTATGTTATTTGACAAGCCATTTCGTATTATTAACAAAAGAGTTAAACATTTTATCTCCTTCAAGTGAGAATGAAGTAAATTTATAAATATAAAAATGCTTTACATTATTACTTCGTAACTCGTAATTTAATTTAACACGACTACTTAAACATTTTAAGCGTTTTAATAACGTGAGAATTATTACTTCGCAACTCCTAAAATAAAACGCTTAAAATGTTTAGATAGTCATGTTGAATTAAAACACTTAAATTTACAGTGTGAAGACTAAAATTTCATTGTTTTATTTCCTTGTAGGGGAGACCGGGTACAAAAGTAACATTTTTTACTTTTACCTTGATTTCTGGTTAGGTGTTATTATTTTGATAAAATTAATATAGCCATATAAAAATTCCGTTCATGTACTTTACATTAGTACTATCTTGATTTGCCTGATTATTTTGTATTTTGTATGAATCACAGAGACTTTAAAAAAATTCGTCCGTTGTTACTTTCGACCACGTTGGCAGGTCGAAAGTAACAGGACAAAAGGGTTTGTAATAATTATGATATTACATATTAAATCAACAAATTATTTATTAGAAACCTTTTTTATTAATAACACAAATAAGCACTTTCATTTTAAATGCTAAAACAATATATATTTTACGAAAAAAAAATCAATATTATTAACTCTTCCTTAGAAACTGTGTTTAGTAATTAATGACATTAATTATTGTATGATAATAATTTTTTCTAATCACACTATTCAGTATCAGTCTTCTATTCAGACTCGCAATCAGTAAATCAATCCGAAGACAAAAGTAACATGTTACTTGTCTACCCATAGGGATATGTTACTTTTGTACCCTACCACATTTTTGTTAAAACATGGACGATAACCTGAAAACGGAACGTGCTAGACAAAAATGAATTAAAACACTGTGCAATAAATCTAATCTAGAATTTATATGCAAATTTTCAGATCAATATCATCCTTAGTTGTATTAGTAAACATAAAATAAGTGAACGTCAAAAAACTTACTTTTGACTTGTGAAATCACTTATTGTCCTCTCACAAATCCTAGCAGCGCGTGGCGCGCGCTGCTACTGAATGCAAGAGAGGGGGGCGCCACCGGCCATCACCTGATGGCAGCGAAGCGGTATTTTGACTATTGGATAGACCTACAGAGCCTTTGTTACTTTCGACCCGCCGTTACTTTTGTACCCGGTCTCCCCTACATAGGTATACACTGAAATGTAAGGTATATTTTAGAGCGTAAAATAATGCATTACTTTGGAATCCATTACATTGTAAGTAATGCAATTTAAAATGGTACTTCGCCATTACTGTAATTGTAAAAACACTATTTAGCATTACGTAGCATACGCGGCATTACCGCGCATTACTTAGGATAAAGTGGATCTTTTCTTCGAGAAAGGTTTTCGAGTTTTAATGCTTTTTCTCTTACCTTTGCAGGTCAGCATTAGTGTGTTTTACATTTGTGTGATAAAATTCGGCTTTTACATTCCAAAAATAGCTTTGTTTTCTTTTTTTTTCTTTTTGTAAATTTCCTTCATGATATTTAAGATGAGTAACATCTTTGGATAAATTCATTAAAAATAATTATTAAATATATTCTGCTAAATAATGCTCGCAATAGTAGGTAATGTTTAAGTTACAAAGTAACGCTATAGTAATGCCGAGTAATTTTAATATGCCCACGCGATTACAGTAACGGTGAAGTACCAGCACCGCTCTATAGGACAGTTGAATTACCAATACTGGTAACGGTACTGACAATCTGTTTTATATTGCAGTACCTGAAACGGTAAAGAATATTACTGGTAATGCCCGACAAGAATTGCCTGACAAACTTTTGCCCGACAACGACAACCTTCTGCCCGAAACAATTAAATATTTTCCTTTTACAAAATGTATATTGATTAAATATTTTCTTTTAGAAAATGCCTATTAAGTAAATATGTATTGTATTTTCCTTTTACAAAAAGCCTATTGACTAAATATTTTCCTTTTGCAAAGTCCTGTTGACTAAATATTTTGTTTTGAATAGGGAGTTTTAGCACATTTATCAGGAACGTAGCTGTCGGTCATTTACAGTTATGCAAATGGACGGTAATCACTTTTTACAGCTCTGGCTACAATACATTTTGTATTTTTTGTGGCAATGAATCACAGTACCTATATGTATATATGTAAGTATATATATGTGCGGCAAACTCAGTAAATCAACCCCAGTTTATCACCCTGATTATATGACAGCTATAAACGCGACACTAATCAAATAACGTTACAATTGCATCATCTAATCGTAAAAAGAAGCAGGGCGATTTACAAAGATTCGCAACAAAAGCGATATGAAAACTTTTTCCTAAACTTCCGTCACCATCCATCTTGTTGGTAGCGGTGCCCTATTCATCCGCCTATCCATGCAATATAATGATGGACCCAGGTTCAGGCAAGTTCCGATGCCGATGGGCCTTCTGCCCATAAGAAGTTATAAAAAGGCACCTCGAGGATAAGTTGCCATGCCGTCGCTTTCCATATACCTGGGTTCGATTTTTTGGTGTAACAATGGAACACGTCTTGCGTCTTGTTAGGCATTCAATGGATGAGATCACGTAGTTCGCTTTATAGCCGAAAAGATTCTGTTTGGTCCTGATTTGCTGGGTAGTGCGAGTAGAGGCCAATCCATTTGGTAATGGTTCCAGCCGAACTCCATCGAATCAACCTCTCATTTTTTTTTCTGGTATTGCACTTCAAGGGCACTAACACAGTTTGATTACATCATAAAATTGGAAAGATCCGTCAATCAGATTGCCTACGTCAGTCGAACATTTTGGGATGTTTTTCCTGCCCTCCATAATGAGGTAAAATTCTTCTTGAAATTCGAGTAAAAATCTCATTTTATAGTACTTTCCCAAAATGGAAATTTCCCTGGAGAAGTTGATAATGACCTAAATCAGATAGTCATTGTCCTACACGAGCTGAAAACTCATCAGAACTGCCTTGTTGCGGCGTTGTTAGAAATGGCCATAATTCAACCTTTTACCCTCGTAGGACCCAGGAGCGCCCAGTGTACATTACTGACCCAATGGGCATCCCTTGAGGGAAACTTGCAAAATATGAAATGGGTCAACGGGAAACTGATAAACGACTAAAGAATAAATTCAAGACTTGGAACACCATTTCGGAGAAAAAACGTTCGTTGATATTTTCACCGTCTCATCTCCTTCTAAAAACTGCTTCAGCGTTGGATTTGAGAATTTTTAATGCCTAATTAAAAACATCATTAGCAATTTGGTTTCCGCTTCAGAAAACAGGAGCAGTGATTAATAATTAGCGCTCTAATAACTCTGTCTGTACAGCAATAGCACTAGACACTTAAGTGTCATCGAGAGTTTCTCGTGGTCCAAGGATAAGCTGCAGATAACTTCATTAAAGTCTGCATGTTTAAGTAATTAAAATTGCTGCAGGCGTTCGGGACATTTACTTCATCATTTAAACAGATTTAGGAAAATGTTTTAAGCCAAATATTGACTTTGAATTTGAATTAAATTCTGCGACGGCTTCTTCCATCCTCAAAGAATGTATTCTCGTAATTATAATTCTGTAAAAATACAGACATGCAATTTGTTTGTTTTTTTTTAAATCGTAAGGTAATGGTAAATGTAGATTATTCTGAATTAGTAAATGCGTTAATGCGGGAGTTTTTGGTTGCAGCCACAAAATAAGGAAACCCTAAATAAATTCGTAATTTTATACGATGCAACACCGACTATAACTAAACTACACATAGGTACAGGGAGAATCTTAAATATCTTGATTGGACTTCATTAAATCGAAAAAAGTTTCAGATAAAAGTTGTATGACTTCAAGGGGGCAGTCATACAACGACCTTGAATATGATCATTACCTGAACTTTCAAGGTCGTTTGGAGGTTAAGTCGATTTTTAAAAAAATGGTAATACCTATTATCAACCCCAGGTTCGAAAAGAGCGCCAAATTTTACGTTCAGATAGATACTTGATATTTTGAAATGACCAGAGGTTATTTAGAGGTCAAGGTCAAGGTAAAAATCAAATTTAAGGTCACCATCCGATGTTGTGTAATAGTTGTTATAAATGAAAAACGTTATATTTATGCTATGAAGAAAGTAGGAAGTTAGTAAAATTTAAAATTCTTCAGTGTGAAAAATAGTTATAATCTGCTGACGACGAGAAAAACTTGATTTTCCGATGTTGCCGACCGACCGGGGCTAGATTTGAACTTGGGGACCTACGGATTGGCGGCTTGACTGCTCTACCCACCGAGCTACGCCATTCCGATTCCTTTTCGAGAAAGTTGATATTCCTGTGATATTCCGATGATTCGATCCTGGGAACTCTGAATTGGTACTTCGCGCTTAACTCTACTGTCGAGCCACCACACGCCAATGGGTTTTGAGCAATTCAACGTTAATAAAGCGATGTGTGGCTTTGAGATTGACTATTTTTAATAGTTAATTTGACCAACGAAATTATTTGGTCACATTAAAATTTATTATTTTAAAATAGTTGACTTGACAATTGTAGAAATTGTAAATTGTAATTGAAATTCTAAATAGTCGAGCTTATAAGAATAGTAAATCCTAAAGATTGTTAATTGATATTATTATTTATCAATTTTTTTAGCAAATAGCAATTATAACTACATAAAATAGTTAATGTTATTAAAGTTTTTCTGTTAGTGTAATTATGCTCATGAGACTCTTCTTAAGTATTTTAATTTTAAGTATGATCTAGTCTAACACTAGTTTCTCGTCATATCTCTGTACCTGTAAGTTTTACAACAATTTTGTTAAGGGCTTTCTTTTAAGGGTTTAATTTCTCCATCTTTTATTTAATAACTTTTTCACGTATCATTAAAAAGTTACGAGCTCGAAAATAACTTTGAGGTCCTTTAACTTCTTTATTTTCAATTTTTTGGAAAACATTTGCAACGCAACACATATTTTTTCTGTGGAATATTATTAGCGAATAAATTTTGTATTTAAATATTTGTTATTTATTTATTTTTTTATTGTATCGGATTAGTTTTGATACAAGTTATTTTTTTATGGCTATATCATGAATTAACTACATCACAAATTGTATGACTTACATTTACACATACACATACAGATAACTTTTAATTGCCAGATCAGGAATAAAAGTAATAAGATGACTTTTATTTTTTTTTAGACCAACAATAAATGTTATATTAGGTGATTTTCGTTTTCTTTGAATCAAGAATAAAAGTTATCAAGTGATTTTAATTTTTTTAGATCCGGAATAAAAGTTATGATGTGATTTTTATTTTTAAGATCAATAATAAAAGTTATCAAATGATTTAATTAGATTAAGAATGAAATTAATGAGATGATTATTATTTTTTCAGATCTCGAATAAAAGTTATTGTGTGATTTTTATGTTTTGGGTTAGGAATAAAAGTCATCATTCTTATATTAACTATTGGATTTATTTTCTATTAAGTACTTTTACATTTTTTATAACTAAAATTACAAATCTAAAATAAATATGTATACGTTAATGGAAAGTACGTTTCCAACGGAAAGGATCATATGTTTCTATTTGTTTTAGAAATCTGAAAACTCTTTTTAAATGATTTTGTACTATGTTACTTTTGAATAAAATAACTCTTATAATAAAGTCCCTGATTTTAATTTCAACTAAGAGGTAGTATGGGCAATACCGGGAGCGGGAAATTGTAATACATATTTAAATTTTACATATATGTACTGTACATAATTTATTTACTTTGTGGTGTGTACAAAAAGTCGTTTCTTTCTTGAAAGAAATCCTTTGTTACATCTCGATTGTGGACAGATTTTTCTGCGTCCGGATGCCAAGGTCTTTCAATCAAAAATAATTCCCCTTTTGCACTCCGAAATATTAAATTTTGGTTCTTTGTTCAGTTTATTTAGAAACGCAACTGTTGCACGGCAAAAGGGATCTTCCACTCCAGTCGTCCAGGATTTCGTTGTAGACGACTGTAGACGTTAAAAGGAGCACCTAAACAGGAGTCTCGTCTCCTATTTGGCGCGTGTTCCTGTTCGATTTTCATCCTTTCGCTTCGATTGCTTTTCACAGTCAGATAAATTTGAATTGGAGCACCAGAAGTTCCACCGATTCTCTGCCGTCTGTCGAAAAGGTAGGAGCAGTTCAAAGCTGCCAGGGCTCCACTACAATGGCGGGTTGCGGCAGAAAATAAAGGTTGGCTCCATAGCAAAATAATTTTTCTGGCTCCTCAGACAACAAACAAACCAGTTGCGACAATGCGAGCGCAAAGACGCAAATCGCAAACAGCTTGCTAGTTCAGATAGGCGTTGGCATTCTGCTCCACGGAGTGGATTCTGGAAGATGGATAATATTTTACCAACTGTCGACACTGGAGGTAATTCAGTCTTTTCCTATTGTCTGCTCTAATGACCGCTGAGCGATAGACAAAATATTAAGTTCTACTGTCGGTAGTATTGACACGACATACATATGTATATTTGGTTTCATATTCGTAGATTTGTTACCAATTTTTTGACGCTTTACCTTAAATTGTTTCGAATTTTCTGTGAATATATGTATATACATATATGTTTTTTAAACTACTGTATAATCTCTTTTTATACAATATACATACAGAAAACTGCGAAGCAAAAAAAAATCACATAAAAAGACTATTGAATTTCCTAAAATAGTATAGTGCATACAATCAAAGCAAAGGGTTAAAATTTAACATGAAGTTTGCAGAAAATAAAAAAAAACAATTAGGGTCCTAAAACAAAATTTTTTGGTCATCATCATCCAGAAAATGCTACACGCTGTCAATTACCTTGATCTTGAAATACATATGTTGTCAAGGTCACAGATGTAAGTCGGCGTCGTCTTGCATTTTCCGGATAATTACCGACAATTGTTTTTACGTAACACAAATATTATCTAAGAACACAGTTTTTCGGCAAAATCTACATTTAACATTAAAGTTGTATGATTTTTTTAATACTCTAGCTAAGCACACCAAAAATTCCAGCTTTATCTTGTATGTAAAAAACTAAATTCTCAATGGTAGAGTTTAATACTTCGTTTCAAAATATTTTACTCCTATTTTTTGTTTTCCGATGCGATTTGTTCTTTCCGAAATATTCGACCGGTGCGGTACTTTTTGAACACCCTGTATATGTAAATATAGCCTTTTGACAACCTTTGTAAATCCATTATTTTGCCATCGACACCTGTAATTGCATGAAAGCCTTTAGCATAATTACAGCGGTCATTTTGACCGCTGCCGTCGTTCTAGGAAGGTTACATATGTATGTCCGTCGTTCTAGTGTTAAAACTTAAAACTCACAAAAATACAAAAATAAGCCGGCTGTGAGAGATTTGACAAATTTCTTCTGTTTACCTTTAAATGTGTTTCTTAACCAACTCAAGGAGTATGGTTAAAATAAAATTAAACTACGGCGTAGTTAACTACGATTATCTTGTGATTAACCTCCGAGTTTTTGAACGACAAATATTTTATAAGCCATAGTTAATTATGGTCAAAGTTTTGAATGCGGCCTCTGGTCTACTTGCTCTAGTAAGTAGGCTATTTCGTAAAATTTACATTATTTTGTGTTGTTCTGATACTGTACATATAATAACGTAATTTACTAATTTTCATTTGTTTATTTCACTGAATCTTCTAAAGGTAGGTACTTGTTATTTTCCCCATTTTGCTACTTGTTGTAATCAATTTAACGAAAATTTTGCTAAATCCAGTTAACATGTTTCATAGGTTCATATTTAACGTCAACATTCGTAGGATTTGTTGTATTTTCTAGTTGATTCTACTATAGAGATTTTTCTGACTGTACGCGCGTCTATTTATGTTCAAGTTTTTCTCATTGATGTGCACATAAATTATCCCGTTTAGGAGCATCTCTCACATAATAAAGAAATGAAAAGTCGTATGTAATCGAAATAGCTTGTGAAAGATTCCATTAATTTGCTGTAACTCAGTCCTAGCATCTTTCGATATATTTCTAGGGTATTTTTTTCCCCCCTTTTCAAATGTTGAGCAGACCTCATTCCGTGCCATTCTCTCCTAAAAATCTTATTTATCGTGCACACCCTGTTTTTTTTTCATGAATTATTTCTGAAATGCTGGAAAACTCAACAAAAATCGCGTAATAACGCTAATGACACCTTCCAGGTTCATTTGCCTTGAAGCAAACCGAGTCGTAGCGACTCCCAATGTAATTTCACGGTCGAATCGTTTTATCTTAATTTCTAAATAAATAATTACATTCACTTTAGCGTTATCCCATGGGCGTCAAAGCCCACCCCCGCACTCTAATTTTATGCCGCATAAATTACACTAAACAAGGAAAAATTTTGGCGTTAAGGGCGGAACAGAAAAAACACATTTTTGTCGCCTCTCGGTGAAATTGCTTGGCCCTTAAAGAACACCTAAAATTCATTTCTTAACCTGTCAAGGGGGGAGTACGGCAATCGCTGGAAAAGAAAAAATTCACCTCACTCGTCACTGCGTTTGCCATCAACTGAAATTTCTTTTTTGCATTTATTTCCCTGTGCTCTGTCCTCGGGGTCCAAATGTAATGCTATCAGTGAGCTCGCTACTGGGAAAAAAAAATTTCCCAACCGAGAGAAGTCGTTTTCAATACTTCGACTATAGTGTGAGATGGGAGGCAGGCTGCTATTTAAATTTCTGTTTAATGAATTTAAGGAGTTCCCCAACGATTTTAGGAATGTTACAGAGAAAAAATAAAAATATAAAAAAAACGATTTGCAATTTACTTTGATATCTTTGGAGTTTTTAATTGAAGAAAGATTTACGATGCAATATCAATCGTCGTAAAAGCGTCACATCCCTCAGGGGTCGATTTTTGGGCCGAATCTGCTTATTTATTCTCGCATGTAACAATTTCAACAAATATGCAAATTGGTAGTGCGTCACTTTATCAGACTTTTTGGTGAATAAATTTCAAATCCAGATAAGCACCCGAAACACCTCAAGCGTAAAAAAGAGATTTACAGGCATCAACACGTGTACCACGATGTCGACTAGTAATAAATATTGACGCAGGCCTACTAGAACAATTCACTTGAAATAAATCTGATCGTCGTCGATGAGTCTGTTCCGGGCCCACCCAGCCGCACAACGACACAACATATCGCAACATATCGCAACATATCGCCACATATCGATGATACAACATTTTTTTGAAGGTATGTTTCCGAGGACATACATGTTGCAGGTGTGTGTCCTCATATATGGCGCATCAATATCCATGAGCGCGATTATTCAAATCGTCGGGAAGTCCTTGTCGATTTCATTTCGTCGGTGAACGATAAGAAAACACTAGGGGTAAAGAGGTTTTCATATGGTTTACTGCCCCTGGTGATCGACGTAAGTTATTGCTAACATTTCTGCTGAATGACACAGCCTTCTTTCGAAAAGTTGGCTATCTCGAAAAACTTTTGTGGGATCAGTAATATATTCATACCGAAATCCTTTTTATAGCATCAGAACAACGGCCGGGAATGCTTCAATTTCATGAAGTATTTTATTTTGCTGGAGGTAAAGAAAAAGTTAACCATCAATGACTATGCTGCTTTCTTGGTAGTTTAGGTGCATATGATAAGCTCGTTTGTCATACCTCCTATGGGTTCTGGTAGCAAAACGCTCAACGGATTTATTTATACCTTCATTATAATAAGAAACATAGCAAATTGAGGAAGCGAGGTGGCTTGAATAAGTTTATACACTCTTTTATATTCTTTTACCTTTCCGTGTTTGTAACACATATTATAGAAATAAAAACGAAAATTTATATAGATATCCTATGATGTAGTTAGGTATTTTTTTTTACGTCAATATGTATTAAGTATCTTATTTAAATATAATATATTAAAACTGGTTAAAAGCTACACTTTGTGCAGGTACACTTATGTTCAAAAAAATACAGTGTTGTGCAAAACAATAGCAACCATTCTAGTATAAAAACTAGTAGTAGTTTTTTCATAATTTTATTAAGTGGAGAGTAAAACTTATCCTATTTTTTTCCTTTCAGGAAACATTACAAATATTTAAATTCGCAATAACTTCACAACTCAATTCAATAGAATTTAAATCTTATGATTGACCCGGAAAATCATGAACTAGCCTATTCTCATTTACCAGCTTCGATGTGCTTCGGGTCATTATTATACTGAAACACCCATCGAAGCGGCGTTTCCCATGAACGAATTAAAGTTGAACATATTTTCTGACTTGCCAACGATAACGAGCACGCATTTGTCTTGTGAAATGGCAAATCGAAGTAAAGAAAATTTACCTTATTTACAGAAATCAGGTGAAATCATCAATTTAAGGCTTCCACAATTTTCACCAAAATATTGGGAGAATGTGTAGAAAATCCTGGCGGAAAAATATCGCTATTCAAAATTTTAAACTTAAATATCTTTTGCTAAAATGTTTTGTGTATTCGTAACTTTTGACCCTAAAAGTTTTCATTAAAATCCATAAAAAGAGTTGGAAAATAATTTACAAAGTTGTGGATACAATAAGTAGTAAATGATAATTAGCATTAAAAAAACGTGTGAAACTATGTATAATCTTATGTCCTTAAAGAGCAGCATTTAATTATGTCGTTTAATTTATTTATTATTTACCTGTGGTTAAATAGAAGGACAAAATTAGTTTTCAATATTTTAGATAAACGGAAAGTCTTTCTTTATAAAATCTAATGGTTTATTTCATTGAAAAAGTTTACCTTTTTTATCCAGAAATGCGTAGAGGTAGATTTGAGCAATGAAATCAAATCCGTTCCTCCATAGAGCGTATTCATCCACGATTTTTGTGCAAAACTTTCCCAGGAAGAGAGGTAGACGTAAGGTGAGCCTTCGTTCATTAAAAGCCCGAGGATGAAGCATGTACGATTTTAATCGCTGCAATTAATCCTACCTGGAAAAGTATAGTGTCAGTCAGCTTTAGGAAAATTGGCTAAATAGCACTTTCACATTCACATGCTCTGCTCTCGTTTACATAGTTCCTAAACTAAGTAAAAAGTTTAATACTATCAACGAAAAATTATAAATGGTAATTTTAATCAAAATTCTTGTTAAATACGAACCTACAACGAAATTTTTTTTTATAAAAAAAATTCGTAAAATTAGTTAATGGAAAAGAGAAAAGTTCTTCGTACTTTCAGTTAAAATGTTTGTGGAAAAAATTGTTAAATTTGTAAATGCATTCAATTCATAAACTTAAAAAAATTAAATATATTACTATCGTACGAAAAATTTCGTAAACTTTTACATATCTGATGTTTCAGTTTTAACGAATACTGTTTTTGCTTCAACGAAAAATGTGTAATTTGTGTAAATACAGGTTGTAAGCGAAAAATGAAATGATATTTAACGTACGAAATATTTCGTAAATGTAATATACATACAGTACAGTGCCAAAAAATTATAACCACCAACATTTATACTTCCATACTTTATTTTGAAAAAAACTTTATTATATTCGTACGCGGTTAAGAAAAGCATTAAATTAAGGGTAAATTCACATATTTTGCAAATTAATATTTCTAGTATTTAGTATTATTAACCATATTTTTAATAACACTTGTTAATCTCCGCGATTTTCTTCGATGCAACTATTTATGCTTTCGGCGTTAAATGAAATGGTATACCATGTAATACTTCTTGGAAACATGAAAATTTGTTTATTGATATTTATATTTGATAGAACTGGAATAAATGAATGGGGGAATACTTTTGCATATTGCATATTGGTTCGTAACGTAACGATTTCTTATTCTTCAAACAATGAAAACAAAGGAGGAAAGATTGCAACTCGGCAAGGAAATGTTAATCTGTTTGATTGTTTGCGAAAAAAATGTAATCAGAGTTCAAATTTTGAAATTTGTTAGAGTGGTTATAATTTTCTGGCACTATACTGTACATACTACATATATGATGTTTTATTTATAACTTTTATTGTCGTTGTGTTGCTATTTTCATAGGAAGTCTTTAATTTGGAAATTATTATATTATAAGTCGAAAATTTCCAAATTGAAGGCCTTCTTACAAAGTTCGGTAAATCTTTAGAGTCAACGTTGAATGCGAAGAACAACTTTGTTTATTATATATATATTAATAATTAAATATATTAATATTTATTCTATTAAACAATATGCGTATACAGTGGTGGAGAAAATAAAAGGTAGGTACATACGCTAAAAATTCTACATTGACAATGCCTTTAATGAACGAGTTAAAATAAATAAATCTTTGTACATTTAGTGTAGTATACTAACAAAAATTAAAATATGTATATTGTTATTTATATTTTATGGTGAGCTTAGTTTATTTTTCATTTGTAAATATTATTTCTTCCGCCACTGTATATTAGTAATTATTGAATTATTAAATTATAAATACATATTCAAAATGAACCTCAAATAGTGTTCGCCTTGAGGAGACACACAAATATTAATTGGTGAAAAATTAGCATCCTTAACTTTAAATATTTTAAATGAACAGGAATAAAGAACTTGTTAAATTATCATGTTAATTATATATAAGTATAGAAATAAGGTTGCAAATTCATATTCAAAAACTAACTATAGATCCAAAATATATTTTTGCATTTAAGAACAAAGCAGATAGTAAGGTACATATTTAAATTTATTTAAGCCAAAACGGGAAAAGTAACGCCACAGCTTGAAGACGGCTGTTATAAAAAGCCTGTTAAAAAATGCCTATTAACTAAATATTTTCCTTTTAAAAAATTCTTCTTAACTAACTATTTTTCTTTTACAAAATGCCTATTAGCCAAATATTTTCCTTTTACAAAATAGCTACTGATTAAATATTATTAGGCCGAAAGTTTACATAAATCGCGCCGTTTTCCCTACTGGCCCTTGGGCCGAAGGCTAAAATCGCGGGTTTTCTCCTAATTACATATATATTCGATCATACACTATTTGACCAGGAAGAATGTTGTAAAAAATAGAATAAATTTTATTAAATCCAATAAAATGACTTTAATTTTATATATTGCACCATTTGCGAAGAATTAAAGTTCGTTGCAATATCAGCTCTACTTTATTCTTTTAATTATGCATTTTTTCTAGCGCAAAAAATAATTTTCATCCGAAAGCCAATTAAACAGAGTGGTTACGAATAGTTTTAAAAATGTTTGGAAATTTCTAATATTTGCTAACTAACCACCAAATTGCTTCCTTGGAGGTTTGCGTTGGTACAACTTTTTCATGTCCTTATTTGAATTGAGTGGAAAATGTTGTCGAACAATTTATGATGAAATGTCAGAAAGTTTTCACATCATTCACGTTGACAGACGTTGAGGTATTAAACATGACTGATTGAGGTGGGACTACTCAGGCCGCTTCAACTTCGATTCCTACCAATTCAGTCAAATCATTTGAATAACGCTAGGGAATCTCAGAAATATTATATATGCGAGGATAAAAGGATAAAATGTCGGTTGCTTTACCCGCCTTCGATATTTATAGATCGCAACAAAATTTCAAGTCGCAATTCGCAGAGGCTCTTCCATGTTTATTTTAATGACTTTTCAAACATTTCAATTTTTCGCATTTTCCCACGAGTGTCATTCGGCGTGAAAGGTTTTTCCAGAGGAGGGAAGGAAACACACGAGTTGCATTAATTTGGATTTCTCGACATTACTCGTAATTCCCCGAGCTGGGACGCACATGCTTCGAGTTTGAGGAATAGAAAGAATCTCGAGCAATTTAATTTGCCCTGCCATTAATTTGGTCTATACTAGATAAACAAAAGAAAAGAACGCAATTTGGAATGGGTGAAGGAAAAAAATAAATCGTCCTGCTAGGAAAGGTTGCCCCGGGGATCGATAACCGAGAGGTCTATGTTCATCATTTTTAGTGGAGACCTTGAATAAATATCAACTAAGACCAAGGTCAATTTCTTCCCGGAGGAGGACCACTTTACTCTACTCAAACTGGTTTCCCTAAATGATGTTCTCCTCGCAAACGGCCCAAAGGCTTTCGAGTCCTAATCTTTTCAGGAATTGATGAAAGTAAACTTTACCCGGAAGGTTATGAAATCTTAATGAAACATTTTCTTCCTTCAAGAGGTGTGTTTTCTATCTTTTTGTTTACCTTTTTAGCATGGACTAAAGATGCATCAACTCCATCATAGCTCTATTTAATATTTTCTGTAAAAACCCAACAAAATGTGCAAACTTTGAATGCAAACAATTTAAAATTCAGAGCAAAACGCAGCTCCTAGAAATTGTAAAATAACATCGCTTAATGGGCCATTTTCATTTAAAATTTTGAAAATATTGATTTTCGAAACTATGATTCTTGAAGAAGGTGCAATTAAAATTTAGAAATTCCTTGTATTTTAGCTTCCATAGCCTTTTATACGTTGAGCGGTCGTGCAGTTAAGCAACTAAAAAGAAAAACTATGTACTAAAAACTTTATGCATATTTTTTCCGAAACGTCTTTTGTTGGGGTTCAGGTATGGAACGGAAAGGAAAAAAAGAACCTTTATAGGATCACTTCGATGTCCGTCTGTCTGTCTGTCTGTCTAGCTGTCAAGACCCTTTTTCTCAAAAACGCTCGGAGGTATCAAGTTTAAATTAATATCAAATACTCAGGTCTGCAATCCCATTGGAACTATGCAAAAATTAAACTTCTAAGTCAACACAATCAAAAGATACAGCCGTTTATGCCGCATATTTTGAGACTTGCAAGGGAATCAAAACCTATAGCGTACTTCCCTTAAATTTTTTAGGGACGAAAGATACGTTCATACTGATTAAGAATCTCTTGTTGTTTTAGATAATTCTGAACTGAGAAATATACCTCATTGTAATTTCAAAATTTCGTTTTATTGGTCATAAGGTTTTGGAAATTCGCTGCAAAGCCTTCTGAAATCAATAAAGTAATATTTAAAACAACTCTGAAAGACATTAAATAAGCCATTCAACAAAGATAATTTTGGATTCTACAATCGTAATTATCAATTCAAATAGTTTTCTTGCTAAAAATGTAGATTTTACACTTTCCCATATGTAGATACCTACATTAAATAGACAATTGTTCATTGGATTGACGTTTTGAAATTGTTATTAATATAGCAAATATTTTAAATTTGTAGAAAGCACACAGGGGGGTAGTCATGTAAATCGTTTCGACCTAAGTCGAAACGACCTTAAATAGCTGAATTGCATATAAAATTACTATAGGTATCATTTACACGACATTCAGCTATTTAAGGTCGTTTCGACTTAGGTCGAAATGAGTTACATGACTACCCCCCAGTTTTTAACCAATGAAATTGAAGGCAACTAGAAATGTTCTTTTCAAATTTAAATAGGTAGGTAACTGACATTTATTCCAAAGTTGAAAATGTTTATAGTGCATGAAAAATATTTTGGATCTTATATTCCGCTGTAAATCATATTACGTAGTAAAATTAAGATAAATTGAAATAAACAAATTACTATTTAATCAAAAGCATTAGTAGGTTAGTTTTACTTCGAAATAATTCGTTTCAAAATATAAATATGTATTTTTAATTCAATAATTAACATAATCAAAAATCAAAAATAAAACGTTTATATATAATTCTTCTGTACGTGTGTATGTCACTGAACTCCTTCTAAACGGTTGAACCGATTGTGTTAAAATTTTTGGTGTGTGTTTCAGTGTCACCCTGGATTATTTAGATTTACAATCGGGCCCGGTAGGAGGGCCACTAGATGGCGCTGCAATACATTAACTTCTTGCCGTTCAACCGATCGTCATAAAAATTAATATACGTAGGTATTTGAACACGGTGAATATTTTCACGTTGTTCATTTTCATCGTCATGAAAATTGGTATACGTAGATATTTGAAACGTTGAATATTTATGCATTATTAAGCCACGTTTTTGCTGCCTGTCTGGGCTCATCTTCGAAACAGCTGAACCAATTTGAATTTTATAGACATGAAAAGGTGGTAACATATGCTACGTTTTTGTAATTGTTTACTATTGTTAAAAGTAACAAAATTCTGAAAGATATGTTATATGTCACTCACGCAGAAATCACTTATCCGATTGAGATGAAATTCTATGAGCATGTATCGCATAACCTCCTAAGACATAGTCTATGCAACGAAGAGAGAGTGGGAATGTTGAGCGGTGATATGTTTATGGCGCGTCATGTAAAAAGTATTTCTGCGATTAAGAAGAAATTGGGCATGTTCCGCTTAACCTTCTGAATAAAATTTAATCAATTTGAAATCAACAACATTTTGATTTTATTAAAGTTTACTTTTATTTTAGGGATAGTTGTGCCCGGGCAACGCCGGCTGCGGGCCAGCTAGTTTATAATAAAATACAAAACGTTGTTATCTTGATATTTTTTTGGTATTATCCAAATTATTTTTGATTTTTCACAATTTATCTTTATCTCCAAGAAAATAATTTCTGAAAAAAGCTCTTTGTTCCTGTTCGCGCATGAGAATGACCCTTTAAAGTAAGAGAAGGCCCTTTTAAACCACGATTTCTGAAGTTTCTTTGCAACGACAACTAAAAAAAAGATGCTGCCACGAGGATATCCACTTAACAAAATTGTGTGTGTGCCTGAAATCCTCCTTTATAACCCCAGTACCTATGCTACCAACAAAACCTGGCACCATGTCATGTTATGAGTCATGGCAGCTCCAGAAAATCTTGTCTGCGAAAACGCTGTATACCACCCTTTAAAACTTTCATCGGGCACAAAACATGAAACCTGCCACTATCCAACAAGACAGAGCTAGTGGTGGAACAGCAGGCGTTGTATTATGCAGATTAGAGTGGAGGACCTATCCGTATCCGGATATGGAAATGCAGCACGATTTGCCCGAATGCTCTGATAGTGAAGGGTATCTTAATTTAAACTTAATCCATTCTCTGCTCGCCTGCAAGAGAAGTGAAACTTCATCCGAAAGCCACACGTTAAACCTTAAATGAAGTTCAAGAATTCTCAGGAAAGTGCTCCATGTGCAAGAGTCTGCTAATTTTCTACTATGGAACTGGAGATGCCACAAGGCATTCAACTCCAAGTGGTCATCGGTGGTATGATTTTCCATATTCGAATCATATGTATGTTATATATTTCTAAACTTAAGAGCTGGTTTATATTTGACTGCTACTTAAAAGTTTGAAGCATGTTAGCAATCTAAAACACAAATATCCTTTCTGAATTTTATTATGCTTTATTCTGATCTAGGGAATATAAGATACATTTTTTCAAAATATTCTTTTTAACGAAAATAATACCTATACAAAATTTGCTTACATAATTCAATATTCTTTTGTATCTACATTATATGAGATGTATTCTTTGTTTCCATGACGTCACATTTTTGGGAAAAAAAGGATTAGATAAAAATAAAAAAAATCGTATTTTGAGCATACTTGGAAATTGAAAAATAAAAAACAAAACGTAAAAAGTGGTTATATGATTCAAATTAAAGTTCTAATCCTTATTTAGATACATATATGAATTATAACAATTTCTCAATTCATATACTAAACATCCTACAAAACATCGCATATATCGGCTCCAATTTGTTTAGAAAAAATAAATCAAAAATTATTTTAAACACTAAATATATTGTTATTCAAGACCTATGTATGTATATTATATACTCTAATAATGTCACATATAACATTTCTGTGAAAAATAATAAAAATAAATTTTTTAGCTTTCTACACGGAGGGAAGGCTTTAGTATTTTAATTTATGGTAATAGCTAAATGCTCAAATTTTTACTTTTTTGCATTATAAACTCACATAATAATCTCTTATTTTATAACAAGTTTTTAAGAATGTTCAAAATACATAGATTAGATTTTACTTTTTTAGGAGCAAAATGCAAAATTATTTTAAAAGAATGTTATTTTGAAGAAAATTAATTAAATTTAAAGTTAATTAAGATTAAGATTAAGATTAAGATTAAGATTAAGATTAAAGTTTAAAGTTTAAAGGTAAATGAGGCAAGTTTAGTAAGACAGAAAATAGGGAGTGAGTGGTTCAGTTTCCACCACTATGGTTTTTTAGAGAACTTGCAAAGGTTCGGTGTTCTTTGTAGTTTTGGAAGGGATTATTTCATGGCTGAAGGGTTTACAGTAAAAAGTTTTCAAGCATTTCCATTTTGAAAGTTGTATTTAATGGCACCTCCTCAATAATTGAATATTGTTATAGTAGTTGTTTTAAAGGGAACCGTCGTTTAACTAAATAAGAGAAAGGTTTAATACACTAACTTCATTAGTATATCTATGTACACTGAAAAAAATCCTAATAACACAGAGCGCTATAGACTATAAGCACCGATTTATAAGTGGAAATGCTATTTTCATAACTGCATTGCCTAAAATCGAAAGGCTCCCGGCTCATGGAGTATACGACGTCTTCTTATAAACTATAAGATATTTGAGTGTGGCTGTATTTGCTTTATTTATAAGCTGAGCCCTCACACTGAAAAAATCCTAATAACATAGAGCGCTATAGACTATAAGGACCGATTTATAAGTGCAAATGCTATTTTCATAACTGCATTGCCTAAAATCGAAAGGCTCCCGGCTCATGGAGTATACGACGTCTTCTTAAAAACTATAAGATATTTGAGTGTGGCTGCATTTGCTACATTTATAAGAGCAGCAGCAATGTGAATATTACCCATTCTTATGCAAAATAAGAAAGGATCCTACACGCATGAGCCTGCGGCTTATTTTACGTGTGCATTCATCGTGCCTTTTTATATTGGGGTGGGGAACACACAACAGTATGCCAGTCAGCTTAGTGATCCCGTCGGAGAAGGTTGTTAAATGTTTATACTGAAATATGAAATATTATACCCAAGTTTATAAATTGAATAGAATTTGCGTTTTTACTATTTGTGGTTTCAGGTATAGTGAAGAGCAACACCAGAGCAACAAGAACAATGATAGTACTTGAGCGTCTTGCAAGTGGTTCATGCAGTGCTCATATAGAAAATAACTCCTATAGTCAAATAATAATACGTGTTGCGCTCATAGAAAACACCTCCAAAATCTAAAATATATACAGTGAAGAGCAAAACTGAATCAATGATGGTACTTGAAGGTCTTGCAAGTGGCTCATTAACTGTAACAGATATCAAAAATTACTGTAGAAGGTGAAATTAACTATAGAAATCTGATATACCTTTTTATGTCCGACTGATCAGGTTTGAGTTATTTAGGAAAGAAACTTTCAAATATTTTGAGTTATTTGCGAGAATAATAGTAGTGAAATTTGAAAGTTTTTTTACTAAATAACTCAAAATTGATCAGTCGGACATCAAAATGTATATGAGATTTCTGTAGACAATTTTACCTTCTACAATAATTTTGCGATATCTGTTACAGTTAATGAGCCACTTGCAAGACCTTCAAGTACCATCATTGGTTCAGTTTTGCTCTTCACTGTATATATTTTAGATTTTGGAGGTGTTTTCTATGAGCGCAACACGTATAATTATTTGCCTAGGAGCTATTTTCTATAAGCGCAACACGTATAATTATTTGCCTAGGAGCTATTTTCTATAAGCGGTGTACGCATATTTATTTGCTTAGGACTTATTTTCTATGAGCGCATTGCGTATATTTATTTGACTAGGAGCTATACAAAGTGACATATCTGCTAATAATTTATAGCTTTGAAGCTTATAACAGATATGTAAAACTCTAAAATTTTAAAGCATTTCTGCCTATACATTGTATAGCTGTTACTGCTATGCTTAATAACCAGAGTTCTTATAAATATAGGAGTTGTTAAGGCTCATTGCTTCATAAGCCCCAGCGCCACAAACTATCGCTGTCACCTTTTCGCTTATAATTGTGAGAGCCGACGTACATAAAAAATTAGCCTGGCAGCTATAATTTCTCTCAGTGTAGATATAAGTATATTTGACTATTGTTATTATTTTATTATATCAGTGTTTCCTTCTTTTTGAAAGGTAACTAATTGCTAATATCAAAACCTTTTTAAAATTTTGTTTAATATTAGACTAAATTTTAAAACGTGAAGTTAATCGAAATTAATACGTATTATATGTATGTGAATGCTATTGTCCGGCTAGATTAGAGATAAAAAATGGAGATATAAAAATTAATTAGGAGGGTTATCAGATTCGTCATTATTATGTATTATTTGAATTATTTTCGAGCTTATTGCTTTATAGCTTATACTGCTTATGGATATTTTTCTTTTGTATTTTTAGAGTTGTATTGTGTTGTAAGGTTAAAGTTCTTAAGGGAATGTATTTTGTGATTCTTCAATACAGAAGAATTATTATTGACCAAGAGAAGTGTATTAAGTCGAATTAATTATTTCTTTCTTTATAGAGAGAGCCAAAATTAATGGCATCAAACAATTACTAAATTCATGAGATTTTTTGAACGTGTATACCAACTATTGGTTAAAAATTCCTGGCAACGCCGGATACAATCCTAGTCCTGCATAATATGCTATCATCAGTCCAGCAATACTCACTATATGAAAAAATAAAATACTCATGACTTCAAACAGATGTCTTTATACGTAAGTACTCACATAAGTAGCTACGATCCACAGTCAATGGGATGTCGCATTGCGTAAAATATGTAGCTGTAAGAATTTTCTTGGCAAAAAGTAGCTTGTTATTTACACATTTCGCACCGTGTTTGTGACAAAATAGGGCCATAAACTGAAAGGACACCTGAATTCAAACTTGGGACACATTTTATCACATAAAAAACACGAAGTAAACAAGCAAACCGAAAAGACTTTTTGACGATGAATGAATATTATACTCCTTTTTGTTTCCTAGGCAGGAAAACTTTTTCTTTGAACTCTATTAAAGCAGCCATTCTTATAGAAGTAGTAAAAAATGTAAAGGTTACACGTTCTACCCTTACATAAAATTTAAGATTTAAGAATTGTATACTTGGCTTGTTTTCGCTTTTATACTAACAGAAAAATGATGAGGCACGTCAAGTTAAGAAATTTTTCTTCATTTTTCAATTTATCCTAACGTTAAGATACAACTTCTGATAAACATTGTAAGAAAAGAGGAGGAAATATAAAAACAATCCTCGAGAAGAAACATTTTGCAGTTGTAATTACCTGATTCTCATCGTTCGCAATTTCAAAATAAATGGTGGCAACTTTGCAACAATAATAAGATTTTGCTCGCACCTTTTGAGCTCGATTTGAGCATTCATCATTTCCCAACATTACAAACCATAATTAAGTACAATCTGGCCACAGCCAGAATGGGCTCTAGACTCTAGACTCTAGAGGAACAGAAGCTATGAACTTGCAAAGTCATTAAAGTTTACTTAAGGAGGTTGTTCCTTTTCAAGGAGAAATGTCAGATACATGCTGGCCGCCAGAAAACTTCTTCGAACTCATCAGAATATGGAAAAGATGAAAAGTTAATTGCATTTAAATATTCGATGAGGTGCACAAAATTCGCACATTGCCTTGCCTGTTCTATATTCTGTTTTCGACCAAAAAAGTTATAATTGAATCTGAGAAAGTTTCAATGGAATCTAGGTAATTAGTGGAATGACTGTTTGGAATTAGAAGTTCTCAAAACATTTGCACCAAGGTAACAACATGTAGTTTTTAATTCAATTTATTCTTTCCGGGGAATTACCTAATCTTAATATAACTTTAACACTCTGACTGCTTAGACTCATTAAATTCGATTAATTTTCAAACATTAAAGATATTATTTCAGCACAAACTTAATAGATAAAAAGCCCCGATTTTGCATTATTTTTAATAACTTATTATTCAAAATGTTTTGTTTAAGTTTGAAGATTAAAAAAAAAATAAATAAATATCAGGGTGGAGGTCCAACTTTGTTTATTTGTTATGATCTAAATACATAAATTAAATAGTGACAACGTCTACAGAACATATGAAAAGGTGGGGATTGTCAATTTAGACATTGCAATTTGCAATAGACATTTAATAATTATATTAATTATAAATTTGCGATAGATAGAATAAAATACAAAATTGGGTCTGCAGTATAATATTTTTTTAGTTAAGAGGTTTCGATTTTTAGTCACTGATTTATAACCAATACACCACAATAAGGCCCATTAGCTTTCGATTTTTGAGTAATGCTATATTCTGAATAACCCGAATGCCCGATTTCATAGTGCGCGCTTAAGTTCTCACTCAGCTAAATGCGGTTCAACTTAACTGACGACTTAAGTATTTTTGGTTTCACAGTACCTACTTTTTTATTTCATGCTTAGCTAAGTGAGAATATAAGCACTTTGCTCTTTTATGTAGGACATTGCAATTGTTACAAGAGGGGCCCTATCATGACAAATGTTCGAATCGAATTGAAAGGAGCTGACAAAAGCCCTTTTTGGATATTTCTTTAATAATGTTCCTAAAATGTTGATAAAATCATTTCAGTAACTTTTGACTTTAATTAGTTTTCACGTTCATAGTGTTAAAATAATTGGATTAGAAAAATCTAATCATTTTGACGTTATGTGCGGAAAAATTAATTAAAATTAAAAGTAACTTAAATTAAATTTTCAACAGCAATTTTTTTACTTGTTGTATTTTCCACACGAAATATTAAAACATATCTCTAAGTGAGGCTTAAGTGGCTAATTTTGGCGTTTAAAGTATCGCGACCACTTAAGTCGTAATTTACCTTTAAATCCCTACTTTGAAACCGAAAATGATTAAACGGGAGCTTAAGTGACGATCAGAACTTAAGCTCGCACTGCGAAATTGGGCATAAATAATGGTGTAAAGAGCCTAGACCTAGACTAAAGTATATAACATAAGTACATATGTAAATATTGACGAGAAAGATAATTGTGCCATACTTACGCCTACCATACCTCAGGACAAAATCCGCGGTTCCGTTCTAATTCAACTTAAGGAAGGCTTCAGGAAGGGAAATTTTTAGTACATAATGAAAGGCTTACAAAATTACTCCCATCAAATTGACTCAGAAAGCCGTGATGAAAGTGTTCCGTATGTTAGTAGCTTAGTGGGATGCTAAAGGGCCTCGTTTTTCTTAATATCATGGCATCATTAAAATTAGATGTTAATGCGAATTATCTGACTTACGTAGCAAACCCTCAAAATAATTTTCGGAGTAAAAATTTTTAAATATTCAATCATATTTTCAATATCCGCGCACAAGGAGGAGGTTTTCTTAATTCTTCCGGACTCCTTACGAGGAGCACTAAAACATCAGTGAAAATACGTGAACGATTTCCCCTCGAAGACGTAGGCATCGTCCGGAAATGCTCATCGCGTATACGTCTTAAATCTATTCACGGACGAAATTAAACGGAAGCATCATGTTTTCAGCTCTGGCTTTGAGCAATTTTTTACTGTTGGTTAAATTTCAATCAGTTCCAATGACATATAAATAGCTTGGGTAACCTTTTCGCAGCTTCTCGGGGGGATCAATAGCTAACAAATGTGATCGGTGTGGTGCTTCTATCTTCTATCTGCCTTATGTCTTTTGTCTCTGTTTAGAGAGTTTAGACAGAAAGTCCGGATTGCGCCAACAAGCCAGACACCCTTACTCCGACTACCCAACTTCAACTTCACTCAGTTCGCGCCCCAAAGGGGGATATTCCTATTTCAGGATTATCAAAGAACTTCTAATTTTGGCCGAAAAAGGGGTTTTCGTGCATACCCACCAGCAACTGGGAACTGCTAAACCAAATAGGCGGGCAACCGGCAAGGCCCTCCTATCAATGGAATTGTTCACTCAAGTTTACCCAGAGATAATTGGGAACATGAAAATAATCGGATAAATAGCGAACTTTATTGGAGCGCGAATAATTCCCCAAAAATATTTTCATGGTTCTCAAAATGGACTCTTTAAAAGCTGAAGATATAATAAAATAAACACTCTCAACATTTTAGAGGAAAGTGAGCAACCGAAAAGTTCATAAAATATTATTTCGCCCTTGTGACAATTTTCAAGAATCGTATATAATAAAACGAAGCACTTTTCGATGAGGAGGGGGGAAAACGTTGAGGTGTGACAGATTTTATGGCCTACCTTTACACTTCACGACACCCGTCACTCTGAATTTTACTTATTTCCCTTTATCCCTCGACACGTTTTCAAAATCCTCTTTTAGGAGTAAAATCTACAAACGTTTTGAGAACTCCTCTACCATCCGAATCTTCCGTATTCCTTATTTGTTTTATTAGAGAGAACACATTTAATATCCTTACAATTTTCTTTAAGACAGCCTCTACCTCTAAGAAAACGATATGTTCAACCGTAGGACCAATATATACTCTACAGGGTGATAATAAATTTCAGTTTGAGAAGGTGTAGTTTTTTAGGAAGCTTCCACCTCCGGTCCATTACAGTGCCTCGCCAACGTTCTTGGCTGTTGAAAGATTTATAACAGCACTTTCTCAAGGTAACTTACCTGTTAATGGATTCTTTATGAAAATGAGGAGAAGGTGTTTATGCTCCTTTTTGTGTGTTCCAAAAACAACTGGCTGCTGTGCATTTATGTGGTATCAAGTATCCTTTTATGTGTGCAGTAGTTCACTGAATTCATGCTGGATATATGGTATATATCAGACATATACAATTCTAGAGCCATAATTTTTGAGATGGTTAATAAATTATTGCGGTTGAATTACAACCTTTGCGAGAAATTGTGCAGAAAAGGATACTGTTTCACAATTTCATACCGAATTCGTTTTCATACTGAAACGGCTAGACCAAATATCTGAGCACGTAGATTAATTGAGATTAATTGTTTTTGGTGTATTGTCTCGCATAACAACAATCAAATAAACGTGACAGGCGTTAAGTTACAATGTAACCTAGTTTAGTGTTTAGTACCCAGGTCAGTTTCACTAACACACTGTTACAAAATTTCCCTTCGTTGTTATTCACACTTGGCATTTTAATCAAGTTGATATATAGGGATCGATGTTCGATCGTGGCGTATGTGGCAGGGGCATTGGCTATTAAGCCACACTGATAAGATCTGGCCAGTGCCCCGGATCGAGACGCCGATCATTTTTGGGCTCGTTTGCCTCGGCGGTAATTTTGGTAAAATTTGGTAAATTTACAGTACATAATCCATTTAATATATTCCTGAAAAGCATTAAAAATAAAGAAATTAATACAAAACGTTCCAGTGATTTTCAGAAATGCTCCCGTAGGAAATTACTAATATTAGTATACTACATATATAGTAGCACCTCAATCTTTTTGATACTTATCTCCATACAAAACTTAACATTGTATCTTCATTTGTAATCCTGGTAAGTACATGTATTATAAAATATTTATATTTGCCTAAAAAATTGAACATTTTTCATGATTCACGCTATGGTTATTTGTTTTTTATTACAATAGTAGCGTGTCTAATTTGAAGATAGGTATAGTCACTATTTGGAATACTTTATAGTATCATCATAATAATATATCAATTCGGAGCTCTTTTGCATTTTGTTATAAAATTTATATAAATTGCTTTAATTTTATCACCTTAAATACCAGTAAATTTCAAAATTAATGTTAATCCAGAACGAGATTTTAATGCCTCAACTATTCTAAATGTCATGAAGGGAGCAGTTATTTTCATTATGAAATAATTATGCATATTTTAAAATAAACAGTATAAAAACAGTTTGAATAATTATTCTAGTCAGCTTTTAAAGACTTTATCTTTTTATAGTATTATATAGTGTAGTTATTTTTGTTGGCTTCTAGCCTAAAAATCTGAAAGACTTAAAAGACGTAGTAACCATATTTACACGCGAACTTTTAATTGGGTCAGTTAGCATCCGATAAGAGGGCAAAGACCACACCATTAGCCCCCGACATTTTTCCTTTCGTCATCAGGTAGTTAGTTACTTTTGTTTCTATTAAAATTAATTCCTCGCGTGTAGTTCCGCCGTTGCAGCTACCCGAAGTTCCTGAAGTTCCTTTCCAAAGTAAGGCGCTTCATATCATAATTCGTGCGCCTATGTGCCTCCGCTAGCTATGGCAAATATTTTAAAAATCCTTCAATTTCCTTACAAAGAATTCTTAATCGGTGAGAACACCGGTCAACAGGTGATTAGCCTCTTGACCGAACAGTGGAAAAATAGAGAAATGGTTTAAAATCTTTAGTTATTCATTTGAAAATATTACAAACACATTATTGTAGGCAAACAGTTTCATCAGTCTTCATTAGGCTTGAAGAAATGGCAATTCGGATATCGAACAGAACTTAATTTGAATACCTGTGTCGAACTTGATGGACTTGATAACAAAACCAATGGACTGACCAGTGACCGATCGATCAAAATCGATTAACCTTTATTGGGACAGGCATGGTAAACCATTAAGCACCCGTATAGATGCTTATGTAATTATGACAGACAGTAATAAATCGTTAATCAGTCAATAATTTGTTGCCATTAACAACTTAAAAAACATCGTTTTTTGATATATGTAACTATGAAAATTCGAAAAGTGACAGTTTTTCTACATACATATTACGAGTTTTTCATATGTATAATAAAGATACATATGTTATAAAAACGTGGATTCTTCAATAATCTAAAATGAAGGAATTAAATATCTTTTTCAACTAATCTAATTTGCTTATTATCAGGAATTGAATTGAATAGAAATCAGGAGAAAGAGCTTTCATTTGGGAATAAGCAATATCATAAGAGAAATGCGAGCTCTTGATTGTCAATATGTCGAAAATTTATTAATTTCAAAAATTCTTATAGAAGTTTTAGAATTAAAAGATGAAAATGTTTTTATTTAAGATATTTGTTTAATTTCCAATGAAATTCTGTGGAAATATGTTAAAAATCATGACAGCAAGATGTCAATTTTCGACATTTCAAAGTTTCTCTGGAAGTGCCTACACTGACGTGACCGACAATTTTTTTGAAAACAAATTAAATTAACAAATTCAATTTGTTCCAAATTAAAGTCTCTTAAATTAAATATTCGATTTAAAGAGTTGGCTCAAAGTTAAACCAAAGAATGTAACGATTCTGCCGTATACTATTTAAAAATTTTTAAAGGTTATTAAATTAATTACTCGAGTATTGTGAGCAAGGTTTTGAATTTTGAAAGATATTAGCTGTGTTTTTTTCACATCCGATCCGGTTGCAGGATATTTTACATACATTGGCATTGCATTTTAAGAAACCGTCACTTATTTAAAGATTTTAAATTTTGCGAAAAGTGCATCAAGTTGCCATGATATTAACTTACCCATCCAGACTTCAAACCTTCAACCAGACAAATTTATGGACTAAGTTTTTGGCGCAAAGTCTGGGTTTATACCGACTTTGATTTTTAAAAAATGTTGGATATAGCAATTGCTCATAACTTTCAATTCAGTGAAAAATTCCCTGCTAAACCTAGAATCGGATCCGATGTCAAAAAACACAGTTATTGACTGAGCAAATTAATAATTTCCCGAGACGGCATAATAATAGTTCGATACGTGCCTATTTCTTATTATTCATTCATTAAGGGGTCTTTTGCCTTTCAAATTTTGAAAAATTTCTTTTTAATTTTTTTTTTTAAGAAAAAATATATATATCACTGCATAACACGAAAAAATGACGGTCGTCATGCCATGATTTCAGTCGGTTTGATTACCTAAAGAAAAAATAAAAATAAAAAATGGAAATCAATTTAGTGTTGAAGTAGCTATAGCATGAATTAGAAGTAACTTTTTTTATCAAAAAATAATAAAATTGCGGAGGTGTTTTGAAAAAAAAAAACGATCTTTGAGGTTAGAAAATCTACTGAAAATCGGAAATGTATTACTGATCATTTTGATCTTAGTTCATTCGCTAGCCGTAATTGTGTACAACAACAACATATGTATTAAAACATCAGAGCAATCGGTCCAGTAGTTTTTTTTTTTTTTAAATCGTGGCGAGTAGTCCAAAACACGTGGTTTGTATGTACGTATGTCGTATACATATGTACTTTAAAAGTTTATATAGGTTAGGTTGATGCGGCGGTCTCTAGGGCAAACTTAGACCATCCCTTGGTCCATTGTGATAACCTTATAAGAACTGACTTTTTCAAACAATTGGATTCCGACTTCCTTACCGCAGTATAAAAGCCACCGTCCTTTTTTTGACTCCCTCCTAATTTACTATCTTTGTCGAAGCATATCCAAGTTTTATAGTTGAAAAATCCAAATCCTTCGAAGTTTATCTTAAAAGATACGAGTACCTAATATCTGAATACGAACTTTCTACACCCTTCAGTGATACGCCCTAGAAGATATTGTAATTGGTCTGTCGACTTTCCGTAAATTAAGGTCAAGGTGCAAGGATTTCCGTTTGCCTACTAAAAACTTTTGGACATTTCTTGCCCAGTAGAATATACCTAAACTTGATATAGCTCCGATAAGTGGATTATCTCGATAGAAGTAGCGAAAACTCACCTTTTTTCTGCATTTGCTCCTCATGTCCGAAAAGTTTTTCATCGTTCTCGTTTCTTTTGATAAGCAGACCTTTCCCGTACCTATCTTTACGTATTATGGGAACTGATATGTCTGAAGTCTTTTGCAACTGATTGCCTTGGGAAAGTTTTGCGTAAAATTGAAGGATAAATTTCAAGGTGGTACAGAAGCTCGAGTGAGCGAGATATGACAAGTCAAGAAGCACTAGATTAAAAGGTTTTTTTTTTTTTATAGATTGATACATTCCCATGCAGATACGTTGAGATAATTTTTCTATTATCTTTCCAAAGAAACTTATCTCAAGTGTAATAGTTAGGCAAACAATATTTGTAATTAATTGATAGACCTTGATTTCGGAAATTCATTCATCTACAGTTTGCAAAATTTTTGATGAATGATTATATTCTTCAACTTATCTTCGATTTACATATTTGATTTCATTTGAAACTAGAACTACAGGGAAGGCATTGAAATTCATACTTTTATTTTAATTCTTAATTGTTAGTAAACAAATGTAATAGTTTGGTCACAATTTTGACATATGTATCTGTTGTTTCCTTGTCAAATATCCAAGCCACATTTTATAACCTGATTTGACACTATATATAAAAAATATCACTGAATCTATCGTTGGTATCAACTTTGTCATATTGGGTATTGTCATAGGGATCATTATTATTGTAAAGTTGTTTGGCTTCATTATTACAAAGTTCACCATCCGAACATTCTTTTTGTATTTCGTATATGTTTTCCAAAAACACAGGATCTTTCATTCATTAGTCTTTTTTAGGGAAATAAAATATAAATAATAATAGGATTATATTTATCTCTGTATTTAGTTTTCTTACTAAATAACTTAGTTCTAGTTAATTCAGTATCCAAACAAAATTTTTTTTTGTCTACTAATGTATGCACAAAATCTCAATTCATACATAATGCCACAAAAATCAAATTACCGACTGAAAATGTGCAAAGGTTTTCTAAGAATCTCTCATTACATTGCTTACATTGTCATTATCTGTCATCGTGCCGTCCATGACATTTTTACTGTCTTGTTGCAAAGAGAAAATATTAGGAGAAACAAAATCTTAATATTCATTTTTTATAAATTGTCGTAAAACTCATAACCTCACTCAGAAAAATCCGAATCATTAAAATAAAGCAAATATATGTATAAATAATATTGATTGGTTTTTCGTATTTTTAAAAACAATTTGTATTAATCAAATCAATGTTTTTCAAACCAAGAATTTTACTTATTTAGAGCTTTTGTGCTTACACACGGGAATTTACTTATTTCATGGAAGATCTAAAGAAGAAAAATTTATTTAAAATGATGAAGACTTTGTATACAATTAAGAATATCATGTCAACATACTAATGGCATGTATGCTATCCTAATTAGTATTCTTAAAGAAAGGAGCTTTCTTTTTAAAGAAAATACTCAAATCCCAGTTTTAAACCAAAAATATTTAAAAAAAAAACTGCTCTACGTTTCGGGTATTGAGGTGTACTCTTCATCAGGAGCTATGGTAAAATTTAGATTGGATAACATACAGATATATAAATATATAAAATAAATTAAAATTTACCTTTTTATAATTCTTAGCTAAATAAATCACAGAAATGTCACGTTACTTTAAAACTAACAAATTTAATTAAACTGGTGGAAAAATTAGACACTTTTTAAAAGAGACAGAGTGAAAAAATAAAGAAATAGAAATAGTTTTAAAAAATAAATAACAAAACCCGTCATTTTCACTGGATTTTTCCGTCAACTCGGGTGAAAAAATAAAATTGAAAATGGACTTAAAATATACTCATTTTTCTATTTTTAAAAAACTGTGGGAAGTTTAACTTAAAGTAAAATGATATAGTGAACAAGAGTCGGAAATTGGAGAGGCGACAGCTTGAAAATTTACGAAAACAAAGCTGAAATATGCCGAAAAAATAAAAACTGAATTCAATCGGAAAGCAGACTGAAAAATTTACTTATTAATAAGAAAATTCTTCACTGTTTTCCGATTGAATTCAGTTTATATTTTTTCGTCGAAGCCTGAAAAATGTATTGATTTTTTCTGCGTTTAAAAGCAGTCGGAAAATAATGAACGGAAAGTAGACTGAGGTATAGTGAACAAGATACGGAAAGTGATCGACGGAAAAGAGACTGAAAATGTACAGAAAATGATGTAAATTCGACTAAAGAATGTAATAGAAGAAAATCAGACGGAAATTAGACAGAAACATTTAGACTGAAAATATTTAGATTAAGTCCAATACATATTTGAAAATGTTTATGAGAAATACCGAGTCCTAAAATATTCTTAGTCTAAAAATGATAAAATTTACGTCTTGTCTTCGTCTCCTTTCAGTCTCTTCTTCATACTCATCAAGGGTAACTGAAATTTCAGTCTCGATTCAGTCTGTTTTCCGACACAGCTATTCTAATATACAATTTTCAGTTTTGTTTCAGTTTCCGGCTCATGTAAAATGTTGTCATTTCAGTCTATTTCCAGCCAGTTTTCAGTGTAAATAATAATTTTCGCCTTATTTTAGACTGAATTGCGTTTAAAATTCATTTTTCAGTCTCCTTTCAGTCCTTTTTCAGTCTTATATTTTCACCCGGGATTCGAAAAATGAAAAATTTGTTTTTGTCAACTTGAAGCAATTAATCGAGTTGTAAGTAAGATGAAATGATTTTCCCGCCAGCGATTTAGAAATTGTGGAAATCTCTCTTGAGAAGGAATTATTGATTTTCAGTTAAAAGTTAAGTTTGAGAACTTCCTAATCGATTTAAGTGCATCTGTTCTATTCCGTGCATTCGGAACGCCTTTGCTCCATCCTGCTCCTCAACTGCTCCCAGAACATTCGTTTTAATTTACGAGCACGAAAGACATTGCGAAAAACCCATTTTGTGAAACATCTGAAGAAACTTTCGAAGGACTGATGTGGTTTTAAAGGTTTATGAAGTCACTTCCCTGCCGCCAGACAAGACAGTAATGTCAACAGAAATAGCGCATTACTTTTCATCCGAGTGGTTATCTAATGGGGAGGAACGTCCGTCCTCCAGTGACCACAAAGAACCCGGGGAACCCCCGGAACCCGTAGGAAGGTGCCGCCATTGTGCCGGCGGCTGGTTACTGCAAGTGCTACAAAACTCTTCTGCCATCAAGTAATGCTCCGGAAAACTTTCCTGGAGATCGTTCCTGTTTAATGTTATTTTCACTGTTTTGTATCCTTTTCCGGACAGTGCCCAGGGGTCTTTAGGAAAGTGAATGTAAATTTGTTGTATTTTTTTTTTTTTTTTTTTGTAGGTTGGCCAATAGCAATTTTGTTGAAAATTTTGCTCCTCGTTCTTATTTCCGGCCCCTTGAACACCGTGGACGCCGAGAAAAGTGAGGAAAGCAATGGACTTTTGCTTACAACTGATGGGATGGAAAACTTTAAATCGAAACTCCCTCTGGAGTCTTAGAGTGAACATAGAAACAAGTTGAGTACTGCAAATTTCATCAATAGCGATATAGGTAAAAAAATTTATTAAATTAGACTTTTATTTAAACGATTTTTGAATTTAATCCGTAGTCGCCACACTTCTCCAGAATACCTATGTTAAACATTCATACAATAAACCCAGCTACTGGTACCCATCTTACTTTATTTGGCTTCATATGAGTGAGTATTGATTATTTTAATTTAAAATACATATACCATGTACATATTCTTGAAATAGCGCTCTATAAGATAGAAATGTTTTTTTGGAAATTAAAAAACCCCCAGAAAACCGAAAAATTTTGGTATCTAATATTTGGTTTTGCTAAAAGTAGGTATCATAAATATTTAAAATTTTAATTTAGAAATCTAAAATTTGACTTTGAAACTTTTGGAGATATCAAATTTAATATTTAAAAGAATAGTTTCAAATCAGGCTATTTTATTTCAAAAAATAATATATCTAATTACTCTTTTACAACCTCTGAATAACCATAACTGACACATTGGGTAAACTTTTCGTAACGATCCAAATTAAAATGAGGGTTTTACAATAATACGAGTGTTCTAAGAAGAAAATTGTTTTATGCAAATGTTTGGGAATTTCGACAGACAAACGTTCAGTTAATACAGCAATGGTTTGTTTTAAAATATGAACCGAGTAACTTTTTGTTTCAACCAAAATTAAAATATCTCTTAATCAAACTTATCAGATTCTGACCAAAACAATTCTACGTAGTTTCAGGTAAATATTTATCCAAGCTTTCAGATCATTTTAATTTGGTTTAATCTTAGTAATTAATTAATAATTTATTTTCCACACATAATTTACCTACTTTGCGTTATCTTGTATATCTTCTTATTTAATTTAAACCATTTCTATCAGTTATATTTTAGGAACTGCTTTTTAAATTAATTAATTATTTATGTGTATGTAGGTGGCACAGAGGTTGCACTTATATTTGTATTAATCTCTTATAATTAAGCTAAACTTTGATTTGCGCTGGACTTGAAGTGAATTTGGAATATGCACTTGTGCTGGACTTAAAATTTGTTTATGGGACTTGTACCACTACTTAAAAATGTTAAGTACAATAAGTGCTCGATGCTCTTACTTGTATTTGAAAGTCCAAGTCTAGGTAGACAATTATACTGGTTATACATATACTACTGCTAATAATTTATATTAATATTTAGAGTATGCAATGTTAGAATTAGCAGAATGCAATTTAGTTGTTTTAGTTTTGAAGTTTTGCAGCTAAATATATTCACATTTTAAATATGTCTTTTGGATTTTTACATTTGATTTTTTGGTCACACGATTTTTTTCAAAAACCATCCAAAAATTACCGTCGACATCATTTCAGCCATCTGAAAAGGAAAATTATGAATTATTTAAATCGGTATAGCCCGGATCAAAAGGATTTTTTTTTCATTCAAAAATATCAAAATGGCGATAGTTTAAAAAAAAACCATTTTTGAGATCGGAAAATCGACTGAAAATCGGAAAATGTATTACCTATCTTTTTGATTTTGATCCAAGATTTAGCCATAAATGTGTATTGTACCTACACATATTATAAAATCAGAGCAATCGGTTGAGCAGTCTTTTTTAAATCATATTAACCAGGGCAAAAACCATAGTTTCGAGAAAATCGAGTTTAAAGTTTTTAGAAGACTATTTAAAAAAAAGGCGTAACTAAAATGGTTATTGACTTTGAATTTGCTGATTCGGTTTGTGAAGATTATCGAGTTTACGCATTTTTCTATGGGTGAGAGGAAACTGTCTTTGACTGGTATCCAGTTTTTACATTCTAGCAATTTTATTCTGATAAATTATATTACCAAAATTGTTTTCATTAGTTATTACTGCAAGTGTAAATATTATATGTGTCAAAAACAAAATAGGATGCTGTAATTGGTAAATTTACTTTACCATCAACTAAAATGACAAAATTGTTGTTTTGAAATTCAAAAACACGTGTAATCCCTATTAAATATTTAACGCGCTGTTAATTTTAAATCATAAAAGCGTCGAGTTCCCATCTCTGTTTAGGTGTTTTTCCCGATTCGCCCTAATTAGCTAATATTGAACCCTAGTAAATTGGCTTTCTAATGAACCATAATGAAACGTCCTGTCGTAAACAGTTTTGGGCGGTCCACCCGAGCACACCATTGAAATCCAACTATCGCCAAAATCTGTTAACTCGCCTAATCCCATAATAATTATGGGGCATAAATCTAGCTCGAAATGTGCTCGTTACCGTCATTCATGAAATGCCTAAAATTACAGAAGTTAAGTCGCTGTTTCATATGTTTGCTTGCATGTCGGACGGAATAACTTATTCAAATTTATTGCCAACAGCGGTGCACACGTCTCGGGCCGACCCCAGTAACTGCGGGTCTTTACATGGGAGAAATGATAAGAAAATGGGTCGGATGGGCTGGAGTTTGGACTTCACCCTACAAAATCATTTTACCCTGATGAACTTTGTAATGCGATGTATTCTGCTACTATGGGACAATTCTCTCACTTAAGTGCCTTTATGAGTAATTTTACGAGGGACGTGTAAATTACACCTGGGCAATTGGGAACTCTCGCTGGGGTAAGCTCAACAAATGTTGTAATTTAATTCTAGAGATGCGTTATTCGTTGTTGTCTTCAATGAATCTTAAATGAGGAGACGAATATGGGCGAATTCTTAAAAATCTGATAAAATACAAAATTTCAGGTTTAGAAAGGTACCTACATAACATACACTCTTGTAATTTCTAAACTGTGGAGTTTCGCAAGGACGACATCGAGTAAAAAGTTTTTTAAAGTACATTTGAATAGTATAATAGAAGTAAAATTACATAAGAAAGGGGCAAAGCTCTGAAAAAAAATCCGAATAAGCTGAAGACCTTTATTTTGGTATTCTAAACATATACTAAAAAGTACCAAATAGAATCTGCATACCTACTTTTTAGTCATTTAACTCGAGATCATAATAATAAATTTCGTAATATCATTTAAAATATCAAAATGTCACTCCTAATAAATCCCATGTTAAATGCATTCAGTTTAAAAAGCCACTGTGATATTGATTTAACCTTAAGGTCAAAGTTATTGACACTTAGGCATGCAGTTGAAGCTCCATCATGCGTTAAATATGCCTACGAATCCTTGAATACGATTAAATTGATACTGAATGCTTTTTAATTTTTAACCTACATAGTTTTGACCTTCTCAAGCTCACAAACAATTATTAAATAATCATTTTCAACCTAAAATTTTCGGATCTTTTCGAATCCAATGTTCTCATTAAAAAACATGACTTTGACCTTCAAATGACCTTGAACACTGGATTATTGGTGATTTTAACGGATGAATGACCCCTTCTATCCTTAACAATTTTTGCCTGAGCCATTTTTCTGTAGCTCACGCAATTTAGGAGATATTTGGATCCATCGATTAAATTGGGTCACCCTGTATACCAGTAAACAATACATAAAAAATGAAAATTTGCACCCTGTAAAATTTGATAGCAGTGTCGATTTCGATTAATACTCATATGACAATACAATGCCAATTACTCACTCACCACATATGTAGTAGCATCGCTGTAGTCGTCAAACGAGTATTTCTACCTGTACTCGCAGGATGCTGTAATTACTTCTGCAGACGTCATACTCTTAAATTGTTTCAATCTCCTTAAGTATTCAAATACGTGACATTCTTTTCAAAAATTTCCGCACGTACGACTTATACACCTATTGTGTCACGTTAAAGATCTCGTTAGAAAGACAATTAACAGACTAAAACAATGCCCGGGGGAGCTATGTCATGTTGATATTGATCTCCATCAGAAACACATCTAAATGCCAATCGAATTAATTGAACAGGTGGGTTTATACGGAAGGATTTGTATGAGTACGGTCTGGCAATAAGATCCAATCGATGCTGTGTGTCATCAAACATTTGATAAAATCCTATTAACACAGAACAGCACCCGAGGGACCAAGTTTGGTGCTCAAGGGTTCATTGAACAATCCCTTCTTGGGGATCTGTTGAAATGCTCCCGACAACAGAAAGTCAAGTTGTCCCGTGCGATGTTAAAGCTGTCTATCAACCTTTGGCAACACACAATGGACAGGTGACAAGCGAATGGTTCTAATTTCGTCAGTAAATTGAAATTCTTGATGCCGGAAACGGTCTGGCAGCACAATATTTTCTAACACCTTAGCCAAGCATCTGTTTCATTTATTCGAAACGAAAGACTCTGAGTTTTTAATTAAAAAGTAAATATGTATTCATGATAAAACAGAAGAAGTAAAGTCGATCAGTGCATCTTGAAATTAAAAAATTCTTTAAGAACTCTGCCACTACCTCAACAAGGCCACAAATTTCTACGCCATGCTCAGTCAGATGCTCTCTGTGCGGTTCGTAGAATTGTGGGAAAATTTTCCCTCAGGTGGATAATTTTCACTACGGATAATCTTCAAGTTAATCCGTTGCTTAAATGATTTCTCAGTATAGCAACTGAGATTAATCCGCTCAGTTCCGTTCATGTGGCACACACCACGACTATTCACTTGAACAGGTGCGTTTTCAAATAATTTTCCAAATTACTTAACAACTTCATACTTAATTGTAAAATTGATTTCGAATTAATTAAAGCTGTAGAACAGATAACTCATTGCTTAAAAGTACCATAAATCCTCTAACATATTTTTCACCAAATAATGATGGAGCATTGCTGAAGTGATGTTGAAGTTTTAATTTAACATTAAAATGGGGAAAACAAAATAAAATTCTCTTTATTGCTACCAATGGTTTTCACCTGTGATTGTTAGCGCCTATTGTGTGTGCCATGGAATATTTTAAGTGTTGGCACACAGGTGCTCTTAACATCATTGGAATCATTTCACAGGTACCAAGCAGGAACAATACGGGGAACCTTGTTGAATTTAATAATTACGTGGGACGATACACGAAGAACCCTTTTCCAAATTTCGACGAGGGAATGTATAATCGGATGTACATTTAACACGAAACGTTTAGTTAGAAGCTCCACATTATGATTACATTCATCAGAAAGGGATATCAACTTATAAATATGAATTACAAATTTAGAAAACTGGTTTTTGAAGGCTTGGATATGATTTTAAAACAATGTGATTTCAATTAGACACATCAATTGCCAACACGATCCTTTCATTAAATTATTTTACGCCAGGAGTTATTAATGTACCAGGGGTCGGCAATAATATTGGTTTCGTAAATATTTTTGATGATTATTATTAATACATACCAAGAAAAAAATACTTTGTTGGTTTATAATATCCATTACTGAAATATCTAAGAAAAAAATAATAACAAATTTTTAATTATTTAAATATTTGTAATTTGTTAGTAATAAATTCTAAAATACTCAGGTTATTCGTAAAGCCTACTTTACACTATCTGATAAGTCATAAACCTATGTAGGGTAGGCTGGTCTAGGAGTACGCACTTAAGGTTCAAACTGTTCTAAAATAAAATTAAATGACTCTAGATAGTCAGCTTAATTTTTATTTTGTACTTAATAATCACATCTTTCATAAAGTAACATGAAATGTAACAAAACTATGGCCATTCTTTGGAAAAATAAAAAATTAACAAAAGTGATAATTGTGTACTCTTACACGAGCTATTGGATAAGAGTACGCATGTGAGTTGATAAGAGTACGCAGGAAAAATTAACTCCTAATTCGTGTTCACGCTACTTGCAGAGGTCACAAATAAAGATATTTTCAGCTTCATAGCTCGTACAGGCTTCATGCCACCACTCTGCGCATTTAGAACATCCAATCCAGTCTTCATCTGGGAGGTTCACGTAGACTTCACCACATGATGGACATTTACGTACATTTTCGTTGTGGGTGTCTTCTTTAGAACCTGGAAAGTTTTTAATCCCTTTAGTATTAGGTCATTTTTGTTTTTTTTATGGTACTTGTTTCGATGCCGAACCCGAAACAGAAAAAAAAAGGATTAAAATAAATGTAAAGAATATAAAAATAAAATAATGTGTGTAAGAGTACATGCGTACTCTTGTAACATACTGCAGTGCGTACTCTTTCACACATTCATGATTTTCTAATTTCGCCAACTCCAACGCAAGCTATTAGGATCGACCGGAATCGCTCTTGCTGTAACCCCTAGAGAAATTACTTGCCGATCAAGCCGTTTAATCGTAGTTGTTTAAATATTTGTAGTTTTATCACAAACATACTTTCAAAATGCAAAAATTATTTAAGAAAATAGATAAAGATGTTTAAACTTATGTAATTTTTGTGTTTTTGTATGTTTTTTCCTCTTTCTTCGCACAGCACTTCCCACTAGCTTGCACTTCAAAAAAACACTGAAGTTAGCCGCGTTTCGTAAACAACGTCGTGGCTTTTGACATTGCGTACTCTTATCGGATGCGTACTCCTAGACCAGCCTACCCTACTTAATAGTTACGCTCACAACATAGCATTTTTAGTTTTTTTGTTTGCATCTATTTGACAATCTGTTTGAGTTCTATCTAGTGAGTTATTTATTACTAAAATATTTATTTTTTGAATCATATAGACACGGTTTTTGCTCCCAAACGATGAAAATAATATTATATTTAACCTTCTTTTCCACATATTCCTTTCCCATTTTCCAAATAAGTCTTCAGCAACTTCATTACCTTTTTATTTACTTAATAAAGGCGCAGACGCTTTCAAATTCCTATGACTTCTCAAATTGAGTTAGAAACAATTCTAATTTTCAAAAAAGTCATATGATTACTCAAATGTCAAGTAATATGAGAGATATGGGTGAGTTTACAACATATGAGTCGATATTTGTGAGAAAACATAGGCTTTTTCATATGATTTATCAGGTAGTGTAAAGGCTACTTAATTCTGAGACACAATTTTTTTGTTACTCAAGCAAACGAAAATTCATGGCATAGAAATTATCAAATACCCAAGTACTTCGTAATTCTCGGTGACAATATTACTTACTTGTTAAATGTAATGTTTTAAATGTGCTTCGTCACATCAGCAGCGAAACACATCAAAAGCCATCTGACAACGGGTATTTGTAATTTGTAGCCTATGAATTACCCAATGCTTGAATATTGCCACCGAGAATTACGTCTTGGGTATTATAAAATTTCCATGGCATGAATTTTCGATTGCTTGAGTAATAAAAAAAATTGTGGCTCAGGATTACAAAGTACTTGAGTATTTTAAAATTTCTATGTCATGAATTTTCAGTTGCTTGAGTAATTACTGAGTAATTACTAACTAGCTTGGTATTTTAAAATTGGTGGCCCAGTAATTGCCATTGATTGAGTAGGTAATATCAATTTTTAGTGGAGAATTTATCGATATTTTGGTATTCACAAATGCTTGTCTGCTCAATTACCAATTATAAGGTGAATGGAAATTTCTAGAAGGATGATATTGTATTTAATTTGTAAAAAGTTATAATCACAGTGTTGTAATTATAAATTGTTGACTATTTGAAAAATTAAAAATGGAATATTGTTTTTTGTCGATCTCTGATATTGTACGCAATAGGTACATATATTGTAAAATATTTTATGAAATTATATATGACATATAAAATTCTAATAGTTTGCTTTAAATGTTGAACATATTTGAATATAGACCTATTTTACTCTTGTATATTCTCAGATGCATCTAAATATTTATTTTATGGCCTTATTAAACCCTAAAAATTCAAGGAGAGTGAAGGATTGACATCTTTTCTTGAACATTATGAATTCTCTGACTACTCATATATCTAGTCCTTCAATATATAGTGTATTTCCCACTATAAAAAATTACACTTTAATTTAATAAGGTTGGTCATGGTCACGCTTCACGCTTATTGTAAGATTGAAATGAAATATTGCTATAGTGTAAAAAAGCTACATAAATGTTTTTTTTATCATATCGGTCACTTGTCCATTAGTTTTTAATTAACATTAAAATTCTAATTTTCAAAACATATTTTATCAATATAAATTACTAAGGGCCTGTTCGAATCCAAGTCTTCGCCTTCATCTTCGTTCGTCTCGTTATGACAGTTTATGACGTCCAACTTCTATCGTCTGATTGTTACAGTTTATAACTTTGTTTTGTACACAAAAGTAACAACAATATTATTTAGACAACTCGAATTTGCTTGTTTGGCCATGAATTAACGTTCAAAATATGTCAACACAGAGGAAAGTATACAAAGGCCTATGAACTTTTTGTCATTTGCATGTTGAATTTTGTTTATTTTGTCTGTTTGAAGATTGCGCAAATATACGTTTAATGTACGTCAAGAGATTTTGTATAGAACAACACCGCATACGACACATATTGATGTCATGCCAGGGTTAATTATATAGAAATGATGGCAAGTACACTATACCGCGAGAAATAATAAATAAAAAAAAAAAATCTTGTCTTTTGTCTATCTATTAAATACCTATGAGTAGTGTCTACTACTATACTAATTGCACGACTAATCTAAATTGCTTTGTTAAAGTTTTTTTACGTTCGATTAAAACTGCCTATTTTCTTAAAATTATTAACCTAATTTGCAGTGTTCCGTTTTTACTTTAGGGGTTACACCACCTTGGGAGTTTCAAAAAATAAGGAAAACGATTTTTGCCTAGATTTATTAGTAATACTTCTCAGAATATTTTAAGCGTTCCCGCATGTCAAAGTTCCAATTATTACCTGAATTACAGTCAATTGAAACGTCCGCGGTTATAAATTTCTCGAAACATCATTATCTCAAGATCTACTGAACAGATTTTGATAAAATTTAACCCACACATATTCTTTATAATATTTCCTAAGATGTAGCGTACAAAATTTTTTAAAAAATGTTCAAGTACAAAATTTAAATGAAAGTTAGAGTTTTTTTTTCAAACAAATATCGTTTAGGTATATACAAAATAATTTTAAAAATATTTTTCATATGTTTCATCCTAGCCATTACCTTTCTAAATAAGAAAACATATTCTTTTTATTTTGTAAGTGATGCCTTATAGAGAAAGTACATACACCATAAGGAAGGGTTTTCAGGGTCATACTTGATGACTCATGTTTCCGCCATTGTTTAATTTTTTTACACACACAATTAATATATATGATAAAAATTATTTTATATATTTTATAGCTTTGTCAAGAACATTTTTTTTTATATCCATTTCCAGATTGCTAATTGACTCTTACAGTTCAACTATTTTTCATCAAAAAGTGCTGTTTTCCAATTTGTATGGCTAAATTAGTAATGTCATGTTTTCATGGAGAGCTATTTCTTACGTTCGTTCGTTTAACATTTCTACTGGCTTTTAATATCGTGATTTGTGAAGATACTGTTCATAAGAGGGTATTTTCACTTCACTTCCGAACAAAGGGTGCTATTTACATACATATATGTATACCGAAAATAAAATTTCTTAAAATTTTCCAAAATAATGTTTGATCAATCAATTCAAAAATAAATAGTTTACTGTATTTATCGAAAGTAACAAGCACGCATTTGTTTGCAATAGTTTCGGGATAAATTTGAGTTTGATAGTTTTTATTTTTAAAGATGTTATGTAATGAAGATGACGTTTTGATTCCTGATTTTGTTGTAATTAATTAAATTAACTTTAAAAAAATACTTTGTTTCCGGAGTTCTGAATTAAAAAGCAGGTGGGCGAATTATTTTGCGTTTGAGTAGTATATGTATGTATAAAAATAAATTCGTGGGATTTTTCTTTATAAATCCATAAATCAAAATGTTCAATCTGTATTACTTTTTTCGTAGGAAGTTTAATACAGATGTTTAGAGGTTTCATTTTATTATATGAAACTTTACTTCTTAGTACATTATTTACGTTAGAATTGAATTTGTGTTATGGTAATTTCTTAATAGGATAAGTGAATAGGTCATTTCTTTCTATAAAGAATATTTTGTATTTAGCTGATAAATAAATAAAAATTTAGTATACACTAAAAATTTCCACTTAATTAATTGAAAAGAAAAATACGTTTTTAATTTTAATTGAATTTAATAACTTTCTTGTTTTGAACAGAAAAAAAATATATTTGAAAATTTAAAAGAAGTTTATAGAAGTAAATGTATTAAAATTATAATATGCTTGTTACGCAGGAAGAGCCGCTGGAGCAGGCGCCAAAGTCCAAAGTGGTCCAGGAGCTGGAGCTGGAGCTGGAGCTGGACCTGGAGCTGGACCTGGAGCTGGACCTGGAGCTGGATACACTGGAGCAAAATGGCCATTTATTTGTAATTTGGTGTTCTCTTGTTGTAACCGAATCAATTTTAAGTTTTCAAGCGCAATAAGCCTTTTTAGTTTATCGTCGTTGAGGTACACCGTTTCAATACTTTCCCCAGGAAGGGCATCGTTATGAAAAGGCCCCACATTTTCGTCACCAATCCCAAAATGTCTATGATGTCTTGGGTGATGGGCCAGTGTCAATGTCACCAAGGCAAAAAACAAAGCGAATACAATTTGGATCTTCATATTTCTAAAACAAAAACGGTAATTTTGCGAATATTGAAAGAGTTTGAGTTTCTAACTTTGAACTTACCTAACCTTTTACACAGACTGTTAAAGAAGTTCTGCTGTTGTGCAACAATCACGCTTCAATTTATACCATTCCTTTTCAAAAATTTAATCGCTCATGACGATATATTGATTTAAATTATATTGGATCTTCATAATATTAACAATGGTATTTGAACAACTGATTTTTGATTCCTTTGACATGAGTTCACGGACAGTACACGAATAAGTAAGTAAATAAGAAACTTGCTGATGGAATTAAAGTTTTTCGCCTCCTTTAAATGTTTTGTGCGGAATACCCTTAAATATGATGTTCTTCATAAAAATGAAAGTTTTCGTTTATATAGTTCTTAATCAATGTTAGGTCAATGAAGACGTTTCAAAATTTTAAAAAAGCAACCATACTGAATTGAAGATCTACGCTAGTCATTCAATAGGATATAGATTAGTCATCAATAAGTCTTTGGATTAAAATAACCTGAATAATCCTTCTGAAAAACTACGATTTTTATTAAAAATTAACAGCTTTCATTATCATTAACATTAAATAAAAATCTTTTTAAAGTATGTATTTATAATTAGCATATCTTTTATTCCACAAATGGTGTTCGATTTGTTAATTCAAAGAGAGTTTACCCAAAATCGAAGCATGTTTTTAGTAAAAATAAGTTCTTAATAACTCCATTTGTTAACTATGTAGGTAACATTAGCTGTGTTTTTTTTTTCACAACAAGTCCGGCTCGAATTTTACTAGAAAATTTTGCACAAAATCTAACTACAATATGCAATATAAAGATTTTAAGTTTTGCGAAAAGCGCATCAAATTGCCACAACTTCTTATTCAAACTTTAAACTTTGAACCAGAAATATTTTTGAATTACATTTTTGACGTAAAGTACATAGGTAGATAGGCAATTCGATTATATGTTTATGAAATAAAATAAATTGCTAAGTAACCTCCATTTGTTGTATAAAATTTCAAACGGAAGATATTACATACATTTGTTTTTAAATTTATTTATTTTTAGAATATAGAAATTAAGAATTTTCGTCAAAATTTGTTTTGACCTCAAATTAAAGTAACCTAAAGAGTTTTACTATAATCAATTTCAGACAAAATTAGATGAAGGCGGTTGATTATCTACCAGAGTCGGAAAAAATTATGAAAAAGACATTACATTACGACTAAACATAAATTTTACGTCAAACTGTTAACATCGATTTGATAAATGAATATACATATATCTAAGAATAAATTAATGGGAATTTTCTGTTCAATTTGTACCTATTAATTTTTTCGTTGGAAGTTAATTTAAGACTAATGTTTAGAGGTTACTTTTTATTATATAAAACTTTACTTTTTAGTATATTATTTACACTCTAAATAATTTTTGACTAGACCCTAGTAAATTTTTATTAGAATGACATTGCTAAGAATTCTAGTAAAAAATCTAGTAAAATTAAAATTACTAGAAATCTATTTAAACCAAATCACGAGATTCTAGCAAAATTTTCTTTTTTTATAGTTTAATTTACTGAAAACCTATGAACATAAGGATAGGTTTTTCTAGTAATATTTACAGAAATTCCAGTTAAGGCTGCTGAAATTATATGAAAATTATATTATCTTCTAGTAATTTGTACGGAAACGACAGTTTAGATTACTTGTATTCTATGAAGTTTGCATTATGTTTCTCTAGTAATTATTACGGAACGTTTATGCGGCGCATTACTGACATTCTGTTTATCTTAATGATGTTTTTTAGTAATTTATACGAAAATGTAGGTCGGGTTACTGGGATCCCATAAAGATAGAATTATGTTTTAGTTATTTTTACCGTCACTCCAACTACATATAATTATTGGAAATGTATTAAATCTTCTCTCGTTACTTTGACTGAAATTTCAGGGTTTCTCGAAAGATACCTACACTAAATATTCCCGTATATTTCTTCATAAATAAAAGAGGTTTTGTTTTTGAACTCATTTATTTATTAACATTTAATAAGAATGTTATACAAATTTCTTATCAATAACTAAAAAAACTTGACTATCAACTTCAAATGCCCGGGTACACAATTACTTTTAAGCACCACACTCTCAAAATACACGTTGAAGATTTAAGTCCGACTGGCGACTGACACGGCGGCGCGTGGCTATTAAATCATTCGATTCTTTCGATGCCTATATCGTTTATCTAGCAAATTTTAACAGATTCTTGAAAACTGTTGTTCGATTCTAGTAATTTTTGTTTGGATACTAGTAATGTTTTGTTGATGGCTACAAATCTAGCAATTTTTCTAAACTTCAATAGAAATTCTATTAAATTAATTACTAGAACGTTCAGTAAAAGCTGTTTTTACTGGGATTTCATTTAAATTTTCATCCTTTGTTATTTTTTCGGTAAAATTTACTAGAAAATCGTGAAAAAAATTAACTAGATATGTCTAGTAAGCATTTTACTAGAAAAATTTCTTATTGTGTACGTTTGAATTGAATTTGTGTTATCGTAATTTCGGTAATAGGATAAAAGTGAATAGGTAATTTAGTTCTACAGAAAATTTTCCGTACACTCTAAATAATTTTTGACTAGATCCTAGTAAATTTTTACTAGAATGACATTGCTAAGAATTCTAGTACAAAATCTAGTAAAATTAAAATTACTAGAAATCTATTTAAACCAAATCACGAGATTCTAGCAAAATTTTCTTTTTTTATAGTTTAATTTACTGAAAACCTATGAACATAAGGATAGGTTTTTCTAGTAATATCTACAGAAATTCCAGTTAACGCTGCTGAAATTATAAGAAAATTAAATTATCTTCTAGTAATTTGTACGGAAACGACAGTTTAGATTACTTGTATTCTATGAAGTTTACATTTTGTTTCTCTAGTAATTTTTACGGAAAGTCTATGCGCATTACTGACATTCTATTTATCTTAATGATGTTTTTTAGTAATTTATACGAAAATGTAGGTTAAGGTTACTGGGATCCCATAAAGATAGAATTATGTTTTAGTTATTTTTACCGTCACTCCAACTACATATAATTATTGGAAATGTATCAAATGTTGTCTCGTTATTTTGACTGAAATTTCAGGGTTTCTTGAAAGATACACTAAATATTCCCGCATATTTCTTCATAAATAAAAGTGGTTTTGTTTTTGAACTTATTTCTTTATTAATATTTAATAAGAACATTATACAAATTTCTTATCAATAACTAAAAAAAAACTTGACCATCAACTTCAAATGCCCGGGTACACAATTACTTTTAAGTACCACACTCTCAAAACACACGTTGAAGATTTAAGTCCGACTGGCGACTGACACGGCGGCGGCGTGGCGAATACCTCATTCGATTCTTTCGATGCCTTTCGTTTATCTAACAAATTTTAACAGATTCTTGAAAATTGTTGTTCGATTCTAGTAAGTTTTTGTTGGATACTAGTAATGTTTTGTTGATGGCTACAAATCTAGCAATTTTTTTTAAACTTCAATAGAAATTCTATTAAATTAAATACTAGAACGTTCAGTAAAAGGTGTTTTAACTGGAATTTCATTTAAATTTTCATCCTTTGTTATTTTTTCAGTAAAATTTACAAGAAACTCGTGAAAAAAATTTACTAGATATCTCTAGTAAGGGGTTGTCCATTAATCACCTGAGGCTCGAAAGGGGGGGGGGGGGGGGAGGGGTTTTTAAAAAATCACGAAATATCACAAGGGGAGGGAGGGGGTGTAGTGAGATATCACGTGTATTTATTTTTCGTTGAGCGCGCGCGCGCGATTTTTAAACCGAAAAACGACGCGTGAGCCTTGACTTGTTGTCTATAGAAATGCTCTTGTACAATTTTGCCCTCTACAATATTACGCAATCAGTTTTACGATATCTGTTACCATTAATGAACAACTTGCAAAATCTTAAAGTACCATCATCAGTTTTGAGAGTCACTGTATATACAGGGTGTCCCACGCAATCTGTACCAGCGAAGGCCTGTGGTTTGGGGACACCAATACCTATCGATTGGACTTTTTTTTAGGTTAAAAATCGGGCTTTAAAAAAAAGTTGTATTTGCGAGTAAAATTTTATGTAAATACGTTATTTTACATCTTCTTAGCCAACATTCATAATTATTCACCATATTAATCGGAAAAATGTGAGAAAAGTCATTTCAAATGCATGAAATAAATGACTGTATCAACTTTAAACTCAGTTTTCTCATAAAAATGCCCTATAAAGTACCAATTTCTTTGTGTTATTTTGAAAGCTAAAAAACCCATAAAGTTTTTAAAACTATTAGGAAGTTATTCAGTCAGGGTTAAGTATTTTTTTTCAAGTTGAAATCAAGTAAAAATTTCTCTCAAACCGAAAGTTCAACTTTGTGATCAAAATCTGAGCTACTAGTAGTTAAAATTTTGGTGTTTAGTGTTTTTACAGACGAACATACATGCTAGCCATAATACTAACAAAGAAAATCTGAAAGAATCACTTCACAGAAAAAGTTATAGCTAAAATCATCCAAAATAAAAAAAAAATTGAAAATAAAACAAAAAAAAATCATAACTCAAAAAATACAAAAAATCGTTGAACATAAATGGGGCCCAATCGATAGGCATTGGTGTCCCCAAACCACAGACCTTCGCTGGTACAGGTTGCGTGGGACACCCTCTATATATATATATATGTATATATATAAATATATATTTAACCAGTACAATTATATGTTTTTTTTCACATGATTACACCTTTCCTTTATTATTATTTTTATGCCAATTTAGAAACAACCTGCAACCTTAATGTCTGTCTATACATTTTTATCGAGGTGTTTAATTTTCTAGAAGTGTGTATTTAAAGATAATATTCTAAAAATTTGTAAGCTACTTTGTAGGGAAAAAATACACGTGATTTTGGGTAGGGGAGGGGGGGTTAGTCTAAAACCTCACCATGTATCACCATGGGGGAGGAGGGGGTTAAAAAATTGCTAAAAAACATCACGTGATTAGTGGACAGCCCCTAAGCATTTTACTAGAAAAATTTCTTACTGTGTAGATTACGAATTCAGAAATTTCGTTACTTTTACTTAATTATTTTGAAAAAAAATACGATTTTAATTTTAATTGAATTTTATAACTTTCTTGTTTTGAACAGAAAAAAATATATATTTGAAAATTTAAAAAAAGTATGTAGATGTAAATGTGTTATTAGTTATAATATGTTTGTGTAGCAGGAAGAGCCGCTGGAACAGGCGCAAAAGTTATACTCCAGGAGCTGGACCTGGAGCTGGACCTGGAGCTGGACCTGGAGCTGGACCTGGAGCTGGACCTGGAGCTGGATACACTGGAGCAAAATGGCCATTTATTTGTAATTTGGTGTTCTCTTGTTGTAACCGAATCAATTTTAAGTTTTCAAGCGCAATAAGCCTTTTTAGTTTATCGTCGTTTAGGTACACCGTTTCAATACTTTCCCCAGGAAGGGCATCGTTATGAAAAGGCCCCATATTTTCGTCACCAATCCCAAAATGTCTATGATGTCTTGGGTGATGGGCCAATGTCAATGTCACCAAGGCAAAAAACAAAGCGAATACAATTTGGATCTTCATATTTCTAAAACAAAAACGGTCATTTTGCGAATATTGAAAGAGTTTGAGTTTCTAACTTTGAACTTACCTAACCTTTTACACAGACTGTTAAAGAAGTTCTGCTGTTGTGCAACAATCACGCTTCAATTTATACCATTCCTTCTCAAAAATTTAATCGCTCATGACGATATATTGATTTAAATTATATTGGATCTACATCATATTAACAATGATATTTGAACAACTGATTTTTGATTCCTTTGTCATGAGTTCATGGACAGTACACGAGTAAGTAAATATATAAGAAACTTGCTGATGAATTATTAAAGCTTTACGCCTCTTTTAAATGTGTGTGTGTTTATATAGTTCTTAATCAATATGTTACCTAACGTTTCAAAGTTTTAAAAGAGTAATCATACTGAATTGAAGATCTACGCTAGATAGTCATTCAATAGTAGATCAGATTAGAAATCAGAAAGCCTTTGGATTTAAGAGCTTTACAATGAATTCCACTGAAATCGGTTATAGAAAAGAGTTTAAAAAGCCCCTTTTAATAAATTGAAATTTCTTAACAAACCTCTCAAATGTTTAGGAAACTCAGTTTAGCTCCCTTTGCATTCAATTAATTTTTTTGTTCAAAGTATTAAAATTGATTTTTAAGTTATGTGCGGGAAAACTTACCGAAATCAAAGATAACTTAATTGAATTTTAAGAATTTGAGGAACTTTATTAAGGAATTTTTATCCAAAACGGCTTTTCTAAGCTTTTTTCCATCCGATTATAGTCGAATTCATGATTAATTAAAAATTAATAGCTTTTTGAGATCTCATTAAGATTTAATAAAAATATATCTAAACCATTTAAACTAGCACATCTTTTATTAATTTATCCCACGAATGATGTTCGACTGGTTAATTCAAAGAGAATTTACCCAAAATCGTTGAAGTCCGGATATCTCGAAAGTCAAGCATATTTTTCATAAATATAAGCTGCTAATTACTCTATTTATTAGCTAGGTATCAATATGTTTTAAAAATCAAATACGCTTTTATAAAGTTAAATGAATACATTTTCCACGACTATACATACGTAAAGCGAAGCAGTGCGAAGTGCTATAAGTATTTGTTAAACTTAATTGAATTGAATTTTTATAAAATGTAAGCAGATAATCGGCAAAATTGCCACTATCCACCATATTGGCAACGTCTAGTCAAGCATTATGAAACATTACAAAGCAAATCCGTCCAGGGTCTTAACTATACTGTCTGAGGCCCCTGCAATTTTTTAAGGATGGAACCCTCAACCAAATGAGCTCGTCATTGTGCTACTTATACAACTTTAAAAGAAGTACTAAATGAAAAAGAGTTTTTGATCAACATTCTATTTTTTATGTATGGAGGTCTACGACATTAAATCTACATGTGTATAAAAAGAAAAGTCCTGACTATCTGACACATCCACGCCCAGTTCAAACTGTTGGATTTAAAAAACTGAAATTTTGCATAGAGGTTCACTTTATGAAGTATACAAGGAAAGGAAAGATATTTCGAAATTCAACCCGTAAAGTAGTAAAATAAGTAAATACGAATTTTGCGATTTTTCGAAAATCAATCCCTTAGGAGTGAAATGGGGTAAATAAACCCGAAAATCTATGTGGGTGTCGTTAATTAGGTTTTTTGGCATGTCGATTACGGAAATTGCATTAATTTTGAAATCTAAGATAGCGAAATGACATGAAATTAAAACTCTATAGGGATGAATCCGGGTGTTCAAAGGTTTTATGGAGAAACCAACATTAATTAGAAAGGTTTCGTGCGCGAGCGAAGCTGTTATATGAATTCGTTAAATTTTCATTCAATATAATTCATATGTAAAGTTTTAAGTGGCAATTTTTAAGCAATATGTTTTGCAACTAAATTCCTAATTCGATCATACCGAACGCAAAGTTAAGGTTACGTAAACTTAACAACCTATTTATAATCTTAAAATCATTTAGATCTATCTCTCTTTCAAACAGTTCCTTCTGTTATTTTATAGTACTATACTCTTCCATTTTACTAGATACTAAATGTGTTGTATATGCTTATTATTTTAATTTACAATTATTGCAATGTAAAATTAACCGCTTATGATTCTAAAATTATTTAGACCTACCATTATTTCTACATTTCTTTTTGTTATTTTACAGTATTTTAGTAGTACAATTGTCAAGAGCTCCTTGTATGTATAATTAACATTTTTGCATTTTATGTTGCGTAGATTTTCATTTGATTATGTAGCTTGTAAATTGCTACTACGATCACTGTTAAATTACGAAATGTTGGCAAATTTGCAATTACTTTTCTTTTAGTGTATGTAGGTACATACATACATATGTATTATATAAATGAGAAGATGGGAGGGCTGTGACATGCCGACAAGCGGACAGACCAAAACTTTAAATGCTATTTTAGTAAATTGAAAATTGAAAGCACAAAAAACTTGAAAAATTACCTAAAATATCCGATGTTGTGAAAGCGGCCGCGCAATGTCCTCAAAAATGAATTCACTTAAAAATTTAACCCTTTCTACGCTCACCCCATTTCATGAACCCTTCATTTTAATTACCCGAATTTGGAATTAGGTCCTTTTTGTGACTTCCAGCTTCGAAACCCTTTCATTGCAGGGTCCTCCCACATCTTTTGTAATCATGCCATTTTCGTTTCCAGGTCATATTATTTTATCAAAAGCATCCCATAGAATACAAAGTGGAGAAAATCGTTACATGCTCCATGACTCTACTGAGCCGCCAAAAAATTGAGACTACTTACCCGAACCCCCAAAAACTGGGTTACGGTCACAATTTGGGTGGTGTACGAAAGACGCCTTTACCCACAAATAGCAAGGATACAATTTCAGTTTTCTTTGTGCCCATCTTGCGCCTTTGGTTCCATGCAGCGGGGGCTAATAGACGTCCTCATCATTGGGCAATTTTCTTTCTGAAGCCCTTAAATGCTCCAATATAAGGAGCCTGTTTTCTAGGCATCTCCCCGACCTATTACCTTTTATTACCCGGAGTCGCAGCCCGGAATTATATAATAGGAAAATTATAGCATACAATGGTGCACGAGGTTATTGAGAGTTTTCCATAGAGTCCCCAGAACTATACCCGTTGGTGCCGATGTGGCTTGGACCTTAATTAACGTCGTCGGGGCTAAAATTGCTCTGCTTAATTAATTTTTTTCTTCTTTCGATGAGTTTGAACACTGTTCAAATGGAGATGGATTACTTTTGGTTAAGTTTTACCGGACTTGTAAAGGCGCCTATGCACCCGTAATTTGCATTTTCAAGCTAAATTAAATGAAATGGTCTGAGATAGATAGGTACATAGGGTATATATAAGGTAGCTAAATCACTTTTGGGTGTTTGAAGGAATTTTGTTGAAAATTACTTTAGGGTTCTCGAAACAAGGGTGCCAGTGTTTGGTTTTCTAATCGGATTGAGTAAGATAACTCTGATTAATTGAGCTGCTTTTATGCATAAAAACATCTTCAGGCATTTCGTAGAACCGAAAGAACACGACTCAAAGCAATTTGTTTACACAAAAGGATCACCAAGGACAGAGTCAGCCGGGATTGTTATCTTATATAAAGTGATTTACTTCTGACGTTCCCTTCATGTAATTTGGTACCATTTTCCCGACAGATATGTCCTAAAGGATCATTAGAGAACGCAGCTTTATATCGCACCTCATCAAGAGGCGGCACCGTCACATTCGTTACCAGCGTAGTTCTCATGTCACAGGGAAATTAATAATTTTCCGCATCACGAGCAAGGTAATTTCGTGTCCCGGCCGTCAATGTTTCTGGCTCCTTTTTTGCAATCAATTACAATAAATCTGGGCCATAAATTTATTTCCTCGTTTTCCCTTTTTTTTTCGACTAATACTCCCTCCGTGGCGCCTCCATCCGAACACGAAGAGCGATTTGATGCTCTCCATCAATTTACGCAATGCCCTAAATGCGGAACGTACGCACTACGCGTATGAATCCAACAAAAGGACGAAACATTTGCTCCGTTCGCATGAAATGAAATAAAGATTGTGAGTTTGGGGAACCGCCGGGCACCGAAGTGCGGGAAAAATAAATCTCAAGACATGCTACAGGCAAATATCTTTCGACCGTACTTCTAGAATTTCTTGCTGCCTGAATAAAGGGTTTTTTCCGCCGTATTCTAAGCAGACTTCACTCGCATCTACGCAAAATGTTCAACGAGTCATCGCTTCTTCGGGTTTTTCTTCATTTAAGCAATTCTGGTCGGGTTTTTCACACAAAACCTTTCTAAAATGAAGGAAAATTAAAGAGTGAGTAGAACAAAATTGTTTACATACTTGTATGCTTAATTGATATGGATTATGACTCTCAAAATTTGATTGAGATTAATCAAACTTTTACACAACGTTCAATTTTTCATCGTTTTTCTGTCCCTTCGTAATGTGGGGTTGTAAATATTATACTTTTTGTGGTGCCCGAGGGTGTCCTAATTTTAAGGACGGTTCTAAAAAAAATGATTTTCTTACAATCGTCTCGAAACTTTATACATGTATTTATATATTGTTTTTAATATACCTTACGTGAGGAAAATGTCAGTACCTCTTGCGGCACTAAATTTGTAAATATTGGTTCTAGAAATTCCGATTTTTAACATACTAGTCCTTTACCGATTATATTTATATATCTGTGGTCACTGGTCAACTAGTGATACTTCCAAAATTGAGGGTTTGTTAGAGACAAAACACGTCAAGTGAGCACCCCTAAAAACCTCTATGTCAGCGATTTTTATGAAACATAGATCAAATGAATGCCTATATCAATACTAAACATAGCTCCGAACAATTTTGCAAAATTCCTATTTTTACTGTTTTTACTAATGTTTAAAAATTTTGCCTACTTTTTGTGAAAACATTAATTTATCGGACACCTTTCAACGAAATATTATGAAAATTTTATGAGAGGTTCTTAGGAGTTTATATTTTCAAATGATATAAACAATTTTCGTAAATTAATTTATTTACCTATTTATTTATAATAATTAAATAAACAATTGAATTTTTAATCATGTTCTCATGTTTCGATTTTTTAGAAAATAGGCGCAAAATGCTCCTCGGACCTTGAACTATAAGATTCCGCGAAAAAATTTAACTCCCCGACTTATTCTGTAACTCGGCATCAATTTTCTTCGATGCAAGTTTACTCTACACTAGAGCGCCTGAGCTCACCTTCTACGTACACCGAGAAATTAACTCACGTCTTTTTGGTTATTCGGGTGATTGTAACTTTTTCAACTTCGGAATATATTTTATTAGCTATATTATTGAATCTACGGGATTAAAATTGTGGAACTGTCGCGTATTCTTAACAGTTTTAGTATCTGCAAAAAGTTGTACCAATCGGCTTTCATTTGAATCATGATCTGACTGTTAACAGAAGCTGAAACTTATTTTTTTGAAAAAATTGCTCGTCCATTCGTATAATGTTCTCTTTTTATAACAAACACGAGAACATTATACGAATAAGCGAGCAATTTTTTCAAAAAAATAGGTTTCAGCTTCTTCTCTTTCACCCTTGCCCTCAGGGGGTGGGGTGGGGGGTCAGTTTTGGTATGGTCGGACAGAGTTTCGAAAAATATTGCCTACATGTTTTTTTGTTTTTTTTTTAGTCGAAGTTGTTCGAGATAATTGGGTTGTACGGGTGGTTTGGGATACCCTGTATAATAATAATTATAATTCTTAATTCTAGTTAGTCTTGTTTGCATAAAACTGTAATATTACTCAATAACGATTATAAGTTGTAAAAACTGTAGAGAGGACAGTTAGTGGCTAGGATTATAAGCCATCAAACTATTTTTATAAATAAATTAATTATTAATTTTTCTTAATTTTGCCTATTTTCATTTCAGATAAAAAGATTGAGCTAAAAAGGCTGCCTATGTTTTTTTTTAATCACATTACACTAGGAGCGCGGCATTCCATCCATAATACAGGACTGCGATGGTTTTTCCCCCCCAAAAAAAAACTGAGTAGCAATTTCGGTAGGTATTAAGTACTTACCTATGAAAAAATTGTTTGAAAAATTCCACCACGTAATTAAATTATCGAAGAAAAATATGTTTTTCAATTTTCTTAGTATTACTAGAGTTAAATTCTAATTTATTTGGTATCTCATACATAGAAGATAGATTTGGAAAAAATTTTGTTTAAGTTTAACTCGGCAGGCTAACAGAATTAGGTTGAAAGCTTTTAGAACTGTATTATGTACCAAGAATATATTTATATTTAATGATGAGAAAACATAAATCTAGTTAGGTGACTAATAAAGGAAGTGTCTATTGCCACCACTTACGTGTGTATGGATACCTGTAGATGCGAGTTTACGATATGGATATGTTTTAAAAAAATATGATCTAATCCACAAATGCGTGCTTGTCTGCGCGCGAAAAACGGTATACTTTTAAAAGAAGAAACTATTAGCGTAAAAATATCTTGTTGTGTTACGATGTGCTATAAAAAATCATTGATGTATTTTAATTTCACATAGGTACCTAAACAATTAAAAAATAACATAATTATTTAAAGAGGAAAATAAAAGTTATATTTCGCAGGCTTGTGTAATTCATTCATCAATAGAATCAAGTCTCTAATTGAATTCAAAAACATTAAAATTTACACGCTCTAGTCTCAAAGATTCATTGAAATCCCCTGTACTTGAATATGATCACCTAATGAATATTAAGAAAACAACGAGCCCCTGCCTTCCCGTAAAGAAAAAGTGCGACGAGAGAAGGAAAGGAAGTAATTGGACGCACTCAAAATATCAAAACGAGAATTGATGGTAGCTCCAGAGCTCCGTTCCCGCATAAGGCAAAAATGGGCCTATCGTTATGGAGCATGGTGTCAAGAACAGCTAAATCCACTTAAGACAAGTGTCTGCACCCACAAGCCGTAAGTAGTTTATCATAAGAAAATTACCCCAAAGTGTCAATCATCCCATGAAAAATGCATTAAAATTGCCATGGGTCTGACCGTGTTGGGGGCAAAGTCTGTTAACGTGTATGGTCGAAGCAATTTTCTATGTATCGTCAAAATATTCCAGGTGGATTTAGACAGAGGAAATTCAAGTGCACATAGTCTGGATGGAGGAATTTATGGAATAGTCGTTGCAAGCTCCCCACGGTGATAGTGGGGCACATCTTCGTATTTTATTCTTAAATTCACGTGGAATACAATTTTCGTCTTACAACTTCTAAGGTCTAAGACACAAAAGAACTCAGTCCTGGACCAGTCGAAACGTAACTAGAGAAAATTCGCATATTGAGGAACATTTTCGTTGTATACACCATCAGGAAAAGATGGGAACAACAGGTATACCCCCAAAAAAAGCTCCTGCGGGTTGGCTAAGGGTGGCGGAGCACCACACGGAACTTATTCAGCTATTGCAGATTTTCTAGCCATTCGCTAAAGTTGTTGCTAACTTTGGGCAAGAGGACCACTTTTGCTTGGAGTTGAAAACCCCCCTTTAGTTTGAAACGAGCCTTCAACCAATTCGGGCGTAATGCCTTTGCCGTGAAAGAACCGTTAAAAGGTTTCTTTTTATAATACCTATCAATGTTTGGAATATAAAATTTGATTTTGTAAGCCACTTTCCTAACGATCCTGGGCTATTTTATACCATCTTTATGGCTCTGGAGGTACGCGTGTGATTTTTTTTTGTAATTTATATATATTTTTTAAAGTTAACATAAAATTAAATAATTTTTATTTAGTGAGTGCAAAAAATAAGTTGGTTCACATGATGACACCTAAAAATTGTGAAAAAAGTTCCCACCTGAGGACGATGCAACAATTTAAAAAACTGCCGTCCGACGGTATTCAGTGAATGTGAGAGTGGCTAGATGCAAGCTGCACTCCGGCTAGAAGTGAGAAAGTATAAATTAGTGCAATAATAAAATATAAATAAAATAAAATAGCTCAATTCAAATCGATATTTGTGATTCGGTTGGCTAGGAAGATTAAGTCATATTTATCTAGTATGAGAGTTGTGCTACCTACAGTCAGCCCAAAGATGGAAGTGGATTATGAAATTGATATTAAACTCCTGACGACCGGATACGAGGACAGCACAGTAAGTGATTTTTTAGTAGTAAAAAAAAAGCCTCTTTTCCGCCCAACTATCGATCTATTCCGTTTTTACTTCCCTCGTCTTCTGGACGGAGCGTTTAGTCGGACTCGACGAGGGTCTTCCTTATTTTTATATTCATTGCTAAAACTGAAGTCGTTGGCTCGTTCCAACTATAGTCGACTAGAGTTTTATCTTTTCCATATATTCTGACTATGGACGATTTACCCAGATGCCAGGCGAAATGCAGAGGAAAATAGATATAACTAAGTATGAATGATGTATGGTAATTTGCATACAGTCATGTATCATCAGATAGTATAACCTCCTCTATTTTAGGCATATTCGACTTGGCAATTGGTAACTTCCACCTTTTTCCATTTCCTGCCTTTAGTTGCTTATTTCCTGCGTGATAGGCATTTGCTTCCGAAAAGCGGCCCTAAGTCGTTTTTCATTTTGTTTGGGGTGAGATGTCAGGTGCTTATAATTGGGGTACAGGTGCATGACTTGGAATTTAAGGGCGATGGTCTAAAAAGGCTAAAAAGGTTAAATTGGTTAATCAAGTAATGCAGGATGCCGTAAATCGTTTTATTCTATGATTAATCTTTTTATATTATTGTTGGTGTTTTTATTTTAATAATCTAATGGAAAGATGTACATAGTTATACTAAATTGTTCGGTGGGAATGGATCCGAAATTCAATTTGAAGAGAAGGTCAATTTAAATTTGTTGACCTTTTTATTAATTTTTCTTTGTCACAGGATTTATGAAATAATTTATAATTCTAGGAAGTTAGATCCTTGTGACTTTTACCTTAATTTTATTTCATTTCATTTTTTTTTTATACGATACAACTTTGACTGAGTATTTCCTATCAATTGCTGTGTTCTTTTCACATCGGATCCGGTTCCAGGTTTTCCAGGAAATTTTGCACTGAATTGAAATTTATGGGCAGTAACCCTTATCAAACAATTTTTATTTCTCGAAAATATAATTAAATTGCCTTGATTTATACCCACTTTGCATAAAAAACTTAATCCAAAAATTTATCTGGTTTAAGGTATAAAGTGTGGATGGGTAAATATCATGGGTAAATAAATTTTGAAGTTGAAAAACAGGTTTTTAAAATAAGACTAAAATCGTCCGACTCACACAGATAATGTTTCATATCACAAAATTTTACATATTATAGATTAAATTGATACATAATAGATTATGATGCAGATTAATAATTAAAAAATAGAATTCTATCGTAATAGTTTCCAGCTAGTTAAGTTCAGCAATTTTATGGAAAATATCATTAGAAAGGCAGAGAAAGTAAAGTAAAGCTCATCTGAAAACTAGAAAAATTAAATGAAGTATCTAATGCCAAATTCAGTAAATTTCGCCAGAAATATGTATATTATTTCGTATAACTGATATTGCAAGAACATTTACATAGGTGGATGTTGGGATTTCAAAAAAATGGTTCAGTGGAGTTTACATGAATGTGACTTCTCCATAACGCTTAATGTACCCATGTAAACGCCGCTGTATTTAAAGTACCATTGTTAGATAAAACTCACGGAAACTTTTGACGATCGCAACATTTATTACTGAATATAGAACAAATGACAAACTACGTTTGCGAAATGAGATTAACGTGCACCGACAAAGTTTCAAAATTTCCAATTTCCAATATCCAACAAGCGATATTGTTGCAACTAGAACATGTGATCGTGTACGGTTATCACTAAAATTTTAGTCAAGATTATCGTAGTGAATTTAAGTTAGAAATTACAAAAATGTCAGGGTTTTTTATAATGTGCTAAAAATTAATTTTTAATAAAAGAATTTTCCGGTTTTTTCAGACAAAATTACTGAAAAATAATTCAAATCATTTACTCGAGATCATGTAGTTAAATTTCATATTGTGCTGGTATGTTAAACATTTTTCCAACTTCATAATTATGTTTGTGTGGCGTGGTTCTTTCTCAGTATCTCGGAAATTATATAATGCTAGGTACACAATTTTAGTTTTGCTGTAAATCCATCTATTAGTATGAATTATTTACGATATGTAGGTATGTCGACCTATATATTTTGGAAAATGCTTTTAGATCAAGTCATACCCTCCCATCTCTTCACATTTCGATCACGCGTTGCGGATCTCCTACTAATGAAAATAAATATACATTAAAATTATTTCGCCTTGATAAATGCGGCAAATAAGTTCTACAAGTGGGTTAAATTCTAAATCTATAACGTTGGTTGGATAATCGAGTATCAAAGACAGTCCGTTCTATTTTTTCCTAAAAAGTAGCGATAGGAGATTACGATTTGACAATGTGGTGAATTTAAGAATATTCATTCAAGATGAAATGAAAGGCTATTGTAAATTTTTGTCGGAAATAAATATGATAGGGGAGAAGTGGCATGAAGGAGCCGAGTTTTGAAAGAGCCGTTCTCTATTGCACAAAAACTACCGAGTGAATTTTTTTCATGTATTTTTTTTTAGTTAGTACTACTGATCACTGATACTCCCTAAAAATTTCATAATTATTTGTCAATAACTGACGTTGATACAACGTTTTAAAGATCTTAGACCCCAAAAGTAACTTTTTGATGTTGTTTTATTTAGTTTTTCACAGTCAAATGCCAACATCTCATGAAAAACTGATTATGCTATAAAATTTTATAGATTTTAAGCTTTTCAGCGATACATATTTTATTAGTTGAGCACTTTTATTTTATACTAATTTTTTAAATAATTATTTTTAACATAAAAAGTTATGAAGGAGCCACTTTGTTAAAATATAGGGGAAAGGGGGGCAATATGAACCCTGTGGGGAAAAATCGGGCTTCTAACACTTTTGACATCCCACAATGATCGAAAGCAATATCAACACCCAAAACTTTTTAATTTTTATTAACAAATAAAAAAAATCTAGTTCATTTAATACTCTTTTCAAGTTATTAAAAATTTTTTCAAGTTACAAGTAATTTTTCAGGTTGTAAGCATTTTTTTTAAGAAGTCTATATTCTCTTCCCTCTCCTCTACAAAAATATCTCGTTGCAATCACTATTAATATAGTATATGTTATTAAATTTCATCTTTTCCATTTCTTAATTCGCGGTGGCTCTTTCAAAACCTATAAGTTATGAAAGAGCTGAAAATCAATTTTTTTTCAAAACGAAAAATAAATATTAATCTTGTAAATTTTCTTCATTCCGCCTATGTAACTTTGTTCTATACTATCGAAATTATAACTTTATTGTAAAAAAAAAAAAAATTTCCATTCCTTATTGGTTTTTTTGGGCCTTGTGTAAAACTGGCTCTTTCATGCCACTTTTCCCCTACTTCTTAAATTAATACTGTGCCTGAGCTTTCTCCTAGAAAAAAATCTAGGTTTCTTATAAAATTTCATCAGGTATAATAACGACGAATTCACCTGAAATGAAAGGTGCTGAATTCATCAGAATAATAAATTATGGCATCCTCTTGACTTTCCCTCTTTTTTTTGTTTTATATTCTAAAAGGATAACGCGAGGATCTGTACAAATTCTGAGAAAATGAATTGGTTTTATAAACACAAAATCTAAGTAAAGAAATTCTGTGCTTGTTCCTATTTCTTAATCTAACCGAAAACTCTTTGAACATTATTGTGCAACACATAAATGCAAAGATATGCACGTTTTCCCAAAAGGAGAACTGCAAAACCCAAAAAAGGACTTATATTGTATTGATAGCCTCAGGAGAAATTCTTGAAATTATTCGAATAAATGCGTCTCCAAAAGTTTTCTTGCGGATTTTTTCAAACGATATTTAGAGTATTCGATGTATTTGGTGTATTCTTGAACCTAATGGAATTTTTTAAGTGATACATCACGTTTGATTTCTTTGTAATGCTAAAATACATAAGTGAAAAATAAATAATAGTAAAAACAAGAAACTGAAGATGAGAAAGACTCAAGACTTTGAGTCAGTTTGCATATCATTAATTTGCAAATTATTTTGTTGTCTTTTCTATACACAACAGGCCGTATTTTCTTATTAAAAAGTATAAAGAGTGTAAGTTGTAAAACTACATACATATACTTATACTATGCATGTATTATAGGTCTACATGAAATGTTGTTCATTTAAGCACTACATTTGTAAATAAATTTTTTAATAAAAACGTTAGGATTTGCAATAAATCTTTCAAAGCTGAGTGGTGTGCAGGGAATAAAATTAAAGAGTGAAGAGTCCGCATTGGCGTCACTTCGAGAGACGATCATTTAAGCCATTTTATATTCCGAATTTAAATATAGGTCTTAACATTTAATTTAAGCTGTGAAGAATTTATTCAATTTTAAAGTAACAAAATATCATCTTATTTATAATATACAGTATATCATGATCATTTTATTCAGAGAGTATTAGGATTGCGATGCTGAAATTTGGCACATGTATAAGTAATTATAGGTTCCCGTTACAAAGATATGTAATTAAGATTTTTGAGAAAAACCTCCTCTGCATGAAAAGTGGGAATGAAAATTAAATCTTTACTTACCCCACATAATATGGGGTATCATTGAAAAGTATATTTAAAATCATTATGAGGTTTCTTAAATCGTTTTTGAAAATTATGCTCCGTTTTTAACATATGCGACTCCAAAATGGCCATTTTCAATTATGTTTGTGTCGGTCAACCCTGAACGCAATTTCGGGAAAAAATCTGAAAAAACCTATATCTAATCTTACTATAGTCGGATAGTTTACGAGATATTACCGACCAAGTTATGCTAATTTGAACTCAAATAACTCTTTGGGCAAACCGTTCAGGCTCTTGACCGATTTTTTTATATTAAACTTTCGAAAATTAAATTATTGTCTCATATATTAAGTTTCAGCAAATTTTTATAAAAGTCGAACCAAACCTCTTTGAGTTATATCAGTTTGAACAAGTGACTTTATTTAAGGTACATTTCGCGGACTTTTGTTTTTTACTTGGATGAGTTAGATGCCTTTGTAAAATTACATATGTATCATTTGAAAAGTAAACCTTTTACTATTATATAAAAATGAGCAGATTTAAATATAGTATATACATATATGTATATGTAATTTCACTACTTTTATACTAGACAATTGAATGTATATAGTCGGTACTCATATAATAATGGAAATTTACTTCAAGCGGTACCGAATTAAATCGATAATCGATCTTGGTACAATGGTTCCTCATGATTTTATGAACAAGGAGGCTTTTTTATTACATATAATAAAATAAGCTTATTACGAAAAGCAAAACTTATTAGATATTTTCCTAACACTGCTGAAGAAAATAATGCAACGCAGGACCTCCTTTGATATACTCCATTTATAGCCTTCGGAAAAAATAGAAAGTAATTGATTTAAAAAGGATCTAATGTGAAACAGGATTACCTCAATTTAGAATTTTTTCCACGTTGTAAGCAAAGCGACTAAAACCCTTTGAGACCTTCAGGAGGCGGAAATAGAAAAGCGGTCTGCGCATAATTTAAATTTTATTCGAACCAATTGTGTCAAATAAGTCCGGCATTTCGAGAAGGCTCCCGGCAAAGAAAAACAGGACATACCCTCCTTTTATAAAGAAAATTTGAATAATTTGAATATACGGGAGTATCGAGCACAAAAGGATAATCCATGGGAGCCACGTGTTTGCGAGTACAACCTGCTTTGCTGTGCCTTCCCAAGAGCTAGGATTTATTTCCAATTATCCTTCATTTAAGTGTTAAATACTGAGGCTGTACCCAAGCTTTACCAGGATATACCGATCAATTATTCCTTTAAAAATTTCAGGAAAAATACCTTTTGTGACATCTCCAAACGCGCTCTTTTACGACTTTAATGCCTTTCATGTGTGCAGACGACACCCTTCCATTCTTTACGAAATTGAACTTTTCCGCCATCGGATTTTCTATTATTTCGCCTGAAATTGAAAGTGAGTTCATATGAAGAACCCGCCCGCCCACTATTCGGCCCCCTGCGGCTGTATCAAATTTCGAATCCTTTGGCTTTTTGGGCTTTATCGCGTGTCTGAATTATAAAAAGGTGCTTTTCAATGGTCAATTTTCTTCCTGACTGGATAATGCAAAGAAATCCACATCTGACCGACTGCTTCCTTTCCTGCCAAAACCAGTGCCCTACCATGCCGCTGTCGAAAAAATTATTGAGTTATGGATTCTATTTTTTTCAAAAATGAGATTACACTGGGGAGAAAATTGCATCAATTGAAGAAAAAGGAAAAAATTTGATCAGAGCTCGACCGTTTAGTGTTTGCGACAGCCAATTAGACCTTCAATCAAAGAAAAGAAACGTTTTACCCCACTTTGAACTTCCTGTTTTAAGCCAGAAAGAGATCTAATCTCGATTTGATTGATTTCATTTTCACTTAATTTTGAAGGATATTTACGAAGTATGCATATAATAATCTTTATCATCGATTTTTCATTTAATCCCTTTTACCAAAATAATTTACTAATAACAAATGTTTTAAAATTGTTTATATATGTATGTAAGTACATAGTTTACTTTTTGTCTGTCTGTTTGGAAGTAAACTTTGTTATCCTAACAGACCTAATTTGTAGACGTATGACATTGCAATATATTATACCTAATATTTTTTTTTAAATCCAGCATGGTGGACGCATCCAAAATAGAGGATTGCTTTTATTTCACAAACACGATGACATGGGAATCAAATGAAAGGGTTTAAAAAGAAGAATGCGTTATTTGAATAAATATTTCTTTTCTATGCATATAGGGTGATGTTTTTATTTTGAGACATTGAAATATCTTAACACTAGATTTACGGACTGAGCCTATTTGCTTCATTTACAATTTTGTTGCTATATGTATATACATTATATAAAAATTAAATATTGTTTTTTTTTTAAACATGGTTTTTAGTTACGTAAGGAAATATTTGTGTATTAATTTCTTCCCGCTGGACTCGCATTCGTTTCGCATTTTCGACTGTGGTATACTTATTTTTAGATTTATGTGCCATAAAATGATTTAAGAGTTAATCGGTTTAAATTTTAAATACATGAAATGTATGACTCACACAAAGTAAGTTCATCCTTCACCCTTTGGAGGGGGTGAACCTAGAAAACTCTTTATAAGTCGTTTGTTAGATGTTGTAGGATATTGGTTGATAGACAGGCCAGGCCAAACTTCGAAAATGTCAATTTCAATGCTAAAAATTTGACTTTGGCTTCATTCTGCTGATTCTTTTATGGGAAGATCGAAACAAGCCTGAACAATCGTTGATCAGCAAGTAATGTAAAATCGATTGGCATACCCTGTTCAGACCTTTACGAAACACCCTGTATATTGCAAGTGAATAGAGTATTTTCCGTGAAATAATACATATAATTTTATAAACGTAAAACGTATATCAATTGATATTTTTGATTTTTTGATTATACATCTAATTACATAGGGTTGCCATGAGAAAAAAATCAGAAACATTTTCTTTTGTTAAAAAACTAATCTAAATAAGGAATCTGAATCCGAATCAGATTAGAATCCGAATAGAAGAGATGTAAGAGCTTCCGTGCTAAATGTAATAAAACGTTTGCGGAAAATTTGTGTCAAAAACAAAGTTATATATAAAACGTATTTTTAATAACACATTTTTCATTTAAATTGATTTTGAATCCTTTTTTTATTGCAAACAAGTTCAGTTTTGTTGTATGATAGTCACATTGGCTCACTTCAATAAAAATAGGTATTTAATCAACATTCGAAAATTTATTGTTAAGAAATACACATTGTATAAAAAACATTTTCTTAATAAAATCTTATTGTTTTCGTGGGGGAAATCAACCTTATTAAAATTGTGGTGGAGCTAGGGGAAACAGGGGTGGTGTTGTGGGCGTGGGGAATCAGAGGTGGGGGTGTGAACTGAGTTTGGTGTCATTGGATAGCTTTCCAAAAAAAGACACGGGTTTTCTCCTGTTTTGAATCCTATGTGTATTTCTGGAGATATTCGACCGTCCCGGAATTTTTTCGGGAAAATATCCTCCTCCGTTTTCCATTTTTCATAAAGTGCGTATTTCTTAAGGTATTTCCATGTCTAAAGAAAATTTGTACCTACCTACATATTAACCTATATTATTATGTTGCCAGAGAAAACTCTTTCGCTATAAACGCTGCTGCTAAGGGCTGAAAGATATAATTTGGCACTTTGTCAAATGTAGGTACCTACTGTTTTGAATTAGCTGAAGGGTCACTACTGCGATAGATTTGAATTATCTTAATTCAATAGTAAATTTCGGTTACAATAGCCTTAATTCCGTAGCAAAATAGGAACTTCGTCAGTCTGTTCGTCCGTATATCACAGTCATTTTATTAGTATTAGGATCAGAGCGCTGAAATTTGGTACACATATGGATAATTATAGCCTCTACAAAAATATGTATTAAGATTTTTGAAAAACAAAAATTTTAGGGCTTAAAAAATTACTTAGGTGGGAAAGGGAATTTAAAATCATTTTGAGGTTTCTTCAACTGTTTTTAAAATTTGCGCTCCGTTTTCATAACTTCAACTCCAAAATTACCATTTTTGATCAGGTTTGTATTGGCCAAGATATCACCCTGAACTCAATTTGGTAGAAATCTGAAAAAAAATTAAGAATACTAGCGCATGGCCTAAAAAATAGCACGACTTACTAGAAACAAATAGTTTACGAAACCAACCAAGTTATGCTTATGTGGATTCAAACAACTATTCGAGAAAAATTACGCGTCAACAATAAGCCGAATATTCGACAATCCGGCCTCGAATCTTGCCGGATATCCGGTTTTCGGTATCCGTCCAAGCAACTAACCGTTTCATGTCTAGTATAAATCTCTTGTTGCTTTTAAATTCATTTTGTTTGCTATACGTTGATACGATGTTTTTAATTTTGCAATTGCAATAGTTCGCAACAAAGTTCAAAATGTTAGAATTAATAACATTAAGCTTTCGTGGTTACTAATTGACAACAACAACAATTGAGGAGTTCACAAACCAGACATCAATTAAAGTGTATTCACTTAGAACAGCAATAGAATTTTCGACAAGACAGATAATAATCATCCCCTGGTTCAGTAATTATGGCCCTTTTTCAATTATTTCAGTGGGGGGAGTTCCAAACTTGCACAACTGAATTTTCTTTTCCTTTTCAAATCGTAAAAGGAAAACATTATTGAAAGGTTTCAATTTTTTCACTTACCCCGTCAGCCACCCTGTTGGCCTAATTACGCTCCTGGGCCAGACGTGTTACTTATTGGGGGAGCACCGCCATTGTATTTATTCCAGATGAAAAGCAGGGCTGCTTTTGGGATTCGACTCCAATTTCGAGATTGTGCTCCTCGCGAAGAGATGGTCTGCCTGTTAATTTTTTAAGGTTATGTTCTTTACCACCTTAAAGTCAAAAGGGCGGGTGAACGAAGGTAATCAGCATTTTCTGCATGACTTCCGCGAACCGTAGGTTTTGGACTTAATGAACAGCGAATTTTGAGCATTTAGCAAATTAGGTGGATTAGAAGTTTTGGGGTGGTTCAACAGCCCAAAAGTTCTACTGGAATTAGCGCTCATAATAATTATTATGTAATATGTATTTCGGGGTTCTCTCAGGAAGTCCTGCTGACTTTGATGAAAGCAAACTGCTGGTAGAGCGAATGGAAGGAATTTAATTATCGTCGACACTTTTATTTGGAATTTTTATGCTTCTTCGCACTCCAATTATGAGCAAGATGTTGATCATTTTACATCAGAAGCTTAATGAGTTTTTTTCCCAATTATTACGAAAATGGAAATTAGAGCACTGAAGGAAAAAAAACTTTCGGAACATATAAATTCAAAATTTATTCAATATTTCTTTGAATAAGTAAATTTAATCAAGGACGATTACAACACAGATATAAGTATAGGTATGGTCCTTTTCTTTATACAGGCCCTTTCAAAAATGATGATGACATTGCATTGATTTTAATTAAATCTAGTTCGGATATAAGGAAATCTTTCTACAAATATTAAGGAAAGCATTGATCTTCAGTTTTTCAATTTTCTTTTATTTAATTGTTGTAAGAAAATAATCTGAATATTAAAAAGACGTAACCATTTATTCATTTAGTAAAGTTCCAAAATTTTTATAAAAGTACATGTATACTACAACATACACGTAATAATATGAGTAATTACAAACAAATGGATGCATAATATTTTCTTACTAAGAAGAACTGAAAAACCTAATATGTACCGAACAAATGTGGATTAAATAAGCGAACTTTTGATTTCATATAAATTCATTATTTTGAATTTTTAGATATTTTTAAAATTTCTTACAGACAATTTGAGATTAACTTTGAGATTGAGACAGTTCTTACTTTTCAAGATATAAATCCGTGAAGAAAAAAGAAGAATCAATTTTAAAATAGCGATTTTTTCAGTGTTACTTATAACGAATTCTTAATAAGATTTTATATTTTCTTGATCAAAATGGCGGAATGGCGGATGGCGCGGAAAAGTTGAAATACGTATATCCTGTTTTGTGTTATTTCAAAAATTTTTAAGGCTCGATTTGCACGCTTTTAGAAATAACCATCTCAAAATAGAGTCCGCTTGGATAAACTGTGTGATTATTGATTAATTGTTATATAATTTCTTCGCAGTCTCGTGGAATCCATTTTGGAAATTTTGATCTGCTGGGTTGTATGATTGCGGCTCATTGGAACTCGAAAAAAATATTCTTAGAAAAAGTATGACTATGACCACAATACGATTATTTTGTTGAAGAAAAAATTCATAAAAATAGTGAACGTCCAAAATTTGTGCTCTCAAAAATTGAGTTTTTTTATTTTGTAAAATGCCTTTAAAATTGAGGAAGCAATTAAGTAATCTCTTTTATTTATTCTAATTACATTCAATCAGCTATCCTAGTTATTAATATTATAAATGTCAACGTTTGTGTACAAATATGTTTGTGACCACTCAGCTCCGTAACGGCTAAATGGATTTTAATGAGATTTGGTATATTGTTACTTTAGATTCTAGAATAGAATTGAACATACTTTTCATCCCGGAAAAATATATAGTTCCTATGTTCAATTTTGATGACGTTTTCGATTTATTTTTTAATGTTAATAATAATTTATTATGTTCTATTTCTGCACAAAATCGCTAATTTTTAATTTGACATGGACAAGTGTACTCATCTAACTTGTATAGAGAATTAAATACTGCACAAAATTGATTATAATCATTCCACCCGTGATTCCGAAAATTTCATAGAAAATAAGATTCTTCATAATTTTTTAACGATTAGTTTGACAAATAATAATTTATGGTTTTCCGGTCAGCTTTGTTGAGAGAAATTCTGATTAAATCTGCCTTATAATTGATATATAACTTCAAAAGTATTTAAAATTTTCAGAGATTATTATTGAAATATGTCCAATAGTTTCGAATAGGATATATGTATGTACTTTTTAAAAAGTCGATCTTTCCGACCCGAGAAAGTGTAATGTATCTTTAAAGTATCTTAAACAATCTTTAAAAACATTATCATCATAGATGTCTACAACTACAATCTAATAAAATTGTTTCGATGTCATAACATCAAGAATGTATAATGTACCTATATTATGTACCTGTTGTTACCCTTATCCTCAAAAGGTGCGCATTTTATGGAATGCTTCCGTTGTATTCTGAAGAATCTATTACATTTATTATTAACCACTCAGGCGTATAATAACGCCGCAAAAGCCGGTTCGATCTCAAGGCCGTACGACGTCGTATCAAGTGAATTTTCAACAAGTTATGGCTTTTCCAGATTGCTGAAACGCGCGGCTTTCGCCCCAAAATCGGCTTAAGGGTAAACAGGAAACAGCATCTGATTACGTTCAACCCCCGAACTTGTTTAGTCATGTCCAGTGGGTTCTAACAACCCTTGGAGCCCGTCGAGGGGATAATTAAAGTCGTTTGTGTTGCCCTACAGAAGACTACACCGATTCATTTGAAGTGCGTGCTTCATGCCCTGCATCCGCCACACAGGAGCAACGACGGCCTCGTTTCTGCAGCTTTTGTTTCAGCAAAATCGTCCTCGTCAATGGCACTTTAAGCCCTGTGCTGTGTGTCGCTAGAACGGAAATTGTGTTTGACCCTTAGGCCTCCATTAGTAGATTTTAATACTTGCGTACAACGCGTCGGTCGCATTTTCCTCCGTAGCAAAAACTGAGGCTTTTCCGATTTTCACTTAGCCGCTGCTATTTCCACGCTGCAATCAAGTGAAGGCTGGAGGTGAAACAATCGTTAATGGAATTATCTCCTTGATGGGCAGTTAATGAGGACATAACCGTGTGCAAGCTTCCTGCAATATTCGAGGAAATGGCGGATCTGTCCAATTAAACATAGTTGTTTTGTTGGAATACTTTCATTACATTAAGTCGACTGTTGGTAGTCCCATTAGAACGAAAACAGACATTCGACATGTTGTTGAATTTGATTTTAAATTCGTCCTCTTTAGGATTCCGTACCAAAATGGTAAAAGAAATAAGTTAATTAAAATATCAAAAAACCCGACTTTTTGTTAAAAATTAACTGAAAAGAACATTTACGTCGATTTTCTAAAATTGACATGTAGTCGGAGGAAAATGTTTCTTCTCAATTAAATATAAATTGGTATCTTCCGACAGATAGAGATAAGTTATATTACCCAAACGTAAAAGAGTTCTGCCAGTCGTTACTTTTAGACTTTTTCCGAATTGGAAACTTTGCTATAGGCTTAAGATGAGGCAGATGTAAAGCAGATAATTTGCTTTAGATTCTTCACAGTATTGACTATTAAAACTAAAACAAAAATAAACTCCATCCCTCAAACGGCAAAAATGGCAATTTCAAAGGCCAACATTTGAATTTGGCCCTTCATTCTGCCGATTTTTTGTATGAGAAGATCAAAAACTTTTTGACGAAGAGCTTCCCCGTCTTATGACCTTTCTCAGAAAAAAAACCGCACTTAAGTCTGACGTCGCGTTCTGAAGCTATTTGTGCTATTTCGTCCTCTGATAGTCTGCTGAGTATGTTAGACCTGAACAATTTTGGAACTTTCAATAGTATTTACCCAAAAGGGATTTTCCAGGTCACTATATCTTCCCACAAAATTCCAGCGTAATTGAGAAGCTAAAACATTTAACTCTGTGCACATTTTATCTTTCGCTCGGAAATTTCTTACAGATGTAAATTACTTCAATTATTTACTAACCCCCATTTTAATTAAACCTGAATTTTCTCGACATTGTAACTGAACCACTCTTCCACTTTTCTGTGGATAATTAATATATGGATCAGGAATCACAGATTGAAGGTAATATATGTTTGTATGTAAACAATCCTTGTTTATATCACGCTGACATGGAATTTCTTTTTTATTTTAATTTTCTTCAAAACTAGTTTGTTAAAACTAATGGACAACATTTCTTTAGATCTGCCAAACCAATTTTAATGAATTAACAGCATAGGATTTTTCTAATTGGATTTATAGTGTTATTTTTTTTTTACTTAAAATTAATTAATTTAAATAGTACAAAATCAGAGCTTTTATTTCTAACAGCTGTTATTTCTATAACAATTTTTTTTAGAATTCATTATTTATGTTATAGTTTAGCTATGACCTGTATTTACAAGAAAACATTTAGGTTTTGTTTTTCTGACAATTCATGACAGAGAAAAAGAATCTAATACGAGGCGAGGATTTAAAAAAAAAATAATAATAATAATAATATTAGACAGTTTATGCTACGGGTATTTTGTTCAGCTTATAATAGTGCAAAATTTGACAGGTTATAACCTTTAAATTATATCAACTCAACCTTTTGAACTTGCGAATGTCTGAGGAATATTGTGGAAAATTCGATGCATAAGTTCCCTATAGTTTTTTCGCATCACTATAAGAATTCGGAAGATATGTATTGTATTTACTTTAAAACTTTTGCAAATATTACGACTGACACACGACTCCCTACACTTTAACAAAATTATATATCATATTTTACCCTTGCATAAAACATTGATGACAGCTGTATAATACCTGTGATGTCTAATTAATTATTCCTAAAACTCTTTTGGACCAAAATGCAAGTTAGTGGAAAGATACTTCTGCATAAGGGCATACTTTGGAGTTATTCTTTGAAATATTCGAACATTTTTCATTTTTGTTTAGAGCTTTTAGTCCTTATTTCAACATATGATTAATGGCATTTCACAACTTTCTGAAATCTGGATCCTGATGAGTAAACTTTTCTTCATAAATTCTTGTTTTGTTCTTTGTGAGGTATGTAAGAGGTGACTGTGTATACCTTGGGGCTCATGTTCAGCCCCCAGATTTTCCATTCTATTCTGTTATATGATATTCTTTGACTTTTTTGCGAAATAAACTCACTAAGGTGTTGAGTTGCTTGTCTCATTTTTACCAGTGACTTTCAGCCTTTCAAATACTGTCTTACTTCTATAATTACTATCCCTACCAACCATAAAAGGATTGAAGATCTTGAACGTTGGAACAATGAAAATAAGAAGAAAAAAAAATAAATATCAAAGACTGTTTTAGATTTCAGTTTCTAAAGAAGTAATAAAGAGTTCTTAAAATTTGACACGACGCGACACGGCGTAGGCTGTTCAGTTCTGCCATTTATTAAAACAAATGTAAAACTCAACTTAAGACTTTTTCAAAAGGAAACTCAAATCATGCCTGAAGGGGTCAGAAGTTTGGGTGTATTTTCAGTTTTTGTTTGGAAGTAAATTTAAAAGAGCGATTCAATAATTAAGAACGACAAACGCAGAAACGTTTTATAATGGAAAGGTGTTCGGTTTGGGTTTTCTTTTTTGTGTTTTTGTAAGATATTCGGGTTAACTTGATTGATTAAGAGAGAGAGAGAGAGATTATTATTTTTATAAAATTTGTGGCCCATGAAATATCCATTCCTTGAGTAGTAGTAATTTTGGAAATTTTATTGGTATTTGAGTATTCACAAATGTTTGCCTAGTCCAATACCGTAGATGCGGGTTACTTTGGCTACATCTTAAGAAATCGCTCTGATATATAGATTGTGACTACTAGGTGTTATAATGTTTTCATTTGATAGATGAGGATTATAGCTAATCAGTAATAATATTTTTTATAGCAAAAAGTTTTTAAAAATATTTTTTTTATTATTTTTAAATTTGAGCCAAAGTCCTTTGAGGAGGGTTACTTTGGCTTGCAGATGGTTTGGGCATAAAACCTATATACTTAAGCAAGTATTGAGCCAATTTAAGTCCTTTGAAATAATAGAAAATAAACAAATGAAGCATCCGACGTACAAACCCGTTTAATTTTCAAAAATAAAATAAACAAAAATTAACTTCTCTACAGCCCTCTGCTACACAGGAGAGTTTGCAGACCTTTTTTTTTTTTTTTTTTTTTATTTCAACATTTTATTTTTTTGTTACATGTATCAGCTTCTCTAAGCTCTAACATATATTATTATGACTCTTAACCTAAATATAAATTAGACCAATAGATGCCGGTTCTATGTAGCCATTTTTCCTGCTTTGGGTGTTCTGTATCCGTCCAAAATGATTTCGTGTTAACCATCCGCATGTCCAGTCTGCTGAATTGCTTCTGGATGTCTAGTCCGGGTGGATGGTCTTGTTAGGCGTCCTTCTACGGTTGGCTGGTGCTGTATCTTTTTTTGATGCTTCTTCTGTAGTCCTTGAAGACCTGGTATAATAGCGAAATGCCTACTTCGACTGTTAGTACTAAGAGGATGATTTCGATATTTTCCGCTTTTATATCTTGCGGGTTTAATATCACTGTGTTTACTACTTCGCCTGTATTATCAACTTGTTTGGATTGGGTGTAACCCATGACTGCTGATTTTCTTTGCTTGGGGCTCTGATTTTACTGCTTATATTGCCTACTGCTCTGCACAGTTTGCAGACCTAAAATACGTAAATATTCACACAAGGTAAGTTCGAAGCGTAAATGACAGTTTTAATTTTGAAAAAATTCGTACAACCAATTAAAAATAGACGTCAGTAAAACCATCTAACATTTCCGACTCGAACTAGATCGCTTAGTGTCATGGCTACGAAGAGGTGGGAAATTCAATATTTTTTTTGTTTTGACCCAAAGTTACCCCCTAGAACTAAAGTAACCCGCATCAACTGTACCTATTATAAGGGAAATGAAAAAATCAAGAATGATATTTATATTGTAAAAATTATAATAGAAATATTTTAATTATGAACTTGAAAAATCGAAAATGAAGTATTGTATTATTTTTTTTTGCCGATCTCTGACAAATATCTATTTACTTGTAAAATTTGTACAATTATTAGTTAGCATACCTATACAAATATAATGCGTCCTTAAACAAAAGATAAAGTCTACAGAATTCATTTAGTAAACTGAATCTTGAAAGACTTGAGTCCAATGGCCATGTTAGTCGATAAAAGACAAGTCAGGAGCATTTTTCTCACCCCGTAAAGCCTTTCATTGTTAATCCTCGTTACACAAATAGCCTTGTGTTATATTGAAATATTTAATGATTTGCAAATATTGTGTCGATTTAATGGCCAAGTTGTTGGGAAACCCCCGGAGGCCACAAGGGCCACATTTACATCGATTGTATTATATAATACAAATGATGCGCTGAACTGGAATACTTTATGTTGAAAATAATGCGGGATTTATGAATATTATACCTCAATAAAATTTGTTGAAATTTGAAACCACAAAGCATTTCCTAAGGCAAAAACATTATTGTTCCATTAAAATGATCAGAAATAATTACTCATTGTTCATGTAGACGTTTTCTTAAATCCAGTGAGCTTTAATTTGTTACCTAATGTCCGTTTTTCGTAATTCCTGCAGCGAAATATTAAAACACAAAATTCCTGATTTACGAATATAGCGTTTCTATACAAAAATAATTTCTTAATTAACTCATGTATCAAACGCTTAAACCTTGAGTATATTCAGACATAATCCTTAAAGTTGTGCCAACACCACAGGAAGCTTAACCTGTTGTTCATGTCATGTGAATGCTGTTCAAACAGAACCTTAAATTTGCCTGGATCCGGTTCATTCCTGTCCCCCCAAAAGTTACCCACAACCTCGAATTATCTGAACCAAATATTCACCTTTACAGTGTACGGTCGTGAAAATAAACCGAGATAGCTCCATTCGGGCGGTTTTCAAATTTCAGTGAAACCAGGTGGGTTTTAACCTTTTGAACGAATATTTTGTAGATTTCAATTTTTTGCTGTGATCGATACATCAACAGATATAATTTGGTATTTTATACCCGCAAAACTTGGCTCAGCAAATTCTAATGTTATAAAGGTTGAGGTGACCGTCGACTAAAATCGATTCGTTTCTAGCTAGTCTAGAGAAAATCTGTTTCGGTTAGCTTTGGAATTAATATACAAATATAAAATGAAATGGTAAACGGGTCTACCAGGCTTTTCCTGCATGAATTTAACACTTATACTCCTAGAAAGCATAGTGCACCGACTTTGTGGTATGCAATGTCCTTCGGACGCCATTTGAAATTTAAATTCGCAAAATTATCATTTGCCACAACACAGAAACAGACGCCTGGTGCAATGTCATAACGAGTGTAAATGAATGGAGTCAAATGTGCGCTAGTAACCAAACAAATGGAAAACTTCGAAATCAAGGCATAAATCTGAAATTCTATTCTATCCTCTCGTTATCGTTCCTTTCACGTCCTTTCGAGATTTGTTTTAAAGAGAGATTAATGTCCTTTCAGTTTAAATAATTTTTGACTAGATCCTAGAACATTCTAGTACAATTTTCTAGGATTTATGGTTTAATTTACTGGAAATAAATGACATGGAAAACTCCATCTCTATAATGTATTATGGTATGCAATTCTATTCCTTCATAATTGACTATCTCCACGTAACTAGGGATTTTCTAAAAAATGTGGTATCACACTTTGACAAAAATAGCGCTTTGATAGACATATTGCATGTACATATATTTTAAGTTCACAAGATTTTGATAACAAATCATGGCTCTTCATGCACATTTTCAGCTTTTAGGCATCCTAAAACTTTTCTAAGGTCTATAATGCTTCTAGGCAGACTAGATTATTTGGCAATCTTAAATATACGTATGGGGCATTCCATGTCAAACTCCCGAGTTTTTCACCCGACCCTGTTCAAAATCTGTCACTTTTTGATACATTTTCCTACTTACCCATCAATTTTCAACCTTTTATTCAAAACCGTTGAGTAATCGATTTTTAAATTTTTAAGCAAACAATTTTCAATTAATGATAGACGAGTAATAAATATCGATATCTATAAAAATTAGGGTATAATTTTTTCGTCTTTGAATGTAGTAGAATAATTATCACTTAGTTATTAACTATAATTGATAAATATAGCTTAGCGGAAATTAAATGTAAAGAATTAATTTAATATTTTGGGAAAAAATAGTTTCTAAAAACGATTGAATGAAAAGAATTAAACAATTTTGCTATACTAGGAAAATCTGTTACTATTTTCCCCGACGGGCTGCGGTAAAAATGTAAATAAATTGAATATTGACACATTAAGAGGCTTCAGTACCTAACATAGAATTTGAATTTATCAATTTAAGTAAACAATTTTATATTTTTCACTCATACATTTAAGTTTAAAAATAAATCAAAATAGTGGAGCTCTGGTGGTCAATTTCGAAAAGGGTTGAACGCAAGATTCAAAATGGCGTACAGTCTAGCGTTGTACTGATCCGAAACAAGAAAAAGAATTATGTTCAAAGTAACCATAATTTATGAATTAACTATAAAAAATTTCAAAAAGAATTTATGCACCTTTGATAAAACTACGAATTTTCAGATTGTTTCAACACGTTGTAAAATAGTAAAGTAGTATTTTTAAAATAGCAATGTCTTCTGGTTAAGTAAAATTATGGAAAATGTTAAATTAATTTATTTATTATCTACAATTAAGAGACAACTAAGATTTCTTGTTATTCATGTCTTCAGTGTGGTTTTAAACATTTATTTTCTTAGTTTAACAAAATGTCCATTCAAATCGAAAACATAACAACATTTTCAGGTTAAAAATTATTTTATAGTTGTGTTTATATTATACAAAATTTGGGTTTTATTCAACAATTTATACGTACATATTATTTTGATATGGTACTGTTTAAAACAACTTTAACTTAAATTAAATAGGAACCAAGGAACTAAGCAATAAATCACAGTGACTTGTTAAATTTACGAGGGAAAATTGTTTTGAGTGTTGTACAAAATATTTTTTTTTTAAATATTTTCTTTTCAATTTATAGTGGTTCATCCAGGAGAAGCTAATGCTGTCTTTTCTTATTATTGAAAACAACTATATAAATATATGTGTACACTTTTACATGTAATATTACATACAATTGATAAACCCTCGATTGAGCCAAAAATAAATATCACGAGTAAGGTTCGTGGTAAATCGATTGGGCTAAAAATGATAATCACGAGTCTGGTTCGTGGAAAAAATTATTACATACAAACTCTGTCATTTTGAAATGGCTCGATGCATAGCTGGCCGAACTGAAGGGTGTTCTGTGCGCTGTTGGAAATAAAATCGTGGGCCAAAGGGTTTAGTTATTCATTCTATACGAAATTTTTTTTTTAAATTAATCAAAATGTTGCATTCTATAGGAAAACCCCCTAAAATGATTTGCTGCTTTGCTTTTGAAGTTCTACAGACAATGGAAGATTTTTTTTTATTTTGTTCATTTTCTTTTTTTTATCCAGGTAGAATTTCGTACATATGGAACGAGGGCGGCGAAAAACAGAAAAAGGTTTCTAAAAATTGCAAAGCCATAAATCCTCTCGGAGCGGTTTCGGGGATTGGAAATCGCGTTCCGAACGACAAATCAAAATACGCAATAAAAATAACCGAGTGAATCCCACCGATGATTTACGCGTAACGCTCCAGAGAGGCTTTAGAAACAAAGCCCCTCAAACATTAAAGCCCGAGCAGAGCAGAACGAAAGCATTTTCATAAATCCATAAATTTCCCACGAAAATTGCACAATTGCCAAAGGCGCGCTGCCATCCCGCCCCCGGCTAAGATTTTCGAGTTGCGAGGCCTCCTTAGGCTTTTTTACCTCGCCCATTTCTTACAAATGAAATTCACGTCTTGCCTGACGCAGGCACTGAAAATGTTGCGGCGGAATTACTCGTGAGTCCTCGCGCTCTCCAACGAGTTCAACCGGTTGAATTTCCTACAAATATCCCGGCAGTGGGGCTCTGGCCGAGGTATTTCTGTGTCTTTCCGCTGGGCACTCGGAAGGAAGGAAACGGAAAACATTAGTTCCTCCGCACATAATGGCTGCGGCTGCGGCAGAAGGGCAGGCCGCCATAAAAAATTTGTCGTGACAAGGATATATTTGGGTGTAGTGGCCCCCGACACTTACATGCGATGCGAGGCGATGCTATCAGTTGTATCTGCAACGGCAGGACCGATCTATTGAAATTCCAGACGTGTGGTAATCATTTGCCAAAAATTGTTTCTCTTAAGGGTCACGAACAAGATAAGATGCTGGCTCTGTTTAAGGAAAAGTCACAAGAAGATGTTTAATGTCGAAATGGGTGGCACAACCACTCCGTCATGGTTGGAGTGCTTCCAGCAATCCTTTTATATATAACTAGCTTTTTACCCGCGATTTTGTCCGCGTGGATCTGGAAATAAATATATGTAAATAGAAACAGAATATGGTTTAAATAGGGGATAAACAAACAATATTGTATGGAAGTCATTCATTTCAAAAGATACAGACATATAATTTGATAATTCTAAACCATTGGATCGAAATTAAGTACCTTTCTGTATGTTTCGGGATTATGTATATGAGAAAACCAAACCAAAATCAATCTTAAATTTTACACTTTTACACTTTTTAGGGAGTGATATTCCAAAAACGCTGAAACGTTATTATTAATTTCCAACCAAAAGGCTAAATACTAATTTTCATGGTTTAAACAACAAATACAATACATATAACGAAACTTCCATACAAATCTTCAACCCCTATTTCACCCTCTTAAAGAATAAATTTTTCAAATCATACGACTCGATGTACAATAGATTAATCAGTCAATCAGGATAATCCCTTTCAATAGTTATTAGTTATTTTGTCGAGAAGAAGAACAATTTTTTTTAGACATACTTATTACATATACTTACGTTTTATAAAGTTAGAAATACAATATAAAAAATCACATCATAGCCCCTATAAAATTATCTCAAACTCGGCACAAATTAAATCTCAAATTATTGATGATAATGAATATTGGAATTCTAAATAAATTTTGTAGTTTCTATATGATAACCACAACTAGTGAACGCTCATGAAAAATTAGTTCTCCAATATGCTTCAAGAGCTATAAAATGGTGGTATTTCATACATCGCGATAAGGATTTAGGGTTCCATTTCAGAATCGTTGCGTGCGCTCCATTAATTTGTTTTAAAAGTTTTAAGTTCCACGATAGCTGCTGTATTTCTGAATTTTGATGCAATTTTACTAATATAAAAATTTATTGGCCTGATATCCTATGTATGGTGTATTTAAACAATTGTAGGGCCTGGGGAATGGAAATGGAATATTCACTTCGCTATACATATAACAGTTTGTTGCCGGAAATACTTCTTATTTCTTAATCGTTATTTAAGTAACTAATATATTTTTTTTTAATTGATCTTTTTATTACCTTTCCCAGCAAACCACGAGTAGTGTGTTTCATTTTCATTTTTATATTTGTATGTAACATTTAAATGTTGAGTTTTTATATAATTTTATCGTATTAAATATAAATTAACAACAGAATATGTATATAGAACAGCTCAAAGTTGAAAACCAACAATATGTGTAATTTTCAATTTCTGGTTACCAAAGGTCTAAACACAAATAAAATAAAAGACAAGTTATTATTTAAAAAAAACCTAAGAAATCGACTATGAAGCTTTTCAGACTACATATGTATGTATAAATTTAAAGCATATTTATATCAGCTTCAAAAAATTGTTTTTGTTCTGCATTTTTCGATATTCTGAAGTCTCTAAAATAACTCTTTTCATCAAATCTGCCCTAGAAAATGATTTGTACGAAGTTTCATGACAGACAATCATGACAGCAAGCGCACTTTCAAAACTTTAAACGCGTTTTTTTTTTGAAACTATGTTTTTTGAGTCAGTATACTGCAGTACTTCGGCATATGTAAATATTGTTAGAATAGAACAAACTAGGGCTTAAAATGATCGGTAGGCATGTGAGTCTCATGATGAAAATCAGTTAATTCTTTTTGAATATCGTAGAGATTTTGGGATTTTGACTTGAATCAAACCAGATCGGATAGTCACAAACCTCTACTTTAAGAATCTGACCGATTTTTGATTTAAATAATTGAAAAGAATGGTACACTGCTCACCTCATGTTAATTTTGTCTTTTTTGAAAAACAAAAAGAAGAATTATTTATATTTTTTATAAAAAGACTCAAAAAATCCCAAAATTATGTATGAAAGTTGGCTTCAAACTGGAAATTCTCCATAAACAGCTGCAGGCGATATATTCTGGATAAGACTTTAAAAACGAGCATTTTACTAAACAAAACAAACTACGAACATATGCCTTAGGGATATTATATCTTGCTTAATTTCTAGAACAGAAAGAACACTTTCAAAACTTTTAAACTTATTTTTACCTTCTCTAGAAGGCTAGAAGTCGGAGGCCCACCTTACGAAACGTTTGTGCTTGGGCTTCTAACATCTTTAATTCGGCACTGCTCATACCACGAAATATTCCGTCTAGAGATACGGGCGAATTACGTTTCTCGTGAAGCAGAAGCTAATTCTAAATTGCTTGTAGCTAACGAGTTTATTCGATTACGACGCGAAACATCTCGCGCTCGAAACAGTCTATAAATTGATGAACCCCCGACAAATTCAAGAACCACCCCCAATTTGATAGCGTCAAATCGCATCCCAAGGCTGCTTCGCAGCAAACGTTCCACACTTCCTTAATTTTATTTTTTCATGTGGCGGAAAAAATTCGAATGAGGGGGCTTAATCTCATCCCCAATAAACCCAATCCCCGAGCCTATCGTTAGCCGTATTATGTTCAGTGAAAAACGCCATTACCACAAAAAGGCAAAGGCATATATCCGTCTGGAGGATGTCTATTTGCACTTCTTCCCTCTGAGGCGATCCAGAAAACGAAAATAATTTCGTCGGGCTCCTTATGGTGGCGCACTTTGTATGGAAATTGTGTAAAACTTGATTGCAAATGTGCGCCGGGCCTTATATTCTGGGGTGGCGCCAACCCTACTTTTCGTTAATCTTATACCGATTCGCATGCGACTTCCTGTGCGTCTTACAAATATAAAGAAAATATCCTTCACGTCCCTTCTCAAACGCTAGTCGTCGTCGTGATGGGCATAGTACGAGACGACTTTTAGGGTTTTAGTGAAAGGAAAAGTTTCACAGAAAGGAAATTCAATTTCAGGTGACATCGTACTACAACGAGACGCTTTGGAGGGCCCCAGCGCACGAGGATATCGAGGAACCGGATACAGTGTCTCTTCTATCAATTTTAGTTGTCGGTAAAGTAATTGTCGTTAAATGCCTTTAATAGTTGGTTACCAAAAAGCTTGATTTTGCACTTATTTCAACACCATATGCATGAAATCCTTCTTAAGTATCACCCTGTTTCCGTCAAATATATTTTGGCACCTATTTTCAGGTGTCTTCCTGTCGCTGCTCATATTCCTCTCGGTCGCTGGAAACATTCTCGTCTGTCTCGCAATCTACACGGAGCGCAGCCTGCGCAGGATCGGCAACCTATTTTTGGCCTCATTAGCCATCGCTGATTTATTTGTCGCCTCATTAGTGATGACGTTTGCTGGAGTCAATGATTTATTAGGTAAGTGTAGGCCTTTAGATAAGTGATAAATGCATGCACTCCTACGCCCTCCGTCAATGATCGTATCAAGCAGCTACGATGCGTACGTCTACGTCGCATACGCGGTAATTCTAAGAAACTCTGAATACTTGCGTCTTTTTATACTTCAAACGAAATGAAAATCCATTTCGTGAGGCAGACTCAAGCAGTGGGTAGTAAATTGATTACACTTTCGCAGTTAATATGCGCAGTGATTTATTATCTGTCTTTTTCCCAGAATTTATCATAAAACTGATTGCTTTAGACAAGAGTATTTTTTAAAGCTATAATCTGCCGCAATGAATTAGTCGTCTCTAAGGACCAGTTCAAATATTTCCTTAACTAAGTTTACGCCCTTCGCACTACAGCCGCTTTAAAAGCAAGGAAAGCAGGACTCCAATGAGAGCTGTTGAACGAGTTGTCCAAAGTGTTTTATACTGCTTCATATTTTTCTCAAATATATGTATGTACACTTTGTATCTATGCAAATACATATATGCCAATAACCTGATAGGCTGACCGATCACCCTTATATATTTTTTAAATTGCACAAAAGAATCAAAATGGCAAACTCAAATTAAATTATTATATACTATGTATATGTATACCGCTTGAAATATTTACATACTACTTTAGATGTCTTTTTTTAACAAAAAGAAGAAATGTCGACGTCTTGATTTTTAAGTCTTTGCCAGACGAGTCTAAACGTAATTTTTTTATTTATGGTAGTACAAAAATCCTGTTTCAATATACAATATATATTTTTTCATTAAATTACTTTTAATAGTGGAAAATTTGTTCGCCATATGGGACTTGCCAGCTTTCATTTTCAAATTTTTATATAAGGTATGAAAAGCTTTAAATTTCAAAATTTTGATTGTAAAATCGTTAAAAAGTTCCGCGAAACATCCTTACTTCATTACTTAAGGGGCTTTGAAGAAGCTATATAATATAATATATAATAAAATAATTTTTATTATAAACATACATAGTAGTGCTATGTATAATTATAAAAAAAAAACCTATTAGGCATCGTTTAAAAAAAAGTAAAATATTTTGAGCTTAAAGCTTAGATAATATTGTTAAGAATATGTGGTTTAAATTTTATCAAAATCGGTTAAACAGATTTTGAGTTATCTTATATCGTAGACCAGTTTGGAAAACGTAATTTCACGAAAAGCGTAAAAGAAAAAAAGGTCAAACGTAAAATTCAACTTTCAAGGAATATTCTCTGCCGCACTCATTTCAATCGACTGTAATTCATATAATAATTGGAATTTTGGCATGTGAAAACGCTTTAAATATTTTGAAAAGTATAAGTAATAAAACCAGGCGAAATTGTATAATTTTTTTAATTTTTTGAAAATCTCGAGGTGGTTCGTAACCTCTTAAATTCGTCAAATTCGCTTTGACATATTTTTAAATTAAATTTAAATTTACAAATTTTTATAGTAGGTTTGAAATTTCAAAGTTTTACTGAATCACGTTTAAACCAATATTCATTAAAATACCTTGAATTTATAACACCATGCTCAATAAACTCCATTTAGAATTTACAAATTGTGACAATATGTTTGATTGTAAATAAGTGGTTTTTACTTATTACTTAATTTCATTTTAATCCGTTGAATTGTGGTCGCCACACTAAATAGTTAACCAAATTTTGATAGTTGATTCGAAATGAATGGCAACAAAACACTCTTCGTACAAATTTTCACTTATGATGTACGGACAAACATTTTCACACATATATACATATGTATACCACTCCTACATATATGTATAAATATTTTAATGAGCTAAAAATGCTAAGTCTACTGATATTACAGATATATTTTTTTATTATTAAACTATCAAACATTTTTTGTTCGTTTTCCTAGACATTAGCCCCTCGAAATTAGCCCCAACAACTTATTATTCAACTCGATTTAGTCATTTTGGTTTAAAATTCAAGGTCCATCAATTAGGCTTATTTTGGTTTATCTTTAGGGCAATTTCGAAAAGCAAAGTTGCATATCGATAGCAACTACATATATGTATGTATTCATTGACAATTTCGAAATAATAGATGTAGAAGTGCTGCAATATAAAATTAATAAATATTTTTACTGAAATATACTTAAAATAAAAATGCAAGTTCAAACTCTCTGGTAATGACTTGAACTTATCAAAGAGTATCTTAAATAGTGTGTAAAAATTTCAATGGTCATATACTTCAATTTAACTTCGCTGTTGGTTTTGTTTTTGTTTGCACATTAAAAAATATAAGGGTGGTTTTTGTTCCGGGGTAATATTTTACCATATTTCATCTCATAGTTGGCACAAATCTAAAATTTATTTTGTCCCGCATCATTCAGACATTCAAATGCAAACTCAACCAAACAAATATTATCAGTTTAATTCAACAAAAGAGCCTCCTTCGTGGTAACAATGGAATTGTCCCTTGGGCCCTAATTCATTAATAATTTACGAACGATACGCTGCATCACATTCAATTTATGCTGTCCGGGGAAAAGTTATGAGATCACCCCAAACGTGGGACATTCTGAACCCCTCGCAGCATAAAAATACCCCTTTTTTTATAAATTATTTTGTAAAGGGCAGCCTCTTTTGACCAAAGTACTATCGAATTAAGAAATCACGGAGACATCCCTCCTTCGAGGGTTTGCATCTATTTATGGAAATCAATTCACACAATGTCGTCGTCGAGAGTGACCCATAGTTGTTGTAGTTGTTATTATTACTCTTGTTGTTGTTGTAGAAGGATACTATTACTTTTTTTACAGAGCTGTTTTTCTTGCCTTCCTTCTTCCCCAGGGTATTGGGTGTTCGGCGCCCAGTTTTGTGACACATGGGTAGCTTTCGATGTCATGTGCTCAACTGCCTCTATTTTAAACCTGTGCGCCATATCGATGGATCGATACATCCACATAAAGGATCCGCTAAGGTGAGTAAGTATTGTTTGCAGACTCTGTCCTTAAATTCAACGTATAACATCTATAAAAAAAAAAAAAATCTTATGCCAAAAGACCTTTTGCTTATGGTGGGTCCAAGGTTCTCGCACCCCGGAGGTCAACAAAATCCATTCCAAACACCTTCCATATAAGCAATAAATTCCTAGCTCAATTGTTGACGTAAATGCTTAAAGTGTCCTATAGTGTTTTTTTCGCTAAGTCACTGTCTGCTATACATTTGGATAAACTTTTGGGATTTCCTGCATTTTTTCCTTATCCGATCTGGTTCCTGCCTCTTCTCAATGTGCTGCCGAAGAAGTTTGACGGGGATGTTTTACCTTTCCATGAGCTTAAATCGTGGTATGGTGACTTCCCGTCGTCATCGACGTCGGTGTAATCTTTTGATTTTATTTGCTCTACTCCTTTCCATGTTATTCACGTTTTTCCCTCACAAACTCTTGTGAAAATAGGTAGTAACAACCTAAATTGAATGCAAATAAGTTTGCTCGACAAAGAATAATATATAAGTTGATATATAATGTAAAACGGTCGAAGAAAGAAGTCTTGAATATTTGCGGGTAGGTTGTCTTCTTGCCCACCCGTGAGAATATCCATCAGGTGGTAAGTGATTTCGAAAAGCTTTTTTGCACACTTATAGAGTAAAGAAGTTACATCACAAGCAATTTCATTTTAATATATTATCGACTATTCGAATACACACATACACTCAGAAAAACTGAAACCTTAAATTGGACGAAAACCTTTTCATATCTATTAAAAGAGGAATTCCTACCCTATTTCTAAGAATTTTTTATTAATTTTACGGAAATTTTCATCTATCTTTAAAAGAGTGTGACCTCTAATCGTATATTAGAACATAATCATTTCCTTCTGCAAAAAAAAAATATATCTCCCTTAAACCAAAAGAAATTAGATGTTATTCTAAAGACATCTTAGAAAGAAACAATGTATTTAAAGAATGATGCTTTTTTAATGCAAATCGATGTCTTTCATTGATTCCAAAATAGTTCCTTTAAAATAACGAACAGATTCACAAATTTAAATTTAACATTATGTGTCGTACTTTTTTCAAAACAAAATTGGTTACGAGTATTTTAGTGACCACATCGTACTTGCTATACGATAAATTCTTAAATTTTATGATATAGAGATTTATTTAAACAAGAGGCGATAAGTTTTCTTTTCTTTCGACGCATTCTTGTAAATTTTGTAGTACAGTTTCGTACTTTTGTACGCGGAAAAAAATCTCTGTTATTTTTTTTTGGGATTATAAAAATTATTTTAAACAATAACTTTTCTTAAGTTAGAACAATAAGTATACAGAATATATATATGTATTTTATATATCCAGTTTATTATATGTATACTACCCAAATGCCAATCAGTAATAATTCGCCCTCAACCAGCTTTAATATTATATGTAGTTAAAAGAAAACAGTAGTTGTACACTCGTGATGAAAATGAATGACACCTTTTGATTCTGGAAAGTTCCAATTATTGGTAAATGAAAAAAAAACCAAATAAATGCCATTTTATTACATTGCCATATACATATGTATGCTACCGGCGCTTGAGAAGAAAATCTTTTATTACAGATCAAGCAATTTTTTCGTATGACTTAAAATGACATTAGATTTTTTTAAATTATATTTACATATACATAACATTGAAGTTAAGCAAAATAAGCAATTTTCCAAACTGGCACGTATTTGGGACGCCGCCCGGGCTTTTAGAGAAGAATTGAGACGACGCGACGCATAACTACGCGACTCGCTGGTAGCGAACGTTTTAATCTCCTTTAAAAACATTTCTAATTCGCGAGACACACTGACCAGTTGGAAGATAATACAAATGAGTTGGTGGATTTTTAAATTTACTGTAGTTTTTACCATCTGAAGAGGAAGTATTTATTTTATTTTTTAATTATATAGCACAATCAATCAAAGAATCGCTATCATTATGGTATTTTTCGTGAATAAAATGTATTAACATTTTATTTATTAAAAGTAAATAATATAATAGCTCTGTTTATTAACATTATTGTAACGTTTTTTGATACACAATGCTTTTAGTTTTTCCAACTGGTGCATACACATATTAACGAAATCATATCCCAATTCGTGAACAGGATTTTGTCTATTTTACAAGCAGGGATTTTCTAAATTCAGTCCACACACTTGTAGCGATTGTCCTTGATTTTTCTTATACCACACTTTACAACGACGAGTCTTAAAGAAAATTGCAAACGCTTACAAACAATACAAAAACTAATTATGTAATTTGAAAAATTTGAATGTCATATACAAATTATTTTCATCATCCGATCAACAAATATTTGATCCAGATATGTTTTAAACCTTCCTGCTATCAATAAAAATATAGCCTGTAAATTTGAGCTCAAATTGTTCAGTAATTTCCATGTCTATAAGCTTCATACAATTCATTAAATTAATAAATTTGAGTATTATAAAAATTCGTTTAAATAAATTTAAATAACTTCTTGTAGACTTCCAAGCACATCAGTTTTTGGACATACACATAATAATCAAAGTACCTACTGAAAAAAATCACAAGAATTCGAAAATAATTTCGTAATTGACATGACTTCCAACAAATTACTGATCCATTGTTGACTACTTTACTCTATTTAATTTCTTTTTATCTTTTAAAAATTCGATTTCTCTGGCTCCAAATTATGCTTGTTTTTCATTAAAAATAATGTAATTTTTCTTTAAAAGCATTGTGCCTTTTTTGCTGAGTGTATAGAGATAAAAAAATTTGTAGTTAAACTCATTAATTTGAGTTATAGTTCCCATTAGCAAATAATTGAAAACAATTCCTTTGTTAATTAAATTTAATAACAATTACTTTGAAACTCAAACGCATGTTTGCTTTAGTTCCACCATGGTCAGAGCGGTGTATGAAATATGTAAAATGATCAAAAGCAGCATAAATGAGTGTTTAATCGTCCATTAAATTCAATTGTCCCTTTAATAAATTCTATAAATCGTCTTTACGTTATTCCATGGAAATTCAATTTATTAAATCCACCGGCATGATGACTTATGTTGCTATTTCAAGAATTTCATGAACGTCCTCCGGTCATCGTTGAACTAAATTCGGAAGCAATTCATTCATGCAAGCCGAATGCACTTTTGCCCTGACCTGAACTCGACCTCCAGATGGAACCCACCAGTAACAAAAATTGAAAGTTTAATCAAACGTGAAATGATCCCCATGAATTCTGTATGTCCCTGTTGAACGATATACTTTACGTTTTTATTGTGTGCTCTATCTTTTACCTCGGCGGCAGGTACGGACGGTGGGTCACGAGACGTGTCGCTGTCGGCACAATAGCAGCAATTTGGCTTCTGGCAGCACTCGTGTCCTTTGTGCCAATATCATTCGGACTCCATCGACCTGAGCAGCCACTCATCTTTGAAGATAATGGGAAAAAGTATCCAACCTGTGCCCTCGACCTGACGCCAACGTATGCCGTCGTCTCCAGTTGCATTAGCTTTTATTTTCCATGCCTAGTTATGATCGGCATTTACTGCAGGTGAGTCTAATTGAATTTCATCTTCAAAATTACGCAATCCTTCCCATTAAACACATATGAAGAGCTCTGTGGCTAAATCAAAAACCATTATATGTAATGTATATAAAACAAGATTTAAAAATAATTCTTTTATTTAAAAAGTACTGCATTAAAAATGAAGATATACATAAAATGTAAAAGGAAAAATGTACTCTACTCGTCAAACCCTTTCATATGATATCCATGATAATGTAGTTGTGAAGAAAAAAATCCGCCATTTTGAAGGCATCCGCCATATTGGACCTAGAAAGACATTAGATAGATATATTGCATTATCACGTGTGCATGTGTGCAAAATTTTAGCCTATTATTTGAATGAAACGAACTGGGTCAAAATTGACTTGCAAGGTTCCAAGCAGGGAGATAACGTTTTAAGCCAAATAAAAACTTTTCAAAATATAGATCTTATATATGTTGTACACAGCGCGACAAAATGATAGATGCACTTTAACTTTCATAATTATTTATTTTATTAAAATGGAAATTGTACTTTAATTACTGTAGGGGATTCTTTAAGTGACAACTTATGTAACAAAAGAATTATTAAAAAAACCAAATTAGAGGTTAAAAAAAATTCTTTAGTGCGATGCTATGATAGACGCAAGAGAAAAATATATGTTTTACTTAATTATTTTCATTTTATTAATAAATATGTGTGTTTTCCATGAATAGCTCGTAAGTAGTTACCTGTTATAAAGATTTTGAATATAATTTTGTGGAAGTTCTCGCCACTCAGCTAATATTGTCGATCAGGGGAAGGCGCAGGCCACTGAAGGAGAGCTGTTTTCTTGAAAGAAACTAGTTTTCTATTAGATTAACCGTAAGGATTGCAGCATTGTCTTGTTGAAAGATCAAATGTTCCTTACCAATAACATCAAAGCATACACTTTTTTTTTCTTCCAACAGATCAAGGTGAAAGTTTGCTTCTAGAAGGCATGAAACACATATGGCTCCTTCTGTTGTATGATATTGCTGCTCGATCATTACGAAATCGCTGCCCATTTGACTCTTAAAGTCCTTTACGTAGGGGTAAGGCTAAGGGTATAGGTTGAGGTCAAAAATAAAAGGCACTCTTTAGATGAATGCAGAATGAAATTAACAGGTAGGCCTTTCATTTTGCTGCGCAGTGTACACATCTTGGAACCCCTCACCGGCATATCATCCAAGAAATTGGAAACAAAAACATAAATTGGCTTATCTGTGTAATTGCAGTCATCAAACTTTATCGTCGCAATTTCAAAATAAAACTATTAGAATTAAACGCATATATCCAACTTTTGGCGTCTGATAGGAGCCCGGTTAAATTGGCAAAGTTTACATAGAAATTACTTTCAAGATGATATTATCTTTTATTTTAAGGAGACTTTAGCATACTTCTTAAAATCACTTCAGGTGAATCTGCTGAAGCATATCCTCGGAGCATATATCTCTAATAGGCCCTTTGGAAAAAGTTTCTGCCGATATCACCATCATTGGAAGCACTTTCACATTATATTAGACATTTGGCTAGGTCGATTAATGTCCTGAAACCTATTTCAAAGTATTAGGGTCGCCCGAAATTTGCCTCTTTAGGAATGGTTAAATCAATGATGAGGGTAATATCACCTAAAACTAAATACATTTTCAAAGGGTAAAATGACCTAAACTAAAACTAATATTTTCAGAGATAGAAAGTTTCACTTTGTAATTTAGTAGCAAAAGGAAACGTTAAGGGGTTCTAATGATTATAAAATTAGAAGTGTAAAAAAGATATTTCCAGATATTCTCGATGAATTTGTCGCAATTTTATTGCTATCACCTCAAAAAATCAAAATTGAATAACAAAAAAATTCTAATTGCCGAAAACATTTGTTTTCGTTTCCATTTTTGCCTAATCGCGTATTAATTTTAGGAACCTACATATTAACTTTTATCAAACATTCGATTACAGATAATATATAGAATTAGTAAAAATTAAAACAGGCTGGAGCATATACTAGGCAAAGGTTGATCAAATATATTTTATAGTCAACGGATTTAATGTCTAGTTTGATATAGGTATATTATGTATTAATCTAATTTGTTAAATTTCAAACGCCAACGTTTCATTAAATTTTGCACTTACAACGAAATTCAAGTTCCGAAAGCCCATGATAACAGGAGACCTTTAAAGGTATAGATGTTGATCTTTTTATTAATATTTATTAATATTTATTAATATTTAACCCTTAACTTTCATATGGGATATTATAAACCCCAAGCATTTTGAACGTTTATTGCAATAAAAATAGGTATGGCACTTATAGGATTGAAAAATAAAAATGTTTACTTCAAGTCATAAAAAATGAAATATGATTGGTCCAAATGATGAATTTTAATTCTGAAGTATTGGGCAAAGACCTCGACAAATGTTTTTTCTAATAACGACATATTTTCACTTAAAAATTCATCACTCTCGCCATAGTAAGAATTTACTGCAAAGTATTGGAACCGGTAAATGAATGTTAGAACTACCAACAGATGGCGTGGCGTGGCAAAATTCAAATGTGTTTTAACTTATAGAAAAACGCCGCCAAAAATTTCGTTTTCATGTCTGACATCACGACTGCAGATCGGTCATTTACTATGAAAGGTTTCTTTTTAATATATTAACTTATGTAAAACCCTTTCTGTATGATTGTTTCTTGCCCGTTTACATTGAACATTTTTGTAAACATGAGAACCAATCTTCAATCGTCGCACTCATTGACTGTTAAACTCGATAAAGTATATTATTAGAGTAAACTATGTTATTGAAAAATGATTGAATTAAATTTTGCTTGGTTTTAATGAAAAATTTTTATTGTAGTATATAGTATAAAACTTGACTTGGATTTCTTTTAAAGAGATGAAATTGTTTAATATGTTAATGGCTAAATGGATGCTTTAATACTCTTCGGTGAATTTTAAGGGCCTGTCCGAATCCAAGTCTTCGTCTTCGTCTCGTTATGACAGTTCATGACGTCACACCGAGCTAAGCTCTGTCCGAATTCATGACTATGCTGTGAGCTTAGCTAAGTAGTATAACAGTTTCGATTGCTTAGCTTGATTAGCGAGTCAGGGCCTGGGTTGACTTCGTGAGACGGAATGAGAAAAATTGTAGGAGCATTCCTTGAATACTGTCGAATTGTGCATTTTTTGTTTACTTTGATTAATTTAAAATATCAAATATCGAACTAAGCAAACGAATTCGAACGGGTTAGCTTTGTCTTCGTCTTAATTGGAATACTAGATCAGCTTGTTTGCTGACGTCATAAACTGTAATAACGAGACGAAGACGAAGACTTGGATTCGGACAGGCCCTAACTACTGTTTTTCTAGGCAAATTGATTGATTCATAAATAATTTAAAATGTTGGTGTATTTTTCAGGTTATATTGCTATGCCCAAAAGCACGTGAAGTCGATACGAGCCGTGACTCGACCAGGTGAAATTGCAGAGACGCAGCGTTACAAAAGTATACGACGCCCAAAAAATCAAAAGAAATTCAAAGTGCGACACCTTCACCACTCATCACCATATCACGTGTCAGATCATAAAGCAGCAGTCACAGTGGGTGTGATAATGGGCGTCTTCCTCATCTGTTGGGTGCCATTCTTTTGTGTAAATATTGTCGCTGCGTTTTGCAAAACGTGCATAGCTGGACAAACTTTTAAAATTCTTTCATGGCTGGGCTACTCGAATTCGGCGTTCAATCCAATCATCTACTCAATATTCAATAAGGAGTTTCGGGACGCATTCAAGAGGATCCTGACGACGCGGAATACCTGGTGCTGTTCGCAGGAGCTGGGGAATATCCACCCGAGGAATAGCGACAGGTACGTGACTGATTACGCCGCTAAAAACGTCGTCATGAATTCTGCTAGGTCCTCGGCGGAGTTGGAGCAGGTCTCTGCAATATGACCACATCGCCACGGACAATGCTTGTCCTCAAAGCTGTGCTTCAAACACTAGGACAGATCACCCGCCGTCGACGGTACTTATGAGTGATAGAAACGTTCCAGGAAATTTCTAACAATATTAGAATGAGGCAAATGTCGACTTTTATATATTTTTCCACTTTTCTCAAGAGCTTTAAGGTTAGACGAAGACTACCGGAGATTTCGCTTCTATTCTCGAAGAACAATTGATGGATCGCCAAAATATTCAGAGGAGAAGGCGTAGACTTAACTCGTTTACCGGGCAACGGAACATAATTTTGAAATGTTTCTTTTAAATAGGATATTCTATGAAGACTGATTATCATTTTTAATGAAAGATTAAAGTTAAGTTTTAACTAAAGGCAGAAACATAATATGTATTTTGTAAATAAGTTCGACTATATGTGTGTAATATGATAGGATACAGATAACAACAATACGCTACCAACGGTAACATTTCAATCTGTTTCTGGACGAGGAAAGCAAAGGATTGAGAAAGGGTTTTTTACGTAGAATTTAACCTCCTTTCACGAATTCATGTTTTCTCTTCAATCCAAATTCTGTTAATTTTTACTTGATAAAAGTTGATTACATTCAAAAAATAAGCAGGGTAATTGAAGATGATAATAATTTCTACATATTTCGATTTGTTTGCATTGACAACTATTTTACTTACCCATGACAACTGAAGAGCAATTGGGCCGTTCTTCTTTTTCATCGACATGACATATGTATGCCCTCCGGGAAAAAATCGTATTCTTCCAAAATATTATTGTAATGTCTGTTTTCTAACATTAATTTATTGTTTCCTAATAATTCTGTCTTATACTCACAGTTTTATAAATAATTCATAATTAGGTGAGGCTGGGAACCTCGAACGCTTCTATTTTACACCTCTGTCACAAGGCATTTCTCTCACTAAAACTGTGAAGGAGTGGTAATTTAGTGTCGGTAGTCCCATTTACCCATTTCACTCATCACTTATAAATTAGGCATAACAATGTTATAACTTTGTCCAATATAACGAATTTTTTTGCCGCAGATTGCGAATTTAAAAATAAAAGTACTCGGTTGTGGTCTTCGTTTTCAGCAAAAATAGGGGTTAAAAGTACAAAATTTACAACCCATTAACAAATAACGGTTTGTCCTAGGAGCTAATTATGTACATGACTAAAATAAAAGCTTGAATTATAAACAATTATATACAAAAAGCTTTAAGACTTAAGAAAATATTCCATGAATTTGACTTTTTTTCCATAAACCAATTGTTTCATACAGACCAAAGATGAGTGAAAATTCTAACAAAAGCAACCGGCTACGAAAAACTTATTCGCCTGTCTGAAACTGTTTATAAACATCTATAGATATTACTGGTTTTTCATTTTTTGTTTCAACCATGTTACAAGCTTCTAGGATCTTTTATTCTGTAATTATTTTTCCAAAAAGTTCTAAAATGGCTTTTGTAGGTATCTTTTTAAATTATGTTTTCTTGAACACGGTTACGAATATAGAACTTTAGTTTTAAGATTCATACTCTATGGAAAAAGTGTTATAGAAATGCCGTGCCCCTTGTCCTAATGCAAAATAAAAATCTGACCTTACCAAATATTCTTCATTTCACTACGACCTGGAATTTTTTTTTCAAATTCCTACTTCATAGAAGAAATACAGAACAATGGACGGAGATTAGTGCTCGTTTGGTGCGAAACTATAATTTAAAATCACAAAATATCACGCTTTGATGCAAATAGGCCTTCTAACCTTGCATTCGCTATATTGAGTCGTTGTATAAGGTGGAAAAAATCGATTGCTTCTATAAACAACTATGGAAATTAAAATTTTTGCACTCAGTGAAACGATGCAATGGGATATTCAACAAAGCGTGATTACCTCTATTGATGATGGCAGACAAAAAATAGAAAATGGAAGATGGAATTCAATTATTTTCTAAAAATATTATTATAATTCGAATTGGTGAACCAGTTATTTGAAACTCTTAACTAAGAATTTGAGTTCACTGGAAAAAAAGTAAAACTTATTTGCATTGTAAAATTGGATCTATTAGAGTTAAATATGTATATTGATTTGTTTGAAATCAAAATAGACCTTTTAAATTTTAACCTCATGGTTGATACTTGATAAATAACTCATCTCATATCAAAAAAAGCGATAGCCAATATAATTTAAAAAATATATAACCGTTATTGTCCAATGTTTGTCATAAAACATATAACCATGATGGTCCTGGTATTACACTTTTAAAATGTGTTTTGGAAATCTTCGTACATGTTTATCTACCAAATGAAATATATTTTCAGAACTTGAAAAATCTCTCAAAATAATAAGCATATCATTAAAATTATGTCATAACATTTGGATTTACTTCATCGTTCGAAATGTCCAAGTATTTTCACTTCTTTTCACTTATCTCTTCTAATTAAAATGTAGAAATAAATTTAATTGGAACTCACTCATCACTGTCAGTGTCACTTTTCCATTTGTGCCTTCTGAGTGCATTTGCACGCGCACCAGTCTCAGAATTAATGCAAGAGCAATTCGTCGAAATCATTCTGGAATTCGAGCTCTACAAATTCAAAAATAGTACAAGATAGACGTGCATAGATTTTGTCAATTACGAGCAAACCCTTTCTATTTGAAAATGTTTGAAAATTTAATGTCATGACATGATACTGAACAAATGTGGATACAATTTGTCGCATTATTTTTGTTTTACGGAGAAATATTTTTTAGGAAAAATCGAAACTTATTATCTGTTATCTCAGTCCTTAATCCTTTATTCAATTTCTTCAAATTTAAAAGCGACTTTAATTAATCAATAAAAAGTGATATAATTGAATATGTACTATATCTTATGCATTGTAGTACGTACCTACCATCTCTAAAATTAGGCGAAGATATAAGATGCGGTCTTTTCGTATATCCAGTAATATGCAATAAGAAAATTTATATTAAACTGAAGTTTGTTAATTTAATAGTTCCTCAGAATAAGAATTATCAATTTGCATCAAATTGTCATGATTTTTATTCATCGAAACTTCACATCTGAACTGATGAATTTTCAGATTAATTTTTGACTTAAAAGTGGATTAAAAATCGTTGCAATGTGATATTTGTTTAGAAAATTTTAAATTTTTTCTATAGGTTATTCTTGGTAAATGTCATATCTAAGCAAAATCTCCTTTTTTTGTGGATAGACGAAAAAAAAAACACAGCTATAGTGTATATTTTCTTCAAGAAATATTTGCAGGAACACACTGCTTTTCTTTACTATATAAAATCGAGGACATAAATTACAAGGAAAACTAAATTTAGAATCATTTTCATAGTCCTTTCTTTGCTAAAGTAGACACGATTTTGCTGTCGAAATGTTCCCTAATCCAAAGCCAATGGCTAATTTTATGAAAAATCAATTATTATTTAATTAATAGGAGGTTTATGATAGCCTAAGATGATTAAGGTCGAAACGATTACGATTAAATTAAATTCGCCTCAGCATTAAAATCAAGCCCGCAAAATACGGTGATCGCTGAAGAGCGAAGACATTGACTTTTATGCTAAAAAAGTGACCAAAAGCTCAGTTTAAATTTTTCAATTTAAAACAGTTTGCTATACAAAAATAGAGTTTTAACTCGGCTATATATAGTAAACTATTTGCGTCTAGTAAACAGTGTTGTTATTGAAAGTAATTTCAGTCTATCTGCTAGTTTTATGCTCAACTTCACATTGCGCGTTTAAGTTCTCACTCAGTTAAACGCGGGGCGAAACTTGAGTGACGACTTAAGTATTTTCAGATTCACAGTCCTTTTTTATTTCACGATTGGCTGAGTGAGAACTTAAGCATTTTGCTCTTTTTTGTAGAACCCTATATTTGTTTCAGGAGGGGTCCTATGAGCTTACAGAAGCCCTTTTTGGATAAAATGTCCTTAATAATATTCCTAAAATGTTGATAAAATCATATCAGTTGCCTTTGGCCTAAATCAATTTTTACGTTAAAAAGTGTTAAAATAATTAGATTAGAAAAATCCAATCAAATTTTTTTGACGTTATGCTCGGAAAAATTAATTTCAGGCAAAGGTAACTAAAATGAAGTTTTATTTAGAAATTGTTATCCAAAAAAGACTGTTTTAAGTTTCGATTCGATTCGAACGTGTCTCATGATAGGGTCCGTTGTCATCAATATATTTTTTGAGAAACTATGCTGTGTTTTTTGAGAAAATTCGGGAAAAAAATTAAATAAAATCAACAAAAATAAAAATAACTTAAATAGGTGTCCTAATTTTACACCCAATTTACAAAAACTACTTATTTACTTGTTGAATTATTCGCACGAAATGTCAAAACGTATCTCTAAGTGAGACTTAAGTGGCCAATTTTGATGACTTAAGTAGTAACCACTTAAGCCGTAATTGACACTTAAACCCACATTGTAAAACCGAAAAATGATTAAACGGAAGCTTAGGTAATGATCAGAACTTGAGCTCGTACTGTGAAATTGGGAATTGTTCCGAAATTGCATTTGAAGTCGAGTATTTTAAAACCGGGACACAGTTTTGAAAAAGCTTTGATTTTTTTTCTAAAATCTTAGTACATTAAAAATTATAATTGTAGTGGATATATTTATACTTACATATGTATGTATGTGTACCAAATTTCAGCATTTTAGTCCTAATATTCTCTGGACAAAATGATTGCGACATTACGGAAATGACTACATACATATGTATGTATATTGCTATGAAAACCTAAAAGCATCTGATTTTGTTGATGAAAAGTTTCTAATTACATACATATATAAAATTTAGCAGCAGCTGCAAGTGTATAATAGAAACACACGATGCTGCATTCTGCATAGCTGCAAAAAGTTGTAGCTGTATCTTTATATATAGCAGAGGACTAGATAAACTTTAAATCATTTAATAAAACCAATATCTGCAAAGTGTCGCATAATGGGAAATTTAAATCAGCAAATTCCGAGAATGTACTTTCGTTCCGGGTGACCAATTTAATTTCCAATTAACCCCACACCGCTTTGGGACAGGTCTTATATTCAATTCCGATAGGATTCGATGAGGAGGCCCTATACAATTTCAGGTGTTTCAGGAATTTGTATGACACTTCTGGAACATCCCACCGAAGAGGAATTAGTTGTGCCGCCGCTGCAGGGCAAATTGCCAACAAGAATAATTGCCGTCTGCTTGTCGAGATTTGCTTCGGTGGCTTGGAAAAATACAGTCTTACCTTGAAGAAACATTTCGAAGTATCGGAAGACGTTAGAAAATCTCAGCAGATTTATGTTAGTTAAATACTACCAACGAACGGCGCGAGAGGGCGGAGGTCGTCAACCGTCCGAACCTCCATTTAAAATTGATTCTCCCGCCGCAGTAAGGACTAATTAAAACTTTTGCTGTTCTTGCACGAAACCAGTTGGCAGTTTCCTGCAAAGTAATTGTCTGATTCTCAGGTGGTAAATTTAAATAAAAACGAACTTTTCGCTTAAATTATTTCATCGTCCTTTTAATTAAATACGTAATCAACTGCGAATTACGGCTTTGTTAAGAGTTTCCCTCTTCCTGGGTGGTAAGCTAATTGTCGTTCACCGGTAAGTTGATCGAAAGTTTTTAGGCATTTTAGGAGTTTTGATGAAGTCGTGACCCGATGACAGAGTGGGAGTTTTCTGGAAATTTCACATTCAAATCTCATTACTGTCATGAATATCCTAGGAAGTAAAGTCATATAGGCCATTATGAAAAAAATTAGACTACTTCATTGGATCAAGGCTCAGCTGGTATTAAATTTCTTATATCATTATGTACATACATAAGTACGCTCATTATATTCATATTCATTATAGATATGCGATCATAAATTCATATTCATTTAAATGAAGTTGGGTTACAAAGGAAGGAAAGAAAGGAAGAACTTGTTTATGCGAAGATTTATTATATTAAAAAAATCGCCACGAAATAACATTGCTTCCGATAGTGCTAGGCAAAATTGATCCATTTCATACACCAGAGCTGCTAAGCTAAGCTATCACTTTTACCGGCAAACAACTAAACATTGCTTGATAATCGTTATCGAGACATCGAAAAATCGATCGTAATCGTTATCGAAGGACCGAAAAGTAAAAATTTGCCGAAAAAAATAATAATTATTATTTTCGGTCCCTGGTTTAAATTTTAAATAAAGATATTTTAAAAATTACACGTGTCTGCAAAACTTATCATTTTAAAAATAAAAATTATCGACATGGAAATAAAATTATAAGAATGATAAACAAATCAATATTTTCCTTCCTCAACATTTTCAAATAAATAAATAATTAAAATTTTCCAGGATGTAAAGAAGCATCTCTAATGTTGTAAAAGTAAAGTACTCCTTTTAAACTTCTTTTTGACGAGTAAATATTTGAAAAGCCACTCACTGGCATCGTATTGAACGACAAAAATTTTTATAAATCCATAAAGTATACAAGATCAACATCTTGACTGAATTACACTCAAATTTATTAATTAGTGATAATGAGAATTTTTAGAAATAATCGTTGTTCGGTAATATTTATTAGCACATCTAAGAAACCTTATTTGATGTATTTTTTAAATTTGTATTTTTTCTATAAGAAATGGTTGTTCAATTCTAAATAATTTTACCCATGTGTCCATGCAGATCTGTCAGACTACTGTCTGTCAGAATTTTCGCAGTTATAGGATCCTGCCATACTTCTCATTTAGATTTAAAGCAATACTTTTTTGAGTCCTAGTATTGTTATAGTTATTTTCTCGTTGATTTATTATGCTAGTTAGTAGTTACCTATTACATATTTATTAAGACCATACAAATTTGAATATCGAGCAACAAGTGAATTTATTCAAAATTGTCCATCGTCCATCAAAAGGGACAGGCAGTTCCATTGCGGCAATATTCAGGAAACGTAAGCTTACGTCTTGTTATTGACCCATTTATCCAAATTCCTGGATTGCAACTCACAGTCCAAAGAGCAGTCCAAATTTGCTCTGGCACGGACAGGAAGACAAATTGCAGATGTGGAACTAATGGAAGGCAAATGAACAAAAAGGACACATTTCTCCATTTCTTGTGTTCAATTTTGTTTCTTACGTCCATTTTTCCGGCCCTAGGTTCAGTTTCCCAGCGCTTTTGATACGACCGATGACTGACCATTAATCACCGTACCTGCTTCGAACCAGACCTGTAATTTTATTAAGATAGATATATCTTGTCCATTTATAAACGTCCTATCTATTGAGACACTAGCAAATATCTTCTATGAAAAATGGGCTCGGATGCCCCTGTTAAAACCAGGCCCTCTATGGAATGGATTCGACTGGCATTTGGACGGAGCAATGTCCTCCAAAATGGTCAGCCCACTCTTATAATTAATAATAATTTCGAGATCTCTCCTTGATTGCGTGCTGTTTGTCATACCCTCTAAGAATCCTGAACGAAAAAATTTATTAAGGTATATTTATTGATATTCGATGTGGCGACATTTGTCACAGTCCGAAAATGAGTCAGCAGGCAGGTGATGTAACACCTGAATGGTTTTTTTTTTCGGCGGGTGCGGCATGCCGAAAATAATTTTTATTCGTTTGCCTTTCGTTTATGATGCGATTACAAAATATTTTGGTTCCTAACCTACCGAGATTGGTAAATCAGGCGTGTCTCTGTAGTTTCCGCCTCAATTCTGACGTTATAAATCGTCCTTAATCAATAATAACAGCCAAACACGAATTTACGAGTTCTGTATATTTATTTATCTTTTCGTCTGTTTGTATTTTCTTTTTTAAGTAAACTCAGAAGTAAGAAAATTCCCGTGAATTCGACAATGCCAAGGATTTTAGTCCTTTGCTACTACCTTCCAGAGACAGGCAAGAGGAGAAACACGTCAGGTACTTGTTTTCGCTAGACGTCCCAGACAGAATACATCTGTCACAGGTAATAGGATTGATTTGAATCAAATCCTCGCTGGTGGAAAAGAATTTACATTTCCAATAACATAGAAAAATCCGCCGCTTTACGAGGATATAAAGTGGAAAAATAAGAGAAGCGCTCTACTTCATCGCCCTAAGGCTGTTAAAAGCTCTTCTAACACCCTGGAGGAAAGTCAGGTATAGGCGTCTTCGTTAATTTTATATTGCTATTCAATTCCCGAAACTTTTTTTACACCTTTCATGGAAAAGAAAGTTCACTTTCTCTTCGTGTACCTTTTTTTTTGCCTTTCTTTTGCGGGATAGGAGGTTCAGAGATTTCGTGAGCGGAATAACGAGAACTTAATCAATACCAAGCAGGAAGTAGTTGACTTATCCGAGAACCAAAGTAGGGCAAAAAACTTTAATCACGAAAGTAGCAGATTTGCGCAATGAACCCTATCCCCGGAAACGACGGAGGCACGAGTGCTATGATGGAATTTTCAGCTACACAACTTTTCCATTTGTTTTCATTTTCAACGTGGATTTTGTGATGGGCCATAAAATATCGCGTTTTCCTATGTTTCTAGCTGCAGCAGCTGAGGTCAGTCGAAATCTAGAGTTTTTAGGTCAGTCGCTACATTTTTCGAATAAACGTTTGCCTTTGGTAGCGAGATTTGGGCCAACTGAAACCATCAATCAAACTAGTCGAAGGGTAACGAATGCTGCTGGTCAGCAAAACTATTCTCAGGCAAATTAAAAATAAATAAAATACACTCCAAGCACACTGAACGAAAAGTATGTCTATATATCTCCGCCAATTCTCATCCAATTTATACGGGGTAGATTTGCCCAACATAAGCTTAATGTTTTTCCCACCCCTCTTCCCGCAAATTAATTACAAAGTACCCCAGTATGTTTCGTTCTCCCCTCTTCCCACAAATTAATTACAAAGTATTCTTTAACTTACTGCTCAGCCATTTCTTAACGATTTCTACGACATACATTTTAAAAGATAGCCCTGCGTGAGGATATGGATCTGTATTCATGCCCAAAAACATATACATACATGTTCCTATGTACTTCCGAGCAGCAAAGTTTTTTTTATTCAGGTACATTTTATATTCACAAATATATTCATAGACTGATTCTGATAATATGTACTTTAAAAACACAAAGTGGCAAAGAGTAGAAAATCAGCCATTAATGTATTACTTATTATGGGTTGCAACACAATAGTAAAAATTATTGCGTAAAAGTGAATTTTACTTTTTCAATAGTAGCTCATTTGGCCAATTTTACAATTTAAAATTTATTATTTTAAAATACACAAGGAGTATTTATGTTTCGTTGCATTTGGTCTTGTGTCATAACAAATTCCTACAACGTTGTATTGAAATAAAACATGCAATAACAAAATGCAAGTAAGACATATTGTTTTAGATGAAAAATTAATAATAGGGGATGCCCCTAGCTTTTGAATATTACACTCTTGTGAAATTGTCTGCATTTTGCTACTGCGATTTTTAATTGAATTTTACTAATAAGGCTGGCATATAATGAACGCGCTTTTGTTGCGCCGCGTCAAGGTATGATGAGAAAAAACGCATTGATTGAAACAATGCACGTGACGCTACATTTTTGCTGGACTCCCAATAGGGCCAACAAATTGTAAAATAAATGTGTTAAAATCAATCAAAGTCATAGATGTCGACTATTTGGTTTTAAAAATCATCAGGGTTTCAAAAAGAAGCTTAAATTCAATGACAGAAAACAATAATAACTTTTGATTTGAAATGACACATTTTCATTATCATCATATCACTACGAATGTATTGTACAATATTATGTCAGGTTAATTCTTGTGTAATAGAATTCATTTTGTGGTACAACGAAAACGCGTCGCATCCATTGTATTCCACCCTATACGTTTTTATCGTTCAAACTCAAAATCGATTAAATAATAGATTGTCATTTAACCAACTTCTTCTACGGAGTGCTTACTCTTCACTGTAAAAAAATGCTACAAATTTGCTTTGAATAATAATACATAGAAGAGCTATTACCCCTATAGTTGTACATATGGATATTCTATGGCTATATTAAAATGATTTATCAATTTTTTAGAAGGTAATTAACAAATAGCTTAGCGATGTCTAAAATATTCGAGCCGCTCCTTGAACTATACCTAAAATTTAAATGAATTCCATATAGTTTCATGCACTTTTCTATTGGACGTTTGTAGCTCGCAAGGTTCGCATTTTATGTCTTACCCCCATTTTAGTTATTACACCCATCAAGAAGGATTTACTCAGCTAAAAGCAACAGCTCCTTCAAGTCCAACAACAAAGTGAAAAATTACTCAACCGTGAGCGACCCTAGTTCGCATGACGTGCCATAAGTTAGTTTCTTGAAGCGGCCCCAATTAGGGGGCGGGTGCAACAGAAAGCAGTGTGTCGAGTTGTGTGGGGTCCTCAAAGTGAACTGCTGGTCAGTTCGATATCAACAAGTTACAATATCATATAATATATATTACGCTTGCACTGCTCTTCACAGGGTCAGTGGAGTTCTTCTTTTTGCTCTCGACTCAGCAAGTTTTCTTGATTTTATCAAGATTAACGATGACTTATTTATTTTTGAGTTATGAGTGGGGGTATAACCGGTCACGTTGTCATGGGTATAACGAACGTCGCCTTGCAATTGGTATCAATTGCGAACAGAATTGTGCAGAAGTTTCGCGGCATACATCTCAATTAGGTTCATTAACTCAGAATGCAATTGAAAAAATACCATAAAAGTTCTTGCTACGGAGGTGTAATCTAGAACCGTGGTGGCAAAGCTAACGACAAATCTGCTAGCTCTCAAATTTGGTTGAAATATCACCAAAAGATCTTGTCAGAAGATTGAATAAAATAATAATGTTATAAAGATTTTATTATTTTATTTTATTATTGGATCTCGGGATCCTAAACAGAAGTGAAATTTCACAGAAAATTCCCCGTTTTTCAATTCGAGCAAGAAGTTTCGCTTCAAAAATCCAAGAAAGTACAAAAATTGTGGAATAAATATTCAATAGAGTAGAGGTCCATCTAAACAACAAGACTCACTTTTATGGTGCGGCAACAAAATCTCTATATTTAATAATTATGAAAATATTGTAACGACCTACACTAAGAAAAAAGTGGTGGTAAATTTAATAAAACAGACTTGTTTCACTTTTCTACCAAAAATGTTGTTTAATGGCAACCAATATTAGGTTGGAGCAACGAAACGAATAAGTTACTTCAACAAAGCCCTAAAAAAATTTTAACTTAATTTTGATAGTAAAGGGATATTTTCTAAAAAGATTTTAAATGTAAACCGCTCTTACGCTGAAATCTGCACTATCCACTGAGGTAAAAGAATGTAAATTTTGGGGTACTGTCAGAATTGATAAAAATTAACTAGGTAACTACAGTTTTTTGCATTTATTACTGATTTTGGATAGTATGGGAACATTTTCTAAACAAATTTTAAATCATAATCCCTCGTTCGTTTAAATTCTGTTTTTCTAGAACTGTCAGAATTGATAGAAATTAGTTAGCTAGCAGAGAGTTTTTGCATTTAATGCTAAATTTGGATAGTATGAGGACTTTCTCTACAAATAGATCTTAAATCTAAACCGCTTCTTTAATCTTAACTTGTTTTTTAAGTCGATTGTAATAATGCCACTGATTCAGAAATTCAATAAACTGCCGATAGTAAGCTAATTTTTAGACAACCCCCGGTTTAGGGTACCGGCATTTAACATTTTTTCATCGGACTTAATTTGAAGTTCTATGGCCTTTAGACCAAACCTTGTTAATTTTTTCAGCAAAGTAAACTTAGTTGAGGTTAAATTAAAAAACAAATTAATTTCTTTGTTATAAACCAAAAAATAGGCTGAAAATTCGAAGTATATGAAATATGTAAATTTAATTTTTTATCCCACTGTACGTAGTAATTTTTCAAAGTTAAATTTTTTGAGTTCAATCAAATTTGACTTTTGTAATTTTTCCCAAATAGTTTTCTGAGTCCAAATAAGTAGGTATATATGCTTATAATAATCTAGATTTATTCAGATTTTTCCGAAATTGCGTTCAGAGTGAAATCTTGGTCAACACAAACTTAATCGAAAGTGGCCACTTTACCTAATTTAAATATTTGTGCATAAATATATATATTGTATTTCAAATCGCACATTTGAAAATGAAAATAAATTTTTTTTTAAATAGTACTTAGGAATATTAAAAAATTTCATCCTGATTGTAGTCAAGGTAAGATGCCATTCCAACCCATCTTAAAAAAGGTCTTTGTTTCAACATCATAGCCACTATCACTATCTACAATATATGTTAATTACCTTGATTTTCAAATTTAAAATTAGGCTTGTATTCTACAAACGGAATAAATCTTTTCTTTAAGGTCCATGTTTATGTTTTTTGGGTTGTTGCTCAAATTTAATCGCCTTTCCAAAATATTTGCGCCTTATAACAAAACTTTGGCGTTTATAGGAAACTTTTTCTACAAGAACCAGGCGTTTCTACTTTACCTTTCGTTGGCACTGTCACTCCATTGAGCATTGCAATATCACGTCAAGTGAGATGGATGCTTTCGAAATTAATTTCCGACAAAAGATGATTAGGTAAGAAAGTTTCTTTGTGATTAACTCCGCTAAAATATGAAAGAAGTTGACTTCGTCTGGCCCCATTTCATAACGAGTGGCAGAGCCCCTCGAACTCCTGATCAGACTCTAATGAAGTGATGACGACGACATTCAATTTTCTAAGAATTTCTGAAAACCCCTTTTTCGTCTTCTGTTTGACAAGGAACACTCTTGTCATTGACGTTAGAAAAGGGTTTTCATCTCATTTTGGCGAAGATGTTTCCTTTTATTATTAGTAATTTAAGTCTCAGCCCTAAGCTCTGTTGAAAAACTTTTTAAAATTTACTTAGCTTAGTTTTGTATTATATTTTGAATTGGATTTTACGAAGAAAATGTTTTTTCATTACGAAGCGAGGTATTGTTTATCATAATACTCTACAAAATAAAAGTAAACAAATCGTCTGGTATTCTATGAATTTTGTCAAACTCCTTAAAAATATAGATAATCTCTTAAAAAATAAAAATTAAATTTCACAGGCTACAGTGTATACAATACATCAAGTACCAGTTCTTTAAAATAATTCCCCAAATCTCCGAGAATTTTCCTTTAAAATGTTTTCTTCCCGAAGGTGTTGGCACTCATAAAATGTTAAGGGAACATGACACGTCAGGAAATATATGGAAAATTTCATAAGTTGATTCCCCACGTGATGCCATGCCGTCGTCGCTTTATCTCTTCACTGTAAGTAAAATTTGCTCCAGGCAGGAGCTCCATGAGAAATTCAGAAATTGTGTCCCCCCAGTTCCCAGTGGATTCACTTCTGGTTCACTCTGCTGGGCGGAAGTCAATATAGTGCCAGTCAAAAAGATAGGGATGATTTTTGTGAATGCATTTTCCCTGTCAAGAACATGAATACGTCACCTTTTGCTAAAAAATATAGAACATCGTTGTAATTAATTTTCTACCTTAAAAACCTTTTCTCGTCCTTTTAAAAATCTCGATAAAACTGAAAAATAAGAACAATTTTGAGTATATTAAAAAGGAGCATATCATAGAACAGAAGAACGAGCTGAAGTGCAAAATGTTAATATCAATTTCGAATTAACGAGGACCAAGATATTTTAGAAGCAAAAATATTTAAATGGCAGGTTGTAGGAACAGGGCTCTTCTAAGCAATATCCGCTTTAGTGCAGCTTTTGCAATTGCAATTAGCGACCGAAATGCATCGGGAGATCATCATCATTTCGACTCGTTAAAAAAATATAAATTGATTCTAGCTAGCGTAAGTAGTGTTGAGAAATGCATGTGTTTATATTTATGTGACAATGTACATACATATCTTGTTGGTAAGGTAAGCTAAATGAATTTAGTTAATTGTAGATAAAAATGTCATTAAAAATAAAGCAAGTAATATGTTTCGTTTCATTAAACAACCTTTACTTAACATAAAAATATATTTTATTTTTATAAATCGTATTATTTTATTATTACATATTATGAAAAAGTAAGTATGTATTTCATTTTCTACCATTTTCTACAAATTAAGATAAAAGTTACGAAAGTGTCCAAAAATTATCCCGAAATCACCAAATAATACCTCAAATGACTTGAGTTTCTGATAAACATGTACACTGAAAACTGAAAATGTCTGCACCGAATTCATTGAAAAATTCAATAACTTACTTAAAATTAGTCCTCGTTTATGAGAGCCTAAATGGAAAACATTATAATAATCGAATTTGCGTGAGTTATAAGCTGCCAGATTTGTTTAACATACATACATAGGTTGAGGATAATATAAAACCTAATTTAGGGTTCCATGAAATTTATTACACATAATTGTACTCTACAGTAATGTTGTTTTTAATGAAGAAGTATAATTTTTGATTAAGCATATTTCGTTGAATTGAATCATTAAAGTAAAATTATGAAATTCTTCTATTCCCTCGATTAAATTTCCAAAATGTAATATGTATTGTTATTTTCCTCCTAAAGGAAGGCGGTTATTGAGGTGTTGTAACCTGGGACTCTTTATTTATGATCCAAGTAAAATTATTACGAATATTTTTAGATCAACTTAAAGTATTGACACATCTAAATAAAATATTTCTTAATAATTTAAAAATAAAAAATAACCTGCAGCGTGTTTTTACGTATGCCTACAATCCTCAACAAATTAAAAATTTAACAAAAAAATATAAGAAATTTGTACAATATTTATGTTCACGAAGATAATTTAAATTTAATTGCTGATTTGAAATCTTACACTTTCCACAATAGTTTTCGCTCGGATCCAAAAATCTCCCTGCTACTCTGTGAGAGTTAAGAAAGTTAGAAGAGTTAGAACAATTACCTCTAATTTCGTCAAAATGTTTGATCTCAGCGAAAAATAATTGGATTTTAATGAAAAAGTCCTGTTTTAAAAGCATGCACTTTTCTCTTTTTGATCCTTGACATTTTAATAAATTTAAGAAGAAGAATAAATTTCAACGTCGGACTCACTAACGAAAGTATTGATAACATCATGGATAACGCTAATGACGGAAGCAGACAGATTTTTAATTGTAAGACGTCTGATCAAAGGGAAAATATGCACAATCTATGGAAAAGAGCTCTTTGCAAGATAAAGTTTCATAATGCCAGGATAAATCTTTAAATAGGTATTTAAATGGACCTGCCCCCTAAAGTCTCTTATTTTAATTATATGTATATCAGATAGAAAATGTTTGCCCGCGTTTGCGGAAAATAAATTTGAAATCAAATTATTTGTGCAAAACTTAAATTATCTTCTTATTGAAGGGAACTTCTATATGAAAAAATTTAAATTTTTATAGAATTTAAGGTTAACAAAACTGTTTTGGGGGCAGAAAAGAATTCAGCAGTTCAACAAGTCAACAGGTTTTGTTTATATATATTATATATGAAAGATATTTAGTCCAAACGTTCTAAGTTCTAATTTTCAGACACTAAAGAAAAAATGCAATGAAATTTAATATTTAATCGCAAAATTCAGAGCTGCCCACATTTGTTCTTACTTACATACGTCAATGGCTATATTTATAAGTTAGCAGAATATTAAATACAAAAACATATTTAATTTATGTTATATTTTTAGAACATGCCCATCAAGACCTTTCATTAGAAATGAAACACTGTAGATTTATCTTTAATTTAAACGTAAAAATTATAACATAAGTAATTTTTGGATTTAAAATGACGTCATATAGGTGGTTATGATACGCTGAACTTCAAATCCATCAAGTAGGTACTCTAGGAATTGGGTAAAAAGTAACACAAAACATTTTTATTCATAAATTGGTTTTATATAATAAATTTATTCGTTTATTTTAGGTAGTTATATTATATATGACTTTTGGATCCACTTAACTTATGAATTTTATGTATTATTATATATACAAATATTAATATTATGTAAGAGAGATGCATCATTGAAGTTAAATTAAAGTCTTTAGAATTTTTCATTTTAAAAAATCAGATAAACTTTCATATTTCAAAATAGTGAGGAATCGGTAGTTATGCAGGATCCTCTTTTGAAACAACTAGTATAAATTCATAAAAATAAGTTGAAATTCATGGATGCGGCCCTGGAAACAATTTATAACTTTAGATACTTAAAAATTTATACTATGCAATATACCATGTCCACGTCCATTCAAGCTTATGGCGATACTTTGGCATATCTAGGTCAAATATCTAAAATTGTTGAGCACTATGGAATCCTAAATCTGGCATATGTATAGCATATACAAGCAACAGGGAAAAACCAACAATATAGCATAATTTCAGCATGGCCATCTGGTACCTTTTGTGGGAAGTGTTGCTAATTTTGGACATCACAAATGTATACGAGAATACATAAAAGCAGTTGTCACCGACAAGACAATTTCGTTCCCAACTTAATTTGGGGATTTTCTTCTTCCACGCCAGTACCACAAATATATTTCTTTTTTTTCGTAAAGGCTAATTAAGACAATATTCATTCATTTGGTAAGAAAGGTAGGGTGGATGTGATTATGTATATTACGTCTTTAATAATTACAGACGCAAACATCTTAATTAAACATACATATATGTATGTATATGTTGTTATATACTCCTGAAGAGGACTCAAAATATTCTTCAAAGCGAATCTTAAGACAATGGTTCTATTTCGCGTATCCACAAAGTTACAAACGAAAATAATTCCAATCAAGGATTCCTCCCCTGATTTTCTATTTATTTGTTGCCTAAACAGTGGCAGACCTCTTTTTGATGGTGGCTTTGGCCTTACGAGAAACGATCCACTCGTTTGTGTGGAGGAGCGCCTACTTATAGAAGAAATTAATTTGCCGGGAGTTTCAGCAAGAATAGACCTTTAAGGCTCAAGTTCAGCAACAGCTGCCAAAATTGACTGGCTGTATGTTAACTTTAGGGAGAATCTCGTAAAAGGATTAGGCTTCTTTTAATGAACCATACGCTCCTTAAGTAGGTCCCTTTGTGTGCTGCCAATTTAACCAACTCCGCCCTGCTGGAGTCTCACATTGGCCCCATATTCTCATGAGTCGAGAGAAGTCATAAAGATTTGATTGATTGCGAGTATCAAAAACTGCCAATTCATCATAATATTGTAGGACGTTACCGAAAGGGCGGCTCATTTCGTAATTAAAAAATGAATTTCAGGCAGATGTGCCACGTTTCATGAGAAATTTATACGTTCTCATAAAGTTTAAAAGTTCCAGCGCAAATTGTTCCGGAGATCCGTGTCAGCCACAAAATCGATGGCTCCTTCCTTATATTGTATATACGAGGAAAGTTGTTGACAAAATAATTTCTACTGAAAAGTGCATCCTGCAGACGAAACGGAGGTAAAAGTTTACTTCACAACAATAAAAGACGAAGTAGCACGTTAGATGCATCCTTAACAATTCGTTTCTCGACAGCATAAAATTTGCAGTGAGAAAGTTCGTAAAAACAGCAGAAAAGTACATTTTGGGAAGGATATACCTTCGATACCCCCCGAAACCCTGTCATAAGTTTAAATGAATGGAATACGTCAACTTTTAGGGATGAGACCTCCGCCCAATTTTCTGGGAGGACAAAAATTCTTCAAGGTTTTGCCATGTGAATGTTTACCGTGCCCCAGAGTGCACCCGATTTAGCACGCCAGAGTCTTTTGAAAAAGTTTTTATTGGAAAAGTTTAATTCGCAAATTTGCTGGTTCCTATGCAAGGGAAAAGGGAATGTTTAGGGGCTTTCCTTTCTAATAATGTCCTTCTTAAATTTTAAATTAATTTCAAAATTCCCAAACAAAATCCTTATATTTAGCACCGAATTTGGCTTTTCAGGTTGTTTGGAAAATATTTCCAGCAAAGTCAATGTTTTTAGGATCTTAGAAAGTTTGGTAACTCTGAAAGATTACTTTAGAAAAAGCAGAAGCATTACATTCGTCGCTGGCCCAGCCGCGTAAATTTTATTTAACGTTATCATACTATAGGAAATTATTTACAGATATTATTAAAATCCTAAGTATCATCGTTGTCAAGATTAAGAATTAAATATATTTATTGATTTGTATTTAATGAAATACGCATTCCATAACCAAATGAAGTTCAGACGTTATAGAATAATAAACTCCATCTAAATCAGTTTCGGTCATGATTTATATCAATATACCTTACATAGGTACATAACTTCAACATTCATCCCATTGCATTATTGAAAAATCAATTGAAAAATATTAAAATCGATAATATTGATGATTTTTGTTCACATTTGAAGGCTATTTAATTGGAACTGTTATGATTAATGCCATATTTTTGGAATGTGTTGGTCAATACCTTCCTTTTAAAACAAATATGATGGAAAGATGTATTCTAAATTTAAATTTTTAATCATAAGTGATTTATACAATATTTAAACCCATTTACTGAAAATCACGAATAAATTCGTGGTTAGAAATATTTTTTATGTAAAACTTAATGTTTGAATGATTGTGAGTGGTGAGATACTTAATGACCTCATCCACTAAAATTAGCCTAAAATAGTATTATAATGAAAATAATAAATACTATCTGCATTACAAATTAAACAAGTCATACGTCGTTTTTAATGAATCTTTTTTTAGATTAATTAAGTATGGACGTTTAACACAGGTTAATTTTAAAATAGCGATAACAAGAGTAAAGTAATTATTCATGGAAATTTCCTGATTTTAGTGATTCATTGAATGATTGATTGAAACTCGATCCGAATTGGAAACTGTATTGAGTCAAGCTTATTTCGATGGTGTTTACGACCTTTTTCAAACCTGACTGAATGTCCATCTAAGTAGCTAGGTCGAAAATTGGGTGCTGTAATTTCAATGAAATGATTTTACGTTTGGTGAATCAATTATTTGTGCTTTTTTAAAATGGATTTAAAGCGTTATTAAATGTATGTATTTTTTCTATCAATTCTATTTAAAGAAATGCGGAAAGAAGAAATTTTGTATTTCAAGAAGTGATAGCTAAAAGTGAAACCGGTGTGAGAATCAATCGGGTGTTTATGGCACTTTTCGTTATGGAACGAAAAATTTGTAACTGGATCGAAATGAGGATTTATCGATCCGGTTCGAAAAAGTGTTTATACAAGTGGTTCGAGTCGATATGTGTACATCGACTGGAACCGGTTTGAAAGAGGTTGTGAATAAGGGATCAGAAACTCAAACCATCTCAAAATTAAATCCTTGGAATGAACAATTCCACTTAAATTCAAATACAAGTTAATTAATTAGTAAAATAATGTTTAAAATCTATGAAATAACAAATTAAATTAAAATTTCAGATAAAGTAATCAGATATCGACACAGATTCTCTTTCTATTTTTTATCATCCTTGCGAGTATCACCTATTAAAACCAAAATGTTATTATTTTTTCTTGAAAAAAAGTTTCCCTGCAAAAAATAAAAATTACTCTTTCATACACACCCTGTATACGACCGAAAAAAAGGTGGTGGTCTAATCGAGCAAAACAAATTGATCAGTTTGATATAAAACCAAGGTGAATTAACAATTAGCTGATTGGAACTAAAAGTTATTTGCCTCCAGTTTTCAGCAAGTCCATTTACATATTTATAGAATACTTATGTACATACATTAACTATGGTAATTTGATGTTAATTTGAGAAAATATTAAATATAGTCTCATGGTAATTTCAATTCAAACTAAATTTAAAGTTTTGAACTGAATAGAGGACAAAATCTGACCTAGTTAGCGTAGGGATGGTAAGGGGCTTAACACTGTAATGATATTTTAATGAAAATTTAGAAACTTAGAGGACGAAAAATCAAAAATATTTTGGAATGGCCTGATAGAAAATATGTGTCCTTAATCGTCCACATTCGCCTCAGGCACATTCTTGGAATTGTCTTGTGTTTGTTGTTTGCCGTCAATCGAATCACTCACCCATGAGTCGGACCTACGGCGGTGGCTTCAAACTCTCATTATAATTCCAGACGAGCGGCGTGTCCTTCCACTTTGGGTTTTATTAGATTCGGTCCTGCCAGGGCGATTTTATGCTGTTTAGTTCGCCCAAAGCCAACTAGGTCTCGACTGTCGTCGTCGCTGCCGTCGTTTATTTGCAAACAAGCTGCCTCCAGGTCAACACCACAAAGAAGAAAGTGTTAATCAATTCACGTCGCTACAAGCGAAATTGTGTCCAACATGCTTCATCAACAGAATCCTGCCAATCACTGCTATGCTTAAGAGATTTATTTTGGGTCGTGTGATTTTGAGACGGAAGGTTCGCACTAACCTGTTGGCTCAAACTAGGTATTTAAAAGGTTCCAGGATAAAATTGCTTTCTTCTTGCGCTTGTACTGATTTTTTAGTAATAAGGTATGAAACATCAAATAAAAAAAAAATTGGGTACGCTTGAAAAATGTTATTGCATTCTCTTGCAATCATGACGTTCAAAATATCAAACAAATGGGCAAAATAACAGCAACAACACAATGAAGATCAATCATCGACTACATCGATAACACCAGACGGATAATAAATTGTTTTCCAAATTCTTCCGCCTGGTAACTTAGCTATAAACATATTATTAACTCTAACTTTAACTTTAAATCCCTCAAGGTTTGAGGTAATTTGAGGTTTTGTGGAATTTAAAATGGAACCTTGGACTATTTCTAGGTCAATTCTAACTGATTTTTATACTACTGCTCAGTTTACGATGCCGGTGATTAAAAACTTTGATCTGTGGATAAATCTTTTATATGGAAGTGCAAGTGATTAAATACACCGGACGGTTCGCCCAATTCACCCGGGGGCGTCTTCGATTTTCCGTGTAAAAACGAGCTGACCGTGTCAGCACCGGGTGAATCTGTGTGAACCCGTGTGAATACGGGTCACAAGGAATAAAACGCGACTCCGTTTTCAAATGCACAATTTTTTATCGAGCTTTATTATTTATAATTTTTGTATTTTAAGTTATAAAAATTAAAAGTGGTTTGCAAAAACTTTTTGCAGGTTTTCCTTGTGTTGAGGTTATGTTCCTCAAGTGACTCCTATTGTATATGTTATATGTATATGTAGGTACATATGAGTTTTGTACAAAAAGCGTGCAAGAGAGAGGGGTTCACGATTGGATAATTACATTCTTTTAATTCCAATAGTGACGTCTATTGAAACCAACATGAAAATTCTTGTAATAAAACTTTCTGTAAACATTAGGAGTACTATTGCGAATATCGTTATTTCTGCGATAAAAAGCTAATCGTTTGAATGAGAAAGAGCCTTTTGTGGGTAAAAGTTCCTTAATAAAGTTTCAAAATTCTAATAAAACCATTTCAGTTAACTTTGACTTTAATTTATTTTTTTCGTTCAAAGTTGTTATAATAAGATACATACTGTTAAGTCGATTGAACGTGAAAATATTCGATTGGATTTTTCTAATCGACTTATTTCTAACCTCTTCAGAAGTCCGCAAAATAATCGTAGGGCCTAAAAATTTTGGGGAGGCTCTCTGAACATGCCCAGCTTTCCAGGAATACAAAATTCATGATAGATCTGGAGGAAAACTTTCAGGAAACGGGACTACAATCTGCCGAGAAGGGTAAAATATTGCCTCCAAAGGGGGCCCTTTAAAAAGCGATATTCTGATCTGGATCATAACAAAGCATAATTAAATAAAAATGGAAAATTGCACATTTCTGCGGTGGTCCTGAAGCGACCTTGATCGGACCCAAACATTGGTAACCTAATAAAAATAAACATTTAAATTAATTAATACAGATTTAAAATATCAAATCGAAAAGAAAAATTTCATACGTCCGCTATAATTAATTGAATGAGACAGCTTCAAGGTAATTAACAAAAAAAACGTTAAATATTATAAATTGTTCAAATACATGTCAGTTTATTGTAGTTAAGTCCACTTTATAATTTAATAAAAAAGTTAACATTTTTTATATACACATGATATGATATTTAATACGAAGTGTACACGCAGGTACACGACATTTCAGTTTCGTTCAAAACAAGATTGAATTGGCTTAAAAGTTTCCGATATAAATTAAAACTTCATAGAATTGTCTCATATTCGGGTTAAAGACTCGGTTTTATTGTAGCTTTTATAAATGTGAAATGCATGGAAAAAATATACCTATACGAATTTATATTTCGTGAAAACATTCAATTCAATATGCAAGAAATCTTAATAGAATACAAAACACATTATCTGTTTATAATGAAAAAAGTGTAATATTTTTTCTAGTTCATAAGTGAATTATTAATTAATTAAAAATTTCGTAAAGAACGTATTCAAGAATAGTGTTTCGTGTTTGAAAGGTGAGTAATGCATTTGCGATTATATAAGAAATTCAAATGAATACTTAAATAATTTTCCAGAGTTATATATAAGATACATCTCAAGGGGTTGGGAATATGTCGAATATAATTTCATCGAACTTTTGGTCACTTAAGTAATATTTAATCCAACACTCTTCTGTGTAGGGGACGCTGTAGATATCCGGAATTCCTATAAACCTTGCAAAATCTGTACTTTTTTCACAATGTTGAAAGTATGTTGGCACGCAAACCGGGCACTGACCATCAAAATAAATCTTTTTAGTAAAAGTGATGTTCTTTTCTGTTAAGAAATTTTGCAGTTCATCCAAACAGGCGCATTGCCACGGATTTCCACCGATGCGCATTTCTTTCAAATTTGGAAAAGAATCTTGATTGAGCGGAATAAAAGTTAACTTGTTATGTTCTATCGATAGAAAATTTAAAGATTTTAACGATTCTATATGACCTTCAGTTAGTTCTTCAATCAAATTATCTTGTATACGAAGCTTTTCGAGTTTTCTAAGAGGAATAAAAATATTTTCAGGTAAAAACTGAAGCTTATTGGACGAAATATTAAAACTCTGAATATTTAGAGTAAATTTAAACAACTCTGATTCAAGTTGTTGTATGTAATTGTTTCCCACAGAAAATTCTTGAAGGTTTGGTAAATTTGTGCCAAAAATATCTGCACTCAAACTGCGCAACTTGTTATTGTCTATAAATAAAAATTTTAAACTTTTGAATCCTCTAAAAGTATTGTTACCAATTATTTCGATCTTATTGAGATTTAAAAATAGATAGTAAGCATCAAGCCCTTCAAAAATATCTTTATTCAGTTCATTAATTGAATTATTTGATAAATTTACATAGCCGAGAACTGTTATCTCCCTAAAGGCTCTAGGAGCAATACGACGAATTTTGTTTGATGAGAGGTCAAGCACATTTAAATAAGTTTCAATCAAGCCTGAGAAAGTAAATTGCGTAATTTCTTCTATGAAATTATTACTTAAAACTAGTCTTATTAAATATTTAAGATCTTTAAAAGCACCGTCTTCGATTTTCTGTAACGCGTTATTTTGCAGATCTATGTTTTGTAATTTTGGCATTTCAGTGAATATATTTGCAGGAACAGTATCAATCAGGTTGTTGTCTAATCCAATTATGTAGAGCGTTGGAAAACGTCCGGCTGGAATACTTTTCAACTGATTGCCTGATAGGTCTAACCACTCCAGGTCCTTCATTTCAGAAAAAGTGTGTGGCTCAATATGTGCTAGAAGATTATTCGAAAAGTGTGCATATTTGAGCCGTTTCAAATTCTCCAAATCACTTTTAAACAGTGTCCTGAGTTTATTGTAGCTGCAGTCAAAGTGGGTCATGTTATTGTTGGCCAGAAACCAGGAGTTCTTTAAAGTTTCAATAGAACACTCCCTCAGATCTAGACTAGATAGCGATACAAAATCCTTAAATCCATAGTCAGAAATAAGTAGAGTTCCAGCCCACGGTAAGAGCAGAGATTTTATCGAATGCAAAAATTTATTTTTGCTTTGATCCACAACAAAAGCTGCGCCTGGTGGATTTACAACGTGTAATTCTCGACAATTTTCTCCGATATTAGTGAATGAATCAAAAGAATGACCAGAACACTTCACGAATTTGAAATAATAGTCTTCTCCTTCTGATATACAATCTGGAGTCGAACGAACTACGAATAGAGTTAACAGAAAAAGAAGCTCCGTCCCGATCATTTTACTACTTGCAGTCCGGTCAGAAGTTTAATTCGTACTAATAACAGTTGGATGCTATCTGTTTTTCCATAAAAGCACACGTTATCTTCCTTTTCGGGTCATTGTAACTTTCGACAATTCTCCAATAATAATTAAGAACTTTTAGCTTATCGTCGGTAGGTTAAAAAGTCAAAGACATACTTAATAAAAAGTAGGAGTGGCATAACACAAATTTACTGATTTCATTAAAATGGCAGAGTTTAACATTTATTACGACTGCCGGTAATTCAAATTCAAATCGCTTCTTAGCCTGACTTTCGAGACATTGGATCTCTTTGCGATAATAAGATACGCTTAAAACGTAAAACTTTCGGTGTTTTCAACGAAAGCGAAAAATTTCTCTCGTCATCGTCTGTATATACAAAGATCAGGCAAACGTTAGGCAAAATCTCTATTAAATATGATCACCAAAAGTTACTGCTAATTTTAGTAGCAACTGAATTAATTTTCGTTTTCTTGATAAGGGTTAAATGAATACTTTACTAGAATTTATTCCACATAAATTTCTCCTTAATGCACTAAAAACAGTGATGAGCAAAATCAGTCTTGATCTTGGTCTTCCAGAAAATGCAAGAACAAGACCAAGACCAAAACTCGACTTGCAAGACTGAGACCAAGACTAAGACTCGAATTGCAAGAACATAGCTCGCATAGCTCGAAAAAAACAGAAGGTTAAAGGAGCCTTTAAACTTTTCAAAATAATATCATACACAATTATTAAAACAAAAATAATGAACAATTAATATAATATCGGCCCGCTCAATTTTATGACGATCTTCTACATTCAACTTAAATTTTAGAAGTGCATTTAATTATACAAAACAAGTTAAAAAAAATGCCACTATATTAATACTAGTCATCGCATATAATACTTTAAAATTTTGCAGTCCAAGGTAAAAGTATAAAAAAATGCTATACCTACATATAATTTTCGATCGATAGAGCTAATTAGAAATATTTCTCTTTTCATTTTGTTTAGATATCTTTAAGAGCGCCTTTTAAAATGTGAAGAATTAATGGCATAAAAGAAATTATCGGATCAAACCTAAAGTCAATTTGCTGGGAATTTCAATGTGGAATTAGGAATTTTTTTGTTTCATCAAGATAACTCTTACAATTTGATCAGAATATTTAAAAAAGTAATGATGGCGGATAGAATAACGTTCTTATTACGTAAGATTAAAAAAGTACAATTATACATATTTTTTATTATTGCCTATGGGGCATAGAAAAACATGGTGAGAAACAAAATTCGAATGGTAAAAATTCATTGGGAATCTCTATGGACAACGATGAGCGTAAATAGGTGAACGCGTTAAATTTTGAGAAAATATTCAAAATCCGTAGAGCATTTCTACAAAAACTGATGAGTTGAAAACGTCTGTTGTTTGTATAGATTACGAAAAAATTGTGATGAAAATTACGATAAAATGAATTTCACATCGATTAATAGTCAAAAAAAAAAAAAAGGAAATTACTTCAATAACTAGTTCAGTAAAAAAAATTTAACATTTTCTCTTACAAACGCTATTGATCGACACATCAAATTTTAGTTTTAATTTGTCAAAAATTTTGCAGGTAAAGACATATATTTAAATTCAAACTATGAAATTAATAAATAATTTTTTACTTCATACTATTGTAAATTGCCTTTTTAATCTTATAATTTTTCCAAACGTAACCAATCTTGAATATAAAATTATTTCTAATATATTTAAAAAAAACTTAAAACTAAATAGTTCATATTTAGGGCGATTAAATAAAATCGCTGTACTCATACCAACGTCGAAGAAAGTACTTTATGTAATACTATTGATAAAGACTGCTCAAATAAACAGAAATGTAGAAACAAACAAGAGAATAATTACATATCTAACCAATTAGTAAGTAGCTTTATTACACTAGAATTGAATTATAATTTCTAATGCTTAATAATGAATACAAGAAAAGTAGTATTTTTTATTTTATATATGGGTCATTCTACGATAAGAGGTAATATGTACGTCCATCATTATAAAATACTTTTTTTATTCTACGTCTTGTCATTTTATGCAACAAATCGCAGCATCTTAATGTACTTCATGAATAGCATTATGATTAAATGCCCAATTAAAGTTCATTTTCCTGAAATCCCACATTTAAGGCTGAAAAAGTCTCTACCCTGGCCTGTCCCCTTGACGTTTTCAGTTAAACATGTAGATAGTACATACCTTCTTTGTCACAGTTGCCAAATTAAATTATATTTAGCACGAATTTAAAGAAATATACTTAAGTATTATAAACGTAAAATACAAAAAAATTTGTTTATTTTCAATAATTTTCGATTTTCAATTTTGTCCCGCTTTTTTTGCGTATCTACCCTGGCGAATTTCGGTCCGTTAGTACAAACAGAAATATTAGACTGCCATATTCACAATAGGGCTGAAGGATGCGTATCAACCTGAAGTTAGTAATACTAAACATGCGAGTCGTTGGATTGCTGTAATTTGTTAGTTGTCGCGACGCAACAGTGCGGTGCAGTGGTTTCGCAAGGTAATTGTGTCTCTCCCCTGGCAAGTCGTAAAACTTATAAAATTCACTTAATATATAGGAGTTTTTTTTGTGTGTTTAAAACAAATATTATTTAAATCTTCTAAAACCTAAATATTAGAATTTTTAAAATTAGTATGGGCCTTATATTTCAACTCCGGTACTCGCCTTCTACAAAGTATTTGCTCGACCTTCATTTCAAAGCTATTTTGGGAGGATATGAACCATTCTGGGAATACTTATATGCATGTATTGAATATACCACATTTCCAATTTATTTGAACTTTTTATAACTTCAACATTTTAATTTTTTAATTTTAGTCTTTAATATCATAAGAACGGAAAGAACTTAAAAGATTCCCTATTGCGAAGCCCACCTACATGAAATGAACTCAAGGAACAACAAACGCGGTTTTTTAAAAATTGTTGCTTCTACTTCCTCGAACCATTTCTATGAAAATACAAAAGTTTGCGGTGCGGGAAATGCCATTGGCTATTAGAAAAACGTCACCGACACCATCTAGCTAAATAACAAAATTCCATGGGGCGTCCTAAAAATGAGTTTGCACTTGAAATTTAATAAAGGACAAGCAGCTTATGAGTTTTCACGGGAAGTTGCGGCAAAAATATGAAAATATGCAAGGAAAGCTTACTAAAAGTTTTTTTTTCGTGGCACCCTCCTCTCTATTGTAGCCCTGGACCAACATAGGGCAGAAAAAGATCCTGGAAAGGCATTACAACTGCCCGAAAATATTTTTTTTCTACAGACAAATTTTTCTGGCCCTCACCCAGACTTCCGAGGTAGGGCTTAATATTCAGTTGAGCGATTTTTATAAGTTCCTCGGAGCAGGAGGTGAGAGGATTATTTTTATTGAATTGTGGATGAGCTCTGCACGTCCTTGTGACACCACCGGATCACTTTTATTATATTTCCCGGCATAATGCTGTAGCGAAAAAAGCGATTTCCTGTTCATCGGTGATTCGATTTACGAGAAAATTATGTGGTTCCTCTGAAAGAAAAGTTTGGCCATGATTTTTTTGAATTAAACTAACAGCTCCCACCCTTTGATTAAATTATCACTTATTTAACGTATTAATGAAATCAAAGTGAAAAACAGCAGTCATTTATCGATTATATATTTTGTTATTCAAAATTAGCAATATACAATTTTCTATGTTCGATTGAGCTTGAACTATAAAAGTTGTGGTTTGTTTAGTTACCATAAAAAAGAATGTAATGCCGAGTAAAAACATATAAGCCCAAAATCAAATGCCCGTAGCATGTTTGAAGAGAAATAATATCACTGCGTTAGTTATACGCCTGTTACGAGCGTCCTTCGGGCCTGTCGGCAATTAACATACTGTTGAATTATAATTTACTTATTTAACACGTTTATTTATGGTGCATTGGCATCCTTAATCGATTTAATTTTATTAACTCAAAATTTAAATATTAAGTCGAAAAAGAAAAACAATATCTCCAAATTTGCAATCTCGACCTTTCATAAATAAATATCATACATAAGAAAAAGTTACTGATGTCAAAGTGGTTAGTTTTTAGTGAGAAAAAGAAAGATTTGTTTTAAGCGAAGCTGGCCTTGAAAAATACATTTAATTTAGTATGTTGGTACTAAAGTACCTATCCCAAAAACTTCATTTTTGACCGGTTGAAATTGAAAGCTCAGGGACCAAGACCAGTTTATATGACACAACAAAACAAAATTTGGTGGTAATCGACTGAGATTATGCAGAAATCATACCTTTGTTAAAATCCCCCAGAATTTCTTAAGCTTGTAGCGGCATCATCAGCGGAAAATATCTAAAACACCTTGATTTTTTTATAACTTATAACTTGTTGTGGAGAAAGGCTATCGAGATAGGCGTTCGCTGTGAAAGAAAATTATTCATCTTTTGTCTTTGGAGAGAAAAAGTAGACTAAAGGATTTCAATAAGATTTCGATCAACAATAATTCTATTAAAGTAAAGGTTTTATCAAAAAGAAATAAAGTAAGTAAAATATATTCAAAACATTCGAAATAAAATTAATAAAAATAAAAAATGGAAAACTGATCCCTCGATTCTCGTTACCTATACCATAAGCTAATAACGATAAATTGATTTTAAATCAGTTATACTCTCCTCAGGTATAAACATTCATGAAGTAGGTGTATGAAATTCTTCGATTCGCATAGAAGTGTCATAAACACCTCTCCTATTCTAATTGAAATAATGGAAAAGAGTTTAAAAAAGTCTTTTTTGGACAAAATTTCATTAATAAAGTTGCTAAAATCTTCATCAGTTCCAGTTCATTTCTTTGACATCAATTAATTTTTACGCATATAAGGTTAAAATAACTCGATTTGATTTTGATATCGGATAATTTTAATCACATTTCGATTCGAATCATTCTCATAATGAAGAGAGCCCGTTGTTATCAGTATTAATTTTTAAAAACAAAATATAATTTTCAAGAACAGCTTTTTTACTTACTGTATTTTCCACAAATTACAAAAAATATCTCTCTCACGTGACTAATTTTGGCGACTTAAGTATAGCGATCACTTAAGTCATAATTTACACTTAAACCCGCGTTATGAAACCAAAAAATGATTATACGGGAGCTTAAGTGACGGACCTGAACTTAACTCCTAGTGTGAAATTGGGCATAAGAGTAGTGTTTTTTGCCAAGATGTGTAAAAAAGGTTATAGAGGTAAGTTTCATTTGATATTCGTAGATTAGAACTAAGGCTTTCGCTTAAGCTACGCTACAAACATCTATAAGAAACCTTTATTCTTTAATAACTTTTTAAAAATGGGCGTCTGCAAAAATTGTATATGTATAAGTACTACAAAAGTAAACTTTGTATTGTAAAAAAATAATTAAATAACTCCAGGCAAAAGAAACAATTTTTTTTTCCTTAATAGGCCGATGTTATTCACTTTAAGTATATGCAGTCTATACAAATTGTATGAATAGTTACAATTAAGAAAATACCATTATAGAAGTATAAATCTCCTAGGACTTCTTCTTAACCTTTGCCTTTTCACCTTCCTGCAAAATGCGTCTGAAGAGGACTGCATCGGTAGAATCCAAGTCCTTTTCTGAAAATTTGGAATCACTCCGCCACACTGATGAGCTCAAATTATCCCAAGATCTTTCGTCGAGGGGCACGGCGAGTTTGTCCAATAGTTTCCTCGACATGTTGGGAACAATCGGCTGGAGGATAATGGCGCATTTCCGCAGAGTGTCCATTGTTACAGAAATTATTGTTTCCAATTTGAGGACATCCTCGTCCGAAGGGAGTAATAAATTATTTCCTCCCTCCATAGAAGGACTCTTGGGTGGTGTCTTCCGTTGTTGCGAACGTTTTCTCAACTCCCACGGTCTGCACGCCTCGAAAAAGTTGTTTGCAGCGTGCAGAGCCGCCATTATCTGATCGATAGCCAAATAAAAATTGTATGAATCGAAGTGCTCTGCGCATTTATCTGAAATGAATTTAAGCAAATTTTAGAAAAGTGCATTTGTGGTGCACTACTTCTTCTTGGCTCTTGAGTAAAAATGGCTCAAACTTACCTGGAAGTTGGTTAACTGCTTCAATAAGTCGCTTCGTCGCGTCCATTTCACAGAGCTCCTGAAAGTGGTGATCGCTTATTTTTGGGAAAACCTGTCGCGGATTGAGCGTCTTCGCACAGCTCCTTGAGAGTAAATTTCCGAGCGTGTCTGCTAACTCAGCGTTCAGGATACGTAAAACTTTCACGTCACTGTAGTCTAAAACAAAAGGAAAATTAAAAGTCTCAGTCAGCTAAAAAGTAATTAAATTCGCGATTCTGCTAAGAGTTGTTTGGCTTTTCATTTAAGTGAATTTGAAGCTGCAAAAACTTCAGGAGGGAGTTTAGAAAGAACTTAAGGCAAGTAGGGCAGCATTCGAATAAGTTTGTTTGTCTGTGATGCAATTGAAGAAGTTGGACCGCGGATTTTGCTGTTAAAATTCACAGCATAGCAGCTAAACTTTGTAGGAAATTACTTGGACCAGTTCAGTTGAACAAAAGAAATTAATGTCGCCCTTTTCGTGTTTCACGGAAATGCTTGAAAATTCTTGAAATAATAAAAACTCACATCGAACTTGAAGAGTGTTTCAGAAGATTTATTTGTCAATTTAAAAACTTTAAAACAGTATCGAACAGTTTTCAAAATCTAGATATACTAGATATGTAATCTGCTTGCTGGTTAACAGTCATGTCTTCAAGAAATGTAAGTTTGAAGAGAATAAAATATCGTAAAAAATTCATTTCAAAATTACAGATTCTTATAAGAGATCGTAATATGGCTCAAATAAGGGTTTGAACCTTACCTCGAATTTAATCGTAAATATCTTGAAAACATTTGAGAATGCGCGGGCCTGAGAATTTTAAGCTATAGTTTGGGGTACTAACTATACATCAAGGTGCTTCCTTTATAAAAACGCAATTATTCTAAGTCGGTTCAGGGTCATTCTGACCCTGCTGTGTATTAAACGTCGGTCTGCTCCGAATAAACATTTTTAATGTGAATTGATATTATTAGTGATAATGCATAGTGTGATCAAAATAGTTCAATATACCTTTTTTCGAAGTACCTACATATATATGTAACTATAAGTACAGTTTTCTTCTTGAATCTACTACATTTCAGTAATTTACCCGTTAATGTTTTAGCCAGAAATATTAAAAAATAAAAAACAAATACACTTTTTGTCGTAAATTACATTTTTGTTTTTGTTCAAAAGTACATAATTTTCTTGTGAATTTTCCTAAATATGTATTAATACTTTACACAACATTTTTTATTTATTATTGATTATACAATGTCCCAAGTAGGTACATCTTGAAAATTTTTGAAGCTAATCAGACTCGTCAATTTACAATGGTGCACGATCAAAGTATGTGTAGGATCAGATTAATCCAGAGTGTTCTCCATGAATGAAGAAAAGGTATGTTCTCCAAGGATTAAAAAATTAGGGGTTTTAATACTTGCCGGGATATTCTATAATATTAATTTCATTTTTTTCCCTTAACCGATTATTTTATATATTTCATAGTGAATGAAAATCAAAACTAGTATGTACACTCATGAAAAACTACTTCTACAAAACATTTAGTAAGAACTATTAAATTCTTGTACTCCATATATGTATATCATAAGGATTAAGGCTTTCATTTAAACCATTTTGTGAACACTTTTCACATTTCATTATTTCTTTTTAGCGTGACGTTACGTGATGTGAAATGTTAGTTTCCGAATTCTAGATGTACAGAAAAATTCCTATTAACATTATCTATCACTGGTTCTGTTAAATAAACGAACATTAAAAATTTGACCAAATGAAAACCAATGAATTCATATCCTAATATTTTACTTGACGTTTGATTTAAAGTTGGCACGGAAATCACACTATAGTTACATAGTATTAAAAAAATAAATTCAAATTTAATTTAATTAATATGGTTACATATTCTACACTTGCCTGTGTTAAGTGCTTAGTAGATAAAGTATATACACATATACATATATATACGGCAAAAGAAGGATAGATGTCCTACTAGGAGATCAGTTGCCTTAATTTAATTTCGGGTCAGCCAGGGAAGCATACATTTGACACCAAAAAAATATCGATATTAAATTATTGTTTAAAGTATTTTTTGTATGACCTATTTCATTTGGTGTGTTATTGTTTTACTGTTTTTATGGGGAGTTTCCTGAATATTTAGTCTTAATATAAATATTCCAAAGTACAATAACTTAAATAGCATAATCCCTGGTTTTTAAATTGTTTTAAAGTACCTAAATTTAATATGACAGATAAAAATGAAATTTTGTTTTCAAGCTGACCTCATATTCAAGTGTTCCATTCATGCGTTCGTATTATTAACCAAAACATTTAGTATTTTTTTTACTTAAAATTTAGGAGCAAATATAACATCATTGTAATAAATTCTCAAATTTTACAATACAATTCTTTACATCTACGAAACTATTTAAAGAATACGTGACATAAAAATTTTTATAATTCCAAAGTTACTACGCCACAGCTACAAACAAGCCAACACAATTGTAATTCTTTGTTATTACAACTTATAACTCTGTAATTTTTTTAAGCATTCATTTGAATTTCTGTTCTTGAATACGAATTTAACGAAATTTTTAAATAAATAATAATTCATTTTAGTTGACACACTTAGAAAAAATATTGCCCTTTTTTCATTGTAAACAGATAATGTTTTTTTATAAAATTTCTTGCATTTGAATTGAATGTTTTCAAGAATTAAAAATTCATATAGTAGTATATTTGTTTTTCTATGCATTTCAATTTCACATTTATAAAAGCTACGATAAAATCGAGTCTTTACCCGAATATGAGAAAATTCAATGAAGTTTTAATTTATATCGGAAACTTTTAAGCCAATTCAATCTTGCTTTGTACGAAACGGAAATGTTGTGTACCTGCGTGTACAATTTGTATTAAATATCATATTATGTGTATATAAAAAATGTTAACTTTTTTATTAAATTATAAAGTGGACTTAACTACAATAAACTGATATGTGAAATGCGTTTGAACAAATATGTAGTTTAAAATATTTAACGTGTTTTTGGTTAATTACATTACAGCTGTCTCATCCAATTAATTATACCGGACGTACATATAAAAGCTTTCTTCTCGATTTAAAATTTTAAATCTCTATTAATTACTTCTCATGTTTATTTTTATTAGTTTGCCAATGTTTTGATTGGATCAAGGTCGCATCATGATCACCGCAAAATTGTGCATTTTTCCATTTATGTATAGGTATATTTAATTATGCTTTGTTATGATCCAGATCAGATTTTTCATTTTTAGTGCATTTAGGAGAAATTTATGTGGAATAAATTTTCGCAAAATACTCATTTAACCCTTATCAAGAAGACGAAAACAAGTTCAATTGCTGCTAAAAGTACCAGCAATTTTTGATGATCACATTTAATGGAAATTTCGCCTAACGTTTGCCTGATTGTTGTATCTACAGACGACGACGAGAGAAATTCGTTTTCGTTGAAATCAAACTAAAAAAATTTTTATGTTTTATAAATTTGTTTTACAGTGCAGTAAAAAAAATATGATTCAACTTGCTGTCTATAAAACTGATTAACTATCTGGAAAAAGTGGCCCTTGTGGAGTTGCTGAAAAAACTTCAAATGTTGCTACTTTATTTTGATAGATAGTTTCTAATATACTCCACAGATTACAAATTTCTACATGGAACTAATACCGCGAATTGTAATTGATTCCTTTTACTTTTTATTAAATTGCGTCTTCTGTGACCTATCGACGATAAGCTAAAAGTTCTTAATTAATATTGGAGAAATGTCAAAAGTTACAATGACCCGAAAAGGAAGATAACGTGTGCTTTTATGGAAAAACAGACAGCGTCCAACTGTTGTTAGTACGAATTAAACTTCCGACCGGATTGCAAGTAGTAAAATGATCGGGACGGAGCTTCTTTTTCTGTTAATTCTATTCGTAGTTCGTTCGAACACAGATTGCCAAGGTGACGGATTCTCGAAGTGTTCAGGTCATTCTTTTGATTCATTCACTAATATCGGAAAAAATTGTAGAATATTACAAGTTGAGAACCCACCGAAAGCAGCTTTTGTTGTGGATAAAAGCAAAAACCAACATTTGCATTTGATAAATTTTCTGAATTTATCGGAGACTGAGAATCTTGTTATTTCTGACTATGGATTTAAGGATTTTGCTTCGATGTACATACTATATATGAAACAGTGTTCCATTGCAGCTTTAAAGAATTCCTGGTTTCTAGCCAACAATAACATCACCTACTTTGACTGCAGCTACAATAAACTCAGGACACTATTTAAAAGTGATTTGGAGAATTTGAAACGGCTCGAATTTGCAGACTTTTCGAATAATCTTCTAGAAAGTATTGAGCCACATACTTTTTCTAAAATGAGGAAACTGCAGGAGTTGAAGCTGTCAAACAATCAATTGAAAAGCATTCCAGCCGGACGTTTTCGAATGCTATGGATAATTGAACTGGACAACAACCTGATTGATGCTGTTCCTGCGAATATATTCACTAAAATGCCAAAATTAGAACACATAGATTTGCAAAATAACGTGTTACGGAAAATTGAAGACGGAGCCTTTAAGGATCTCAAACATATATACACCCTCGACTTAAGTGATAATTTCATAGAAGAAATTACGGAGTTTACTTTCCTAGGAACTCCTTTAAATTTGCTTGACCTCTCATCAAACAAAATCCGTCGTATTGCTCCTGGAGCCTTTAAGGAGATGCCTTTTCTAACCGAAATAAGTTTTTCAAATAATTCAATTACTGCGCTGAACGAAGATATCTTTGAAGGGCTTGATACAAAATATATATTGTTAAATTTGAATAAAATCGAAATAATTGGCAACAATACTTTTAGAGGATTCAAAAGTTTAAATCAATTACGTATAGACAATAACAAGTTGCGCAGTTTGAATGCAGATATTTTTGGCACAAATTTACCAAATCTTCAAGAATTTTCTGTGGGAAACAATAGCATACAACAACTTGAATCAGAGTTGTTTAAATTTACTCTAAATATTCAGAGTTTTGATATTTCGTTTAATAAGCTTCAGTTTTTACCTGAAGATATTTTTATTCCTCTTAGAAAACTCGAAAAGCTTCGTGTGGAAGATAATTTGATTGAAGAACTAACTGAAGGTCATATAGAATCGTTGAAATCTTTAAATTTTCTATCGATAGAACATAACAAGTTAACTTTCATTCCGCTCAATCAAGATTCTTTTCCAAATTTGAAAGAAATGCGTATCGGAGGAAATCCGTGGCAATGCGCCTGTTTGGATGAACTGCAAAATTTCTTAACAAAAAAGAACATCACTTTTACTAAAAAGATTTATTTTGATGGTCTGTGCCCGGTTTGCGTGCCGACGTACTTTCGACATTGTGAAAAAAGTACAGATTTTGCAAGGTTTATAGGAATTCCGAATATCTATAAAGGCTCCAGCGCAGAACAGTGTCGGATTAAATACTTACATAACCGACCACGAGATTAGTGGAAGCATAGGGGTATGGGACTTCCTAAGTCTCTCGGTGTAAGTTCGTTAAGTATTCATTTCAATTTCTTACACAATCGTAAATGCATTAATCACCTTTCAAACACGAAACACTATTCCTAAATACGTACTTTTAGAAATTTTCGTTCAAAATTTACTGATAATGAGAGTGTTTAACCTAAAACTAAACAAAATCAACAACAAAAAAATTCAAAAGTAATAAGACTCCATAACATAACATTAATTAAAAATCGGCTACAAAACTATAGAAAATACTGATTGCACTTTTTCATTGTGAACCGATAATGCTTTTTACATGCTCTTAATTTTTCCTGCATTTTGAATTTAATGTGCTCAATAAATTTACGCATATACTTTTTCTTACGAATTTTATATTTATAAAAGCTACGATAAAACCTCTTTAGCCAGAATATCAGAAAATTCAATTAAGTTTTAATTTATATCAAAAACTTTTAAATCGATGCAATCTTGTTTTGTACGGAACTGAAATGTCCAGTACCAACGAGTAAAATAATATTATATGATTAAAAAAAATGTTGACTTTTTCTTTTACATTGTAAAGTAGACTTAACTACAATAAACTGATATGTGTTTGTAAAAATATATCTTATATAGGTATATAATTCGTCTGTACGTGTGTGTCACTGAACTCCTTCTAAACGGCTGAACCGATTGTGTTAAAATTTTTGGTGTGTGTTTGAGTGTCACCCTGGATTGTTTAGATTTACAATCGGGCCCGGTAGGTGAGCCACTAGATGGCGCTGCAATACATTAACTTCTTGCCGTTCAACCGATCGTCATGGAAATTGGTATACGTAGGTATTTGAACACGGTGAATATTTTCACGTCATCCATTTTGCAATAACTCGCCATTAGACGGCGCTACAGCACATCAACTTCTTTACCGTTCATCCGATCGTCACAAAAATTACTATACGTACTTATTTGAACACGGTGGATATTTTCGCGTTATTCATTTTGCTATAGCTCGCAAATAGATGGTGCTGGAGTACATCAACTTCTATACCGTTCAACCGATCGTCATGAAAATTGGTACAAGTAGGTATTTGAACACGGTGAATATTTTCGAGTTATCCATTTTGCAATAACTCGCTACTAGATGGCCATGCAGCCCATGTACTGCCCGGGCAACGCCGGCTGCGGGTCAGCTAGTAGTTTATAATATTTAACGTTTTTTTTGGTTACCGACCTTACAGCTGCCTCATCCAACCAATTACTTATACTGGACATATAAAATCTTTGTTTTCAATTTGAAATCTCTGTTAATTAGCTTACATGTTTATTTTTATTAATTTACCAATGTTTGGGTCGGATCAATGTCACACCATGAGCACCGCAAAAATGTGCAATTTTCCATTTATATTTAATTATGATTTTTTATGATCGAGATCAGAATTTCGCTTTTTAATGCATTTAGAAGAAATTTATGTGGTATAAAATCTCGCAAAGTAAGAGTTAACATCAAGAAGAGGAAAACAAGCTAAAACTAGCAGCAATTTCTGGTGACTGCATTTAATGGAGACTTCCCAAGCGTTTACCTGGTATTTGTATCTACAGACGTCGACGAAAGAAATTTTTCGTTCTCTTTGAAATCACACTAAAAGTTTCACGTTTTAAGCGGACTGATCACTGCAAAGTTAAGCTAAGAAGCGTTTTTAATTTGGATCACCTCTATACTCTGCTATTTTAATAAAATCAGTAAATTTGTGTAATGCTGCAGTAAAAAAAATATGATTAATGTTGCTGTCTATAAAACTGATTACACAACTCTCTGGGAAAAGTGGCCCTTGTAGAGTTGCTGAAAGTTCAAATTCAAATTCAAATTCAAATTTTGCTTCTTTATTTTGATAGATAGTTCCTATTTCGTATATGCTCTACAGATTACAAATTTCTTCATAAAACTAATACCGCGAATTGCAATTGATTCCTTCTACTTTTTATTAAATTGCGTCTTCTTTGACTTATTATCCTATCGACGATAAGCTAAAAAAATTTTTATTAATATTGGAGAAATGTCAAAAGTTACAATGACCCGAAAAGGAAGATAACGTGTGCTTTTATGGAAAAACAGACAGCATCCAACTGTTGTTAGTACGAATTAAACTTCTGACCGGACTGCAAGTATAATGATCGGGACGGAACTTCTTTTTCTGTTAACTCTATTCGTAGTTCGCTCGACTCCAGATTGTATATCAGAAGGCTATCGTTTCCAATTCGTGAAGTGTTCTGGTCATTCTTTTAATTCATTCACTAATATCGGAGAATATTCTCGGGTATTAAACGTTGAGAATCCACCAAAAGCAGCTTTTGTTGTGGATAAAAGCAAAAATCAATATTTGCATTTGATACGATCTCTGCTCTTACCGTGTGCTGGAAGTCTACTTATTTCTGACTATGGATTTAAGGATTTTGTATCGCTATCTAGACTACAACTGAAACACTGTTCCATTGCAGCTCTAAAGAACTCCTGGTTTTTGGCCAGCAATAACATCACCGACTTTGACTGCAGCTACAATAAACTCAGGACACTGTTTAAAAGTGATTTGGAAAATTTGAAAAGGCTCCAAGTTGCAGACTTTTCGAATAATCTTCTAGAAAGTATTGAGCCGCACACTTTTACTGAAATGAAGGAACTGGAGAAGTTAAATTTGTCAAACAATCAATTGAAAAGCATTCCAGCCGGACGTCTTCCAATGCTCCAGATAATTAAATTGGACAACAACCTGATTGATACTGTTCCTGCGAATATATACACTGATATGCCAAAATTACAAGACATAGATCTGCAAAATAACGTGTTACGGAAAATTGAAGACGGTGCTTTTAAAAAACTTAAAGATTTAAGAAAACTCTTTTTAAGTAATAATTTCATAGAAGAAATTACGCAATTTACTTTCTCAGGCTTGATTGAAACTTCTTTAAATATGCTTGACCTCTCATCAAACAAAATACGTCGTATTGCTCCTGGAGCCTTTAGGGAGATGCCTGTTCTCGGCTTAATAATTTTTTCAAATAATTCAATTACTGAGCTGAATGAAGATATCTTTGAAGGGCTTGATACTTCCTATCTATTTTTAAATCTCAATAAGATCGAAATAATTGGTAACTATACTTTTAGAGGATTCAACAATTTACATTTGTTACTTATAGACAATAACAAGTTGCGTTGTTTGAGTGCAGATATTTTTGGCACAAATTTACCAAATCTTCAAGAATTATCTGTGGGAAACAATTACATACAACAACTTGAATCAGAGTTGTTTAAATTTACTCTAAATATTCAGAGTTTTGATATTTCGTTTAATAAGCTTCAGTTTTTACCTGAAGATATTTTTATTCCTCTTAGAAAACTCGAAAAGCTTCTTTTGCAAGGTAACTTGATTGAAGAACTAACTGAAGGTCATATAGAATCGTTGAAATCTTTAAAGTTTCTATCGATAGAGCATAACAAGTTAACTTTCATTCCGCTCAATCAAGAGTCTTTTCCAAATTTGAAAGAAATGCGTATCGGAGGAAATCCGTGGCAATGCGCCTGTTTGGATGAACTGCAAAATTTCTTAACAGAAAAGAACATCACTTTTACTAAAATGTTTTATTTTGATGGTCAGTGCCCGGTTTGCGTGCCGACATACTTCCAACACTGTGAAAAAAGTACAGATTTTGCAAGGTTTGTAGAAATTCCGGATATCTACAAAGTCCCCTACACAGAAGAGTGTCGGATTAAATATTACTTAAGCGAAAAGTACGATGAAATTGTGTTCGAGAAATTCCTAAACATCTTTATACATCAAGGATCGTAAATAACTATTATTTTTATATTTTTGATGTAAAAAATCAACTAGTAAGAGTTGTTTGATCTGCTTGAAACTTATAGGTACATGATAGCCAACATCGCGAGTACTTTACGACGACGTGGTCAGTTTTAAATTTTATACTTTTATTATAAAAGTCATACTTAATAATTATTATTGTATATATTTTAATTTTTTTCAATCAAAGATACTGGTTAAAGTTGATTGAAAAAGTTTGAGATCATTAAAGACAGTCATTTTTGTTCGCTATTTCACCAAGTCATTCAAAATTGTTATTAAAACACTTTTAATTATTAAATCGGCAATAACTGTTAAATAGGACTTTTATTTTATTGTGTCTTCTATGAAAGTCTTTAAGATTTTAATTTTTTCAGTTTTTTATAAAAGTCTTTGTAGAATTTTATTTTTAAAATAAAATATAATTTAAATATAAAAATAAAAGTCTTTTGTCATGTTGACGTGTTCTTCCCCTCTTAATTTCTTCTTGTTGAAATATCCTTTTCAGGCTTGAGAATTTTAGACCGCTTGAGGTACAATTCGGAGACTTAAGATGCTACTGTTTTAAAATTGAACAATTTGTCATAGTAGGTAAAGTATTTTTAGAATTCAAATAACAGCAAAAAAAAAAAAACCAAAGAAGACAAGGTTGCTGTATAATATACATATATGTATGTATGTATACATATATATTATATGTATGTATGTATATTAAACACTTCACACACAGACAAAGGCTATACTTAAAAATAACTTAAAATATTTTTGGTGAAATTTAATCGGTAATTTTTGCCTTAAATGATATGAGTTTCAAAATAAAGATTAATTCCTGATTTTTTTTATGTATGTATGTATGTATGTTATAATATAGTTACGATCTCTTCTATTACCTTATAAATGATTTCACATACACATAACTGAAAAAACAGATAAGAAACACTAACTAATCTTTTGATTGATTTTCAGCCTACTAATTAAATTAGTTGGTAAAATCATCGAAAGTTGGAAAACCAAATAAAATAGTAGGGAAATCAACTAAAATATTTGCGAAACCAACTAATTTTCCAAATATTTCTCCCACTGTTTTAGGTCTATCATCTTATTTAAATTAGTAGGCTAAAAATGTAGTTAGTTTTTCTAATCTTTCTTTTTCAGTGTATGATTGGTTTCTATTATTCTTTAAAAAGTGAAACACAAAACAACAATTGGAAATCTCTTTAAGGTCATTGATTTTGGTTCTTAAAACTGAATGCCTCACAAAGGCGGTAATGTTTCACTTCATAAAATTCGTGTCAACATCTACCTTCCAAAAATAACTAGAATATAATTCAACCATTGGAATTTAATTGCAGAGGCAATTAGGATTGAATATGTACTTAGTGGCATATGTTGGCTACGTCCGTTTGGCTATTTAAGCATTAAAAGTAGGTACTTAGAATTGGGCTTTGTAATCAACTAATGGAGTTTATTGTTGCTAATTTTAGGCGCTGGTTATGAAGTGACTTTTCCGACTCAGTTACAGTGACAGCTAATTTCTAATAATAGTACTAAAGAAATTAATAATTGCAATAGTTATCTTGGCTTCAGATGTATCGTGGGTAAAACGTTATACTAAAATTATATTCTAATCCGCAACAAATTAAGCGGTATAAAATCGCAATCATAGTTTTTTGTTCAAAGAAAGTTTGCCAAGTTCAAAAATTAATTACAATTGATGCAAGTGGTAGTAAAAATGTTGAATTGAATTTTGTTGCCAAAACCTTTTAATATCACCTTTTTTTGCCGTAGCCGCTGCCCGAACCGAGCAAGCTCGGTTGATTTATTGTACGAGCGGTAACAGATTGAGTTTGAAATCTCCTCACGGATTTTAATTAAATTTTGTGGGAACGTTCCACTCTGCTTAAATATGATGAATATAAAGATATGTTTTGTCAGTTGTAATTATATGTAGTTTCAAAAATATTTCAATATTAAATTTTGTAACTGTCATTTAATTGATATGTTTTGCATATAAATTTGACCCCACAAAATGAAACTTTGCCTCCACGGAATCCTCTCAAAACAACGCTAACACTATTCCATTTATATATACTGAAATTGCGCCCACGGATATCCTAAAGATACATTAAATTAAAATATTCGTCATTTTTAAGCTGAGAGTGGTACCTACATATATTCCTATAAAATTTCAATAAAATCTGTAAGGAGACCTTAAACTCAATTTAAGCTCAAGTAGGTTTTCAAATTAATTCTTGAAGGCAAAGAATTGATTGATTGTGAAAGAACTTATTTATCTGAACATCAAAATATATTAAAGGAACTATTTAAATTTACAAATAAGGTCATATTATAAATCTATTTTATGGATTATAATCCACAGGGTGACTTTAAAGTGCCACTTCCTTTAATTAAAAAACGCTCCGCTTTCCTAAAAAGCTAAAGAATTGTTAGTTTCAAAGTCCCATTAAAAATCTAGCCGGGTACAATCACATATATGTACATATATGTATGTACATTGTATTGTTTAGTTTATGAAGTTTCAATTTACTGAATATAAGATTAAGTAATTAATTTGCTAAACCGATTAGCAATTGACAGAAATTGCATTTTAATTAAGTTATAAAAATGTTAAATTGCTTCAATTAAATATTTTGGGAATGACTACAAGCCATAGTTTTTCAATTTAAGGCCGATTTTATTAAATTGCAAGTTGAGTGATTGGCAAACTGATTTTTAATATCCGTGTGTATATGAAAGCAATTTATTTTACATTATAACTGACATAAGTATATGCATCTAAATGTTAATTAAATAAAATTTTGCTCAACATTTAAAATGTAGCAGAAGTTTAGATATTATAATTAATAAAGTCAGTCGCTTCGTTTTTTAGTAAAGTAAATCGCAAAACACCTTTTAATTTAAATTTAATCATTTCCGAAAATTGGAACTTATTAAAGTGCAAGCCAAAGTATATGAAAGATTAATTAAAATATTACCCCCACATGCTCAGCATTTTTGGGAAGAAAAATTGTGCAAGGAAAAGCTGTGGATTATACCTTAATGTAAATACATATTGTTAAATTATGAATTTTTGGTTCACTTTGATTAATTTCGGGATGTTCTAATTGATAAAATAGTTAGCGTTTAAAAAAGTATTTAGTGGAGTCCTTGCACCAAACATTTTAATGTTATTCAAATATTAAATAAATTATTATTATAATTCCGAACAAATTACGAGAAGTCTCATTATAATAGTATTAAAGAATAAAGTAACCGCCCAAAAATTACCCTCTTTTTACGCCCGTGCTGATGTTTCTAATATTAAAATATGAGAACTTACATAAATGATTTGAGCGTTCTTAGAAATTCTTATCATACTTACTTACCTTCATGTTCTGAAGGTTGAACTCTAGTTAGCATTTTTTTATGTTATCTTTTTTCGGATTTTGAAAGACTTAAAAATATCTGTTGTTGTTGTTGAAAAAAATTTATGTCGACACTTCATTAATTTTAAGTCTTCATCAAAATCTGCAAAATAAAACATGCGGTAAAAATTTCGTCGAACCCAAAGTTGATTAAATGGAGAGAAAGATTAATGGAAGAAGCAACGGTTTGCATAACTTTAAGGAATTATCAGAAATATAAATCATAAATATTAATGCACAGCAATAGCTCCCCTGGCATTTGTTAATTGTTCAAAAACTTTTTTTGAACTTTTCTCTCTTCTGGATGAGTTGAATTTTTAGATATAATGGGATTACAACGATTTTATGTAAAATTAACTCATATATTTGAATTATTTTATGCCCCTTTTCTAGAAAAAAATATTTATACCTACTTTGGTGAATATTTTGCCAATAAATTCAGGATCCAAATTATAATAGGTACCTATTTTCAACTATTTCAAAAATTTAGTCTAAAGTCAAAATTTTAGTCATAATTTCCCAAAATGTTGCCCGTAACATTTTTGCGAGTACTGTGCCTAGTAGTGAGTAGAACTGGATACGATTATGCTTAGAATCAGTGATTTTTCGAATTTTCTACTATTGAGTGGGAGCAATGCTCTTTGAGTGCCACTCGGTTTAAGGGCATGTTCGCAGTTTTTGAGTGAAAAAACGGCAATATTGAAGATATTTTCTTAGCTATAGCTAACCTACAGTGTTTTATAATACTTATATGTATATAAAGAAAGCGAGCATTCAAGATTGCAAAAAACAATTTTTTTTAGAATTTATTATTATTATAGAGGACGTCGAAGCTAGAAAGCCAAAATCCAAAAATTATAAAAATTGCGCATATTTTAAGAAATAAAAATTATATGCAAGAAAAAAAATTGAAGTAATAAAAATTGAACTAGTGCACATTAGATCTGGCCAAGAATTTACTTTCCCCACTGTGTAATATGCAACAGGATTTAAGTTGATAGGTTAGGTATTTTTCAAGATTTCCTAATGACGATTTTAAAACAGTGCTGTATACAAGTTATATGAATTATAAATATCACCGAAACGGCTTCGAAGTTTTATTTAAAGTTTTGGGAACATATTCAGGAGATGTTTGGATCACAATAATTTTAAAAAATCATACATGCTTTTAAGCTGAACGCAGACAACTGAGAAAATTCCGGCGAAATCCAGGCCTCCTCAGAGATCATTCATTAAACCCAGCTTTTTATTTTTTTCCGTGGTTGTTGGGTCAGCTAACCTACATCTTTCCGGGTATCTGGCATTTAATCTTTCGTCTGGTTAGAAAAAGCAAAGACTTCAGACTGTCTACTCGTCCTAAGATGAGACAAGGCAGGATTTGCAAAAGGAATTTCTTTACGAAAACCGCAAATCTATTTTAAGGATTAGAATTACTTGAATGACCAATATTGACCATTTGGCTTTTCATTTTCGATGTCCTCAGGTTGGGTTTTAGGAGTATCCTTATTCAAGTTCATAAGATCAAAGGGGCTCTTCAAAACTGACATATTACGTTTGAAAGCATACATATGCAATGCATGGTGTTTGCAATTCGATCTTTTGGCAGAGAACTACTAACATTCAGTTTGCTCAAATTAAGGAAATCAATTATGCACTTCTTGTCACGTAATCAATTACATCCTCAACAGTAATCGTCTTTGGCCTGTTGTGTTTGACAACTAAGACGAACTAGAATTTCAATTATGCATCTGCCACTGAATCTGTCTGATGGCAACACCCAAATTAAGTGCCCTAATTTTAGGAGGTCAATGATGTTACCATTTAAATGAACATGAATATGGAAATCCGAACCGTACCTAAGGAAGGGATTTACTGAAGATTTGAAATCTTGTGTGCAACAAGCATATTCCGTACATGCGGCACCTCATCAAAATGTACTTTGCCAGAGACGTTAGCAGTCACATTGCAGCGCTAGCGAATAATAGTTTTTGTTAGCAATAAAAATTAGATTATCCAGCGACGTGCAACTGCAGTCTATTGGTACTCAACCAATATTCGTGGAGTTAATACGCCTTGAAGCGAATCATTTCCACTTTAAATCTCTCAACGCATACTTTAAATTTGAAAGAGCTTCATTCTACGGAATATGAACCTTGAAGTGGGACTGGGAGACACTTCAGAAATTCGTGGGAGCCATGATTTGGTGCGCCATCCGGTTAATCCCCCATTGAAGCATAGATTACGCCAACAATTCATAAATCCTATTTTACGAAGGGGCTTTAAACATAAACCGTCTTATTTAACTGCAAATTTGTCATGAAAATTCCTCTTAAACGGGTCGCGTTCAGTTGTATTTTATAGGACGGCTGTTATAATAAGGACTATTATGGGCCTGTGTCTAGCAATTGCCTCATTTGGCTCTTAGACGTGGACAAAAACCGACCTGTGCCCTTTGGGATCATAATTAAGCCGTAAACTTATCTCATTAAATTTCAACACAATCATCTGAATTTTATTAGTTTTGTTAGTATGATAAGAAACTCATACAATGTTGATTAAGCAGATAAGCGATACCAAATAGTACATATTTTTATTTTATTTTTGTTTTGGTTTTTGTGATTTTAATTTATTATGATTATAATTAGTATTACTAATCAAAACATCTTCATTGCATACAATATGTTTTTTTTTTTTTGATGAACTGATGATGAATGATGAACTGAAATCTGATCAGATTTCGCTGCAAATTTTGCATTGAATTGAAATTTGTTAATAAAACTCTAGATTTCTGAAAAGATCATCAAATTTCATTTACTTATGCCCACTTTGCATCAAAAACTATCCAATAATTTTTTCAGTTAACAATTTAAAATTTTTATGGTGAAAGATCATTGCAATTTGATGGACTTTTTCCAACAGTTTAAACAATTCATTTGAATGCAAAATCAGATCATCAAAAAAAAATAATAAAAAATACAAAACAGCAATTGTTTCAAACTCTATACATCCTTGTCATACTTTTTTACAAAATCGTTTTTTCGGAAATATTTCATCATCATAATACTATTCATGGTATAAAATGTTGTTGGTTAATGTTGGTACAGATAAAATAGAAAAAGATTTCTTTGTTGTCAGAAAACGGCAGCCGTATTCGAAATATTGTTGCATACATTTGATCCTTCGGTGATAAAAAAAACTCAAATTTTTGTTTTCTATATTTTTGAAGACTGTTTTATAATAACATTATTATAATAATAATGCTAATACAACTTATAGGCCAAATCCGATACAAAAGGTTGTATTTGCATGCTTCCAAATTGAAATTTTATATTTTACCAGAATAAAAAGCCTTTGTATATTGCATACAAACATATATGTATTAAGTTGTATTATATAGTACATATGTATGTATATCTTTAGTCAAAAATTTCCATATACTAGTATAAGTAAACTTTTAGGTGACGCAACCACAAACATCCAGAAAACACAAGAAATATTATATTAGTAGGTAGGATTAGAATCTTGCAAGTTTTTGACTATTATTTTGTGTTTTATGGTAATAAGAAAATCCAGATCTGACCCTTTAGCGGATGTAGAAATGGGCGCGTGTCTTACATTTTATATAAACAATTAGAGAATTCAATAATAATATTTATGTGCAAATATATCTATGTAATACAAATTTTTGTGTAATTAAAATGTTTGTTACAAATATTTTTTTATGTTCCAAAGTATATGTATTTTAATTTCTCAACTATTGAAAAATGTCTACTAAAATATTATTTGACTTTATTACTAGCGTGTTTTCGTTCTTTTGTTAAATTGAAAATAAATTATATTTGTATAATCTATATATTAATACGTACAGAAAAAACTTTGTACACCTTTTTAAACATACTGCACTGACGGAGAAGTGTGAGATTTAGTATAGTTAAAGTTTATATAGAGAAGAAGTGCAGAAAGCTAAAATTTATGTATAATAGCCGTGTTACAAATACATTAAATTAAATTAAATTAATTAATTATTTACGTTCATACTATCAATTTTAAACACATAGTAGTCTGTGGTCAAACTGTCGTAATTTAATTATTGACAGTGCCAATTTCAAACACATAGAAGGCTGGGCACAGTCGTATTTTTCGTAGTACCTAACCCCAGTAGGTCGAATTTCGACCAGAGGGCGACCACTAGTATTAATTATTTCATAATAAATTTATGGAAAATCACATGTTTTAAATTATTATTTTTAAACAAAATTATATGCCTAACTAACAGGAGTTTTTTTAATAAAACTTAGTCCCTCCTAAAGTTTTCCGGGTTACCTATTACTATTTGAATTAAATTTGATTGCTCTGAAATATTCTAACTAATTTTATAAATGCAAGGTGTAATGAATTTTTGAATAAAAGACGAAGAGTAATGTAATCTTTTAATACATAGGGTACCTACTCAAATGAAGTAGAAAGTTACCAAGTTTCAAGTTTGTCAAAAAAAAAAAATGGTTTCCAGTGTGATTATCGTCAATTTTACGATGAAGATTCGCTCGTACGAATCGAAAAGAACTTACGAAAGCCCTTTAGGGGTAAAATTTCCTTAATAAAGTTTCTATAATTTTTATATACAAAAATTAATTTCAGAAATCTTTAACTTCAATTAATTTTTGCGTTCAAAGTGGTTATACATACATACGTCAAAATATTCGATTGAATTTTTCTAATTGAATTATTTGAACACTTTGCACGCAAAAAAAAATTGAAGTCAAATGACACTGAATTTAAATTTATAAGAATTTTAGAAATTTTATTAAGGAATTTTTACCCACAAAGGGCTTTCATAAGCTCTTTTCGATTCGTACGATCGATTCTTTATCGCAGAAATGAAGATAATCACAATGGACACCAATATTGTAATAGAAGAAGAGAGTTGACCTTAAAATGGCAAATATCTCAAGTTACTTAAATAGGAAAATGTGAAGGTTTTGAGGCATACGTATATAAACTTCCGATAATTTTTTCCGGTGCCACACCACAAATTTTGGTATTTTATGGAATCGGTTGTATCAAATCGATGTTTCTTTGGAATACGTCATTCTACTAATAATGGAATACGTCATTAAACTAAATTTAATTGTTTCATATTTTGTAATTTTTTCCCTAAAAATTGTTTAGTTTTCAACACTAACAAAGAATAAATCCGCCTTAAATATTATTCATACTAAACCTTAAGATGTACTAGTTTTTAATTATAAATAAAAAGATATATACATACATATCTCACACTCAGAAATCCTGTAAAAGTAGCATTAATGTTTGTGAAATTATAAGTGCATAATTAATGTTATAATCTCACTAGAAGTAATCTAATCCATCATTGTAATCACATTATCCTACGCTGCGCCATTCGGAAAGAACATGGATCGGTGGGTAATTTATCCCTTATTATCAAGAATGTGAAGCTGATTTCCGAATTTCTGAACTCAAAATTGAAATTCTTCATGCAAATCAGCCGCCTACAGCAACGACCGAAGCCTTCTAGATACTTTGTTGTGCATTTGTCTGGCGGATGCCTAGACCAAAAGGTCTAGGGTAAAAACCCTGATTTTACATGTTTTCACATTAAATAATCTCTTACTCCCGAAAACCTTTTCCATCCCTAAGAAATTTAACTTATATGTATTATATGATAAATGTAGGCAACTCCATTTCGCACACTCCCAACGTTTTCAGTTGAGTATCGTAGAATATTTGAATTTTGTAATCCATACCGTTCCTTCGTAGACACCCTCTTTTACCACAATATTTCGATGGTTTAAGGCTTTCGGGATGTTTCTAATTCGAAGCACGTTCCACTCTGAGTAAGATTTGGTAAATTAAGCAAAAGACAAACTTTTGGGGATGTGCAACAGGCGAGTGAAAATTAACAAGAATTTTTCAATAAAATGAGTTTTAGCGGAATTTTCAAAAAGAAAAGTAGGAGGAATGACGTCAACGTCGAGGAAGTTATTCATTAGACTGTAATTTTTTTTTTGGGTCACAAGAATTTATGAAAAGTTTCTTTGATCCCACCAATTTAAAGAAAAAAAAAAGAAGCGTAAAAGTTATCACTAAAAATACGTTTACATATTGTTAGAATGTTTTGATTGGGCTCAACACTTTACTGCATGACCTAACCAAATTACATTACAAGACCAAAATGTCCAATAGCCTTAGTGGATGGTTGTGAAAAAAGCGTAGCGGAAAGTGGACAAATCGGACGTTGCAATCAATTTTAAAAACGATTTATTTAAAAACAACAAGTTTAGTATTTTTTTTGATCCATAAATAAAGTAGACGACTTATTCAACTTGTTTGAGTGCCACCAACGCGCTCCATACAAATTGCAAATTTTAAACGAATCTTTCTCAAAACACGATTTTTGGATACGGGATATGAAATCCTGAGAAACCTAATCTGTACCTACCTATTGTTTGTAAATATTTTTTAAATATACAGACATATGTAGTATATTCTATTTCACCAATTTTCGTTATTTATTATTCCGAATAGGTGAATTTAATAGCAAATTCGTGTACCTATAGGAGCATTCCAGAAAGTGCGCAATTTTTCGCCTGAATTTTTGGGGTTAGTGTGTGACATTCGGAAGGCTTGCTGTGCCCTCCTCAGTCCAAAAGTTGATTTGGGAAATCTTGTCATTTTGTGCCATTCGTTCGGAATAAATTTTTTTCCATTCAAAATGGCAAAGACGTTCTCATTCGGCAACAAAAATTTTGATTTTCTTTCTGCTTAGTCAACGATTTTATTTTAATAGATAACTATAAGTTTCAAATACGGAAGTAATTTACATTCCTGAATCTAAAATCATATCTGAAGTAGGTATCCGCCAAAACACCTTGGGACAAAGTTAGGTCTGTGTCAGGGATATCACGGTTCTGTGTCCTGCAGTGTAATGAAAATCCTTTGAGAGCTAAAAGACATACACTAAATGACGAACAATCCGTTTTTCAGCAGAAATTTGCTAATTATAAGTTTTAAATTCGTACGTGTCGAGCACGTTACGGCAATGTCGAGCACGTTACGCGTCTTAAATACTGGCGTGTACAGTTATCACCTGATTTTTCTGAAGTTTTTTTTTATTTGTTTTATTTATTATTATGTTAATATTTAAGGGAATAGAAAGATAATATTTGATTAAGGAAAGTAGAGCTAAAATATTAAAAATAAATTATCTACTCAAAACCTTGGTTGCTTTAATGTCGGGCACGTTACACAAAAATATTACTATTAGCATTTTAGATTTAAGAACCAAATCATATCACTGTTGTTATTTGTTAAAGCATAGACCTTAAACTATGCATATGTGAAAATTATTCCTTCAGTAATAATTGATGTTGTACAAATGACGTTTATACGCAGAAAACTGAGTACGAATGTCGGGCACGCTACTATGGAAAGCACCTATATCTAAAAACTAATGTTTGATTGTTTGAGACTAGTCGTGTACTCCGTGAACTAAGATTCCGGAGCCTAGTGACAGCCCCATCTGTGTATTTAAGGGAAACAATTATTATTCCTAATGGTCATGATTATTTTTTTTAAATTTGTATTGAAATAAATTATGTGCAAAATTTCATAAATAGATACTAAAACTTTATTTTTCAACATTCATATTTATTCGATCTCAGTTTATTTACATACATTTATTATACATTCATAAAAAAAATTAGATACAGTTTCGGCATATGTTCTTAATTTCACTCATTATTTTTCTGCATAAATCATGAAACATTCAAATTTTTCGATTTCAAAGAGTACTTCGTAGTAAGTGAAACTCCAAAGTTCTCTATCCAAAGGTTGACTTTTTTTCATTTTATTAAAAAAAATCCTAAGAATTATTTAGGCGATAATCTATTGTAACTATTAAAAATAACATTCTTTCGAATTTGCTACAACCAAATTTTATGAAAAAAATATATATATTTTAAAAAAATTTACCTCTGTTCGTTAAGCTTTTAAAATCACACTAGCTTTAGGACCCACTGTTGTGATCTATCTACATAAGTTACGAATAAAAAATTTAAACGCATTTTTCTTTAACACTTTCAGGTATTTTAAATCAAAACAAGTTTATTATTGGGAAAATTTTATTCGACGAATAAATTTATCTGGCAATTGAAAACTGGTCCTTAATGCGGTAGAAAAGAATATTATTCGTCAATTAAGTTTTGACAAGTAGAATGAAAAATAATTTTTCCTCACAGCCAAATTGATTTTTTCATCTAAACTAAAGAATAAAGTTATCAGTATATTGAAAAATCGGCCCTGAGTAAATAAAGTAATCAAGTTTCTATGCACTTTAACTAAAAATACATAGATTATAAAACTTTTATCAGATAATTATAAAATTACATATACCTATTCGATAAGAGATAAGTTCTTAAAATTATTCACGACAACTAATTGGCTGATTTGAAAAAGAATCAATGATTCATAATATCCAAAATAGGTTTTTGCATTCAACGACAGGCTAGAATATTTCTAAATTACAACACTCTATTTTCTTTTTAACTCCATAATGATTTTTGGATCCTAAGAAAGGTATACCTATTCGCCTAATGGAAATCTGATAGAATTCAACTCAGGTATTAAAAATTTGCTCAGCAAAAGGAATAAAGATCTTCTCTTCATTAAAATGAAAAGAGAATAAATTGAATTAAGTTCAAGTATACGAAATACTCGCACTTATGATTAATTATGATTTTCTATTTTAATAAGCAAAATGTAATTGTTCTACAAATAATTCTAATTTTATTTTTCACAGAGAAATAAATTTGAACCAAAAACTAGAACGCGTGCTTCCTTGTTGGAGAAGCTTAATTTTTTTAAATAAAAAATGTCTATTAGATTACACTTCTTTATATATTCATATTCTTTACTCCTACCATAGAGAAACACAATGTTCTTTATTTTTTTAAATTATTGCGTAATAGACTGAAAAACCATATTTTGATAAAGTAAAAATAAAAATTATTTAAAAAAAAAAAAAAAACCGCCTTCAAAAAACAGCTAGGAACTAAAAAGCAAAAAATAATTGGTAACATTTACATATACGATTTCCTACCTACTGATGTGTTTGAACTCGGTGCCAAGCCAAATAGGTCCCCCGCTACACCCCGCATGTGCGACGAACTTTCGAGCGAGCGTGGGTAGGCTGAGCGATACAACCCAAACGGGCACACACATGTGTGAAATACGTTTCGTTGTTAATTCAACTCTTTATAAGTCACTAAGTATAAGTATTGCTCATTGTTATTTTTGGACTTTGGCACCGACTTCAAACACATCAGTAGGTAGGAAATCGTATATGTAAATGTTACCAATTATTTTTTGCTTTTTAGTTCCTAGCTGTTTTTTGAAGGCGGTTTTTTTTTTTTTTTAAATAATTTTTATTTTTTGCTTTTTAGTGGTGTTTATAAAGGCGGCCATCTTAGAATCCGCCATTTTGGTTTTTTAGTATTTGTTAGTCAATCCCTTATAATGATACATATCCTGTCAGAAAAATAATCTTCAAAATCGATCCATAATTGTTGAAATTATCGCGCGATGAAGTGAATGAAAATCAATAAAATTCAGTCATCCCCTAATTTTCCACCCTTTGAAGTGGAATATTTTAATGAAATTTAAATGGGACCACTTGTGAGGCATAACCTATCCATTAAAAAAAGAATTATTAAAATCGGTCCACAATTGACGGAGAAATCAGGTAACAGACATAAAAAAAAGATTCCGACGAATTCATAACCTCCTCCTTTTTTGAAGTCGGTTAAAAAGGATTGGAAAAAAAGGCAGTTGCACGCGCGGGGTCTATTTTAAATGTCCATAATCCATATACGTTACCTTAAAAATATGATGGGCTTTTTTAGGGCTATAAAAAAATATCGACATTTTTACTGTTTTAACTCAGCAATGTATGCCCTCCGAAAGGCAATATATGTCTTTTTTATGTGATCGTTTTCTTAAAAAGGCTTTCCTGGAATGACCTGGTTATTCTTGTCTTGGCTCCTTAATCTGGCAACGATAGAAAAATAGCAGACTTTGTTTCATTTACTCATAAATAATAAATTACAATGGAAAATTATGCTTTACCAAAATAAAATCATATCTATTTCAGAAGCCACATTCTTAAATATTTTTGTTTATTTTCTGATATCGGTCGACAGCATAACATCTATAAAATTAGTTAATATAAATATAATGACTTGCCTTTAAACAAAAAATGTGTAACAAGAAAATTTTATACTTCATTCAATTTTGTTAGGGTTCCGTAGCTAAACAAGGAACCTTTATAGTTTCGCCACGTCCATCTATTTGTCTGTACATCACGGTTATTTTATTCAGAGATTATTAGGAAATTTACTACACGTGTAGATAATTTTATACAATACAAAGGTATGTATTAAGATTTTGGAAAAATAATTAGGCTAACTCTCCTATATGAAAAGTGGGGAATAAAAAAACATTTTTACTTACATCATCGAGTGAGGTATCCTTGAAAAGAGAATTTAAAATCCGTATGAAGTAAATTAAATCATGTTAAATCATTTTTTGAAAATAATGCCGAGTTTTTAGAATATTCGGCTCTGAAGTGTATTTTCAATTAGGTTTGTGTCGGCCAAAATATCACCCTGTACTATATTTCGAAAAGAAAAAAAATGAAAAAAAAATAACGAATACTAGCACATAGACTGAAACTACTTTAAAAATAACTCGATTCACTAGGATAAAATATTTAACGAAATATAGCCGACTAATAAATACCTCGTTTACGACCTCTTTCAAATCGATTCCAGCCGATGTAGATCGACTTGAATTATTTCCATAAACACATTTTCGAACCGGATCGAGACTTTCAAAGTGGATCAATGTCTTCATTTCGATCCAAGTTGAATTTTTCGGTCCATATCGAAAAGTGCTATAAACACCTGTCCTATTCGGATCGAATTGAAAAAAGCTTAAAAAATGTATTAATAAAGTAAATAAAATGCCCATAAATTCATTTCAGTAACATTTGACTAAAATTAATGTTTCCGCATAAAACGTCAAAATTGGATTGGATTTTTCTATATCGGATTATTTTAATCACTTTGAAAGATAAAATTAATTGAAGTCAAATGTTACTGAAATTAATTTATAAAAATTATAGCAACTTTATTAAGGAACTTTTGTCAGAAAGGGCCTTTCGATTCAAATCGAACGGGTTAAGGAATAGGACAGATTAAAAAAGGTTTGAGTGAAGACAATTTTCGATTCGGATTAAATTTCAATCCGGATTAAAAAGGTCATAAACGGGGTATAAGCTATGCTTATTTGGACTCAAATAACTGTTCGGAAAAAATCTCAAAAACAACTTTGAACGCCAAGATTTCGGGTCACGATAATTTTTATAGCTTTGTAACATCGTTGGTTAGAAACGAATGCGTAATTTATTATAAGACAATATTGATATTTTTGCATTATGAGTGAAATAATAAACCATATTTTATGGAATCGATTTTAATGCTGAACACAATTTAAGATCCTCTTTGAATCGATTTTATCGTTTGTAGTAACAACTACGAAACCCGAAATTGTCTTGATCGCTTTTTTGTTTTTTGAAATAACCAACTTTAGTTTATCCCGAAAATTACAAAATTTCAAATAAGTCACGATGTGGGCCTTTTTAAGAATCCCCTTTTTACTCTGCACCTGAGCCCAACGTAATTAAGCATTAAAAACAATTTTGGGGTACTTATATCGCCGTAATCCAATTGAAAAGTGTTTAAATCCTACCAATTTCCAAACAATATCTTGAAGTCAGCTATAAAAGTCCTTTAAAGGTGGAACATAATTATGACTACATTAAAAATATGTAAAACAGCAAGAAGTTTACTAACACGATCTCGAAATTTTTTCCAGAAGAAATATTGTCGTCAGCATACATCCGCGTTAGTAGAATATCTTTCTCTAGCACTTTATTCATAAAACAAGCAAAAATTCTCCGGGGGTAAGGATAATTCCATTTTCGGAATTAAGCTGCCGAAAGACTTACAAAACAAGAGGAAAGAGTGTGTTCATGCGATTCCGGCAGTCTAATCCAAAGTAATTGCTTTATGGCTTATGAGATTAACCAGGTGTCCAGGGAGCCGCAAGTCCATAACTTAAACAAGTCACCGAATTAAAGAGCAGCTCATATTCGACATGTTTACGGCAAAGAGGAAATCGTTTTTGTTTACATGAGTTCCATATTACGGATAGTCCTTTTCAACAGGATGACATTGTTGTGGTACAGATGACTTTGATTAAAATACACGAGATAGTAGTACAAAACTGTACTATAAAATTGAAGTTTCATTTTGGGCTTTAATTATAAACGCCCCGACCTCAAAGTGGTCAAGGGAGAAACACAGACGAACTCTTATTCAAACACCCACTGGCGGTAAATTTGGGTAGCCAACAGAATGCTCGGAGCCAGAGGTCCTAAAATCCTAAAATGATTTTGTTTATTTAGGTACAAGCACGTAGAGTCCTTGAGACATTGTAAATTTTCTGGTATGTCTCTAAAGTTAACAAAATACATATACAATACCAAGTCCCTGGTCCGTCCCAACTGCTAATTAAAATTTGATGGTAAAGCTAGCACGGTCAGCTGAAGTGAGGCGAGCTAATAAAAGTAGTCCTCGTATATTACTTCACTTTGAATGAAACTCTCGCCTATTATTGTTCCTTCGTCTTAGAAACAAAGTAAGTTAAGGAAAAGTTACAGAAGTTGAGAGTTTATTCCTAGAGGAAAATTTAAGAACTTGTCCAATATTTTACCAGTCGCATAAATTATGTAAAATGAGTTGGAAATTAACACGAATAATTTGCCTTGACGCATTAAACTGAATGGCCCACGTGGCCTGTAATTAACGTCAATTATGAATTGCCTTGTCGTAGATGGAGAAAAACATGCTACAGCTACATAATGTAGGTACTTTTTAATTATCCACATGTCTACATTACAAGGCTCCAACTCTCAGAAATGCAAAATATGTACATACTACTTATGTTTTAATATTACCATAGTCATAGATAAAGGTTGGATTTGACCATTTGATTACCTACATACCTACATATTGTATTTACATATGTAGGTTCATTTACGTTTATGAACACGGTCATATTCATATTACACCGAGGATATTTAGTTTACTTAAGGGGTTAGGTCACTACAGAGTTATTGAAAACTCGAAATTTTTTTCCCTCTTAAAATACAATAGGTTTTATTAATCGTAGGAAAGTTTAAAATATATTTTAGACATATTAGTCAAGTCAAATCTCATCATTATCATTTTGATCAAAAACTTTAAACGTGTTTTTCTCGAAACAATATTTTCAAGCCAGCCGGACTCATTTCATGGTCAAATCTGAACCAATAGACTTGAAATTTTAATTTTATATTCGTTCGTATAAATACAATACGTAGGATTCAATTGTTATTAACAATTGTCTTGCGGTTCTGTTCCGTTTTTGAAAGTTTTTTTTTTTTTCAAATTCCGCCATTTTTGAAAAAATCAATATAAAAAATAAATTGCTATGTATTTCCCTAGCTGTTATCATACTAAATTGATTTTTTTTTTTTTTTGGTTTATGATTCTATCTTCAAAAGAATTTTAGGTCCTGCCGCAGTGTACTACAGAAAAAAATGCATCACTGGGAAAATGCTGGGAAGCCACTATTTTGTTTTTAAAAGCATTGTTCAAGAGTTATATAATAAAGACCCTGGTTATATGTACATACATATAATTGATAGTTAGACTGTAGATATGATCGCAAAATTTCCGGCACTTCTGTAAACCTCATAGAGTTTTTTAGAAACTACATAAACCATCTAGAAACTATAATAGAGAAACTTCTAGAAATCTTCTAGAAACTTCTATAGCCTTATAAAAAAATTTCATGGAACGTTTTCGAAACTGCTAGAAACTTTATAAAACTATCTAGAAACATCATAGAACAATGTAGCAACTTCATAAAAACTTCTTAAAACTTACTAGAACCTTCTAGAAACTTCATGGAAATTTCTAGAAACTTCAAAGAATTTTCTAAAAACCACACTTTGTAGAAACTTCCAGAAATTTTATAAAACCTCCAAAAAATCTCATAGAACCCGTCTAGAAACTTTATAGAATTTTTAATAATTGATTTTTAGAAACTTCATAAAACCCTCTGGAAACTTCATAGAACAATGAGCGTAATTGTAAATATTAAATTCTCCGGCAACAATTTCACCAACGTGACATACCAAAAATTGTTATGAAAATTGATAATAGGGATCAGGAGGAGAAGACCGCACCAATGATTGTGACTTTTGATGTTAACTTTGGCTACAGAGCATCTGACTGTTCATAAACTGCAAGGTAGTAAAATCAGTAAGGCAGTATTAACTGAATCATAAATTTTGCTATTAATTAATAATAGTTTATTTCAAACATTTAAACGTTTTCATTTCTTGCTGGAGGGAAATATTTACATTTTTCTTCGAGAATTATCTAAATTTTGAATCATTTACTTCTTTATATAATTTGTTTTTGCTTTTAAGGGCCGGCCCTTCAATAAAGGGAATCCTCTATTTAAAAAAAAAATTTACTTTAATTTTTTTTACTGCAGTTCTTGTGACTGAGACTGTATAATTTAAACCCATCAAATAAGTCAAAAGATGATAGAAATTTATTTAATGAATTAATAATATCTAATGATGGTATTCCCAAAAAATGTTATTCTCGATAATTGCAGATTTTATTGTTTCAAATAGGTAGGTACTAATATATCATTATTCCTATAATTAATAATAATTTGTTTTTAATTCTATTTGACGTTATAATAGTTGATAAACCATATGAAAATGATTTACAAATGAAACTCAAGACCTTCTTCAATCCCCAATAATTTTGTTACAAACCGGATGGAACTCACCAGAATTTAAAATAATATGTAGCAGAAAAAATATATGTATGTAGATATAAAAGAAAGTGATTTGAATTGTATATGAAAAGTTTCTAGACAAACTGCAGAGTTACAGAAACAAAACGTTTTTAAACTCAATTTTTTTAATTTGGTTGAACATAACTTTTTCATATTGCCTTTGGAAATTTGTGTTATTTGTCTGTGGCAGCACCTTGGGCATGTTCAAACTAAATGTCAATCTTAAATCTTTCAACTGCAGGTTTTGTAATGCATGCCAGAAAAGAATTAATTTATTTACATTCCTACAGAAACGACTCGTCCCGATGGCGACCAGAAAGGATAAATAATACCGAGGGACTGTCGCCGGCAGCAGATGAGAGTTGTTTGTTCTGCAGGACGAAAAATGCCCTTCACCTCTGGGTGCATCCTACAAACCTCGCGTGGCAGAAGGACCTTTGGCCTGGCGATGGAGTTCAATCAGCTCGCAGGGGTCAAACAAGATATTTTATTTTACAAGCCAGACCGCTGTGGCGTTCGAACGAGACGGCCGAGGTTGAGTACACTTGATTATGTTTTGCTGATTGGATTTCGTGGGCATTTCCATTCTATGGATTGTGGTCCCCCGACGGATTGTGCAATCAATGGAGTTATAGAATTCGACTGCATGGTGCAGTTTGAACATCCGAAACAACAACACTCCGTTTCATGATATTAATAACCCACCCATCCAAACAATTTTAAGTTTCTTGCACTTTTATTTAATTAATAATCTAACCATTTCTATAAAGCTAAAAGTGTATCATTTTCAATTCTCGGATATTTATCATTTTTGACTGTTTTATATTTATGACCCACATGATCAGGGGATCAATTAGATGAACTTAATTTAGTTGTATGATCGTGATTCTGCTACTCCAAGGACCAAGTTAAATTTAAAGAATTACTCGACGTGATTCTCTAACATTCGTAGACGTGAACTCTGCTCATCAGTAACTAGACCGACATAAAAAAATGACGGAAGGAGTTTGCAGAAAACAGTATGACTACGTAGTACGGATTGGACTTTTATGTAAAAAAAGTAAACGTTCATGTAAAATGTTGAAGAAATCATTTTTTTCCCGTCATTTCGAAAGTCTGATTCTTGAAGAAAGTGCTGTATTGTAATGTAATTCAAAAATTCCTAGTATCTGAAGGCTGGGATACAATGGACGCGCTTTTGTTGCGCCGCGGTGGGGAATGATGAGAAAAAACGCGTTGCCTGATACAATTCACGCGTCGCTACATTTTTGCTGGACTGCCTATAGGGCCAACAAATTTTAAAATGAATGCGCTAAAATTAATCAAAGTCGGCTATTTGCCTTTAAAAGCACGTCAGGGCTTCAGAAACAAGCTTAAATTCAATAACAAAAAATAACAAAATCTTTTGATTTGAAATGACAGTTCTCGTTTTCACATTTTCCCTAGAACCAAACAGAAACCAGAACGTGGAATGGGATTGCCGCGCCGCAAAGTTCCAAGTTCCGCCGAACTTTGCGGCGCAGCAAAATCGCTTCGTGTCCATTGTATCAGGGCAGGCGGGTTCTCGTGTAATCGAATCTTTGAATATACAGTAAAGGAACGGCTATACCCTGTACGTGTAGTCTGTGTGAATGAAGCATCTCCAGAAAAGAAAATTTCAGGGGAAGTGAGCCTTGAGTAAGAAGAAGATACTTTGGCAACTTAAAAAAATTGTGATTTGAAGGGATCGCAGCCTTTCTAACCATTTTTTTGAATTAAAAATGCAAAGACAGAAGGTGAAATGTGGTTAAAAATAGTGTGTATGATACTGGCTTTTATTTGGTGTGTAAACGCCTTTTCATTTTCACTCAATTTTTGCAACTGCACTGATCAATTTTCTATGTAGTAATAAGCTCAGACTGGTATTCGTGAGATGCTTCACTTTCAGCGATTTATGTCCGTTCCTTTACTGTATATTCATAGCTTTTAGGCTACTTATTTTCAATTAGACTCGCTAATTTTCTTTGACTTTGCGGAACTTTGTTTATAAAGTTCACGGCTCGTTCATCAAAGTTAAAGAGGTGCTCGTTGGCGGACAAGAGTAGGTATGGAGTCACTTGAGCCTGGGAACCAAAACCGGTTATGCAAATGAGGGGCGTGGCTGGGGCGTGGGCGTGGCTAGGGCGTAGCTAGGGCGTGGCGGGGGTGTGGCTAGGGCGTGGCTAGGGCGTGGCTAAGGCAAGCGGGGGTGTGGCTAGGGCGTGGCGGGGCTGTGGCTAGGGCGTGGTTAGGGCGTGGCTAGGGCGTGGCGGGGGTGTGGCGGGGGTGTGGCTAGGACGTGGTTAGGGCGTGGCGGGGTGTGGCTAGGGCGTGGCTAGGGCGTGGCTAAGGCGTGGTTAGGGCGTGGCTAAGGCGTGGTTAGGGCGTGGCTAGGGCGTGACTGGGGCGTGGCTAAGGCATGGCGGGGGTGTGGCTAGGGCGTGGCTAAGGCGTGGTTAGGGCGTGGCTAGGGCATGGCGGGGGTGTGGCTAGGGCATGGCGGGGGTGTGGCTAGGGCGTGGCTAAGGCGTGGTTAGGGCGTGGCTGGGGTGTGGCTAGGGCGTGGCTAAGGCGTGGTAAGGGCGTGGCTAGGGCGTGGCGGGGGTGTAACGGGGTGTGGCTAGGGCGTGGCTAGGGCGTGGCTAAGGCGTGGCGGGGGTGTAGCGGGGTGTGGCTAAGGCGTGGCGGGGGTGTAGCGGGGTGTGGTTAAGGCGTGGCGGGGGTGTAGCGGGGTGTGGCTAAGGCGTGACGGGGGTGTGGCTAAGGCGCCCTAGCCACGCCCTAGCCACACCCCGCCATGCCTTAGCCACGCCCTAGCCACACCCCTGCCACACCCTTGCCACGCCCTAACCACGCTTAGCCACACCCTAGCCACACCCCCGCCACGCCTTAGCCACACCCTAGACACACCCCCGCCACGGCCTAGCCACGCTCTAGTCACGCCCTAGCCACACCCCCGCCACGCCCCTCATTTGCATAACCGGTTTTGGTTCCCAGGCTCAAGTGACTCCATACATTGGCCATTTCGGATGTCAAGTCGCTCATACATGGGACCCGAGAGTGGTCCAGCTGCATCCTGGCAAGAATTCTTCCTCCGGGAATGGCAAACTGCTACTCGAGGCTGGTGCCCAATTACGGCCCCATCGTGCCCAATTAAATCCCCTAAATCACTTGCAGCTCCCCCGGGGAGCAGAGGGGCCATTGTATTGAAATTTCCCTGACTAGTGATTTTTAAGTAAGACCCAATGCAGGACTTCATGTTTTGGTGCTTGAGTAGCCTCTGTCCGTTGAATGGTCGAACTTCTTGGGTATATCGTCCTGTCGTTATGCTATTTGCGCTTCCTGCAATTTATTGACCATTAAAAATAATTTAAAAAGTTTTCTCCTCTTGGATCGAATTCCTCCGGGTAAAAGATATGATGGCTGGGCGTTCGGATTTGGAATGAAAAGTTTCATTGAGCAGCATGTTTTCTTTGTCCATTTCAACTTTTCTTCTAGATTTTATACCATCACTCGGTCCCACCAGGCACTGCGGGGGTCCCTAAGGAGCCACTGGATGCAATTGAGTGCAGCAAAACTATATTTTAAGCTAAATTTTCAAGTTTTAAAAATATTTTGGTGTATGTCAGTCCACGACAGTCATGCGCAATTTCGACGAGCCCTGACACAGAGAAGTCGCTAAATATTTTTAAATGGTGATATAAATGGGCACCCAAATATTTATTAAATCAAGTACGTGAAAAACTCCTTTTCATTTTTACACAATTTTTGCAACTGCACTGATCAATTTTCTATGTAGTAGTAAGCTCAGACTAGTATTCGTGAGATGCTTCACTTTTAGCGATTTATGTCCGTTCCTTTACTGTATATTCATAGAATCGAATTGAATTTTGCGGCGCGGCAAAAACGCTCGCGTCCATTGTATCCCAGCCTTTAGTCTCTACAATTTTTTATGTATCGAGCGATCATGTAGTCTAGAAACTAAAAAGTAGGAACTAAAAACTTTAGAGGTGTTTTTCTCGAGACGCCTTTGTTCAACTCAATTTTGCAACATACTGTTGGTTATTGTAAATTCATTCAGATATGGTGAAATTCCATATTTGTTTATTGAAAAGGTCTTTGAAAACAAGTATATTTTACAAAAATAACTTTCAATTCCCGCCATTTTGTAAATTTTTGAAGAAAAAATTTAAATTTACGAGGGATGAGAAGTACCTACCTTCATACCTACTGATTAAGAATCGCTTGGAAATTTCAGTTTCAGATAATATAATATTAGCTGTGTTCCATTGGGCTGTGTAAAGTACTCCCGAGTACTTTCTCTATGGAACGCTACTTTGATCGTCAGGAGTAAAATATAAATTCAAATTTTGACATTTCATCGTATTATATTTGTTGCTTTGATTGTGCCTTATTTATTAAAATGGAAATATTTATATATAAATATGTTTTGCTGCCTAAACTACTTAAATTTTATTATTTGAATCCTTGTGATAACTCCAGAATGCTAAAGCTTGAACCAATAATGAGGAAAAAGCTTTCATTTCCATGCAAACCTAGTACAAAAACCACCATCCACCTGGCGGGAAAATGTGGCGAAACTACTCAAAACTTCTGCTCGCCAACTAGAGTTAGAGTAGTTCAGCGTAGCCAAAAGTACTTGGGAGTATTTTACACAGCCCAATGGAACACAGCTATTAGGACTTAAAACCACAGCCGTCACCTGACCATCACGCGGCAAGAGCGCTGCTGAATGATAAAGTGTTACAAAATAATAAAATTAAAAACATTAAAATTTTGTTTTGGTACTACATATTTGAGTGTATAAATAAACGTATACAATTTTTTTCCTAATTTATCATTATTACCAAGAAAACAATTTCTGAAAAAGGCCTTGTTTCTGTCCGGGCATGAGAATGACCCTTTAATATTTTATCATTATTAATGACTTTATAATTTAAGGTCATATTTTCTGACGAAAAAATGTAGAACTTAAATAGAGCTGACGAATTAATTCCAATTGATGAGATTTGAGAAAGAAACCTCTTAAATTATCTAAAGAAAGTGTTGGTGGTAATTATGTGATGCTTTGTGGAAGATTTTTCTGCTGCTGGATGTTTAAACATTTAATTTACGTCTTCAAAAATAAAGAGTACTGACTTGGATCCATTTTTGGCAGACAATTATAAAAAAACAATGGATTTTTTAACAGGACAATAGCAGAATTCATATAAGGGTTGAAACATTGGTCTGATTTAGTTAAGGTTATTGTATAATTCGGCAAGTTCAATATTCACCCGACCCGATCTAATCCCAATAGAAAACATTAAGGGAATTCTTAAGCAGGTATATGCTGGAAATCCCCAATATCAGTCAATTGCGATTTTGAGAAAAGCAATTACTGAAGAATTGTAAAAACTTGAAAGATCAATGAAAAAATTAGTCAGATAAAATTCAATTAATTACACAGGTCTACAAAATCTACTTTTTAAAAATTGTCAATATAACCTATGTGTAGGTATATATTGTAGGTAATTTTGTGATGGTGCTTGCATATTGTATTCATTAAGGCTCTTAATATATCAAATAGGAATAATAAAGAAATCATTATTTTTTCCTAAAACTTTCAAACCACCAAATATAATTAATAATTAGCTTTTCAAGTATAAGGGTTAAATTCTCAAACCATTCTTTTTAAAGAACTTTTATTACTATATAAAAGTACTGTTTTCGTTTTTACGAGTGTATGAAAAATCACCACTCACTGACATCAAACATTTTTAAAAGTCCACTATATTTTTGCAGTATATATAGTTATAATGAGAATTTGTTACTTAATAAATCGGCCATTAAGTATTATTTGTTAGGATATCTAACAAACTTTATCTTAATTATAAAAATTTATGAAACGAACAGAAAACCTGTATTTCTAATTCAACCTTTAAGTAAGTCAATAATCTTCAATTATTTAATTTATAACCCTAATTTTTTTCCAGACGGAATTAATTTAAAATGATTAAGTGGGAAATTAAATATGAAACGGAATGTATATTATGGATCATTTTGGGAACAAATTGACACTAATTTTATAATGCCGCAAATTTATTATTAATTAAAAGTAACCTTCTATTCTGCAATAATATGTACTAATGTTTATGAATTTCGGCTGACACAACACAAATTGGACCTAGTGGGAAATCCTACAATTCCGTTCACGTTTCCCATTTCAGTGGAAAGTGATTTATTAACGCATAATTAACGATCCATTAGTTGTTCGCCGGCTCTACATGGCCGGAGCCAATTACATCTTAATTAAAAAGCAAATTACCATCTCCATCCACAGTCGCAAAGTACACTCTGCCCACAAAGCTGCCGAAAGGACGGACATATTAATTTTTCATTTCGGAAGCACATATTCAGCATCATCCGAGATAAAAATCGTCCCAATAATAAAAAATACACACAACCAACGCCTAGATTCTGGTGCCGCATGGAACGTTCCTTTTTGCGTCGCTATTTTTTACCAGCTTTTTGCAAGGGCTAACATTTTACGACTGTTTTCGAGCTCATGGGACATTATTACGTGGCACTGAATACACGTAGCCCATGATACGAATCCTGGTTGAAAAAGTTCCTTAAAAAGGACCTCTCTGATCCCTGCGCCCGGTTTTTTCTTACCCAAGTTTGCAATCTTCCACAGTATCGTGGTTCGCTTGGCAAAAGTTTCCACGCGACGACAACACCACAGCAAAGGATCGAATAAAGTTTTAATGACTACAATGAATCAGGATTTTTTCCTTTCGGAGCATATGCCAAGAACCGCAGCTCTGCAGCACTCTCTGCTGACCGGAGAATTTTATTTTATGCGTCCGAATGTTATAAAAAATTGAATATGATGTCCCAAACAAGGAAGGGACTTCTTGTGCGAATTTATATCCTTTTTTATTATTTCCAGTTTTATCCTCATATCCATTCATTCCAACAGAATTTCGACCAGCAGATTTCAATTTCTGAATATTTCGCGAACATTAACACGATGTTCACTCATCCAGGAAAGCATAAAACGTTTAACTCAATTGCAAAATTGCCAATCATTTCTAAATTCAAGCATAAAAGCATCATTTGCATCAACAAATTTACCAATTAAAATCCAGTGGTGAAAAACGGTGGTAGTAAAGTAGAACTGTGATTGATAATAGGGTTGTTAGAACTTCATAAATTTTTTATTGGTAGATAGAATACAGAATCAAGGCAAAGAATAGTGTTTCATATACTGCAAAAAAAATTACATACTACATTTATGGTGCCGTATACGTATAATGCTTCACTTACAATCATATCTCATATTAAGCGATTATTTATTTCTAACTTCTATTTTCCATTAATTAGCCAAAAATGATTAATCTACATACTGATTATTTTAAAAAATTTGCAATTATTATTATTATTTCTATTTCGAAGCATAGAGAAACTTGAGCTCAGCGAAACAACATAAGCACACGTCATATCGTTCCGGATATTTTTCAGGAATACAAATTTATTCTGATTCAATTTTCCTCAAAGAGGTTAGTTAAGAGTCATTAGACACATGCATTATGTTTTTTACAACAATCAATTCATTTCTTATGACACGTTTCATTTAGAAGTTTAAAGTGTAAAAATAATAAACCCTCTATTTAATTGAAGTTTGCTAAACATGAAAATGTCACACATTTGTTAAAACGTTTCTGTAGATGATTTAAGGTTCACAGTGTAGTTACTTTTAATTCAAATAGTAATAAGTTTAAAATGTCTTTTTATGTATGTTATATTTAAATTATTTTTAAAGGTAAAAGAAAATGAAATCAATTAGTGCATCGCCAACTAGCATGCAAAGCAAATTTAATGATTTTAAGAAGTAAAAATAGCCCTTTAATTTATCACTTGCTTGGTATTAAGTACATGCAGGAAAAACTAACCCGACAAACAATAACAATGAGGGAAATTTGAATAACAAATTTACTGAAATTTTCTTTAATAAATTTATTGGTACATATATCTCCCAATTAAAGCATAGCAAACGAGGATTCATTGGCAGCGATTCAAAAATGGCAAAAATTTCATTAATAGTAAATACACCAAAACAATTCGATTCACATTGAAGGTACTAGTACTCAATTTCTTCTTTGAATTATATTTTTTAAAAGCTGCGTTTTTTTAATGAACTGGATAGGTTTTAGTACGTTTTCTCCGCATGAAAACCCGAAAACTCAGGTTATCTATTCGAATTGCCCCATTCCAAAAAGTAGGAAATGTCTGAAATTTCCCCGTAACCTGGATAGAAACCCATGATAAAACCTAGGTTTTCGGGTTTTTATGCAAAGAAAAAGTACTAAAACCTATCCAGTTCATTAAAAAACGCAGTGACCTCCTAAGATTTATGCCAAAACTTATTAAAATTAATACATACTAGTGGTCGCCCTGTGGTCGAAATTCGACCTACTGGGGTTACTACGAAAAATACGAATGTACACAGCCTACTACCTACATATATGTGTTTGAAATTGGCACTGTCAATAAAAAAATTACGACAGTTTGACCACAGACTACTATGCGTTTGACATAGACAGTATGAACGTAAATAATGAATTTATTTTATTTTATTTAATGTATTTGTAACACATATTATATTTAAATTTTAGCTTTCTGCACTGCTTCTCTATGTAAACTTTAACTATGCCAAATCTCCCACTGCTCCGTCTGTCCAATATGCTTAAAAAGGGGTACAAAGTTTTCCCTTCACGTATTAATATATAGATTCAAAAACCTTTTCCATTTGGCATTTATAATTGCAATTTTAAATTTCAAACAATATTACATTGAAGTTATAGAAAATTATTAATATTACCAGTTTCCACGGCGGAAGTTCTAGTGTTAATTACACTAAGCATTCAATTGCGTAATATAAAAACAATTAAAGTTTATTTACCAAAAAAAAAAGAAAAAAAAACATAATTGCAAACGATTGAAAATTCATAATTTTTCAGTGGTTTTTACTTAATTTAACTAAATTAGTAGGATTTACATCTTCAAAAGAAGATGAAATCGAAATTCTCTCTTGCTCCTAAATGTGCAAAAAAGGGAAATTTGTGCCACTTTTAGGCGCTAATTAGGATCTTATTTTACATTGAATTTAGACCTATTTTAATAGTTCTATTAGGAAGAAAAAGGTTCAAATAAAGTTGAATATTTCGACTCGGGTCTGATCTGTGTAACCATTTATAACATTATCGAATAAAATTAGTTAAATATTTACAATTTAAGCTTGTACATATTTCGTTAAAATTCCATTTAGAAAAGTAATGCAAATTTTAGCAATTTTCAAAAATTTTTCAATAAAATAGCTTGATTTTTATTCTACGAAATTTCGTATCGAGTTAAACAGCAACCGGTTGCAACAATAGCAAACGGCTGCAACGATTGGCGCCTAATTTTATATAAAAGTTTATTATAAACTCTTATTTGTTTTACCTTAAAACCACACACTTTACATTCATACAATATGTAAAATGAATTTAGAAATATTTTCCTGAGTTCCGCAGGTTCAGAACAGGAATGAGCTTGAAATCGTCAGCAGTAATGCGTGTGAATTTGTCTTTACATACGTCGTAAAATGTGATAAATTGCCACTGTTTAAAAACACTTACGTTAAATAGAAATCATTACTACTGGAAAATATTTTTCTATAAATTAATGTAACAATAGTTAACTTTTTTCCTGTAGGTAAATGGAGAATACAATAGTGTGAATTCGAAGTTGTTTTGTGAACAACTTATTCAAATGTCGGAAACTATGTAAAAATTAATTATGTAATATACAAAGATATCGTGTGTAGATTCTAAAAATATTTTTTTATAAAAGAGCTAATAGGGTTAGTAGATATATTCAGTCATAGATTACCGGAAAATTGCAGGTTTTTTCGACAATATAATACTTACTAAAAAAAAATATATGTATATATATAATATAGGCCTTTTCACTTACAATATATGTATGTATAGTATTAATTTCTTATAAAATAATCTGAAGCATACTATAGTGCAGATGAATATTAGAATAGGTTTTGTGAGAGAACATGTGAAACATTCACGCTAGGCGAATGCTAGAATAGATCTTTCGAAATGTGAACCATTTTTCACGTGAAGCGGAACTCAGAATAGACCCTATCTTGTTATTTAGATGTACATATAATTTAGGACAATTGAACATCTTATTTTTTTTTCTATGATTCAAATTTAACTGACAATATGAAACTATCTACTACTTATAGTTTTAAGGTACGCACTTTTTCCTTTTTTTTTTGTGTGCACATAAGTTTGTCTCAAATTTGGCTCAAAGGTTGTGAATCAAAACCTAATTAACAAAAACATACACTATAGACTGTCATACTTGAGCATAGTCGCAATATTTTTAAACCAAACTCATCGTTTGCCAACACTATATTTATTTAATACATAATAATATTTCCTTCAAATTAAATTGAAAATTCACCGAAAAATTTATTTTTCGTCCATGCTAAAAATGGAAAAAAAAGCGTTTTAGGTCCATTAAAATTCAAATTTCAGCATCCCTAATCAAAGTAAAATAAAGATCCATTAATGATATCCGCACAACATAATCAAATTTAATTGCTAAACAAATTAGTTATGCTACAGCAAATTAACTGAAGGGTCTATCGCAGTCCTTCAACTGAACTCTTGGAGCAAATAAAAACTTAAAAAAAGGGAAAAAATAAGACTTCAGAACCTTCAAAAGCTGTTGGTTTTAGTGAAAGCAAATAAAGGTAGTCAGGGGTTTGCTTGAGGGATAAACTTTTAGAAATCCAACAAGCCCCAGTTCGGGCTAGTTCCCTCGTTCGGTTTGCATTAAGCTGGTGTAATATTGATTGCTCTTTAAGTGCAATCCAAACAGCGAGTGCTTTTCTTGACCACACTCTCTCCGTCTTGGCACATCAGGCGCCAAGAAAGGTGTTTACAAAGATAATGCTATTTGATTTTCGAAGTAAGTAATTCCCAATTTGATATTTTTAAGAGCATGTTGTTTTTCACAAAAGTTTATTCAAGTGGATTTGTACTTGAGATTTATTGGATTCACCTTATAATTTTTGAATTTGATTTCGAAATTCACTTTGATGCTCATAGGGTGATATCTGAGAGATTCAGTACTTTAAATAAATCCAGATTAGTACTCAAGACATATTTGTTGATGCGAACTTAAGAAAAGTAGAAAACACATTTTATGTATGAAAAAGTAATATCGAAGAAATTTATGAAAAAGCAAGTAAAAGTAACAAAGTTACAAAGTCAAAAAAAAAACAACATTTAGATACCTAAAACTCGTTTTGAATGAATTCCAAAACTTTTCAATATCCCCGAGAACATTTCAAAGTTGAGTCCGTCTTAATTCTTGTGGGTTCTACCAGACGCATATATTTCCATTATGACAAGAATCGTTCCCCTCGAGCGTACTCCTCTCATACCCAACACCATCGATACTGCCCCAAAGCCGATAATTCTTTCTTCCCGAAATTCAAATTGAATCCCGCCATAAGGAAAAAAGATGTAGGAGATTGAAAAAGGTCCTTAATTTGATTGACTCCAACAAAGTGACATCCACGGGTGACTTTTATCGCTTTATTAAAAGTTAAAATTCGATTTACTCAAAAATTTTGCGGGACTTAGACCACTTTTACCAACTCTACTGACTTTATCGATGCCGACATCTTAGGAGGACTCAGACTCAAATTGTACAAGACGCGAGCCGAAGGAAGATATCATTCTACGGGTTGGAGGAAAGGTGCAGTTTGATGATGAATTTAATAGAAATCGCTCATCTTTTGGAGGAATTCAATTAATACTGAAGTTGATGTAAGACCTGTTCATTACTTTGATTAAAAGCCAGAGTGATTTCATTTTTCAATGAATCTTCTTCCCTTTCCAGTTGACCTTGACTAAAAACCTCGCCAGCGCGTCGTTAAGCTTTATGCATCGCGGCTTTCTTTAGCTCATGAAAAAGATTTAGCTAGAACCATCAAAAGCCGTGACCGCGAGTAAAGATTTTACTCATCATAAAACAATAATCCCACCAGCTAGCAAACATTTAGCAATACTAACCTACCTAATTAGTTTATTAAAAATCTACCCGGATTAAAAAATTTGATCTGTTTTAAAATAAATACAAATTTTTAATTATTTTTATGTTTTAAAAAGGGCTTATTATTATTATTATTGTCTGACGCTCGTCAATTTATTACGAACAGCAGTTACATATAATCTGCAAAAAGACTTTAGAAAAAAAATGGTACCCGAGTTGAAATATTGAACCTCTTTGAAAGGTCATATTTTTATTAGGCGTTAAAAAGGATTTCATTTTACACTGGCTTAGACTTAATTTGATACTTTTAACTCCTAAAATTTTTGGGAATAAAAGTTTCAAATAATGTTCAATATTTCAATTCGAGTAGCCAAACAGAAAATAATGTTCGATTATGGACCAGCGATAAACTTATACAATCTCCCGAAAGTCGGTATGAAAACCGATTTCATTAAAGATGCGAAAAGGCTGCTTCCCTAATACATAAAAAATAACTTAAAAGCAATTTACCCAAATATTTATATTGTCATTCGAATTTTCCTAACAGTACCAGCAAGTGCAACCTCCGCTGAAAGGAGCTTTTCAAAATTAAAACTAATAAACAAAATTATTTAAGAAGGATCAGCAAAGACTTTCAACTTTGGCAGTTTTATCTATTGAAGCAGATACAAAATCTAAACTGGATTACGATACAATTATTAACGAGTTCGAGTTCAGTAAGACTAGAAGCAGGGAATTTCGGTTTCTTTAATTCTTTGAAGTTAGTGATTAATTAATTTTGTTAATTGAAGTGAAGATATTTGCATATTTATGAATAAAATGTTAGTAGTTTCAAAATATTTTTTTCTCTATATAAAATCCGCCCTTGTTAACATAAAATTTAGGTTTTGCTTCGCCACTGTTAAAAACGCTCCACTCTTCGTCAGCAATCACCGAAAATAGCAGCAATTTGAAGAAAAAGAATGCATCCAATTTGCCTGAAGCTACCTGATTACAAAAAGACAATTGGTAAGTAATTACAGGTGACTGACCTGAATAAATATGCAAAATTCAACCAACGACAAAAGCCATCCTTTCAATTGCGCTGAGTTGAAAGGACAACCACCACTCGAATGATGTCAAAAATTTCATTTAACAGTCCTCGGTGAAAGGACAAATTTCAAATCTAGAGCTGGAGAAAATATAGTGCATGGCAAACACGTGATTGTACAACTCGTGTTCGGCACTTTAGCCCCAACACGTTCATCCACTTTGTAATTTTGTTAGTGGAATAGAAAGAATAAAAGAATTTTAGGGATATATTTTCCTGTCCAAATGCGAATTTAAAAGCTCAGAGATGTGTTAAGAACGACGGTGATGCTCTGATGGGTTTAAAATCCACGAAAAATAAAATACCATAGGTGTAGGTATGAGGGTTGCTCTTTTATGGAAATATCCCCAGTGCTTATACAAGAAAAACTCGTCGAACGATGATGCCTACACATCTTTGTGTTTGCCAACTAAAAAGGGGATAACGTTGTACAGCCAATGTTTGATAAATTAATGGTGGACCAATAAAAACTTAATGTTGATCAAGCCATGCGAATAGACACGGCGGAACATAAGCTGCGTGTTTTTCATCGGGGTATTGTTCTGGATCAGCATTTAAAATAGGAATGGGCTGGAATCGTACGCAGAAATTTATCCAGATCCAGATCAAAGAGACCGAATAATAGTTTTAAAATATTCTAATAGAGGCATTGTAATACTTTGTACCATTGAACTTTATATTATATGTATTAATATACTTGTATTATATACATATAATATGTATACCGGGTGTCCAAAACAACGTCCACCCCGTCTAAATTGTCCAAAATGTTTCTTGTCGCCAAGGCCATTGGTCCTTTATAAATTATAAATAAAGTGGGTATGCTCTATCGACTGGCGCTATTCTCAGCTTCCGGTCTCGACCGGAAGTAGCTTTTTAATATCGAAAGTAGCGTTTTTTTAAATGGAAAGCGTATACGTACTTTGACCATGTATTTGGATGCTACGATAAAAAATACACAACTTTTATTGGGAAAATCAAAATTTTGGTTCATTTACAATTTAGTTTTCGCGAGTAAATGAACAAAATTTTTTCATTCTTTTAAAACTATAAATTAAAAGTTGAAAACTATATAGTAATGTGGCATAAAATGAAATAAAAACCTGTATTAGATGTCTTTTAAAATAATCAACTAATTAATAATTTAACAAACGTTTCAATTGTTATTCCTACCAATTTATAACGAACTGAATTTAATATAATAATATACAATACAATAAACTCTTGAACATGAAAAAACACATTTAATAATAATGTAGTTAAAAACGATGAATGAAACAAATCTCTTAAAAATTTCAAATTATGATAAAGTTAGAACTTTCAATGATATTACGTCCGAAAACCACACTTCGTCACAAATGTACCTGAATATTCTCTTAGCAGTTTTTCGCCTCTTGAATTAGAGACGTAGCTATCCACCGCCCATACCAAATGTATAGAAGTAAATATACATTTGAACTACGGAAATTTAAAGCTCAACACTTCAAGAAATGTACTCTATTTTATTGAAAACTAGACTGAGATGACCTAAATGTTGTAAAAATAACTTTACGGCTAAAAGCTTGTACTTATATATTTCAGAAGAAAAGTGCCCTGCATACTTGCAGAAAGAATTTTAATATTCCCCTCAAGTTTATGGCAATATTCTAAAAGATGTCAAATGCATAAGCACATATTTTACGATAATCCTTATAATCTCCTCGGGATAAATTTTCCAGTGATATGTGCTCATATTTGATTAATTAATTTGCGGCGCAATTCCAATTTTAATGATGCGGCTGGGTGTCTCTGATGAAACTGAAAATTGATCAACTGGATTGAATTGGATTATTCCCGTTTGGGAAAGGATATAAATGGAGTATTAATTTAAAGTGGTTTTCACTGTTGAATTTATCTGTTAGTTATTATTAAAACGTGATAAATATGTCAACACTTTACAATGTTTTCGTGTTTATTTTGAATTTAGATTCACGGCCACCAGAACAAACTCACAACTTTTGATTGCAAATTATTTTATTCTACTTGTAAATAAATTATTATATATGTATATAGAATAGAAGTAGACGCTAAAATGAAAAATTATTAAAAATTTCTTTGACAAATGATTTTTAGAGAAAATTTCACTTCTATCTTTTAACATGGTTTTAATGGTGTTCATTGATAATATTAATTTTTTGGTTAATAAGCAAACGCTTTTTCACTTTAAAAAATTCGCCCCTAAAGAGAATAAAGAATTATATCTCCTCCATCAGTTTTGTTCAATTACTACCTACTAAGATAATAAAAAATAACCTTATATGCTTTTCAAAATTAAATGCTAAACCCTTTTTGTCGAAATAATACGTTTTGCTTTTTTCCATAAGGATCATTTGGCTTTGGTAAAGTGCAATTAACAATTTCTGTAGTAATATAGTTGGAAGTGCATCACAGGGTGGGCAAAATTTCTCAGTCCATTTCGAACAGATAACAATTTCTATGAAGAAAATATTATTGATCGGTTAACTATGAAGCGTAATTATCTAAAATATATATTGGTCACTATGTTCGACGTTTTCGAACTATTTCTAAATATGGCCAATCACAGTATAAAATATATCATAGTGTGATCCTAATTGGGTCTAGGAGACACACATCAAGAAATAATATTAAATGTTTATCAAAATAACAAACCAAAACGTATAAAAATACAGATGTGTAAAATTACGCGCAACTAACCATAGCACTTTTTTCAGAGAGTGCAATAATTTGTTCGGGATAAATGCGCGAGTCCCAGGTCACAATGATATGGTCGCTGATATTTTAAATCTCTTTTAGCTCTTGAGACTGCACATCAATTTCAAAATCTTTGTGCCGCACCTCCTGAGACTGCATCACTTTAGGTTTCTGGAGTTGGGGCTGAACCTCACCTTGAAACTAGGAGCAAAGTTACCCATTATTCGGATAATAGTAAACTGACTTTTATATTATATTACAGATGCGAGTATTGACTCTATTTTGCAATTACTTGCTTGTTACAATTAAATAACAAAAATATACCGCAGTGCGAGAAGTTCAAACTTTTTCCGATTTGGGCCTAAGTAACCCCGTAGGGTAAATAAACCGGTTTTACGGTAGTTCAGATATTAATATTATTAATTGTCTTATCGAGTGTTTTTCTTAAGTATTTATATATTTAAATAAAACAATTAAATCTTTCTTTTTTTTAACCTTGTAGTGACCTATTAAGGAATTAAAAATATCAAGAGAAAACATCCAAATAAATAATTCATTATATCATCAACAGTCGCTACACCACCTTAATAATAACGAGTAAAATGTCACAACTCAAATGTTCGTACGTGGGTCTCACGCTGTGATTAAATTACATAACAATAAAATAAAATTTTAATGAAAAAAATTGGAATCACTTACTTCCATCACTATGTGGGACACCTTCTCGAAGCAAAAAATATCGCAACCCTTCCATGGTATACAACTCGGCTCGTTGATTTGGATCAACAACATTAAATTTACTCTTGGACATCTTTTGTTCATCGACGGTCCAATGTGAATGCACAAGTAGTTTCTGCGGAGGTTCTAGACCTAAACAAAATAATAAAATGCGACAAAAGGAATAAATATCCACTCTATGTCAGAGCAAACATAGAAACATCTCTTACCTGCGGCTATAAGAAATGCCGGCCAATAGATCCCGTGAAACTTGAGAATATCCTTCCCAATCACTTGGAGGGCGGGAGGCCATTGGTTGCTGTGCTGAAGATAAAATAAAAAAGTAAAATATAAATGTTTTGGCAGGTGACATCGCATAAGGGTGTTTACCTCTCGACCTGGATAGCCCACACAGGTCAGGTAGTTGACGAGTGCGTCCAGCCACACATAAATGCTCTGAGTGTTGTCCCCCGGCACTCGGATGCCCCAATGAACTCTTGAGGACGGTCTCGAAACGGATATGTCCGGCAAGGGCTCCTCAAGGTAGTTAAGTAGGATTTTCTCGAATTTTAAGGGTCTTATGCGTCCTCTGGAATAAGAAATAACTCTTGGATATACTTAAGAATGGGTCATTCCACAAAAAACCGCTTAAACTTGGGTACATCAAGAAAATCGATTCTCGTAGATTTTTATAAAATTTTGCATTCTATTAGAAAGTTATGAAAAACAAAAACCAACCTTTCGGCAACTCTCTGAATAAAAAAATATTTCGTTTTGATCAACTCAAAATTGATTGAAAACAATTAAGAAATATAAGGGATTATGTTCCTTGAATTCACTTAACAAATTTAATTTTTAAATATGAGTAAGATTTTGAACACAAATTCAAGTTGATTATGACTTATGGGAGTCCCCGAAAGGGAAAAAATTAAGTTTGAGGTCTCTTCACAGATTTTAATGAAACTTTGTAGGAATATTTATTTGAACTCAAAAGAGACGAATATGCAAGAAACAATTTCTTTTAATCAGATTTACTTCCCGAGATACCTTTGAAATTTCGAAAATTAATTGCGATTGTGATATTTCCACCTTTCCGTTCTAAAACATTCTTTAAGAAACTTTCAAATTAACGAATCAAAGGTAAATAATGGCCCAAGAAAACTGGAGCTCAATCTCAATTTGGGTGAGATAAAACCGGGTTTTCTATATAAACATTGAGATTGAGTATTTGCTCAGTTTTTTGCATAAGACCCAATATCTTTTTATCTTATTTATCTTATTTACGGTGACGAGCACGCATTTGTCTTATAACATATTTTAATCCGTCACAAATTTTCAAATTTGAATAGTATAGTCAAAATCAGTGGCCTAATAAATTCTAATAATTCTAAGTGTTAATTAATTCGCAGTTGAATTCGTTGAATTTCGCCATTTTAAGTTTGTAAATTGCTATGAAGATGTTGAGCATTTGAATTCTGTTGAAATTTAATTTGTAACCTATTACTAAATTACGTTTAGACAGAGAGGATATTTCTGCTTACTTACTTACTTTATAATCATTTTACTTAAATATTATGTGATTAATTTCTAGCTTTTAACATCAAAGAGCAAAAGATATTTTTGTTAATTCAAAACTGCCCCAGGTATGTTAAATAAAATGTTTCCAAAAATTTTAAATACATCGAAAATAATCCCGCGTCTACCAATTTAATAATTCACACACTAAATAAAATTAGTTTAGAGGAACAATTTGCATGCTGTCATGATTTCTTTGAAAGCGGATTATATGGGAGTTCACGAATATTTTAAACAAAGATCTGGGAAATGCAAAGATTTATGTCTTGTAGGGAAAAGTGAGCACCCGTGGGCTCAATTCATCAATCAAAATGTATTCAGAACATCGTTGTATATAAAACAGGATACGAATTAATAGAGAGAAAGTCTTCTATTGTCAAGAGGAAATAGATTAAAGACAGAAAATCTGTTGTTAAATCTTGAAACAATGCTCAGAAATAATAATAATAAAGTCTTTCGAATCTGAATCGTTTGTGCCGAGCCTAATCTTGAATGTTGGAAATTTGTGATTCTGGAAGCCATTAATGATGATGGTGTTTATCAAAAATATGCCTATGAAATCTTCGAATATATTTAAGAATAACTTCCTTAAATGGAAAATAGTTTACGTATGCATATGTTTCTGTCAGTTTGTTATATCTGAAAATAATTTTATATTCTTTTGACTTAGATATTATTATAGTTCAACATATACATATATGCAATCTTGTTTTAAGTACGTTTGAAATTTTTATATAGAATTTCAAATTATTGTGGCCACAGGTAGTTAAGGACGTAGTCTGGTGTTCACGCTCGTTTCGGACCCTTATTTCAGGAATTTTTTTCCCTAACAAGATGAAATGCAATCATTTCAATTTTTTTACACTTTGTTATTGACATCGTTAACTAAAGGGAAAAATTTTTTTTTCTTAATTTGACGCCATTTTATAATTGTTTTTTTAACCTAAAGTAGACAACTTTAAATGGAGGTGGGTGGGTGGCGGTTGTGATTACGACACTTGGAGTCATCCGAAACAAAAAATTTAAATTGATTATTGTTCCGTAGGCTTGTGGCTATGGCCCGTACCAGAATTAAACATTTTCCTTAAGAAATAACAAAATGGCGGGCATTTAAAAAAAAAACCTTAAAAAATCGTCATTTTTTTGTTGAAAATTGGTGAAAAAAAAATAGAAATAATTTGTATAATTAAGTAATTCTGGTACCGGCCATAGCCACTGTTGTGTAGAATACCCTGTGCAAAAATCAAAGGAATCGGCTGTATAGAATTTTCTGAATCATGACCGCCGCTTACAAAAATGTTGTTTTGAGGAAAACGCGTTTAAAGTTTTGATTTCAGATTTTTAAAAAGAAATTATGCTTACATTAATCAGCTATATGGGCGTATATATATATATGTATGTATATATGTATATATATATACATATATATACATATATATGGGCGTATATATATATGTATATATATGTATATATACAACAATAGAGCGGTAAGTCTTACCGTGAGACCGTTGCAGCTGCGCATGCCATGGTCACGGAGTGCTCTTCGACTATGTGCTATAGCTTTGTAAATATTTCATATTTCGGTCTGAAATTTTTTCCGGACTTTCTCAACATAATATACTTTCGAAATATGTAAAAAACAAAAAATTGATTTTCCGAAATCCGAACACCAGACTACGTCCTTAAACATAACCTTCTTTGCCGTTTTTCCTTTTGTTTATTAAGTTAATCTTGATTTTTTATTGTTTAAAAGAAAATGCAAATTTTATTCAAGCTTCCCATTAAAGCTACTGCATTTTATTATAAATTAATTAAATATGGATCAATCATCCACATTATTTTTATTATATTCATAAAAAAATCAGAGGAAATAAGATTTTTTTTTAAACTAAAGTGTTATGAGGTTTTAAGACAATCTTGGATCAAGCTTAGGCCAGGTCCAGCTTAAACGAGATTTATTATATTAAGGGGTTAGGCCACTCTAGACGCCGTAAAAGTAGGCTTTTTTAGGATTTTTTTTTCAGAAATACTACAAAATAAATCGAGATTCTAATAAAGAGTATTTATTATATATATCTGTGACTATATACAAAATTTTTTTGGAGCGATTTATTTCAAAATGGCGGCAGTGCAACGTTTTTCCGATGTCTCCGCTTTTTCAGGGTCCACGCCCGGACAAACAGCTCCTGTAGTTTTTGAATCATTAATAGGCCAATTATTTTTTTTAGATTATATATTATAACTGCTATAGAGGTAAATTTTTTTCAATATGTTAATTTTTGGCCAAATGGCGCACTTCCAAAGTGAAAAGGGAAAAATTTGCCTAAAAAATCATTAGATAATTGTTTATAACAAATGAACTATGCAATATAAAACCAAAAATCCTACGTACTTGCATAGGCAATGTATTTTTCAAGATATGTTCAATATTTCAATTAAATCGGTTGAAAATTGTCTGAGTTATGTTTCCGGCCAACTTAAAAAATGCAGTTTTGAGATAAACGGGTTTAAAGTTTCAAGTTATAAGGCGGTTATATAGGCGGCCTTGTGCTATACTTTAAAAAACAAGTACTTAGTGATATTTCCGGGCCATAATCTTTTGGGATATCATAGTTAAGGTCCTAAGAGACCATTAAAAACCAAAAAAAAATCGATTTTTTTTAAAATCCTACAGTGGCCTAACCCCTTAACCCCTTGACCTACGATTTAATTTCCAACAGCGTGCAGCACGCTCAACAGTTCGGTCAGCTATGCATCGAGCCATTTCAAAATGACAGAGTTTGTATGTCATCATTTTTTCCGAGCCAGACTCGTGATTATCATTTTTGGCCCAATCGATTTACCTACCACGAATTTGACTCGTGATTATCATTTTTGGCACCATCGTCCGAACATGTGCGTGGCTTGATATTGTAAGCGAAGCGGTAAAGATTAAATGAAAATTAAGTTAAATTTAAATCAGACTTTAATCAGGCTTGAGCTAATACGATTAATCCTTCTCTGGCACATTTTTGATTTTGATTTTTCACACCTACCTTTTTAAAATTGGAGTTTCGGCCGTTGGATTTTTTTTTTAACAAAGCGTGTCTATTTATCTGAATCACTTATACCAGCGACACACCAATCGAAATTTAGAATTTCGAGTGTTCTCAATTTCAAAAATATATCATATTACCTGAATTTCTCAAAAAAGTTTCAGGCGAATATTCTGTAAAAAAAGAGATTTTGACAAACATTTGTCTTTAATTTCAAAGCAATACAATAATATTGTGAAATTGAATACGCTCGAAATTCTAAATTTCAGTTGGTGTGTCGCTGGTATTATTCAATTTTTTTTATATACAGTTCTGATTAAAACATTAAGACCACCTACCAGTTTACATGAAACTGTAACTTTTTAAACTGTTGATATACAAGAAAAGAGCTTCTCAAATTTTAACTTACTTTATTCTGTATTGTTAGTCAAAACTTACTAGTAATAAAATAAAAAAATAAATTCGGTACAAAAAACAATTCAACCTCGTTACTGATTAAAAGACCAACCTCTGAATGCTGGCAATTTCATAACATTTTTTACATTAGAACATATTTCTAAGTAAGATCAAAGCGTACTCTGGGCTGGAGTTTATTTATATTAGGTTTGACACCGTTATTACGATTATTATCGTTATTTTTGTAATGGCGCACTAATTTTTCTTCATTACTGTGTAAAATGGGTAAGAGATCGATCTGTGATAACTTGGCAGGTTAACATCATTTTAATTTTTCATAAAATATTAAATAATGTTTTCAGTACTGTAAGGTCATCGCACTTCAAGACAGTGGAATGGAGTGGAGCAATTGGAGCTCAGTAAAACCTGCGTGCACCAAATCATCCAGAGACACAATAAATTTGGAGTTGTAAACAGAAAAAACTCAGGAAGTGAACTGTTACTCGAACGCACTTTGATAAAGTTGGTAAGGGAAAATTAGTAAGCACCAAGTCAAGTTTAAAAAGTTATAGTCACTAAAAGTCAGAGCTTCATGTCGATTGGTAGGTGGTCTTAATATTTTCATCAGAACTGTATGTACCATAGTAGAATGCAACATTTTATCAAAATCTGAGATTCAATACTTAACTTAAAGCGATTTCTCGAGGAATGGCCTGAATACAACTAGAGTAAATTATGTTACCCGCTTTTAACCCAGTTCACGACGTCGTTTTGGAAAGCGCTTAATGCAAACATGTAATTTACTTCCTGTGTCCATTCAACCGGATGCCCACTTTCTGCAGATACTTTAGAACCATCAGGATTCGTTTTGAGCTGACTTTCAGTGAGGAACATCTCGTCAGAAACGCAGTACCACCCCTTGTACTCCGCTGAGTAAATGTGGCCTTTTGATTTCAACGAATTCTGAATACGAATTTATCTTTTTTTCTTTAAAAACTTTAACATTTTTTAAATAGATACCCAAAAATGTGCTACAGCATCTTTGTGTCTTTGCTCCGTCGTCCGAATAAAATCCGAATATTCAACACCAGCCGCCTGAAAAGTTTCCTTATACAGCGAGGAAATCTTTGAACAATATTCGTCCACCGGCACTTTATTTAAATTAGCCGCCTGCTGAATTTTTGTACCGTGCTCATCTGTGCCAGTAGAGAATTTTGTGTTCACCCTGTTATTTCTTAATTTTACATAACGATGGATAGCGTCTGCAACAACCGCTGAATAAAGATGTCCGATATGTGGCGCTGCGGAATTCCGAAAGCATTGAATTTTAAATTGGACAACCCTGGATGTGGTGTTCTCAGCCAACAATACATCACATAACGGTACTCAACGTGAAATACACTATACAGAAAATGTGAGGTTATGGACGACTTACCCGCATTTACGTAGAAAATGGGAGTTGTCACAAAAAAACTAGCTGGTTTATGGGTGCAAAGGAGTCTCCTGATTCTTGTGGTGCAGAACATAATCAAATTATGTTTCACTTAATGCTACTTAACACTTTTACACTGTTTTCACTTTGTTGACACATTCACTTCTTGTTTTCATTCAGCTGAATTAAAATCAGAGACATCTAGTTGTGAAATTAAGCTAATCTAAAATTGGACAGGGTGTTCTACATTCATCAATTTGCATTTCCATTTGCAGAGGTGTTAAACCTTTTTCGTGGTATGTAATTTTAAGCATATGTAGGGGAGACCGGGTACAAAAGTAACGGCGGGTCGAAAGTAACAAAGGCTCTGTAGGTCTATCCAATAGTCAAAATACCGCTTCGCTGCCATTAGGTGATGGCCGGTGGCGCCCCCCTCTCTTGCATTCAGTAGCCGCGCGCGCCACGCGCTGCTAGGTTTTCTGAGAGGACAATAAGTGATTTCACAAGTCAAAACTAAGTTTTTTGACGTTCACTTATTTTATGTTTACTAATACTACTAAGGACGATATTGATCTGAAAATTTGCATATAAATTCTAGATTAGATTTATTACACAGTGTTTTAATTCATTTTTGTCTAGCACGTTCCGTTTTTAGGTTATCGTCCATGTTTTAACAAAAATGTGGTAGGGTACAAAAGTAACATAGCCCTATGGGTAGACAAGTAACATGTTACTTTTGTCTTCGGATTGATTTACTGATTGCGAGTCTGAATAGAAGACTGATACTGAATAGTGTGATTAGAAAAAATTATTATCATACAATAATTAATGTCATTAATTACTAAACACAGTTTCTAAGGAAGAGTTAATAATATTGATTTTTTTTTCGTAAAATATATATTTTTTTAGCATTTAAAATGAAAGTGCTTATTTGTGTTATTAATAAAAAAGATTTCTAATAAATAATTTGTTGATTTAATATGTAATATCATAATTATTACAAACATTTTGACCTGTTACTTTCGACCTGCCAACGTGGTCGAAAGTAACAACGGACGAATTTTTTCCGTGATTCATACAAAATACACAATAATCAGGTAAATCAAGATACTAATGTAAAGAACATGAACGGAATTTTTATATGGCTATATTAATTTCATCAAAATAATAACACCTAACCAGAAATCAAGGCAAAAGTAAAAAATGTTACTTTTGTACCCGGTCTCCCCTACTTACATTGAACTAATAATAATTTAAAATTGACGAAGTTATTCAGATATAATAGAACCTCTTTATACAAAAATGTATTCTAACGGTCAGGATCTCTAAATTCAAAATGGTTGGTCAGATATATAAAAATAAACAAATTTTACATTCTACAATTAAAATAATTCTTATTGCAGGTAGCCGTTTTTTTTATAAAATCGTGGAAATATAAAACTCATAGGTACTCATACTTCTATTAGTATATACTTTCAGAAAATCCAAACAATTTGTTTTGGATCTCTCACAGTGGTGTCCTTCCTTAATATAATAATAATGTCGTTATTATGTCCAAAAAATACAACACATTAAAAAATGTTATATAGTACAGTAGTACACATAATTAATGAAATGTATATTTATGTAAAGTAATTGAACTATTAATTCTAATTCTACAGTAACAAACGAAAGAAAATTAACAAAAAGAGGGAGAATACCTAAAAATATGTGTTGCATAACCAAACCTTTAAACATGACCCTTTCTTCTCCAAAAATCATTAAATCGAATTGAAACATTTTGCGGGGTTTCCGTTCAATCCAAGGACTAAATTTGATATAGGTAATATAAAAACTATTACAGGGCCAAGTCTGTATATAAAACATATTTTTAAAGCTTATTATTATTTTTTAAATTCATTTCATGCAGGAATTATTTGATATGTTGGTAGTTTATTTCCTGGATCAGGATGTAGGATACATCTACCAATAAAAAAATAATGTGAAACAAAAGAAAATATATCCTATTTCTCTATTTTCGTGAAGCTTTACAAATAGTTTACTTCGCAACAAATTCACAATTTAGTTAAACAAATTCAAAAAATTAGATATTAAGAGATTACTTTTTAAAGTAGTATTAAGTACATACTTTTTATTCGTGTCATTTTAATAATTTCTCCAGATAAATTTTAACATATGTAGGTACCATATATTGTGCAAAGCCCTCAGGTGAATTTCCATCTCCGACATAAACGCCCTAATTTATAATAATCAACACACCTTCATAGCATAGGCATTAAATTCATAGTAGTAGAGTGAGAAATGTCTTCCCATTTCTTTTTTAGTGTTTCTATTAGTTCTCTTTTATTTGGCAAAAGCTGACCTAATGATGGTTAGTTAAGAATCCCGAAAGAATTTTCACTAGGATTAAATTGGTGATTAATGCGGCCAACCAAACTCTTAATCCCATTCCCATTTATCCGGTATATTTTACCAGCTTCGATGTTTCGGGCCATGATTCTGAAACACCCATCGAAGCGGAGTGACATATTTTTTGATCATCAAAATATTTTTGTAAATAAAACGATCCTTTTATTTATAAAAACAGGACCTACATAGTTAACAGAAAAACTGATCCGCATTTAGTCACTCATCTTTGTTCATTTTGGTTAGTGGTCACGACAAAAGGAAAAATGGGCAATTTCCTTAAACTCGATCTTAAAATAATACTATGAAATCGGACATGAAAGTTAAAATGTAAAAGAAAACATAAACAATAGATGTATATTGTACATTATATATATCTAGTTAGAAAATACTAAAACCTCCGGTCGTATTTTTAGCCTCCTTAAGCTTCTTAATCTTAGATAATAAATTCAATTTAACATCCATTTTCCAGCCTTGAAATAGTAAAATGCGTTATTTAAAGTAAATTTCCACAAAATAGAAAAAAAAAGATTTAAAAAGTTAACCCAACAGATCAAAACTAAGAAAGTATAGCACTGAACTTTAGAATCTAAAGAAACCTAGTTTATTCTCCTAAATACTTACAAACGACTTAACTTCTAAACATTTCGAATGTTATTTAAAATTTTGGGTGCTAATTCTGGACATATTTTGAATCAAAATTATTAAAAAATAACATATTTTCTTAACAAAATAAAAACATTCCCATAATTAAACTCACCTAAAAAATAAATTACCTCTGAAATATCTGCAAAAATGTAAAAAGATGTAAAAATGCAAACAATATTTTTTGGATTTTTTCCAGTTTATTATAAACATAGGATTTTAGTAATGTTCTGTTAACAATTAATTCTCTCTTTTTTTCCATAAATGTCTCTCTCTCTCCACTAAACTTTCAATTAACAGTTTCGGCTCACATATCTTTGGTTAAGTATTTACAGTGCTTCTTTTCTGTTTCTTGTCTACCGTTAGTAGCGGCATTTGATCACGTTTTCAGAGGTTATAATTTCTACTTTTTTTCGCGTTTATAACCGCCAAAAGGGAAAAACCCACCGAACTCTGTACAGTCGAATATCTCCTTTTTCTGGACCTTATGCTAAAATAGTTAATATTTTTCATAAATCAGTTTTACATTCATTTTCGCCTTATCTCTGGTTTCTCTTTTTTTTATATACAATATTTTCTAAAATGAAAATATTTTTAAAAAGCTACTAAACACTAGAAAAAGATGTAAAAGCACAGGATAAAATAAAAGTTATTATTTTTTACGTAAATATGATAAGACAACCTATTTAGGTGGCTTTCGAAAACCACTAAAATCTTCTTTTTTTTATGGGGAATGACTCTATGTCAAAAACATAATCTTTTAAATGCAAATGGAATAAAAGGGCCTAAGCCATGTTAATGGCAACTAATTGTCACATATTATTTTCAAGTAAAATATAAAAATATGCAAATCGGTTGCGAATCAGTGATTGATTTTTGCATAAAGGCAATATTCTTTTAAAAAATCTTATTTTTGGGAGCACCAAGTCATTGGGTAGTTGCACGTCGACTAGTGTAAATTGAAAATTAAGAAATATTTACAGAACTCTTCTTTGCTTGGCAGATATCCCAATGATAAACAAATACTAGTTCCCATAAGCAGTGTTGCACAACCTCGGAATCATTTTCATGGATCAACGAATCGCATCACTCACATCGAAATATGAGCGGAAACATAATTTTTCCGAATCAACTTTCACATTTATCTTGATTGCGCTCATATATTGGATCGGCATCATATTTTTATTGGAATCGCTATTTGGAGCTATCAAAAGTTCTCATGAGCACAAATCTCAAAAATCAGTAGTTTCCGAGGATAGGCTTTGAAAGGAGAGTGATGGATTTTTTTATATCTTTCGATTACGCGATTTTTACGAATTACAAAGCTTCAAGGGAGTTTGAAATCTTTTAAAAATTTAATATATTTATTTTCTTCAATATCATCCGAGTTTAATTCTGCTCACCGAAATAACTTTTGATCTTTTAAAATTGATTCTGATCAAATTATAAATGAAATCACTTTTCAGCGAAATAATTGATGTAATAGAAAACTTGATTTCTTGCAACACTGCCCACAAGAACGAATTATAAATAAAAGCGAACACAATTATTAATTACAAAAACGTGTAAATCGAGCAAGAAAAAATGGTAGCTCAGGGCACCGTTTATGTTTTCATATCACTTTTTCGAAAGTGAGTTATCTAAATGGCTACTACTACTTGTCCCCAAGGACGGGGTTTTTGCGCCACCATTTTCGAATTTTTGCTGTAACGATGCAACATTCGAAAGTTTACCGGGCGTTGGGCGGGCAGCTGCACTAAGAATCTTACTAGAACTATTCGCTAGATTACTAATGCTAGTGTTATTTGATCTGGGTTTCGAAACATTCGTCGATTCAATTGACTTAGTTCGATTAGTTGCTAAACTACTCGGGCCGAGAGTTTTGGGTTCGTTACGACCTGATGATGTGGTCGACAAACCTGAAGACGATACTGGTGGCAGAGGTTTGTTACCTAGTGATGGTTTAGAGAGCGGTTTCGGCTTTTGTTGCGAACCAATTGGCGTCTTTTTCGAAGATTCTGTGATGCTTACTTTACTTTCAGTTCCCTTCGTATTTGCGAATGATTTATTTCGACTAATGCCGGGCGGTATTACTTTAGCGGCTGACCCACCGGGCGATGGACTTCGTTTTCGAATTGAATCAGCGACATTACTTCTGTTAGGGGTGTTAGAACTTGATGGTGTTGCTGCCTTTGGGAAGCCAGGTCTTCTACTAGATGGAGAAACAGACCTACTAGAAGAGGCTGAAGTTTTTGGTTCGGATTTTACGTTTGTCTGTACATTCTTAGGTTTAAAACTAGACAGTCCTGAGGTTGTTGTGGTGACTGGAACACTTGGAGCTGCTATCGTTGTTGGAGCCAATTCTGTTCGAGTAGGTGCAACTCGTGCTACAGGGGCGTTAATCGCTGAAGGTCTCAAGTACCCACTCGATGTGGTACTCGATGTTGATTTCACGTAATCACCTTCTGAATATTCACCTAATTCCGAAGTGTTTGCGTAGGGCTCTCCATTACCTTCTGTAGATCGTTGCCTTTTGAGGGTCGAAGCCGAATAAATTGAGTCAACATTACGCTTTTCAATTTCATTCACAATCTCTCCAAGAAGACCCATGCTATCATTACTGCTGGATATAATATTTAAAGGAGGTGATGTGGTGTCATTTGATGGATGCTCATCTATCACCGAATAAATATTATCCGAACTAGTAGGAGAATTTTCCTCGCTAATATGGGCCAATGGGACTTCAATTGCCTCACAGTCATCGTACTCATTCTGTTGAGGAATTTTAACTCTTTTTGGTTCTGGTGGAACTTGATACGTACTTGGAACGGTTGAAATTTTTAAATTTTTAACAGCTGGAGGAGCTGGTGGACGAGGTGGAGGACTTTTTGGTCGGCTGCCAACAATACTTTTTGGCCTATTAGTTCCAGAAGGCTGTCGCATTGAGCCAAAAGATTGAATCGCTGGTTTCTTTACCTTAGAAGGAGTGTCTCGCATACTTTGCGTTCGAGAAACCTGTTGACGATCACTCAGCGTTTCTGAATCGGATGACTGATCAACTACTGGAATTGGTGCAGATATTTCAATATTTTTTAATTTTTCTCTATCGATTACTGGTTTCATTTTTCCCGGATATTTTTGAGGCAAATTATCTTCTTTTTTAAGAAATGATGCAATCCGCTTAATCGTACCATCTTTTTTGGTTCTATCAACTGAATTCGTTGCATTCAACTTATTTTCAGACGAATATTGAGGCACAATTGGAGCCTGTCGTACAGGTAAAGAACCACCTTTAACTGGAGAAATCAACTCCTTTGCAGTGCAGGTTGATGTCTCTAACACCGGACTTGATATGATTGGACGGGCATTAGAACCAGGATTTGGTGGTGGCAGAGCCGGGGCATCATTTGATTTTGTTAGATTATCTAAACTTGATGGAGGTTGCTTTTTATTACTTGGTATTGCTCCATTTTGTTTAATACTTTTTAGTGCAGAATCAATTTTTTCAACGTTAACAGGCGGCTTTGGTACTGGTGGTGCAATTCGAAGTGGTATTCCATTTGCTTTCAAATTACCATCAGGTATTTTTGTTACTGGATGCACAAACGCAACATTTGGTGCCCCTAAATTTGTAGCTCCTGCTGCATTCGGCAGGGGACGCAAAGTAAATCCTTTAAACTTTCCGAACATGCTATTATTCAGCATTGAAGTATCATCTGTTGGGGATTTTAAAAGAGCTGAATTCATGTCATCTGTGCTACTAGGAGTCGATGTCGGTAATCCTGGTGGTGATGATGGTGGACCACGAGATTGATTCGATTTAATCACCGATTTCAAGCTGTGAATTTCATATATACATGTTTTTATTAAGTAAACTATTCAAATAATTTAATATTTTGTGGTGTTATCAAAACCACACCTAGGAAGAAACCATAAGTCCAACATACTAAGCAAGCACAATATGATATCTAATAGAAAAGAACCAGGTAAATTGTTAAAATTATAAGAAAACACAAAGTTATAATTATAATTTAATGATCTAAAAATTATATATTAAAATACAGCACAAAGACAAAAATGGTTTAGCCGCATGTCACTAGGAGAAGAACATATTACATAAAATATTCGTGCAGATTCTAAAAGAAATGTAAGCTCTCATTAAAATTACAATTAAAATATGTCTAAAACTACTTTCTATCACTGATTTTACATCTGTCAATTTTCTTTCTTCGTTATTCTGAACAACCTTAGGTTTTAAGGTGATAAAATAAGAGAGCTTGCACTTTTTTACTACACAAGCTTTAAGCCTGATTCATACCGCCATTGTAGAAATTGGGATAATAACAATTAAATATGATAATATCTCTCCTAATTAAATATGAAGTTATTTACAAAAAATCCCAGGAATTAAATTTGTGTGGATGATTTTAAATTCAAAAGCGCTACTTAAGTTGTACTTCAAATCTTTGTTTATAGTATTAATTTTTAAGAATTGTACGCTGATATACAAACTTAGTACAAAAATTAAAATCTGTAGAATGACTAATGCAAGAGTCTACCCCTTTTGCAAAAGAGTTCAAAGTAAGAACTTTATCCGAGTAACCTGTAAGAAATAGACAGTGCCCACGCTCACAAAAAAAAGTAAATTTTGGTATAGAATTCCTAAATATATGGTATTGTTAATATTAAAAATAATTTGGTTGAATTTGTCCACCGAATTATATTGACTTGAAACATTAGTTGCTGAAGTGAAAGTGTTACAAATTTAAGTATTCTCTTATGGAATTTTTATCCATTAGTTTTTGTAAGCTCTTTTCAATTCGTTTCATACAAAAATTAGAACAGAGCCCCTTAAGCATATTATTTTCTCCGAGCAACAGAGAAAGCCATATTTTTACATTTTTAGGAAAACGGCAACACGATATCGAAGTTGATTTTGAATTCTTCTTTTCAAACATAATAACGACGTACTAAAAATGCAGCTCACTGGATTTTTTTAGAAATTAAAGCATAATATTACTGGGTTTAAAATGCATTTATGTCAGTTGTATCTAGAGCGAGCGGTCGATAACTAAAATGCAGCATGAAAAAATGCGTGATCGATATTTCAGTCGATAGTCTAACGCTGCAAAAATTCTTTGCGTCACTATGTTCTATAGTATTGATGAAAATATTTACTAACTAAGTACAACAATATATACTATTATATATATTTATTTCCTCATTATATCTACTCTTATTGCTTAATTATCCTAATATCACGGCAGCGAAGTGTGAATCAGGCTTTTAAGTAGTATTTGGTTTAGCACTTAAAGAAGTAAAATCAACAATACACAAATGAAACAATCAACTACAAAAACAAGCTTTAGCTTTCACCCTTTGGAAATAATGAACGAAAATTAGAAACGTGTTCAACAGACCTATTTTTAGCAATTATCAATTCAGTGCTATTACAAAGGGCGTGCGGATTAGTGGTTGAGTGCAATTTGATGTCGGTTATTTGAAGTTTTCGTTTAGTTAGAGGTTCAGTAGTTTCTACATACACAGAAGGTGATTTCCTCGTCGTTAGCGGCCGATTCTGTCTCCAATAGTAGGTAAAGAAAAGGAAAAGTGATACAGCTGGAACCACCCCTAAGAAAAAGATGTACATTGCTCGTGTAAAGCCGACTCGACCTAAAAAAAACGGCCATTCAAATTTCTGAATAACTAATATATATTTTACAAATTTACTATTCGGGTTGGTTGCTGGTCCACTGTCCTCAGAACCACCGTGTCCAGGACTGCTACAGTAAGGTGGTGCAAATCCAATGAAACAATGGCAATGTCCTTTGCTGTTACAAATTCCATTCCCATTGCAGTCGTCAGGACATTTAACACCTTCACCCTTTTTCCAAAGGCTCTGAATAGCCACACACTTTTGGTTTACACACATTTTACCCTCGCCGCATTTTGCACCGTTTGGTGTTAATCCAGGATCAGTAGATTGAAGCCCTAGATCAACAATTGCTGTTCTGCACGGAATAATATTTCCGTCGTGCCTCAAGAAACTATGGGACAGAACTGCTACACTTTCCATACCAAATTCAAGACGCTCGTTTAAATGACGACAGTGCAGCATGCCGCACTGCACATCTTGTTCCTCGCACGGCAAATATTTGTTATTAAGACGATCAAAGCCGCAATTTCCATGACGACTGCCTTCTGTGTTTTTTTCATAGCAATGATCCGAAGACTCTCCAGAAGGACCCCACAATATTCTGCATTGGTTCGTCCGTGACCTACAAGCGCCCTGGTAACAGAACGCATTCCCATTGTCGCAGAGCTCTGTATCACGTTTGAAAACATCTGTTGGACAGTACTCAGATTCACCTGTGCAATACTCAGGTAAATCACATTCACCTTCCGTCGATCTGCACTCAGTTCCAGCTGTCTTCGGATGGCAGGTTGATAAATCGCAACACTCGCCAGTCGCGCACGATGCGTTCGTACGCAGCATACACGTATTCGGATCGCAGCAAGTGTTCTCACAAAAATTGGGCAAACCGCAGTCACACTGTTCTCCAACTTCGACAAAACCATTGCCACATTGTGGCGATTCAAATAGTTTTGTCGGTTTATTTCTAAGGCAATAATTCATACCCCGTGAAAACGCAACATTAAGTTGGTCTATGCTGCACGAACTCCAGTGACGAGGCACTACGGACGTGCTTGACGCGGACATTATGCATTTTTCGTCAACGCACTTGCATTCAGTGTCGTCGTGTTCCATACCAAAATTGTGGCCCATTTCGTGGGCGACTGTCGTTGCAACGACAGCTACAATTTGACTATGTTCCATTGATACTCCGCCAGAATACTCGAAAGTGCAAATTGGTCCTTTTAAGGCTTTACCTATGGGAGACAATATAATTTGTGAGCATAAAATCGTTTTTTATTAATTAATTATAATATTTAGAATCATAGAGCAATTACATAATTCCAATTGCACAAACGGTAGTAGTAGTCGACTATTAAAAAAGAAATGGAAAATATGGAATTTAATCTCCTTTACAGACTCCAACTTATACAGACTTGGATCGTCCGATTCCACCACTTTGAAGTAGAAACTTTTATGAATTTTTTTAAAGCCAGCCAAGACTTCTTTCCATGTGAATTTTCTTACTTTTCATTAAAGTCCACATCGAGTTTCTTTATCTTATGGCTGGCCTTGAAAATTGTCGTTGGAAATTGATACAATTTCTATGAAATTAACATTTACAGAAAAAAAGGGGATAACATTTTCATGAAGAAAGAGCAAACTTCGTTAAAATTATATTCTATCTATGCTATTTTTTCCCGACTGCAACTTTCATTAAAGTCCCATATAGGAATTTTTTTTGTACTTTTGGAAAGAAAACTACAAAGGAACTATAACTTTGAATTTTTTTAAAATTTAATTTTCAAATGAAATAAAGAAATGGGCTTAGAAATTAAAACAGTGACACACTAGAAAATAAGTTTCAAGCGTCTTTAATTTCACAAATATTAAATCGCTTTATTACTAAAGTAAATTTTACGTCAATACATAAATTTATGGAATATTTGAGTGAATTTTTTAAAGAAACGAGTTCCGTAGAAATTATACAAGTTGAGAAATTAAAACGTTATTACATTTTTTAGCCGTTGTGCGACTATCGGCAGAGTTTTTACTGCGAGTTGCAAATTTTAAAGGTGAAATCTGCAGGTCGCCGAAACAATCGAAATGGACCGAAATCTCATCGAAGGGCGGAGCATCATACCAAGAGATTTAAGAAAACCATCTATGTAGTTCATCATCCATATAAACATTTATTTCGAATTTTACAATAAAAAAACAAAAAATAAAAATTAGCTAACCGGTGGTTATCAACTTCCCTGATTTTACTCTAAAAACTCCGAATTACAATGAACAACCCAAAAAGCATTTAAAATCAAACAAAACAAAACTTCTTACTCTCGAAAAATATAACGATATATTTGGGTCTGGTCTGCAATGTTTTCTAAAAAATTCAATAGAATAGAAGTAATTCATTTTTTAAGTTGGAAATATGTACTCTAAAGAGTAGAATATTTTGGAAAAAAACGGCAATTTCTATAGTTCTATAAAAATTAATTTTAGCGTATATTATTTAAACACTTTTGAAAAGTTCTTGGTTGAAAACTTAATAACATTTTCTGTTTCCATATTTCACTACTTCTATTGTATTCTTTAAAAATATTACTAAAATTTATATGAAGCAATTTTAATATCCACGAATCTGTGGGACCCATGTCTGTATAAAGTTAAATGAACCGTTCAAATCAGCAAATTGATTAACTTCTTTATAGCATTCTTAACTTACTTGACTAATCCCTAGAAATTAAAAAATCATAATTACTTACCAACAACACCTCCATCGAATTGTTCTTTAGTGAGCAGCTGTGCATTGTCGTTAGGATGATGCTTGACTAGTTCATTTCGTCTGTATTTTAAAAAATTCTTAAGTGTTAAGTCACCATCGTTCGTCAGTTCTATTTCGTTTGCCTCATTCCAAACGACGACTCCCACCAGGGCAATGAAAATATTCAACGGTACGTAGAGCTGTGTGGAACGCATTAGTATCATAAAAATAAAAAAATGTATCATAAAAAGGTAAAACTCACCGAATTTACGATGTTCGCAATGTCCTTGCAGTGGCTGTGAACCCTCTTTATGTTTTCCCCGAACGATTTGTACACTTTGTTGTCAACAACAATAACAAGTTCCACAAAAGAGGAATGCTTATTTGCGTTGTATGGTCCCCGAATAACGTTGCTATCGATGGTTGAGCGTTTATACTATGAACAAAACATAAATAGAAGGTAATTACAAAGGTATCTAATTTGAGAAGGCAGCAAGTTGCTTACCCGCAGGATCCTATTAAACTCGGAGTGCATGTGTGGAACGTATTCATTATGTATGTCATTGGTCTGCTTGTAGCCACATGTTGCATTCTGAATCAAGTCGTTGTGCCTTGAATAGAACAGAAAACGCACCATTAATACGACAGCCAGCCGCAATCAATAGAGTTAAGTGCTTGCTCTGAGCCACTTTATTTCACATTGAATGAATCAATAAAGTGGGAGGCTTCTTCTACAGCCCTTCAAACCCTGTCAAGGATCCGGCGACGGTAACAGCGGCTTTGAGGTAAAGAATTTCATCGCTTTAAAAGGTTTCCTCTCGGCCTTTTTTGCTGAATCATCCTTTACTTTACTGAATAGGTTGTAGGTGCAATTTATAAAGGATATCGGGAAAGAAGTTGGTCTTGATAGCATTAGTAGTTGGAATATTCATTGGTAAGCAGCAACTGCCTACTCAATGACTTTTACTTAAGTCCATTGTTTCCTTTGACACCCTATAGCCGTCACTAATTAAAGCAATTAAGCGCAATATAAAGACATAAAGCAACAATTAAATGTAATAATAATAGAAATTAACGCTTTGTAATCGATTCAGTCATCCTGTAGTTACGATACCACCTCCAAAGGCTTCAAACTCATAACACCCTTCTTTTTGTGTCGGGGGTTAAAAATTAAAGGGTCATAAGATAAGGAGGATTCAAATAATTTTGTCCATTTGGAAAAAACTATTTCAATTTTAACAATACTTTCAAAAAATATTCAATACTATGTACTAGTTAAATAATCGCCACTAAATATTAACATTAACAATAAATACATTTACATTGTGCAATATCTGTTTGAAGGAAGAGCGAAAAAATGGCTATCGCTTCGATACTTGCAGCCAACCTTCAAAATGCAATGAATATAGCTTTAAACTATTTCAACAAAATAACAATGAACCCTAGTTCTAGTAAGACTCAAGCTATATTTTTTACTCGAAGAAGAAAAACTATGTTTTTATCACAACAAAGGATTAAAATAAATTCCTCACATGGCGTCTCGAGCTGAAATACCTTGGCATGGCATTACATTCGATAAAACGATGCTTCAAGAAATTCTTCAAAAATTTGCCAATCTGATTAAGTCTTTATATCATTTTATAAACCGAAATTATGTAAGATCTGAACAAGGAAAATAAGTTAATTATATTTCAAACAATTTTTAGGGCTGTTCTTTTGCATGGTGCACTTTTATGGGCCCCGACTGTCCAAAAATGTGTATAAACAAGCTTCAAATAATGCAAAACAAAATTCTTAAGATGACTTTTAATCTACCTTGGTTTTTCTCAACACGCAAGCTACACGATAAAGCCAACATCAATCTTTTTTCTGTCAAAATTTGTAATATACTTGTCATAAAAATGAATTAATCGCTAATTTGTTTATATTTAAATAAATAAAGCAACATCCTGAATATTTAGAGCAATAATTAGTTGTAGGTTAATATAGTTCTAAGACTTTGTAAGGGTTTTTTTTCAATTATTAATTTTTCCCTTCACTTATTGTATTATTGTATAGGCCCCTATTATGGTTAGCGAGTCGCCAAGTCACATTCGAGTAAAAAAGAGCTTAAAAAAGCCCTTTTTGGATAAAAATTTCTTAATAAAGTTTCTAAAATTATCATAAAATCATTTCAGTAGCCTTTGACTTCAATTAATTTTGTCGTTCAAAGTGGTTGAAATTACTCGATAGAAAAATCCATTCGCATTATTTTGACGTTATGTGAGGAAAAATTCACTGAAGTCAAGGGTCACTGAAATGAATTTATTAAAAAAATTTATTAAAAATTTAGGAATTTTGTTAGGAATTCTTATCCAAAAAGGGCTTTTTTAAGCTCTTTTCGACTCGAATGTGACTTGGCGACTCGCTAACCATAATAGGGGCCATAATTGCCCGCTATTACATCTCTGTTTGTAAAAAACCATAGCTTTCTAATTTCTGTACATATCTATGAATTCTCGTTACTTTTTATACATATATAACTTTAATAAATAAATAAATGAAATAAAAAGGGATGACTATCTGTTAAAAAATAAAAGTCACAGCTTTCGAAATCGATGAAAAATTAAAGTCACGATTTCGCAGGATAGGATTTTTAAAGTACTCCGACTAAAGTGTTCAAATGAGATTCTATCAACCCAATATAATTAGCATAATAGCTTATAATAACATGATTTAACGCATCCCCTGCCACATGTACCGAAAGCGGTACACAAATCAAAGGTCTCTCTCAGCAAATGGACAAAAACTTTCTTGAAAATTATGGCAGAAAACGTGTTAAATAAAAACTTAATCTAAAACGTTTGCACTATGTATACTTTTAGGAATCTATTTTATATTTTGTTCCTACAAATAAATAAATAAATAATAAGTATATTAAAATACATATAACAACTATATAGAAAATGTTGAATTTTAAATTTAACCTATTTAAAATTCGTTCACTTAAAGGTAATTTACGTAAAACCCAAAAGAACAATTCTTCGCATTACCTCAAAGATATACCTTTAAATTCGCGTTAATTTGTTTTAATTTATTAATTTCCAGTATAATGAATAGACAAACGATTTCAGGCAACCAATTTATGAATTTGTGAATTTTTAAAATGCATTTCTCTGTGCGTATTATTCCATAAATGAATTTTCGGGAAAAGCGCAGCAGTTGGGGTAATTAATGCACCACCACCTGGTGTTGGTACTGTGAATTTGTAATTTAAAAGATAACAACAAATCGGTGCACTTCCATAGATATATATGTGGGTATTCTAAATGAAAGGTGAAATCGTTTTCTTTGCAAGACGGTAAAATATCCCTTTGGCTTGACGAGTTTTGTATTTTCGAGGTGTAGCTACGGATGTACGCTTTTAATAGGAGCAAATGCTTCGGCGAACAACAAAGGAACACTGCATCGGACTACAAATGAGATTAAATGGAGTTTTAATGGAAGTGGAAAGCAATTTCTACCGACAGGAGTAATCGTATTACCGATTTTTGAAAAAGATTCCACTTTACAGAAATACGAAACAGGCATATGGGTGCTGACTGAAACACAATATTTTCGAACATTAATTACTTTGAAAGTAGAAGAGATCTCGTTGACTTAACGTAGGTATACTCTTTTGAATACCAGGCATTGGTTTTGTTTTTAAATAAAAGCCGCCGTTTAATTTTACAATTACTTTTCACTTTTTTCTCGGATAATGAACAAATATTATTTTACAGCGAAAATTTGTTAAATGAATACAAATCAACATACTTAGAAAGAAGACATACAATTAGAACATTCAAAAAATGCATTTCTTCCTCGAGAACTGAAGAAATTTTTACTGTACACTATAGAAAATAGAAGTAACAACGCATCTTTAAGATTTTTCATCCATATATACATAAGTATGTACGACTGACTCGACTCATAATGAAAATTCCAGAAACATAATACCTGCAGACTTGAAATTAAGGATTCTTGGCTTCTAGACGGTCGTTAGGAAAATATTTTTCTAAACTCAACTCCTAAAGAGGTAGGAAGGATCTGTTGACGTTTGTCTGAGAAAAATTATTTTTGGTTGTGTCCATAGAATTTAATTAATTATAAAAACACAAAACCATTGGGAAAATTAAAAAATGATGATAAATACGATTTACGTCTCCAAAAAAGTATTCAAAATTAAAATCATTTGAATATTTTTGTGTAAACTAATGATTATTGTTAGAAAACTCGTATCTGTTTTAAAAAAATATTTCAAATCATGTACAGATTTAATTTTATCCTTAAGAATGATTCTGTCATAATTCATAAATTATTAATCGGAGTTTAAAAATATCTTTGTTTTTCTTTATTAAAATTTGATATCATTGATTTTTTTTAAATAACGATATTTATTAAGGGGCTGTGCTACTATTACTATTTCAAAAAATCAAGAATTATTTCAAACTCTCAGAATTGAATTCGTACCTAGATGCGCTTGGACATCTTTAAACGAGTTTTCCTTAAATACAATTGTTTTGTACATTACATGATATCTTTGATTAGGTGAAGAAATTTGAAAGCGATATCCAAAAAGACAAAGAATAAAATTTACTTTTTTCGTTGTTTTATTTAACAATAACGAGGTGGATAGAATCATGTACAGTGTTTGACTCTTCGAAGGACCAGAACTCTTATAACCCATGCACCTTTATCTCTTTGCGGAAAATGTGATACCATTAGAATGGATGAACTCTAAGATAATTTTTAAAACGATCATTCAATGACTTATATTGATATAAAAATAGGCATAAATTTAGTTTGAGGTTTCCTTACGGATTTTGATGAAACTTTGTAGGAATGTCCATTTAGGGTCAAAAGTGACGGATATACAAAACAAATATGTCGGTCGCTTATATTTCCTGAGATATGTAAGTTTAAAATTGTGAAAAATTGTCACTTTAATTTATAATGCAAAATATTGTGGAAATGTCCTTAATTTAAAATATTTATATAATTTGCAACGAAACTTTGTGGGAATAAGTATGAAAAAATGTTAGTTTTCATAGATAAATATCCCTGAAGTACAAGAGAACAAAAATAATCGAATTTCGCATATCCGTCATGTTTTACTCCTGCAAAGTTTTATCAAAATCCGTAAGGATACCTCAAACTCTATCTTTTCCCCAAAAAGGAATTAAATGAAAACCATAGTTTTTTTTTTGTAGTGAATTTTTTATATACCTCTACTTTTCGAGCCATCACAGTAATGCGCTAAAGAAAACTATAGGCATTTATCCTCACCTAAATAAGTAGTGATCACCGTCTAGCTGTCCATTTGGCCCTGAGTGAATAAAATAGGTGTCGGCTCCGTCCAAAACAATTCCGTTAACACCGCCATTACACGTTGAGACAGCAACCCTTGAATCTAAATTACCTCTAATTGTGCCCTTGAATTGGATTAAAATAAAAGTAAATCGACTGTCGCCGGGTTCAAGCTACGAGGTGCGCTTACCTGATAATGGCAGAGATCTACTTCAGTCTTTGTTAAATTTTGCACCACACTCTCACCCCGGGAGTCCTGGTACCGCAGAAAATGCGCCTGGGGGATGAGCTGTTCGTTTAGCTGTAAGTCTGCAACGACGACCTGCCCTTTGTGCTCGAAGGTAAGGGTGATGTGGGGCGTGTGCAGGCCTTCCTGGAAATTAGATGAACTTTTAGAAGCATTTTTACGTGGCAATTCGTATAGGACGACTCATTTTTGTTCTAAGGATTTATTAAGTTTCGACATGCGACGAAATTAAATTTGAACTTCACCACACTCAGAAAAACTGTTGGAAAAATATATTTTCTTTCATTAAAGCTACTAAAATTTCTTGAACTCGAACGAATTCCTATCCTAATTCTAAGAATTTTCGTAATCTAAGGGGAATTCTTAGGGTTCCGTAATAAAACAAGGAACCTTTATAATTTCATCATGTCCATCTGTGTACCTACGTATGTATAAATAAATATATGCGCTACAAAGATTTTTGAAAAAAAAATAATTAGGGCTTTTAAGAAAAGTGGGGATGGAAAAAAAATATTTACTTGCTCCACCGAGTGGGGTATTGTTAGAAAGGGAATTTAATATTATTATAAGGTTTCTTAAACCGTTTTTCAAAATTATGCACCGTTTTTAAAATATTCAATTCCAACGTGTGTTTTTTTCGATTAGGTTTGTGTCGCCCAAGAACCCTGAACTGAACACAATTTCGAAAAAATCGGAAAAAAATCTAGAATACTAGAAATTACTTTTAAAAATAAAACGACTTACTACAGTCGAAAAGTTTACGAGTTATAGCCGACCAAGTTATGATTATTTGGACTCAAACAACTGTTCGGGAAAACCGCGTAAACATTTGTATGTGTGCGTGTACATGTATGCATATGTACAAATATTGTATACATATGTGTGTATTTTCATATGTGTTTCATTTCAAGTAAAATATTGTTAACAACTAACTTTAAAAGAATGAGACTTCCTTACTGGAATCTAATAATTTTTTTATGATAAAAAAAATATCTCCATCAAACCAAAAGAAATCAATTCTTATTATATGGTATATAAGAAACTTTTGAAGGACTAATGCTTTTTATTGATTCAAAGATAGTACCTTTAAAATAAGTTTCGTAAACTTCAATCATAATAAAAATGTACATGTTTTTGGTTTCATAAGCGTTACCAATTCGCTTAATTTCATTATATATTATATTTAACTAAAATTGAGTATTACAGAGACTCGTTTAAATAAATTTAAATAACTAATGGTTATTTATACTTTTCGCTTAATAACAGAGGAAGGCATCAAAGTTAAATATCATGTTATTGTATTTACAATGTTGTTATTAAAAACAAGTATTTTATTTCAAGTAAAGAATATAAGATTATATCAGTGAAGGTTATATTTTTCTATTATGTACTTTAAATTAATTATTATCTCATTAAAGTTTTACTTCGTTTTGAAATTTTGAAATATGTAAATGATTATTTGAAATAATTATGTTAATTAAATTGGTGTTATTAAAAAAAGTATCTTATATCAAGTAAAGAACATGAGATTATGCCAGTACAGATTATATTTTTCTTTTATTTTAAATTAATTACTATTTCATTAAAGTTTTACTTCATTTTGAAATAAACGATTATTTGAAATATTTATATTAATTAGTTTTGAAATAACTAATTATTTGAAATAATTTAATTAATTCATTTTGAAATTACTTATAATAATAATTAGGTTAATTCATTTTGAAATAACTGACTATTTGAAATAATTAGGTTAATGCATTTTGGATTAGTAAAACGTTTAGTTGAAATAACCAATTAATTTAATTTACCTAGGCTCGCGTCACATATTAATGTAATAATTTTATTTTTATTTTTCTTTGAAGAAATGAATTGAGCAGACGGGCCGGATGAAATTGACGAGGATTCCTTTCGTCGCTGAAGGTTCCTATGCCACCTATTTCAACTCTCCTGTCGCGCCTAAGGTGTTTCTTGCTATCAGCAGCGTGACACCCGAAATCTGCGCACAAATTCCCAGGAGGCTCCCCGTCCCTGACGTCATGACGACAATTGAGACGGGCAGTAATCAGCGGGTACTCCAGCCTTGAGGTCGGGGCTTTAGACGGGAGGTCTGATGGGATTAATGACATTATTTGCGGACGAGTAATTAGTAAATGGGTTCATTGTCGCCGGGGCGTAGTCACGCTAAAAGCCCTTGTTGCTTCTTCTGATGCTAGAATCTAGATGGGGATTGGTCACGAGTGTGTCTTTAATCGTCTTCAATTCCCTGAGTGAGCCCTTAAAAAAAGTCTTCGCTGTTTCCGAAACAGTGCCAAATGATTTCTGTTTTATTGTATTGTCGTCGTGAATTATATATGTGCTGCGAAAAGGGGCGGCTTCTAAGAGGATAAATGCTGGCCGTAATTAGTCACGTTAAGCTGGGGGATTACGCTGCTCTAAAAGGATTTCAATGACCTTAAGCAATTCAAAGTAAAAGGGCAAAATGCGCACATTTATAGAGTTGGTGAGTTCACTGAAATCAAGCAGTTTTTTGTTTTTAAATTTTAGCACTATCGCTGCATTTATGCTGCCTTTAATATCGTGAACTTAATTATTGTCGTAGTTATGCTCACAACTAGAAGAGTTAAAAAACGTAGCCAACGTTTTTACATTCAGAAACTTAAGAGTACTTAAAATACATAATATGTATGTATTATAAAATATATATGTTTCGATTTGTCTAAGCTTTGCAAAATGCTTCAAACATAAATGAGGATCCAACAAAAGGATTACACTACTAGTCAATACATTTTTTTTTTTTTTTTTTTTTTTTTTTTTTTTTTTTTTAAGTTCGACTGTTTATGGACCCGTGAATATAATTTTATACTCGTTTTCAATATTACTGCACTACATTGCTACATGGAAAAAAAAAAACCGCATTCAAAGTTGATTGTTAGCATGTCATTTAGGTTTCAAAAGGTTTTTCAAAACATTATATATAGAAAAATATTTGAGCCGTTCACAGGCCAAACCGATTAACTCCACAAGCAAAAAGTTGAGACACACAGTTGGTTTAAAAATTAGTTTTAATTAAAAGTTCAAATAAACTTTGTTAAACTTATATTACTTTTGGCCGTCAGCCATCAGGTACGCAGGGGGATCACACATGTACATAGGGGGAATAACATGTAACACCTAGGTGTACGTGCCGTAACTGTGTGCATGTGCCGGATCTGCGTACACTGGTGGAAGTGCGACTATACCCTCCCCGTGGGGGCGGCTGGAAACAGGCACCCGGTACGGTCATGTCTCTGCCGGGTGTGCTGGCTAATGGTAGTCGGGCGGAGAGATGGTAACTCTCTTAAATAAAATGACCACGGTGGACACCGGCAGCGTGTTGACTCAATTCGGCCATGCTGACCGGAGTTGTATTGGCTTAAGCCAGCTTCTCCTGGTAGGGTCACCCATGTCAGACGGGCGATTGACGAGTGCGTGCTAGGACCACCAACCCCCTAATCCAGGGTGTCATGCGAACCGTGCCCACTGGATGGTTTGCAGCCAGGGGGTAATACCGGCTGTATTCTAACGGAGCCTTCCTGATACCTGTCCGCCTCAGGTCGTAACTATGGACTTACCATGTAAGGGGCGCTGCATGGTGGACTTCTTTCCCCCTTTTTCTACCCTAGACCACTAGTAGCGCCTCGTCGCGAAGGTGGTCGTAAGAACCAGTTGTAATGAGTTCAAAAAAACCTGCCTCGGATAGTTCTGAGGCGCAGATACTATCTGCCTCTTCGTCGCAAACCCTTAAAGGGAAGCGATCTTCTCAGGGGGTTGCATCTGTCAACCCCTGCCCCAAACCTTCCGTGGCCAACCCGGAGTCAGCCCGGAAGCAAAATTCCCCTTCGGAGACATCTCGCGAAACGACCGTGGCTAGTAAGCTCGGTTGTGGAGATGCTCCACGCGCGTCTAAAGCGCTTGCGCAAGGCAGCTTGTCCGTGGGCAAACCTGGACCAAGCAATGTCAAGGCGCCTCTTCGGGCACCTCAGCCCTCCACCCACCCCTCTGCGCAGGGCAACTTGGCTCAGGCTACGCCTGGACCAAGTAATGTCAAGGCGCCTCTTCGGGCACCTCAGCCCTTCACTTCTTCGGTGCAAGGCAACTCGGCTCGGGCTACGCCTGGACCGAGTAAAGCTACGGCACCCCCCAAGGCGTCACAGCCCACTTCCTCAATGAAGCGGCGTGGCAAACCCTCTCTTCAGGCCTTCAGGGAAAGAAGGTCAGCCCATCGATTCCTTGACAGGATCAAGGACGTTCCGAAAGAGGAACTAACAGAAAGAGACAAGATCTCTCTTGCGTGGGCCAACAGGGTGTTGGCCAGAAAAAAGGAGCCTGCTCCCGACGCGACAGGCAAAAGGCAACGCTCACAGGATGAGCAAGAGCCAGCCTCCACAAAGCGTCCAAAGACGGGCCCCCCTCCTGCCAAGACGGTGAAATCAAATAAGCCGTTCAGCGAAGTAGCTAAGGACAGCTTAGTCCTGGCCGTCATAGACCGCAGCGATCCGGACGGCGCCATCTCCGCGGACAACTGGAGATCAGTAAGGATCGCGCTACTGGGCGTCTTTATGGACGTGATGGAGAAAAACCCCGGCCCCACCCCCTGTTGCTCGGATGCTGGGTGGTATCGAGGTCGGGTAAAGTTAGTCGCTTGTGAGGATCAGCGGTCGGCTGATCTCTATAAAACGGCGATCTCCTGCTTGGGCGAAGTCTGGCCAGGTGCTAGACTCGAGGTTGTCTCTAGGGACGAGATCCCGGACCGACCAAGAGCTAGGGCTTGGATCCCGGCGGAGCCCTCCGATCCGGACAAGATCATGAAGATCATCAAGATGTGCAATCGAGCTCTTCCAACTCAGGATTGGAAGATTGCGCAGGTTGGTGAAATTCAAGGTAAGGCTAGGCTAGCCATTGTCATCCTAAATGAGGAATCTTTGGCACCCCTAGCGGCTAAGGGCGGCAAAATTTTCTATGGTTTCGACTCCATTATATTGTCCGTCTATACAAAGGACAAGAGAGTCGAAAGACCTGATGGCGCACGGATTAAGGAGGTCAGCACCGCGGTAGAAGCGGAGACTTTGGCTGGTGCTGACGAACTCCCTCCATTATCTCCCTCAACATCCTTGGATGAAGGTAGCGATACGCTATCGGCTTCCGGGTTGTTGGGGGACCTATTTTTAGAGGACGATCCAGAGGAGGATATCCCACTTTCTGACACCGACGATGCCGAGATGACGGTGATCGAGGTGTCTCCTACCCGGCGCGTTCAAGCTGAGAGTGGTGCAGATAAATCTACACCACTCTAAGGCAGCGTCTGCTGCACTCCTCCTGCGCCTGTCTCAAAGGAGGGAGGATGTCGTTCTCGTCCAAGAGCCATGGGTCATTGGTTCGTCGTCGTCAGAGTCGTCGCGGATTGCCGCTTGGAGCTTAGCAGCATGACTGCTCACACAAGAGTCAGCCTTGTCTGGGTGCCAGGTCACTTCGACATCTCGGGCAATGCCAGAGCGGATGAGCTGGCAAGGCTGGGCACTGGTTTGCCCATAGAGGACATCACCCTTGACCCGGGTGTTCCGCTTGCCTCATGCAAGCGGGCCATACAAGAGTCCTTCCTGGCAACTGCTAATCACAGGTGGAAGAATGAGTCCACCTGCGCAAATACCAGACTTATCTGGCCCTCCTTCGACCTTAATAGGTCTAAAAGCCTAATTTCGCTCAAGAGAGCTGCTATTAGCAACGTAGTGGCGGTCATTACGGGGCACTGTTTAATCGGCAGACACGCCCATAGAATGGGTGTGGCCACGCATGACTTCTGCAGAAGTTGCCTCAACGAGGAGGAAGAAGAGAATATTCTTCACTTCCTGTGTCAATGCCCAGCACTAGCGGTGCGTCGGAACCAGAGTCTGGGCTCCCCCTTCTTTGATGACCTGTCGGAACTAAACTCCGTCAGGATTAAAAACCTGGAGCAGTTCATCAAAGACACTAGATGGTTCGAGGGTTAGTTCTTAGGGGATCGCCCCCCAAACGTGGTATCACAATGGGCCTATCTTGGCCTAAGTGTGCCTTTGGGCAGCCACTCGCACCTAACCTAACCTATATTACTTTTACGTAAAATTATTAAGATAACTTATTTCCAAAATTATTTATTGGTTTAATTGAGATTCAGACATTTTTAAGTGGAGTTCATCGATTTGGCCTGCGAACGATCGACGCAAATGTGTTTTTCACGATTTTTAATAAAATAAACTGCAATACAATTTTGACCCATTATACTTTTATCTTCGATTGATAAAATAAATCAGAAATCAATAATAATTAATATTTCAAATCAAAAACTATAGAGAAAATAATGCAGTAGGAACATTTCAATGGGCAAGTGGACTATAAATTCTTGGTGTAATTTAGGAACTAAATATTTATAAACGAAAATTATAATCTTCAACATCATAACAAATACGGAAAATAGTGTTAAGCAGTCTCATTAAACGAACTGTAATAAAGTTTAATAGTAATATAGTTGTTACTGCAGAAATTTTATTGCATACAATTAATGTTATAGTTTTTTTACACAAGGAAAAAGGTTTATTATAGTGTTGACCACGATAACTATTAACTAAAGATATTCAATGGCTTTTTTGAGATATTCTTAAATGCAATTTTTATAAAAATGTAGTTATTAGCTGCAATTAATTTATCAATAAAATCAATAATTACGCTCACTAATCATAAACCAAAACTTAAAAATGTTTTCACGACTGTAAATATTACTAAAATTACAAGGAAGATTTCAATATATGCATGTATATGTACATTCAAATTATAAAAAATAATATTTTATATTACATATAGGTTAATCACCCACTTCAAAGACTTAGAACAGCCTGTTTATAGCGATATTGCGTAATAATCAAAATAACAATTACAAATAACTTTCGGAATATCCAGTGAGATATTATTCGCGCCAATTTAACAACCACTTAATTATAAGACAAAGAATACAATGGCGGCTTTATGATTAATTCTTGCGTTATATAAGGTCGAATAAAATTACGTTTAAAGCTAAAGTGATGATCAAATGTTATCATTCGGCACTTAAACGTACATTACTTTAACAACAATGCTTTGTTGAATGATAATTCGGTATAATTTTTCACAACAATAAGAACATTGAAAATAACGTGTTGTGTTGTGCAGAATTCTTTTGAATTTAAAAATAGATATTGTATATTTTAATATGGTAAAATTGGGAGTTTCAAAAGAAAAAAAATGTCATAATCGTTGCACAATTTTGAGATTGATACTGTATTGCCATCGTTATCGAATTTATTATACCAATAATCATTGCAAAAATCCTAGCACAGCAATGCAGTTCTAAAACAAATTTGTCCATCTGTGGGTGCCAGTGGATACCAGAAAATATTTCCATACAAATCCATGAAATCACATTTTATTTATATGGCATCCAACCATCATTCAGAACTTGCTGGGAGAACAGAAAATTTATAGACCTGTGTATGAACATCTGTACCAATGCATATGAGGTGGAGTTACAACAGGGGCAGATTGCAGGTAACATTCGTTTATCCACAAAATCTGGCACTGGCGTCTATCAGTGTCGGTCTAGCCATAGTTTTCTATTCTGCACTAGTGACTAGAACCCTGACGTACAGGTGACACTAAATCTAATTCGCCGAGTGATAGAATCAATTAGATTAGTTTTTTGCCGCACTTACCTCTTCCTGTGTCGTTGTTATGGCCCTTTTGTGTTGCCCATGATGAATTTGTGGTCTAATGACGATGTGACTCGAGAACTCGCTCAGCGGATGTTCATAAAAATTATCTGTAAAAGACATGTGAGGGAGAATTTATTACTTGCTTGGTTGGAAAAAATGTTTTACTAATATTCTTGAGAATAGCATGTATGAATTTATACATGTATTTCCGGAAATTATAATTATGCGAAATTCATTCAACTTCGCTGAGTCATACAATACGTAATAAATTACAATCGAAAAAAAAACAATACAATTAGAGGAAGAGATGTAGACGTCTGCCGCACTATCATATAATAATTGTGGATATGTTCCGTAAATTTATTTGTTTCATTTGTTACGAAATCAGGAAAAAAGTTCATTGTATGAACATGATAAAAATATTTTACAATCAGCTTGTTTCGCATGGCGCACTCACGGGTGAATTTATCGTCCCGTCGTGCAGCAGCATTGCACTAATTGTATAATTATCTACAATGCGCTTGTTGAATATAATTGCAAATGGGTACATCGGAAACACTTTTACTTTCACTGAAGGCCATCATAATCGCCGGATGTATATGAGTAGACGATTTTATTGTCTGCATCGTCGCAGATGATGGCATGCCCAACTCATCTTTTAATTGTTGGAAAAGTCTTCAGATCCATCAATATCACAAATGATTTATAATTTTCTTATATATTTAGTGAAAAATTTATATACCTATATGTATTGTATGTACATATCAGAATTTGCGAATTCAAGGTGGAGTCCTGTCAAATTTTAAAGTTTATACGATTCCCATCAAATTTGGTACTTGGAGGTTGTCGGGTTCGCTGATTTCAAACCAACTGCCCGAATTTACGAAGATGGTGGACTGTCAAATTCTAAAGTTTATGATTAAATAAGCTTAATTAATACAAACGCATCGCACCGCAACGGAGCGAAGCGAGGAAACGACTAGTATTAACTATTTTTAAATGTTTATAAGTGCGATCACTTACAAATGGAAACACGCAAACATTTCCTAAAATAAACCTAGTTGTTATTAATTAAAAAAAATGTATAAAAAGTTATAAATTGACTATAAATAAATAGAACGAGTATAATCCTATCAACAAAAGTGTTGTCATAATTAAATATAAAAAATAGTGCACTTTTGAGCTTTACAGGTTTTATCCTGCTACTTTTTCATCAAATCAACCTCGTTGTAGTGAGCTTTAACTATTTTGAAGTAAATTTGACCACTCCATCATCAATTATTAGTCGATTTAACTACTTTAGCATTTGATACTTGCGATCAGGTTCAATTAATTGCAAAGAAAGCCCTGAATTAAATGTCAGCTTAAGCGATCTAATAATATTTGAAATTAATTTTATCCTCGAGTTAAGCAATAATGATATTAAATTTGTTTGCAACGAGTGTGAAAACGAATGTTTTGACTAGCATTTTGTAGTTCGAAGGAATAAATATCATTAATTATGAAAAATTTATTGGTCCACTGAAAAATTCCAAAAAAAGAAACTGATTCGAATTAAACGTTTTTAAACATGGACATGGACTAACTACATATAATTATTATATACAATTAATAACATTTTCTTTTAAATTACCTTTATTGTTATAACACCTATTTTTAATCTAAGTAATTATTTATTATTTAATAATCTAATTCCATTTATGGAGAATTTATTTTGACTAATGTATATGTATAGTGCCATTCTATTACGTTTTGTTTAAAAAATATAGTAAAAATCAGGAATAATATATATATGTATTTAAATTTACTACTTTATAATCAAAATTACTACGTATACCTACGTTCTAGTACGATTTTAGTAGTTCGATTTAACTAATTTTTAGTATAATTTTTGACTGTTTTGCACTATAAGCTGAAAATTAGACAAGAAAATTATTAAAAATTACCTAATTTTAACTACTTTTTTTTTCTCAGTATACCTTTTGTTTCTTTAATATGTACAAAAATAAATTAATCAGTCGATAAAATATTTAATGCATGTTAAATTTCTTGCAAGTACACTGTTTTGCACTTTTATTAAAGAAAGCATGAGATAGTGGAAAATTTAGAACAACGTCCGGCAAGCAGGACGATAAAAATTCAGAACTGATGATAAAAAGGGCTAACATAAAATACGTGATGAGCAGAAAACCTCGCAGCAGCCTTATCTAATCACAAAGAAATGGGAAAAAACGATCATTTGTTCCCATAAAATGCAGGATATCTTGGCTTAATTATTTTTTAATGATTTCGAGGTGATGAATGATTTCGGTCCAGTTGCGCTGCACTGCAACGAAAATCCAAAGGCTTGCTTGCCTAATGTACCCAAAGCACAAATCTGGGAAATTTTTCTTCTCAAGATTTCTTCTCTTTTCTTAAGTGCAAGACTAAGACCAAAAACGTAGAGGCGGCGTTTGTTTATTTAAAAGCAAAAAAAAACATTTTTTATGTGATAAGACGAAAAGCAGAGCTAGGAGGCGGAATCCAGCACTTGATGTAGTAAACAGATCATAAAAGTGCAACACAAGACTTGATTCATTTATTATTTTATTGTTCTTGGACATGATATGTGGAGATTGTTACGAATGCTTTAATTAAACTAGCGTTCCTCGAAATGCGTGGGGTTATGGTCCTATTCTGTTTTTATACGAATAAATTGGAATAGAAATCGTTTAAGCTAAAACAGAAATATGTTTGAGCATTAAGCAATATGAAAAAAAAGTAAAAATTTTTTGGTGGGACATAATAGCCCATAACTAGTACGTAAAGCGAGTAAATCTACCCGCAACAAGCATGAAAATACCCAAAATAGACACGACATTTGACATGCACAGAAGGTACATGTGTGCCTGTAGTTGGCTACATTTTAACAACTGACATTTTTGCTCCCATTCACCGTGCCTTACTTGGGTACAGAACGGACGTGCCGTGCCTCTTTTGGGCTACGTTTGGACCTGTTAAATTTTTACTTAGGATGTATAATGTTGTCTTATCCATAGTTTTTTTATAAATAACATAATAAAATTCATAAATCCTGCCCAGCACTGGAAATATGGAAGTAGGAAGTAGGTACTACCAGTCCTACTGTCCTCCAAATTCATACATTTAAATATTTATATGAAAATATGGATTTGAGCTCCATCAGATGATACATATGAAAGCCAAACGAGTTTTATTGATCTCTAAATTATAGGTAAATATAAAAAAAAAATGTTCATTCTTTCGCAAAACATTGTTTTATGAATTTGTTTAAAAACTACGAAAAGTATGATGAAATTAATAGTATAGTCTGTTAAACTGCTATTTAGCTGAAATTCATTATTCAACTCGATTTAGTCAACTTTGACCATTCATTTATCAAAATTGAAACAGATGGTCATCTTGAAACTTCTTTGAGAGTAGCGTTTCATCATAAGCTTTCACTTAGCACACATTTTTGTTTAAAATTCAAGGTCCACCAATTAGGCTTATTTTAACCTATTTTTAGGGCAACTCTTCGCCATATTATTATACTAAAAATTAAATTTCCTAGTATAAAAGTAGTAAAATTATATCAAAGAATAAAAAACATTCATTTCCTAATTTCTATCGTAACAAATTATTCCTCTTAGGATTTAGTCCAAATAATAAATTTTTGCCTAAATAATGAGTGGCAACAAAAATGTTAGTAATTTAGTGTGCAAACATTTAACATATAATAGCTTGTTGCTTTTTGTTGTAAGAAATTTATTATACGAGTTGAAATCCAACAAGTTCAACGATAGAATATTGGATTGGACTTGAAAATATTTTCTTAAAGGGCGGAAGAATATTTTCATATCCATTAAATTTAAGGTCAATTTTTTAATCATCAGATTAATTTATTCGTCGAATAAAATTGTCCTAATAATAATTTGATTTAAAATAGCTATCAGACGGAACAAATTATTCACTTTTTAAACCGACAGATAAAAATATTATTCGTTCGTACTTTTAGCAAATAAAGTGCAAAATAATTTTGTTTCACGGCCTAGTTGCTTTTTTTTACCGAAGAAAAAAGTTATCAGCCGGTTGAAAACTAGACCCTTAGTAATAAAAAATTTCCAGTAGATTTGCAAAATTAGAAATTTTTAAATGAAATATGTCCAAATTACATATATGTAAATACAATATTCTTAAATGTATCGAAGCCCCAGATATGTAGTTCAACTATTGGGGCACTTTTGATGGCATATAACATGCAACATATGAACGTCTGAAAAATCCCACACATAAAAAGTTTGGATACATTTTATTCCTAAGCCTGTAAGCCTGTCATTTGATACAAATATAGATGGTCTTATTCAACTAGGTAGCAAATCACAAAAATCGACTTAATAAACTCAGCATTATTCAAATTAGATAGATTTCCTTCGGGGGGCGAAATGAAGATCAAACAAACAATTTCCTGCGTATAAAGAATTTATTATTTTCAAATCCTTTCTTTGGTATAGCAATATATTCTTTCTTTGTGTTATATCAAAATAAATTTAAGAGCTCCTGACCGTATTAAAGCACAAATAAAAATTTTGTACCCGCAAAAATAATTCTATTGTCGCAATCTATTCACCGTGCTGCGCATATTTCGCATTTTGCATGCAATGTGTCTGTTTTTTTTACCACACCAGAAAATTTATCTAATATTTCGAATGTACGTCTATACGTCGACTGGCTGGTTTTTCTCTCCAGGAAATGTGGCATACGAGCTCGAGAAGATGAGGAATGCTCTAGTAATAATTTTTCAATGAACAACAACAGCACTGGGGAGCATCAGTTGACCCATAAAAAATTTCTGTTGCCTCACAACTCGAGCACAACATGTTTTCTGGGATGAATAGAATGGATGACCTTTTGTCCGAATTCGAATGATGTAGTTTTTATTTTAAAAAAATACTTCGTAGATGTTTCTCCGCGGACGAACCGGTGAGGCCAGAGCCCAGTAGGTCACATGATATCTCTTTAAAATAGAGCATTTCGTCTTAAATTCAGCGGCTGATGACAATGTCTTTTTTATGCAGAACAAAAGTTGTTTACGCATTAAGCGATCGTCTTTGCAGATATTTTAAGTATCACCAGCAGAGTTTTTATTTAGGTTAATATCGTTTTGAAAATGATATCACTGTATATAGGTACAGGTAAATGTTCTGAATCGCTCTCCTCGAAAACTGCAACAATTGCGGAAATTTGTAGAAATTTGTGGAAATTTGCAGAAATTTGCGAAACTTTGTGCAGCTGCGGTCGAGAGTACTAAAGAAATGCAATTTGTGAACCACAGTGAAAACACTGTTGGAACTTTTTATCGTTATACCCCCGAAGTTTTTGCATGCCATTGCCTTTTCTACTCGGTTAAATTGTTCATTGTTCGCTAAGGACCTCACCAGGACGAAGACACCTGAGGGATGCTCTCAGGTTTCCTTTTTTACAATAATTCCTCAAGACGGCACACCTGCCTCGAGTGTTTCTTTATGTACCCCGGGAAGCCAAAGGACATAATTCTCGCAAGATTGTTACCTATGTCTCTTTTACGTTTAATTTATGACTACAACCGAGGAGCCCATGGACCAAGATCCTTGTGTAACTTAAGGACTTTACCTGGAAATTAACCGGGAATCACAAGACCTGAGGAGGGTGACTCCAGACAACACCATTTGAATCGTTTCTCAAACGTTGCTTCGGGTGACACCAGAGAAATTTATTATTCTTGGGATCGTTCATTTATTTATTTTCCCCCAGGACTTGGAAGTTGACAGATAATAGCACCGGGAGTGAATGGTACAAGTCGCTTCACAGGTATTACACCTTGCAACAGGATGCTTAAAGATTTCAAGATGTTCAATTTTCTTCAGATAGGTGCACAAAAACATGCTTTAAATAATTCGCAGGATTTATATTATGTTGGTTGGCAAACATTTTAAATTTTGCTTGAATTCTTTTCTAAAGACACAAAATTTTCTTAAGTATTCATTTAAATATGGAACATAACAATAACTTATTAGGTTCTTATAGTTCCTATAGAAAAAAGAAACGAAATAATGCAAAAAATCAAATAATTTCAAACCAAACCTCGTCAGTAGGCTCGGCGACAAGAGAGGCCTTTAAGTACAGCCATATAGCTGCACACTTTAAAAACTGAGCGTAAAATCATAATGTACTTACAGTAGGGTGCCAATTCATTAGCACCACTTACAAATTATCATTTTTCTCACAATTGAGGGCATACTACTTGCATTAAAATGATTCAAGGAGCTTTAAAACAATATATTTACCTCTCTTCGGGGTTTACCAACCTTTTCATAAAAAAGGACCCTTCTTGTTACCTGATAAGGATATAAAAAGGAGGTCAAAGTAAAAAAATCCTCAATTTCGTTTTGTGACCTAAGGGAGTGACAATTGTGTTTTCAAGTATTGTGTCCACAGAAGTTTATTAATATTTATAGTTTTTTGTGCTCGTGCGTTCAGGAGGTAATTTGACTTAGTTAAGCATTATTTACTGTTAAGTTTAATTTTGTAGTATGCAGTTTTATTTCAGAATTTCGAAATGCTATATTTTTAAGAATTTTTCGATAATGGGGAAGAAAGCGGACATCAGTGATGCTAAAAAAGCTGCCATCCTTGCGCTAGTGGACACTGGAGACTATTCCATGAGGGAAATAGCCAGAAATGAAAATGTTAGCCATTCTTTAGTGTCTCGAATGGCTAAAAAAATCAAGGAAAATGTCGATGTGGCTTCAAGTAGTAGGAAAAATTTAAAAATGCAAGGAAAAAAAAACCCAAGAAACGATCGGAAAATAACAACCACAGTTGCTAGCAACTGTCGGATACCATTAAGAGAGATGCTCAAGGTTCTGCAAGAAGGTGGAGTCCAAATATCAATAAGGACTATTCAACGCCGCATAGCAGAAGCTGGTTTTAAGTGTACACGGCCCGCTAAAATGCCGCGGTTGACCCCAAGGATGAAGAAAAAGCACTTGGAGTTCAGCAAGAGGCTCCACACTTTTACTGCAAATGATTGGAATACGGCAAGAATGCACTAATTCCTTTTTTATTTGTAAAGAAAGAATATTTTGAAAAATTCGAAATTTCACAAATATTCTTCAGTGACCAAAGTACGCTTCATATGTTATCGGAACCATCGTCTTTCGTCCGACGACGCACAAATGAAAGGTACTTGAAGTCCTGCATTCAACAAACGATAAAACACCCACCTTCAGTTATGATTTGGGGTGTTATTAGCGTCCGCGGACCAGGTCCATTGTATTTTGCAGAGGGTACAATGAGGAAAGAGCAATACATTTAAGTGTTGCGAGAGGTCCTTATTCCTTATTAAGGGAAATTCAGTCTCCTGATGAGCCATTTCAATTTATGCAATACGGAGCACCTTGTCACACAGCGAAAATGGTGATGATTTTTTGGAAAATGAAAATATTCCTATTTTACCCTGGGTCAGGAAATTCCCCAAACCTTAATCCCATAGAAAACGTATGGTACTTATTAAAACAAAAAGTTTATACGTTAAATAACCCTAAGAAGAATGCACTTATTAGAAATATTAAAGATGTGTGGGAAAAGTCCCCAGAAATTAAAGAGTGTTTAAAACAATGTATAGATTCTATGCCCCGACGCATTTCTGAAATACTTAAATTTAAAAGTGGATTGACAAAATATTAGAAATAAAAAAGTATTCAATGAAAAATTCGTTTGCTTTGCTCTTATTTAGTTAGATATAATGTCTCTTTTATAACATTTAAAAGTTTTTTACAGATAAGTTTCATTTTGTTCTTGCCATCATACATTGAAGTAAAAATTCCACAAGATTTTCAGGTGGTGCTAATGAATTGGCACCCTACTGTAAGTCCAATTTAATATTTTTTTTCTTTGAAAAAATTTATCACATCATAAAAGTACCTACACATTTTTATTTTAATTCTTCAAAATAATTTAAAATCACATTGCTTTTAAGCTTTTGGTGTGATATTCAATCAAATTTTTAAATTTAATTTGATTTTACACCAAATTGATAGAAACATAAGCATGAATTATTAATATAGTATAATAGTTTTTTTACACAAGAAAAATTGATTTTTACACATTACATAAATGTTATTTCAAATGTAATTTTACTACCACTATCAAAGATATTAAATTTCCTTTCAAAATAAACATTTTTTAGGGTGTAGTTTTGGTATCCATTTAAAATTATACAAATAGAGAAATCTTTAAAAGTATTCATGTTCATTAAACATAAATAGTTTAAAAAATGTTTTATTAATTTGCTTATCTATCTATATCTACATGGACCTATGAAATGTTGCTGCCAGAAATTGTTTTAGTCTAATGATTTTCTGGGGCTTTTAAATGTACGTAAAAATGTTAGGGAATTTTAGAATTTATTAAAAAAAAATTATACCTAGCAGGAGGTGTTAATGTTAACATGTTCCCTGCCACGTGTACGGAAGACAGTACACATATGAAAATTCTCTCCCAGCAAACGCATTTTTACGTATGTCTTGTACGAAAACAACCTTGAAAAGTATTAAAGATATTACATAACAATTTCAAAAACGACATATATGTATAACGACATATTCCCTTAAATTTGCTTGCCTCATAAACAAATTTATTTCGTGCAATAAATTCAGTGCATGTAGGAGCACGTTCATGAATTACGTGCCTTTCAAAGAACTCAAAGTAGATTTTGCACGTTAATCATATCGAGCTGAATTTTGAATTTCGTTTTGAGTTCTTTCACTAATCTGTTTTTTCAAGAAATTTTCAAACATGGTCAATTTATTAGTTTTCTTAATGTTTGCCTCAATTTTTTCCCGGAAACGTCATGTGGAACATTTTCAATATATTCATAATATACAGCCTTGGCCAAAAGTATTAGGCACCCCTTGAAAATCGTACCACACGGTTTATTTGCGCAGATAAAGGGAAATTAAACTATAGTTAGGTTTGACTTATTGTCCTTTATTCTTATTATTAATATTTAGTCGGTCCGCCCTTAGCTTTAATCACAGCAGCTATTCTTTTAGGAATTGTCCGTACAAGCTTCAAGCACTCTTCAGGAGAAATGTTTTTCCACTCTTGCTGGATGATTTGTTTCAGCCCTGTTTTTGATGTGATGAGGTGCTCCCGTATCTTGCGCTTCAGTATACCCCAAAAATGTTCAATTGGATTGAGATCTGGTGACTGTGCAGACAACTCCAAAGATCACCATTGCTGTCTTTTAAATATCGCATACTGGTTGCAGATGTGCGACTTGGCGCGTTATCTTGTTGGAATTTTATGTTGTCCGCATTGGTGTCGCCGTAAGTCTTCGTAATTGATGGGTGTAAAATCTCTTCCAACACGATAATATAATTTTTAGTGTTCATGCGTCCTTCATAAATAACCATTTCATGCACTCCAACGGACGCCATACAACCGCAAATCATTACACTGCCCCCTCCATGTTTGACCGTGGACACGACGCATTCGGGAAGGTAAGCTTCACCTACTCTCCTCCTCACAAACGTGACACTAGGGGTGCCAAAGACCTGGAAAATTAATAAATTTTAGCACTATTTTCAATATCCATAAAAAGCTTTTACAAACGGACTGGGCATAATTCAACCATTATAAATAATTGAAATTAACCAAATAAAGTTTACCTCGAAGTTAGATTCATCGGACCATATTACGTTTTCTCAATCGGCTTCCGTCCAACTTTGATGTTTTAAAGCCCATTCCAAACGCGCTTTTTGATTTTTTTCTGAAAGCCACGGCTTCTTCCTAGCCTTGCAAACTTTCAGTCCTGCTTCTCCAAGTCTTTTTCTTGTAGTTCTAGCGCTAATCGGCCTACCAATCTGATTAGGCAGACTAGCAGCTAGCTCTGAAGACGTTCTTTTGCGATTTTTGAGAAACTCTCGAATCAAATTTCAGCCATCACGTTCCGAACTTACTACTTTTCTACCTGTTCTTTTCCTGGCCTTGTGTGATCCTGTGTCCAGAAAACGTTTAATTACTCTTTGCACTGCACAACAAGACAATTTCACAGTTTTAGCAATCTCAACTTGAGACTTGCCTTGTTCATGTAAAAACAAAATTCGCAACCGTTCTGACTCACTTAATTCCCTTCTTTTAGGCATTTTCACAATTAAAGTAACCAAATCCGTTAAAAGAACAACAAAATGTAAACACTTGCTTGCACTACGAGCAGTAATTGCAAACTGAAGTTTTCTTAAAAAATCTCAAATTTATAAGTTTTCCCAATCAGATGTTTTATGGTCCTTCTAGGAAAGGGTTCATTACCTTAATTACCATTATTGATCGGTAGGAACATATTGACAAACAATATAAATGTTTCTTGGAATTATTTTATAAGATACTGGAAAAAAACTAGGGTGCCTAATACTTTTGGCCAAGGCTGTATATTACCTATACCTATTACATCTCAAATATTAACGAAAACATAGATTGCAATATCAGATTGTTTGCTGATGATACTATATTGGTCTGGAGCCTGCCAAGATTTTATTAATCAATTGGAAAATAAATGGATGTTCCTTACAGGAATACTTCTTAAAAATGGAAGATACAGTTTAACGCAACAAAAGTTTCTTGCGCGTATTTCAATAGGAAAATAAGTTAAAAAGTAACTACTCGACAGGCCTTGGGATAAGATAACTTATATGACTTTTGTTTCTATAAAACGAAAGAAAAGACCAAAAAACGTAAAAACAAAGTTCAAATACAACCAAACAAAATTTTAAAATGATTATATATTCTTAGAAAAATAAATTTTAATTCTAGACCTTGCTACAAGGTTTTTTAAAATATTCCTCAAATGAGTTCCCTTAAATAAATGTTAGATAAAAATCTGTTTTTCTAACTTAGAACGTAAAATTATAATGCTAAGAAATGTCAAGCGATACCAAAATAATGTCTGTTGAAATATATTGTCATAACACCGGCCTTCTATGGTTTGTGTTGCATAAAAATTTAAAATATTCTAATATTTTAGGATTTTGTTAAACTCCAAGTTGAATTAAAGAGCGGCAATTTGCATATCAATTGAAAATTGAGAAAAGTGAACTGCTTTTTTATTTAAATCAGACATGCATTAATGTGGTTGATTTCAATTTGTCTTCTTTAAATTGGCTGTAATTTTAAACGAATTTCCTTCCGCCACCCACTCATACTAAATCTAAATAAAAGCATAGCGTTCTTTCTCAAAGCAGGAAATCTTACGTTAATTTGACCACTCCAATTCCATCCATAATTCCTGCTGCGCTTGGCGGCTAATCAAGTGTTTTTTTATGTTTTCGAGTATATTTGATATCTCGCGGTCATCAAGCACGCCTACCGTATTAAATATAGCCAAAAAATTTGGATAGTAAGTAAATAAATAAATCCGAAAGGCAATAATACCCTTGAGTTGATCGCTGATAACCTTTAAATTTTAATTTGAATGTTTGCACTTAGATGGGGCTCCACGAGATCCAAGAAAGGCTCCAGTTGTCGTTCAATGCACAGTCGAATGGCCCAGTTAACCTTGAGCACCTCTATTTGGGCATGCAAGACGTGGGCTCCGTTCGAATAGAACCGGAACGCTCACATCTTAAAGAAACAGCTGCAGGTACTCGGATTGGAAGCTATTTACGATTTGCAAGAAATGCTCTATAGTGCAGCAATTCAAGATATCTTACGAGATTGAATTGAGTCCGATCAAACGGCCTCCCCACTGTAGACCTAAAGTGGACATGGCACATTGGAGCCAGATAATAAATTTCGAATGCTCCTCAAGAAATCAGAAGGAAATTTTCTTCTTGACTAGATTTTCCAGAATTGCTTCAAATCGTAACTAATCGGCTTAAAACATAGAAACAATAGCTCTGCGGGAATAAGCCGCGAATAAGGCTTTCAACGCATGTGAGGCATTTCCGGGATGACCGCAATTCACCTCAAACTCAATCAGCATTGCGGCGCGCGGCCACTTGACGGTCTTCAAGAAATTCCTTCTCTTTTACTTGGACTTAAGGGCGACTACTTTTGCGGGGCTTATCTCTTCCATCCACAAATGAACTATAGAACAGCAGCAAAATCGAAGCGCCGATTCCGATTTTATAAGTAAAAAACCCGAGATATATGCGCGCGTCTGAACGTCGCGTCGCAGCAATTCCAAGTCGGAAAGAACAGCAAACCAGAAATTGCATGTCTGACCATATGAGGCCGCGCGGGAAAGGTTCAAGAACCTAAAAATCTAATAAAGTAACCAGCGGCATGTGTGCACCTCGCAGTTTGCGACTTTAACGCACACTGTACGGATGGCACCGCACTGATCGTGCCCGGAATTACTACCCGAGACTGTAGCCAAAGTTGGAACTGATTGTGATCCATCCGTCTATTTACTTGGCTAATATAAATGCGAACGCGAGGCTAATAGCGCCAAAGGCTATCGACACCACGCACTTTATTGTGCTCCGCCGAAAATAGCAATTAGCCGACCTATAAACAGTCGCTGACAAATTACACAGGTCAACACCAAATTTGCGTCCGAACAAATAGCAGATCATTTCTATAGAATTTTTTCTGTAGATAACACTGATCATTTTTTTACATTAGACCTTCTCCTACTTGTATAACTTCTATTCCAATAAAAATTCTCTCCGAAATATCTTTCTAGTTCTCTCTAGGAAAAAATTCCATTATAAGTATTCTTCCTAGTTTTCATAGTGTATTAACACAAAACGTTTACGCACTATGCTAAACTACATAATTTAGTTCGCAAAATTACATATACTTATAGGACTTGATGTGAAAATTGCTATATGTAAGAGTTTGAATCGAGTGGATATAAGGGCTGACGTTCTGTCTACACGATCGCGGCGTCTGTGGCAGGAACACCTAGCAGTAGCCACACTGCCACACTGAAAATATCAGCTTGGTGTTCCGGATCAAAACGTCAAGAATTTTTGAGAAAAAAGAAATAGAAATTACACAATATGTATAGGAGTATGCATTATTTATAGTTCCTACAAAAAAGTCTATAATATCCACAATAAGAAGGAAATGTAGGTATACTAAAAAATTGTTCTTACTATGTATATTCTGGAAAAACCATAAATATACATAATCCGAATTTATGATTAGTGCAGCTTTAAAACACCCATTTAACCTTAAAGATGATTGTAAGTAACGAACGCTTAAAATCTATTTTAAGATATTTTTATGAATACGGCTGTAAAACTATAGTATTCTATTACATAGCTAAAATCGTCAAGAATGTAACATGGACGATCTTTGTATAAAGTCATTTTAGCAATACAATTTCTTAATTAATATATTATAAAATTATACTATATATATTCTTAAATATACTATAAAAGACACACTAACGAAACTTGGGTTATAACAATAAGATGCATTTAATATTCATAAATTTGGACTTATGCTGTGATTTAAGCGACGCCAGAAACTTCTGTGAAGAACCTATATTTTTTTTCCTCAAAAACCTTCTACAAAATCTAATTAATTAATACCAACAAAAAAAAAAAACGTTAAGAAGACTAAGGGTATTTTTTAGTTATTTTAACGCATGATTAGAAACATTTTTCATTTTTGGGCCGGTGTTATCTTTACCATACCCTTCTGCTAGGGCACGCATGAGGTTGCATTACTCAACAGCCTGCAGAGTTACAGGGTAAACATGAAGCCAGCCTGGCGATACCAAAGACAGTCAAACACCTGCTGATTTAGCATCCCCTTTCCAATCGAGGAAGGCTTCCGATGGCGCCAATATAATCAATACAATTTGAATCCACGGTGCGGGCTTACTGGCCCCAAAATTAACTGGTGCCGTGCGGCCGCTAAAACCTGAAAACATTTGCTCCAATAGATCAAGGAATAAATAGTTCGATTGCGGCCTGAGAGCTGAGAGTGTTTGGATAACGTTCGCATAAAATCGGCGGGTTTAGTGCACCCTGGAGATAGTTTGACTACACGAGAATCGATGGCCGAATTTGTTTTCACGTATTGGAAACTTTGTGGCAGATAAATTTTAGTCGACAGAAAACGCGGTTCGAATAGCCAATTAATTGTTTTGGATCGCATCGCGTTTTTAGCAGTTTTAGAATTGATGGCAATCGATGCTATTTCATAGATTAAATTGATGCAGTCACTCTAAATTCATAAATTCAAAGACAGCTGGCATCATAAATGACCCTCATAAATTAATTTAACATTGAATATAAAGTTTCATTCAAAATAATATTCACTATTAGAAAACTAAATTGGGCGTAACAAAAACATTTGACATCACATGCTAAAATTTTCTATTTATCTACATATGAAGTCACATTTTTTTCCGATATCGAGATAATGATACCATTGAAAAGATAAACCAAATTACTTTAATTCTGAGCAAAAATATCCTTTAAAAATTCAATTAAAAATTATTTCAATTAGCACTTAAAAATAGTGTAAATGCTAAAAACACGATAAATCCAAATTATTTTAGAAAAAAAACAATGTAAGCCCATGGACAGCAGAAACTTTCATAAAATCAAAAAGACTCATATTTTGTTTTTTCTGCCTATGACATGCCTATGTTTTTTCTGCTATTATTTCTAGCAAAAATAATGCCCCCTCATAGTCGTTAGGGCATATTAATAAAAGATATCCTATAATACCTATAATTTATCTTATATCTTATAGTATATAGTTACTTTATCTTAATTTTATGGCTTAAATAAGACCTTACCAAAACCCCTCATTTTAATAACATTACAATCAATACAAAGATACAGATATGATAAAGAAAATGTTATTGAAATTTCTAATTCATTTTTATAACACATAGTTTTTTTTTAAATCATTGAGTTTACGTCGTGGCGAGCACAAAACGAATGAATTACGACTTACCTTTGTGTGTAAAATGACCACGTTTTTAGATTATTTTCTATGTATTTACACCGTATTTTATGTAAAATCGAGGCAAATGGTGTAAGATTACAAAAAAAAAAAAATTAAAATACACATTAGAGTCCTAAAATTCAACTGATAGTGCAATTTTGCAAGAATAATTTTACACTCGTTTTAGTTTATTTATATTGTAAATTTACACTTATTTTTTAGAGTGTACATAATTCATGATTTAAATCTTAAACCAGATTTTTATTTATTAAAACTTGTAGTAGTAATATATTGACTGAGCACCTACGATGCAAGTCCACAATCAATTATTTAAGAATTAAAATCTTATAAACCGAATCGAACTTTAACGAGGATTTTTGCCTATCTTTTGATTAAATCATCGCTCAAATGACGATTGAAATAATGACAAAGGAAGAATAATGGGGCAAAGTTATTCGACAAAATTCCAACATCCACTCTTTAGATTCGATCGAACAATTAATCAGCACATTTTCACTTCTGCTTTTGAATCGTAAGGAACATTTGTCATCATCGGAGGTAGGTATGGCATAAATCCGTCCCAATAATTGGGAGCGGTAAGCCCTAGCTTAAATTGGTTCACTCAGTTTGATTTGTGCCCAAAAATAAAAAATAAAAATAGCCCTCTTAAAGGTACTTCGACCTCCTTTACGCTGATAGTATATGCTTTTCATGGAGTAATCGAAACCGACGAAAAATCTACCTTCGGCACACATCTTTCAAAACGTACAGGAATTGTCGAGTGGTGTAGGTAAAAATATCTCCATGGAAAATTGAAAAATATCTTGAAAATGCTTTTGCAGAGATAAGATGAAAAACTAAATACTTCCTTGTTGGGAGGCGTGCTTCTATCCATCTCCATTCACAGGGTTTTCAGAAAAATACCAGGGTGCTGAGAAAAAATTCATTTGGGAAATCAATTCCTGCCTTATGGACTCGGTTGCCTGTTCTTCAGAGTTTTTATTTTATGGGAGCCTTTCTTTCACCTTTACTTCCATGACTCAGGCCAACAAAATCTAACAAAACGCCTTTTCTATATGCGATGAATTCTTTTCAAAAAAAAGATTCTTTCCTTTGAATCAGTGCGTCTTGGGAATTGAAAAATCAAAATTAAGTCCTAAACAAGCGAACCTTTTGTGTGTAGTGTTTTCGTTTTTGTGCCCTTCTCGTCCACTTTAATTTGTTTCAATCTAAAATAGAGATTTTGTACTTTTATTTGGAGGAGACTATTAATAGAAAAGGCCAAAGCTGAAACCGGCTCATTTTTTTTTAAGAGATTAAAGAAATTCGTTTCCGAGCATGGGTTTAGATGAGGTCAGTGACGACCAAAATTAATACAGTGATATTTTTAAATGAGTAGGGTTTATGGTTATCATAAAACTTGAGGAACTAGAAGACATGAAATTATGAGGGCAGTCAGTTAAGATGATTTATATTAAGCCGTCTATGTATAAATTCGTTTTCGGTTGTCAGAAGCAATTAAATTTATCGAAAACTGTGTAACCAAAATCCATCTCGCAGTTACAAGTTCATTCTGTATTTATATTGTGTTTTGTAAAACTAGCTGATTTGAAGATCTGAAAATATGAAATAATCATAACACTATTTTCATATTTTCAACTTAACAATCATACAATTACCTTTAGATTTAATTATTTGTAAATTCATTCATCGTCGCTAAATGGCGCGACTTTATGATTAAAATGCACTAGGTACTGTGGGTATCAAATCGCAATCGAGACTGCTTTGCATTCATTATTAATTACATTGTGCCTAAGAAATTTTATAAACTCTTGTGTTTATTAAATTTTTTAAACTCTTTTATAGTGCAAGCCCATAGGCTGCAGTCTAGATAGCATATCCAAAAATATGGTATTGGTTTAAATGCTACGAGGGTATAAATAATCCTTATATACATATATGTAAATTGGTACCGAATTTGCCAGCACAGCGGCTGGCTGGCAAACGGGCCGACTTGACCCCGCCTACACCTTACACTTTACGAGATTTTTTTTAAGGATGTTACTCGTCCGTCGAGGCATTTTGAAATCCTGTGGGACGGACGAGCTCAAAAATAATGGTGGCGTTTCGATCCAGAACGCCAAGCCGATCCCCTCAGTGTGGCTTCGGCTTGGCGTTCTTGCCACAGACGCCGCGATCGTGAGGACTGATCGCCAGTCCTTATTCATATTCGCGCGGTTTAAACCCGAAGTGTGAAGTGTAAGCGTAAGGAAATCTTGTAACAATATATGTAACCCTTATTTATTTATTTATTTAACACTTAACAGTGGAAATACATAAAATAGGATAGATTATGAACCGTTCTGATATAGATCGTGGCAGCAAAGTGAGTTTTGGATGGACCACATAAATAGATTTAAGTTACACTCCTTAAACTTTCTAATCTGGGTGAAGTACCAAAATGTAGCATTTTAGAAGTATTTAACTAAGTAGCGTTTATAATATACTGGGTGAAACCGGATTACTCAGCTATATACCTGTATGCAGTTCTAGACACAAAGTGTGAAAAATTAGAAAAACTATTATTCTCTATTAATTTGTGGTAGTACTCTGGCATGTACTCTATATTATTGCATAGCATATATAAGTACTACGGGAAAATAAAAAACAATCAACTCTATTTTACTTACAATTTGTTGCGACGCTTTTATATATCTTATCTTAGACAACAATCAGAGTAAAAAAAATTGAGGCCATATAAATAAAGATAAGTCGGCGGAAGACGTTATCGGTGCCCATCTTAACAATGCCCCAATTAAGAGTGCTATAAGCCAGTCGCTTAGCCCTAATCCATATCAATAACTCTTAAGAAGCCTCGTTGATGCCAGACACACCATCTGTTTGGGTCTCACCAATTTTTTTCATATACCACTCCGTCATTCAACCCCAAAAATAAATGCCCACATCTCTACCCTTTTACGAGAATGCACGATGCCATCCGACACCAGGACGCATGTTACATAACAAAACCCTTAATAAGTATGCCAACGATTCCTCGTGGTCGAACCGGGCTATATGAGATCCTAATTATCCACGAGATATATCGTGTTTCGTAGCAAAAAACGCCCTTGTGTGGCACGTTACCTTCTTGCAGCTGGAGTAGTCGCTAGTCAGTAAGAAGGTGATGATTTCGAGTAAGAAACGTTTATCTTAAGCGTTAAACGCCGTTCTATTTGATGTGTCTGGGCTACGCTCGTTAGAGACGAGGGAGTCATTATGAAACCGCCATAGACCCCGAATTTATAAATTATTCAGAACGCGTCTATTGTGACCGATTGAGTATTCCTCCTGTGATCCTCATGCCTCCGAATGGGCTCTTTCAGAGTGCTCTAATGAATATTTACGCTATTCGAGGAGTGTGAATTGATTCCTAGCCAGGTAAACACGGAAACTCTCCACAAATTCAAACATTTGTCCAAAGAAGCATCTCGTGGCAGCAGCCTTTGGAGGATATTTTTGTGGTGTAATCGCGCCACTTTTTTTCCCACTTCTTTTGTTATTCTTGGCTTGTAAGTCGAATAAGGTCATGATTAATGCACATCAAAAATATATTTGATTGAGGGACCGGTTCTCGATCTGGAAAAAAACACCCAGCGCCAGTATTGAATTATGGGTGGGCGTTCAGAAAATTCGACTAATAGTTTTCCCTTGCCCAAGCTGACTATGTTTATTTCGATAGGCCCTTTTTTGGTGTTCAGCTAGCTCTGAACACCCCAAAAAGCAAATATTTTCGTCTTATTAGAGTTTAGGGAGACTGCAGCACAGGAGGCATATTTTGCCGAGTTTATTTTTCTAATTTTATCATGGGACAAAAGGACCTTGACCTTACGACTAGGCGAGTTTTTTACTCCACTGCATTTAAAGAGGGCAATGTGTTTCTGTTTCTCATTCTGTTATAATTTTTGTTTTCTGTCCTAATTTTTTTAATAAAAGAGAAAACTTAAATTTCCGAATTATTGATCATATAGTTAGTTCATTTTAAAATTTCAGAATAGGATACGTAAATTGTTTCCCCTTTAAATAATAGCATTTTTTTTCTATGATGAAGCTCAAATTTTATGGATCCAAAAAATTGAAATAAATACGTTTAATCGAGTGCAGATAAGTTTCGTCAATATAATGAATGAATTTTCACGAAATTGTTTTCATTAAGTTTCTAATCGTAAAAACTTTATTCTTTTACATTAAAAAAATTTTGGTAATAATTAATTATTTATTTATTTAGACAGACAATTCTTATTTATTATATTATTTAAATAGTTAGAGGTATGACTAGTATACTAATTTTTATTTAAATTTTGTCCATAGTAAAGCCATTATTCTGAAGTAGATATTTCAAACAAACAATTTTTGTTTTTAGTTTTATAGTAAATTTTACTAAAATAATATTTTTTGCAACTATTTCAATTTTTGCTAACGAAAATAGTTGTAGCAACAACTTACTTTTTACCCGATTGATTCAAAAAGAGGGTAATATTTTTCAGGTGTATGTATGTATGTACATACATACATACATACATAAGTATGTCTGTTTCTGTATGTACATACATACATACATACATATACAAGTATGTCTGTTTCTTTGGCAAGCCCTGCAGCCTAAACGGCTTTGTGGATTTTAATAAATTAGGTGTCGTTAGACTTATTTTAATTGTGGAAGTACTTAATTTTTGAGAAAAATAGGTAAATATGGTCGCCTTTTTTCTCGCATGTGTATTTTGTTTTCAACATACCTAATGAAAGGATTTAAAATTTTATATATACGAGTACATATATGTATATGTATATAAATCTAACCGCCAATTTGCATTCAAATTGAACGATAGTTTATCCGTCGAATTCCACGAAAATGAAATTTAATACTTAGATCTTATCTTTGTCCTCTAAAATCCCTTTTTTGTCACCCTTACCGCACCGTACAGAAAATACCTGATAGGGTTAAAATTTTACATCGGCTTTCTAAAATTCATGCTATCAAATCGTGACATGTAATCGGAGGGTACAAATGTTTGTTCTTATTTGTAAATTGGTAGCCTCCGACAATAAAAATAATCAACTTTATTGTGAAAAACATGAAAAATCATTCGATAATTAAGAATTAAGTGTTTTAATAAGTAAATAATTAGTAGGTAGTCATATTTTTCTACTCATAATGACAAAAATTGGTAAATCATAAGGTTTACAAGTAATACTTAAGTAACGTATACCATTGTTAACTTTGATGCTGAGATAGTTATATTTTGTTTATTATTTGAGTTAATTACAATTTCCATTTTCTCTCAGAATATTAAGAAAAATCAAACAAAATTTTTCCGGGAACCGAGAGTGAGGTCATTGCCTCGCGTTTGACTACATCCAAACCAGACTCGAAACACTTGCGAAAGTCGCTCAGGCCCCGGAAGTTTACGATCGGATCTGGCACATGCCAATTGTTTGCTCGAAATACACGCACTCGCAGCGGGGGCGCGGCGCCCCATTCAGAGGCAACAAAAATCAATCGGACCATTGTGAGGCGGCGCGCATTAAATTAGGCCCGCTCGGGACCACATTGAGCGCAGCGAAGTGCGGTTGACGCGGCGGTGGCGGCGGCCCTACAAAACCACCTTTTGTTGTTGCGTCAACACCGCCGCCAAGTGCGGCCGCGATCGACGCGAGCGATGAAACAATGAAACTCATTTAATTAATCGCGCTGCAGGCTGCACGAGGGGCGGGAATTTAATTAAACAAAGAGGTGAAAAAGAGCCAAAACTGCAGCGACGTCGGATAATGCTAAGAATGTGCAGTGTTTCAATGTGACCGTCGGGCTCCAACGAAAACGCCGCAAATCCTTAAAAGTGTTGCGGTTTGCCCGCAGTGTGCTACATGCACACGAAATAAGTTCTCCGTTCCCAAAATTAGGCGATTTTAATTATCACGAGCCTCTTCTAATCCCAGACTAATCTAGAACGCATGCATCCGGCTCTCAGCACGAGAGGGGTTAATTTAGCCTAATCCACCGAGGTTTAGCTTATGGGGCCTAAGAACTGTCCCTCACTTGTTTGCCCCCGTCTTCTCGAATGCGCCTCCGAACATGGACCCAAATGCTGACTCTGCTGCAAGAAACACTAGCCTCGCTGCAAGCCGGGAAGAAAGAACTTTGTGAGCGGAAATCTTGAGGTTGTCGACAGAAACTCCGTGGAGATAAGAAAAAATTGTATTAAATGCTTTTTCAGTGCACGACCTCGCGGTATATTTTTTGTTTGTTTCTGACATGGTGGAAAACAGCCCCTCAAATCGTTCTAGTTCCATCTGCAAGCAAACAAATAAATCGCTTTTTTGCTGGTATTGCTTCTTCTTTTTGCCCGAAAAAGTGGAAATCCATTTTTTATTCTGTGAATGAAAGAAGGGCATATTTTCATTGTATATCTGAAAATTCCGATGAAGAATTGCGAATTCTTTCACTTCCTGTCGCAGTTATGATTCATTTACGTTTACAGTGTAGGTTCAAATCAAATAAACTGATTTAAATCTTAAGCAAAGGTTTTAATTTCTTAGAAATGTAAAACAACGCGAGTTTATGTTATTGTTCGTATATCTACATATTTTATCTTTCTTGGCAATTACAAATTAACTAAAAGGATATTAATATTATATTACATATTTCAACTATATGTCCAACAGCAAAATGTAAATAATAATGCAAAATATGTCAATTACAAGTTGATACCCTGAGTACCTAGTGCATTTTAATCATAAAGTCGCGCCACGTATCGACGATGCATGAATTTACAAATAATTAAATCTAAAGGTAATTGTATGATTGCAACAAAAATTGTAAACTCAAATTAATTTCTTTGAGTGTGTTACTCTTTGAATACATGTATAGTAAAAGAACAGCTACACCGTGTACGTGTGGTTTGTGAAAGAATCATAACCATTTTAATTAATTAATTAAAAATGCTAACAAAGAAGACGGAATGTGATAAAAAATAGTGTGAAGAATATTCTTTACATCAGTAAGCCGGAATCCTTTTGTCAAATTAATTTTTAGATATCTATGGCTTTGACTTTTTATCTATAACTTTGTTAAAATTTTTATGAACACGCAAAAGTGGTCTTATTGTTATATGTGGATGCCTAGAACAATTATTTAAATTTCTTGTGCCGAAAATAAGATCAAGGTACAGAAATATAATAAATAAAGTATATTAGATAATTCGACCAAAAATTGTTGTCCTCTCTTTTGGTTTGTAGAAATTATAAGGATCAAAAGATAAAATTTTCATGAAAACTTAGATATAGTCTTAAAGTTATACGCATAATTGTACATTTCAGTCTGTTTCAGTCCTTATTTTTCAGTTTATTTTCCTTCCAATTTCAGTCCAAATTTTTCAGTTTGTTTTCAGTTTATAAATATATTCCGTCTTTTGTTCACTACCGTAGTCGACTTTCAGTTCGTTTTCTGACTACCCTTAAAGAAAAAAATGTATAAACTTTTCAGTCTATTTTTCGTTTATACCTAGTCAGTGAAAGTAATAATTTACGCGATATTTCATATAAGATAGATTCTGTCTAAAAAAAACTAAAACTATGCTATCAAAATGTATGAATTCAATATAGCATTTCCTCAAAATCAGTATATTAGAATAGCTTCAGCTGACATTCCCGAACATTTTCTTAAAATTTCAAATGCTCATCAGAATTGCCACAAATACACTACCGTTCAAAAGTTTGGAAGCAGTAAGGAATTTTACATAAATGGGAGAAAAACAACGTATCTAACGTATTTATTTCAACGAAATGCTTTTTAAATCATAAATTAATATGTTCCGAAACAATTTCATCTTTGATTTGGACTGTCACAAAAGTCTGTATTAAATTTTGCTCTCATCAAAATGAGCACCTCTATTTTTAATAACTTCTAAACAAATTTTTGGCATTCTTCTTACTAATTTATCGAAGTATTCTGTGCTCAAATTTTTCCATTCTTCTTGTAAGTATACCCATAGTTGCGAAGCACTAGTTGGAGAACGATTTTTAACCTTCCTGTCGAGTTCGTCCCATACTAGTTCGATCGGAGACAGATCTGGTGATTGAGACGGCCATTTCACTTTTATCACTTTTTCTCGTTCTTTTCGGATTAAAAATTCTTGGCATAATTTCGACGTATGTTTTGGGTCGTTATCCTGTTGAAAGGTGAAATTAGGGCCAATAACATCCAGCCCAGACGGTATAGCATTCTGCCGAAGAATTTTCAGATAGCCTTCTTTGTCCATTTTTCCGTCTATTTTCACCAAACTACCAGGTTTACTGCCACCAAAACATCCCCAAACCATTACGTTTCCACCACCGTGCTTGACAGTTGGCACAGTACACGCTTCTAAAGCCCTTTCACTCTTTGACCGACGCACGAATATTCGCCTATTGGATCCGAATATTTGAAATTTTGACTCATCTGTCCAAAGGACCCTATGCCATTCGTCGATCGTCCAGTTTCGGTGTGTGTTGGCCCAGTTTCTTCTATCCTGCTTATGTTTAGCCGTTAATTTGGGTTTTTTAGCAGCTACACATCCTCTTAGGCCTGCAGACAATAATCGTCTTTTAACGGTGGTAGTTGACACTGGAGTTTGCCGTGTCTCATTTAACGCAGCAGTGATTTGTGGAGCAGTTAGGCGTCGGTTTCTTTTAGACAACACTGTAATAAAATTGTCCTCTTGATTTGTTGTGGTTTTAGGTCGACCAGTCCTTTTCCTGTCCTCAAGTTTTCCAGTTTCTCTTTTCCTTACAAGGGTATAGTGAACACCTTTACACGAAATGCCGAGCTTTTTCGAAATTTGCCGCTCACTGTATCCTTCTGCACTGAGAGTACAGACAGCACTTCGCTGTTCCAGAGTAAGCTGCCTTCGCTTTGCCATTTTTAATTCAAAAATTCAACTTAATCGACTTAACGGTTATTTTAAAGTACAGTGGGCTTGGAAGTTACAACAGTCACGTGTGAATGCTTGAGTGCAACTGGCAAACCTCTATTAAATATGCATGTAACGTTACATCACCACTGCTTCCAGTTAAAATGGTTTTTCTCGCAAATTTAACGAAATGGTAAAAACACTCAAGTTCAGCAAAAAAAGGAATATCGAAAAATTTTTTAGAAATCCTTAGGGGTTTCAGTTTTTTATACCTGGAATAGTCTTCATGGCCAATAAAGTTTTATTATAAGGGATCCTTCAGATTATATTTGCAACAGATTTGTCGTTAAATAAGAAAATGTTACTGCTTCCAAACTTTTGAACGGTAGTGTAGGTAATACGCATCAGAAATCAAAAAACGAAAAAATTGTTTTCTTGATAGTTCAATTTAGGTCAAAATGATGAAGGTCAGAACTCAAAAACGTGTAATTAAATAATCTTTTATCTAGACGACTAGAAGAAGTCTACATAATTGGAACGAAATTGGTTTAATGAAAAGTCATGGTCACCAGTTGGAAAAAAAATATTTAAAAAAAATGTGACTGAGTTTCAAGATTAAATAAAGTTAAAGTGTTACAACGACAAAAATAGAATTTATTGGAATAATCTAGGTATAACGTCTTATATGTAGTTATTCATCATTTCCAAATTCACTTACAGCTTGTAGCACGGTAACAAGTTGAAAGGAAAGTTGTACGCCAGCAGCCAAAGTTTCTCATATTACCAATGAGTTGTTGGATGGACACCTCGTAAAGTTAAGACAAACTTGTTTTTAGTTTGCGTACTCCCAACAACCTTTTATACACCTCAGCTGTTAAGAGAGTTTAAGATTACTTAAACCGGGATACAAACGCTTCTCAGGTTTAAACCCACTTCAGTGTCCACTTAATGAGCTCTCCACGGCTCCAATTATCCTACCTAATTAAAGTTTCTCCTCACAGTGGCCACTTTGCCCACTTTGAGATCGTTAAGTGAGTTCCTCGCCGGTTTTATCCATCAACCTTTCTGCAAAATTAGCACGCTTCTTCTCGAGCAATTTTGGCGTTAAATGCTGTAAATTTGCTGATAGCTGCACAGCGGAAACCTCACCTAGACGTCGTCGTCGCGTCGTCTAAATAGCTACGCCCTTCGCGAAAAAAAGCGAAAAAATCGCGCTACACGAGAAGCGGAAATTGCGCGAATGCACATGGCGCGATTGGCGATTCGCGGTCGGCGCAAAATGAGTGTCTGCGGCGGATTGTTTCAACAAATTTATTGAGGAAAAGAGGAAGAAGGGAAATAAAATCGCGCCTGTACCGCTCGAGGTGACTCATTCCACTCCGAAAGCGGCTAACTCGAGCGGATTGCAGATCTAGTGAGCGCTAAGCAGAGGCTAATCCTACACATGTTAACGTGCGGCCTGATTGATTAGCAGGGGGCTAAAGGGCATGGTAGTGGTAATGCAATGAATTAGGGCACAACAAATTTAAAACCGATGTTGCCAATAACACAAGTAATATTATATAGGATTTTTTCCTTAGATCATGTCATGCTTTTAAGAAAAATATATTTTAAAAGAACATGAGTTTGTAATGTAATTCTAATAAAAATTTAAACTTTTAAGTACATATTATAATTATAATAAAATACTGATATCTATATGACTTTTCGAAACACTTTATGAATTTAACTTTTATCTATTAACCAATTACTTCACACAATTGTTAGTAAATATAAATCGCAAATAGCGGAATTAGTTCCCCAATAAACTTAGTACGAGGTAGGTATAGAATTATGGTACTTTATATATCTAGATAAAGATTTAGGCTTTCATTTAAATTTTCACGTTAAATATGCTCAAAATACGATTTGTTTTAATTTCCATCCTACTTTTCTCAAAAATATGACGTGATGGAAACAAAAGCATTTCCCTTCAATTTCAATTTGATTAATTATATTAAAGAATTTTTTCTATTTCTTAAATAACTAATCAATCTCATAAAAAGAACAAAACAAAAAGGTTAATTTCCTAAACTAATTTAATTTATTAATATGTACTTTGGTTTTAGTTTTGGAAACAATTTGATGTATCCTAGTACAAATTTCTATATAGAAATAATTATGTCTTTAAAATCTCGAGAGGATGCACTGGCGATACGTGGACCAAAATTCTTCTAGTAATGTAATTCTTACCAGGGAGACTTAATTTTAAGGTTTCTATCATCCCCTGAAAAATCCTTTAGAGTTTAGATAGTTAGAAATGCTCTGCACCTATTTTGCAGTGTATAAATCTGTATTTTTCGCTGACCAAGTTGAGTATACTGTTCCCGCAACTATGAAGTTTTTAATTTTTATAAAAATAAGTATTTTGTTGTCTTTTAAGCTTTTGTATTGATCTGACTATAATTAGGTATAAAATGTATGAATGAATTGAACAAAAACATATCTCTATGTTTGACTACCTTAAGTACAATATAACCTCTTTCAAAATCTTTAGGTGTCGTATATCTACAGGGTTTATCGAAAAAAAATGTTTTAATACACATATGTATGTACATACATATATTATCATATTCAAAATCATAAAATTATCAACTTTACAACTGTGTTTTTGAGGGTAAATAGTAAATTTGAATAAGAGACCCTTTCTATCGGTTTGATACGAAACAGGGTGAACATTTACATATATTATAGAAATTATGAAAAATACCGGTATACCATATGAAGTATCGTATCCTTGTGAATATGACATACATATATATCAACCAGAATTACTCGGCAAAATTTTGAAATATCGAATACCTACTTCTGCTAACATTTTGTATTTTTACTTTTATATTTGATTTTTAAACTTTCATAAACTCAATTCGTTAGAATTAAGCTATAATTATTTATTCATAAATATCATCATATGACAACATGTTTTGCGAAATTTCCAGTGTTACTACCGTTTATGAACACTGTTAATCAAATCTCGATATCAATACTAACGTTGCGCCGAAAAACCGGTGACCAATTGAACTTGACAAGCCTACATAGTGCCTTTTACTTACTTCCTCATACAATTAACTTAAAAATGTTTTCTCTTAATATTGCATACAACTAGCCTCGGTTTCGTCAAGATCAAATAAAGACTTCAGTCCGCATATTGATTCTTTCCTTAATAAAAACTTAATCAACTACAATTTGAGCCAAATTCATCAAACTATCAACCCGCGTATTTTTTCATGCCGCAAATCCGCTCAAGGTGAACAACCTTCGTTGTCAGGAAAAAAGCAAAAGCAAGAGTTGTCGGCACGACATGATTTATTTTATCACGTTTATACGGCATATCGGAAAGGAAATTACATCGCGCTCGGTTGGTGCCTCGTTTTATGCAAGTTGCATCAGCAAACCGAGAGGAGAGCTGAAAAATGCCCCGCGTGCCAATAAAGGGGCTAAGTGGTGGCGCCTTGTAAATTATTTTAAACGAACGCTGATTGTGTGCCAAGCACGAGCGCGGAGCCCCGGACAGAAAGGAGCCCCACATAGCACCTATGTCGCGATTATTCCACCGATTGTTGCTCCACTCTTGTCGCCGTTGTATGAAAATTGAAAACTGATAGTATATGCAACCGCTTGCAACTCAACGCAAATATTTGCGCCTGCGGACGTGTTTTTAATTGCATTCGATTTGCATAATTTTTTATATATAGATGTGCTCTGTAAGTTTGTTCAGCTCCAAACCAAAATAAATACGAAAGGTTTCATTTTATGTTGTCAAATATATAATATGAGAAATTTGCCAAACAAACGCAGATAAGCAGTCGACGACCTCTCAGACATCTCTGACAATCCCCTGAGGGAGGACAAGGACCCTGCTTCATTAAAACCCCGTCTGTCTGCGAAGTACGAAGGCACGACGCGTGCTTCATTCATCCATGGCAGGTTTGACCTTATCAGGTAAAACCCGAGGATAAGTTAAAATTTGAACCCATTCCTGTGCTCAGAGCAAAAAGGGCGACTGTTGACACGTTTCGAGAATCCTTCGCATCCTTCATCCGAAGGGCATGCAGTCACAGTCAGCCCCAAAGGATGTTGAGTTCACTTTTGGATCCAAAAGTCTTTAAGGCGCTCCTTAGCTTGCTTGGAACTTGGAAATACACCAAGCATAGATGTCACTGCCGCCTACATACATAAAATATGTTATACTCGTATGTTCCCTACATGAGCACATATTTACAGCGTCGGACAAAACAATAAAACCACCCACAGCACATGTAAGTTTTTCATAACAATCTGATCATTGAATATGTTCGAAACAAATCGAAAGGAGCTTACAAAATCTATTTTAGAGGAAAGACGTCCTTAATAAAGTTCCTAAAATTTCCATAAATTCATTTTAGTAATACAAGCGACACACCAATCGAAATTTAGAATTTCGAACGTACTCAATTTCACAATATTATGGAATTGGATTGAAATTAAAGTCAAATTTTTGTCAAAATCTCTTTTTTACATAATAGCCGTGTTCTTTTAACATCGGATCCAGTTCCTGGGGTTTGCAGGAAATTTTGGATTCAATTGAATTCTATGAGCAGCAATCATATCAACCAATTTTTATTTCCCGACAAAAAAAAAATAAAATTGCCTGGATTTATACCCACTTATGCGTCAAAAATTTGATCCAAAAATTTATCTGGTTCAAGCTTTGAAGTTCGATAGGTAAATATCATGGCAATTTGATACGACTTTCGCAAATTTTAAAATCTTTATATACGTGATGCTTTTTAAAATTTCAATTCAATCCAAAATTTCCTGCAAACCCCGGAACTGGATCCGATGTGAAAAGAACACAGCTAATATTCGCCTGAACTGAAAAAGAAATTCAGAGGTAATATGATATATTTCTGAAATTGAGAAAACTCGAAATTCTAAATTTCGATTGATGTGTCGCTGGTATTACCTTTGATTTCAGTTAATTTTTCAACTCAATTTTAACTCGTTCTAATTCTAAATTCAACGTTAATCCTAACTTCAACTTTAACTTTATTTCAACTCAACTTATTTCGTCTCTAAAACAGTAGACATGAAAAGAATTTTTATCGAGAAATGAAATTTAATCAAATTAAAGAACAAAATTGTAAAGTAAAAATAAAGTAAATATCAATGCACTTTTAATAAAACATTCTTAAAATAAATGTTACTTAATTGAAATCAAGTATTTCTTATATTTTAAATATAAATTTTAATTTAGTGGATGGAATCATCTCTATAATGAGCAAGGAATTTTTATCCAAAAAGGACTTTTTAAAGCTCCTTTCCATTCGAATCGAACGGACTCAATGATCGGGCCCACAACATATTTTATTTTCAACAAGTCTAGATATATGCATTATAGTGGCAGAAAATTATAACTCTTAAAAATTTAAAAATTTGCATTTTATTACATTTTGTTCGCAAACAATCCGAGGTTAACGTTTGGACTTGGGACAATCAATAAATAAAATGTTGTTAAATTTCATACGGCAAAGAGATTTTGAAGAAAATAATGTAGAAAAAAGCATGTGAACTATTTACCTACATTGCAAAGACGAAGTGACATTTCTTTTTCTTACATTTTATTAATTCACGACGTTTTTTATATAGTTTCATTTGTTATTATTTTTGAGTTACATCACACAAAATCATTTTCAAAAAGAATATTCAAAGACAAAAATTTAATAAGACTTTGTGTAACCATTTTAGTAATCTGTACTTTAACTAGGTATGGCTCAAAAATGTTTAATCAGATAACGGCAATTTTACGGTCACTCGAAATTGTTTGGTCAAGTTTACAGAATGCTTCGGGTCATTATCTTGCATAAAATGCCACTCGATTGGCAGGGGTGAAAGGAGATTTTGTCTAAGGACTTTCTGGTATTTAATGCTATTTATTCGATAGGAAAGAAAGGTTAATCCTGGAAACGTTGATGATCATTTTTTGTATGAAAATCTCGGGGCGCTATTATTTCATCCTACACTGTTGTATGTACAACGAGACCCTACATAGTTAACGCGCAGAGTAGGCACCTTTCGAGTATTAACGACAGCAGCTGAACACCATACCAATTCTACAGGAGGTCTGCCGGGTTGAGCACGGTTCCATTGTTTTTGCCCCATTTTCCCCCAAAATGTAAGAGGAGCTCTTTACGAATGGATGTTTGTCTATTTGCCCCTACTTAGGGCCCTTTGTTGATTTTACTCGCCCGCCCCAGAAGCCCCCAACTCTTTTCTGCAAATTTTCGTAATGAAGTGCTATCATCCCACTTAGGAGTTGTTGACGCGACAATTTCCTTGTGGTTGTGTTTCGCACAAGACACCAAAGTGATTAGATAAAATTCCTGGAATTACAAACGATGTTGATAACAAGGATGTTTAGATCTCAAACATAAAAAGAGACGATAGTGCGCGACGGTGCAACTTCTTCAAGTTATGTAAATTCTTAAGAAGTAATTTAGTCATTGAGGTTAATTGCTTCTTGTGAGTTTAATTAAAAATTTATGAAAAATGATAATGAGTTTTATCATGTCAGGCCTCTTCTGCTATATGGTGGGCAGAGGACTTGCTTTCTTCGATATATATTTATCTCCAAGAATTAAGCTAACTTGAATGAACACATACGATAAAAGAGAGAATTATTGAATGTAAATTTAATTATAATTACATATATCGATTTACCGGGAATTTCGGACAATAAATATACGCCAAATCATATTTGAATATTATTAATTCAATATTGTTTCGAATGATTTTACGACGTTATTTTTCTGAGTGTACCTACCCACTGAGAATTTTCCTTTCACAAACTGCCTATTGATTGGATTTTCCTTTTACAAATTGTTTATTGACTGAAAATATTCCCTTTTTAAGCTCTTACTTGTTCTGGCCTTCTTCTTTCTTTATATTAGACACTTTCGAAATGCAACCAACAACAAGCAGCAACAGATACTGCAGTTTTGCCATAGTTTCCGCCCAAATTGTTTTGAAAGCTGCATAATAAATTATAATTAGACAGGTCTGGAAAAAATGTTGGTTGGGCATTTGTTTCATATTCAAACACTTCTTCCCACTGATCTGTCATCCTCGCTGTATATAGCTGAGCGTTGTCCTGATGAAAAAACACCTTTCGTCTTAAAACCAAAAATGATAATTTTTCTTATAGATCTGCTTTATTATCGTTGGGTTTAGACTTAAAAGATCAAAGTGGTCTAAATATTTTATCCCCACCAAACAGATAACAATACTTTACATGGATGTTTCTTTATTATCTACCCACTTTTTTCAGTGCTTAACACTTTGGTAGAGAACCCATTTTACTATTCGGTCCAAAAAAGGTTCATTCCTTAAACAAGAAAGCAAAACAGAATATACATGCATATTCACATTTAGATACAATTATTTTGAAGTTATTATCGTTGTGAATTTGTTTCTTAAAAATTAAAAACTAATTTTTTGTTTTGTTCATATTAAATATCTTGTTGATTTCATTAGTAAATTCTAATAATGAGGTTAATTTCCAATACATTAGCCACTCATTTTGAAATTGTCATAAGCATAAGTCCCTCAAAAGTGGAATGCAATTCCCCGCCGTATCGTAATGAGTATTAAAACGAAGAATCGTAATCTACTTTTGAGTGACTTATCCTTATGCTATTTTAAAAATTAGCGGCTAAAATACATATAAATATGTTGAGTTTTTTTCCTAAGAAAATAAAACATTTACTTAGAATACATTACATTTACTTAAAATACAATATACCTTACTAAATTTAGCAATATTATAGGCATAACTCACTCTTTTAATTAGAAAACGCTACGTTTACATTTACTTTATTACTACATTTAATGGTATACCCTAAAATAATTGTTTAAGTAATACACACAACCCTAATCCGGCTACTGCCTCATAAAATTAAAAAACAAATCTCAAACTTTTAGAGGGTTGCGAGTTTACCAAGTTATGGAATCTTTTCAAAAGGAATTTTGTTATTAAAAAGATGAGGGTATACCCTAGCTTTCCTAAAAAACGTATAAATTTCGGGAAAAAATTCTTTTCTCAAGAAAATACAATTCTAAAATGCGTCACCATAGAATTTCTGTCGCAAGGCAACAAATTCTTGTATATTTCTAAGAAAATCTCATGAATTTCTCAAACGGGAGCAGAGCTAAATTGCGCCCCTATTAAGATTGCCTAGAACAATAATTTGCTGCTTCTTGACTTCCTCGACTTCTTTGTTAGCGTCGTAGAGCGCGCAATTCATCAACACGTCCATTAGCAGTAATTACCGCTTAGACTTTTTTGCTATTTTGCACTCATATAGTTTTGCCGCGACAAATTGCATATAAAATGAATGCGTCTCTGATTTCAGTAAAACTGGGTGATATCACTTTTTGTATGACCTTCTGCGAGCAACATCAGTGAGACGTTGATACGTAACGTCCGGTTCCATAGGCCTTCGCACTATGAAAAGACAATGGGCGCAATTTTTTATCGATCATATACTACTTAAAATGGGATGTCCATTGTGGTCAATTGGCGCACCATGGAATGCACTGTTGCGTGCGTGCCAATTGCCTATAAATGAGCGACGCACGCATCTTTAAATTGAATTAAGCGACGAACAACAGCCGCCCTCTGTTGGCTAACAGCAAGCTAGGGAATGAACTTTTAAATGTTGACCTGGTCAAGAAGGATGGAATTATCTCGTTAAGCAGTTTAATTGCCTCGATGGGAAACAAAAATGATTCGTTTGCCCCATCCACTCTTTGCTATTAGAAGCAGTTAGAAGCTAGAACGACAAGATAGGCAGAATAATTTCATCTACTACAAACTCTAAGTCAACGGACTAAAATAAGCCACGAGCGCCACAAAATATGAATGACTGCAAAAGTTATTGGCAAGAGAAATACTTGTGTTTCGTCTTATTAAAATTCTGCTTGGATTTTCATAAAGAATGTAAATTCATCATCGGCGGAAGCTTAAAAATCTTTCGAGCACCGGGTGTGTGCTGCTCGCATGAAACAATTTTTGGGGTGCTCCGACGGTTTCCGCAGCAACAGTGATGACTCACTATAGTTTCCCAGCTCGATAAAATCGTAAAACTCGAAAAAATCTCCTTCCACCTTCCTTTCACTTATGCACGAGACGAGGGGACTGAACTTTCGTAAGACGGCTTTCCCCAATTCAGGCGGCGGCGACGGCACCTTGATACCCTCCTCAGTTCCTGGCCAGTTAACCATGTCCACCAAAAAGAATAAGAATACTCGTAAGACGGGGGAAAGATCCAATAATCCCTGAAAGGTTTTAAAGAAAAAAATGAGCGCTACAACTAGAACCAGCTGAGGTCAACTTCAGAGTTCAAGCAAAGGCGCTAGAAATATTATTTTATCTTCTACTTAAATATGAATAAAATAGTTCCATAACTAACTTGCAGACAACGCACAGACCAAACTGCTGGACTTAAAGGGCTGTAATTTTGACAGTAGGTTTCTTTTGTGACGTAAGCACAGCACACACTAAGAAAAGATTTTACGAAATTCTTCCCTTAAGCTTAAGGGAATAAAATAGGAGAAGTAATTTTGTATGAAAATCCCTCAATTTTTAAGTTTAATCCATGAAAAATGGCATTTAGCGCTCAAGTTTTATAAATTAAGAAAGACGTATTTCAGGATTTGTCGAAATTTATTTATAGGTTAGGAATTGTTTAGTGATTTGCATGAATTTTTTTTTGCAAGAATAGAATGTATATAATTTATTGAAACTTTGAGAGCATTTTGTACATATGTATATTAAAATAAAGATTGTAAATTTTTGAAAATTATTTCCTTCTGTACATTCAGAACGTCACAAATTTCATCTGAAATCTATAGGGTTTTAAATTTAGTTGAAAAGCATGCCTTTCTTCTATAGTATATGAATCTAACATCTCCCAAAAAAATTTATAATTGCATTTTTTAGTGGTATTTAAATAAAAGAGCATAATTTTTCGCATTTACTTATAATTTTTTTTCTAATAAAAAAATACTTTAAACAACGATATTACTCCACATTTAGGTTCATACAGAATTTTTGATAACGAACCCTGTGTTTACCTTTAACTTTTACAATTTCAGAACGCTTTAAAATATTCCAAAAAAAATACCAGAAGTTTTAAATATCTCGAAAAATGCTTTGTTTTTAAAAGAAATCAATACTTTGTCAACTTATTTTTATCTTTTTAGTGTTATTAAAATAAAGAGTGGTAATTTTGTGCTATATAACTCTTGGTTTTTGGAAAGGGCCTATGCTTATCAATTTACGTATGCGAAAAGTTTTGGATCTTTGATGGAAACTTGTTAAAATATTAAAAGTAACAAACAGTTGAATGTCGAAGTGTATTAATTCAAAACGACTAAATGTTTAATTTTTAAAATGTTTTTGAATGTTTTATATATTAAAATATTTAATTTATTTTATTTGAAAATCTTATGCTTTATTTTGAAAGCACTTGAGGTGTTTTACTTTAAAGCGTTTTAAACGTTATGTAAATACTAATGAGAAATTAAAATTATAATATTAGAAATTATGGTTAGAAATGTACGTTTTATATCACTAATTAATTATGGGACGGTGTGAAGACGAAAGAAAATGTTAGTACCTATATAGGAGTTTTATTGTTCTGTAAATTTTTCTTAATAAATTTATACATTGGTTGAGTTTCATATTTTGTTTTGGGTTAAATGGTTTTAAAAGCCTTAACCGTTGATTCAATTCGAACGAGCTTTTTTAAGAAAATATTTGAAATTTTATAAGAGCTCTCTGTTAGCTGGCCGTAAATTTCAGCTTGACTTAACATTTTACACTCTCCAGACAGTATCTAGTGGTGTGCTGAATATCTCGCAGAGTGGAGCACTCTTCATGTAAACTACTTAAAAGGAAAAATTAAGTAAATATGCCTAGGCCCACAATTTTATTGAGAGTTTCCGTGGTCCGTTGACTTATTAAAATTTAAAAGTGAACATGTTTACACCGAAAGTGCTGCGAGTGCCTTTATCACTGGCGAACCAGGCCCCAGCTCAGCAGCAATCATCTCGGCGGCCACGCTTGAATTAGCAGCGGGTCAGCGCGATTGGGGCCAATTAATGAGCGACGCTTCATCCAAGAGCTGAGATTTTAACTGGCATTGGGTTTGGCAATTGAAAGCCCATCGAACTATGAAATATGTAATGTATTTATTATGTAACATTTCGAAGTAGATTTTCAGCTGCGTTGCTATATAATGTATGTGGCAATACTCGACACTACGTCAGTTTCAGTTGTTACATTACTACTATACTTGCAGCGCAAACTTTTATATCGGGATTCGGAATTGAATTTTTTCTTTCCATAGATAAGTAAAATTGGTCTCCCAAATGAAATTTATATTTAGCAGCGAAAGAAAATAACTCAGCATAAGAATTTTTTTTAAAAGCTTTAATATTAAAATTGCGAAAGTTGGTATTACCTTCACGCCTCTTCCTCTACCTATCGACATGAAATTTGGCATGCACATAGTGTAAAATTAAGTGTGCTTCAAACTTTTTAAAAAAAAAAGTTCTTTAATAATCTTTGAAATTAACAAATTAAAGCTAACTAATTATATTGTATTTTTGACTTATCGACGCGACGATAGCGAGCACGAATCGAAGTAAAGTAAAATGCTTCTTATTTCAGCACTTGCGTAAAACTATTTATAGAATCAGAATATCAAGTATAAGCTTATTTAAAGGTTTTCCACAATTTTTACCAAGTCACATTAACATGGAAAACATCGCAGCGGATAACTATCAATTTTCCAAATTTTAAAGTTAAATATTGCAAAAAATAAAATTTAACTAAAATGTTTTTCGCATATGCATCACTTCTATTTAAACTTAGCCACTAATACACAATGCCTTGAACTTTACATTTTCCGCAATATGCCTTATTTGAATATTAGTTATTTAGCTTCATCCATTTCATTCATTTCTTTTTCAATCTAACTTCTTTAAGACTTTTTCTTAAAATTATGACTACAATTTTATGAATTGGCCTTAGTTCGATAGCCCGATCCGCCTCATTGGATACTAAAATGATCTATCTATAAGTCGAACATGTTCCGAAAGTTAAGGTGGAAATGTTGTGGCCAAATAATTATCAACTATAAACAGATAATACAATACCTACTAGTGTACTCTAGTCTAAAGTTTTTGCATTATACTATCAAAAATTGCTCACCACACTCCAAATATTAACTCTAAGTAAAACAAATATGTTATACAGTTCAGGCATTTCGTGAAAATAAACATTTTTACCCATGCTCTGGAGAATATGGCCAGTTATTAATCTTAATTCTTTATATTTTTCAATCATGACTATCTATGACTACCACCCGTAGTCTTTTTTCTGAAGGGTCTGTATGCTATCTCTTACAAGACCTAACTTTATGTTGATTATAGACGATTATAATGGACGGAATTGTAGATAGTGTTTTTAATTTTCAATTTTGATCACCCTATAAAAAAGACAAATTTTACTCGTGTAAAATTTTACAATGAAGAAAAACATACAGACCTATTGATAGTTACGTTTTTTTAGAAATAATGTAATGAGTTATATATTTCAGATGAACATCTCGATTTTTTTATGTCTTTTTAATTTAATCATTTTATGTACGTTGTGTACGTAGGAGTTTTTAACTGAAGTTTATGGTATGAAGTTCCCTCATAATAAAATTAAATTGAGTTAATAGTGTTAATTTGGATCTACGCCGACCCCCATCGTTTTCCGATTGTTTTATGGTTACTATAAAATGTTCATGTTTTAAACGGACGTCCAGCCAATAATCATTAGAAATAAATTGCCCTGCGCCCTAGCCTCATGCCCTCTAAAGTCTAAAGGGGACTAGACTGCAGTAGTGCCTAAAAAAACATCAAAGTAAACATGTCCAGGCTTAAAGCCGGGGGCACAGGGGGTTAGCCCCCGGTAGGCGCACTTAAACTTAGTTTAGCATCAGCGAAAAGGCGCTCCATGTGCCTCCTCAATCCCAACGATAAAATAGGGCAAGTGTGGTGTACGTGTAAATTTTATTTTTAGAGAAAGCCCAAGAATTATGCTCTTGTCCAAATGCTGCCATCAACGAGCCACCAGCATCTGGGACTGCAGAACGACAGTGGTGGATAGCATATTTTATGTCATGGATGTGCAACCATGCATATATGTATATACAATATACATAAATATATATATACGGGCATATTCATACCTATACTCTATTCTGCATATGCATGACCGCGAGGAATAAGACTTTCCCGAAAATGGAGTCATGGAAATCAGTCTTGCGTCTATGAATTGGTCGGAGTAATCGTCATCAGAGAAAACTGCTAGAAAACAACCTCGGTAGGTTTCCAGTTTTTGGTGTGTCCCCGGACGTTCTATAGTAGGACGTGCCGGCGAGAACATGCATTCGTCCCGTGCACAAGGACAAACCAAGCAAGGTCAACAGATTATGGATTATGGCACATTCATAATTTTAAAGATAAAGCATTTTGTTTTTATATCCATCACTGCATAAACTATAGATATGAATGAAATTGTAAGATCGTTGTCTTTCGCTGATTCAGCACTTGACATATACATATATTACTTAGATTTGCATAAAAAGTCTGTTGTACAGGGTGCACCAAAAAAATACATACACCCTAATAACTTTTTAATGATTAGAGCAAATGGATTGATGTATTTTAGAGATTTTATAGAAATTTCACGTTTCAGTTTTATGCATAAGTTTAAGACCACCTTAGTTCTTGTACTATCCGTTGAATTTAATCTTGAATATTGAAAGTTCCTTATATTCAAGTATATGATGATTAGAGGGTCAAATCGTTATATTGTACATAGGATTCCATTTAATTGCAAGAAGTTAAAAAGCTATGTTCAAAATAAGCAACAACAAAGAGGTGTGCAAAAAAAATTGCAAAATTTGAGTTTGCTCCACGGTAATCTTATCGAACTTTTTAATAGAATTAGAAATAATGAGTAAAACAAGTGCGGATAAGAACATTCTGTGGTAATTGAGTATTAATATCTTTTAATTATTGGCTGAAATTTATAAAATTGCTCTTTATAAGACTATAACTTCTCTGTCACGAATTCTTAAATTTTCAAGATAAAACCACTCAACTCAACTGATAATGAAAAAACGGAGGAGGCTTTAAATTTATGCACAAGACTGTAATTTTTCTTTGATTGAGTTAGCGATTATTTTTATTATAGTGCCGCGGCTACAGCCTCTTGATTTTGTGGCATGATTATTTTAAGAGAAATAAAAATTAAAAATATATGTAACTATTTGTTTTTAAAAATCGTCAAAAATTCGCAAAATAATAGTTTACTATTCAGAAAATTATGGAACTGGTTTTCTTGAAAAAGTGTAATTGGGCAATCGTTTTATGTAAAAAAAAAGTTTAGGTGTGGCGCTCTACTTGACATTTGGCCAAAAACAAAGTTATTTCAAGGTCAAATTTTCAGAAGTTACATGTGTTGGTAACATATTGATATTACTTGTTATTTAAGTTAAAGTCATAATAAAAATTTATAATAAGTTAAGTTTAAGTCACACTTAAGTGACTTTTATCCTTTTGCTGCCTTTATTCTTAACAAAAAATTTGATTTCATGTGATAAACTATCTAAAAAATTTAGGAACCGAAATCACGGTAGGTATTGATACTCGAGACCCAAAGTATCGAGTACTTGTAAAGAAGAAATTTGAACGCCAATAATTAATGTTGTTAGACTTGATCTCTAGTCATATGAAGAAAATACCAATACACAGAAAATAAATACAAATTATGTTATAAGAACAAATCAATAGGGGTTATGAAGCACGTTTGGGTTATGCTATAATTCTCGTTTAATTTATAAAAACTAACAACAAAAGGAGGCAATCGCAAATAAATCCGAATTATTTCAACACATTACGACCCTAGATGTTTTTGGTCGCGCATATGGGTTTCATTTAATAATAAAATTTCTGAAAAAAAAACTTAAAAATTAAGCAACTTATCTCAAACTGAAGTAATTACGTGTTTGCATTCCTTTTAAGGTACTCGAGATGCAAAACAATTATTTAATAATTTTCGGTCCAAATTTAGAAAAATGCATTTGTCAATAATTCAAACCCACTGCTGACTGCTCAAAATCCATTAATAGTGTGAACAAGTTACAAGAGGAAATGAAAAGTACAGTGAAAGTCATTTCTTATGGAATGAGTAGTCCATTAATAATTTATATGGTATGTCGTGCTTAAGATTATTAAATTGAAATGTTATTAATTAAAGATGCAAAGTATCGAGTATCTAAACCCAAAACACGGATGCTGCTCGATTGTTCCAACCGTATACCAATGTGTCGTTACCCATCCGAAATCTGCGTCAGCGTTTGTTTTGTAGTGATTATCCTTAAACAACAAATATAATATTGGATATACTGGTTGAATCATTACAATTTTAAAATATTTATAAAAACAAAACCAGAAATTAATCACCTTGATCACATCACACACAGAAGCTACAATTTACGAGACCTTGTTTCTAACAGTAGGAAGTGTCTGGAGTATTTATTGAACTCTTACTCAACATTCCAGCGAAATATTAAAAATTTTATATGAAACAATGAGCGAAAAGCTTAAACGAGCCAATATTGAAATAATTTGCTGACTCGGTGCTCATGACTCACTTGAGACTGAGGCACCTAGACCAGAATCAGGTTTAATTAAATTACGCCTCATAGTGAGTCACCTCGGTAGCGCCACGGTTACATCAAGTGAGCAAGTGGATTGAACTGAGGACTCAGATGAACCGATTAATTAGCCATTCAGTGCGGAAATTGGAATCTATTGATTTCCTACACTCCCGCACCGAACAGTCGCAGCCGCAATCAGCTGTCCTCCCACGGCCGTGGGTTGGACCTGGCCCCTTTTGCCGCGCACAGATCCTGAGTTGCATCAGTGGCATCATTGGTGCAGTCGCTAATTTCTAAAATATTGCAACTGACTGCGGGTAGAGTCTACCATTCACCGTTAGCAACCCATCCACGCAAATTAGTTTGACCCACTTGAGTGAAGTGATCGATGGTTTTATCGTGAAATAATCCATCAGAAAGGTAGCGTCAGATAACCCACTTCGGTCTGAAGTTGGTGCTCATCTTCATCGGTAAGATTGCAAGCAACCAGTCCTGCAAATGAGCTGCAACTGATTGCCGTTTTCTTGATGAGAAGGGCTCGTTTCGATGTGCCCATTTGGGTTAAAATGTAATGGACGCGACGCGTTTTTGTCGCGCCACAAAAAAATTTTGATAACATAAAAACCAACAATACGTGTAGCAATTTTGACGCGCCGCAAAGTTTCACAAAACATTAAACTTTACAGAGCGAGAATTCAATTCCATATTCCGGTTCTTGTTTGGTTCTTGAATACTAGGGAAGATATAAAAACGATAATTCTAATTGTCATTTGGCAAATGACAGGAAATAAAATGTTGCTGTTTTCTATTTTTGATATTAATGGCTAGGATGCAATAGACATGACACATTTTTATTGCGCTAGAAAACGATGAGAAAAAATGCATTGCCTGATAGAATGCATTTTTTCTTGAATTGCAAGTAGAGTTAAAATAGTAGAGCTAAAATTAATTAAACTCATAAAGGTCAGGCTTTCAAACACAAAATGTTGATTTGCCGTCATTTTGTCATTTATAACATAACAATTCTCGTTTTTATATCTTCCCTAAAATTAAACAGAAGCATGAAATTGAATTGTCGCGCTATAAAGTTCTAAGTTCCGCAGAACTTTGTGGCGCGTCAAAATTGCTAAACATGCATTCTATGAAGGCAGTCTGATTTTCGTATTTATTTTGTGGCGCAACAAAAACACGTCGCGTCCATTATATCCCAGTCTTTGAAACATATTCAAATTCAATCAATGATCCCTTCCGCCTTGTCTCCCTAGTTCTGGTGCCTCGTCGAAAACTCCACTTTTATAAAACTTTTTCACTGTTCGTCGCACTCAGCACAAAAGCAAAAACAATTGGCCTTCACAGGTAAATTGTTTTGTGGACGACGACAAAAGGCCCTAGAAAGGTGGAAAATTGGGTGGGTGGCATACCGCAGAAGGACGATTGTTTGAAAAAGGCGGTTATTCCGCCTTTTGTTCTCATTCGGCCTTGAGAGCTATTTAATCAGTTCCATTTAAATGACCAAAGTCGGGAATATTTTCGACGAAACGAGGACGGAGCCTATCGGAAAGTTTTCCCCTTGTCTACTAGTGCCAGGACATCAACATTCAGAATTAGAGCCTTGTCGTCCCGGTTTTTTACAAGTTTTCTAGGCTATAAATTTTTTTTAAGGACACTCACACTGTGCCAATTCTAATCTCGGTGAAATTGTGAGCTTTACACCTAACCTTGACTCTAGTTATATCAACAGGTGCAAGAAATTTTTAAAGTGAGCATTTAGAGTGAATAGCTACGCTTAAGATGTCATAAAACTTCTTCTCTGAATTTAAATTTCAAATCCCCATGATTTTCTTTATTTTCATTCTTATGTTCTAGGCATTGAAAGTCAAGATGCGTTTTTTGATGTATATTTTTATTGATCTAATAGAAATCCTAAACGCTCTGATACAATGTGTTAAAAATTTCTCAGATTTTCTTGAAAAATACGAAACTCTATTTAGGTTTTAGTTATATTCTTTTTATAGAGCTATTTATATAGTTCCGTAAAAATAAGCCCGCTTGCGCTTCCCTCTGGAGAAATAAGAAATGAGAGCTCAATTTTTTATTGCAAGTGGAAACATTAGTCTTAGACTCTAGAGTATTTTCTTCGAAATACATGCATTTATCGAAAAGTTGTACCTTGTTTTAAATCCTTAGTTAATTGAGTTTTACCCTGAATTCTTCAAAATATAAAAGTTTAATTAAAACAAATTAAAAAGCTAAAGTCACGAATGTTTCTTAAAAGAAAATTTCAGTCATTGGATATTTATATCAAGGAAAAATTAAATAGACATTTTTTATAAAAAAATCTGATGTCAAAAGACATTTTAAAGAAAGGAAAATAATCAGACATTTAATACAAGAATAACAGATTTTCGTGTATTTTCTTAATACTATAAAGATATACTAGGAATAAGCAGGGATGAGATTAACACAAAAACTCGTTATTCTTGACTGAAAATATCGTTTTCGCTTAATTATTTTTTTGATTATTTACGAACGAAATGTGTCATGAAAAAATTATGCGATATGCATTATTTTAGGTACAAAAAGTGCATGAATTTATCCACTGCACTTTTGCATGATCGTCTCTCCGTTTCTTCATTCTATGCACATATGTACAATAGTTAATATGAAAATTATTTTTAGAATTTCAATTTTAAAAAGTTAACAAAACAGTTGCAATAACATTATAGCAACAAAAAATTTCTTCGTAAACAAGCATTATGTGTAAAACCTCATTCACAATAAAAATAAATGCGACTTTAAGCTGATAAGACGATTTTCGTTGAAATCGCCTTATCTTAAAGAAAAATGTTTTATAAGAATTTCGCAAATGCATTGGGGTTGATGTTAATGGTCAATGGTATCAATGACAAAAGCTCAGAGACAAGTTTAAAATTTCCAATGCGTAGAACGTTCTTTAGTTTACTAAATACTGCAAAATTTAATATTTTCGAGATAATACAATTGAAATCCCAGATGCTATAAATTCTTCATTTAGACAACTTTTTAATTATTTTAAAAAGTGTATTTTCAGTACTTTTGTGCTATGAAGTCTTAATTTATATCGGTTTCCGCATTCATCTGCTACACAGTCTCAATGCTACGCTTTATAGACCGGCGTCTCGATTTACTATATGTTCTAATTATATCAAAATAATAATTAAAATAAATAAAAAAGATTTTTTCAACCCAAACAAGAAATACACTTCATTCAATACTTCTTAAATTTGTATGTACTACTATACCAATATTTATTTAAACATAAGATAAAAAATATATTTTATATCTATCTCACGGAAAAATCTCTGCAACCAGTTTTATAAAATATAAAACAAAACTAAAAGCAGCCACCGAAATTGCCATAAAAACTAGTCGATTTCAAGAAATACCCAAAACTTCTTGATTCATACCGTTGTTCTCCTTTTTTAACTGAAATAAACTTAAGAATCGAACTTATACTTTAGGGGCTAAAGTTTAGCCTACGCTGAAATCGATCTGATCCCAATTTTTTCATCTCATGCAAAAAAATAGAAGATACCCAAATCCAGCAGCAGCTTCGTCTCGTCAGGTTATTCAGGTCTTCTTGCTTGAGTCTGCCGAACATCCCGAGTGAATCATTCGACCCGCGAAGATCACCAAAACTTTTCGGAATTACGAATGACTGAGCCCCGGCGGCGGGCGCAGGTAAGCGTTATTGTGTAAAAAATTAACTGAATCTCATTAGCATGTCGCGATTGGTTGGCCCAACGCCTCTTGGCCGGAGATTTGCATTTACGATTTACCTCTGAGCTGAAACTCTGCCATTTTCAGGTTTGCTAAATGTAATAAAACTGTTCACCCGCGAAGTTAACTGAGAGCGAAAGGGTGCGGAGGTGGACCTGATTTGGGGCTCGCTTGCATGCGATGTCTCGCAGTCGCTACATTTTTTCAAATAGTCTTAAAATTATCTTAGAAAGCTGCAAAAATTACCATGGAATTATTATTATTACTATTACTGCTCGGTATGGTTGCATCTATTGGCGGAATTATTGTGCAAATGCGCAGCAGAGTTAAGTTTTAAGGCTTGGACACAGTGCAGCTGTTTGTCGCCGAAGCGATTGCATTGAGTTCTTGGAATAAGCTGCCACTCGCAAATGATGGGACTAATTAATTGTCGAGTAGTGCTGGGGTTATCGAAGAAAGCACACTGGAGGTCTAGTTCAAGAAATTAATTAACTCATCAGCACATTTGTAAGTACCTACATAGTTGCTGACTGTTTGTCTTTCTAAATACAAAAATAATTATTTAAATAGAGTGTATATACAATATAAAAGATATTCCAAAATAATACATGCATATATTGTCTTTTTTTTCGAATAACATAATTTAGTTTAACTATTTTAAACTTCAAGGAATTGTCAACAAATTGATTCTAATGGTTTTTGGGACGATGATTTTGAATTTGGTATCGAAATGTTTAATACAATAGAGTTTTCAAATTTTGAATTAATAAAGTCGATTCGATTGGATTTTTTGTGAGCAAGAAAGGAGTACTGAAGTATATGCTAATTTAATTTGCGGTTATACCGATAATTAAAACTCATCATTTTGATACAACATAACGTTCCACAATGACGAATCTGGCTACCAGAAAAATAATAATAATAGTTAATGAAAATATTCTAATAGTTAAATGCATTGCTGTAGTTCTTCGTTTATGACTTAAAATTAATAACGAAAAATTTTTCTTCTAAAGGAAATTAGTAAAAACTTCATGGTTCTCTGGTTGTCTTTAATACCCATAAATTTGAGATACTCCTCTCAGTACACACGTTCAACTTTGAATACATATAATATAAATTCAGAAAACGAAACCAAAGCATTTTAGAAAATTTTATCTAAAATATGTAGTTATGTTATGTAGATAGGATAGTTATTATGCCCTGGGTAAAAACCAGATAACCTCAGCTAGTTGAATATGAAAGTCAGCTGGTGTTTTGTGTGAGAAGATTGCAAATTGCACCATTTGGCCTCTTTAGACTCGTCGACATCCCCAAGAAAATCCGTTTGCTCCTTCATATAGACAAAGAATTCTCCCCATCCCAGGACCGAATCTCCTTCAGACCCTCACCCTCAGGGGATGCATTCTTGGCATGCCCGCTCCTGATGTGCCCATTCAAGGCCAGGTCGGTCCGAGATGTGCATCTCTAGTGACTCAATATATGAAGCTGGGAATCCTCAACTGGACTGCATAAAATAAAAAATTCCTTCGGGGCTATTATTACTGCTAGCTAAAGTTTCCCTTCATCTCATTTTGCGGTTATTAGATAAAATATTCCTTGTTAGAGCTTTAATGTAATGTGATTTTGTATTTCATTCTAAATTATCTACAGGAGGATATTCAAGTATAAAGGAGCCGTACCTACTTATGTTATAATCTTTAATACAGGGGCTGAAAGAAAACTTATGTCTTAACAAAAACTACTCACCACTTTGTGAGTTTTGACTAATTTCAGCCTGGACACCGTTGAAAAATCCAACAGACGTCGTCACCATCAGCACCACAAGAAGTCTCACAAGATCGCTATGAGTACAAAACATCCTAAGGAAAGCACCAAGATTCGTAGAGCTCCTCCCGACGGGGGAGCCGAGAACACCAATTTTTTCATATTCGCCGCACCGGCAAGCACCACTTTTAGTAACTTTCCTCTTTAACTGATCACCTCCATTTCCACTGGGAACTCTTTGAATTGACCACCTCCACCCCCACTGACCGTTGGAATCGGCTGGTCGCGTGTTAATCGCTTCTACCACCATTGGGGCCATGGTCCCAGAGCATTTCGGCAGCCAGCGAAAGGAAGTCTTATGTCTTCTTGCTTGCTTCCTTTTTATCGCGGAGCAAGAAGCTCCAAAGGGAAACACAAAAGAAAACAAACGGAACGCGAACGAGGAACTACCCAACGAATTCGACGACCTGATCCAAAAGAATCAGTAAACCAACACGATTTCAATCATTTCGAGATTTAATTAGATTCGAGTTAATTGCCGACCAGCAGGGCTTAAAGGAATTAAACCAGAGAACACTGTCTTAAAAGTTGCAGTTACAGAAAACAGATCCCAAATACGCAGCGCGACGCAACCAACCCCGTCAGCAACGAAAACTCGAATGACAGCTTTCGCTCTGACAGTTCGCTTCAAAAGGGCCACTGAACTAGTTTCTTGGCAATCAGCTGATGTGTGGATGGAGCGTGTCGTTTTCGATCCCATACAGCTTTATCTATTCGACACTAGAGGCAGGAAACTAGATTTTTAATAGCGTAAAAGTGTTCGTTATTTTATTCAAATTATAGCATTTATTTAAATCATCAATATCAATTTAACAACAAGTTAACATATATCCTACAATAGTATCACTAATAATAAGTACAACAAAAAAGCAAAATAACAAAGAAACGGAACCAAACTAAGAATTGCGAATATAATTAAGAACTAAAAAAAAACTAGAACAATAGAGCGAGGTTTTGTAGTTAATAAGTTTGAAAAGTAAAAGTCAAAAAGTATGATTTGATTAATAATAACACCGTTTTGTCACTCTAATAAATTACAGCAGAGCTTCGATAGCAGCAGCTTATTCGAACACCTCAATAAAACCGGTCTACAAAAGAAAATTTTATTCTAGAGTCTCAGTTATGGAACAAAGTCAGATTCATGGATCATTTTAAAATGTGTTAAGGCCTTTTGTATTTTTATATAGTAGCTTAAAGTTTCAGTTTTAATTTGAACAATACTATAAGCTTCTGGCTCAATCCTTTATTTTGTAATAATTTTTCATAAATGGTGAAGGTATAGTATTTTTTACTTTTCAAACCTGTTTTTTTTCAAAAGTGGGGGCTGATTGAACATTTTTATGTATGAATTCGTAATCCATGGAAAATATCCTATAGAACGATGACTTGCAAATTCTTTGAGATATTTAGTGTTGACCAATGTATCCAAACCCAAAAAATACGAGATTTTAGAAAAAAATAAATAAAAGTACCTCCTTAACTGCCCTTGCACACAGAATAACGTTAGAAAATCCACTATTTCTTATATTACGAACAACGAGAGAAAAATTCGATTATTTGCAATAAAAACAGAAAAGGTTCCGTGCGCCAGAAAAACTTTGAAAACTCCTCCTGAAAATCCTCAGCTTGAAGATGCTTTACATATTTAAGTACAGCGAAGGAAAAACGTCTCTTTGTGAATACCTACCGGTGGAAAAGATCAATTAATGTTTTGTTTTTTTTTTAAATTTAGTAATGGCATTAAACTTTAATTATATTATAGGTACATACGTATAAAATGTTTGCATGCTTAATTGAAGATTAATAAAGTTCATAGAATGTTCACAAATCCATTTTAGTTACCTTTGGCTTAATTAATTTGTTCGAACATAACGTTAAAATAATTCAATTGAATTTTTCTAATCGATTTTTTTAACACTTTGAACGCAAGAATTAATTTAAGTCAAAGGTTACTGAAGTGATTTTATTAAAATGAAATAAGAAATTTTTATAAAAAAAATAGGTAAACAAAATATTTTAAGCTAAAAGATTTTATTGAAAAGAAAGATAATGGTGATATGTAGATAATGTACAAAAAGCTAAAAAATAATTAGGTAGGTCCTAGACACCAGTCATCATACCACTCTCCTAATATTTACATAGCATTTACATATAATGATATGAGCGGTTAACTGTTGATAGAAATTTCATGCGCCCCACGATTTTATTTTTGCGTCTGATCAATGCCCTAGATTTTTTCTATCAATTTTATTAGCCGCGTTCTTTTCGTCCATCCAGAACAAAAGGTGATTTTATATTGAACGGAAACTTACTAACAGAAGATTTGGAATTTGCATCAGTATTGCATTACCATGATTTTAATAAAGCAAAACTTCAAAATTTGAACTGAACATTTTACAGAGTAATTTTTTACTTCAAAATGGAAACAAATCAGTGCAATTTGATGCATTTTTTAGGATTTTAAATCTTTGCTTTAGGAAATTCATATGATAAAGTTCCAACCGATGTTAAATATCCTGTTGTTCTGGATAGACGAAAAGAACACAGCATTTAATCTTTCAAATTATTAGTTACAATTTTTGAAATGAGTTGTAGCTGCGTAATACCATAAAACTGTGCTTTCAAAAAATGCATTAATTTATTAATTTAATCAAAACAAATTACTTACAAAGGTCCTTGGTGCTTTTTTAATTCTTTTTTTCTGCGAAAGTCAATGGGCAGGAAATACATAAAGGCATTAAATATTTTCCTATACATTACATTACGTTAAAAAGGGCAAGCTCTTTTTGATGCAATTTGAACATTTTCAACGACGGCCCATTTACGTACTATATAAACTGAACGATCACACATCCGAAATTGGTTTCAGACTGATTAACAGCTTATTCCACTCGTCGGTTATAAATATTTAATTTAAAGAAAAATACACTCAAATTTCCAGAAATGTTGTCCAGAAAAATTCATCTCATTAGAATATCGTTTCGTCATTAACAAAGTAAAATACTTTAGGTAAGGATTATTTATTTACACACATATAACCTTGTGGACAAAAAGATTGAATACAGTGTTGTGAAGAATAATAGCAACCACTCTAGTGCAAAAATGTAGTTTTTACCTCATTTTATTTAGTGGTGAATAAAAAGCTATTTCCTATTTTTCTCCTTTCATGAAACATTACAAATAGTTGATGTCGCAATAAATATACAATTCAATATAATTAAAATAATTCGGTACACGTTGGTATGCAAAACTAAAGCAACAGTTAGTACTGCGTATAGTAGTCTTTATTTTGAATAACTTCAGCACACCTTTGATCCATGGGCCCTATTAAATTAATAATAGTACCTTTATAAAGGTATGCTTTCCATTATTTTCTTCAGTTGACTTAAGGCCCGCAGTTTAAGGATCCCGATTTTCAATAGGATTCAAATCTGGTGAATGAGCGGGCAAATCAAGAACTTGAAGCCCATTCTCATTCGCTTCGATGTGTTTTTTAGTATGATCTACTCCACCAGAGTTATTTTTTTAGTATGATCTACTCTACAAATGCGTGCTTGTCTGCAAGCGCAACAATTATTTTTTTTTAGTGTGTATGTATAAGTGTGAATCTCTTTCCTATACTACGCTCACGTACAGGGATTTTACATGATATAGCATTTCCTTAGGCTTTATTTTCAAAGAAGAAAAATATTATAGTTCAGTGGAGACGCGATATGTATTATCAAATATTTATGTATGTGGAAAATTGTTTGAATAAAACAATGTTAATTAATACGAAAACAGTAACATTTAATTAACAATTAATATAAAAACATATTTTAATATTATTAAAATTACATACATTTGTAATGTTCTTAATTTTACGGACGCAATATTACAATGATGGAGCGGAAGACAGGTAGGAAAATTTATTTTTAAACTAAATATTGGTTCTTTTTCAGCTTGTGAAGTGTTTTCAGTGGCAATAATAGTATGAATGTTCAATGCGGTCGTCCTCTAAAGGATTTCAATGAAATTGTGCGGGTGAAGAGCAATTTTCCGGCAAGAATATTCAACTTTTAATTTTGACATTTTGTAAAATTAAAATTCGAATATTTCGGAAACTATAGCCGACCTCACAAAATTTTTTTCAGGTCCTTCCGTTTTAGGTCAAATGCACCTGCTCAATTTCATTAAAATCCGAGCGAGAACGGTTTCGTCAATATTATTCAAATTTCTGAATAACCATTTTACTATTCAGGTTGGTTGCTGGTCCACTGTCCTCAGAACCACCGTGTCCAGGACTACTGCAGTAAGGTGGTGCAAATCCAATGAAGCAATGGCAATGTCCTTTGCTGTTACAAATTCCATTGCTATTGCAGTCGTCAGGACATTTAACACCTTCACCTTTTTGCCAAAGGCTCTGAATAGCCACACACTTTTGGTTCACACACATTTTACCCTCGCCGCATTTTGCACCGTTTGGTGTTAATCCAGGATCAGTAGATTGAACTCCTAGATCAACAATTGCTGTTCTGCACGGAATAATATTTCCTTCATGTCTCAAGAAACTATGGGACAACACTGATACACTCTCCAAACCAAATTTAAGACTTTCGTTTGAATGACGACAGTGCAGCATGCCGCACTGCACATCCTGCTCCTCACACTGCAAATATTTGTTATTAAGACGATCAAAGCCGCAATTTCCATGTCGAGTGCCTTCTGTATTTTGTTTGTAGCAATAATCTGAAGACTCTCCAGAAGGACCCCATAAAATTCTGCATTGGTTCGTCCGTGACCTACAAGCACCCTGGTAACAGAACGCATTCCCATTGTCGCAGAGCTCTGTATCACGTTTGAAAACATCTGTTGGACAGTACTCAGATTCACCTGTGCAATACTCAGGTAAATCACATTCACTTTCCGTCGATCTGCACTCAGTTCCAGCTGTCTTCGGATGGCAGGTTGATAAATCGCAACACTCCCCAGTCGCGCACGATGCGTTCGTACGCAGCATACACGTATTCGGATCGCAGCAAGTGTTCTCACAAAAATTGGGCAAACCGCAGTCACACTGTTCTCCAACTTCGACAAAACCATTGCCACATTGTGGCGATTCAAATAGTTTTGTCGGTTTATTTCTAAGGCAATAATTCAAACCCCGTGAGAACGCAACATTAAGTTGTTCTATGCTGCACGAACTCCAGTGGCGAGGCACGACAGACGTGTTTGCCGCGGACATTATGCATTTTTCGTCAACGCACTTGCATTCTGTGTCATCGTGTTCCATACCGAAATTGTGGCCCATTTCGTGGGCGACTGTCGTTGCAACGACAGCTACAACTTGACTATGTTCTATCGATATTCCGCCGGAAAACTCGAAAGTGCAAATTGCTCCTTTTAAGGCTTTACCTGTGGGATACAATATAATTTGTGAGCATAAAATCGTCTTTTATTAATTAACTATAATATTAAGAATCATAGAGCAATTACAGAATTCCAATTGCATAAAGGGTAGTAGTAGTCGACTATTAAAAAAGAAATGGAAAACATGGAATTTAATTTCCTTTACAGACTCCAAAAACAGAATCCTACTAATATAGACTTGGAAAGTCCGATCCCACCAATTTGAAGTAAACACTTTTATGAATTCTTTTAAAGCCCACTACGGTTACTTTTCATGAAATTAAAGTCCACATCGAGTTTCTTTATTATATGGCTGCCCTTGAAAATTGTAGTTGGAAATCAATTCAATTTCTACGAAATATTATATTCTATATTATATTATATTCTATCTATGATATTTTTTACTGACTTCAACTTATTCATCAAAATCCCATACAGAGAAATGTTTGTACTTTTTGAGAGGCAACTGCAAACAAATATCATATAACGTTGCATTCTCTAAAATTTAACATTCGAATGAAATAAAGAATAATAAAAAATATATGATAAGATAATACCAGTGACACACTGGAAAGTACACCCCTTTTATGAATTCCGCTGAAATCGAATCGAAAGGAGCTACAAAAGGACATTTTGAGTTGAAATTCTTTAATAATTAATAATAATACCAAGAGATTTAAAAAAACCATGTAATTCACGATCCGTAAAAGCATCTATTTCGATACTCACAAAAAAAACCAAAACTAACTAATCGGTGGATATCAACGCTTATACGCAACTTCCTTGATTTTCCTCTAGAAGCTACGAAAACTCCGAAAACTCTAAATGAACAAACCAAAAAGCATTTAAATTTAAACAAAACGAAAATTCTTACTTCCACAAAATATTTATAACGATATATTTGGATCTGGTCTCCAACAAAAAAATCTAACTGAATTCAAATAATTCTTTTTTAAAGTTAATACTCTAAAAAGCTTATATGCACAACTTAAAAAAATGGCAATTTCTATAGTTCTATAGATTTTAAATTTAGTGAATATTATTTAAACAATTTTGAAATTTTGTTCTTGGTTGAAAACTTAATTACATTTTCTATTTCCATATTTCACTCCTTCTATTGTATCCTTTAATTATTATAATTTTCGGTTTTTTTAAAATCTCGAGTAATATGTGGGACCCATGTCTATATAAAAAAATTGTGAACGAACCGTTTAAATCAGCAAATTTAATTTCTTGACCAATCTCTACAAATTAAAAAATAATAATTACTTACCAATAACACCTCCATCGAATTGTTCTTTAGTGAGCAGCTGTGCATTGTCGTTTGGATGATGCTTGACTAGTTCCTTTCGTCTGTATTTTAAAAAATTCGAAAGTGTTAAGTCACCATTATTCGTCACTTCTATTTCGTTTGCTTCATTCCAAACGACGACTCCCACCAGGGCAATGAAAATATTCAACGGTACGTAGAGCTGTGTGGAACGCATTAGTGTCATAAAAATAAAATAATGTATCATAAAAAGGTCAAATTCACCGAATTTACGATGTTCGCAATGTCCTTGCAGTGGCTGTAAACGCTATTTATGTTTTCCCCGAACGATTTGTACACTTTGTTGTCAACAACAATAACAAGTTCCACAAAAGATGAATCCTTATTTGCGTTGTATGGTCCCCGAATAACGTTGCTATCGATGGTTGAGCGCTTGTACTATAAACAAAACATAAATAGAAGGTAATTACAAAGGTATTATATCTAATTTGAGAAGGCAGCAAGTTACTTACCCGCAGGATCCTATTAAACTTGGAGTGTATGTGTGGAACGTATTCATTATGTATGTCGTTGGTCTTCTTGTAGCCACATGTTGCATTCTGAATCAAGTCGTTGTGCCTTGAATAGAACAGAAATCGCACCATTAATACGACAGCCAGCCACAATCAATAGAGTTAAGTGCTTGCTCTGAGCCACTTTATTTCACATTGAATGAATCAATAAAGTGGGAGGCTTCTTCTACAGCCCTTCAAACCCTGTCAAGGATCCGGCGACGGTAACAGCGGCTTTGAGGTAAAGAATTTCATCGCTTTAAAAGGTTTCCTCTCGGCCTTTTTTGCTGAATCATCCTTTACTTTACTGAATAGGTTGTAGGTGCAATTTATAAAGGATATCGGGAAAGAAGTTGGTCTTGATAGCGGAATATTCATTGGTAAGCAGCAGCTGCTTACTCAATGACTTTACTTAAGTTCATTGTTTCCTTTAGCACCATTTGACCGTCACTAATTAAAGCAATTAAGCGCAATAGAAAGACATAAAGCAACAATTAAATGTGATAATAATAGAAATTATCGCTTTGTAATCGATTCAGTCATCTTGAAGCTACGATACCACCTCCAAAGGCTTCAAACTCATAACACCCTTATATTTGCGTCGGGGGTTAAAAACTAAATGGTATAAAGTAAGGAGGATTTAAATAATATTGTCAATTTGGAAAAAAATGTTGAATTTTAAATTTAGCCTTTTAAAATTCGTTTAACTTGGATCACAAAGGTAATTTAAAGCCCAAAAGAACAAATCTTTGTATGACCTCAAAGATATCCCTTTAAATTCGTATTCGTTTGTTTTAATTTATTAATTTCCAGTATAATGAATAGACAAAGGATTACAGGCAACAAATTTATGAATTTGTGTGTTTTTAAAATGCACTTCTCTGTGCGTATTATTCCATAAATGAATTTTCGGGAAAACGCAGCAGTTGGGATAATTAATGCACCACCACCTGGTGTTGGTACTATGAATTTGTAATTTAAAAGATAACAACAAATCGGTGCACCCTCAGTTCCATAGATATATATGTGGGTATTTTAAATGAAAGGTGAAATCTTTTCTTTGCAAGACGGTAAAATATCCCTTTGGCTTCACGGGTTTTGTATTTTCGAGGTGTAGCTACGGATGTACGCTTTTAATAGGAGCAAATGCTTCGGCGAACAACAAAGGAACACTGCATCGGACTACAAATGAGATTAAATGGAGTTTTAATGGAAGTGGAAAACAATTTCCACCGACAGAAGTAATCGTATTACCGATTTTTGAAAAAGATTCCACTTTGCAGAAGTACGAAACAGGCATATGGGTCCTGACTGAAACACAATTATTTTCGAAAATTGATTACTTTGAAAGTACAAAAGATCTCGTTGACTTAACGTATACCCTTTTGAATGTTAATCATTTATTTTGTTTTTAAATAAACGTCGTTTAATTTTAGTATTACTTTACACTTTATTCTCGGGTAATGAACAAATTTATTTTACATAATTACAGCGAAAGTTTTTTAAACGAAAAGAAATCGAAATACTTAAAGAGGAGACATACAATTAGAACATTCAAAAAATGCATTTCTTTCTTAAGAATTTAAGATTTCAGACACCATAGAAAATAGTAGTAACAACACATCATCAGTAGTTAAGATAATGTCATTATATAAACATATGTATATAAAAAAAGTGCTTTAATATATACACACATATACATATACAATTTAAGATTTTTCATCCATATATATATATACATATTTATATGTATAAAAGCCAAATACCGACTGACTCGACTCATAATCAAATCTCCGGAAACAAAAGACATGCAGACTTGAAATTAGGATTCGTTTATTTTTCTTGGCTTCTAGATGCTCGTTAGGAAAATATCTTTCTAAACTCAACTCCTAAAGAGGTAAGAAAGACTGTTGACGTTTGTGTGGGAAAAAGTATTTTTGGTTGTATCCATAGAATCAAACTTATAGCATTATTTAATTTTAAAGAATCATAAAACCATTGGGAAAATTAAAAAAATGCAGATTAAATACGATTTAATGTCTTCAAAATTAAAATCATTTGAATATTTTTGGGTGAAATATGGTTATTGTTAGAAAACTCCTATTTCTTTAAAAAATACATTCAACTAACTAACTACATAAAATTACCAATTCATACATAATTTCAAATCTTGTAGTGATTTAGTTTTGTCCTTAAAAATGATCCTATTCATCATGAGAATTTAATCAGGATTCCAAAATATCATTGTTTTCATTTATGATTTTCTTTAAAAATAACGTTATTTATTGTATTATGGGGTTATCCTACTAATTGAATTCGTGCGTCACGTAACGGATATGCAAACAAAAATTGTTGGTCATGTACCTATATTTCCTGAGATATTTAACTTTAAAATTATGAATAATTGTAATACAATACAAACCTTGTCACTTTAATTCGTAATTTAAAAGATTGTGGAAATGTTCTTAATTTAAGGTATATATATTTATATAATTTGCAACGAAACTTTGTGGGAATAAGTATGAAAAAATCGTGATGAAAAAATGCCAATTTTCGAAATTTTATGGATAAATATCCCAGGAAGTACAAATGTTCGAATTTCGCATATCCATCACTTTTGTTCCAAATGAACACTCCTACATACCTCAAACTAAATCTATTCCCAAAAATGAATTAAATGAATGCCATAGTTTTTCTTTAATGAATTTTTGAAATACTTCTATTTTTAGAGCCATCAGAGTAGGATAATATGCTAAACTAAACTATAGGCATATATCCTCACCTAAATAAATAGTGATCACCGTCTAGCTGTCCATTTGGCCCTGAGTGAATAAAATAGGTGTCGGCTCCGTCCAAAACAATTCCGTTAACACCGCCATTACACGTTGAGACAGCAACCCTTGAATCTAAATTACCTCTAATTGTGCCCTTGAATTGGATTAAAATAAAAGTAAATCGACTGTCGCCGGGTTCAAGCTACGAGGTGCGCTTACCTGATAATGGCAGAGATCTACTTCAGTCTTTGTTAAATTTTGCACCACACTCTCACCCCGGGAGTCCTGGTACCGCAGAAAATGCCCCTGGGGGATGAGCTGTTCGTTTAGCTGTAAGTCTGCAACGACGACCTGCCCTTTATGCTCGAAGGTAAGGGTGATGTGGGGCGTGTGCAGGCCTTCCTGGAAATTAGATGAACTTTTAGAAGCATTTTTACGTGGCAATTCGTATAGGACGACTCATTTTTGTTCTAAGGATTTATGAAGTTTCGACATGGGACGAAATTAGATTTGAACTTCACCACACTCAGAAAAACTGTTGGAAAATAGTATATTGTGCAACAAGGGCGTAAAGTAGCCGTTTGCGCACACTGGCAGCAATAAACGCACGAGCGAAGCGAGTTTGTTTAGCTGCCAGCGTGCGCAATCGGCTACGCACCATCCGAGTTGCACAATATAAAGCACAAGTGGATAATAAGCCACTTTACAACCGGAAAGGCGTGCGTTTTAGTGGCACTTTTCCCTCACGCGTATGGAAAATATATTTTCTTTCATTAAAGCTACTAAAATTTCTTGAACTCGAGCGAATTCCTATCCTAATTCTAAGAATTTTCATTAATCTAAGGGACATTTTTAGGGTTCCGTAGCACAACAAGGAACCCTTGTAATGTCATACATACATATGTCCATCTCTGTACGTCACAGTCATTTTATTCAGAGGCTAACAGGACTATAGCGTTGAAATTTGGTACACGTATAAATAATTGTTATTAAACGATTTTATTTAGTTTCAAACCGTGTACGTAACAGTCAAATCTTGTAATCCCATTTACGCCCACTTTACACTAACCGACTGAGTTGAAATTTTGCACCCAGCTTTGGTTTCGGTGACAATACCATATAGTATACTCAGGATTTTAATATATTTAAAATGGCGGATGTTCCAGGATGGCGGATTATCTTTTCCTTTACAATCTCATAGACATGGGTGTCAAATGAAAGGGTTTGACGAGCAGAATGTGATAGGTTCATTCTAAATTTAATAGGTCATTCTAAATTCAATATGGCGGAAACCTCAAGATGACGGGTTACAATTTGTTTCACAACCCCTTTGACATGGGTATGGAATAAAATGGTTTAACGAGAAAAATACGATAAGCTAATCAAATCATTCTATAACCAATTTGGCACGCATATTATACAATAAGGAAGCGTTGGGAGAATTATTCAGAATGCGAAGCTTAATTTAGTGATTTCTATGAAATCAGACACAAAAGAAAAAGTAAAAAATTAAATATATAAAAAAAAAAATACAAACGATTTTATATTCGTAATTTGTGATTTGATTTGTGATTTTGACCCCAGAAAAGCCTATGTGGAATCTGTGCGAAAAGGATGCTGGACGTCGTAGCAAACAGTGGTCGTGCCATTGATTTATTAATCGAAATTTTTGAAGTAGATGTATGTGAAAAAACAATAAAATTATCAATGCGGTTATAATAATGAAACACTGGTTTTCTTCACTTTTCCATTATTTTGCCGTATTACTCGTTCTGTTGCATCCATGTGGAAATTCTTTTTGCACGATCTGAGATTGCTTGACTCAACAATACTTTTGATGAACAACAAATTTTCCCCTCTCGATTCAGAGTAATTGTATCGCACTTTTTCTGAGTCCGGCTTTAGCTTTGCAACAGAGTGTATTAAGATTTTTGGAAAAATTACTAAGGTTTTGAAGAAAAGTGGGAATGAAAAAAATCTTTACTTACACCACCGTGCCACTGTGGGTGTATGTTGGAAAAAATGATGAAATGAATTTAATATCATTATAAGGTTTCTTAAACCGTTTTTCAAAATTATGCACCGTTGTTGAAATATTCAATTACAACGTGGTCATTTTCGATTAGGTTTGTAACGGCTGTCGGCTGAGATATCACTCTATAATCGAATAGTTTACAAGTTATAGCCGACCAAGCCATCCTTATTTGGACTCAAACAACTGTACGGGAAAAACCGCTTAAGTGAGGTTGCATGAGTGTGTGTATCTGTATGTGTATGTGCAAATATATATATGAGTTTATTTTCGTATGTGAAGCCCTTCTGATATGCACCATATGTACTAAAATGAATTTTGAATGGTTTTCAACCACATCCAAACATTTTTGTAACACTCGTTAACTAGTTACATAATCTAAGTAAAGTACCAAATTGAGCAATTTTGAAGTATTTAACTAAGTATTAGTATTTATCAAACCGGATAACTCAGCTAGTATCTATTTTATAAACTTAGAAGTTTTAAAGAAAAAAAACTTCCCTTGGCAAATAATCGAAAACGATTGAACAATTTTGAGATTCATACTGTATTGCCATCGTTATCGGTTTTATTAAACCAATAATCATTGCAAAAATCCTAGCACCGCAATGCAATTCTAAAACAAATTTGTCCATCTGTGGAGGCCAGTGGATACCAGAAATATTATATTGTCCATACAATTCCACGAAATCACATTTTATTTATATGGCAAGCCATCATTCAGAACTTGCTGGGAAAACAGGAAATTTATAGACCTGTATATGAACATCTGAACCAATGCATATGAGGTGGAGTTACAACAGGGACAGATTGCAGGTAACATTCGTTTATCCGCAAAATCGGGCACTGATGCGTCTATCAGTGTCGGTCTAGCCATAGTTTTCTATTCTGCACTAGTGACTAGAACCCTGACACGTACAGGTGACACTAAATCTAATTCGCCGAGTGATAAAGTCAATTAGATTAGTTTTTTTCCCGCACTTACCTCTTCCTGTGTCGTTGTTATGGCCCTTTTGTGTTGCCCATGATGAATTTGTGGTCTAATGACGATGTGACTCGAGAACTCGCTCAGCGGATGTTCATAAAAATTATCTGTAAAAGACATATGAGGGAGAATTTATTACTTGCTTGGTTGGAAAAAATGTTTTACTAATATTCTTGAGAATAGCATGTATGAATTTATACATGTATTTCCGGAAATTATAATTATGCGAAATTCATTCAACTTTGCTAGTTCATACAACACGTAATAAATTACAATCAAATAAAATAACAATACAATTAGAGGAAGAAAATTTTGTATATATTGTTAATACTCATACTCTGATTTTTTCGTCTTTATTTCTTATTAATGACTTATTATGACTAATTATCACTGAAATAATGAAAAATAGAACCCATTTTATAGCAAGGAAAAATATTTTTACTTTAAATATCTTACGCCAAATTTTAATAAAACCAAGAAAATCTTTTTGTTTTCTTCTTATTTATTACTGATGATTTAATTTTATTTTTATTGTGTGTAGCATGTTTATTTTACTTTGATTTATGCTGTTTGGGTTTGTACCATTATTTTAGGTACAAAAAGTGCATGAATTTATCGACTACACTTTTGCATGATCGCCTCCCCATCTCTTCATTCTGTGTGCATATGTACAATAGTTTATAGGAAAATAATTCTTAGAATTTCAATTTCACAAAGTTAACAAAACAATTGTAATAAGATTTTGTCAACAAAAAATTTCTTCGTAACCAAGCTAATTATTTTCATAAAAAACAACTTCAAAAATAAATGCGACTTTAAGCTGAAAATGGTCAATGGTCGCAATGACAAAAGTTCAGAGGCAAGTTCAAAATTTCCACTGCGTAGAACGTTCTTTAATTAAATCAATACTGCAAAATTTAATATTTTCGAGATAATAGAATTGAATACACAGATACTTCAAACTCTTCATTTAGACAAGTTTTTAGCGATTTTAAAAACTGTCCCGAGTAAAAATAATCAGCGGTTAAACAGAGGCTGAGCGACGGCCATTCAGATTTTTTAGGGAAGTACGCAGCCTGAACAAGTGTAAAAAAATCGGAAAGAGTGTACATTAGGGCACAGGCGGCTTATTAAGAATGAAAAATCCAATCGACCATAGTTTGGGTCTTACATTGGGTTGTACTAAGGCTACAGTCTTGTAAGGCCAAAATGTCCTCCAAAACAACCTCGTACGGCCGTTGTGCGCCCAAGAAAAGTGATTAAAACCTTTGTACAGCCGCATTTTTAAAATTGATTTATTTTTACGCGGGTTTGCAGTACTTTTGTCTTATGAGCCTTAATTTATATCGTCTGCTGAGTACTCTCAATGCTAAGTTTTGTAAACCGGCGTCTCGATTTACTATGTATATATACTATATTTATGTCAAAATAATCTATTATATATATAAAAATGGACGTGTGTGTGCCTATATTTCACTCTGCAGCCAAAACTACACATCACAGATGAAAAGTGTTTGTGTGGGGTAGTAACCCCAAGCTTCCCATCGTGCACTATGGTGGTTGCAAGTCGATAGCTATAAGGGTGTAAAAGATATGGGGGTTGAAAAAAATTAACTTCGAAAATGTGTGACTCTAATTGAGCCGTTGAGAATCATAGTGGCATAGAAGAGAAATTTCTCGAAAGTTCGATTACTTTCTGGAACTATCTAAAAGATTTGAGAAATTACTCGAAAGTTTGATAATTATCGGGAACTAACTAGAAGATTCGAGAAATTTCTCGAAAGTTCGATAACTTTCTGGAACTTTCTAGAAGATTCGAGAAATTTCTCGAAAGTTCGACAACTTTCTGGAACTTTCTAGAAGATTCGAGAAATTTCTCGAAAGTTCGACAACTTTCTGGAACTATATAGAAGATTTGAGAAATTTCTCGAAGGTTCGACAACTTTCTGGAACTTTCTAGAAGATTTAAGAAATTTCTCGAAAGTTCGATAACTTTCTGGAACATTTTAGAAGATTTTAGATTTTTCTCGAAAGTCCGATAACTTTCTGGAACTATCTAGAAGATTTGAGAAATTTCTTTAAAGTTCAATAACTTTCTGGAACCGACTATGTAGAAGACTCGAGAAATTTCTCAAAAGTTCGATAACTTTCTTTAAAAATGATTCCAATTGGTCTAGAACGTACTGAATTTTTCTATAAATTTCAGAATGATCTGGAAAGTTCTAAAAGATATTTAAATGTTAATTATTTTAAAAAAGAATACTAATCGGCCTCTGTTCTGGGTTGTTCAACAAATTTCAAGACTTAAAAATGATTCGAATCGGTCTAGAATGTTTTGGATTGTTCCGGAAATTTCGAAAACAATATGAAAAATTCTAAAATATATTTAAATGTTTTAAATCAGTGAATAATGATTCTAATTCGTTTAGAACGTACTGCAAAATTCTAAAATATATTTAAAAGTAGTAAATCACACTAAAATTATCGGAACAATCCAAAACATTCTAAAACGATTAGAATTAGTTTCAAGTGATTTACGACATTTAAAAATATTTTAGAGCTTTTTAAAACGTTTTCCAAATTTTTTGAAAATTAAGTGGGTAGTGAGGATGGCTTCTGAGACTATATAAGACGAAATGTGATGCACATGCTTCAGTTTATAAGAAGTGTGCGACGAAAGACAATTTATAAAATTAATTAAAAAAAAACGTGTCCTATATTGTACTACCAAAAAATAACCCAGCGAAGCGGGTGTTTCCAGCTAGTAATAAAAATATTTCTCCATCTCAAACAAGAAATTTACTAACTTCTTAAATTTGTCTATATTGTACCAATATTTAAACATATAAGAAAAAAAATATATTTTATATCTTTCTTACGAAAAAATCTCTGCAACCAGTTTTATAAAATATGAAACAAAACCAAAAACAGCCACCGAAATTGTCATAAAAACTAGTTGACTAGTTGATTTTAAAAAATACCCAAAACTTCTTGAACTCATACCGTTTTTTCCCGGCGGCGCAGGTAAGCGTTATTGTGTGTTAGCATGTCGCGATTGGTTGGCCCAACGCCTCTTGGCCGGAGATTTGCATTTACGATTTACCTCTGAGCTGAAACTCTGCCATTTTCAGGTTTGCAAAATTCAATAAAACTGTTCACCCGCGAAGTTAACTGAGAGCGAAAGGGTGCGGAGGTGGACCTGATTTGGGGCCTTGCATGCGATGTCTCGCTGTCGCTACATTTTTTCACTGCTAAAATTACTATGTTATTATTATTATTATTACTGCTCGGTATGATCAAATCTATTGGCGGAATTATTGTGGAAATGCGCAGCAGAGTTAAGTTTTAAGGCTTGGACACAGTGCAGCTGTTTGTCGCCGTTTGTTAATATTGAAGCGATTGCATTGAGTTCTTGGAATAAGCTGCCACTCGCAAATGATGGAACTAATTAATTGTCGAGTAGTGCTGGGGTTATCGAAGAAGGCACACTGGAGGTCTAGTTCAAGAAATTAATTAACTCATCAGCACTCTACATTTGTAAGTACCTACATAGTTGCTGATGGTTTGTCTTTCTAAATACAAAAATAGTTATTTAAATAGGGTGTAAATACAATATAATAACTTCAAAGAATTGTCAACAAATTGATTCTTATGGTTTATGGGACAATGATTTTGCATATGATATCGAAATGTTTAATACATTAGAGTTTTCAAATTTTGAATTTTATATTTTATTAGAGAATAACATATTAAGAATATCCAGTCCAAATATCAAGTCAGTCCGACCAATAGTTTTTAAATTACGGGAATTTTTGCAGAGAAAGATGAAGTATTTAAAGAGTACGTAAACTTACCTTTTCCAAAATCGGTGCTTAATTAAGATACCTCCAGACCCGTTTGGACCGATCATTCTGAAATTTTGTCTATTTGTTTCTGAACATAATTATCTTCTCCATCCAATGTTTTGTTCTTTTCTTTTTTTATTAAAATTTGATTTTTGGTTAGTAAGAAAGGAGTAATTACTGAAGTATGTTAATTTTCATGTTTTGTCATCATCTAAATTATGTACATAAAACTTATCATACTGATATACATGACGAATGACTAACAAAAAAAAAAACAAAAATAATAGTAAATAATAATGAAAATATTCTATTTAATGCTTTACTGTAATTCTTCGTTTATGGCTTAAAATTAATAACGAAAAATTAAATTTAAAAGCTTTTTCTCACGACAGTTTTCTTCTAAAGGAAATTTGTAAAAAAAAAAAAAAAAAAAAAAAAAAAAAAATTTGTGTAATTGTAATGATTGTCTTTAATACCCACAAATTTGAAATACACCTCAGTACACACGTTCATTTTTGAATATATTTAATATAAAAAGGATTTTAGAAAATTTTACCTAAATATGTAGTTATGTTATGTAGATAGGATAGTTATTATGCCCTGGGTAAAAACCGGATAACCTCAGATAGTTGAATATGAAAGTCAGCTGGTGTTTTGTGTGAGAAGATTGCAAATTGCACCATTTGGCCTCTTTAGACTCGTCGACATCCCCAAGAAAATCCGTTTGCTCCTTCATATAGACAAAGAATTCTCCCCATCCCAGGACCGAATCTCCTTCAGACCCTCACCCTCAGGGGATGCATTCTTGGCATGCCCGCTCCTGATGTGCCCATTCAAGGCCAGGTCGGTCCGAGATGTGCATCTCCAGTGACTCAATAAATAAAAAATTTATTCGGGGCTATTGTTACTGCTAGCTAAAGTTTCCCTTCATCTCATTTTGCGGTTATTAGATGAAATATTCCTTGTTAGAGCTTTAATGTAATGTGATTATGTATTTCATTCTAAATTATCTACAGGAGGATATTCAAGTATAAAGGAGCCGTACCTACTTATGTTATAATCTTTAATTTAAAGGTACAGGGGCTGAAAGAAAACTTATGTCTTAACAAAAACAACTTACCACTTTGTGAGTTTTGACTAATTTCAGCCTGGACACCGTTGAAAAATCCAACAGACGTCGTCACCATCAGCACCACAAGAAGTCTCACAAGATCGCTATGAGTACAAAACATCCTAAGGAAAGCACCAAGATTCGTAGAGCTCCTCCCGACGGGGGAGCCGAGAACACCATTTTTTTCATATTCGCCGCACCGGCAAGCACCACTTTTAGTAACTTTCCTCTTTAACTGATCACCTCCATTTCCACGGGGAACTCTTTGAATTGACCACCTCCACCCCCACTGGCCGTTGGAATCGGCTGGTCGCGTGTTAATCGCTTCTACCACCATTGGGGCCATGGTCCCAGAGCATTTCGGCAGCCAGCGAAAGAAAGTTTTATGTCTTCTTGCTTGCTTCCTTTTTATCGCGGAGCAAGAAGCTCCACGGGGAAACACAAAAGAAAACAAACGGAACGCGAACGAGGAACTACCCAACGAATTCGACGACCTGATCCAAAAGAATCAGTAAACCAACACGATTTCAATCATTTCGAGATTTAATTAGATTCGAGTTAATTGCCGACCAGCAGGGCTTAAAGGAATTAAACCAGAGAACACTGTCTTAAAAGTTGCAGTTACAGAAAACAGATCCCAAATACGCAGCGCGACGCAACCAACCCCGTCAGCAACGAAAACTCGAATGACAGCTTTCGGCCTGACAGTTCGCTTCAAACGGGCCACTGAACTAGTTTCTTGGCAATCAGCTGATGTGTGGATGGAGCGTGTCTTTTTCGTTTCGATAAAGCTTTAACTATTCGACACTAGGGGCAGGAAACTGGATTTTTAACAGCGTAAAAGTGTTCGTTATTTTATTAAAATTATTGCATTTCCTTAAATCTTCAATATTAACTATATTTTTATAACAATAAAAAGTTAAAATATATCCTACAATAACACCACTAACAATAAGTATAAGAAGAATGCAAAATAACAAAAAACGAAACAAAACTAAGAACTACGAATGTAATTAAGAACTAATAAAAAAAGAAGAACCAGAACCGCAGACCCTGAGACTTTGTAGTTAATACTAAAGTTGGTAAGGTAAAAACCAGAAATTAGGATTAATAACAACACAATTTTGACACTCTAATACAATACAGCAGACCCTCAATAGTCCGAACGCCAAAAGTACGAGATTTTGGAGAAAATAAAGAAGAATATCTCGTTAACCGCGCTTGCACAACTATATATTCATTATTTCTTATATTAAGAGCAACAAGGAAAAAATACGTTTAATTGCAATAAAAACAGAAAAGGTTCCGTGCGCCAGAAAAACTTTGAAATCTCCTGAAAATCCTCAGCTTGAAGATACTTTACATATTTAAGTATGGTTTTTAGAACATCGGAGAAAAAACTTCTGTTTATCAATACCTATTGTTTTTTTTTTAATTTAGTAATAACGTTCATTACATAATACGTATAGGTATGTATAAAATTGTTGAATGCTTAACTGAATCATATCGAAAAGAATTTACAAAACCGCTTTTGGATAAAAATTCCTTAATGCAGTTCATAGAATTTTCATAAATCCATTTTAATTACTTTAATTAATTTGTTCACACATATTGTCAAAATAATTCAATTTAATTGAATTGAATCTATTTTTTGTAAGACTTTGAACGCAAAAATTAGTTTAAGTCAAAGTTTACTGAAGTGATTTCTTCAAAATTTTAAGAATATTATTAAGAAATGTTTATAAAAAAACGCTCTTTTTAATGCAATTTGAACGTTTTCAATGAAATTCCTATTTACATACTATATAAACGGAACCATTCGTACATCCGAACAGGTTTTCAGACTGATTAACAACCTGTTATTTTTTTATACGACGATATAAAGAAACATGCCCTCAAGCTTATTAGAATATCGAATAGTTGTTTGGTTAGTCTACTCATTAACTAAGTAAAATTTTTAAGTTAATGATTATTTATTTACACACATATAACCTTATGGCCAAAAAAATAAATACAGTGTGGTGCAAAATAAAAGTAACCCAGTACAAAAACGTAACGTGTAGTTTTTGCCTCATTTTATTTAGTGGAGAATAAAAAGCTATTTCCTATTTTTTTCCTTTCATGAAACATTACAAATAGTGGACTTCGCAATTTTACAATGCAATTTAATTTAATTAATTTAAAAAATAACGAACTTCAGTACATGTAGTGTGTAAAACTAAAGCAACCTTTTAGATGCCTACCTAGTACTCTGTATGGTAGTCTTTATTTTGAATAACCTCAGCACATCTTTGTGGCATAGACGATATTAAATTCATAATAGTAGATTGAGGTATTCTTTCTCATTCTTTCTTTTAGTGTTTCTTTTGGTTCTGTTTTATTTCGAAAACGTTAACTTAAGACTCGCCGTTTAAGGATCCCCAAGAGATTTTCAATAGAATTCAAATCCAGAAAATGAAGATCATTCTTATTTACCAGCTTCGATGTGTGTTTCGGGTCATAAAACTGTCCATTATTTCTTGCTTTACTTAAAAAAAAGGACCTAGACCGGCCCCCAAAAACCATGTCCAAAAAAATCTTTTTTACTATGCACGGAAAAAAAAAAATTTGGATACCAAAATAGTTCCCAATAAATTTACGAACGTTGCCATAAAATCCACAACTTATATTGAAAAAGCAGCAGATCTCAGGAAATATTACCAAAATAATCCACTATCCTAAAATCCATCAGAAAATACAGGAATAATTGCCAGAAATTTTTTCCGTGTGGATTTTTTTCACCTCATACCCCAATTTTTGAGTAATTTCATAGAATCGTAGCTCAGGTTCGTTAGGAGGTCCTAAAACTCCAATAATCAACTACGAAATCCAAGGGATTTTTTTTTTATTTGCAGGCCTATGTTATTTGAGCAGTAGGTCAATACATTTGCCCCTTTGTATAGCCAAACTATTGTTAAATTTGAGAAATAGTTTTAATTTGTAATATAGGCTATATTGAATACTGAATCAAAAATAAAATTAAATAGTCATTCATTTCGTTAACGTATACTTAAAATTCACAAATAGTAACAACATTCCTTAAATTAAGATTTAAATATGATTAAAAAAACATAACAAATTTCCTATTTTCCATTCAGTCTATCCTGAATTTCTTGCAGACTAAGACCCTTCGTCTCCATCATCACGAACAGAACGAAGAAGAAGGCTCCCACGCAGCAGCCTCCAAATAGGAAGAAGGCAATGTGTGGTCCATAGGCATTAAGAGCGGGGTACCACCGCGTGATGATGAAACCCAGAGTCCAACAAGTCGACGCGACTATCGATGAGGCAATCGATTTAACATTACTCGGGAACATTTCTCCTAAAACCGCCCAAGGCAAGGGGCCAAATCCAATACAATAGACAATTACGTAGATTATGAGAGATGTGACCGGCAGCCAAGTTATGCTCGATATGTCGTTTCCACTTTCCTTAACATAAAAGAACGATCCCAAGCTGACTAGCGCGATACTCATGAATCCAGCCGAGGCTAGGAGGATCGGTTTGCGTCCAAGACGATCTGCAACTATAGGTGTTACACCACTTGCCAAAACTTGAACAACACCAACAAGAATTGTGGCCACTGCTGGTTCCATGGAACTTTTTGCATCCGAGAAGATCGTTTGGCTGTTAAAAAGGACAACGTTGATACCCGAAAGTTGCTGGAAAATGAGCAAACTAGCGCAAATTATCAATGCCTTGAAGTTGCCCTTATTGGTGAAAATATCTGTGAATGATCCTTTGTTGCGCTGAGCCTCCTCGACGGATGTTTGAATTTCAGTCATTTCATTCTGGACATCTTGACTTGATTGACCGCGAAGAAATTGTAACGCTTTTATAGCCTCATACTTTTTACCTTTTCCTGCCAAATAATAAGGACTGTCTGGCATGAAGTAGAAGCATACTGCAAACAGAATTGGAAGCACTAAACATGCTATCTGTAGTGCCATATACGAAACGTATGGACCTATAGCGTACACATAGAGGATACCACCTGAAATTCATAATTGCAAAGTTAGTTAAACTCACAAAGATAAACTCGTTTTCATTCTTACCTACGATGAAAAGCTGCATAAGGGAACCAGTGGCTCCTCGACAATCGTCCGTTGAAATTTCTCCAATATACATTGGAGTTACTGTCATGACTATACCTACTCCTAGACCCTAGTTTAAAGGATTGTAAAATAAAATTAATATTAGAAGATACCGAATCTAATATACTATAGATTCAAGATTCAATATGTAAACAAAAAATATAAATATAGGTAAAATAAATATTTGAAAAGTACAGCAAAAGTATAACAATAAAAAAAGAAAGTGGCATTAATTTTGTCAAGTTATTTCTTCGTTTAAGGAGATCTTACAGATTGCACTTTCTCGGTCGATAATTCGAATAAATTTTATGGGACTTATAAATTAATAAAAAATAATTAATCGTTTAAGTCCGTAATTTTTTTAACACACCCACATATACTTTAAATCTTCAAATTCAAATTAAAGGGTTTTTCCGCAGTGTCATGAAAGCTATTTTAAAGAAATTTTTGATCTGCAAGACAGCATTCCTTAGAAGAAGTATGACCATAGCACCAGAATTAATTAAAGTTAATATAATTGAGCAAAACTTTACGAAATGGTGGACTTCCAATAGTTGGTGATCTCAAAAATAGGATGTTTTTTTTTTTAATTGAGGAGAAAATTGACCAATCTTATTTATTAGACTAGAATAAATAAGATTGGTTAATTTTTGAGCTATTGTTCTGCAGAAAAACATATTAAATTTTTGCACCAATCAGTTAAATGGTTTTTATCATGACAGCCGATTAAAAAAATGTTATTTTTATTCGAAGAAACCGTACTTAAAGTTTAAAGAATTGAATTTTTTACATAAAAAATCTACTTAGTCTGTAACTTCGAAAGTAATTAGAATTGTCCTCTAAAATGTTCACAGAAAATATTATTGAAATATGATACTTTCCATTAGGAGAAAATGTAAGGTCTACTTAATATGTATATTACCTCTTTACCTATATACATACATATATGTATATGTATAATCATAACCGATTATTAATACGCCCTTTGCGCAAAAGCCATCGAAATTTAAAATACAATTTTAATAGAATAAGAACTGTATGATCCTAACTTTTTTTTTACTGTGACATTGCTTTCGAATATCCGAAACGCGGTAAATTTCTAACCTACTTTTCGTAACTACACTCCGACAAAACAATTTAAATTATCGAAAAATATTAATTATTAATATTATATTAAATATTGCTACATTATGTATTCGGTCAAATGTATTTGACTTTTCTATATCACGTCGTTAAAAATCTCTACAAATATTATAAATTTATTGAATTAACTAAAAGAAAAGAGCTCTGATAAGTTTCAGATATTGTATATGTATCTATGTACATAAATGGAAAATATCGAAGTCTTTGGTGCAAAAAATATGTAGAATTAAACGAACAGGTTTGCATATTGCCATATTAAAAAGGTAACATATTAACCTTAAAGAATTAATTACCTGCACAAATCGGGCCGCCATCAAAACTTGCACAATTTTAGCTACCATCATCATAACATACGAAACGACTAGAAAAATTGTACTTGACAGAAGGGTCCATCTTCTACCGATTTTGTCGGCTAAGTACCCAGCAAAGAAAGGTGCTAAAGGAGTAATATAATAATAATAATATTATTATCACTATTTCAGTCCAAAATATTGTAATATCGAACTCACCAATAAGAGCACTTAAAGCTACAAGGGAACCCACCCATGCTTCGTCTTCTGATTTCTCTTCTATGGCTTTACTAAGTGGCGTATCCTTCAATTCTTTGTCTTGTAATTTTGGCATTACTGGAGATGTCCATCCTAAGGCTGTTCCAATTGCAAAACTGGACAAATTAGCTAAAAAGGAGTAACAAATATTTTTATATGTATGTAAATACATCTAATTGTTATTGGCTTTGTGTTTTTAATTTCTTCTATGTCATACTCTATATATTTTTTAATTTCCCAAGCTCAAAAATGGATTTTAAAACTCTCGAGACTACTCGTATAGTCATATAGTGTTAATTGAAATGCTCAAAAAAAAATTTTTTAGGTCAAAGATTTCGGGTAATAGATATTCCTTGGATACACTTTTATTGTGAGCGCTAAATATTTTACATATTTTTAGGGTTTCATACCAAAATCCCTTATGGGTTCGATGTCGTCCATCTATTTGCCTGTCGCAGCTATATTTCTCTCAGGAACTACAAAAGCTATCGACTTATAATATTCAATTAATATAATTTGCTTTTCAACAACTATCAAAGTTTAAAGAATAATGAAAATATTTTTATTTTTATTGAAAATGAAATACGAAGTAGGGGATTCAAATTTAAAAGTAAAGAAACACGGTCGAATAGAGTATCATATGAAAGGGTTTTATTTATAATTTTAAATATTATTTTTGTTCCATTTTTAAGCTATATACATGTGTAGTTTTTGACTAACGACCAAAAATGTATGGAAATTGCTGTACTGATAAAGATTAAGGACAATATTACAAAATAATAAAACGATATCCCCCACTAACACGCCAGTTTTAGAAAAATCAGCAATAAACTTTTAACAACAAATTCATAGTTTTCCAGCCTGAAAAACGAGCTTTCTGAAATATTCAGGACACAAATGAAATTAATAGAGAAAAAGGAGCGGGATCCTCGAAAAAGTATTGTATATAATCAATTAAAAAGTCAATTTTGAGATTTTATGAATATGGAAATTATGCATGCTACGAGTATGCATATCTACATCTGTTTCATCAGGTACTAAAGTATAGACTTCCAAATTGAGGCATAATATTTTTTAGAATATGTCCAGCGGTTTAAAATGATATAGGTATACGTTCTGAATAATATCGGAATAGGATAAAGAAAAGAGCTGCATGACTGCAGATATAGCATTTTTGCGGCTGTATTCTGGCCTTATAATCTAATCATTGAATAAAATCGAATATGCAAAAAAGAAAAAAAAAACTTTCTATCCCATAAATTGTCTACAAAGTTTTCGAAAAACCTATTGAGATTAAATTAAGTTTGAGATTTTTCACCTCGTGTGTATCACTCCTCAACCGGCTAATCCAATCAGGTGTCAATTTGTAGATAAAAAAAACATAGAAACTAAAAATATAACCGAAAATCGTAAATAATAAACACGCATAGCGAACTTCTAACCAAATGACTTTCAAGCCAAAATTGATAAAAATTACGAATTAAACTATGATACTACCAATATGCGTACTGCTCAACAGTTTAAACAAACTCATCAGTATATCTTTTTTTTCTTTCACTAAGTACGTAGAGAGCTTCATGTCGCGTAAAAATATCTACAGAAGTTTAGATGATATGACACAGCCCATCAATATTTTTAATATTCCTTTGTTATTTCAAATACGGATCAATGTATGACAAACAACCCACAATTTAAGTTAAGAATAAATATATAACCGCTGTTATATTTCCAAAACTATTAAATAATATGAAACTATGAAATCATGTGGAACTTCAATTTAAAATTCTTTCTAATTTTTTTTTGAATTGATTAAATTGAATTATAAGGGTTATTACTTGTTCGATTGGTTATAGATTCATTTATAAAAGTATGCTATCTCAAAAAGTGTTGAGAATTCATAGGTATGTACTTCAGAAATCCATAAGAGCGCATATCACGCGGCAAACTGTTCCCACTTATATAGTAGTAACAAGAATCAAGACTTTTATAAAATTACCTAAAAAAGCGGCTATAAATTGACGATACTTTTGAACTGGCTGCATTTTGATTGGTCTTCCTTCTCCTAAGTCAAAAGAATTGACTACTTGATATTGATTCACTTCACTCGGAGTCGTCATTTACTGCAGTATTCTAAATTAATACACTGCACTGAGTACTTCAAAATATGCGATAAACGCAATATGTTGAAATCTCGTCTCACTGAAAATAAAATATTTTTGTTAACTAAAATAATCACAAAATTCGCAAATAAAATTTAATGGCAATTGTCGGAATTCACTGAATATTAAAGAAAAATCACGCCTTTAACACGTTTCAATTTCACTGCGATAAATCCACTTATCGTCAAATTACCTGTCCAACACATTTTTAGCTAATTTTAAATTAGATTGATACGAAGTATGTATATTGAAACCTTGACCTCATATTAATAAGAGGCGTATTTATATTTCGAGATAGCAAAAATATTGTAAACCAGATCGCCAGAACTATCTTTAAATGCAGATATGAGTTTAGTGACGCAAAAAAACATATGTAGCGTAGAAACGATGAAATCCTCTATGATTAGATTATGTCGAACTTTAGCAATTATTATCACTTAAAACCTAATTTGACACACTAACCCCCCGAAGAGAGGTTTTCGATCATCCTAAAATTAACACTTACACTTTTAGGTTATACCGCGCTATCGTAACGAGGATCTTCGGAAGATCTTCAAATTCTTCCACTCAAAGAGTTCAAAGATTTCCTTCCTTCGTAACGTTTACAACGACGTCGAGGAGCACTATTAACGAAATGATCGTCCACAGCCTGGGCGACACTATAAATATGGCACTAGACGTTATCATTGCGGCTGATAGTTGATTCTTACTTAACGACGATATATAAAACAAAAGGTATGCGCACTTGATTGAGGTGGTCGATTTTGCGATTTCCTTAATCACTGCCGCCGACAATTCGTAATTACAATTATTATCAAAGGTAAATTGAAGTACTTTACGTCATTCGACATTACCTTTAATGAGCCCGAGCGAGGCTCGGGTAGCTAAAAGTGCTCCTACCACAGTGAAGAATTTTTATTTTCTACTTTACGAAGTCATTTTTAAAAGCAAAATGGCGAATTTTTTCATAGACACTTGCTAATATACAGTGCAGATTCTGTAAAAATCCATCGAACTTGGCACCAGTAGCAACATCTGGGGGGTTATTTACCGAGATATGTTTCATTCGTGTCAGAAAAGCATCTTGTGTGATCAGTTGGCCTCTAGATCGAAATTTTTATACACTCTACCGATAACTTTTGAGTTTTTGAATTTCTTATCTGTTACGATTGCACAATCGCAAGCGAGATATTGACGGAAAGTTATACTGAAATTATTTAATTAGATTGGTTGGGTATGAGCAGGTATTATTAAGGTTTATTAAATTTATATGTTTAGAATTAGTTTAGGAAGGATATATTATTTGAAATTAATTTTATTACATTTAAATTTATTTAAATCTTATTTAACATACTATATCAATACGTTATTCAAAGTAGAATCTATTATTATTTTTTTAATACATATATTCTTTTTACTATACGAATTGGCTTTTATTTATCGCACATATTGCGTTTGTCGAGAAAAACTGTAACGTTTTTCAATGTTCATAAAAAACTGGTTCTTCTTTCCACAGTATAAAATTATCGTACTGTACCCAATTTATCGTTCTATTTTATTTCATATTAGATTTTATTTTTAATGATTTTTGAAAGTCTTGCTTCAAATAACTGGTTTCATTTTACATAATAACAAACAAAAAAAAAAACAGTTTGTTTTTATAAATGTTACGATATTTTTATCTCATATAAAATACACATCGTGTACAATATATGTATGTGTAAAAATTTTTAGCTCATTTTGCCAATAGCAGATTAAATATTGTTCCATTTACTGCTGTAAGTCCAAGCCTTCACATAAGTAAAAATGAGTAAAAATATCCCCTATAAATAAACTTCGTTAAAATTATGCACTAGATCTATAAAAGAGATGCACCACACCATTTTGAAACACAAAATACTAAATTAAACTACTTTTGAATCCATCTTCTTTGCAAACTCATCTATTTAAAAACTTAGCAAAGATTTTGGCCAGATTGACGAATAGGCAAAATTTGATCACAACCGATTCAAAAATACGACGGCTGTCATGTAGACAAGATCCATTTTATATCATACAGGTACTTTTGAGGTTTAAGTCTGGAAAATGTATGCAGAAAAAAAGGAAGAAATAAAAAATAAATATTCTTATTAATTAATTATTATTTATTTGAATTTATCAGAAACAATTTTAGAGTCATTAAGCCAATAAAACTAAACCTGTATTATGGTTATTAAATAACTTAGTACACAATAATCAATAATATCATAATACTTTTCTAATTCATATGTTCATACTGTAGTAACTTTTGTTTAAGATTTTCTTGACTCAAATCTGGTAACAAATTTTATGCATAATTTTGCAAATCGACTTTTATATATGACAAAACTTCAAAGCATAGTTTACTTACTTACTCCAATTTTATATCACTATCATAATTAATATCTTTCTAAAAAGTTGCCATGAAACTACTATTACCAGTTTTGTTCGAAATACTGCCAAAAGCTAAAGTATATATTTGTGCTGTTCATAAAGAACTAGAAAATTTTTGAAACAGCAGACTGCTGCTATATATGTAAAGATTTCTTTACAAAGATAAGCTGATTAGTGAACCTCCTTAAACAAAAATTGCACAAATTAAAAACCAACGTTTTATTTTTCACACTTTGTATGATTTTCAAACAGAAAATGAAGTGAATTCCAAGTGCAGCCCGGATGTTTTCATTAGTATAACTTCAGAGCAAACTTGCACTTATCTAATTTTTTGTTTGTAAAATTGCTGCAACTTTGAATCGAGCCAACTGAACCGTGCGAAATTGATGTACTCAACGAATTGTTGAAATTCTATTAAATTTTCTCTTTTTTTTTCACGTTCCCCTTGAAACGAAACCAACCTTGTTTGTTTGGTTTGGAACGTATTTCTAAACAATATAATACCTACAGACGTGCAAAACGCCATCTGCTTTACTTTCACAAAAGATCGATCTTGTTACTTCGAAATAATTTCTAAACAGTAAACACACAGGATTATTTGGAATGTTGACTATTCATTTAAAAATATATAAGTACCAGCAATTGAGTTGAATTTCAATTGATTAAAAAAAGTTATATTTTCAACAAAACATGTTCAAATTGTGTACTTTCACTTTTATTCGGATTTAAATAAAAAACGCGATAGAAAAGCGATGGATTATTAAAGCATTTAATTACACAATTAACTACCTTAATTCATTTTGAACAATTAAAAAACTAACAAAAAAACACTACATAATAGAAACTATGAGATCGTTCGTATCTAAAAAAAATGCAAGTACGTCTGCTCCACCGCAAGTTTTAAGTTTGAATTGGCTTAAATAAGTGCGCGCGACCACTGGTCAGATTAGAACTTAAATGCACCTCAGAGATTTAAGCGGGGTGGATTAAAAATCCCCTCGACCAGTGCAAGCTGCGATACCATAACTATAAAATAAAGTCTCTAGTTTTGATAAGATACTTGAAACACCTTTCAGACTCACTTGGACGGAGAGTTGAGATCACAAAAGGCCCGACTGCTCGCCTGGAGGTCTTTGTTCAATTTAATGTGCAATAATCGAACGACCCGAGGACAATTTGGAAGAGCGCTTTATTCCCAGTGTGAACTGAATAATAAACACATTTTGTCGCTATTAACGAAGGGCAGGAAATTGATGAACAAATAAATGTTTTAAGCGGCTCACTTCAAGCTAAGATAAATCAAAATTTGAACTGCATTATGTTTTAAGTATATTTGCAAAACACTCCTAATTTTCACTCGAAGCATGTAAACAATTCCATAACCATCTCAACATTTTTTTTACAATAATTCCACTTAAACTTACTTAAAAGCTATCAGTAATTAATATCTTCGTACATACCTAAATAAAAACTCTTATCATTCACAAAATTTTTAAGATTAGCTGCATCATTGGCTGCAAATTCTATCGATATGGTGCAGTAATCAATTGATTCAACAATTTTAACAAACGATAGACGTAAATACTTCTTGAGCAGTATTTTTGTAAAAAAATTTTGTTGCTAGCTTAAGATTCCCTATAAAGATCCGATAAGAGATTTCATTTCTGTTCCAATATTAAAAGAAATGAAAATTATTCTTTTGATAAAAATATATACTAAATAATGGACCGTAAAATTACTATGCAAAAATATAATACAGCCTTAAATTGATATATTATATATGCAATTGTTGTTGCAATTTGTTCTCGTTATTCGCATCGCATTTGATAATCAGAAGAAAAACTATACCAAATATACTTTCTTGCAAAAAGAATTTACAAAGTAAATCACACGCTTCTTAAAATTATTTAAATGGCATATTTTTGGAAAATACTTAAAATTCACCGATTATAACTTATATTTTAGTCAAAAAAATAATTTAGATTAAATTTAGTTTTATGGCAGTAACTATTATTAAGGGGGCTATCCTATATGTAAGTATAAGTAACCGGACTAAGAATTAAGCATTTTTATTAAGAAAACTTTTAAAACAACCAATTTTAAAGATCGGAATTTTTAAGGTATTTTTGAAAAACACAAACCATCAGTAAAAATGTCTATATTTATAATAATATCAAATAAGTTCATCGAGTTTGTGTGTGGCTTTTGCGAAGTGTCCATGAGTATAGGAAATTAAAAAATACTATTTTTATGCTGAGATAAGTAATCTCAAAAAATATTTAAAATCTAATAATTAGTTTCGTTGTAAAAATTCTGATTTCGGTGAAAAAACTTGTGTTTTCTGTGATAAATTATCAATTGTTAGTTTATTAATTTCAGCACACAAATTTCAATATTTTATACAGGGTGACCGGAAATTGCTCGTTTTGCTCTCGGGAGAAGAAACTAAGACTAATTTGGAATGATTTAACATACATATATCACTTGATGGTCGGAAATGCGCCATTTTCGAGAAATCAACTTATTATACACTGCTCCAGTCCTAAATTTTCAAATTAAAATAAAAAATTAAAATTTTTTTTGTCGAAAATTATATCTTTTTGGATAGCTGAAGATACTGAGGTGTATAATTACGACAAGTTCCATACATTTTTTTATGACAATGCCATTTCTGTGAAGAATTTTTATTTTATTTTTTTTATTTATTGTAACTCAACATAAAATCTAACAATAATTTTCATGGTTTTTAGCTTTAGGAATGTTGGCCAATTAGATTAGCTATCAGATCATAGAAAAATTCGGGCCGCAACGTGAAAATGTTCGGATTTTTTGTAAAAAGACAGTCCAAAAAAAATCAGTCCAAATTAGTCATAGTTTCTTTTCCCGAGAGGAAAACAAGCAATTTCCGGTCACCCGGTATACACATATAAAGTGCTTAAAATAATATTTGTTGGATAGTAATGGGAACGAACAATAACTACCATAAAAGCGTAAACTTTAAGGAGTTTTCAGGGGCCCAACATTTAATATTGAAAGTTTTTGGAAATTATAAATTATAATACATTAAGGGGGTTGCCCTACATTTAAATTGGGAAATTCTTATCAATTTTTAGGAAATTATATTATATACATTTTTTTTTCTTACTGATGAGGGCATTCTTACTACTATTCATTTCAGTCTACAGTGTTATGAATGCGCATGATTTTTTTCCAGTTTTTTCTAAGCAAAACTTTTGGAGATGAATACATACATATAAGCTGAGGGACACCATTTTCCCGAGGAATTTCCTGAATTTTTGTTTTTTTTAAAGTACATAAAAATCATGAATTTGTGCATCAATAAGCTTTCATTTAGCACCCCATACGATGCCTTTGAAAAGAAATTCTTTCCATTTCCCAATTTAAACACTCAAGAATCACAATTCAACTTTTTATAAATACTTTACGTTCATCACCTCTGTAATTGAGTCACTACGCTCTATCGCAGTGCTAAATTTCAAATTTCAAATTAAATAGCTTCAAAGAAAATCGCCTGTGATATAGACGGACGGACAGACACCGAATTGATTGATTCCATAAGTGCAATGTTTTGCTCATTTTTGCACGAAACACTAAAAATATGCTTTTGCTATATAAAAGTTGAATGTTCGAAGTCGACACAAAAATCAAAACTTATTTTCAATGATTTTCTGAACGGAATTTATAGCAGCCAAGTTTTCGCGCTGAGTTTTTGAAGGGATTTCAATTTTTTTTTAAACATCTGCATTTCTCACTGTTTTTAATGCTTCTGATGTTTCTGATGACTAGCAATTACTTAACGCATTTCTAAAACTTAAATATTTTACACAAACATACATATACAAAAATTTACTGAGCTAAACTATTTGAAGAATCACCGATCTATGAGAATTTGTCCGGATGTTATCGCATTTTGTAATTTCTAGGAAAGCTTTTTAATAAGTGCACTCTTATCAAAAAGAATGCAATTATTTTAGAAATCAAAGTAGTAAGACCCATAAAAGATTTTTTATTTTTCAACCCTCTTGACGCAGTTTTATTGCAAAATTATCAATTTTATCTACATTGATTTTTAATTTTTCTCTAAGTATATCAATAATTTATCAACGGCTATGTTATGCAACGTCATAATACGAGAGAAGTTCTTTTACGTTTTCTACTTTGATAACTATCCACAAAGTATGAATCATATAATCATTTATAAAAGATCAGATTTAAGAGTATTTTCTATTCTTTTTAATAAACGAGTACCTACTTGAGTACACATTTAACTATGTGCATATTATACATATATGAATTAAATAATTGTGAGATTTTTGGTACAATAAAAGAGCGACTTTTAAGTGTTGCAAAGTCGTCTTCCATAAATGCATTTTCGACTTATTGATTTTGTATCAATCTCGAAATCAGATTAGAGTTACAGGGTCATCGCTCAAAAATCAAATTTAAAAATATAAATAATTACAATATAAAAAGTAAAAAACTGTGTGAAAGCTCTTGTAAGAGCATAGCATCCCTGTAGTAGTTATGTGGAATTTTTTAGGAAAACCGCCAGAATATTTAACTAACTAATCATTATATTAGCCTAAAATGCGATTGTAGTATTTCTTATCCAAAAATGTATGGATATGTATAGTGTTTACTTCCATATGTGCCATTACTAATGATAAAACCGACGAAAATTCTGTTAGGGTGCATTTCCTTTTGAGGACAAAAACTTCATATAAATAAATTAAATTAAATTATTATGAATTACTTTTATTTAATACTTTTGTGTTTACATATATGTTTTGGAAATTTTTTATTTTGCAGGTAACTATCAGCAGAAAGTTCAAGCACCTCTTAAAATTTCGAATGTCATTTTTCTCAATGGCATATGCAAATAATCAAAATAAGCAAATAGCTTTGATATAATCAAGTCGGAAATGCACATGTTATTTGTTGATTATCGACACTGGATTCTTACTTAATTTGCATGCCGTAAATGGTTGCTATTAAAAATTCAGAGAATTACGGAGTAAGGCGACAAGCCATTGACACTTTATGCACATGGGTAAGTGTTATTTTATTTTTATGTCTTGTAGTAAAAGATTAATAAATATCAACATAACATGTTGCGTGACTTTGCGAGAAGTTAAAAAAATACAAGATTAAGAACATGTAGCAATAACTAGTTGAGCAATGGCTAAATTGCCTTACATTTTTGTGATGCATTTAAATTATTGCATTTGAACAAATTTGAAGCAACATAAATGAGCGCAAACTTGTTTTCTTACAGATTTCAAAATAAATAAATTAATATGTAAATGAAAACGGGTATGTGACCTAGACTCGCAATTTAGAAGATTGTAGCACCAAATGTTGCTTCGTAAAGTATAACTTTGTAATTTTGTGTCATTCATTTCGGTATCATTTAATGTTCAGAATGCAACAATTACAACACGTGCTTTTTGCATCTTTTGGCGTCGAACAATAGCGTTTCACTGATTCATAAAATTTTAAAATAAATTCTTTCCTTGTCGCTGCTCACACAGCATATAAAAAGTGCTTGAACTAGTTTTTTCTAGTAGATGTTAAAAGCCAATGAAAGTTCCATATCGTACGATGCTGATGTGCAACGTGCATTTAATTTATTTTAATTTCGTTTTATCGATATCCGCCGCCGGTACTAAATTGATTTTAATAATTAATAAAAGCCGTATGCGCATGCGTTGTAAAGAATTCCTGAAATGTAAGAACAGGGTAAAATAAAACTCGTTATTTTTCATTAAAAATCTACTGGCTAAATATATTACAATTTTTATTACAAGCTACTGATAAAAATATTGTATACGAAAAGCTGCATGGCATTTTCAACAGATAAAGGCGCACAACACGTTTACATGAACGCACACAGGCCAGCGACAGGTATCACATGAATTTGAACAACATTTCCATCGGATTCAGTTCATACATTATATATTCTTAAAACTAGGACACATTGGCTACTTAAGTCTAAGCGTAAAAAGTATTATATCCTATAATATATTTTTATCCGGCGGAATCTTTCTGTCCCATCAGTCGAGATATGAAATCCGTTTTCGAGTTAGTAGGTACAAAGTTACAAGGCCTTTTTTTAACCAGAATTCATGCTTGTAGGCTTTACACCTTCAAGTTGCATTTGAATTTCTGCTGAAGTTTTTCCTTTTGTCTCAAAGACAAAGAAGGCCACAAAAAGTGTTCCAATCATCATAAAAGTTGAAAAGAACCAAAATGTAAAATCAGATCCCCAAGAAAGTACCATTAAATCGAAACATTTTGTAACGACAAAAACAAGAATCCAATTGAATAAAACAGTCAGTGAAGCAGCAAGGCCTTTAACACTAGGTGAAAATATTTCTCCCATCATAAGCCATGGAATTGGACCATAACCCACAGAAAATGACACAATAAAAAGAACAACACTTAAAAGAGGTAGCCATCCAATACCGGACACATCGTGTCCATGTTGTTTTAAATTAAAATATGTTCCCAAAATGGCCAAACAGACTGCCATTACAGTACTACTGAACAGAAGCAGAACTTTTCTGCCGGCTCGTTCAATTAACAGAGCTGAAACAAAAGTCATCAAGACTTGGACAACTCCAACGATAATACTGGAAACGGAAGCGTCCATAGTACTGCCAGCCGATTTGAAAATTTCAACAGTGAAAAATATCACTGCATTAATTCCGGAAAATTGTTGGAAAAACATTAAAGTCATAGAGATGCCTAGGCCTTTTAGGTTGGCCAATTTTGTAAACAGCTCCATAAATGATGCTCCGCCATTTGTTTTATCTAAATCACTCTGAATTTGTTGAATTGCTGTTCGTGAGTCACAGTAACGTCCCCAAAGCCATTTAAGTGAAAGGGCTGCATCGGCTCGACGACCCTGTAACCCAAAAATAAATCCATTTATTTACAGAAAAGTAAAATATACTATTACTCTTACCTTTTTTAAAAGATATGTTGGGGTTTCAGGTAAAAAGAACATACTAACTAAAAGCGCAATAGGAAACAAAGAGCACACTGCACTTAAATAAACCCAGTCAACATATGCTCCAACTATATACACAAAGAGAATTCCAATAGTTAAGAATAGTTGAAAAAACGTTCCCAAAGTTCCACGAATACTCGTTTCAGCAATCTCAGAGATATACATGGGTATAATAACACAAAAACTTCCCACAGAGATACCTGCAACAATAAATCGAGAATTTTTATTTTAAAGGAAACATTTTATTGAATTTTATTACCCATCATAAATCTTCCAAAGTAAAGCCAACCAGGCGCGTTAGCAAAGATGATACTGGCCCAACTTATTATGATCGGGATATCCATCACTATCGCCGTGTATTTCCGGCCTATGACATCGGCTATAAAACCAGATGGGAGTGCACTCACAAGAGCACCAATTGCCAACAATGAACTTGTCCATGTACCTGTAATATAAATTAAATATATGTCTTAATATTTTATAGACTATGGTTTATTAAGTTTGTTAGTGAAAAATCTAAGACGATTCATTTTCATTCTTAAACCCATTTTTATTTATTTTATAAAGTTTCTGTTTTCCGTCCCAAATATGTAGACATTATAGGTAGGTTGTTCGAATAGAACTTCTCTAAACATTTTTAAATCACAATAGCTGGGTTTTTTATTTTCCTATCTATTAGTTCAAGTAAAATAGCAAATTTAACATTGCATTGAATTTCAAAAGCCTTTAATTATATCAAGATTTTAAAATTTGTGAAAAGTGCACCAAATTGCCGTGGTAATTACCCATCCAAATTTCAAGCCTTGGACCAGATAAATTGTTGGATTAAGTTCAATTCAGTGCAAAATTTCCTGCTAAACTTAGAACAGAAAATGATTTGAAAATAAAACATCCCTAATATGTAGGAAACTTTTAGTGTATACTTTAAAGAACATTTCAATTTTGATAGATTAAAAGTTTAGTGAGTTTAGTGTAAATCTCCATATATTTTTAAACGACCTACGTATAGGTACTATTGGGAATTTTTCGGAGAACATTAGTTGGAAAAATTGATTGAAATGCAAATGCATATGAATTCGCAAACGGCCTTAATATTGCTGCAAATGGGGTTTTAGGGGGTTAAGGAGGTCACTTAATGGCCTTTTGATGTTTCATTTATTTAATTTATTTATTTAAGCCAATAGAATGACGCCCTAGCTATATACCCGGGAAAATAAATATATGTACATAAATGTAAATAGAATAGGGTTAAAATGGATATGCGTTTTTATGGAAATTCATCATTTCAAAAGTGTAATTTGGTATTTCTAGAAACTCTCAAATTTTCAACCCCTATTCTTACCTCCCTTAGAAATGATTTTCCAAAAACTTCTTAATTTCCAACCAAAAGGCTAAATACTAATTTTCATGATTTTGACTACAAAAATAACGAAATTTCCATACAAATCTTCCTCTTTTTACCTCTTCAAAAATAATTTCGAACCCTATTTTATCCCCTTAAGAGAAGAATTTCTTAAAACCCTTTTTAATTGGTGCGTCAGTATCTTCAATCTTCTGATTGAGCACAAAATAAACAGATGTCTTCTTTACGATTGTTTTTTTAATTAAAGAATAATAGCAATTTTTATGGTCGCTAATAACCATTGTAGTTCTACAGCGACCTTAAAGAAATAATAAAAAAAAAAAAATAGCAATTTTTAGATTTAATTGAAGTTTACGTTCACTAACGGTTAAGCAGAGAAGGATTTACAATATAATGAAATTATTATAAATTTCAAATATTTCCAATTATTTTGAATACATGAGAAAAAAGCAGCGTAAGGCGTCGTTGCGTCTGTAAATTTTACTTAGCCCTGCAATTACATTTTTCAGGTGTACAAAGGCTGATTTTGTATAGTTTTGCTTTCGAAAATACGGTGCAAAATAGTATAAATATGTAGTCTGTAATGGATTTTGATTTTGTATGTGACTATTCAAAAAGATTCAAAAACGTTCGCCTATTTTATATCCTTTTAGATTTCCGCAGGTCCAAGTTCTTTAAAATCAATCAAACATTTCTAGAAGATTTAAATTAAATTCAATAAAAGAAGTGAGAAGCGAGTGACTAAATCTTAATTATCTCCAACCGGATGGTATGTTATAAAATCACTTTTATGAAACATTTTCTCAGGCAATATTTAATTTTTAAGTATTGTTTGGTCATAATTGTTTGACTTTTTAACATATCTGAAATAAACATTTATAGTTCAAAGACTTCACTTATCAGCTAAACATTCCCAAGTGACGCAAGTTAGTCGAATTAAAACGCAAATGATACTTGTGGTACTAATTCAATTTGTTTTTATACTCTTTAGTTCAATTAATCTCAATAAAAATTTCAAATTGAACTTTTTCTGATAAAATACCGAACTCTCGAAGAACGTCAATAAACGTAAATTTGTATTTTTATCTACATACTAAATCATCTATAGGTAAAAATGAACTTATATTTCTTTAAGATAAGAAAGCCCTTTTAAAACATATAATCACTGAGCAATGTGATTAACACATAAATTTATTGACAAAATATTCAAGAATATTTGCCATGTAAAGAGCATTGCAAATAAATGCAACTCTGTGCATATAAGTGCATCCCACTTGTTGCACTTCCCTAACATAGGGAAGCATTCAGAAAGTGGTTGGTGCTTATTGTCCTTTCTTACTAAGTATGAGTTTATGCTTTAAAACCTTATATTCCAAGTTTAAAACAGAATAAGACCTCGCCTACAACTACAAGAATGATTCCTTCTCGTGGTGGCCGAGGACAATGAGAGTCCAATTTGCAAAGGTTGGCAACAGAATGACCCCATTTATTTTAAGACATCTAAACACACCCTTCCTTCTGCGTTTAAGTAGAAATGAAGATTATATCGTCCGCCCCGGCTGGAATAATTTAAGGACTGGCAATAACACGAAGATTGTAAAATATAAGATGCTATAAATAGACTGCCCTTACGTTCAAGCTATCAGATTTAAAGGATAATGGGGCGTTAAAGTGATTGCTTTGAAACAGTTGACGAAATGGATAAGAGATTGGATTACAACTTGCATCTGTAACCGGATTCAAATCGCATTTTACAAAAGGAAAATATTTAGTCAATAGACTTATAGTAAAAGGAAAATATTTAGTTAATAGCTATTTTGTAAAAGGAAAATGGTCAAATTTACTACCAAAAATTAGCAAATGTTATAGCACAATTATAGTTGTACTTATTGAATTTTGGGGAATCCATAAAAGAAACCCTCTGAAGGAGATGATGTTCAAAACTTTATTTTTCCCATTGTTATCTACCTACTAACAAAGAATTTTGTAAAGATTTAAAGGATATACCTTCATACTTAGCCCCAGTAAAACGTTTCTTTCTTTTTGCCAACTATTTGAATTTGAATGCCTAGACATAGGCATAGGAAAAATTCATTGTAGATCATTCAAAGTTACGAAGTTAAAATCGTCGAATTCTCCTTTTTACAATTTTTATAATAAGTAAGTCATATCTGATTTTGAGAAAAAGGCATAGTCTTTTTTTACTAAAACACTATATGTAGGTAGAAAAACAAATTTAGAAAATGTGTTAGAATCGTACTTTTCCATGTGATATTCATTATACATACATATTTTCAAAATTGTATAAATTGAAAAGATGGCGAAGTTTAAGCTATTTACGTTAGAGGTGAGAGGTAATACCGCTACCAGAACTTTTTGAAGCGCGGTTTTCTTGAATTATATACATATTTCGCTATTTTGTTAATAATCATATAATCATATAATATGATAAACAATCTTGTTACCAGAAAAGTAATTCTAAAAAGGACAATTTGACAAGATACACAGTTTTTTCTACTTTGACTATAAAAAAATAAATAAAATAAATTACTCATCACTTCCACGAGGCAGCATAATACAAAAAGATAACAATGATAAATTACTAATTCAAACGAAATTGATAAAGTCAATAAACCGCACACTGTGCATTGTTATTGTAGATTAACAGGTATGTATAGTTCATAAATCAAAGCTAATCTCATTGCCAAAGACAACTCGCCGCGACGCGACGTCAGGTGAGTATGAAATTAGACACCTGAAAGCTTCCTAAGTAATCGCGTAAAGATCGTCGTAAATAATTGAGGTGAACGTGCCGCCGATCAAAAAATGGCCAACGTCGTAAAAGTGGTGTTTACACTCGTAGGTCGTTTAGTCGGCACAAGATTAATTAATTAGATAATTGCCAAAACAAACAGGTGATTATCACAATAGCTTTTAAATCACTAAAGTTTTTATATTTTACTCCTAGAAATATGCACGTTTTATATTCGAACGTGTGGCGATCGTGAAGCTTTTTCAGGTAAAGATCGTCGAACGTCTTGTCCAGGTGTAACGTAGTTTCACTTAGGCTTATGAGTTGGAAAATTCATCGAAAGCAGAGGTGGGTAAAAATACTGCATTTGTGCATAGAGCCAATGCAAAATTACTCATGCAGCATACATATGTGGAAACCCCAGTTTACGTCAGCTCAGCTATCTCATAAACTTAGACCGCTGGAAAACCAAAAGAGTCACGAAAGCAGTCACCTATTACTCAACCAAACCATATCAAGTTCGCGGCTACGTTATATTTAATTTTCCTATCAATTATCTTTTACAAAATATAAATTTTCAGATATACTTACGTCTGTCTACTGTCATATAAAGAGGATCATCCTGATCAATGGATAGCTGTGGTAGAACTGGTGCCGTCCATGCAAGTGCTGTACCCGCAGATATCGCACCCAGGCAAACTTGATAGAGGTTAGAGAATGATTATTATTTTTAAAAAAGAAACATCGAGCGCATCGAATATGATATGCATCGTTTTAATAGTTTCTCTACTTACTCACTATCGTGGCCACATATTGCATCGTTTTTGTGGTTCTGACATTGCCTTCTTGCAGCGGATCATATAGCATTGGATTTTTTGCATTTGGGTCATTGTCTTCGTTGCTAACAGTCTGAAAATTTAAAAATTTTAGCGTTAAATGGGTTTTTTAAAAACTGATTTTTAAGATTATTTACTAGTGAAATGTGTTCATAATTATTTAAAAACTACACTAATCTATCTTTTGTTTATTGGTGTTAAACCGACTTTTTCTTCTGCAAATATTATGAACTTCGTGAAAAGAACATCATTTTCCATTAACTTCATTAAAAGATATTGATCATGATCAGTATTACAGAAATAATTTAATACATAATCAACGTGTTTTATGTTATTTTATGTCACAGAATATATAGGTAGGTAATAAATGATAAGTTTTGGCTCAAATAGAATCTTAAGCGCACGAAACCACATCAGGAGGCCGGATTTTATGCGTTTTTTTGGAATATTTATACGAGGAAGAACTCAATTGGATATTTTCAAACTTCAAGGATGTTTTATTGGTATAATGAACATTTTGGAATCTTTTTAAAAAATTATTTCATACAAAAATCTCAGGATTACGTATCCTCAATTCCCCTTAACCTGAATTCTTCGAGAATTCTGAAGATCGCAATTTTAATTTGAAATCAATGTTGTACATTATTATAAACTTTTCCAAAAATATGCGGCCCAAAATATTGTAATGATCGATAAATTATTTTTAAGTTATCATTATCGCAGATTGAAAAAATATCGTTTTGTTAACAGCGCTTTAAAGTTTCTAACTATCTGACTGAGCGCTTCGTCGACGTAGAGTTGGAATATTTTCTTATGCCCGATTTCACAGTGCGAACGTAAGTTCTGATCGTCACTTAAGTTCCCGTGTAATCATTTTTTGGTTTCATAGTGCGAACTTAAGTGTACATTACGACTTAAGTGGTCGCTATACTTAAGTAGCCAAAATTGGCTACTTAAATCTTGTTTAGAGAAATTTTTTGACATTTCGTTTGGAAAATTAAACAAATAAACAAGTTGTTTTTAGAAATTGGTATTTTGGTGATTACTTAAGTGCGCACAAATCGGGCATAAGAAAATATTCTAACTCTCTTTCACGAGTTTCGTTTACGTGTCTGCAATCTACGTAAAAACCTCCATTCAAGTATAGTCTATCACATGAATTGTGACAAAATCCTTGTTGATCAGTGTAATTTTTTTCATTTTATTAGAAATTTTAGGCAATTTGATGAGCTTGAAAAATGGGAACGAAAAAAGTTTATAATGTTTGTATATTAATTAAATTAAATTGAAAATTGAAAACGAAGAAAGTTTATATTAATGAAATATGTTATCATGAAATTCAGTACAGTAAAACGTTATGTTTTACACCATATACATACCATACATATTTTAAAATAAAAATAATTTCAATTCAAACTCTCCTATATTTCTTTATTTTAAACACCAAACAAAGTCTATCTTGCCACTACAGTTGCAAGCAATAGTAATGACCTTGATGTGTTTAACCCCATAAATTAAACTTATCAAAAAGTAGCACTAAAACCCTTAGCAACATTGAAATAATCCAAAAGCCATTAAAGCTATTTTTAAAAATTTAATTTTCATTTTTCTGAATTCGGACTACAGCACAGCTAAAAGCCTGAACTTTTCTCATTCCTACTTACAAGCTATATTCGAGAAAATCTTCGGAAATGTTTCTCAAAATAACCAAAAAATATTTTATGAGCAGCAAAATGCGCTTAATAATTTTGCAAAATTGTCAAAACATATTTCACACAATCAAAATTGTATTTTGCATTTCTGTCAGAAATAGCTCACCCTAAAGATGGCGCCAAATATCGCGATCAGGTCAATAAGGACTTTATATAGTGCTGCTCCACTATTAGTAATTACGCAAAATGTTCGAAAAATGTTTTAAGAACCATCGTTTTTTTTAAATTTTAATTGAAAATAAAAAGCGTTTTATACACAATAAACATTTTCTTTACCTGCCACCATTTGGCCATTGTTTGCATAACTTTTTCGGAATCGATCTCCATAACATCAAAGATTTTGCAGCAAAAATTATGTAAGAAGCAATCACAAATACTTTTTATACAACGTATAAGAAAAGGTCACTGAAACTTTCCCTATCACTGTAATTAATTTAAAAGCACATAACCGCAATAAATTAATTATTCACTTCTTCAAATTTATGCTTCGTTTGCACGTAAAAGCGCTAAAACTTCGAGCAATTCTAATTGTTCTATAATCCTTTGGCGGAAAGAACAGGAAATGCCTAAGTAAAGGCCGAACTGTCGCGTGCGGACGACCGCAAATACTGAGTACATTCAATATTAAATTCGGATTTTTTCTATTTTTGAGTTACGATCACATGTACCTAATTTGTCGTCATTTGTTTTTCTTATCTTAAAAACATTCGAAGATTACCGCCACGGACCTCCAAACAACGCAAACAGTCTCGGACGCAAACATTATGTCCAATTTTCTTAAGACCACTGTAGATTGCTGTAGATACAATTGTCATTGCCGCACCGTCGTACAGATTTATTTTTAAGCATCACAAAAATAAACAAAGTACCAACGGCTATAAGGAGGATTAGCTTTTTTCTCTTATACTCGCCCATATATTACGCGGCAAGTTTTTCCTGCCCATCTGATTGGGACCACTTAAAAAAATAATCTGACAATGTTACGGTCAGTAGGAAATTCAATTTTATCATTCAAATACTTCCCGAAAAATTGAGAGTGAAAGAATTGTGCCATTTTGACATTGTCCTGATGAAAAATGAAAATGAATCATATTTTAAAAGTTAGTTACTAGCCGGCGACAATTTCTTAAAATAGATATAACACACCCCTTTTTTACGTCATACGTAGACATACTTAACCACTTTCAAAAATTTTCGAAAAATATCTCAGCCGGCTTCATGTAATAGGCGCCAGTATATTGCATTTGTTTGAATGTGTACATTTTTTGGCGAGAAGAATTTTTGCAATTTTAAAAATATTATACGATGCTATTGTACCTCAGAAATATGATGACCAATTGTTGTGACGTTATTCAAAAATATATACGAAAGCCTTGCTTACGATACGCGAAGTCAATATGTTCGAGAAATTAAACTTGACCATTGAATCAATTTATCAGCGAAATAGCCAATTGATTGAATTGAATGCAAACTCAATTTTCAAGTTGCATTCAAATATTTAGGTAAAAGATTAATAGTAATCGTTTAATTGTCTATGACTATACACGCAAATATTTTACAACAATTGTTGCATATAAAATGAACATAAGAAAAAATTAAATATATTATATATTAAAAATGCCACCTACATACATATACATACATATGTATGTGCTGTATTTTTTCTCTAAACAGTCTAAACCCTTAGAAATTTCTTTTTCATTAAATAATTTCAAACCTACGGGGTGTGAAAACTATTCTTGGAATATTTCTTGTAAGGAATATTTTTTCTACACTACATAATTGCAAAAAAATGCATGTTTCGACGAAAATTGCTGCTATAAAAGGTCAATTTAGTCTGCTTTGAAAACGATGCATTTTATTTACTACTCATGAGATATAAATTGATCTTTTTTGTACTAATTGTTTAAGCTTAGAAGTAGAAAAACCAGTTCGAAATAATTAATAATGATAAGTATCAATTTCCAGAATAAAGTGCATAAACAACATTATTTTTAAGAATTGTTTTCCACATTTAGTCTGAAGCTTTAATAAAATCTTAGCGCTACTTGAGCGGAGTAAGCACCAAGATTCTAACGAAGTTAAGGGGGGGCTAAGGTATTTAAATTTTTTTGTTTGACAATTTTTTTTATTTTTTTAATTGAATGCATGATATCTTAAGAATATTGTGTCAAAATTTCAAGTCGATTGAAGCAAAATTGACGAAGTTACGAGTATTTCTATACCTTGCTTATGAACGTTTTATACCAGATTTTTTATTGTTCAAAACTTTAAAGCGTTTTCCCCACAACTCACGTTTTCAAAGTCGGTGCCCCTCATAACTACAAAACTACTGCACCGATCCTTTTGAAATTTTGAACACTATTTCTGTACATAATTTACGAGGTAACGCTGGAGAGCTTTTTTCAAATTTGTTAATAATTTTTATTTTACAATAACAAATTAGTCGATTTTTTTCGCAAAAAATCGCGTTTTTCCCTTCAAAGTGTTCCAAAAAGGTGAAAAATTAAAATTTCGAAAAAGCCCCCCAGCGTTACCTGGGGAGAACTATTATCTAACGAATAAACTTTGATTTTTTGATTTCGGATGATCCAGCACACAGTTATGGGGGGCACCGCAATTCTACTTTTTTCCGAGACACGTCCGAATAATTGCTGTCATTGCCGTGTTTTTGAATATTTCTTCGTGAACATTTTATAAAATATTCTTCAAATGTCATACTTTAATGTACTATTAGTTTTAACAAAGAGATTTTAACTGTGTCGTCACAAAAAATTCACAAAAACATGCCTTTTTTCGTACGAATTAACCTTAGCCCCCCCTTAAGTAAAGCTCGTCTTATCAGTTTTCTTTGAATGAATCCCTTGGTAAAAACCCATTGAATGCATAATCTGGATTATCGAAGAAAAAGATCGAGTTGAATTTGTTTGTCTACAGGTTTTTGCTTTAAAACTATTCTCTTTCTTCTTCCGCGCATCGCATCGCATCGCATCGCAGCCCCCTTAGACATGCGTTTCCGGCACGAACAGATGTTGAAGTGGAGATGGACTGTTTTCATACGAAATAATACAATTAGACTTAATTTATCTGAACATTTCTTGCTTATTAAACAAATTGAGTGATCTTTTGACTCTAATAATTTTTCGGCCGCTGTTATCTAAAAAGGGGAATTTGAAGATAAGTAAGCCCGTCAGGAACCATTATCAATTTTTGACTAAAAAAGAAATAAAATTAGCTTTTATAAGACATGTCAGTCATTCAAGACATGTCTATAGATAAGTTTTTCAATGATTTTTTTTGATTTGATGACATACGTGTGCTCTTCACTTAAGAAAGTTTTTTTTATATTATTTTATAAAATTCCAGTACTGCAAGTTGCTGAGTAGCTTATGAAATTTTTTGAAGTAATCAAAATATGATGTGACTTTTTGATAGGACTTTAAATACCATATAGATACCAAGTCTGTGAAAACGTAAATTTAATTTTTGTTCTGCTCTTCAAATTCATAAAAATCTCACAAATCCTTTACATGATAAAATAAAATAAAAATATACCTACTCTTAGAAATATTGCGAAATTTATAAAATATATGTACTATGAACTTATACAGGGTGTTTCATTAGGGTCTAAAGTCTAAACAGATTTTACATGGTCTCTTGATAACGCTTGTTGTTTGTACATTATATTTTATCCTATATCTAACCGAAAACGTGACCACCTACATAAAATAGCATCAAAAACGCAGGTTACTTATATGTATCATATTAATTAGCGAGTGCATGGCAAAACTGACTACAATCTGCGATCCCAATTAATACGTCTCGTCGATTAATTTACACATTGTTCTCCATAAATTACATATGCAATATATGAAAATCAACAAATGAATCTGGCCCTCTCTAGAAAATCCATTAATGCATTGGGCCAGGCCATCGACTTGATCATGTTCATGAATGCAACTTTCTTGACAGAGGTGGGTCAACAAAAAAAAATAAATACCACGTCTAACAGCTAACCGGAAAAGAATTATGATTTTCTATGCTCGCGACTGTAAAGTTCATAGAATTTTAAAATTTATCCAAAAACCGGATTTACTGCGTTCATGGAGGCAGCGACGACGCATTTAAAATCGAATGAACATGAACAAGCCCTCGTTTCCAGCCAAGCTACCGCCTAAAATTGACTAAGTTGAGGTAGACTACATTCTTATGCGGTTTTATTTATAGCACTGAAATACTATTAAATTAATTTTAATTTGACTTTTGGCCTAGACGGCGCGGCGTGGCACGCAGACGTAGTCAATCGGTGAAAGTAAAAGTTTTTATGAATTTACACCAAAATTCTTTAAAATCATCAAGACTAAATAAGATCCAGACAGATATTTGTCAACTTTCGTTCACGGGTTCATGTCAAATATTTTTTTTTTTTTTTGCGGAAATGCAGAGATACGCAAGATGAAATTTCTAAAAGCGGTATACCTCACCGTCACAAAAGTTGTCGGAAGCCACACCCCTTCATTTAATATTCAAGAAGGCAACAGGTAGCTTTTCGTCTTCATTGAGAAAAATTTGATATTCTAAGAATGTATACTACGTTTCAATAATGTTACACTATTGGGGATAATATTGTTATTATCATATTTTAAAAAAAAGAAAGACTTTTACTAAAGTTTAGTAGTTACTTCATTTTAAAAAATATGTACACTCAGTAAAATGATGAAATTCACAAAATATGTACAATGACAAAAAGGACACTCTGAAATAATATAAATTTCGATTGATGAACTATAGTTAATAATATACATATAATATATATTGTATATATAATACAATGTAAAATATAGGTTAAACTCACCGTCATTTTAGCGGTTAACTTTTCTCAAACTGTTCTCCTGTACGAAACCTGTGTGCTTGTATTGACTGACCTCTAAAGGGGACAAGGTTTATTCAAACAAAAAAATTCAACACAGCCGAGTTTACACACCTCTCGATTTACACCGGTCTTGAAATAACCAAGCGGAAAAGGACTACCAAAGAAATTGATTTTCTCGCACCCTAAAATAAACTTCCTTCGTATCTTTTTACTGAACGACTATACAACAAACAGCACAAACGTATGCGTAACGCACAAAAAGAGGTGTGTTCCGGTTATTAAATAATTCTCAAGCTAGAATGCGACCAAGCCTCCTCGTTTTATATTCCAGTTCCGATGCGTTACGTGCGGTAGTCTATCACAAACTGTCTTGGCCTTAAGAAAAACTCGAGATAGGTACCTACGTCTAAACTGTCTCCGCGAGGAAAACGCACTACAAAATCTCGCAGTCGCGCGTTGTATGACTACACGACGGCCTCTGGCCAGTGCTTGTAGAATTACTTTTGTTGATACGACGATGTCCGCGAGACTTAAGGCGACAACTAGTCGAATAAAGTCCAAATGAGCAGATATGAAAAATGCATTGGCACTGGTTTGGCGCACAAAATAACGTCTAGTCAACTATAAAAACGCATCTTTCAATTGTGTTAGAGTCGAGGAATTGTAGCGTACAACTTTTTAGTCCTCCATTACCATGGAAATTGTGTGGGAGTAACACCACAAATGACGTCAATAATAGACGAAAGGAATGGGCCACCCAAATATGCGCCCAAAAGTTCAATTTTATAGCGGGCTCAGATAACAGATATACTGCCAAGACATAATATATGCGATAGAATCTCACAAATACTCTGTTGAAAATCAGTCGACCTGCGTGGTTTAGCCGTGCTGTTTACGTCTAGCTAGACTCTAGTATGGTATAAGCTTCTAGAGCTTTTATGGGAGAAAGGAAGTCTATCTCCAAATACAGAAGCGGAAAACTGAAGGTCAGTCAAGTTCATAAGGTAACACCAACAGATTAGACTTAAAATAAACGAGACAATCGACATGCCCTTTAAAATCCCACTTCTTAAGTTCTGGATTCATATTCATAATACGATTCTTAAGCAAGATCGACCCTTATTCACTAACTATTCACTAAGAAGAATGAAAAATTCTTCTTTATTCTTGTAGACGAACAATGGTCAGCTACCTCGACACAGAACATTAATGAATGAAATTTTTACCTGGTGTGGAGGTAAACATGATGCTTTATTATTTTTTTTAAATAACATCCTTTGTCGTTTTCTTTAAATGTTTTGATTGACAACATTATTTTGAACTAGGGTTGCCAACAATGTCCCGATTCATTATAAATGCTTGTATTCAAATTCAAATTTTACTTATTTTTTTGCATATATAACATTATTCTTAACTTTGTGTTATTTTAAAAAGTTGTTCCCTTAAACGAGAAAACGACACTATATTTAATACTACAATACTACATCACATCTGTGAATAATACTAGCTGTGTTCTTTTCGTCTATCCAGAACATCAGGAGAGTTTGCATTCATTTGAAATTTATCATATGAATTTCGTACAACAAAAATTTAAAATCCTAAAAATAGCATCAAGTTGCACTGATTTGTTTCCACTTTGAAGTAAAAAACTAATCTGTAAAATGTTCAGTTCAAATTTTGAAGTTTTGCATTATTAAAATCATAGCAATTTGATCTAATATTGATGCAAATTCAAAATCCTTATTCAGAGGAACTGTTAGTAAGTTTCCGTTCAATATAAAATCTCCTTTTGTTCTGGATAGACGAAAAGAACACAGCTACTGTACCTCACTCCTCAAATAAATAATCAATCAATCAAATAAATAAAATTGGGTTATTCATGTCATAGTTTTAGTTATTTAGCTCTTTATATCAATTGTACAATTTTATGATCAGTTCATAATAAAACAAAATACATATCATTTACCACGCCTGCCTACGTCTTTATAAAACAATTCACCAATCCAAATAGATTAACACCATAATCAAAAAGCTGAAAAAACCAATTAAATTATACACGTTTAATTTAAAAAGTTGTTTTTATGTCTACGTAAATGTTTATAGAAATTAAAATTATTCTAGTACAAAAAAGTTAAAATCTGTTAAAGAACCATGTATTACATCATATTTAAACAATAAAACCCAAAATTGTCTAAAGCAGTATAGATAGCATTGTATTCTACTTGAAGTTAACTACTTTGAAAATATTTTAAGTAAACAAATAATGATATAAAACATGAAACCCAAACCAGTTTTTCCACCTTTAAAAAATTCGTCCCTCAAGAGATTAATAGTTATAATAATTAATTAATTAATAATTACCTAATTATTTTCTAAAATTAAACGTTAAACTAAGTATTTTTCAAATGCTTTAATATTGAGATTCAGAAATTTTTCAAAATCGGACTAATAGAACTCGAATTATCATCTACACAAATCTCAAAAATGTAGTTTTGAAGAAAACTCGTTTAAAATTTGGTAGCAGTTATGAAAATGGTCACCCTTCTCTTAATTTTGGGAATATACCTAATTTTATACAGAATTACTCTCTAAAAAATTGGGAATGTATTCTTTAAAGGTATTACAATCGATTGAACAAAACAAATTTCATTGTTTTAGTCGTCTATAACGTAGGCACGATTTATAATATCACAGTGAGCAATTTATAAATAATTTATAAATCTTTATTATCTTACCAACTAATTACCTTCTATAAATAGTAAAAAAACTATCGAAAATTTAATAATACACTTTCTTTAATTTTAGATTTATAGTTAGAACATTTTTCTAAATTGCGATATTGGTAAGTTAATTTTCAAAAAACGACCTAGCCAGTGTCTGCATCACGTCCACAGATTCGGCCTAGGGGCCCACAAATCCTAAGTACGACCTTTATTGCACTCTTATAATATACATAATCTTAGACTCCATAGAGTCCATAGCTTTTTATGACGTCAGAAGTTTTATATGACACTTTTCCAAAGTCCCTGACGTCGTTTTTCAGGACATTTTTTTTCAAAATTACCTGAAAATTTCTGAATTTATTTTTGAAAATTTATGTTTACCCTTTCTTAAATCAAAATGAGTGGTTTCCCAAAATCAATAGAATCTATATTTACTACGTACACTGTGGATGAAACAGGATTCTCTGAAACGGAAAAGGTTGCTTTGACCAATGCTTGGAATCTAATCAAGGCCGACAGGAAGAAACATGCAACGGAAATATTCTTAAGGTAAGAAAATCTCTCAGAAAAATACGGATAGCGAAATATATTTACAGCAAAATAATATTCATGAACATCAAATTAAAACTTGCAAGAAAAATAAATATCGAACTGCTATAAAAGATCACTTCCTTAAACTATAAGGCTTGAACCTTTACCTCTGTCCTCATTATTAAAATAATACAAGAAAATTCAAATTTTCTTTTAACTCTTTAGGTTTTTCCTTGCTCATGCAAAATACCTAAAATACTTTAGAATGTGCGAAGATCAGTTCAATGTCGAAACACTTCATGCTCATTCTGATTGGGTTTTGCAGTCTTACAGCAGTTTTGTTGAGGATGGACTGAGAGACGTTGCAAAATTGAATGCGATGTTATCGAACATCGTCAAATGCCACAAGAATATCAGGCTTACTGGACCTGATATGGATGTAAGTTTTTGTCTCAGATATAATTTTTTTAGTTCTATTCTACACAATTTTTATAATTTAACCATTGATAAAATATTACAATTCAATTCAAGTTATCGTATTTTAATTAAACATTATACGTTATATTCATTTTACCTTACAGATAATTTATTTTCAATATCAAAAAAAAAATTAATATTCCGAAATTTTCAGAATTATATAGTAGTTAATCAATTTGAATAGCACATGTAATTCACGCGATTTTTTAATACACAAAATGTTAAAAAAAATTGTTTTAAATAGCATACAAATTCATATTTCAGGCCATGACAAAGATCGCAAATGACTACTTCAAGGAAGTACTTACAAGGTATATGACCCCAACCCTTGAAACTGCTTTGAATAAAATAAGAACCAGATTCACTGAAGGCTATGAGAACAGAGAAGATATTAATGCTTAATATTTATTAACAAATTAACTATTTATATATTCATATGTACTTATATATCGAGGCCGTAATTTAAAATAACATTTGTTACCTATAAAGATCTGTCCTACATTTTACTTAAAAATAAAATCTTTAAAAACTATAAACCAATAATATTTAGCGCAATAATGTATAGTTATGTATTTTCCCTTACTTGTAAGAACCAAGGGCAGCAAAAAATGTAAGTAATATTCAGATTGAATAATTTCTTTTAAAAAATTCCTAATAATTGCCACTTTTCAGCCTATTAGGCACTAATTGATTGCGTGAATTTACGAAGACTTTATTGGAGTCCCTTGGAATCCACAGAAGAAATTGATCAAGTAATAAAATATTTATTTATTTATATAAGGGGATTTTTACCAGTTATACCACAACACAAGGGATTTTATCAGGCACTTATACATTAATACAATACCAAATTCCTTATCTTATGACTCTTAAATTGTAAATTTGAAATTTCTTAAGATAATTAAATAAGTTTTCTATATTGTTGAATTCTTGATCATTTGCTAAATTCTGAATGCTATTTATATTGTATTTTTGTCTTATTGTTAGATTATTACAAGTAATAATTAATTATTAGAAATAATTATAAGAAATAATTTTTAATCGGCTTAAATACAGAAGAAGCTATCATTCTGAATTATGCCTGTTTTTTTTTCCACTCGTTAAAGGAAGGAAGATAGTTAAATAAGTTGTTTCGAACAATCAAAAAATAAAAATTAGTTGATAATCGTTATCGGGCGATTGAAAAATAAAAAATTAGCCCCAAAAAACTTATTATAGAATCTAAATAAGACTGCAAATGAAATAATACATTAGATTTTAGGTCAATATAAAGTGATGATTGTTTTGTTTTAAATTTCAGAAACAATGATTTTTTGTTTCTGGTTCCGGTATTTTGCTGCGAGGTTTATTTAATTTATTTAAACAGAAGATCTTATTATTATTAGGAAAACATTATTTTTATTCGATTGGTTCGCTACAGGAACTATTTCCTATACCTAACCATAAACCGCTAACGAGAATAATTTATAAAAAATGGGAAATACTTACAAGAAATAAAAAATTGCAATCGTAAACTTAAATATGTATATATATAAAAAAAAATGAAGCCCTTCTTAACAGCTTCACCACTCCTTCCAAAGAAGGCAAAAATGTATGTATAAAAAGGAAGACATGAATTAGTATTCGAGAAAGAAGGTCTCTCAAATTCCAAAGAAGGCCTGAAACATTCCTTTTAGAAGGCTTCCAATTTCAACTGGTGTATGTCAGTTTATCAAAATCCGTTAAAAATGTGAGAAAAGGGGAAACGACAAATTCGAGTTTTACATCAGCGGTTAAAGCATTCGTTAACCTATCAGCACCATCTATATTCGAGTAGACTACCTCGCAGCAGTGACAGCAAGCCGAACGAATCGAAAGTATGCAATTTAACGATATAAAAAGAAACGTCACTTTGCCGGAATATGTCAAAATATGACAGAAATTTTTTCGGTAAACAAAATTCGTGGTCAATTTCGGGAAATTCCCTCAGTATTGGATTAAAAGCGAGATCTCTGGGGAGTGGAGTCGCATAAAGTCAGAAAGGATTAGGCAATCAGGTCCCTTGGTACTCGTGATGAAAGAGCCGCGGTCGGGAAGATGTTTAAGCTCGAATCGTACATCACACCCATTATCTTGAATTATGTGGCCAAGTATGTTAAAAACATCCGTCCGCAAGACTCGCAGGTATGCCGGCCTTTCTGGAAAAATAACTGACCGCTATAAAAATAAAATTTCATTAAAGGTTTCCCTGTGGGAGGGCGAGGTTGCGTTTCAAAACCTCGACCTTCGCCTGGACGTTCTTGAAGAGGAGCTCCAGCTACCCTTCGAGTTTCTTTCGGGTCACATCCATGAGCTCACTATCCATGTCCCGTGGACTAAGATCAACTCGGAACCCATTAATATCACAATTAATACCATCGAGTTTGTCCTGAAACTAAAGGATCAAAGTGCCCAACCGCCTCCTCAGGAGAGAAAAAAACGAGCGTCCCGAGTTGAGGATCTGCAGCAGGGTTATATCCCGGGATTGGTAAACAAAATCATCAATAATATCGCGATTAACTGCCACAACATAATCCTAAAGTATGTTGAAGACGATATTGTCGTCTCTATGAACATCCAGTTGCTATCGATGAGCTCCGCTGACGAGAATTGGCAGAAATGCTTTGCAGACGTTAATCCAATGAAGGTAATTCTTAGGAAACTTGTTCAAGTTTCCGATCTGACAATCTGCCTCGATAAACGCAATGAAATGGGCCAGATTGAGGTATGCCAAGAACCGATCCTCTACAGGTGTTCTCTGGAGATTAGAATTCTCAGAAAGTACAACGCTGCCACTGCGTCAACAACTTCCACAACTATGGTCCATCTTTTCAGCAAGTCTATGGACGTGAATGTATCCTCGCTTCAGTTCCCAATGGTTATGAGATTGCTCGCCTTAGTTCTTGCGTTAAAATCTGGTGATTTAAAAACTGTTAACAGCTTAGAAGTTCTTAGCGAAGCCCCTGAAGATTCAGAAGGTATTGCTGGGACAGGTGAGTCATATCTTTCGTGGGCTTGGAATCTTCTTCCCAACATATTAACGACCGAACCAGCACCTGAAGAAACTGAGAGTAGTGAGGGCCACTTTTTAGATATTGCCTGTTATGTTGAAGTGCTTAAATTTACTCTTAAATCGTCTGAATTCATCACAGAAACTATTGTTCAAACAACGAAAAAAATTCGCTACAATCCGATATTTCGGGCTACACTAAAGGGAATATTCTCCGAGACAGTAATGTCCGATTCAAAGTGGTTTAATACCAAAGCTGGTGTTGCTTCAGTATTTGTCGAGCCCCTAGGTAATTACGGCGAAGCTAAGGATTGTCCATTCATAGCAAATGAAGCTGAATGGAACGAATCTTACTTGAATGAGAGCCTCTTCGACAGTAATTCCAAGGAAAACACGGGTAAGTCTCGCAAATATGTTAGAGATATTGCAACCTATTTGGTGGAGAATTCGATGGAAAATTTAAAGTTCAGAGGTCCTGCAATGGCATTTGATATGGTGCATACTCCGGAAGAAAAGCCCTCAGAGGCTGAATCGAAAGGAACAGCAGAAAATTTAATAATGCGGGCTATTTTCTCTTCGGTGACACTTTGCTGGAATTCTTCCCTATTCCTTGTTATAGATGTAGTTAAGGAGCTTATCGATGCGTACAATTACCCACCATACGTTGAGGAGAAACAAATCGAACCAGTACCAGCCAAGCTACCGCCTCCTTCTATGGATGAGTATGACGATCTCATGTCTTCGGATATACCTAAAAGACATATAGAAGTTCTATTTAGTAAAATTACGGTCCATATGCACTCAGTGATTAATGCTCCTCGAAATGAAAAAACAAAACAGATCCAGATGCTTCAAAATAAACAATTTCTTTGGTTTGTGATAAAAGTGGATAAAATGCATGCCCGATGGACGACGCCCCTCCATCCAAACACTTTAGTTTTTACAACTTGCCAGCTACCCACAAAACCCCAAGAGCTTCTCGACTCTTGCTATGATTTGTATAAAGTGGAATTGAAAACATTAACTCTTAACGTCGGTAATACCGAAGTGTCCCAGTGCATCTTGAGCATTCCCTCAGCAAGCGCCGAATTTGGTGCAATCATACAGCCAGATCTTTGGACAAGTCCTGAAGATGTGAAATACAAATTGAAAGCTGAATTCGACAACATAATTGTTTCGTACACACGATCGCAGCTCGCAACTGCAGTGCACCTTATGAAAACATTAACAGAGTATAATTATGACAATCTCATGGATCTTTCGCGATGCTCAAGCCTGGTAGATATACATCAGAATAATCATAAACTAGAACATAGCTTAAACAAATTGAGTTTGTCTGCTAGAAAATATATTCAATTTACATGCTGTTCGGGAGTCGTAAAATACGTTCAATCGTGCATCATTTCTAAAAATGGTAATTCAAAGAGTTTCATATTTACGGCTCCTCCAGATATTCCTTTTACCCTTGATGATTCTTTTTGCCACTGGAACGTACAGGTGCCAAATAATTTTACCGATGAAAGTTTGCAAACTGTAGTAGCCCTACAAATTAGCAACTTTATTGTTATTATTGATCCAGCATTGGAAAAGTATCTGAAGTATGAAGACGAAATTGGATTGTTTGGATTATTGGAAGCATCTTCTGGTAAGTTCACATGTAGTAAAAAGAAAAGAATATGGAAAACGCTTTTACAAAGAATGTTCATTCCATTTTTGAGATGCAGTTATCCCCACCGCAGACCATTTTGAAAAAAAAAAAAATTCCCTGTTCTATCCAAGTCCGAATTCCCATATTAATTGCCTAATAAAGAATAAGGACGGCAACAGTGAAACTTGCCGCACACACAATGAAACCAGAGTTCACCAGTGGCGGCTCGTAGAAATTAGCTTTGGTGGGGCTAACTGTGTACTACAAAAAACGAAAAGTAATATTTCAGGAAACATTGTCAAAACTGGCTTTGCAAAACGCTTTTCAGGCCTATTCCACTTACAAAACTTAAAAACACTGCACTCCTTAGCGTTTTGAATAATATAAAGTGTGGGTAAAAAGTCCCGGAAAGGTCAAATATCTCGAGAAATGCACATGGGATTGATAAAAGGAGTAAAATATAGTTTAAATAAACTAAAAGATTCGCTTCCTGAGGTGACGCTTGCGATATGACTGAAACAATTATCCGTTTAAAAAAACGCGAGCTCATTGAATAGATCCTTTTTTTCAATTTTTTAGAACAAATTCAATTGCTATAAACAATTAAGTTATATAACCATGCATTCTCATCCAAACTAAACGTGTATGCAAAATTTCAGCTTAACCGGAAAGTGTATCAAATTTAATTTCCAAGATTTTTTACATAGTTAGTTAGTAAAACTCGGCCCTATACCGCTTCTTTCTTTCCCAACGCCCCACACCCTAAGTTTTCAAAAAAATGTTTTCTCTTGTTTTTTTGATGTACAATATGTACATATATTTCAAGATATTCAATCATCATTTCGGAAATTATTTTACACCGGATAACATCCTCCCCGGCACTCCCTGTATTAAATAGGTATTTTTTTGTTTTTCAATCCGATACGTATTTCTCAAGATCTTTAACGCTTCCAGGACTTTTTATACACACTATGTGCACTATAAAAGAGGGCAAATTTTTTCGCTCACACTGTTAAGAATTTGTGCGAACTTACTACATGGTCTCAAACTCAACGCGACTTAAGGCTGAAACACAATGCATCCGCTCCGCTCCGGTTCGTTCCGGCTGTCAAAGTTGAACATACGTAGCGCTATGTAAGTGGACACAATGACCGGAACGGAGGGGACCAGACCGGAGCGGAGCGGCCGAGAGTTGAAAAATTTTCAACTTTGCCGGAACGCCGGAACACCATAACCTCACTAATGAAATTTTGACATTTCAGAAGTGCCGTGCCATGGATGAGGAAGCATTTAAATTTCTCATTTTTCCGTTTATCAATAAAATTTTCAAAAAATAAGTTGATTTCCTTTCACAGACAGCTGTCAAACGACGGAGCGGACTGGACACATTGTAATCACCTCTCCTGTCCAGTTTGAACCGAGCGGAGCGGAACGAAACGAACCGGAGCGGAGCGGATGCATTGTGTTTCAGCCTTTACACTGTATGCATATGAGTTCGCCTCAATAATCCTTCGGGGCTACCCTCTCGTTAGCCCCAAACTGCCTCTTTCACAGCTATCTGTGCACGCCAAATCGGTTGCATGTGTGGGAGCAGTGCTAGCACACATATTTAAAACTCTCTCATCCGCGGGGCTAGAAAATTTTAGCCCGCTGCGCTGCGCTTTGAATTGAAACATATGGATAGAAGAGAAATGAAATTATATCTTACGTAAGAGAAGCAGTTGTAAGCGCGTGGCCCGGGCCCAGCCAGCAGGGCTAATTTATTTCAGCCCTAAGCGCAGGGAAAGCAATGGGATGAAGAGAAATAAATTTAAGGTTATTAAGAGAAACTATTTAGCAGCTTTGCTGTTGCTTGTTTGTTATTCTCTTAGCAACCCTTGCCAAGTGGATTTGGCTTGGGGCTCGTTTTCTTTAGCCCTTTCTTCCTATTCTTATAGCTGCATAGAGAATATATTATGTTCTCTTATTGCACAGAACATATAGCCAAATATAAAGATGTTGCTTGGCTCCTGTAGGAGAGAGGAGATATTTCCTGATTGTAGTGGCTTGCAAAATCGAGTTAATTACAGTCGATGATAAAAACGTCGCTTAAACGTACTGACAAGATAAATGCAGTAACGTTTTAAGACGTTTTCTTAAAATTCGAATTTTTAACACAATTTTGTTGAAATTTATGGTGGGGCTAAGCCCCACTAGCCCCTAAGGTAGAGCCGCCCCTGGAGTTCACCTATTACGGTGCGCTCCAGTTTAGCGCTTTTTCTGTCACTGTGTTGATGCCGGCCGGCCGTGCTTTTCCTATAGGAACATGTGGAAAGCGGAGTGCCTGCCTCACACATTGAAGGCGTACACAGATTAGGTTTGTTTACGTTTTTTCACGATAGATTTTCTTATGCGTTCCTGCTTAGCACGGGAAGCAAATGCCATTGTATGGTGAGGCGCTCTAGAGATCAGTTCGCTTTACAGGACAGGGTGGTTCTTTTATATTGAGTTTTTAAGTGAATTTTGCCATATTGAGCCAATTATATTTTTATATATCTAAAATAATTGTGCTCAAATTACTCCTCAAACGCAAAATAGTTCGCCCACTTGTTTTTTAATTCAGAACTCCGGAAACAAAGCATTTTTTAAAGTTAATTTAATTAATTAGAACAAAATCAGAAATCAAAACGTAATCTTCAGTACACAACATTTTTAAAAATAAAAACTATCAAACTCAAGACTCGGCATCCTGTAACACTGTATCAATTTCTTCAAGTTCCAAGCTCCGCCCCAGCTTTTTCCATCTCTTTTCCACCGCAGTGCTTAAGCATGCTTTCGACTTCTGACAAAATTGTGGGGTTCGGTTGGGTGAAAAAACGTTACCAAGATCACAAAAAGATAAGGAGATAATTGCCGGAGTGAACAGTCTTTCTAGGTTCCATAGTCTTTGGTATAAAATTTTTCGCAGCGAAGACACGGATTTACGTCGTACCTAATACACTAAGCCAAATATCTGTACTTAACGATTTCTAGGTATAATTTTAGAAATCCCTCTATACTTTTCTATAGACTCGTCTGCTTCATTAAATAAATAATTTGAAGTTTCCAATGTTTGTTTAACCGGCTTTCGAAGTCCACTCGTTGAAAAAACTATAAGGCTTTAAAATTTGTGTTTCTTCTCAGGTTATTTCTGAAAATTAATAAAATAGAACCCCTATTTAAATACCGTGAACATTTTGTAAGCTTCAAAGGATTAATTAATTGTATGTTAAAGCTCAAAAAATACTCAAAAATCAATTCATTAATCGTTTTATAAAAAGTTCTATACTTTTCAGGTTCAGTTTATTAAATAGCGATAGCAACGAGTGGGTTAAAATGGAACATAAACATTACTAAAACTAACCATAAAAAGATATTTCACTGAAATAAAATAAATTTAATATAAACAATTACAATCAACTATAAAATAAATACATAAATAAGCTTTAAGTGTAAACTAGTAAATAATCTTTTCTAAAGGGCAGACCATCCTCTTTTTGTAGTATTCAAGTTAAAATTAATCATTTTAAAGTGCTAATTATCCATTTTAAAGTGTAAAGTTTCAGGAAATGGCCAAAAAGTCGATTAAGCAATGAGGGAAATATTTCCAGAAATGTTGTTTTTATGTAAAACTTTTTAGTATGCAGTAAATCCGATGCTTCTAGCTCCCAATTGAAAGGAATGTGCGATAAATTACATTAATAGTTTTTTTCCTTAGACATAAATACAACAGATGTTATTCACAAAGTAGAGAAGCAAAGGACATCTCGAGCATCTCTGCAAACCGATCGATCAAGAAAGGTCGCTAATCCCGAGGAAACTATTCATTTAAGTTCTGAAAAAGAAGAGAAGATTGAAAATAAATCTAAAAAAAACATATCGATTTATAAGGAATCGACCTCGTTGCCCAAGTGAGACATTAAACCAGCACTTTATCAGACCCCATATATAATTTATTTTTATTTTAGCCTACTTTATCTAAAAAACGTAGTAGTATGCGTGGACATTGATAATGGGTCTGTTTTTATTCCTTCTGAGAGTGACTTTTTGCGGTCTTTTCGCGAAGTGGAAAACAACGACTATGTGTTAATAACGTAATAAGAATATAACTAAAAATAACATTCACTAGTCATACATTTAAACTATGCAATTGTAGGTTGCCTAGCATCAAAATTAAATCGGCTATAGCAGAAAACATTCAGAATTTGATAACAAAAAAATTTCCCCAAGTAATAAAAACAAACACTGGAACAGATACATTTCCTTGGACGTGCGACCTAACTAATCTAAACATTGTGGCAAATATTTCTGGTGAGGAAAATCAGATACTGAGTCCGGTTAAGACTAGTATCACTGCCGCTTTAACTCACAAGAAATTAGGTCCGAAGCACCCGGGTACTGTTGCATTTAATATTCATATTGATACAGCCCCAATACATGCAATTCTTCTACAGGATGTAGTAAGTCTCTACAAATTCTCAGTTTTCCTGCATGAATTAATCTTTAATTTTTTTAAGGCAATCTTCTTTTTTGAACGGCTGTACGTACTCCAAAATATAATTTCACTTTTAATTCAACGAAAACAAAACCAAATGGAGACTCCTAGCGATAAAGTTAGAATTGTTCTACACGACGAGGACGACAATAACATCAAAGAGTTCCTTGCCACACAGGCAGACATTCAGAACTCAAATAATTTAGCGAAACCCAAATCAAAAACTATTTTAAAATCTGATATTCCGCTTTCCGTTTCATTCTGGCTACAATGGACAGTAGCTAAATTGACACTAGATGTTGTTGCTTTACTCATCCCACCCACAAAATTAACATTCGAAATAGAGGATTTTATAACCAGTATTGATAAACAGGTCGAATATTTTAAGCTCAAAAATAAAATTGGAACGTTGAGTTTAAACTACTTTGAGACTGATATGCACAAGGCATGGAAGCCAAATGATTCAATTAAGCTGTTGGTAAATACTGAGGGTTCTAAAGCGGGAGAAACATTTTTTGATTTGACTATCACCCAAGCAGAAACTATGAATGTGTTCAATAAACTGGGAGCTCAGAAAAATGCCTATAATTTACATAAATCAATTACGGAAATTGTAGCTAACATTCAAGCTGTCGATCTTCTTTTAGACATAAATAGCCTCTCAAGGTTTGTACCAATTTTTTGCGCCTTACAGGGAGAAAAATCGAAAGAAACTTATGAAGAAGATCCATTTAGTGTTGCCGATTTACCTTTGGTTTATCTCCAAAGCAAAGGTATTACTCTTTATATGCCGCTGTCGTTAAAAAATCTTGAGAGTGTCTTCATTTTTAAAGTAAGACCACATTCATGATTAGAAAGAATCAATTTTATGCGATATTTTTCTTTCTAGGTGGGTGGGATAAAAATATCCCCAAACGTTGAGAATCCTTTAAATAGGATCACTGTACGACAGGACATCTATAATAAAGCCGCCCAGCTAAGAATGTTGCACACTCCCGGATCAAAAGTAGAAGATAGGCAATATGAATTAATTTTTAATGATATATCAGCTGCAACTGGCAAATGGCAGGAGGTTTTATCATTTTTAAAGAAGGTTAGTATTGAATACATATTTAACTATTTGCGCTTCATATAATGAAAATAATTTTGAGATTAAATAATGAAGAACATAACAGCACACAGCCAGAAAAACAAGATTATTTTTATGATTTTTTTCTTAATCCATTTTCATCATGTCTCTTTTACTTCAGATGTATGTATATTGTTAAAATTAAACAAAAAGCTACAAACAATTGAATTAATATTTTTATAATTATTATTAGTAAAAAATAAATGTCGTCATTATTAGTCTATGAAGCCAAACTTTTGAAGTTCGAAAAAAATAAAAACATGAATAAAAATTAAATTAAAAATTTACTTTTGGCTACATAGATTAAAAAACTCTAAAAATAAAATAACAAAAATGTGGGTCGACGGACTATAAAGTTTTAAATTCTGAAGATTTAGAAAAGCGTTTCAATTTGAAGAGCTCATTAGTTAGTCCTCTACTAGGAGATTTCGCTATCGTTAAAATTATCCGTGTTTATTAAAATTTGTGTCTCTAAATTTTTGACGTCTATTTGCATATACGAGAAAAATTATTTAACAACTTCTTAAAAAAATATTATTTTCAGGATTCCAATGAGACATTTCACAATAAAAATCCAGCAGTTGAATGGAATAATCAGAAGGAAAAAAAGCCACCAACGTTGGAATTGATGGAAATGTTTAGTAACTTTATCGTATCTGTTACTTACGCCCCATGCATTGTTTATAACAAAATTCTTGTAAGCGGCCAAGCCTTAGAATTTAACTGTCTGACTGATCTGGTGGTCTCCTTAACCAACGATCAGCTAGTTATCATAATTCGACTGCTTTCCCAGTTGGAAAATTTAAAAAAGTTTGATATTTTTCTTGCTTTCAAATTTTTACTCTTAAGCTACTCTTTTTCAGACTTTCATGCAAAGAAGCAGTTGAGACTTCAAAAGGGCTTGTTAGACAAGCCAGCTCAAATATGTTGCTATCTCAATTACTTAAAATTACTGATGATTCCGACTCTGGGAACTTGCACGTAAAAGTAAATCCTTGCACGACTTATAAAGATATTTTAATGATGAGTAATAACAGAAGGGGCATTAGAATGACCCATCAAGTAGAAGTATCTGATTTTACATATCCAGATTCGGGAGTAGGATTGTCATCTTGCGTAGCCCTGAGGACCGATACAGATTTGTACACAAGTGAAATTCGTCGCCAAAATGATTTGGGAAAGGAAAGAAAAATTCCTTCTGAAATATCATTTGTGGCTGGTGTTTTCGTATTTAAGCTATTCTTTTCTCACCAAATGAATATTCCAAAAGAAGTTGGAACGCTTAAACGCATTAAAAGTTCCAAACCTTTACTCAGTTGCACCGTCAATCAACCGAGCATGATGATTGCACAGAAAATATACAACAGTTTCCACCAATTTTCAATCTATGATATTACTATTATTTTGCATACGGTGGACAAATTACCTTACGTTACACAAAATCCGCACGGATCACAAGATAAAGGCTCGCATGAAGATCGAATTTTCTTTGAAACTCAGCCCGGCCCAGTAACTTTGACTGGAATTACGCCTCCCTTACTATGGGTGAAGCTTAGCCGAAACATATTTAATTCCTTGGAGATTGATTGCAATTTATTGAGGCCTGCTGTGCTCAACGTCTCACACTCTTTGTTGAAGAAATTCTTCATTATGATGCTAGTTGTAGAACAAGCAATTGTTGATTTGCATAAGCCAGCTCTTGAACAAAACATTCCCATTGTTCGAGGTAAGAAAATTAATAGGATCCGAAAAATGTTTTTCAACGCTAACCGAATTAATGTTGTAATGGAAAAAATCACTATCCAAGCAATTGAGAAGAACAAGTATGACTTAAATTTAACAGCATCCGATCTCAAGTTAAAATTGCAATTCTCTGAACGACCAGATAAATTTCAATCGACATTCTCGGCTGGAGCTATTTCGATCAGTTTATTAGATTCAAATCTTTTGCATCCATTCCATTTTTCGGGCCATTTAACAATAACCCAGGAAACTTGGCAAACTGTTCCGGTTGTAGTAGGAAAAGTGGATGTTAATGTTATTCACATGGATATTGGGCCTGAAAATTTAAACAATTTGGCAGACGCATGGAAACACTTTGATGAAGTTTTAAATGAGTATTATAACGAAAGAAACCACATATCAACAAATAAGCCGAAAGCGGGAGAATCTTTAGATCGGATAAGGCTTTATGAAATTCCAAGGCCGAAATTTGCTACGAACACACACACTCCCAAATTGAAGGAAGAGTTCTATCAAGACGATCTTAGGTTTGAAGCCTTTTATCCAGCACTACTTGACCCTTTAGCTATGTGTATTTTTTCCTAACAGGGCTGGAGCTTTTCAATTCATCGTTTGTGATACTGATAATGAACTACCAATGGCTTATCAGATTCAAATAATTTTAAAAAATAATGGCATCATTTGTTGGAGATATCCGCAACCTAGAAGAATCACTCACTTGCGCATTCTTCCCATTCCAATGGAGGTAAGATTATCAAAACATTTACAAAAATATCAAAAATAACATAACCCGTTAAATTAAAACTCGGTTTTTGAGCCTGATAAAATTAATATATGTAGATCATGAGTAAGACGACAAACTTTATACAATTTTTATGAAGAAATAGTTATCAAAATATGTGTCTTCGCATATTCGGAATTTTAAGTAGTCAAAAGTTAGGACATTTCAGGAAAAAGGATCCGAACAAACGTTGATCAGGCAAATACCATCCCCTTGTTCAAATCTTACCAATAAAATAAACATTATATCGTGGATACATTTAAATAACTTTTTGGATACTAAATTAAATCAAAAACTTTCTTGCGTCTAATAAATCATCCAATCATGAGTTGTTCAGAATAATCATTATGCATATTTTTAGCAACAATTCGTTTGCAGTTTTGTGTAAGAAAAATTCTAGTTTATTGTACATTCGCTTTTTATTTTAAATGTTTTTCTTTTTACTTAATAACAGTGTCATCTTTTCTAAGCTTTTAGCCAAACTTGAGGGAATTGTTTTATCATATCTTTTATAAGTTTAAGAATAAATATATACGATTAAAAACAATTCACCAAATAAATGCAATCATTTTAATACAATAGTAAAAACTAGGATCTGTCCCATTTATCTAAAAATATATTTAATTTGTTTTCTTCTGTTAGTCAAAGAAGCCAATGGAAATTCTCTGCCGAATGGAGTATTATAACGAAGCTAGCCAAAATTATCAGTATTTTTGTGAATTTAACGTATCTGAGACGGAGACGCAAATTGTAGATATTCCTAAACGAAACATCACCGCAAACATTTGGAGGGTTGTGATTTTGCAATCCCTGATTATTGTAAACGGGCAGTGTTTTGAGTTTACTTGTAGCAGTGATGAAGATGAAGACGACATAAGCACGGTAAAGTCCCTGGATTTCTTTTATTATTATTTATAACTCTTTTTCTTCTAAAGGATGTAAGACTTTCCACCATTTTAAATACACCGAAAACAGAGATGGATTTTCGATTAAACCCAAAATCGTTAGTAGCTTGTATGCGTGTCGATACATCCTTCCATCCAAATATTGTGCCCACAATGCAGGCTGTGATTAAATTTAATCTTATTCAATTGAATCTACAAAATCAGTGTGGATGGTGTAAAATAGAGCTACCTTCCTTACTACGCACATTCAAAACTGTGGAGAGATCTCAGAATAATCACACTTTTGCGACCTTTACTTTATCAAATTTAGAACTTTACGGCGCTAAACTGGGAAGAGGAGAATATATGGCTGATCTTGATATGACGGCTAGCTGCAAAGTGCTGGATTATAGCTATCTGAACATGTTGTACCTTCTCGAGGAAAGTAACATAAAAGTTCAGTTCAATTGTTGTAAACGACTTTTCTTCAATTCGACCGTTGACGCCTTAAAAGTAAACATAGGTCCCTCTATGCTGCATACGCTAGAAGCATCGCGGAAACATTGGGAACGTACTTTTCAGAAAAATCCAGAAAAACATCCGATTCTTGCAAATTACTTGGTAGTAAATCGAACTAATTTGAATCTGATGTTTGGACAGGTGGAAACCAAAGAAAGGATTACGCTGAAGCCACTGGAAGTAAGCCTGTATTCTTTTCGTAGTGACTATTCTGATCAGAAGCTGATCTTCGGTCTGTTTGTGGATGAAAAGGTCTTCATAAGATCGGATCCGATAAGTGTGGATGATGAGACTGTGCAATACGTTCGAATTGCTGAATACGTTTTAATCGTACGTACAAAAAAGATATCTAAAATGCAAATGTCCATTCTTGTTAGAGGTCAAGTCGATCTTGTCTCAATGATAAATGAAGAACTAAAAATACACTTGAAAATTTCTGGAAAATCTGATTCAAATTCCGACAGCAGCAGTATTGTTCTACCAAGCAGGTCGAAAATGGGATTTTGTGCCAAGCTCATGAATGACACTGAGATGACTATTAGGTGAGTACTAATTTAAAACCCTTTTTCACTAAAGACAGAAAACGACTTCAAGCAGACAATTGTTTCCATTTCCAAACTCGACTGAGATATTCATCTCATTAATGCATGTATAAAATTTGATCAAACCTATCTTTTTCTTGGGACAGTGTTTTGTTTTTCATATTTAAATTACTACTTTAAGAACAATTTTTTTAATTGCCAGATTGAAATTTCGCGGTACAGATAATAAAGGGTGGAGCGGTGAAGTTCCCCTACGGGCAAACAAAAGTCTTCCATGGCTAGTAAAAGGTATGGACCTATTTAATTTGTTTGCCTTTAAGTTTTGAGTTATTTTTTGAGCAGTTCCCAAAATTGGTTCAGACACATACTTGAGTTATTGGGTGCGTGTAATTCGAGAAAACATTTCGGAGGTTGCAACGAACAACTTTCAACCTCAGCGAGTTCTTGTAGTTATTTGGCCAATGTTTGCGTTGCGTTCAATGCTCACAACACCGGTGGAGGTGAAGGAAGCGACAACGAACACAACTTTTGTAATGCCTGGTCATGGTGAAAGAATAAATTTGAGTATTCCCGGTAACCATGAAACCGAACATCAAATATCTATTAAAAAAAAGTAATGAACTATTTTTTTTTATTTTGGCTTAAATATACAATAGCGTCACCACCGATTTCAATAAAACTGAGAAGGTACCTTTCCGTTGCATTAAAACGGAAGCATCTAAAGAAATTTTGTTGAGGTTGGCTATAGTTTCCAAAATATTCCATTTTTAATTTTGAGAAACTGTTAAAATTAGAAGTGACTATTTCTATCGCAAAATCCTTTTATTTTTGCAAAGTTGCACTTAAATGCGATCAATTTCCCTAACGAGCATTAAACTATGTACTTTCACTCTGAACTTACATGATTAAATTGAAAAAAAAAAACTGAAAAAGAACGATAATAAATTGTAAAATGTTCCGAATCCTAATGACATTTGGGTTGAAACAAAAATGTCCGCATAAAAAGTAATTTATTTTAAAAATATTATATATATATACACTACAAATGCGTGCTTCCCTGCGTGCGAAAAGCGTAAAGTGTGGTTAAGAAAATTGAACATATTTAGGTGGAATTTTGCAAAAATAAAGGAATTTTGCGGTGGACTCTTTAATCAAATTTTAACAAAATTAAAAGTGGAATAATTCGGAAACTATAGCCGATCTCACCAAAATTTCTTCAGATACTTCCGTTTTGGGGCAAACGGAAGACATCTGCTCAATTTCGTTAAAATCCGAGCAGTGACGTTATTTTATATTTGTTCCTTTTTTTATCATTTTATTAAGTAATTTTATCAATTCCAGTTTTGTCTCTCCGCACGGAGAAGACAAAAACACTGCAAAGCTGACCTTTAAGACGATTGATTGGAACAAATTCTTCTGGTTTGATGAAAATTATTGGACCGTGGAGAGGGTTCTCGATGAATTAGGGAAGGAATTCGAAGTTAATTGGCCTTCTTCTAAAGAGGAGGAGTTGTATATCGAAAGACGCACACCAGAACAGGAGAAAACCACACCTATTTATCGCTGTTCACCGAGCCAAGATTTCTCTTGTGCCCTTATGCTGGATGTTTCTGCGTGGGCCCTATTTATAAATTCTTTAGGGACTCCAATCGAAATACGTGAACATTCGGGACGTGGTGATTCCCTAATTTTAGAATCAAACTTCATATCAATGTTGTTTATGATCAAAGATGCCTTCATATTACGTATCCCTTACGGTTCAAGTTGGGTTTCATCAGACCCGATTTATATTTATAACCTGCCAAAAGATGGTAACGAAGAATTGAAAAGGCTTTATCTGGAGGATGTTGGAAGTGTTACGATTACTTTAAAACACGGGCAATATGTATCAAAAATATTGCTTACCTCAACGATGGAAAATGGTTACAGATTATTCTGTGCAGCTCCACTCTATATAATAGCAAATTTCTCAAACTATCCTATTAAAGTATTGAACTTTTGTATGGCAGAGGATGAAGTCGTAAAGAAATCACAAGTAGAACTCAATTTAGACAAGTTTTTAATAGTTCAAAACGTGAAAAAAGAATATTTCAGTAAAGGTATCGCATTGAACAGTTTTCAGGACTTGAACATAGAAAAAAAACCGAGAAATGTAAATACTTCATATACCTTTTTTGTTTGTCTAAATCTCAAGAATTCGATCACTTTACCACTTGTACTCAACAAGGCCTTCAACCGAAAATGTTTTACTTTACAGATTGGCACTGAATCGGTTAGTTCTCAATTATGTCTATAAATTTTACTTGATCGTATTCTTTTTAAAGCTCGCTTTATGTGCTTGCGTGGTTGAATGCAAAGGCCAATATTATCTGAGTATTTATAATGATCCATGTCCGGCCATCAATATATCCAACGATACCAATCTTGTCTTCTACGTCGGGCAGCCGGTGTCATTAGATCCTTTGAAAGCGACACGAGTAATAAAAGAGACAGAAAATTTCTTTTCCGGCTGGTACCAGATTTTGCCAGCGAAGAGCCAACTTTATTACTCTCCACCTGACATGTATAACTCTTTTCCAGATATAGAGCCACATTTTGGAAAAATAACATTAGCTCTTGTTGGTGGTAAGAAAGACAAAAAATCAATTACTTGCGCTTTATAAAATTATTTAAGATGCTGATGCTGAGTCCGAAGATGAAATAAAATGGTCCAAACCCCTTAGGACTGATATAAGTACCGAGAAACATTTCAACGTACCGCTCCATGGTGATGTTAAACTAATCGTCTGTGATAAACATAGAACTGCTAAGATATGGATAGTCTATTCAAAACAAGTAAGTCTATTGTTCAAATTTAATTTTTTCCTTCAAGCGGGCATAAATTGTTAATTTTTTACTTCCATTTTAAGAACAAAAAATGGTCAATTTAATATGGCGACAAAATTCAAAATAATGATAAAATATATTGGAATTGGGTTATTTATTTAACATCCAATGAATTAATATTGAGCTTTTATGTATTTATCGGACGAAATATTTAGATAGACAATAATTTAGATCACAAATACAAAAATTAAGATAAAGTTTTTAGTGTTCCCATAATACAGTGATATTAGCAAATATCATTAAAAACCATTTGAATACTGTATTTTGGACCGTTTAAGTGTGTCAACCTACAAGCAATCCAAAACTAAATTATGAATGCAATATTTATTCTATAGTAGGTAATTCTTTTACAACTGTATAAATTCAATATATTTCTCATAAATTTAAAGAATCCCCTATTGAAAATTACACAAGGGAACACATTTTTATTTTTTTAGTGACAGTACAAATGATAAGTAATTTCTACAGCAGTTTTTCACGATTCATAATTTAAATCCTTAAACGAAAGTTCTAAATTGGCTCCAGTTTTCGAGAAAAATGGGGTTAAAAAGTATAAAACAACGTTGTTTATTTTTGAAAGTTGATTAAAAATAAAGATTTATCATAGATGATTGTAATAAGGCTCAATTGAAGACCTGGATCTTAATCTAAAAATATGAAGTACCAATAATACAAATATGTACTATATATTTTTTAACATTTTGAGAGCAAGTTTTTCGTAGTCGGGCACTTGTTATTATATTTATTCACCTTTTAGTGTATGAAATAATTTGTTTATAGGAAAATATAATTTTCAAGGTATATTTGAACAAGTTTTAAGTGTTTTTGATTTTTATGTAATAATAGCTTAAGATTCAATTTTTTATTTAATTATGTTATTAACTTCTAAATCAATTCGTAATTTTTAATGACTTTTCATAAATGGTAAAAATAGTCTTTTGTATTTTTTAACCCTATTTTTATTAAAAACTAAAAACAATTGAGTTTTTTTTTAATTCGAAATTTACGGAAAATTTCCTATAAAAATTATGTGCTATTTGTTCAACCGCAAATTTATTAAGTAGAAAACGCTATACCAATCGATTTCTTGGAGTATTCTGAAAAAACAATTTTTTGTTTTTAATTTCGCAGAAAACGGAATTTTGTGTGAAGGATTTAAGATCGAGACTTACCAATATTGGTTTAGATGACAACGACTTGCTTTTTTCACGGGATCAATCTTCAGATTCAACCGAGAGCTATCTAGGTGAACAAATTCTTGGAGACTATCCAGACTCGGTATCAAGTACCCAAGATTTATACAGAAAATTATCAAGCTGCAGTCACCTCGAAGTTAAAGAAATATTTACCAAACTGGGGATAAACTGCAACGTTTTCGTCAAAGAAATGTATTTAAACTTTTTCATAGACACCAAGGAGAAAAGTTTTATGAAAACTGAAATTATCTCCGTGTACGTCGATGATTTCGTTATACAGTTTGATGGAGACACTAAGAACTGCGATGTTATGGTGTCGAATCTGCAAATCGATAATCAACTATTCTCCACTGGTAATTACGACTTTCCAGTTATTCTGTGTCCTGAGGAGGTGTACAAAAGATCGCCAACAATGCCGCTGCCCCATAGTTTGCCCGATGAAATCGAAAAGCGTTACAAACCAAAACCTTTGATATTTGTCAAAATAAAATATTATGACCAAGAGAACTACATAGAGTCGGTTCAGATTAGTATTAAGCCTATAAGAGCTTATTTTGAAGATACCTATTTACATGAACTGCACAACCAATTGATCGACTGTCTTCCACAGTATTTAGTTTCTGAATCAATAATCGAAAAACAGCGAATAAATCTTCCAAGCGGAGCCATATTATTGCCTCGCGATATTATAAATCAAGTGGTCAAAGTTTCTGAAGTATTTCGCTGTAGATCAGTTCGGATCGAAAACATTAACGTTCTGATTTCACTCCATACTTCAGTAAGGTATTTTTTTTAAATTTTTTGCATTTAAAATAAAATTAATCTAAATATAATCTTAAATTTAGTTTCTACATCGCGGTGGACCATAGTCCTTTACAGTTTTCGTCTTTCGAGAAAAAGGATATTATGACGCTTTTGGAAAAATTTGAACACGCCGGAGAAATGCATTATCTTTCAGAGTTCCTTTTTGGAGCAGGATGGGTTGTAGGGTCACTGGAAATACTCGGAAGGTAAATATTTGATTACTATTATTAAAATTTGATATAATGTATGTGTCTAGTTCGAGTTATTCTGTTTTCCTTTTTTTATATATTTGCATTTTTTCTAGTATACAAAAAAAAAGGATTTAAACGTCTGGAGAAATTGTTGTCATGTTTACCTATTTCTGGAGAGGCATTTGGGGGTTTAATTTGGGTCTTGAAACTAAAATTAGCAGGTGTTGCAGCAAGTAAAACATGAATCTGACCATTTCCGACTGCGATTATTATTTATCACATTTGATTGGATGATTTTTTACACATTCCACGACTTTATCTATCACCTTTTAATTGGCAGGCTCAAGACGGATAATAACAATAACTATTTTAATTTAAGGAAAAAGGATTTCCTTATACATATGTTCTACGATGTTCCTACGTCATCCTATTTCCATCTTTTTAGTCCGCTTTTTATGAAGTTGGGTTTTTTTGATTTTTTGAATTTACTTTTTAGTTTTTTTTTTTTTTGTACTTTACGCATTTCATATTGACCAACTTTGTCTTTTACACAATTTCGTTACAATTAGTACTTTAGAAAATACAACAGATTCATTCATTACGCACAATAAGAAATATGTAAAGATCCTATTTACATAATTTTCAGGTTGATGTGTAATTCTTAAACGGAGCTTATGGCTGTAAAATATTCAAGGAAACATTGTCTTGATTTTGAAAGACCTATTCAATTATATGCCACTCAACATGGTACATAATTTTTGTATTTTATTACCATAATTTTTGTTTTATAAAAACAAAACCTACCCTATAACTATCGCACGGTTTAGACGAATCGATAAACACCTCATTGATTAAAATCCATTCAGCCATTGGGATGCTTGAAAGGTATAAATACACATGTATCCAAATACGCGTGAAAAACATAACCCTATCTTCGCTGTCGGGCAGTCGTGTAAAATGGACAAGAGCGTATAAAACTCATACTTTGAGGGTTCCATACTGTTATACATATTACCGTGCAGCTTAAGGAGTAGTTACTTTACTCTATCAAAGAATCATAGAAAAAAATTAAGCTTACCATATAATAAGTCTATCATTTAGATTTAAATAAAAAAATAAGCTAATGATTCTCGGATTTGTTGTACCAAAAGAACTCCCTTCGTGCCAAATTTGACTATTGTAGGTCACCAGGAAATACTTAATAGTTTTGGATGGCAAGTGAGAGAGTGGGACTTTTCGCATGAAAATACGCTTTGAATGGCTGTACCTTTTAAACTAGAAACTAAAATTTTAATATTCGATTTTAATTTCAACTTGATACCTCAAACCGTTTCTGAGAAAAAGGGTTTTGACACACTTTTTAGTCTGTTGCGTGATTTAATAGACTATCCCCCCTATGCAGAGCGTTGTGGCCGATCACAAGTCACAAAATTTTTCATCAATCGCCGCACTCTTGTGATTCGATTGCGACTTATGACCGGTGATTGAAAATTATTAAAATAGGGCTCTATTATTTATCTATGAAAACTCAAGCTGAATACGTAGAGAAAATGTATTTTAATTTTATTTTAGCCCGAGTGGATTGGCTAGATCATTCTCTATAGGACTGAGGGATTTCGTCTCTTTACCAGTTCAAGGGCTGTTGCGAGGACCTTGGGGTTTTGTTGTTGGTGTGACCCAAGGTTCAGCCTCGTTGTTGCGCAATGTAACAGCTGGCACTGTGAATTCGGTCACTAAACTTGCAGCATCCCTGGCGAGAAATTTGGACCGTCTAACGCTGGACCAGGAACATTTGCAAAGAACCGAAGCGTTGCGTCGATCACGACCCCAAGGGTTTGCCGAAGGATTTTCGCAAGGTCTAACCGGCTTTGGAATAAGTCTACTGGGTGCAGTTGGTGGCCTGGCGAGGCATCCATTAGAGGCGAAGTCGTCAGTGCAAGTCGTTACTGGAGTTGGAAAGGGAATCGTTGGAGCTCTTGCAAAGCCGATAAGCGGTGCAGCCGAATTAGTGGCCCTAACCGGGCAAGGAATGCTGCACACTGTCGGGTTTAATGCAATGCCTATGCAACGATTCTCGACAGTAGCGAAAAATGCTACAGTTCACTTGGCTGATTGTAAAATTGCAAAACTACTGCCAAATGCCCTTTCACGTGATCCAGTGCTCTTCTTTCATGAAGCGACTCTCGTCTTAGGGGACCAACTTAAGAGGGCAATAATTTGCATGACAAAATCTGTCTTCACAGTGATTGATATAGAAAAAGACGATGTTACAGAAATCATTCCAATTGAAAAAATTGAAGCGACATTCGATAACGAGGATTCCACTCTTATACATCTTCACGTTAATTTGAGCTTTGATGATTCTGGAGAGGCAAGTGGAATTTATATTTGTTTAAAATCTTCTCTAATTTTAATTTTTTATTTTTTACAGGAAATTAACTTCACCAATCAAAGAATCATGAATTTCCTCAAATCTAGTGAAATATCAGTTGCATCGCATTTCTCAGGGAGTCAATACACTGTTGAATCGAGTGTAGGCGTGCAAAAAACTAAGCTCGATTGTTCTTTCTACATGAGCGAGCATCTCGGCCAACACTTATTGAACTATTTAAAAATTCTCAACAAAAACGTCAGAGCGGAAAGGACGAAATTTTAAAGACATTTTTTATTGTTCGTTTGTATCAGAATTTGTTGTCTGCATTTTTTATAGAATGAATTAAAACGTTTGTATTTACCCTGAATTTTATTTTAATGCACTTAGCTTATTTATTTTATTTATTCCTACAATTCCAATTCTTCAGCTTAGAATTTGGTTCAAATCGAGCAATAATTAAAGATTCGATTACTGCAGATTCTCATGAATTAAAGTCTACGAAAAAACTAAAGCACTAGTAGGCATAAATAAATCAAATTTGATGATTAAGATTTTACTAATGAATCAGCACGAAAACTAAAACAATTTGGGGTTTTGCACTAGTATCAGCAGATACTCCAAAGTTAATAATATTTAATTCTTTCAATGATTGGAAATGGTGTAAGTTGATTGTCTTTTTTAGAAACTTATTTGAGAAATAACTTACTGCTTGTCTTTATACTTTATTTTATTATTATAAAATTTACAATAAGGTCTATAATTACGTATGATAGCTGTTTTCACTAGATCTAAGACAGTTTATCCGAACCTCCAGAAAGAGTTTCTTCAAATTATCTAAACATTGTCGAATTGCTTTTTTTTTCTCTAAAATTTAACAGAAAAAAGGGGTAAACTTAAAAGTATTCTCTAGTCAAAAAATGTGAAATAAATTTACATTCAAGTCGAATCCCGGCACCGTCCAATGATATTTAATTCAAGATATGACGAAGGCCGAAAATACTGAGCCTAATGTTTCCGTCTCCCCAAAAATTCGAAATTTTGCGAGATTTTGGCAAATTTCATAAACTCATTGTGACATCCGCAAAAGATTTATTCTGTACTAAACTAAATAACAGGCTTTACAATTTTGAATTGAATTGAAATAGATCAGACAGATACAAAGAAAAGAAAATATTTATAAACAAAGTGAAAATAATTAAAATACGACACATGAAACGTGAAATGAAATCTTCCTATGATGGAAGCAATTTTAAATTGTGCACTGCACTGCACTGCAGAATTTAGCCAAATTTCTAAATGCACTGCAGCACTGCATCTGTCGGCATTTGACAGCTATATGAGCAACGGGAAAATGGAGAAAGAAATTATTGAATTTCTTAAATAAATAGTTAAACCACCGCCTTCGCTATATATCTCTCTGACACTTTTAATTTTCCTGCTCAAAACTGAAATTCAACTTGACCATGCAGTGCAGTTCTATCACATTCTGTTCCACAAATAAACACTGCTGCAGTTTTGCAGTGCGCTGCACTGCAAGTGATTCTGTTTCAGCCTTTATCTTTAGAGACAGACCCCTCAAAAATTCTTTTTTGGCTGTGAAATTAAACCCCTAACCGTGCGAAGTCAAAAACTAAATTTCAAGATTTTGGGGAGATGGAAACATGATATAAGTAGCTTTATTTAGTAAATGTGTTATCTCATTTCAACTTCGCGACAGTTTATGTCTTAAAGTCTGAAATATTGCATAGATCAACTTGCGCAGGCAATATCGAGTTGCTTATTCTTCATATATTCAATGCCTTCTGACGCTAATAACCTCAAATTATAAAAATTATAAGAAATCAATAGTAATTTCAAATTTTTAATCTCCACGAATTTTTTATTGAAAGATTTTTTTGGGCCAAATAAACAGAAAAGCATTCTAGACGATGCCGGGAATCAAGAGTATTAAACAGTGTCTATTTTTCTACCAAAAGAGCTGGTAGAAATAATTGAGCAAGAACCTACATCTCGATGATATAGATATCAAGGGATCCAGTAATGCTAGCATAAAATCGATCTCTAAGATATTTTAAAATTGAAGTCGGGTGAGTAAACATACATTAACTTGCCCAAAATGTTCTGCTAAAACTTATGGCTAAATATATAAATTGTCTTTCTTCTAACCGAAAAATAAACTGCCACGATATTGAACAAATTGAATTCAGGCCTTTCAGATAAGAAAAACAGCACAGATCTTACATTACGTTGCACATGCGCCTTTTGTTCACGCTATCCATAGACGTGGAGACGGGTTGTTGAAGCTGTTGTGCATTTAGAGGTTTCTTCAAATCGGCTGGTTCTTCTAAATCTTCGTCGGCGCCTTCTATGAGTTCATCCTCATCAAGGTCTTCTTGCTCGACATCCTGAATGCTGACATCTTCAACAGCCTCAGCTACTTCGGTTGTGGCCATCTCATCCATTGCAATTAACGAAACATTCTCAACTCCGTCCTCTTCGTCTTTTGATGTGGTAGACGTTACTTTCCCATTTGGAGTGCTGCTTTGAATTTTAGCTCTAGATAATTTTGCCCGCAATAGAGTTACTGGACTTGCGACAATCCCTAGAATACCACTAAAGTCTAATCTAGGCCTTTTTGGGCTCTTCGGGCTCAATTCAACATCTACTTGAGCGTCAGTATCTGAATCATTGCTAGAAATAACTGGTGGGGTTCGTTCTCTTTTTTTGCCCCGTCCAAACAAAGAAAATGAAGAACTTTCATTTTGAATCTCTGATCCAACTGTAGCATTCATGCTGGAAGAGGTGTAATCCAGATCTGTGTTAATCTTTCTGTATGTTCCCAAACTGGAACCATGGAAGCTGTAGTCCTTCGCTGGTCTGAGGCTTCTTCGACCTGAAATCGATCGATATGACGCTGTAAATTGTGGTCGCTCCAAAGGTCCTTGCGGCGGACTGTCTGTTCTATCGCTTTTTGTGGTGCTCACTTGACCATATCGATTATAAATTTCTTGATGCTCATAAGATCTTGTTGCTGATTTTGGTGGACTTTGCTTTAATTTTAAAACCTTACCAGGAGTTGATGTTTCAACTGGTCCTTCCACATTTACTTCAACCTCTGTATCAAAGAGGAGGGACTCCATTTCTTCGCCATCAGTTGGGAATCCTTTCAAATCCTGCTCAAAAGTCAACGAAGCGACTGATTTATTGGTTAAAGTCGGTTTAGGGCTAATTTGAGTTTCTTTTGTGGGCGTTACTGAATCGTCATCTCGAGATTTCTTATCACCTTTCTTAGGTGTTTCAGGTTCCTTTCGATTTTTCTTTCTCGTTTCAATTTCCTTTTCTTCGTCCTTAGAAGACGCATTAACTGATTCCTTTTCTTTTTGTTGATTCTTGACCTCAGCCTCTTCAGTCTTGTTAATCGTTTTTCTCAATTCGTCTGCCGCTTCCTTTAACCTTTTTGCTTCTTGCTCCTTTTCCTCTTTTTCTCTTTGCTCCCGAAGATCCTTTTGTCTAGGAGTTTCTCGAATTTTTTTCTCAACGTCTTTGTGACCATTCGCTTCATTGCCTTCCTTCCCTTCATTTACGCCATTCTCCTGTTTTTTATCATCCCTCTTCACAGCCTCCTTAGCATCCTTCTTTTTATCATCTTTCTTCTTATCATCACCGGTCTTATCTTTGGCACTGTTAGAATTTTCAGTCGTTTGATTATTATCGGCGTTGGTGTTCTTTTTGTCCGTTACTTTTTTCAGATCAGTGCTTTCACTACTTTCACTTTTTCCAACTGCCTTCGGATTATTGCTGCCAGTAGATGGCGGGTTTTGTTCCTTTGGAGGCTTCTCCTTCTCCTTTTCAGTCTCAGCGGAATTTTGCTGGTGTGTCTTGTTAGATTTTCCTGCACCACCCATTTGGAGTGGAGTACGCCTTGCGGATGTTGGAGTCGATGACTTCGCGACTTGAACACTCATTTTAACTGAAATTAAAGAAAAAATATGCTATCATATTTGGAAAGAAATATTTTACTTTTATCAAAACTTATGAATTACACAGGTCAACGCCACATTTTTTCTCAATGATATATAGGATTTTTTGCGTAAATTCTGAATTCGTAAATGAAAATAATCTATCAACTCCATTTTCAAGAAAAATAGTCAAAAAGTAAAAAAAATGAAGATGCAAGATAACATTTCAAACATCATGGCGGGCTGTAACGAAATGACATGGCAGGACGTAAAAAGTTTTTAAAAGCAAATATTAGTGTTCTGTGCACTTTTGAAGTAAGTATTTATAGCGTAAATGTACAGTGGAAGTGTAGTAAATCTGATTTCATATAAATTGTGCGGGTGGAAAGTTATTTTGCGGCATAAAAGTTGAAAATTTCCGAAACTAAATGCGAGCCCTGCAAAATTCTTTCAGATCCTTCCGTTTTAGGCAAAAGGGAAGGCACCTGCTCAATTTCATTGAAATCCGATCAATGCCACGGATCTCCAGTATAGCCTTAATTTATTTCCATTTTACGTTATATCACAAAACATTGAGTTATTCAATTATTTTTTACAAATTAACACAAAAATAAATATTAGGAATGAAAAATTCATATTTAAATGAATATTTTCTGACCTTTCGGTTTTTCCAGAAAGTAGCCACCCTGTTAAGGTACCAGTGGGATTAAATTCTTTTTGAATTTGATAACACACAAACTGCAGAAAAAAATTACAGGTGTGTGTAAAATGATAAGACCATAATAACATTTTTGGTATATCCAATTACGTTCGACTCGAATTCTTAAAATTTATTTTCAACAAAACAAACAAACCTTCATGTTAATAATATAAAGTAATTTATTAAAACAAACAATATCTAAAAAATAATAATTTATCAATAATATTGAACTAATGCGCAATCATAAACTAAAAGTTCGTTGTCAGCCAACTACTTCATTTGTGGAATAGAATATTCCATTAAAAGGAGCAGTTTTCCAACAGGAATACGCCAGTGCTTGTGTAGCTAAGGGGACAAGGAATTGGTTACATCATAGTGGAGGAATTGAAGAATGTCTTGGCGGAAGAATGTCTAATGTTAAATGTTCAAGAGCCTATTTGAATCCTTGCCTCGAAGAATTGTCGATTGCATTCGAGCAAAAGGCTATTATTTCAAAATTGGAAACTTAAAATGTCTGATGGTCAATGTATACAATACTTGACGAATTTCTTTTTGTAAGAGATTGAGGAAAACTGGACATACCAAAAATTTCAAGATGGTCTTATCTTTTTACACACAACTGTATATTCAAGCTCATGTTTTTAATTGAAAATCGTTTCATTCCGAAGAATTTTCTCAGTTAACCCCGAGTTATAGAACACATGGCATAAAATATCTGCACCTTTATCGTGTTTTAATTTAAGAGTAAGCTATTTTTAGTCACTTCGGATATGAAGTCACGTGGGTGACTTGCATTAGGTTCACGTCGAACACTGAACATCCAACTCCCATATGGTCTAGTGGCTAGGATACCTGGCTTTCACCCAGGAGGCCCGGGTTCGATTCCCGGTATGGGAAGCAATTTTTTCAAAATACTCTATCAATAAACGACGCACTAAGTTTTAAAATATTTCTATACTTTTCTAAATAAACACTACTTTAAAACATTTGTCAATGTGTAATTTTCTATTATTAAAATGGACTTTTCTAAACCACAAGCTTCCAAGACAGCGTGAAATCTGAACTGAATTGAATTTTTCTTAATATGTACTATTCCACTATTGAATTTCGTTAGTTTGAAACGTTTTTCATGAACCTTTTTATTTGCATTAATCGAAAAAAATAAAAAATATGTTCATATTGCCACGCAAATCACGCTTTATAATACGCCAATGATGTGAACGAAACTAATCATTTTACTATTTAAAAAAATTCTAAATAAAAAGCTTATTTACAACATTAACGAACCCACTGTATTCTTAGCTATCTTCTGCCAAAAGAATTATTACACAAACACAAGATAAATTTCAAGCGCATAAAATAAGAAAGATAAACATAAATGTCTGCTACAACAGAAAAACAAAATATAAATTTTCGCCCGAAAGCAAAATAACTCCCTGAAGAGAAACGATCAGTGAGAAATTAAATGAAAACAAAAAATCATTCTTATGCTAAAATGAGGGGACATTGCCTCCATAGACTTAATTAAACTCAACCGTTCCACATGGGCACCATTTGATGCACATATTTAGCCTTGTTGACTAGCACACATACAATCCGACATAAAGCTATTGTCCCAATATTTTCAATGGAATTGGAAAAAAAATAAGATTTTATTCCCTAATTGAAAATATCGAAATCAAGCCAAAATATAGCTGAAGGTTGATCGATGTTTCTTTGCATATCGACCATAGGCGATAACCCGTGCAGCATGCGGATTAAATTAAATGACTTTATAGTTGCTCGCAAGATCAAGTCATGTTATTCATTTCATGTATGATTTTTCTCATAAACCTGCCGCAAAGGGGGAACTGAAAACCACTACAAAGTTGCTCAGGAAAAGCTTCTTTCTAAACGTTGTTATCGCTAAGAGTGGCGACGATTTGCGTCTTCTCGAATTGAAGTTAATTAATTTAAACAACGATACGCTGAAAATTTATCAGATTGCTTGCAGCCGTTGGAACTTTATAAGCAACCGTTGTTTTTGTGTGCGAAGTATGTTGTTAGTCATTCGAACTATAATTTTTGTTTTCATATATTTTAAGCGGTTAAAGATAAGTTCAACTTGGACGATCGAGCTGATTTAGCGGGCGCTTTATTTAATTGAAAAAAAATTTGAGAAAAAGAGATTCTATATGCTGATAATCCTCATTTCTGGAAGAGGAAACGAGCATTTTGGAACTGTTTAATTTTTATGAGCATTCAAGACCGAAGAGGTAAACATTTGATTAAAATACGTGGTTTACCACCAAGAAACTGTATACCTCGACATCTCCAAAAGAAACTATCATTTGTAATCATTCATTATGAACCATCGTATCATAAGTAGAAGTGGCACATACCATTCGAAATATGAAGAATAGATTAGCTTAGATTAGGTAAAAATATTGAAAATGCCAAATGAACTATTAGAATTGCTCGTAGAAGATAAGAAAACATAATTAACTGACCTGTTAAATGCGGTTTACAAAAAAGTAATACGTCACAGTGTAATGGCAACCGCGCGATAAGCTTTTTGAACCACGTCTTAAAAACATTATTGAACAGAATTTATAAAAAGCTCAAAGAAAATATTGGAGAAACTCAATTTGATTTTAAAAAAGCATTTGAAACAAGGGAAACTCCTTTTTGTGTGTACAATGCACTAGCACACTAGATTTTGGGATGCAAAAGTCGAAATATACACTTGCTTCATTTATTATGAGAAAGCGTTTGATAAAGTACGTACAACACAAAAAACTAGTTAGAGTTTTGAAAAAAACTCTGTTATCGAAATTTTGAATTTTAAAAATATATGAAGAAATTAACATGCAATTGAAAAAATGCTCTAGAAGCATGACATATTTCACAGCAGTTTCTTATATAACGTAGGCGAGCACTAAGAAAGAGTTTTTAAAAATTCATCCCCTAAGGGAATTAAATAGGGGATGAATGTTTGTACGGAAGTTCGTAATTTTTGAAGTTAGAAATCTCATCGAGCACACGACTAGCGGCTTAAATATTATAAAAATCGGTTAAATATGTAGATCTTGAGATATCTTGTACACCAGTTAAAAAAACATAGGTTCGAGAAAAACGTAAAAGAAAAAAATTTGAAACAGAAAATGCAGGGTATTTCGCTGCTACGCTTATTTAAATCTACAATAACTCGGATAATAATTGGAATTTTGACTTGCGGAGACGCTTAAAATATTCTTAAAAGTATAAGTAATAATAAGTAGGCAAAAACGAGTTTTTTGTTTGCAAATCTCAAGGTGGTGTAACCTTTACCTTCAGTTTCGCCTGAATGCAAAATCGTTAAGTGTATGGGCAATTTCGTCTCAGGATACAAATCAGGCCATATGCTTAAGAAATAGCACTATCACCGTGTAGCAAAACACCTCAGCCTTCACCACTTTGCACGGACTAACTCGGCCGCGGCTCAATAGAACTCACTGGCGAGACAACTATAATAGCCCCACAATCCGTTCAGGCAGATTTCCTTCCCTTTAGACATATTTTGAGTGATTTAAATATAAGTACCTACATTTTTTACTAGACCTAATAAAAGTACCTACAAATATTTCGCCTTAATGAGCAACGTCCGAATAACAAAAGCCGGAAATAAAACCTGTTTTTCGCCATTCCATTACCTGGAAATTCTTAAAACATACGAGTGTGCGGTTAGAGGGCTAGTTTTCTGAGTAGCCCCTTTTAATGATATGACTCTATCTTCTTCTATTGCCTTCTAGCTACTATTTTAGTTCCTTAATAAGTTTCCTTCGTTTTAAGTAATCTTTAAAGAATTGATTGACATACGTCCATCGTCTCAGGGCTATAGAATTACCCAACTCGTCATGCATCTGCAGTTCTGCCTTTTTAAAAATAAGAACTGCGATAATCTGAAGGCGCTCCTCATTATCTTCAATTAAAAGTTCACCTAGGAGCTCTTAAGGGGGCCAGAAAAGCAGTGGTGCGATTTATTGGGATCCCTTCATACAGATGACCAGCCATGCTCCCCAAATTTGTATTATGTATTTGTGGAGCAAATAGGGCTCCCCTGGCAATCACACAACTTCAAGGGCCATTAAATCAGTGCCCTGGTTATCGAACGTTTCCGGCGATTGAACGCAATGTAAACAAAACAAAAGCCAAGGAGCGGCGAGCGGGGGCAAGTAGCATTTATCGCTGGGTGGATTCGAAAGTGGCAAGCTGAGGAATGTCAATTGTCGCTTGTCGCCATCATGTAGATGTAAGCAAATAAATTAGGAATCACAATTTTTTTATGGCAAGTGTGATGATAATTTCTAAAAAGATAGGACTTGCACGGCAGTAAGGAGGCTAGCTAAAGTCTGAAAAACTGAAAACTACGCACCGCACGAGGTGGAAGACCCTGAAAATGTTGCTGAGGCTGCATCCGTGTAGACGCAGCCGGTTCTGCGATTTCTTTTTATTTTTAGGGTCATGCCCGACAAATATAGCCGCCGCAGAAAATTCCTAGTCGCGAGAAAAATAGTCTCCGCCGACTGCCAGTTGAGCAGCAGAGAGAAAACTCAAAACTGTGCCGCCGGCGGATGGACGGACCCATCTGCAGATCCCGCTGGGGCGGAGCGCCCAGAGACAAGAAAGGGACAGCAACAGCTGTGCGGGCAGCCATACAAATGCACTTTTTTGCACAGGGGCCCGTTAAATCGATAAATTTGTAAACAAATTGCATTTTTAAGGTGCAACCCTTGCACCCTAGAGTTTGTGGTTTCTTCAAGCAGGTCACTTTCAATTTGCGATTTTGGACACGGCATGCCTCCGACCTGCAGAACCGCCATCCTAGCGACGGCCTCGGCGCGGGCTTTGTTCTTGGAACGACGCCGCCACTTATCTTGCCGATTTCCACGATTCGGTCGCTGATAAAAAACTACTCCTCACCTTATCTAATGGATTTTCAGCGTCGCATTTTATCGTTTTTCACGCAAATTTCACTCAAACGAGTTTAGATAACTCAATTCAGAAAACGAGAGAATTTTCAGGGAATTAACGCCCAGAGGAATTTAATGGCAGCAGCGGGACCCCTGGGCGGGCGGACGACGGACAAAATTAAAACTTTCATTTTACCTTGCTACAGACACTTTCGGCGTTTGATGAGTTGCTTTCCGGCACGAAAATCCGCTAAATAATCGTTGGCGCGATGATTTCTACCTGCTGCTCGTGTATTTATTTTGATTTCTTGAAATTTATGCTCGCCGTCGCACTGCCTCTCACCACATTCAAACAGCCAACTTCACCGCACTAAACTGAACTAAAAGGAAATTGCCGAAAAGCGGGGTAAATCGGTTCGAGCTTTCGGTCCGCCTCACTTTCGAAACAGAATGGCGCTGATGGTAAGGCAGTTCGGCGCAGGCAATCAATTCCCAGTATTTTACCTAAATTCCTTCGGGTTTGGATCTTTACTTTTTCTTAAAGTGGGTCTTGCAGAAGTTGCTAGAAATTTTTTTTCGAACTGGACACAGAATGCACGAAGTCTTTTTCATAAAATTTTACCGATTTTCACGCCGAACCTCCAATGAACTAAACGAACTTACCATTTGGCTGTTAAAAACAGCATTTGCATTTTTAAACAAAGTGACGAATGTTAATCCCAAAATGTTTGAATCTCTATAGAGAATTTTAGAGTTTCACTCTTTTTCAAATGTGACAAACTTCAGGCAAGCATAAATTTAAAAAAAATGTTGATTGCTAACATGTTTCTATCTCCCCAAAAGCCTGAGATTTTGAGATTTCGCGATATCTATATGACAATCTCTTGGTTTTCCCATACAAGAAGGTAATTTTGAACTTTTAATTCTATAAAATTAAAAAAATCTTCATTATACAGCGTGTAAGAAAAGTTTCGGAACGGTCTTATATCTCGCAAAATACGCATAAAAAATGTGTAAAATATTTTTTGAAAAGATTCCAATGACACCAAGACCAAACACCTAATCCCACCTCTTGAGGGTGGGTCGGAAGTAACTTTAAAATTTTAAATGGATTCGGATTCTTACTTTCATCTGTAGAATTTTTTTCAATTTGCTACAGGAAGTGCGGGTAAGGATGTGAATTTTTTTTTACACGCTCTGTATATGTAAAATTAAAAGTTGAATACCTCGAAAACTATAGCTGACCAACAAAAAATTCCATCGGATCCTTTTAGGGTAAAAGTAGGGGTTTCTTGCAAAATTTCATCGAAATTAATGACTTTTCTTTATTGTAAACTTATTTCAAGAAATTATTCCTCAGAAATTGTTCTTTCACACCAGAAGCATTCTTGTGAAGATATACAATCTGATGATGATGACGGTGATTGTATTGCGAAATATAGGTACATACATATATTGTTACAAATTTCCCTTCGTTGTAATTCACACTTGCAACTTTAATCAAGTTTATATAGGGATCGGCTTTCGATCCGCACGATCGTGGCGTATGTGGCAAGGGCGCTACCCATTCAGCCATACTGAAAAGATCTGCCGAGGCAGACGAGCCCAAAAGTGGTCGGCGTTTCGACCCAGGATACATTTATTCTCAAAATCTGTCTCCATATATGTATGTATGTACGTATTTGTCCACCAGTCGCTCGGCGGGTAAAATTGTAACAATATTAATAACAAAATAAGGACTGTGGAGAGTATCTCTGCCCGACTGGCCTCTATAGTCGGCCACGCCACAACCAACGGTTTTTAGCGTGCTTTGTGACAAACTCTGTTTATACGCCATTTTACCCACAAACGGTGTTGGTTTTCATTTCTAGAGCAAAATTTAAATTCAAGAAAGAAATCGCGACTCTCCAATATAATGTTGGGGCGATTTATCTTGACAAATGAACATGGAAAAATCACAGGCGAGAAATATTTAAGACAGTTTTAACTTTTAAGTATATACATATGTATGTTAAATTACCTAATCACTATGGTATCTACTTATTTGCAGAACAGTCTTATGAAATACTAAGATTTTTGGTATCTATATTATTCGGAAATGCCGCCAATTTACTTCATTAAAAACTTTTCCGACTCGTCTGTTGATACCAACACTTAATAAACTCATTTGGGAATGAATAGTTTCCAATGAGCCATACTAAGAAAATTGATACTAAAATTTAAAAAATTAAAAAGGTGAACAGTTGAATCAGAGAAAAAACGTATAGAGTTTATGGAAAAACCAGTGGACACATGCAAATTTTCGCAAACGCATACTTTTTATCGTATCCACTAAAGACGTTCGCCTCTGGTGTTATGTTTTTTATTTAAGCCCAAATTTTAAACAAATAGCGGATTTTAATGCTAAGTGAGTATGTGATGTCAGAAACCGAAACGAAAACTCATCATTTGGTGTTTGGTGAAGTATTTGTGGAGAAAAAGAGAGATGTTTACAGTAGAAATAATATATAAGATGTATTGAAATCAATATATGTATGTATGTACCTACATACATATGTACTATTTCAACGGCTGGCGAACAGATGATAGAATACCCTACAATTTATAAGCGTGTTTGTTTTAGATAAAGGTGATTTATAAATCGATCTTATTTTTATCTGCTTAATGTAGGCACTTCACATTAAAAATACTTTTCAGTAAAATATTATTTGGTTTTTATTTCCGATGTTATTAATTCAAATAATAAGTAAAGCATGAACATGAAATTTTACTAATAAAAGTTATTCTATTTTCTATTATTTGAAATAAGTTATTATTTGCATATTTAGGTAAATAATCAGCTACATATTTGAATTAATTAATTGGAACAAAAAATCCGAATTAATTCGTCGATTCGTCGCATTACGCCCCATGTAGTTTTCTATGGCTTTTGTACCATTTTTCATCAGTAAGTGGATTATTAAAAAACCAATTCTCATAATTTCAGAACAAAATTCGTTTGCATTTCAAAGTGGGGTGATTACAAGTTTGTTTTTCTTTTAAGGGATATTAAGATGCAGTACAAATTATTTCAATATTTTCGGAGTATTTTCTTGATGTGTTTATTTAATTTTAAAAACGAGAAACTAAAAATGCATTTGAAAAATAATTCAACTTCTCAAAATCCGTTAAAAGTGTAGGCGAGAAAGAAAATAATTATTAAGGACTCAAACCATTTCCCAAGTGATACTAAAAAAAAGTCCCTCGGCACGGTGCCTCCCAGGTGTTGTCATCGGAGTCACAAAATTCACTTGTCAACAAAAAAGCTTGCAAGTTCGACACATGCTGTGATTTCTTCTCTGTCCGGGAGTAATTCTTGTTTTTTGCGAAAACTACACAAAAGCTGAAGGTACGTGCCAAAAATTCTGCCCATTTGTAACTGGGGCTTTGACCCGACACCCAAAAATCCTTAAAAATTCCGCCTGCTTTCGCAATAATTCAATTTTTTGATGCATCTGTTTATGCAGGCAGGCGACCTGGAAGCAAGCCGCACCTACACAACATTCGATTTTAAAGCACCGGCACCAGAAAAGAGCGCTCCGCTAACAAGGCCAACAAAATGGAAAAGATTTTGGAGAACTCTTTGATGACTGCGGCCCAGCAGATCGAGAAGCAATTGGACAGTGAGCTCGACCGCCTCGACACGCTGGACACCGACGACATCCAGAAGATCCGGCAGCAGAGGCTCAACGAGATGAAGGAGCTCAACAGGAAGAAGCAGGAGTGGCTGACCAACGTAAAATTTTGGAAATCATAATCCAGTCTGAAGTCATAATTTTGTTTTTTTTTTGTTTGTTTTTGAATGCGTAGGGACACGGGGTTTACTCGGAGCTCGCTGACGAAAAGGAGTTCTTCGAGGTATCGAAGAAATCGGCGAACATTGTCTGTCATTTCTACCGTGACTCCACAGAGCGGTGTAAAATCGTCGACATGCACCTGAAGCAGCTCGCACCGAAGCACGTCGAGGCGAAGTTCTGCAAGGTGAACGCAGAGAAGTCGCCCTTCCTCACGGAGCGGCTCCGCATTAAGGTGATTCCGACGATAGCCCTCATCAAGGACAGCAAAACGAAGGACTATGTCGTCGGGTTCACGGATTTGGGAAATCGCGACGATTTCAGCACAGAGATGATGGAGTGGCGGATAGCACAGTCGGGTGCTATCGAATACAACGTAAGTCTTAAATTCTAGCTATTTTCATGAAGGCTAAGACATCTGTCTTTGTAGGGTGACCTGCTGACCCCGCCCTCCCAAGACAAGAAGCGCTCAATGTTCACTAGCCGGCCTAAAAAGACGATTCGCGGCGGGTACGACTCTGACGATTCAGACATCGATTTAGACGATTAACGAGCTTCCGGCTGAGCCGAGAAAAATCACAAAAATTATCGAATCAAATTCCTGCTTGGAAGGTTATTTTTGTAATTCTTACTTTTTACTATTTAATCGTAACTGACGTGAGTCCCAGAGTTCTGCATTTTTGTGCTCCCCTTTTTCACAAATTAAAATCGCGGAGGAGGAGAAGTTCTCGTTCGAACCCAGCTACATTCTGCGACTTTAAAATCACATTTTTTTTCGCGTCATTGTGATCATTTTTGTTTTCATTCTTTATTGTGCACATTTTACGGGGAAAATAAATTTCTAGTGGCGCATAAATATTTATATATATATTTTTTGTAACCCCTAATTTCCGAAGAGGGCTTTTAGATGTTTTTGAAAATTCCGCCAAGTTTGGTGGTACTTTAAGCTAAATAAAGTGACAATTGTGAATTAGGGATGAAGATAACTATAAAAAAATATCGATACATGACCCGGTTGCAAGCAAACATCTTGAAATATCTAAATTTTAACTAATAAAAGCAAAACAACTGACACGTAAAAACCTTTAACCCTTTACGGAGCGCGTTGTTAAACAGTTACGAATAATATAATTTTAGATGGAATAGATAGTGCAGTTAATGGAAAAAATAATTTAAAGACATTTTACGAATTCAAAACGTTTATTATGAAACATCGTGACACTACTTTTGGCTAAAAATAGACGATAGCATTTATTTACCAATATTTCTAAACTTAGGAATGTGACTCGATGAATTGGCGAATTTTTAGACAAGAAACATCGGTTTGTTTATTAGCGTCTATTTGTACGCTATTATTGGTTTATATAATCTCAATCAATGCATCTTTTAAAGATAAGAAACAATTTGATATGGCGTATCTAGCTGCAGTTCAATAGCTCTACGTTTAGATCCAAATGATTTGCTTTCCGTTACATTTTTCTGAAGAAAAAAAATTAAATTAATATATACAATACGTTAATTCAAGGCTAAATTAAAAGTTATTATAATCAGATTAATTATGTTTTCAAAGAAAAATTTCGATCAAATATATATACATACATATGTAATATACATACCTTCGTTTGTTTCCGTCTTGCATTTTTTGTGTGTTGCACGTTTGATGTGATAGGAATTGACTCAATTGGTTGGTTTCAAATAGGCTGTTCTTTTTTTATCACCGGGCTCTCATCATTATATTCATCGTGTTCTAAAGACCCATTTATTACATCAAAATGTAATATATTACAAATAGGGTCCGAAAACTCTGAAACATCGTCATCAGAAAAATCCAAGAAATTATCACTGTGTGCCCAGTTTTAAATTATTTTTTACAATTTCTTTTCAATCGTTTCATTTTTCAGATATGAATAAAAATCGACTTAACTTTACCATAGCTTAAACCGTCTAGACGCCCATTTCGAATTATGTTTCTTTTTTTACGCGAATGTTTTTTTGAATATAATATAATAAAAATAAGGTAGATTCACGATAGTATGAACATTCGGTCCAGTGAAAAAATCGATGGAGTGAACAGCGAAGGTTTTATACTAACTACTCTATAAAATGGCGGCCTTTTGTTTTCGACGCTCGAAATTATGAATAGTTTACAGGCAAATGCTCAATATTGTACAATACAAAGGCAAAAACACTCACGCATTTGCTGGCTTTTGCGAGATTCATTTAGTTACCCCGAAAGTAAAGAAAAATTGAAATTGGAAGATATAGATAAAATTCCTATACTGATGTGAATCGGAGCACTTAATTCATCTGTAAAATGGGCGGAAGACAATTCAGTAGATTATGTTGATATTTTGGCCCTAAGAAAATTGAGGAATAAAGCTGCTCGTATGCATGCTGAAAAAATTATAAAGTGCAAACAAAAGTCACAGAGTATTTTCAATGAATAATAAGTTATAATAGTGAATCATAAATTCTTACATATATTTACCTACGTGTTTATTTCGAAGAAGTTGGTTTTAATTTTTAATATATTTTATTTATACAGCAAGTTATTCTTGCTATTTATAAGATTTTGTACTACTTCTTACTTATTTAACACATCTTCTCATTCTTGAATCATTTGTGTTCACTAAATCGCGAGTCTACTGTATTAAAAAAAATTCACTTTTGTTATGAGCTGCGACGATTTAATATAGCTAAAATAAATAGAAATTTTTATATTTTCAAGGTTTTTAGGATTAGTTTTGTACAATTAGAAATGTTGATGACATTTTCTAGAAAAAATCCGCGAAATAAGCAAAGATTTGGAATTTGTAAAAAATGTCGACGGTTACGATTCCGCTGTACTAAATATCGCCTGGAAAATTACGATAAATTTCATCGAATCGATAGTTCTTCAATATCGCTATTGTGAATTGCGCAAATTCATTTAATTTTCACCACTGCGAACTCACCACGCCTCCGCAATTGTCAATAAATTCCCCGATGTGTTTGGGTGGTTCGCTGGCTGAGCGAAAAAATCTTGTCCGGCCAGATTCAGAACAGAACGGCGTTGGCAAAGGACGGGCACTGGCTTAATTTTTTCGCAGAGCCATCGGCGTGTGAAGTGAACAAGAAGTGACACCTCAAAAATTTGCTACGCACCCACCGTCAATCAGTCAATTGAAGTTTGCGGCAACGGCTCGTCGGTCGTCAGCCGTTTTCCTGCGGAAAGAGAAAAAAATTCTTGTCGAGAATCTCGCGCCGCGAACGGAGTCTTGTGTAATTTTTTTGTTGCGAGAAATATTGCGAGACGGAACTGCGCTGTTTGGGGCCTTTAAACGGGTGACGAAGAAGAGGTGCGTCAATTCCTTGTTTAGAACTTTGAGCAGGGGGTTAAACAGGCGTAAACCCTCCGTTTTTGTGGTCCGAAACAATTTTTAGCCCGGCTTCCTCACTGCTTGCTTTCCTCTTAATCTCTAGATAATTCTGTGTCAATCCGCTTCTTCGAGAAAAAGTGATAAGAATGCTGTCAAGTCGCTAAGCAGAGTTTGCTTTCTTGGTGTTAATTAAGTTCCGCTGCGATCCCCCTCTGCGCGCACTGGATTTATAATTCTGATTTAATCAAGCCGACGGCCAAACCACCACCAGCTCTATTTACGTACGTAAAAAAACCGAATTAAACGGAAAACAAACGACACTAGAGCAGGGGAAGTCAGCCCGACTTAGAGATAATCATGAATGTGGCTCCTCCGGCGTCCAGCAATGCACAGCAGGCCCAGCAGATAGCAACCAGCACCCCAGTTCGGGCTGTTGAATCATCGAGTGTAGCAGCAGCAGCGACTCCGCCACCACCTCCTCCAGTTGCGATCGCCGCCCAAATGGGAGCATCGACGTCCTCAATCGCAGGTACTCCGCCACCACCACCGCCGTCGAGTGCTGGTCTCAAGTTCCCTGGTATGCTAGAATTCCTAGAACGTCCTCAGTAAGAACATTCTTTCGTTTTCATTTTCGCTTCTTTTTAAGACACTTTTCATTTTCCGCATTTTTCTCACAACGTTTTGCCACTGTGATGGGAGGGGGCTCCAGTAGCCCCAGGTCAACAGCGATTACGTACTCAATTTCCGGTTATCGTATTCCCGCTTGAATAAACGCAACCTTCACCTGTTCATCTAACGCTAATCATCCCTTAGTTTTAATCATAAAACTCCATCGGGATAAAATCGATTCCGTAGTTGTAGTAAATTAAGAAAAGATTTTCATCTTAATTGGCATTGACTGTCGCTGATACATAATCGCTCTAATTAGGTGCTTCTTTTTGTAATCGAAGTTTGTGGGGGTGATCCGATACATTCAACTATAAGTTTACTGTAGAGTTAAATTAAGTAGCACTAATTGGAACGAGCTTCGGGAACTCTACTCTACTCGGGTAAAACGGAAACTGCCGCGCCGTAAAGGCCCACAAGTGGATCTAGCAATAAGATTATCTGGGGTAGAACATTTTGTGTAGTTGGGTGGTGCTTCAAAATTAGAAAAGTTTAAAGTATTGCTCCAGTCGCTCTGACGCACACGATGATATTTTTTCTTTGCTAACTAACTAACTAACTAGAAGAAGATTGAAATTCAGAACTTCTTACGAAACTATTGTATCAACCAAATCAAATACGCAAGAGAGTATAAATTTGATCGAAATGCGAAACTTTTATAAACGTTTCTTGAAAAATGCGAACTACTATCGCAATAAAATCGATGTATATAAATAAAACTCCAATTTTCCTTCGCCTTCATCAACCCCCTAAATGTTGGTATATGACCTTATCATCAAGTTTGTGCTCGAAGTCGATTAAGAAATTCGACACCTATCGTGGTAATCAATCCCTACATAAACAAAACTTTTAAATTTATAAAATAAAAACTTCAAGGTTATTCATCACAAATTTGCTGAATTCAAAGTTACGTAAAATTATTTAATACCGACCACCTTACACCGACCCTAATTTATTTTGTCTATACAAAAAATGATATCAACAAAAATTTAGTATTGACGAGTTCAAAAGATATCACTCATCCAAGATTGCATTTAGTTAATTAAAAACTTTTGATAATTACATAGAATAAAAATTAAATTAAAAACAATTGTAAATGTATACTCCTACTTATATGTATATAGCCTAAATTCAATCGCTAGAGCGCTTTGATTTCGATATAAAAATAATTGTTTTTTTTCACTTTTAATTTTTTTTATTTTTGTCCGAATTGACCGCTAAATTTTAAAATGTTTGAATAAACATCGAAATAAGTTTCTAAAGTTTGTTGAGTATTTCTTTAGTTAGCTTTAAGACGAAAATATGTTCACTTTATTTATGTCGATATTATTTTTCATTTAAAAGTTATAAGCTTTTGATGAAACAAAAATTCGAAACTCCATAACTTGAAAAGAATCAGCAATAAAAATCTAAAGAAAAACATGGATGCTAATTTTGATAGGTACATTCACAAAAACAAACGCGTGGCTTGGGACCCTCGAGAGAATTGAAACTTCATACAAAATAAGATTTTTCGTAATTCTTTAATAATTAGTTTGGCAAACGAAACAGTAACGGGCCTTATTCTAGTAATTTTCAGTGACCGGTCATAGGTCGCAACCGAATCACAAGAGTCTGACAATTAATAAAAAATCTTGTGACTTGTGATCGATCACAACCACAACAATAGAACTGGACCGCAGGTCCAAGGCAAAATTTGACAAGATTCGTTATCTCTTTCCACCAACCGGCCCCCAGGTAGATGCATGTGTTAGACAAAATAGAAAATGTTTTTATATATCTGACTCTTGTATTCTTCCGGCCCCGAGCTGGTTGGTGTCACAATGTTTTCTAATAATTACTCAAAATGTAGGACAACAAAGGCAAAGAAGTTACAGGGTTTTGAGCTTATGTGGACCTTATGGAAATATCATGTTTTGTTCCGACACTCCTCATATTTCAGTAGCGGCTATAGAAGTTTCACTTCAAAAATTAGTCGTCAAATCAAAAGTGATCGGGTCAAAACTGGTCGAGTTGGCATGGTATACCCCATAAATTTAGGTCCCTGAAGTTAGCCGCACCATGGAAGAAATTTGGAAAATTTTTTGCACAGGAATTTCGAGCTATTTACAAGTTGTCGAAACCCGTGAACCTCGATTTTCGAGCTGTTTTCCTTTTCCCGGAAAATTCAAAAAACGTTTGGTGCGGCTAGGTTCAGTGAAATTAGCCCCCAACTTTTTCTAATCTTACCAGAATTGAAAAATAACCTCACAAGGATTTCGAGCTATTTTCGACCTAATTTTGAGCAACTTTCAAAATTTTCTGACATCAACCCCTGATGAGTTTTCGCTCTTTGAGTTTTTCCGGCGCTGAAATTAGCCCCCAGAATTCGGAAAATTATAATGTGGGAGATGAAAATAGTCTCTGATTGTCGAGCTTTTTTCGAGCTACTGATTGCTGTCAACCTGGATTTTCTAAGAGCCAAGATAATCACTTACCTACCTCAACTGTTTTATCGAGGGAAACTCACTTTTTCAGCTCGATTCCAGGAATGACCCACGAATCGTTCGCTTTGTGTCACACACAGGCGCACGCGAATCGAGTCCTCACCCCTTTCCCCGTACCGGCCTCTGACGTCAGAATTTCCCACACAAGCCAAGCCATCACGCGCCCATGTGCTGTGACTTGAGAGGGCCGATTTAGTCGGAATTAGAAAACAAATTTCTGAGCTAGGGAATTTTTTTAATTTTTTTCCTGCGAAAGAGCCAAACGGAAGATTTTGGGGAAAGGATCAAAAGAAACAGCGCATGCTTAGCTATCTTACAAAAATAACGGGCTATAATACGTTGCGGATTGGCTGAGTGAAGAAAGTTGTAAAGTAAAGGCAGCGATCGATTTCCTCGCATTTAATTCTGAGAAATTTTTTAGATGAGATGGTGATGTAGCATTTTGGTGCTGAATTTATGGGGAAGGAGGATTGTTTCAAAATTGGGGAAAATTATACAAGAGGTATTGCGAAATTATTTAAAATTTGATTGGTGAAAATCCATTAAGTATTACCACGTATTGCTAAAGGGTAAGAGGTAAAAATAAAAACCAAATTTGTATTCAACTCAACCCAATGTATTAATTACTGAAATAGAAAAAGGTATTGGCAGGTAACACTCTTGTGCACAGGTAAAAAACCATGCACTTAACTCTTCTCAAGTAATGCGCAAGTACTTATCAGTTGCGCAGCCCTATTGCATAACATTCCCCTATGTAACGTCACAAAACAGAAATAAAACAACGTCGCAGACACCTCTGTGGGGAAGAAAGCGAACGATTCGTGGGTCATTCCTGGAATCGAGCTGAAAAAGTGAATTTCCCTCGATAAAACAGTTGAGGTAGGTAAGTGATTATCTTGGCTCTTAGAAAATCCAGGTTGACAGCAATCAGTAGCTCGAAAAAAGCTCGACAATCAGAGACTATTTTCATCTCCCACATTATAATTTTCCGAATTCTGGGGGCTAATTTCAGCGCCGGAAAAACTCAAAGAGCGAAAACTCATCAGGGGTTGATGTCGGAAAATTTTGAAAGTTGCTCAAAATTAGGTCGAAAATAGCTCGAAATCCTTGTGAGGTTATTTTTCAATTCTGGTAAGATTAGAAAAAGTTGGGGGCTAATTTCACTGAACGTAGCCGCACCAAACATTTTTTGAATTTTCCGGGAAAAGGAAAACAGCTCGAAAATCGAGGTTCACGGGTTTCGACAACTTGTAAATAGCTCGAAATTCCTGTGCAAAAAATTTTCCAAATTTCTTCCATGGTGCGGCTAACTTCAGGGACCTCATAAATTTATACAGAAAATATAGGGGCAAAGATTTGAGAAGAAACACATTATTTTCATTATTAAAAACGTTATCATTTATGCTAACATCTTTTTAAGTATTATATGTATGTACTACATTTCTATCATAATTTTTCCTTTTGAAGTAATACAAGTAGAAAAATTGGAATATGTTTTAGATACGCTATCCTCATTAAGCTGAGAAAACCTTGTGCTCTTTCTCTACTAACATACATATTTAAATTACAATTTTTTTGACACCGACTCGGCTCGGCTGGGATCCAAAATTCCTGCTTTTACAGGAAATTACGAAGATCAAGGCGGTAAGTTTTAAAACATCCTCGAAGGATTATGAAGTCATTTGTAGAAAGGATTATTAAATCATTTGTAGAAAGTATTCTTACAAAAAAATGTAGTTCATTTAAATACCACATCTGTTTTATACTATGCCGTCCAATTATAGCTAAGTAGGCTCGAATGTTTTAATTCCTGAAGAGAGTACCTATAATTTACTATGTATATTTATTTGAAGCTCGAAAAAAAAAACGAACTTAATAGGTACGGTTAAGTTAAGACTTAATACACCGATTGTAATGAATTACAAATATTATACAATTTAAAAAGAGCGTAATTACCTTCGAAATAGACTTGACTCAATGCAGTTTTCAATTCGGATTGAATTTCAATCCAGATGCAATGGTCATAAATGTGGTATATGGCACTTTTCTATGTACATAGATCGAACTTCAAGCTGCATCGAAATGAAGATTTATCGATCCGGTTTGAAAGCCTCGATTCATTTCGAAAAAGAGTTCATGGAAATAGTTCGAGTCGATTTACATTGACTAAAACCGGCTTGAAAAAGGTCGTAAAGGAGGTGTATGTATGGAAGCCAAAACACGTGAGCAAGGTTCCAAATCAACGAGGTGCTTATGATACTTTTCACTAGCTAAGATATTAGTAGTATTAGCCAAATAAAGAGCTTTGATAGCGATTTGCGACTGAGGATTGGTATATTTTGTTTGTCTGTGCTGATCTACATACCGAAACGTGTGTTAAACGATCTAAATTCTAGGGCATCACAAGCTTCATTCTAACTAAGTATCTCTGGCTGGAAAACCCTGGATATCAATATAGACTACATTTATACGATAGCCAAAGTCGGGTCTTTGGTCTAAAGTAGGCCTAGATTAGGCGAAAGTCTGATTTTGCTGTATAAACTTGAAAGTAACATATTTGGCTAAGCTCCAATTGAATTGGGACCAGGCCGGATTTATTTGAATTATGTCATAAAGTCAAAGTGGCGTCTGTTATAGTTAGGAACTTTTTTTTGAGTTTCGAGAAGGTGAAAAGAATTTTAATAATTATGCAAGAAAGTAAGATAATTAACATATACATATATGTAGTGCAAATGTCCTCTGTTGTAGTTTGTACCAAAACCTTCTATATTACAAGCCTGGCCTCTTGCATGTGTGCGTAAGTGGTCTGACAGTTCGAGAAATTTACATTTAGTCTTATGGACGCTGGATGAAATATGCCGTACATTTGTTAGTGGTCCGGCGCCCGGCTTTTCTGTTGAGTTTTGGTTAAACTCGAAAATTTCATATTCTTTGTTCGAAAAGGTGATTAAAAGTGCTATTAATTACAAGGAGAACTTCTTAAAGTAACCTTGAGTGAAGATGATTTTTCGATACGAGCTATAGTTTGGAAGCTGCCGCGATTTTTTTCCCAATTTTGCGACGTTCCCCATAAGACTCAATGGGATTTCTTTAAACTGTCAGACCACTTTGCCCTATAGATGTGTGCGTGCGCCGGACCACTTCACGGCTTGTAATATAGAAGGTTTTGTTTGTACCGTTCATAACCCTTTAATGTCAAATACATCTGCAGAAATGCGCGCTCTGATTCCTTTCACTAATGTGGAGCCATATAAAAATTTTGTACATCCACCAGATTATCCTTGTTTGGAGTCCCCATCGCTTAGAAGGTCATACAGACTTTCTTGATTCGCTTATTTATGTTTAGTCTCCATTTGAGCTTAGTATCAAGGATGACACTGAGTTATTTTCCGTGGGCAAACTGAAATTAGAGTTTTTATACTTTGTTGTAAACAACATAAGATCTGTTTTGCCCGTATAAAAGGAAAATATTGATTAAATCTTAAATATGCTAATTCCTGACTGATTTAAGTTTAAATTAAAATTAAAAAGGCGACTTATAAAGCCAGTTTAGAGTTTGTTCTCCACTTGCATAAATTATAATTGCTTAAAAGAGAGTTGCAGAAAGTTTATATTTGTATAGTGCATAACTACTGCATTTTCTCGTGAAATTTTTGCTGACATTAAATTTTGTCTTACAGCAGAAATATTTTTTTATTAATCTTTCCTCTGATTTTAAAATAAAATTTTTAGTAGCTTAATCAATTTAATTAAGTGAGTATAATAACATTCTATACAAAAAATATTTATTAAGAGGAATGTTAACTCAATTGTCCTTTTATAAATGTTTACAAAGGTTTTTGAACCATTAAAATTGTATCGAACATATTTTTTCATCTACATATACACGAAGTTATTCAATCATGAAATGTAAAAAGAGATTTCAATTATCCCCCGATTTTGTATCCATTTGGTAACAAAATCTTTTAAAATAAAAATGTTCTTGTAGAATTCATGCCACGCGTCGGAAGCAGACATCTCTTAAAAGAGGCAGTTAAAATCATTTTCAATCCATAAAGAGCGTTGGGATGGAATAAAAGGCTCGAATTTCTTCTAGCCACATTTCCTCTAACCAGGGCCTTGACCTAAATGTTTACCCGAAAAATATAGGAAAAATAGAAATGCGAACGATGTTGTTTCAAGGGAATATGAGAAGAAACGCGAAATTGTAAGCTTGGTCTATGCTCAGTTCATCCTTCCTGAAGTTTCATTTTTAACTCCGCCATCCGCATAAATCGATTTTCAGCCGCCAGAAAGATTTGTTCGGTTAAAATGAAAAATTCGGATATAATCGAGATATTTCAGAATCGTGTTAATTCATCATTAAGTATCAAAATCACGCCACCCGCGTTATCAGTTTAAATACCAGAGGTGGTTGTAAGACGCGGCGTAATTATTGGGGCTGTTGAAGACGCGACGGCACAATTAAAAATCGATCAAAACTCCACTTATAGGCTGTTTGATTCTGAATTTTTTATTTCTGGAGATTCCTGATAGCGCTGTGCCCCGCCCCTGTGCCGCCGCAGAAATCAAGAAGACGAAGTGGGTGGTTTGCCCCAAAAAAGGAGGTCCTCTGGTTATTTTGTTGCTTCTGCGGCTGCTGGGGTTGGATTATGCCAATGTCATGATAGTATTACTTTTATGACGCAGTAGCATAGCAGGTTGGCTAACTCAAATATAGTGGAACTGAGCACCCCGTAGATCCGAGTGATTCTGACTGCCAAGGCAAAAAATCCTTTTTCTTTCCTTTTCAGAACGTCTGTTGCAGGAAGCTTAGGATTTTGGAGTATTCCCTTCTTGTATTTACTGTGGGACGTCGTTAGAGAGACTCTGTTTATCCAATCGATACCAACCGGAATAAAAGGACTATTTCCTTCGAATTTCTCCTCTTAGTTTCCGACCTTTGGGGTTTTCTCCCCATTTTTTTCTGCTTTCATTTAATGGTATTAGAAAGATACTAATTGCTGCCACTTGGCATAATGACCAGACTTATATCTGACTTACTCTTTGGCTTAAAACGGAAATAACCCAGAGCAAAATAATGAGCTGACGGAAGGGTCATCTTTGGGGATTTCGCAGATTTGTGAGGTTTAATTTTCTGCTGCTAAAAAAATGCCAAAAATAGTTAAGATTTCCCTGAATATTTAGTTGGTAATTGGAATATATAGACGACCTATTTATCTTCGTAAAGTATAATTTTACTACAATGGTACCGCATGTTATGTTCAATAGGCTTTGTGAGCAGAAAACTTCTTCAAATAAAATCCCGCATAAAAGTTTTTACGATACCCTAAAATTTATGCCAAATGCTAAAGTAATTTTATTAAGGTTTGCGTTTTATTTAAGCCCGCATATCAAAGTCAGATGAATGGGATCTGATAAATAGAGCTAAAGGTAAAATATCTTCCTTCGTAAAAATATCAAAGAATACGTAGAAATAACGTAAATCCTGCCTTATTCATTCACCGAAAACAGGTTCATTTGGAGCAATAAAACGTAATAAGATGTAAGAAACTCATTTCAACGTAATTGGTCCAGGAAAATCCAATAAGGAAACTGTGCGTTCAGCAAATTCGTTACTTATTAATCGTTAAATTATTTTTAGATTGAGCGGAAGAAATATAGATTGTATTTCTCCCCATTTTATCCCAAAGTTTTATATTGATTTACGAAAATTTCAAAGTAATTTTATTTTCCCGCCTCTGTTAAAAGTTCATTCAGAAAAATACGAAATTACGACGATTAAAGTATTTTCATCTCCAAAACGTACAGTGGCAGTGGTAGCAGTTCGTTAACAGGATATGAAGCTGACAGAAAAATTGTTAATAAAATTAAATTGTGTGGAATTTTCTCACATTAACTTGACGGCCATCAATTAGCTAAAAGATACACCAAGCGAAGAAGGAAATTTTACTAGAGAGTGTGCTAAAATAACTCGTCAACGTTTCTCACAACACAAACGCTTCATTTCGTATGAGGTCATTCAATAAGTACGCAACGCATGCGCTGACGTTATTAATAAATTTACAGAAAAAAACCAGAAGAAAACAAACGAAAAAATTGCTCGATTAGTATTACAAATAAGATATCAATAATGAATAGACCCATGAGTTTGTGTGTTGCGGAATCTATTTAACTTAAGCTTGGCTCAAAACATAGAAAAATTTTTAATGGTGTGAGACGACAGCGTGGTTATTGCTAGGCGTGTCTCAATCAAATATAATTCTAACATTATGTTAGACTTTAATGCACATTATCATAATCTTAAAAGAACTCTGAAAATTGTCGCCTTTTTTCAGTTCATCTCTCTATCCGACCAGAGAATATTAATGGAACAGCAGTCTCATCCAAAATTTCGATTGGCCTTCGCATCAATTGTGTTTCTGTTAGACTACAGTGGACACGATGGGAGCCATAAACTCGGTTAGAGTCGTACTCTTCAGAGATATCTCGGAAAGTCCCTTTAGTGTGCAATCAGCCCAAAGATTCTATCAAGAGGTCATACTTAAGCCAGTTCCGGTCTGATAACGAAGAATGAATGAAAATGAAAAAAATTCAAATGTTTGCCGGGTTTGCAGAGGTAAAGTAGCCGTTGAGAACGATTGAAGCACTTTTCTCTTGACGCTTAAGTCTTAATTATATATATAAAAAAATAAAAATGTTATTTTAGGAAAGAGAATATCATTTTCCAATACAAAAACCGGCCAAGTTCGTGTCGTACACGTTACACTTAGGGTTCTTTAAACATTTTTAAATACGTTCGCATTATTTTATTAACAAATAATGCAATTTCTTCGTTGAATATCAACTTAGTAGATTACCGCTGTTGAAAACTGAAAACTTGTTAACAGATCTTGTTCAAAATAATTTTTGTTTGAGGCGAAACACATTATTAATAACTTTAGGAGCTTATGTTTTGCAAAATATTGCCCTAAGGAGAAAAGTCACTTAAGAAATTTTATTACAATTTTAAAAACTTGTCCAAACATTTTCATCCCTCAGTTCTATGTATGGAAAGCTGCACCTAAATTATTATTTTTTTGTAATTGTATTTCACAATTGTATGGTTCATATAAAAAACTAGGCTTTAAAATTTCATGAGGATAGATGGAAAGATGGATGGAGTTATAAGGCTGTGACATACGGACAGACACACGGACGGACATGATAAAATTATAAGGGTTTCTTCTTTATACCAACTTTCCTTGTAATAAAAACGAATTTGCAGCTAAATCGTTTAGTTTTGTAATTTTTTCCCCTCTGTAGCTTAAATTATTAAATCGATTTTGATTTTATACCTAACTTTTACTGATGAATAATCTATGACTAAGAAATGTTATATAACATCAGTGAAACAAATGTAATTTTTCTCAGCGGGTAAATCATTGAAACAAATGTAATTTTTCTCAGCTGGTACAAGCACGTTGAAAGTTTTTTGAATAATTTATTTTATATAAGTATTCTGTTTTAAAGATCTTTTATATTTACATTTTATGATTCAAGTCATACTGACAAAGCTATTCATTTTATGTTTTAGAAATGTTTATTTGTACGATTATGCATATACATACATATTTGAAAACTTCGAGTTAAAACTTCCAGTGAGACTAAAATTTTCCATAGTAATAGTGGGATTCGGGCGAGGTAATATAAAATATGATATGCACATTCGTATGAATTAACCTGTTAACTGATTATTTCGTATATAATGCGTCAATTTGAAAAGTTCATTTTTTTGTTCAGCGTGACGTACATATACGACATTAAATAAAAAATTAACTTTTGAAATTGACGCATACATATATGCTACATAATCAGTTAACAGATTAATGGGCAAAAATTTGAATTCGTGTGAAATGAGAAAAACGTTTAATTCTGGAGAATCAATTTTCGGTACAAATTCAAAAGAAGATGTTGCCATTGCCACTTCGATTTAAATTTTTTTTTTGCTCAGTTCTAGGACCTTTAGACATTCATTTCCAAAAAAGTCATTTTTTTTCATCCGGTTTTACTTTATCTATGATAATACAAGCAATCTAACATATTTATATGCTCGTTTATAAAAACGAAAGTTTATTTGTGTGTTTGGTACGAATGGACTCATACAACGTTGAACCGATCATCCTAAGAGTTTGACCACATACATATTATTAAAATTACAGGGAGTGCACTAGGCTAATTTTTTTAACTGTTAGAAGTTACAAATTCAAGACGGAGAACTGTCAAATTTTGAAGTTTATACGATTTCTGCCAAACTTGGTATTTGGGAATTTTCGAGGTCGCTGATTTCAATTCGGCTGTCAGAAGTTACGAATTCAAAATGGCGGACTGTCAAATTTTTAAGTTTACGTTATTTCTACCAAATTTTGGTGCTTGGATGGAATGGAATGGAAAAATTTTAAATATTGTTTATCCACGCGCGTTACAATAAATATGTACATATCTATGGTATAAAATTAATTTATACTTATATTTATACTTATTTAAACATTCAATCAACTAAAAGTCAATATTTGTTATTTGTTGAGGCCGACTATTCGATAGTACAATATAAAAAGCTGCAGAAATAACTAAAGATGGTTTTAAAGATAAAAATTAAAAAATATCTCAATTATTTAAATTAATGATAATACATAGGTATACAAAGTAAATAAACAGAAAATAAACTCTATTCTAAGCCGACAATTACCAGCACTTAGTTGTTCCCCGAGAACAATATCAGCTAACATTGGCATGCTATTGTATATTCTATTTCATATTTACCCAATGCCGCTTCATTTTTTTAAAAAATAATGTTTAATTTACAGCGTGACATAACTTGAATTTGAATGTCGCTGAAGCGCAAAGTCCCCATTTTTAGTTGTTTTGCAAGTAAAGCGGTTGGCCCATACTTTGAGCAGCCGTGAACTTGTGCCCCGCGGTGTTATGCATAGTGTAATTTATGTGGCGGCTGCAAACTCATCGGGAGACGTATGAATTTTTAAGTTTTGTTCTGATTTGGAAATACGCCAGAACAAGAAAATGATTTTTAAAGGAAACCTCTAAAGCAATCATTTTTTATATCCTTTCTTTGCGTCCTTGGAAATTGCCGGAGGGGAGTTTCCGTGCAACATTGATTTACTTCGTCAGATAGACTTTCTATGCAATTTTGCACAAAAGTTATGTTGTTTGTGGTTCACTTTGAAAGTAAAACATTTGTTTTACCTCTTCCGGTTAAATCGAACAAATGGAAGTTATTTATAGAATCACTTTTGTATCGAATTTCAATTGAAATTTTACGATGAAATAAATTTGTTACTGGAGTAATAAAAGTTATACAAGACCCGTTGATTCATTAACTAAACTATGTATTTATAACAATAATAATAATACTTCAGCGGGCTCTATATAATTAGTTGGCTGGGTTTTGCAAAGTTACCAGTCAAGTTACGTTTTAAAGTCTTTAAAAAAGTAGATAACTAAAAATTCTGTGGAATTACTTAGCTTCTTTACATGTACCAACATTTCAGATAAGAATATCTCTGAATTCACCTGCCGGTTTAAAAAATACAGGGAAGGTAGATTTGGGTTTTGAGGGTTTTGGATTCCCTGAGCAGAGAAGTTTCGTGGGTCCCCGACTGCATCAAAAGTTCGCAAAAGCATATATCTATTTCTTTTTTGTTTAATAAAATTCTCGTTGTTTAAAGTCCAATGCAAAATACAACTCCCATGTCGGTTTACATAACTATTAGAAAAATATGTAAATATACTATGACTATTTTGAAAAAATGAATGCTCGATTTGATTTTGCTTATTAGTAACCAAAATTGCAAATTTTTAACTGTCTTTTTTTTCTATACTTACTCCGAATCATTTACCACGCGGCAACCACGTCTCCGTTAGTACGTATTTATTTGACTTAAATATGATATTTCTCAAGTAGCTCAACTAATATTATAAATGCATACTACGATACGATACTTCGTAAATATTTAAGATAAGTAATAAGCAGCCCAGCCTGGGGCCATATTCGATATCTCGACTCGATTCGTTGAATGGACAACATGGTCTCGATTCTTACGAAATTTAACAATTCAGCATACGACCCAGTCTAAAACGAAGTATTGTTATATAAAACCTTATTTAAACACCGCAATATTGTTAAATAAGATATATAAATATAATTTTGAATGTATGGATCCACTAACATTTGTTCAATTAAGCATGTCATCGCGTGATTTTTCGATTTGACCGATATTTTTTTACCAAATGCGAATTTATCAATATCAAAAAAAATCTACATCATATCAGCTTATTAGAAGGGAAAAAATTGATATTCTGCTTCTTATAAAAAGTTGTGTATATTGTATATTAAAATGTAGGTTTAGTACAAAATATGTATCGGAATAAAAAATATGCCAAGTCGTTTTTCTTGGTATTGGCTATATGCATACCCAATTTCATACCGATCGGTTGAAGCGTTGCGGCGTGATGATGGAACAAACAAACAAACTCATATAATTATGACTTTTTAATTACGCTTAAGATCTTAAGCGGTATAATGATCGACGATAATTTAAATTCCCATTCACACTCCATGATGAGTTGTTAAAAACGAATTTTGTTTCTTGGATTTATGTCCTTTGTCGAATATTTTTTTCTGTGTAGGTACAACTAAATTACTATAGTTTTACATTTTTCCAAGTTGAACTACACAAAAATAATTGAAAAATCGTTCAGAACTTTTGAAATAGAATAGTACACTCGTATCCAAATAAAAGTAAAATACAATGCTGTTGATACGAAACTTTCTGGATCAGGTGGAATATTCGCGATTGCAATTGAGGGTTTTAAATAAAGAAGTAAAAATTAAACTAAAATTATATTTGAGCCTCTGAGTTGAATGAAAGTGTTACTATCATAAATGATCAAAAACTGTGATCAAACCACCAGAACAAAATATTAACAGCAAATGAAAATTAAATGACGTTTTCTCGTATATTATAGGTACAAGTATTATTTTATTGAATGAAAGTGCAACTTAAATTAAAAGAGTGCATTAAAATTCTTATATATTTTAATTTCTCATAGATTATCTTGAAATGAAATTGCTCCGTGCGGATGTACCGTCAATCAACCTAAATTGGATCTCCTTTAGATACGAAGAAGGAAATTGTATAGCTGTGCACAGAGTTGACGTCAAGTACGATTTTGAGCTTGCCTCACGATCGATAATTAAGGGGTTAAAGAGGTGCTGCTGCATTTGCAAATTATCCTAATTAAGGCAACTCCTTCCTGGTGTAGTGCTCGTGACGACACGGACCACATCGCGCTGAACTTCCAGTAACATGGGGCCTCCTTTTTATGCACTTTATCGGTGATAAAAGAATTTCCAGGTCATTGAGCGTCATTCTCGTGTTCTATATCGGGAATTAATTGTCTATGTAGAATCGCTTGCTAATGTGGGTGCCATCGAAGGCGCAAAAACTTAGCAGATTGCGTCCATTACTCCTTTAGTGGGTACTCCCACCGGAATTATTCGATAATTACTCCCGTGGCGACGTCCGGGCTCAGTACAATTAAAATGCTCTCAGAATTTGAAACAACAGCAAGAGTTAACGAGTAGCTGACATGAAATAAGCTCATATTTTTGTGCGTTTTCAGTTCTAGGTTAAATGTTTTTCAGAATGTACATGCAGTGGAAAGAGGACCTGGCAACAATGCCAATTGTCGAATGTAATCAGTAGCTATAAAGATTTTTCTTCAAAATTCAATTCTCTTATTCATACATAGTATATTCAACAGTATGTATTTTCAGCCACATTTCTCTTTCGTTATTAAAAGAAATCATCAATGCTGTCGCAATATTCTATTTATTTATTTTTCTAGGTGTAGAATGATTCTTTAGGCAACCTTCTTGTATTATGAAACAGTGTTGATGATGGTCAAAGTCTATCTATGACTTTTCGTTTGATTTTAGAAAAAAAAATAGGATTTATTTTTTTTGTGAAAAACTACTATATTTATCAACTTTATTTCTTTTACATATTGTAGTACATTATATGGAGAATATTGCACTTTCAGTGTGTTTTCTTCACTGCAGATGGCGTCTTCCAAAACTCTCTTTTAAAACGGCATTATTTCTCTAGAATTCCTTGTAACACATAGAGTAAAAATTCAAACGGGATTCTATTCATAAGACTAAATACTAGTAACTAAACCTAAAAAACATTTTATTTTTAATATTTTTATCACATTATGAACGTTTTTCTGAGAAATAAAAAATAAAAAATATTTTTGGGGGTAAACTCCTCCTGTATTATAAGAGAGTACGTAATATAATAATTTTCAAGGTTTAGCTACCAGTATTTTTTTTTACAACGAATCTAATAGACTTTGAATTATTAAAATCTGTTGAGTAGTTTTCGAGTTACAGATAAGGCCAATGTAATGAATGTGGTTTCGAGAAAAACGCATTTAAAGTGTTTGTTATACAATGCATATACAACGCGTAGAATTTCTTAAAACGCTTTTAGGACAGTATTTCCGTAATGTTAAAGAACATTTTTATGGAGAAAAAAAATAGATTTTTTTTTTTCAAAAATGAAACGAAAAGTCTCCTTTAATCATGAATTATTTTAGAATTGTTGAATAGTACAATACTTATATTGTTCCAGAAAATGTCAGACTCATTTTCTTTAGTATTTCCACTATATGGATTTTTGTTAAAATGGCTTACATATAAATTGGACCGACATAAAGCAAGGGGACTGATGAAACCAATGCATGCAAAATGTAACAACAATATCTTTTCAACATTTGAGAATATCCAATTGTTTTTAGTCTCATTAAATATGTATGTATTTAGATCCAAAAAAGAAGAAATAAGGAAAAGACTATCAAATTGCAATTTCAGAATTAATTGAGTAGATAATTATTTGCTAGGGACTGACATTTAGACTGGCAGCGGTAACTTCAGGTAGAAACATGACTTTAAATTGGAAAGTATTTGGCATTGATTTCTAAATCTTTATGCCGCACAAGGGAATGATGGGACTAAGTGGATTGAATTATTTAGTGCAAATTTAAAATAGTAATTTCTTTCAACGAATTTAGTTCTTTAATACATTAGGTATATTTAAAGTGATGTAAATTATAATAAAATAATGAAATAGAGAGCACAAACAAATATTTAATTGTTATAAATTTTGAAAGGAACACTTTCTGGGTGGCTTCACGCTTGGGGAACGACGCTTTTTTTCAAACTTGCTTAGTAAACCAACTATTCAAGACAAGGAAAGGATTATGATGAACTTTGAATTTTTCATTACGGCAGAGTTACACATAACAATAATTTGATTGATTTATAACTTACCTTATTTTCGAGGAACTATCCATAAATAGAAGTTATGTTAAGAGCTTAATTAAGATAAGTAATTAACCGATTGCTAAGTAATTTAAATTGTCATTCAACGATATGATTAATTGCAATATTGATCGTATCGTTGAACGACAATTTCAATTAACCGTCTGAAAACTCCGCTGAAGTCGATTTTTATAAGTTTTTCTTTTAAACAGTTTCACTACATAATTACCAATAATCACGCAAGAGGGCATTAAAATGCAAGCACCAGCGCCAACTGAACCCAGTGGCCACAATAATAAGCATAGTTTTGCAATATATTAAAATTAAGTTTTCTTGAAAACTACGTTGTTACAAACCTTTTTATAGTTATATTCGGAATTCACAAACGATTTCCAATCGATTGAGTACCTGGAAGCCTATTTTACAATCAATTTTCAAAAAGTGTTGGCTAATCGGTACGCCTTATTTAACAGTTAAATTTCTAATGAGCTAATTAGTCACAAACGAAATTAAAAGTATCACAAACATTCAAAAACGATTCACAAACGATTGGTATTGAGAAATAGTTAAAAATTCAATTTTTTGAAATTTATGTTGGCTAATTCGGGGAGGGTTTGTTTGGCATAGGCAAATTAATCTAGTACACTTTTAAGGAACTTTTGAAAAGAAAAGTCTGGTTTGGCACACAGCCTTAGTATCGCTTCTATAGAAATCATTCAATTATTCTTCGTATGAGTTTCGCTTCTTGGAACTGATTTATAAACAATGTTTTTAATAATGATTCTTAAAGTTAAGTTCCCTAATAATATTAAGGCAAAGGTTAGAAATTGTTGCAAATCGATATTAAAATAATAAAGTTAATGTTTCTGATTTAAAATTTGCATATACATATGAGTGTATCTGAATATCTACTGAATTTAGTGAGTATCGCTGGGGATAAATCGACATGTGATACATATGATTTTTTGTTTAATTTTTAATATAAAAAAAAGTACTTTTACATAATTTAAATAACTAAACACAGTGGCAAAACGTTGAATATTTTATACTTAAATTTTTCATTTAGACTTTCTACTCAAATATACAACCATTTTAACTTAAAAATCCTTTATGTAGAACTTATAACATTGGAAAGTTAAATTTCTTCAATAAATAATAGAAAACATACGCTTAAAACTTGCTTGTTTTATGTTAATTTTCCCTAAATAATAATAATTTAAAGATAAAACGAGAAACTTTTTTTCAAAGTATTAATAATGTTGCATTTATTAATATTGCATTTTGATAAAAACTATTTATTTGAGACACCTTCCAACATACCTAAGGAGCTTTTACCTTTTTCAATTTAGTTGCAAGAATTAATTTTCTGTTAAATTATTCTCCTCTTTTTTTTAATTAAAAAAATGAAAAGAAAATGAAACATCTCGATGTGCTAATAAACAATTTATAAAACATCAAAAATTCAGTAATCGATGAAAAGAAATTGCGCCGCACCTCGCTACAAGTTCTCCTGCCAAAACTTCCATCATCCGACAGTTTGAGCAACAGTCCTGGTCCAGCATCGCCAGGTGAATTTAAAAGTAAATAAGTGGAAAATGCAAATAAGAAGTACAAGAACCAATTTGTAATTGAAAAAAAATTATTTTTAATTGTTTAGATGGATTTTACTTTTTCAAAATTAATTTAAAAGTATTAATTCTTTGTTGTCGAAATGTTTTGTTCTTGGAAGGGACACAGTCCTTAAATGTATTTTTCCCTTAGTTCTTTTCCAAACATTAGTTTAGATTTAGAAAATTCCTATTTTTAACTTTTTGTAGCACATTCACCCAATCCAATATCATCGACACTAATATTTTGTAGAATACTGTCCGTTTCGTTAAAGTAGTGCAACTATCGTTAAAGAAACGTGGATTAAGTTGTAAAATACACTTTTTCGTTTTCGTTATATTGTTCTTATTATTCAATAATAAAAAAGAATCAAGGTGAGAGATATCTTAAGCAAAAACTAGTTGAGAAAAAAGGAGCATATCTCAAATTTCTAGATACAATACATTTGTACAATTTCTGTCGTACCAATATTCTTGGATTATATTAATTTGAGGATATATCAAGGTTGAATTCAAAATTTGTGAAGGATGGGGCATTTCGCACAGATAATATTTGCCAAATCACTTAGCTGTCGAGCTTGTCACAATTAATCGATTTCCGACGAAATCATTTAGGCTAATGTATTAAAGTTACTACAGTGTGGGCATGTTCGCCCTAAATCAGTTTTTTTTCTAGTTTTTGTGGGACAATTTTTATGCGAAGCCGTGGATATTTTGTTCTGCAGATGACGTGGGAAATTACAATTTGCATTCATTTATTGGTTTTATCTTATTAGTAAAGCAAACTTTCATGAATACGAAAATGCGAATGTGCATACTACACATAAAAGAAGTTATGCAACTAATAAATAAAGATTTAATTTAATATCAACATCAATAACACTGTGTGGATCCATATTAAACACTCATAAAGTTATACATTACTGATATTGAATTTTAAATTTTCATCGATTTTCTGCACTTTTTACATCGATGCAAATACAACAAAGCTTGAATACCTTCAGTCACTAATATAATACCTATATACTCTGGAATTCAACTTCAAGTTAATTGTAAAAAATTTAACTCACTGCTTGATGCATTTTGGTTGAATTTTTTCGATCAAGCACCATTATTTTTTAACGAACTCATTTCAGTTGCTAGCTAAAACAATTGCATTCAACTATAATATAAATTACTAAATTGTATGATTATTTATGTGATTTAATTTTTTTATAAATAATAAAAAATTTGACAGAGTTAGGGAAAGGATTTATTTGAATCTCTGAAACTATGATTTATATATTACTTTTTACTGAAATTTGCTTATTACACTGTTATGTAATTCCCACATTAAAAGTATTTATTTTACTAGATTTATCTATCATCAGGTAATAATTAGTTTGCACTTAAATGTTATTTTAGTAGCGTTTTTCATTTTGTTTCTGTATAAAACCATTAAAAGCCTCATCAAAATAAAATTAAGCAATAAATTGTCGTCCTTTTATTAATATGGTATTAACCCGATTATAAGGAAGCGATTTGGTTTTGCATGTAATCTAAAAATTCCGAAAGAAATACAATAATATGGCGTGACTTCTTACCTAATTTACAAGAAAGTTTTCCTACAAAAGTTTCTCACAAAATAAAAATGTGGAAAAAAGTGGATAACTAGAAACGATTGCGTGACGTGACTGCCCATGCAAAAGGTTTTCTCATTAGGTCAAACATTTCGATACGATAAGAACTTGAATTAAAAGTCATATGTATTATGGGTAAGAAAAGCTTAACAGGAGATCTTTTTTATATGTCCTTTTTTGTCTTGACCTGTAACTTCGTAACATTGTAAGAAAATCTTACAACTCATTTCTAATTGTCGTATCGATTTGAAACTTAGCAATATAAGCAATTCTGATGACAATAAAATATATTTAGTACATATATCTAATACAATTCTAAATTCAATATGGCGCACGCCTACAAAATGGCGGATTACCTTTTTTTCCACAACATCCTTGATATGGATATCAAATAAAAGAGTTTAATTAGTAGTATACGATATGACATTCTAAATCCCGGACGCTAAAGTTTATCTTAGTGCCTGTGTTTTTACTTTCTGAAACTATGTATATATTTCTATTTAAAAAAAATATAATAGCTTACATTGCTTATCTTAAAAAAATCCTTTTTGCCATTTTTATACATCATACAAACTAGATTGCTTAGAGTTTCTTTAGTTTTGTCCGAAATTGTTTATAAAAGTTGGAAACAAAGGTTTGGTGACGTTTAGCATTTGAATAAATAAAAATATGTCTTTATATACTTTTTACTAGCAGAAGATTAAAATAAAAAGCTAAAACATCTTAAGGCAAGGAGTGTTATAATCAGTAAATATTAGTGTATAGAATGAAAGTAAAATAACATAGTTGTTGGCGTTGTATTCGCATATTGATTGAAGTTTCTTTAATTTAGTGTTGGATTTTAACAAGTTGTATTTCAGTTTTTAAATTTTTTCAGCCTTTTTTACAAGTACTACAATAGCTTTGGAAGACAAACAGATAGATAGATTTAGTTCCCAAGCATTTTGTAGAATTATTTCTTCTAATTTTTAATTATGTCTTTCAATTTTAATGTGCAAAAGTTTTGTTCAAATCCTTCTTTCAAAAGTAAGTACTCCATTAAACAAAGTCGTAAACATCTTTTGCACCCTCGGAAAAAGAGCAATTTTTCCATTCGGCTTCTTTATAAATATTGTCTGTCTTAAAAAAAGGATTGAAAATACTTCTGTAGTTCCCTTCTTGACTCTTCTAAAATAGCACAATAACCGCAATATACAACTTAAACAGCTTTTTATGTTCACTTTGACGATTTTCCGAAGGCAAAACAAAATCCTCTTAAGCTCCTCTGGAATCGGACATTGTTCTAAAGAACTTTTGTTTTTCTTTATTACGTTGAAGATGACGTTAGTATTTTTTTTGCAGTGTCCAGCTATTCTATTCTAAGTTTCCATTTTTGATGCGAATGCGAAGAGTTACGAAAGTCAGTCATTGATTTTTTGTTGCGTAAATAACGTGCCGACTATAAAGGGCAGATTAAATTTAACGTCGTAAAACTAAAGCAATGTGTAACAGTTGATTGAATTCAATAGATCAGCTTTTTTGCAATAAAATTTGGTTGAAAACTATAACTTTATTCGAGACTATTAGTTGTTTAGTTTTAATTAAATTCAAGTAGCAACCAGCTGTTTCAATTATATTGTTACAGTTTTTCCAGCCGGCGGTTGGCTGACAAAATTGCAGGATCGGCCCCTCGTTGTTACTCTGATATAGGGACGGATTTATCTTTTTGACACTTATTTTTGCGTACATGTAAATGCTTGTGTAAGGCGCTTTAATCTGGGGTACTGACCAGATCTCATCAGTGTAGCTGAATGGCCAATGCCCCTGCCACATACGCCACGATCGCGCTGATCGAACGCCGGTCCCTATATCCACTTGATTAAAATTCCAAGTGTGAATTACAAGATTACAGCAACGAAGGGAAATTCTGTAACAATATTATGACGTTAGCAACGACCGGTTTATTTTAAATGTGGATTATTTTATTTTTAATCTCTATACTATATACAATACAATATAAACCAGTACAGCACTTTGTTGTAAATAATAGAAATAATTTTGTTATACAAAAAAATAAGATATTAGTAACTTTTTTCTTTATTTTAATCTAAATCGCTTGAAATTATAAAAACACTTTTGTTACTTGCGTAAAACTTACAATGCTTATTAATAGATAGTTAGCTTGAGGCATTAAATCCAGCATGATATTTTTATAATTCATACTAGCTTTTCCCTGCGACTTTGTCTGAGTGGACCTTAGAATTGGATCCAAGTAGTGTGAAATAAATAAAGAAGGGAAAAAGAATAAGATTTGTACTACAGTTTTACACTACAATTTCTAATTTGGGTCCCTCGTTTTCAATTTATAAACTTTGATCCGAAACAGACTGTCTCAAATTATACCCTTATTTAGAATTTAATTTCGCTTAAATTCGTAGCATTTGAAATATTGTGTTCACCATATTAGATCCGCAATCTTGAATTTCCAAATTTGAAATTAGTGATTTCAAAATACTTTTAGTACCTTGTAATTTTCACTTAAACTTGTTAAATTTCTAAATTTTGTGGATTAATCGGCATCTCCAAAAACCCGCAAATACTAGTTTTCACGAAGACGAAAGTTGAAATAAGTAGTACCTTCAGAAAAAAAAAACATGTATATGTACCTATAGATAATAGGGTATATACATACATATGGGTCAAACGCAAAAATAATGTTCGGGTAGGTAAGATAAAAAACAATTTTTTTTTGTTCTTTTTGTTTTTATTTTATTTATTTATTTATTTTTTGATGAATTGAAGATAAAGCACCTGTCAAGAGTTACCCTATCTATAACTATGTTAAATTCCAAAATTATTTTAAACTGATGATAGAAGCAAAAATAATTTGGGAAATAAGAATGTTCCGCGAAAAAGAGGTTATTTTTGGGTGATTGGAGGAAAAATGAATTCATTATTGTAATTAAAAATAGGTAGTACATAAGTTATATTGCTTTTAATTGAATTAATTAATGTAATCTTGAAAATCTCCGTCCTTTCAGTCAATTTGGGTGAACGATTTCTATTTCTATTTCTATTTTTTTAGTAACCAACACGTCTATTTACAAATTAATAAGAAAACAAAAAAAAAAAGCGGCGCTCATTTTCACCCTGTATATACCATAGTACTATTCAATCAAAGACTTCTGAAATATTCAGTCTTTTCTGTTACATAGATTCGTTAAAACACATTGAGCCAGTTTTAAAAAATATTAGTATCAACAAGTATTGGTAGAAGAAACATTGTTGTTTGAGGCTTTATTTTGTTCCATTGGACCATTCCGGAGATATATTTTTTTGACTAGGTATCCTATGCGAAATTCTCTTTTTGCCGGAGTAAAAAGTATTCATATGTTGACCCATATCACACAAGATTCTTACATGCCAAATTTCATTTTAATCCGTCCAGTAGTTTCCGCGTAACTGCACAGATGAATAAACAGACAGATAGACAAAACAAAATCTTAAAAATAGCTATTAGCTGCATATATTATAATTTCTAAAAAATATATTTCTTGTACAAGCATAGCTAGTTTGCAGTATACAGATTATTATTATTTATTGTTTTTTGTTTAATAATTATTATTTAGTTAAACAAATATACAAATTATTATTGAAAGTATCATAAGTTGATATGTGGTAATGTCGGTATTTAATATTACTACAAACTTCTATAAAATTTTTGCTCTTTAAATAAAAATATGTACATACATAAATAAATTCTAAAAGCCTGTTTCAAATGTATTACATCATTTAAATGTTGCGCACTTTGACTAAAATGCGTACACAAAGGCAAGCTCTTGTTAAAATTTGTTCAACTAGTGTTAAGCTTTTTTTTCGATTAGAATTGCTCGGTTTATGTTGAACTAATCACAGAAATGATATTCTTATTTCTACAAACTCTTCCAACACCACCTGAGCATACAAAATTTATGATATCAGTAAAAGTTTTAGAATTCTAAGCCGGTCTAATTTGATTATTAAGACTGCTTTTGTTATTTGCCCGCTCATTAGATAAAAACAGAGAGAGATTGATAAAAAAATATAACTACGCGATATATCATGAAATGTGCTCTCTGAGTAAAAATGGAGTTTATCAGGCTGAAAAAATAATGCAAATAGCTGAAAGTGCTCGTCACCCACGAGAGAAAATAAGCCATATAATTTCTTTGGTCGATTTATAAGAAAATCTACTTTACCTATATCTAACGAAAGCATGCAATTGTTGTATATGTCGTCGCTGGCTTCTATAGGCTTTCTTATTAATTGCTGTTGTTAAGATTGCCATAGTATTTCTTGTAAGCTTTCTAATGGTTTTGCTTCTCTACTTTATCTTTGTTAATTTTTTAAATAAAAGCCAACGTGCCGCTGAGTTGTTTACGTTTACCTATGCATTCTAATCAGTAGTTGAAGAGTTCCACTCACTTTCAGTCTTAGATTTGTTCCCAGCTAAATGAGACTTGTGCCTATATTTGCTGTGTAAATCGCATTAAAATATCTTTTTTTTTTTTAAATACCACTGCTTCGTTTTGCTCGCCTCGATTTTTTTTTCATATCTCTGCTCTTTGAAATGATATGCCTTATGAAAAGTGCGTTTATTTAGAGTGTATTCAATTTATAGCGACATTTCATTTTAGGCATTGTTAACTGGAGTGATTCCAAATTGGATGCAACTACTGCGGAGAAGGTAAAATTAATTTTTGAAATAATCACAAATATTATTTTCATCTATATCAAATAAATGCAATTTCAGTCTCCAGAAACATCGAAACTCAATCGAAAGGAGTCGTACAAGGCACAGCGCAAGAATTATCGCCGTGAGAAGAAGCGGGTGGCTTCGGAATTATTGAATTCACTACAGGATCCAGCTGTAGTCGTTCTCGCTGATTGGCTTAAGGTCAGTACTATTTATTAAAATTAAAGGAATCATTAGACGAATCAAGGTCAGACTCAATTAGAAATTCCCTGTTGAATGAGTTGGATTTAAAGTGGTATGATACCTATATAACAACATCAAGAAGGGAAATTACATTTTTTTTTCTTAAATATTCGCTTTAGTAGAGATAACCGCAAGAAATTGTGTTTACATTATAAAAATAGTTAAGAGCTTGAGTGAGATAACAGGAAATATAAAACCTGAGAAGTTCTTGCAAAAAGCTCAATTTACTTCAGCGGATAGAAAGATAAACATTTAAGCGACTATAAAAAATACAACTTGCATCTGCTTTTTTTTTTTCAGGGACAGTTTTGCGGCGAAAATAGGCGTAGATTGCACAAATTAAATTATTTTTATAGCTGTGCTCAATTTTAGAGAGCTGATTATTATAAATGAATTTGTTGTTACTGCGAAGTCATACTGATCTGTTAGAGCAAAGGTTGAGGGCAAAGTTATTCTGTTTTTAGTATCGGTGTGTTATCTAATGTGATTTTTCTGTAAGGAACAGGTGGTGGTGGACAGGTGGAAATTCAACGATTTTTTTTTATAAAAATGTTTTCTAATATGCGTCGGCTTTGTACAAAAAGGAGATTAATATAACTTTCGAATGATGCCAAAATTCATATCATCGGCTTCAAAAATATCCCCCATAATAATGTTAATCATGTTTCCATGTGAAGTAATTTAGACTTAATATATTATTTGCTCTTAAAAATAAAAGATTAATGTAATCAGTACTTTTTGCATTAAAATAAATAGGGTATCAGACAACGTACTTTTTTAAGTCAGTATACTATTTTTTTATATTGGTTTTTGCATTAATATATATGTATGTATGTAAAAGATTAATTATATCATGCTTTCCAGTGTTACTTTGATTTTCAAGAAACAATAATATATTTTACATGAGGAACATTATAATTTGCTTAATTAATAATAACTTAATATGTATCAGCTAAAAAATACTTTCCTTACTTTTTTAGGTACGAGGAACACTAAAATCATGGACAAAATTATGGTGTGTGCTAAAACCTGGCTTGCTTTTACTCTACAAAAATCCGAAAACCAAAAGCAGCCATTGGGTTGGTACGATATTACTAACATCATGCCAAGTAATTGAGCGTCCAAGCAAGAAAGATGGCTTTTGCTTTAAACTTTTCCATCCGCTTGAACAATCAATTTGGGCTCCAAGAGGACCAGACAAGGAGACTATCGGTAAGTAAAATTCTAAGAAGAATTTGTTTGTCAAAATCCATTATATGTATAATTTTAGGTGCAGTTGTTCAACCTCTTCCAACAGCATATTTGATTTTTCGTGCTCCAAGTCAGGCTGCTGGAAAATGTTGGATGGATGCACTTGAACTCTCCTTAAGATGTTCAGCTCTGTTGCTTAGATCGAATAGCAATCCGGGGGCAACTTCAACGGAACAAATAACAACTGGAACGATTTCACATGAGACACAGTGGTCTGAGGCAGATTATGAGAAACATTTTAATGACCATGGTTAGTATTTAAGTAATTTGTTCAGTTTAATATTTTTTAATTCGTTAAACGATAAAAATGTGAAAATTTAGATAAGTCTGAATTTATATCAATGATCGATAAGCCACACTTCCTAGCAAAGTATATTCCGCCAACTCCGCCTTTGGACAAACGACACTATCAATTGTCGCCTGATTATACAAAATTTGTGAAGAAGAGCCCATGTCCGACACCAACGCCACTTTTTCAGCAGCTTTATTTAACTGTGTCGCATTGGGAGAGGATTATGTCGAATTCCCCCGAGTTGATGAAAGTACGCGATAAACCTAGTCAAAGTTTGATTAATTTTGGCAGTAGGGAAGGGGAGCTGAGTGATGTTTCTAGCGTTGATGGGGACGAATTTTCGTCGAAGATTAATATCAAAAGATCTAGTTCATTGAGCACTTTCCACACTACAACTGATGAGGAGAACAAAACCCCTACGAGACGAAGTAGTACACCTGCAAAGTGTGTAAAAACGATGGAGCGCAGAGGTAGAAAGATCGTATATTTCCTACTATCACTATGTAATGTTTATTGTAATTTCGCTAGATTTGCTTAAAATTCATTGACATTTGGAAAGTACTACACTTTAGTAAATCGTAGTCAGGCAAGCAATTCCTGTCGAGCTCCTTTTAACATATGTCAGTCGGTTCAAATTGCCCGAAGAGTTCTTTAGTTTTTGATCTCTATTTTCAAAATTATTAGTATTTTTACACAATGCCTTGCTAATCTTTCCTTATCAGCTGAACAATAATGAGCTTCATTAAACCTAATTTAACAATCTGTTAAAGTGATGGACATTTTGAATCCGTTATAAAATGAGTGAGTTTAGTATGTATAACGCTAGCAGAATGGATTTTTGGATATTCATATGCTTAAATTTTCCATTTTGTCAAACTAGTATCAAATAAGATATTATTAATGTTCAGTTTCTTGTCTACATGGAATAGTAAGCAGTTAATGCGAAATTATTTTTAGCACTTATTCTGATTAAATTACGAAAATTTGCTTATTTAAAGTAGATTTCGATGTCTGTGTCATGAGAATTATTCTCAGAAATTACACGTGTTATATGTAGAGCTGAGATTTAATTTGCTCATATCTCCTGTCTACGACTAAAAACATTATAAATACATTTTTTTTCGGTGATAAAAATTGGAGAGACACTTGATCAACTGGGCTATAATACAATAGGTCATTGTTTGCCCATTCTAAAACTATTTATGTTTTAATTTTTAATCAACGCCGAAAATGCAATTCTGTAGGTTGTCAATTTCGTTTAAAATCTTTATGAATGACATTTAAATCTCGTGCTTACGGTATTCTAATAAAAATATAATAAACTTTGCTCATGAAAGCAAAAAACTCCCTTATAAAATTACACTGTCCCCCTCAAAATCGAAGTCTAAAGTTTTTTAGGATGTGCGCTAACTAAAGTCTTTTAAACATCTTTGTAAGGACACTCCAGGATACCCAGCGGGGATTCAAAAAAGGATAAAAGAACATTTCCAATGATATTTCACATGATAGGTTCCGTTTGCAAATGTAGGAGTTATGGGATTCAAATTCAAAATTTGTTGAAATTTTCATTGAAGAATTCAAGTTCAAAAAACGTTACTTAATGTTTTCTTATACGGGCCAAATTTAAAATAATTTATTATTAGGTATTTTGACTCTTCCGTTGAGAACAGAACACATTATAGAGAATAGGACTCCAAGCAAAGATTACTGGAAGGATGTAGCGACATTTCTTAAATTCAATAGTTTAAAACAAAATCTTGTACTGAACCCTCGGCACATAAAATCAACATGCATTTGATCGGTTTTTTATTGATTTTTAAAGCAGCGCTTGATAATGTTGAAGATGAATCACGGTCCGACATTATTGAAATCAATTTGTGTAAAAAGTAGGCAATAGATTTTTAAGTAATTCACGCACATAATGTTGTGAATTGTAAATACACCTTCTGAATGGTAGGATCAACTATAAAAATTAAAGACTAAACATGAACAGAAAATAAGGCATATACTTAGTAATTTTCGATTTCTTTCTATTTATTTTGCAATCGGACTCAGTCGAATCACATTCGAAACTAAGAAAATAGTTAAATAAGAGGTGAACGATTTTACCTATAAGGGTCTAAGCAAAAACATCGAAGAAGAGCACAAGAAGTTGAATTGGAACAGTATAAGAATAACGAAGTAATTTTGAAATATATAAAAATTGAAAGAAGAGGGTTAATTCTTTTAAAGTCTATTACTGATGTTTCTAATAGTAAAGTATGAAAATCTCATACATAAAGGATTTGGGTAGACTTCACAAGTTTTATCGCACTTCGATACATACATGTTCTATATCTAGAATAAAAATCATTTCAAATTCTAAAAAGAAATTAGCAATTAAGAAATTTCACGAATATTCAACAACGCGTAAGTGTTGTAATGATTTTCCCGACAATGAAAGGTCACATGAAAAAGAAGCCAGGCTGGATTGTTCGATTTTTCATCTTTTAGGAGAGAGTGGTCATGAACTAAACAGTTCAGGGCAAATTGCGAAATCAATGTGTTTTGTAAAAACAATTTGGCTTTCACTGTGCAGACATTGCTGCGTAGGTAAGCTTCATTCCTTTACAATTTGTGCTACGAATGCTTAATTTTTTTAACTGCAGCAAATATTTTGCCTTTGTTGTCACAATGTTAGTTTTTATTTTTAATTGTTTCGTATAGATAATTTTTCCTCTCGATCTTGATAATGCTACAATCCGACCCAAAATTAATATGAAAACATATTCGGGAATTGAAAACCACATTTGCACTAGAATGCCAATGAATGCTTTTAATGCATTTAGATGAATAATAAATTTAGTATAAACGCTTTTACAAGAGGAGGACACTATATAAAATTCCAATGGCATCTTATGTTGTGTGACTTACTGGCGCAACCATAAAAAGACAAATTACAATTGTCATAAGGATCTCAAATAACCCAATGGATGAAGTCATTCAAATTATATCAATTTTTACTGGATGGTTAAAATATTTATGTTATTTATTTGGTTTTCACAAACGGCAATTGAATGCTAAATTTTTCAAGTTGTTATTTTTATTATTTAAATATTTTCTAAAATGTGTAGGGAAATGAGTACTCAAATACATTAAGCTTATTATATTATTATTATTATATATTATATTATATTATACACCAGTTTTTTGGTTAAAGGAAGTATTTATGTTATTTGTTTTGAGGAATCAATCTTAAAACTATAAAATCGGTATGAAATAAAAGGCTATTCGAGAAGGTTTCCTTGCAATTTAAAACGAATAAGTTTTTGATAATGATGTCAACGGATGCACGTGCTAATGTAGGTTTGCTCTTTCATTACAATTTTGAACATTTCAAGATCTAATGACACTACGCTCCAATAATAATATATTTAAAATATAAGCGTAGGTATGTTTTCAGTATTGATTAATAGAATTATCTGCATTCTGCAGTGTTTCGCCGTGATCGCTGTTACTCGAAACTGGTTGGTCTAAAGTGAAAGAAATGAAAAATTGTCTGTTTTTATTTTATTGGATTGGGTTGCGAAGAAAATTAGGAACTCATAGTTTCGGTTTGTTTACCGATTTATCTGTTCAAAACAGAAATGCAACAACAATTGTTTTAGGAATCTTTGATTTTAAGCCCTAAGTTATGAGGTATTTCCTTTCAACGTTATCACAGTGATCGTTTCCCTCTAATTTCTAATCTGTCGATGTAATAATAATAATAAATGCTATAAGTCTGGAAATCGACAACATAAATAGCTCTTGATTCATATCATAAAAAGTTTGGGACTTCTTTCAATTGGTTGTTTTGTTTAATTCGAAGTTATGTTGAATTGGTCTTATTGATTCTCCCAATTTTTATCAAATTTGTGCTACAGAAAAGAGAGTTCTAATATATTCTTTGGGGTTTTAAAATTTATAATTTTTGATTTAAAGCCCTGCAAAACTAAATAACTATATTTTTTGTCGATTTGTTTATCTAAAATACTTGAACTTCAAATAATTATATGGTATAATAGGAGCTTTCGACGCATTGTAATAATAAGGAATATAACGTATTTGGGCTTGTACCTTTAAAAAATATATTGCTAAATTGCACACAAACATTAAAAGAATGGAAATTTAAAAGTCTAAATGTTCTCTTTCTAGACCTTGATGTAGACAGCCAAAATGAGGGACCAGCCGCTACTATGTCCGGATTGGATTCAGAAACCGAATCGGATATTGGTGATGGGCTAGAAATTGAGGAATTTCCAGAAACACCCTATGTTCACCTACCAGAGGAGGAATTTGGCGCTGTAAGGAGGATATTGGTCACAATTTAGCATGGAGAGGAAATAAAATTTCACAATCTTTTAAGGCTGGCGAACAAGTAGAAGAGTTGCCAGAAGAGCATAAAAGCCTCATATGGTTCCTAGTAAAACAGGTGCGACCAGGTATGGATCTGAGTAAAGTCGTCCTTCCAACTTTCATTTTGGAGCCTAGATCTTTTCTGGATAAGCTCTCAGATTCATACTATCACGCCGATTTACTATCAAAGTAAGAAATTTTTTAAGATAAATTTTAAAAATACTATTGAGAATTCTGAATTTTTAGGGCTGTTCTTGAAGATGATCCGTTTACACGAATGAAGACTGTCGTACAGTGGTATTTATCAGGATTTTATAAAAAACCAAAGGGATTGAAAAAACCGTATAATCCTATTTTGGGGGAAACATTCCGATGTTTTTGGCAACATGAGAATGGAAGTCGAACTTATTATATAGCGGAGCAGGTCTCTCATCATCCTCCAGTTTCAGCATTTTACGTGGCAAATCGTCAAGATGGATTTTGTATAAGTTGCAGTATTCTAGCAAAGTCGAAATTTTACGGGAATAGTACATCAGCAATTTTAGATGGAACTGCGACACTAACACTTTTACCAAGAGGTGAAAGTTACACTTTGACTGTGCCATACGCCCACTGTAAGGGCATACTTATGGGAACATTGTCAATGGAACTCGGCGGAAAGATTTCCATAGATTGCGAAAATACTGGGTATAAAACAGAAATAGAGTTTAAGCTAAAACCATTTTTGGGAAGTTCAGAATATACAAATTTAGTCACTGGTCGGTTAAAATTGGGTAAAGAAACCTTAGCAACTATTAATGGGCATTGGGATGGAGAGATGCGAATCAAAGATAGTAGAACTGGAGAGGAATCTATCCTTTTCACTCCCACGCCAGATATTAGATCGAAACGGCTGAAACGTTTTGTCGTGCCGATTGAATCCCAAGCTCCGAATGAATCTGAAAGACTTTGGCAGCATGTTTCTGCTGCTATTCGTCGAGATGATCAAGTTGGAGCTACCGAAGAAAAGACAGCATTAGAAGAGGCTCAAAGAAATTCGGCCAAAGAAAGAAAAGCTACTAGAAGTGATTGGACAGCAACACATTTTGAACAGGATTTAGTGACAGGACAGGTTAGTGGATATAAATTAAATTAATTTTAATATTTCTTATTTTTTTATAACAGTGGCACTACAAATACGCTGATCTGAGGCCATGGGATCCACGAAACGATCTGAAAATCTATGAATACAACTATAGGATTGTGACGAAAACACGGCATCAAGCTCCAATGGTACGCACTGCTAGCATTGTTAGTTCTGAACCAATAGCAATCATTCAAGCAGACTCAAGACAATCACTCGTAGCGCTTAAGTCGTCAAAGCGTGTCTTGAATGCAAAACGATTGAAGCAAGGATCCTCTGATATATTGGATCAGAATAATTCTGATTCTAGTCAATCCAATGATGATCGCGACCGCGATGGAAAACCAATGGGAGGCGCGTCAGCATTACATTCAATGAAATTCGATAGAAGGTAAGTAAATTATTTAATTTGTAAGTAATATCTACAATTCTTCGTTTTTAGGTTGGTCGAAAGCTTAGAGAAAATCAATAAAACGTTAGAAGATCAGTCGCAACGTTTGCAGAAGATTCAAACATCTGTAGAGCGGTATGCTTTTGCGCCACCAAAAAAAGATAGAGAAAACAATTTTAAAATTAGCATCATTACCACATTCTACGTAGCTCTAGGGATATTTTTGAGCATCATATGGAGGTGGCTGTTTAAATGAGAAAAGCAGCGCCCTCCTTCAGACATTCTTCGTCAAGACAAAGAGCGCCCAGGTGCTTCTAGGAGGATTAATAGTTTTTAAAATTCTATTAAAGAATTTTTCTTGCTTCTTCAATTCAAGCAAATATGAAATTCTTTCGTAGTATTTTCCGCGATAGATGTGAACTACGATTGCTTGTTGCATTTAACTTTGGATTTATCAACTAAATCTAACTTCAGGCTCTAATGTACGTCACCAAATTAAATTTCAAATAAAGTAGCATCTTTCCTGACAACTAGAAACATTTCATTTTTTGTAAATTTTATAAATATTTCAAATAAAAGCAAAAAATTCTTTTATAAGCTGAGAGATATAATTGGGGTGAGAGTGGTTATTAGTGTGGTTCAGGTCATGTAGTTTAGATTACCAAAATCAAGATTCATTCTAAAAAGTGCTGGATTTAGGCGTAGGAAGTAGCTTTATTCTATGAAATTGTCGCTAGGTTATTATATAGTCATTTCATGTAACTATGCTATTTAATACTCGTAAGCACTAGAATTGTTAAGATAAGAGCATTGCTCTTCTTATCTTTCACTACTCTCTATTGGCCCTTTCGACTCTTAGGCAAACTCAACAAAATCCGAATTGCGTGAAATAATTGTTTCATTTGTAAATAATTATAAGGAATAAAAAGTTAAAAATAAAAATCCTTAATAAGTAAATAATTAATTTTGTATTTTTTATGTAATAATTAATACCTTGGAATTTTCAGTACATGAATAGAGAGTACGCTTGTTGTAAAACGCCGCAATAGTGTGCAAGAGGGACGCAGCATAAAGCAAATCACACTGTGTTACAAATGGCATTATAAAATTGACTAAAATAGCTATTGTCTACTAAAGTCGACCTGGGTGAACATGAGAATTACAACCAAATTGTTCATACACATACCATCTTAAAGTTATGACATATAGTTCCATAAATAAATAAATAAATAAATAAATAAATAAATAAATAAAAGCAGTGGACCCGACTGTTGCAATCCGTTCGAATGGGATCGCAAAAAGCTTACAAAATTCCGTTTTGGATAAAAATTCCTTAAGGAAGTCGCTTATATTCTCAGGAATTCATTTCAGTAAAATCCGACTCAGCTAAAAGGAATCTCGAATGGAGCTCGATTCCCCAAAACAAATTAAGAGATATTAAAAGTACTATAGGTAATTGGAAAAATATTAACAACCTTAATCGAAGACAATCTATCATTCTCTCTCGACTGCGTATAGGACACTCACTAATCACCCATAAGTATCTATTAGAAAAATCTAACCGACCAATATGTAATTGTACTGAAGAATTAACCATTAAGCATATTTTTAACGACTGCCCACTCCTTAATAATCTAAGGAAAAAATGCAATATAGATAGTATTCAGAACCTAGCAAATGAAGAATTCAGCAATATAGAAAACTTATTTAATTATCGTAAGGAATTACAAATTTATAATGAAATTTAATTGCCATAAGATAACAAATCTACTGTAAATATGAATGTATTAGTGCCTGATAAAATCCTCAGTGGGTTAACTGGCAAATCCCCTTTCCAAATAAATAAATAAATCTTCGAATTCAATCAATTCTGTCTTTCAAAGTGGTTAAAATAATGTCATAGAAAAATCCTCGAAAAATTCAATCGAATTATTTTGACGGTGCGGACAAATCAATTAAATTCAAAGGTAACTAAAATTAATTCCTGAGAAATTTAGCGACTTTGTTTAGGAAATTTTATTCAAAAAAGGCTTTTGTAAGCTCTTTTCGATCCGATTCGAACGAATTCTACAATCGGGTCCAGTATGAAAATAGGTGAGAAAAAGTTTTAATTTCATATTTAAAGGAATATGTTATTGTACAATAACAATCTAAGTTATAAGTTGTAAAAAAAATTTTACAATAAATTAACTTTTCGTCTTAATTGCAATAAATCCTTGTACTTAAAACCAGCAGTAATTTTCTAACATTTTGGCGTTCCATCTACTTTGCTAACGTTTTTAAATCCGTTTAGTATCCTGGTGAAAGTGTTCATGTTGTTCGTCACTCACCATTCTAAGATTTGAAGGGAAAAGTCGAATCGAACTGAGAATCAACAAATGTATTTTTAAAGATATTTTGTAACCCATCCTTCAACAAGTTTCTTCCGAGTCAGAATAGTGCAAATTAAATATTTACCTACATATATTTTAAAGAAAATATGTTGTTTTTTTATTTTTGTCTTCAACTCAATGCATTGTGTTGCTGTGCAAGAAGCGAATTTAAGGTTTAACTCAACATTTTTTCCTTATTATAAATGAGCCTACATGAAACAAAAAAAAACTTAGAAACGTAATATGTACAATTCATATCATAAGATAATTATATTACCGTCAAATATGTAATTCAAAATAGGAGAGGTTATTCACGTTAGAAAAATCGTGTCATACAATGTTACCGAACTGTCGAATGAAACTTGTGGTCATTTGATGTCAATTATAAAAAGTGGGGTTTTAAACTATCATTTTGTGAAAAGTTTTTAAAAATTGTGTGAACGCCTATTTTACGCTTTTAGTGATTACATACGCTAATTTGGGATGTTAGTCACATTGATTGGAAAATTATTTGCAGTTTAGAAATTTGCATGTGCCATTGTTTTCTGGTTTTTTTCTTAAGAAACTACGATTGATGTTTTAAAGAGTTCTCAATGTTTTCTTGTTTGGGGAGTAATAAATTATATTAATGCGCAATTTTTATCTTAGTAGTCTTATTTTACTTGTAGAGGACAAAGTTGTTGCTATTCTATTACATTTGTTTATTTAAAAAATACAAAATAATGGTTTTCAGTATGGGTACTCACGCTTTGGTGCAAATAGGCCTTGCACCCTTGCATATCGTTGTATAAGGTGCAAAAAAATCGGTTGCCATAGAAACAATTATGAAAATTTAAAATTTTGCACTTAGTGCAACTATGCAATGGGATATACAACAAAGCGTGAATACCCATAGCGTATATCTAGATTACTTAAATTTGATTTTTCAGTTGCATAGGAAGAGGAAAGGGAAGAATATATATCGACATAAAATTCAATTTTAAATTTAAAGCCTTATACATAATTCAATAATTGATAGATTTGAATATCCCGAAAGGAAGGTCCCCTACTTCATTTTTCAATTATTCAGACGCGATGTTCTATCGAAAAAAAGAGAAATCTTAATATATACAGATGTGGCCAAATTATTATCACCTATAGACATTTTAAGTAAAATTGTATGAAAACATAGCTTTATGAATCCAAAAATTGGAGAATATTGTCCAATTTCCAAAAACGTCGACATTTTCGCTTCGGTTACTGCACTGACATCCTTTGCTTTACCCATATTAAATTTTATAAATTTCAAAAACACTGCTATCACGTTCACTATTCGAAGTCACGAATGCGACTAAATATCATCAGCTAGGTACTCATCGTTAAATATTCCACAGTAACCATAAAATTAAAGCAGTTTGTAACTCAAACTAATTAGTAAAACAATAAGAACTCTAAACTGTTGGTTTCCCGAAAAGGCCATTCAGGTAATAATTGCTCCAGGAAAAGGATATTTCCAAAAATATAACATATTTATTGTAGTACTTCTTCGTAGTTGAGGTAACCTTCGTAAACGACATGCTAATTTCGAAAAAGGATGCTACAATATTTTTATAAACTACATTAACACGTTTTTTTAAGAGGTGATAATAGTTTGGCCACATCTGTACATATATGGTAATTAAAAATTTACAAAGGCATACATATATCAGGATGCTGGAAAATCTCTTTTTATTGTACATACACTAAAAGAAAAAATAGTTGTTATTTCAAAAGCCACGAGCGTTTGACTGCACGTTTACAGAAAATACTGTTTGATTCAAAAACTTTTCATTCAAGTCAATCGGAAAGTGCTCAATTGAAACGATTTTCTAAATATTCGCACTTTTGAAAAAAAAATTTGAATTAAACGTTTAAATTTTTGATTTTTTCAAATACTCCAAACTTTAAAACAAACCTCAATACGTTTGATTCAAATACTTTAACGTTTAATTTTTTCAATCAAACGAAAAGCACATTCAAATTAAAAGTCAGCTCGTTTGATACAAATGCTTGTACGTTTAATTTTTAAGAGTTAGTAATTCAAACGAAAAACACATTTAAATAAAAAACCAGCGCGTTTGAACTGAATGCTTACACGTTTAACTTTTTATAACCAAAATAAAAACACATTTGAACCAAATGTTCTGCGTATGAATGTGAAGGCGCGGAAATTTTGTTTTCATAATTTTTTAAAAAACAAAAGGGTTTTAACCAAGTGTCATTGTCTGTCACATTTCATTTTTTGGTGGAGGCAAGGAATAGTTTAGTTGTTCTGTGTGCAGTGCATATCAAGCGATCCATCGTTTCCAGGGAGTGAAAGTAATTTTGGATCGTCTATTACGTTGATAATCCAAGTGACGTTGAGCTCTTTAAGGTTCTAGAGTCTTAGAATTTAGGCTCAATTTTCCTAATTCTAAAAGGTTTGTATTCATCATTACATAAAACTTTCTTTTTTCAAAATTAAAACATTTAACAGGTGCTGGTGTCATAATCGGGGCCTTAAAATATTTAAGATAGTTTTAAGTGAAAACTGTATAAGAAAATGTGTATTTGTATATAATATATGTATAATATCAAATAAAAATCGTTTTAGGTTTTTTTTCTATTTAAAAGTTCTTGCATTCATTTTGAAAGTTTAGAGTGTTTGATTTGAATGCGCTGAACATTTGTGATAAAAGGTTTTCACATTCATTTAAAAATATTGGCCGAGTTTTATTTGACCGTTTTACATTTGATTCAAAAATTTTTGGATTCATTTTGAGGATTTAGGGCTTTTAATTTGAACGCGCTGAGCATTTGGTTCAAAAGATATTCGAGCTCATTTTCAAAACTTGAATGCGTTTGATTTGAACGCGCTAAATTTAATTTAAAAGTTTTTATGTTCAATTTAAAAATCGGATGTGTTCGATTATTTGAACGTGCGGAATGTTTAACCCAAACGTAAATACCTTTGTTATAAATGCAAAACTAGTTGACGGTCAAGACGTTTGGATTGAACATTCTAAGAGTTTGAAAGCAAACGTTTTTACTATTGGAGCATTTTCGAATGTAAAAACGTTTGATATGACCCGCTTTTTTGTTTGTTCTAAATAGTCCTTTTTTCTCAGTGTATATTATATTAGTTTTTTGATAATTTGATTAAACATGCGAAATAGAAACTATTATTTTCCTATATTTAAATGTTTAGAGTTTCCGGTAGGAATAGGCAATCTTATTCAGTAATTACTACTCCCTTGAAGTTAAATTGTTTTAAATAACTATCTTCAATGCTGTAAACTTAATCAAACTTTGTCATTTACTTCAGATATAATTTTTTTTATTTTTAAAATTATTAAAATACTTCTTCAACCAACAATAAGTTAAGGTTCATTAAGATAAGCTGCACGCATGACAGTTTACTGGTCTTTTGAATTGTAACATCTTAAATCATTTTGCGGAGAGGGTTCACAACCCTCAAACTTTTCCCTGCATATAGCACCTCTTTCAATAATATAAGGCCTTAGCTTTTACGTTTGCAAGAAGAATTTATGAAAATTTAGTTAATTTACCAATTGTAAAGAATCAATTCGAATTTCTTGAAGAGCCCCAGAGCTACGTTAAAACTAGCCTCAAATTGAGTAATTTTACATCTGCATTATTTCATTAGAAACTTTTCGAAAATTAAGCCGAAATATAATGAGTGGCAACGTAATTACCTAAGGACTTCAACGATGAAGAGACAAAATTTGCGTGTCCCTGCCACCGCAGCAAATAATCTAAGGGGAAGACAATTTCACCGCCCGACCAAATGCCAGTGTGCCACCGCCATCGTACAACCCTTCGCCTTATGCCATTTCTTAATTACAAAAGTTTTAATTGCAAATGGGCAACCTTCGGGCTCGCCGAGTTTATACATTTTCGACAGAAGCGGGATCGTCGTCGGTATGGCCCTAGAACCTTTTCCGCTGAAACATTTTAGGGGGTATCATCTTGCGAGCAGTTCCCATCAGATATACCAGCGAAACTTGCAACAACCATGCCAAAGATATTGCAAATTACCGATAATTAGCAACAAATTAGAAACCGAAAGATCCTGACCCCCTGATACCCAGCCGGAGAGGGCACTTGGTCGGTTGGAGAACGATTATCGAAATTAAATTGACTTCATCAGGACCTACCTTTGCCGGGTTAATCGACCCGCTGTACAGTGGTGGGGGCGAAAAAACTTTAGCACCGACAAAAAATATATAAATTTCTTTTTAAAATTTACAATTTTTTTTCCCAATCCGAATTTTTGTCGAGCTTTTGCAATTACGTGGAAGGTAATCAAGGAAGATTTTTAATGGCGGGAAGTTTCCAATGGTTTCTGGTAGCGCCACAGCTCCGTTTTCTTTAGTGGAGGAAGGTCTGGCAACTTGAAAGTTTTTGCTTATCTCGGCCGTAAAATTTTTGGTGGGTTTTAAAAAAATTTTTGGTGCGTTTTAAGTTCAAATTAGTTGGAAATTAAGGGAACAAGTAATTAGCTGGTTTCCTTCCGCTGTTTTTGCAACTAATTGCCGTCTGTTGGAGTACTTTCCTGGCTTGCACTCGAATTTCTGCGGCAACTCTATTTTTGCGATAAAAATATTTTAGGGGCAATAAATTTTGATAAAGCAAATTGGTTGTGGTTATCTCGCTTTCCTGGGGCTTCTGGAAGAGAATGACGCTGGCATTTTGTTGCATTGTAATTTCCTGTTTTCATTCGTGGATTTCATGCATTTTGTGAAAAAATAGCCACCCGACTAAAAATCAAGCTGCAACTCAGCGGTAAGGTAAGACGGCCGCAATGATTTTGAAAAATTTGCATTAGGTCCACCACAGCCGCACTAAGTACGAATAACTAAATTTAATTCATTCATTAATGCGTTTTATACTTTATACTATGTATAGGGGAAAAGTGGCATGAAGGAGCCGAGTTTTGAAAGAGCCGTTCTCTATTGCACAAAAACTACCGAGTGAATTTTTTTCATGTATTTTTTTTTAGTTAGTACTACTGATCACTGATACTCCCTAAAAATTACATCATTTTTTTTCAATAACTGACGTTGATACAACGTTTTAAAGATTTTAGACCCCAAAAGTAAATTTTTGATGTTGTTTTATTTAGTTTTTGACAGTCAAATGCCAACATCTCATGAAAAACTGATTATGCTATAAAATTTTATAGATTTTAAGCTTTTCAACGATACATATTTTATTAGTTGAGCACTTTTATTTTATACTAATTTTTTAAATAATTATTTTTAACATAAAAAGTTATGAAGGAGCCACTTTGTTAAAATATAGGGGAAAGGGGGGAAATATGAACCCTGTGGGAAAAAATCGGGCTTCTAACACTTTTGACATCCCACAATGATCGAAAGCGATATCAACACCCAAAACTTTTTAATTTTTATTAACAAATAACAAAAATCGAGTTCATCTAATACTCTTTTCAAGTTATTAACAATTTTTTCAAGTTACAAGTAATTTTTCAGGTTGTAAGCATTTTCATTAAGAAGACTATATTCTCTTCCCTCTCCTTTACAAAATATCTAGTTGCAATCACTATTAATATGGTATATGTTATTAAATTTCATATTTTCCATTTCTTAATTCGCGGTGGCTCTTTCAAAACCTATAAGTTATGAAAGAGCTGAAAATCAATTTTTTTTCAAAACGAAAAATAAATATTAATCTTGTAAATTTTCTTCATTCCGCCTACGTAACTTTGTTCTATACTATAGAAATTATAACTTTATTGTAAAAAAAAAAAAAAAAAAATTCCATTCCTTATTGGTTTTTTTGGGCCTTGTGTAAAACTGGCTCTTTCATGCCACTTCTCCCCTACTAGCATACAAAATAACAACATGTTTTTCGAATATCAACAATGAAAATATTCTATTATTATTATTTGATGAATAATTCACAATAAATTATGAAACTACAATATAATTCATTACACTGGGCAACAAATTTTTTGTTTTTTTCTTACCCTGGAAGCATAATAGGTGTTTTTGATAGGATATTTTTAGCAGATTACGAATCCGAAAATACAAGTTTCCCAGCACGTCAGGTTTTTGAGTAGTAATAGTATGAAAACTGAAAAAATCCGTATTTTGGCAATATTTGAAAATTTATTAAAAAATAAAGGAATGACGTAGAAGCTCGAAACTTATCTCCAAAAACAACTTAAATGCTTAACTGCACTTATCAAATATCAGTTATTTGAAAGGTCTATCAAGATTTGTTCAGAAGATAAGTTTTTGCATGGGAGTCCTCCGCCTACGTGCCCGGTTCATTTATTTCATATGGCCTAAGCAAAGGCTCATGAAAAACTCATTCTGTAAGCAAATTTTAAGGAAGTTTATAAATAACTGATTTTATATAGATAGTTAAGGATCTAATCTTTTATTAGAGACATATTTCACAATCGTGCGATAACCCGTTATTTTTGAAGAAGTTTCCAAATATGTCTAATATATAACTTTTTTCACTTTTCAACCCCATATTTCTCGAAAACGAGACGTGTTGGAACATTTTCGTTCATGAATTCGTAATCTACGGAAAAAATCTTATAGAAATAATATATCATTTGTTCTATTGAAAAAATTTTGTTGACCAGAGTTATTTGTTGCAAATAAAACAAAATTGATTCGTTTTCAATGGTGCGGTTGTTAAAGGTGCGGACCTGGTGTGGCTTTTCGAAAATTGTTTTCTTGAGAAAGGCCAAAAGGTAAAGAAACTTTTTCTCAGAACAAAATTTCAATCCTTTCACGCTTGTTTGTTGATGGTTTGGTCGTGAGAGGTACCCTTAGAATGCTTTAAGACTTAGTTTTCTAACACTATCAATGAATATCCCTGCAAAATAACTCATAATGTATCTTCTTGGTGCACCTGCTCCAAATTTGCAATTGTTACAGAAAAATAGCCACACCGAAAATTTTCAAAAAATTTTAACGTTCGTGATTATGTTTGCGTTCATGATATCGAACGCGATCAAACCGTTTCACACAGACGCGATGTGATGGCATACGCGATTTTTACAAATCAGGTTGATAACCTCCTACAAGAGTTAAAAACGAAAAAACGATACTGAAAATGTGTTCTATGTAGATACGGAGCAGATATTTGTTACGAGTATTATTAGTTTTATGTGTGGATGAGAAAGAGAGGAATGTTTTTAAATGTAATTTAGTTGTTTTAAAATTATTTTAAATTATTATTTTATTTTGGAAAAGGACGATTTTGCAAGTATTTACTTAAAGATGATCAAAAATGGTTTTATGAATTGTTGGACCTTATAGCACAAGATATTTGTAAGGACACAAATCGTCGTGTACCTAATTCCGCCAATGTTCTTGTATAAAATCTTACCTTTTCTTACCAAATTCATTTTTTTTTTACATTATTATATTCATGAAATAAGTCATAAAAATTGCGTAAGCACGTCGATGTGAATTCGTCTTGGTGATTCGTTTTCGCACTCACCACTGATCAGACTTTGCCCAGCAGCACGGCTAAAAATTGCGACAATCCTCGAAATAACATTGAACGCGAAACACAACCTCCAATTTTTACGAATCGTGAGTATTGAATAATGCGGTTTTGGGCGATTCTATTATTTCCAATTTGAATTATATTTTCCTCTTACAAAATATTCCTACCGTATACCAAAAGCAGTAAATGTGTAGCAACAAGAATGTACTTTAAATGCATTTCCATATTATTCTTCTTTTAAAAACGGACCATACTCAAATCGAAAAACCTTGGATAACTATAATAGACGGTTTTGAATAACACGACCTCGAACTCAAAGTTTGCTTCTTACATACAATGAGGTGCATAAATTAGTTAAAAGTGCATAGCTAAACTAGCGATTTGCATCATTGAAAACAAAAATTGTTTTCATTATTTTCAAAACGATACAGCTAGAGCCACCTAGCGAGCAGTTAAGAAGTTGAACTTGCGACCACTATACATATATTCGTGTCATCAAATAGCGTCAAGTATTTTAAAATGGAAAAGTGTTCCTGGATTTCATCCTCACCCATGGAAAAGTAAATAATTGTGAAGTAAAGCAGATTAAGGAGCTACTTTTATTTGGGAAGCATCGTCAAGATGATTAAATTATGCAGCTGCTTATGCTCTGATTGCAAGCATCTAATTCGTGGAGATTAAAAGATTTATTTATGTAAAGAATTCATATTCAAATGAATTTCTTTTGACCGGGTAAAGTACCATGCATTTTATAGCGAACTCTTCAATCGCTTTTCTTTTTTAGGTTTTTAGGTGAACGTTGAACTTATTCCAGTTTTAAGAAGACTGACTATTAACCAAGGAATAAAAGATTGTAATCGGAATGAAAAGGTGTAAATGGAAATATTCATGTGAGTACTTTTTATTAAGCTTAACTAAAAAATTATGCATTAGAATAAGACGGAACTTATTTTTACTTAGTTTAAGTAAATAATTAGAATCTTAAGGAGTAAATTTTTTCAGTTTTGTGCAACATTCGCATTCAGACTACTTAAAAGTAATTTTGAATTGCGTAGTCGACTGGGAAAACTAAAATCTTAAACCTAGCTCCTTAAATCCACTTTGTGTAATAGGGCTTTTTATCTAGTGTTTATTAATTAACCAACCTAAAAATTGCTCTTTAGTGCCTGAAACGTATTTTTAAAAGAAATAGGATTGAAACATTTTCATTTCATAAAGAACGGCCTTTCACAAGATTAAATGTTTAACATTTTCTGGTGGTTAATTTTCACATGGAGGCAGAAATTAAAAACAGCAGCTCAATTTCAAACGTAAATATATAAGTAACTTATTATTTTAATAATAATTGTTTGTCAACTTAAAATTTTACAAAATTAATTGAGCTTTTGGGGAAAGCTGTCCTAATTTAATAATAAGATGGAAAAAAAACTTTCTGTATGCATTTTTTTAGATATGTATGTACATATATAAACAATAAATTATTCAGTTATAGTTATAAATAATAAAAGTTAATACAAAAGCAGCTAAGTATATACATATGTATGTATAACACGAATAGGTTATTTGGTAATTTAGACTCTAAATTCTAGGTCTAAATCGTTAAGGAATCCCATCCCAGGGCTGTATGAGTATGTTCTTATTACGATTACCTTACTTAGACAATTCCAAAATCGCCCCTTGCTGGCCGCACTATATTTACATGCCTGCTATAATTTCTAAACGTTTTTTTACTCGCGCCGAGAACTATACACTACCCAAATGCTAAATAGTTGGTCTACTCGAAAAGTTTAATACGATTTTTAGTTTCAGTTAACATTACTTTTGAAAATAAATAAAATAATACTCATACTAAGACTTCAATTCTTCTTTATCTTAATTATAAACAAAATTGTTAATTTCAATGATAACAAACAATAGTATTGGTACATCAAAATACTTGCAGAAGATGTAAAATAGTTTGTCTAGCAAATTTAAAATTTCCAACGTGGAAGGCTTATGAAATTCAACAGCATTTCCAATTATAAAAATTTTTGGTTTTTTTTACATGAACCTTAATTTACATATATATATCTATAAAATATTACAACCTTGTTTGGATAATACGATTTGATTGTTAAAAAGTGATTTTTAGATATTTATGCGAGTTTTGACCCTCTTTAATGGATAAAACGAGGTACTACTGCATTTATAAAGCTTTCTTATTTTATTTATTTTCAAAAGCTGTGTTGAGTAGATCGAAAAATCGTGTTGAAGTTTTCGGGAAGACCAACTATTTAGCATTTGGGTAGTAAGTTTGATACCTTTAAACTCGACTTAGTTTTAATTTCATCCATAAAACTTTATCTCACAGCGCTTCGATTGCGACCAAAAACAACATAAAAAAATCACAACTGGGATACAAAATAATTGATAAATTCTTAAAACTTTTGGAAATTTCAGGATTCAACTTAAAATTCTGCCTCATTCTATGCACTAGTGAGGTACTTACACAAAATTCTAGTTAACAAGTACGGAGTAAGGGTAGGACAACACGGGCGGCGGGTGAGGGATGGGATATATTTGCACAATCATAATCTATTTAAGAGGTGCTTGAGAATTCGCTTCGCTTAGTTCACAACTTTCTGCATTTTGTACTCATTTCACATTCAGACCTGTGGAGCTGTGGATCTGTGTGGGCGGCGCGGCGCGGCGGTGAGGAGCATGCATGGATGCGGGTTGCGCACCGCGACGTCGGCGTCGGTTTGGCATTGTTCGCAATCTCTAAAAGGTTTGTACAACTGTTGTTTAACGCAAAATGCAGAAATAAAGGAAAGAAAAACGTTAAGGAAAAATAATGCACCAGCTGCAGGGGGAGCCGAGAGGGACCTCGTTTTTGGCTGTAAAGCGCGTAAAAAGTACAAAATGAGGGCATAATTGCTTGCACCGGTCCGTAAGCTTATTAGAGCCCGCCCATCCGTGGCATAGTGCGCCTACGAGTGCATGCCGAGCACACTACTTAGCAAGTCTCTGTTTGTTAGTTAAGCTGGGCTTTTACAAGATTAACTTTGGATTACGAATTAAAATTTTAATAAAGTTTTGTATTAAGCGTTCGCCGTACTCACGCGGGCCCGGAGCCACCACTCACACGGTTATATAAGCACCAACGAAAATTACAAATTACGAAAAGATTAAAGTATTTTCGGCGGTATACGGAGGAACGGACGAAACTAAGGTACATGCGATGTATACTTAACTGCAAAAAGGCGGAAGAGCTGAGTGATGAAATGTTGAATATTTTGATGGACGAAAAGTTTATATTTAAGGAACAAAAACCTTTCTGACAACTTTATTCCGACAAAATACTCCAAGAGATTAAGACAAAATTTTATTCCTTTCGGGTGAAGTCGACTATAGTAGCTGAGCTGTATAACTTTTCCCTGTTTTTGGGGGCCCTTTAAAACTTAACAATACAGATTCGGTTTAAGGGCGAAAAGTCCATGTCTGTCTCGATTAATGCTGCTGATTGGGGATTTTTGCAAGGCTTTGGTTAATTTGAAAAATATTCTTCGTTACTTGACTACAGTTTAAATAAATTCCGAATCCAAAGGGTAGAAATAAGGTAAATTTCTGAAATTTGAAGGTCATCAATTGGCTTTTTATGTACATATACCTTCACGTCTTGCGGTATATATTTTAGGATGAGCCTTATATTGAGTATAGTTTTGAATTTGATGTTATATTTATGTAATAGATTCTCTAAACCTTTCGGAGACGGTCTAGAGGAAGAAGTAGATTGCAATGTGGTAATTAAAATACGACAAAACTGCTCCTCTACTCTCAACCAAACTTAAGCCCGTAAAAAGCTATAATATTGTATATTTTTCTAGGCTACAGTCTAGACTCTAGTCTAGAGGTTTATTTTAATGTTGATCAATACATATGCAAAGTTGGATCAAAATCCATTAAAAAATGCGGTAACAAAATCATTGGGCCCTATTCTATTAATTCCACAAATACCCAATAGTGGAGTGGCTATAAATTAATCAGTGGATAAAAATAATAGTCTATGTGAAAACCACTTGACTAAAAAATTGTATTCTATACAATTCCAGTGACTATTGAACAGTGGAAATTGTGTAATATTGCCCCTGTGGCTGTCAGAACTTTAAAAAGCTTTTGCAAACTGATGATGAATTTGTTTATTTTGAATGTTTTTGCTCCTTTTTATAATTTTCAGGTGAGGAAAAGTAATGTCTTTTTCTTATCAACGTAAATTTCTAAAGATAATTTAAAAATTTTATGTTTAGGTTTAATCCCAGAAGAAATTCCAAACAGCCCCCAAAATTGAAATCTGGGACAATTGTTATAAGCTATTGGGTATTATTTTACCTTACAAATATTTATGGAAGTATTGTAATTGGTTTTATAAATTATTCTAGTATATTGAATAACATGGTATCTGGCCGAATATTGAGTTATTATCGGGTATCCGGTCGGATAGCAAATTTTGGCCGGATAAGTCGGATACTGGATAGTTGCCGGATATCCGTTTCATTTGTATTTGGGAACACATTCTTAGTTTTTTAACGGTTTGAAGTTTTATGACGGGGCTTTTAAATTACTATATTTAGTACATTTAAAAAAAGCTGTAAAATAAAGTTGTTTTTGTTGTACTGAATAATTAGATTTTCAAAAACCGTTAAAAAGGGGTAGTGGGTTATTACGCATTACAAATCGTTAATTTATTGTACTTATGTACATAAGTGTTCAGTTTCGGTAGAAGCGGTAAACGGTGGAAAATGCAATTAATCAATTAAACAGTCGGGATATCACGAAAATAAACGTGGATTTGGTTGCCACTGGTGCAGAAGTTACCTGCAAAATGAAGGCTGTCCCACTGAGACCTTATTCATACTATTTTTCGATCTGACTCCACTCCAGCCACAGAGGCCTTTACGTCTGTCGACAGAGTAATTTTCCAGCTCTGACAGATTTTGTAGATAATTTTTTTTTTTACCTCTCTTTGTATTAACGGATGCACAATGCAATTACGTAATGGCGTGTGAAGATTCTGTAATTTGTACGGAGTTTATTTTCACGTCGAGTCCAAGCGCACCGAACTGCAACTGGGCAAACTTTCGCACCCGTGCATCGTGAGGAAAATGGACCACGGGCGAGGGAGACGAGGAGGTGAACTTGGTTGCACATAAAATTGCCTCTGGCCCGGTGTTATCCTGCAGATCTGCGAAATATTCACAGATCCACACAGCATCCGTGGACCACGGTGCAATTGCTACGTGTTCGGAAATTCCCGGCCTTTTTTACCCCTCGGAATGGCGAAAAAAGCGAGAAATATTCGTTGTTCCTGGCCCCGGCTGTTCCGCGGGGGCGGGGGATGGAATATTCCGAGCATTTATCTCTCGTTAATTAAATGAAATTATTCAGCGTAGGACATTAAGTTGCCGCTGTGGAATACGTAAAATCAATTTAACGGGCACACACCTCTCCTCGCACAAATCGCGCGCTCCGGTGGGCGGATGCGGGTGGACAGTGGCACAGAAACAGGATCGTCTTCCTTTGGCGCATATGTATGTGTAAGTATGTGTAGATGTAGTCTATGCAAGGGTAGTTTTCGAAAGAAAGAAATTCCAACGATATTTTCCTTCGGGTACTTAGCCAAAAACTGGCATCAGATACGGCACCGGGAGTGGCTGTAACTAACGAAGAAAAATTGCCAGTGAAATTCATTAATTGGATTTTAATTGCGTCCGAGTTTAATTTAATTCGGGTTCCAGCATCAAATTTCAGAAGTAGGTAAATAAATTTCCCCCAAAAAGGGCAGCAGGCGAAGGCACACGACATTTGGGTGGAATTGTTTTTTAAAGCCAATAGGCTATAGAGGTGCTTTTAAATGGGTTACATTATTTTTTGTACCTTAATTACACATATCTATACGTACCTACTAATCACAACGTTTTTCATTAAGGAAGTAACTAACAATTTATTTAAATTCTTGACCAAATTCAGTATCATTCAACCAGACGATAGACAAAAAAGTAAATAAAATTGAAATTATAATATGCATCCATATTTTTAAATAAAAATTCAAAGCCGTTTCGGGGGTATTTATATACATACATACATACTCGTATATGTATGTACAGTTTAAGTACAAGTTTAAGATCAGTTTTCAATTTAACTGATGTACAACCTTTGGGGTACGAGCTGCTCTTTAATGTACTATAATTTAAAGCAGGGGCGGATCCAGAATTTTTTTTCGCAGGGTAGGAAAACATAAAAAATAACAAAAAATATCAAAAATAACCAAACGTACAAAACAAATCGAATTTTTTTACAGAATGACAAAGCCAGAATAACCTTTTACCAGCGACACACCAACTGAAATTTAGAATTTCGAGCGTACTCAATTTCACAATATTATAGTATTGCTTTGAAATTAAAGTCAAATTTTTGTCTAAATCTCGTTTTTAAAGAATATTTGCCTGAAACTTTTTTAAGAAATTCAGAGGTAATATGATATATTTCTGAAATTGAGAACACTCGGAATTCTAAATTTCGATTGGTGTGTCGCTGGTATTATGCACAAACTCGTCCAATTTGCCTACTTAAAAATTATTTATATTCAGACACTAAATTTATTGTTTATGTAAAAAATGTATCCTAATAACTAATGAATGTTTTAGCTGATAAATGTGTTTATTTTAAATTTTCTTCTGTAAAAGTGCCCTAATGTGTTTTCAAAAGAAGTGGCGCCTTTTATGGCAGCGTAGCTAACTTCAGAGTTTGCAGTTTGCATAATCAAAAATGTAGCAAATCATAAATGTAGCTATAATCCAAACATAGAAAAAGTAATTAAAAAATCAGTATTCTGTGAAAAAATTAGGCGTTTTTGTTGATATGGTTATATTTTGGTCTGTGCTTTGCTATAATAATAATTTTTTCAAGAAGATTGGTTACTTATGATAAATCGTCGTACAATCTATCGGAATCACAATTTTGACATACATATTATCCTAAGTTGTTAAAATTTTTTGGCATTTCGAGAGAAACAAGTTTGTCGTTAGCTTTCAAATATATTTACTGAAGTTTCCCTTCATTTAACTGAAATTCTAGTTACATTCGCACGCAACAGCATGTTCCAGTTTTGCAACGCTGAAATTTTATGATATTGTACTTTATTTATGTATGCTAAACTCATAAATTCTAATAAATTGTAATCTTTGCTACATACGAAAAGTTGCGATTGATAATTTTACATAGTTGGGTTGATTTTATCTAAAGTTTCATAAGTAGTTCTGCTCAATACTGCCTTAATTTAATTTAATTATTTCATGCATGTACGTTACCATTAAATTTCTGGCGAAATTTACTAAATTTCTAGCAAAACCAACTAGAATTTAACATTGGATACTTCTGTAAATTTTCCAAGATTTCAAATTAACTTTACTGGAAAAGCGGGTCTTTCTAAATATTTTTTCAGAAAAACACTGAACTAAAATATAAGTGCTGGAAATAATTACAATAGAGTTCTAGTGATTCGTTTTTCACTAGATTTTAAACTGCATATTTAGCAAACGCATTCGCATTTTAAGAGAAGCTAGTAACTATTTTACTCCTCCTATTGATTGTTGTTACTACATATAGGAGCATTTTCGCGTGTTACTTTTAATAAAACCTAATTAATTATGTTGGTTGGTAGATATGATGTTAATCGCACATGTTCGACCACATTAGCCAAAACGCTACTGACATTTTGTGAGTATTACAAACACAACACACATCCCAAAAATTTGCTGTTTAAAGGGACACTTATTTAAATTGTTTTCGCGACAAAATGCTTTTTCTCTGGTAGAAGTCCTATCGACGGTGAATATCAAGAGATAAGGAGGAATTTAGTTAACGCACATTTTATGTTCTTGTGAAGCGACAATTTTCTTATAGAGGCAATAGAGGTCGTCTTCTTCTGGTGCGTCGTCGTCTGCCTTTGGATAGCGATTTCTTTAAATTACCGAAATCTATTCCATTTCAGCGGGAATAAAGCGATAACAAAAAAGAATGGTGTAACGGCGGCGAAATGTTAGGGTGGGATTATGTCTGGATTGGATTTCTTTCATTTGACGATTTCTCAGAGATAGAACGTGAGCTGAAAACATTTGCAAGATTAAATTTTTCTAAACTGTTCAAGGGCTGGTGTTTATATCAATACTTTTAAGTAAAACGTGTTGGGTTTTTTATGTTAATAATCGTGATGATTCTAATTCAGATGATCAGATTTTGAATGGAGCTATTTATAAAATTCCCGATTTTAACTAAACATTCCGCTGGACTTTACATTATTAATACTTAATATTTGAGTTAAATATTTACCTGAGTTAAAACCTTCAAAATATCGATTTCTTTTATTGGATTGAAACAATTCTATAGTTCTTCCCGAGTACAAATTCGAAAATCGAAGAAAATTTTAATCAAAATATGACTTGTGCATACTTTAAGAACTTTAAAACTAATGTATGTACATTTGGTTTTTTTTTGTTACCATATAAACTGGTGAGCAGCCTTGGTCTTTGAGCTTTTAACCGATTAAAATCTGTGGATACTTTAGCTACATTCTGAACTATATACATATATTAGGTACTTCCAAAACCAACAATATTTAGATTATCACTAATATTTTGGATGCTAGGTTTATCCAAAATAAACTTTTCGTGTCCAAAAGAAAAAGTTTGACTATAATTCCGAAATGTATTTAATTACAATGCTACTACACAGCAAGACGTGAAACGTTTCTCTATGGCCTTGTGTAACTTTGAAGTCACTCATTAATAAACTGATATGTTTTTAAACTAAAATTCGATGATTTTCCACAATATAGCATATATGTATATCGTACACCTTATTACACAATATCTCTTTATTTACCAGTAATATTCTTGATAATCGCTATTAGCTCCGACCTGAAAAATCAATGTGAATACTTATCTTTATCTTTATCTGCAGCAATAAAAGTCGATGGATCTTTGGTAGCTTCTTTTGATATTTTATTTAGATGTTTATTCATTTTTTATTAGTTTAAATATTTTGTTAATAATTAATTTTATTAATATACTGTAAGGTCGGGGTACTTTGTCCCAAAATCATGATACTTTTTACTTATCGTTTGAGTACTTCATTTTAAATAGTACTATAATCTCTTTTATTGAAATAGGTGTTTAGATGTGAATATAATCAACTCATGTACATGCGTAAAACTTAATAAAACAAACCCTACTTTGAAGCGGGTTTTGTTGGCCCTAATGCAATATAAAATTAGGAACTTTCGTGATACTTATTTGGGAAAATAGCGTTATAGTCCGAGAGGCGACTGCGTAAAATGGCAATGTATTTAATTTATTAAAGGGCAAACACTTTTTGAAAAGAATATTTATTTAGACAAAAGTCATGCCATGAAACCCCTAGTCCTCCAGCAAGTCCCTTCATAAGAAAACCCTCTTTTGAATTCTAGGTAGTTGCCTTAACTTACTTATTAAAGGACGATTCTAGTACCAAATTAAAGTTTGAACTTCCTACTATTAGGATAAAGTAGGTTGCCATACCTCAGCCCACTTTAAATGCTGGCAACCCTCTCTTGAATTCCAAGAATAAGGGTTACCTTATGAAGGGACTTGCTGGGGACTAGGGGTTTCATGGCATGACTTTTGTCTAAATAAACACTATCTTTTCAAAAAGTGTTTGCTCTATAATAAATACACTGCCATTTTACGCAGTCGCTTCTCCGCCTATAAATGTCAGGGTTTTCATGTGAATTTCTACCACTACACCATATATCATTTAAAAATCAACTCATATTAAATAAGCTTCCCTATATGTTTTCCAAACCGCCACTTCTAGTCATTTTCCAGCATAGCCTAAATTTAATATACCAAACCAATTTGATGATATGATTTAACATAACCATAATGCCCTGATCACAGATGTCGTCAGAAATTGATATATAATATGCCATGCCCGCCCGTCCACCCCACCAAACCCCCGATGGCCAGAAGCGACTAAGGGCAAAAAAAAGGAGAAAAAATTGGTCGACACTGGGAGCTACTTTGGCCGTATCATTACTGCAGCCCTCTTGTTTTGACATGCTCCGGCATCAGGCGAGGAGTGTCAGAATATTAAAAAAAAGCTATGAGATCGCTTTATTATCCAGAAAACATATGCTCCTGCTCCCACCCGCGCCTTCTGTTTGCCGGCATCGCCACAAAATTACATTGTTCGCGTCCCGCATTGACGAGGGCCCCTCTTCATTATTTCAGATTTTTGGTATAAAACTGGAGCCCGATATCACTCATATGGTAGCGCCGGGCGGAGCACCCTGCACCCACTATCCCGGCTGCTGGATGAAGTTACGATGCGAACTGAAACAAAAAAATCGCTCAGATAAACGACTCCCCTAGCCTTTCTACATCCGTCCCCAAAATTTTCCGGACGTCCCATTGTAATAAATATTTTTCCTTGCGACCGCTTGACCTCAGCCCCGGATGGGGGCTCCGAAGCCCGACAACATGCGTAGGCTCATTATTGCATGTTCGATTTCTATTGATTCTGGATGCTGGATTCTGTATTCTAGATTCTGGCTAAATCTGCGAGTGGCCGCGCCGCCTGGGGGGGAGGGCGGACAACAAAATTAGGAGGATGTTCTACGACAATGACCGCCATACCAAGGGATAAAGGAAGGAAATTGTTGCTACGTGAGGCGGCCTAAAGCTTTTTTTTTTTCTTGGGCCTATTTTTATGTGTGCATGGCCAAATTGAGGAAGCTCAGATTTCTTGAGAGTCCTTTTTCTTCTAAAGTGAGGCCTCCCCAAAAAAAGGGCACAAGTCGTCGGGAAGACTTCAGGAAATTGTTACGTTTTTAATATTTCGAAACAGCATTATACATTTCAAGGACTTAAGTGAAACACTCTTTAGTAACGGAGAAGGAAAAAAAAAGACTATGTATATAATTAAACATCACTGGTGAAAATCATACTTTGAAATACAGCTTAGAACGCTAGATATGGATCTCAGAGTTGTAAAAGAATGCATTCCTTAAAATCACTTGAAATTATTGGTTTTTTATTTTTGAAATCAATAGCATCACTTCGATGCCAAGCTTACAAAAACTAAATCGTCATTCATTTTGAAGTCATGAATGGTAATTTCAACTAAATAATTAAAAGATTTATGCGACGAAAATATTGCATTCTTTTCCAACTCTGATGGGCCCTATTTCATCAACCACTTTTTACTTTGCAACTTTTCAAAAAAATAATTTTCTGCAAAGTGTTTCATTAATGCAAATTTTGCAAAATTTTTAGAGAAAATTATCTCATATAAAATTATCACAAATGCTGTAAAGTTTTCTCGTTTGATTCTTTATTATACATTGTATATTTTTTTGCATATGTATTCTACGTTCTCCACTGCATAGGTTTAATTTTTTATTTATGTATATAATAGTGCTTAGAATATCAAACTAATAGTAAGAAATTAAATATTTCAAAAAAATACTTTATACTTTATACGATTGCTTTATATTTAAATATTATATTTACGTTCTTGGTTCTTTCGCAATCACCTTCGAGTAACCTTTCAAACCGCAATTATGCTTGAAAATGTTTTAATAGTTGGACGCACGTCTACATCGCAATAAAAACCTGACTGCAAAGATAATTTTTTTTATGCATTATATTTGATGAAACTTTTCTAATAACTGAAGATAAAATTGCAAAGCAAAGTTAGTTTGGTGAAACAAAACAGGCAACAATTTTACAATGTGCAAAGCCTTTACGCTTTTCAAATAAACGCTTTGCACTTTATGAATTTTAGTTTTGTGAAGGAGAAATTGTAAAACTTCCCATTTTATTAGATAAAAAAAAAGGATGTTCAAATTTGGGTGTAACTTTTAGTTTTGAACAAATAGTTTTAAATAGTTTTTATTGAAAAAGAATATAGGTATGTATATGTTCCGGTTACCCATGGAATAGAATATCGGATAAGTGATATACTCTAGAAGTGCGACAAGTTGTCATAGTTTGCGGAGAGAGAGAAAAAAACCGTTGTTAAAAAAATTTAAATTTAAATCTAATTTTAATACCGACTTCTATTTTAACACGTTTGTCGCCCAATTTTATTCAGCCATGTACTCAACTATTGGGTGTCAACCAAATCAGGGTGACGGGGCGAGGAACGTGTTAACCCATTAACGCCGAGGTGATCAGAATTTTTACTAACTTTTCAACGTGTTTATTTATTATGTTATCGGACCAAAAAAATAATGTAATATCTCTATTCCGACGTGAAATTTGATGCTCTTTCAGAATTTGAGCTCAAAATTTCGATTAGACACCGAGAAAAAAAAATATGGCCGATTAAAACGTGAAAGACGTGAAAATTTTCGAAACAAAATTTTTTTCGCATTTTTTTCACAATGATACCGCAAAGGTATCAACTTTTTACTATGATCAGAGGTGATCATGGCACTCGAACATTAAGAGGAATTTTTTTCAGAAAATTTCATCGACGCGTTTATTCAAAATGGCGGCGAGAATTAAAAATCTTATCTTATCTATCGTTTTCTTAAAAACTATAAACTTTAGAATAAAATTTTTAAGAAAAAAAATGTCTTTAAATTGGTCAAGGAACACTCTCAAATTTTTTCAGAATTTTTGGGGACAATTTTTGATTTTCGAAAATATTTTGAATTGAATTAGAATTTTAAAAACCGTCAAGTATAAAAAGATTTCAAAATTTGTGAAAAGCGTATCAAATTGCCATGATTTCTACCCAACCAAACTTCAAATCTTGAACCAGATACATTTTTGGATCAAGTTTTTGACGCAAAGTGGATATAAATTCAGGCAATTTGATTTTATTTTCTTGAAATAAAAAGTATTTGATATGGGTAACTGTTCCAAAAATTTCAATTCAGTACAAAATTTCCTGAAAGATCCAGATCCAGATCCGATGTGAAAAAAACGCAGCTATTGTACTATACAACTTTTTAAAAATAATATCTTTGTTTTATTTCAAGAGCAATTCTTATTGAATCAAATGACAAACCTACAACTAGCAAAAAGTGTAACGAAAGCGTGATCACACTTTAAACCGTGGGTGAAGCCGGACACTAATGCTATGGACAGACTACAGCGATTGAACTAGTTCCTGACGTCAGAATGACGTAGGCCATGCAAAAGTCCCATGTAAACTGGATCTCAAAATCCGTACAATTGAACTAGTTCAAAATGAATTTTTACAACCTTTACTGCTCTCAGCGCGAGTAGCGTAAAAATAGCGTACTAAAAATATGAATATTTTGGCATTTTCATTATGTTTGTCGTAGTTTTGACTCGCCTTCTTATCACTTCAACCTGTATTTGCAAGTTTTTTGCAATTAAATAAATTATTTTCAGGTCGTAGCACTCATAGAATAACTGAACCAGTTCAGAATCGAATAGGTGACACACTTCTAATTGAACTGGTTCCTAGATATCGAACGTGACGTCAGGAACTAGTTCAATTGCAGTAGTCTGTCCATAGCATAAGATAGTGGTGAGATAAAATCATTTTTAACAATTTTTGTCGTGGCAACATCAAGCTCGAAATGGGTGATGGAAAGTAAACAGTCAATTGCATTTAGAATGCCCGTGGGGTCCGAATGCAACAAAAGAATTGATCGTCAGTTTCAATTTGGCTGCGTTCGTTACATTTGTGACTTCGGGGCTTAATGGCTATTTGAGGCCAACTATTTACCATTAAATTCGGATAAAAGCGACAAATAAAGCAATCAGGCGGCGGGGAACTTTTTAAAAAGTCATTCCCGCCACAGGGATAAAGGCCAGAAAGCAATTTCATTTTATGGAAAATACCAAGCGAGTCCGAGTCACGGTGGCGTTAGCGGCGACGGCGACTCTTTTAAGGTCTGGGGTCTGAGAAAAGTTGGGTATCATCCGAATTCTGTTGGCGCGGCAGGGGGCGCTACTCGTGGTCCGTCTCGAAGAGGCCTCCTGAGGGGACTCAGACAGGACTACCCGAGTGTATCAAAACTTACGATTATTAAAACTGTTGGAGGCAGCACAGCATAAGTTCATCTGGTGAGATGCCTTCTTAGCCCTGATACTCCACCGTTTATGTGGGATGTGTCGGAGTAAGTGGTCGTAAAGGGGATTATGGGATTGTGAGTCGTAAAAACTCCTTCTGGGTGGGTGATTATGTAACAGCTTTCAAGGACATAATTACACGGAAGTATGAGGCTATTTACATGGAATTGGAGTTGTTTGTCCGACGCGCAACAGGTTCGTAACATCAGTGGCACACATGTCGGAACGTTTTGACTTTAATATGCCCGCACTTTGGTAAATCGCTTTAATTTTTCATCGTTAGCGGCACAATGGACTATTTAAGACCACCCCATCACCCAAACCCCTGAGAATTGGGGGTAAAATCAAGATAAATACCCTCGCGTCACGAGGAATATTCGCATACATATGCCTAAATCATAATCGATTGCATAGAAATTCAGGCGAGCAATATCCTCTGCCAATCTTTGGTGTATATTTTGGTTGGTGTTGTGCACGGTGATGGGGACGACGAACGGAAAGCATATTTTGTGGTGTCATCATATTATGAGAGTCAAAGCATCCCCTGGACCTCATTCGATACGCTCCAGCATACAGAGTAAACGGCTCGAAAGAGATGAATTGCCTCGCTTACAATTTATTCAGGTGCTTAACTTTAATGGCATCATAATAGCTCGAAATGGTTTGCTAAAATGATTGGAAAATCGTGGCTGGCATTGTTAAGCGCGCGGAGTATGGAGTCAGACGCCAGACAGCCTCGGTATGTAGGGCTTGCCCTGACTAAGAGTAGGGTAAAAAAAAAAGAAAAAACAAAAAAATCGGGCTATTTTCATCATTCCACAAGGGAAGATGTGGACGGGTCCGGGCGGCTAGCCCCCGGGGCCTTCCGGGCGTTGCCCGTCCACTTCGGCAGAGCGCGCCACACTCTGTTGCTGACATCGAAGTTCTGGCGGGTTATTTTGAAATATGACACGAGGGTAAAACTACCCTGGCATAAGATAGATAGTGAGAGGCGGTAGTCAGCGGCTTGGATGCTCACTCGCCCGCTAGATGGCGCTGCAGCAGCCCCGTTGTCGACGACCCGGCCGACGAGGCCAAGGGGCGTGCCGGGCGGGGTTGTCGTAAATTGGGTACAAAATTAATGATGTATTTGATCACTGGGGCCCAGTGGAATGGCTCAAGGAGCACCGGAGACGGGGGTGGGACTCCGCTGATGAATGCACAGTATGACTGGATCCGCCACCTCATTAGGCTCCTGTTCCAGGAGTTATGATTTATAACTGGAATAATTGAGCAAATTTTCTTCGATTTCATGGTGAATGATTGGGAGTTATGGGGGTGGAGCTAAAGAGCAAAAAAATTTCGGCGACTAGGGCCACGTCAGACTTTAATTACGACTAATTTACGTGGCAGGCGTTGATGGACAATTTTTGAATTTTAATCGAGCTCAGGTAGTAATTTTCATGGAATTTTTGATAGATCACCAATGTCATTATAGTAAATGGAAGGGGTGATTACCTGAATGACAGGAAAACCTCTTGCACGTACATGAACTAAGTTCAATTTCATATTATATGTATATTATACTTATTAAACGGTACGTAACTTATATAAAAATGGTTTGGACCCGATAACTTTTGTATTTCTTAACCTCTGTCTCCACTAGATATTTTTCAAGACATAACTTATGTCTTGCCACAAAATATCCAGTGGAGACCACTATGATTAATTTCATTTTAAGCCAGAAATGTCTGGTTTTTCATTTCTTCTGAGCTGCTTGAAATGCAGAAATAAATTTGACATTTGAGATTTGAAAGAGCCCGATTTGAAATTAAACAAATATAAAGTTATGTTAGTCCTTTTCTTTCAAGATAAGGATTAATCCAAAATACTTCTTCAGAATGTCCAAGATGAGAATCATTTCTCGTTGTTTTCTGTTTAGATTTATGATTGTAAATGAAATTTGTCCAGCAGCTATTTCATGTCAAGTTGAAAATGTATTTGTAAGGCTTGTGTCAAATATGGTGGTGATCGTTCAAAAATTAATTCTTATCAATTATTTTGTTACTATGATAATTGTCGCATGCTTAATATACATATTTTGATCTAACCTTGCGTATGTACCTACATATATTTCTCGGCTTGTTATATAGGTCATATTAAAAAATTGTGGGCTTTGGGAAAGGGGTCAGGGATAGTGTTCTAGTTTCAGTTTTTGGAGACAATTTTGAATAGAATTGAAATTTTAAACACCGTCAAGTACCTATATATATAAAGATTTTAAAATTTTCGAAAATCGCATCAAATTGCCATGATATTTACCCATTCAAACTTCAAAGCTTGAACCAGATAAATTTTTGGATCAAATCCAAGTAATTCGAATTTTATTTTCGAGAAATAAAAATTGTTTGATATGGTTGCTGCTCGTAAACTTCACTTCAATCCAAAATTTTCTGCAAAACCTGGAACTGGATCCGATGTGAAAAGAACACGGCTAATATAGCAAATCTAAATCGTTATGAAAAATAAACGAAACAACATTAACCTGAAGAAATAATACAATATAATTCTATATATGGAATTTATTATACAACTATCAGAGTGACGCCAATTCTTACTTGAACGTATTAATTGCAAAACTGAAATTTTTTACGGGTTATCTTAAATTTTACCAGTGCCAGTTCCTAGTAACAGACTCAATTTACTCGATTTTTGTTTGCGTATCAATTGTTTGCATTTCCAAACGCATAAATAAAGACTGATCAAAATTCTGTCCCCTTCTCCCAGGCAGTTTGTTCTCTCTATTTTAATGTCTACATTAAAATCTACTTCCACCTTTTGGTTGTTTCCAAAAGGTTTTTTCCTTTTGGTAATCAAAAATTTTCATAATTTTCTATTTTTGTGACAAAATGCTCCAACCGAACATATTTTTGCCACCGTGTCGCGGCCTGCATGCAAAGAAGCTATTAATTACGACTTAAGGTAAAAATCTGTTCCGCTTGCAGGCAATGAACGCCAAAACTGGGTCCAGGGCGAGAGAAAAATGATTTCACATAAATTCATATAAATTCCATCGCATCTCAGCCGGTCCATGGCCCCGCATGAAAGTTTTTAAGGAGATGCCAAGCACCCATCAGCAGCCACCATTCAGGTGCGAATAACAAAGGTGAGGCTGCCGTGGAAAATGGCAGACCAAGGAGCGGGCACGTTGAAAAAACAGGCCAAGAAGACTAGAGCCGAGTGGGAGCGATGTGGGAGTTATGTTGGGAGTGATGTTGGAGGTTATGTTGGGGGGTGATGTGGGAGTTATGTGATCGCCGCCACCCACACTCCACCCAGAAGAAGTGCACGAGTGTGCAAATTTCGGCCTCATTCGTTCTCCAATTTACCTTGAAATAAAATTACCTGTGTGTGTTTGTTCGTTGCTCCCTCATCTGTCGGATGCTGCTACCTCTTCGCATTGTAATTCGTTTATCCAATCTACAATATGCCCTCAAAAGAATCCCCAACAAGCCACCATGGCGCTGGCTCTCAAGCCATGCTTCCTCCACCCGCACCCTCGCTTTTCCTTCTCTAATTGGAGGTTATGAATTACAAGTTTTATCATCTTTTTAACTCCGAAATCTTCTTCTGGGTCTGGCTGGCCGGGCAAAGGGACTGACGGGGGCCAGCCGAAGCGGATGAGGGCGTCCGTTCCGTCATATTTTCGCAAGGATTAAAGACCGCAAATATAATAAGTTAGGAAGGAAGTGGTGGGCGGGAATGGAGCGCCCTCTATATGGCGCAGGATGGCCACGCCATTCGGGCAGCAGGTGGATTGAATTTTACAAGTACGAAAAAGAGAAAATGTTTCTCATTTTCGAGGCTTTCATTTTATTATTCAACGGAAAATTTGCAGAAGTTTTCACTTTGGGGTATTCCATCAGTGGACGAGACCGTAGTACGGGGGATAAAACTCCCAAGTCTGGGTCATGGTCATCAACCGGAAATCCCACTGCTGCTCATCACCCACCAGTTCGGATCTGAAGCGGATTAGACGTGGGGGAGGATAAAAACCGGGAGATGATGGAAATGTTGAGAGCAATGTCAATCGAGGATAAACTGGATGAGTGTGCCAAATCCAGCTGTCGGCTACCCGATTGAACGGTTGTTTAAGTTGTTAGCGGATTATCCGATATTTCGAGTATCCTGGTCACCACCAATATTTTCTATTTCACGCCTGATTCCCTTAAATTGGCATCACAGAAAAATTTTTAATAATACCTGCGTTCTTTTTGTATCCCCAGAACAATATTAAAGTTTATGTTGAATTGAAGTTTATTAATACATCCTCAGAATAAGTATAATAAATTTGCATCAACAATTCTTGCATTGCCATGATTTTTATTCAAGCAAAACTTCAAATCTTGAACTGAACAATTTTCAAGTTAATTTTAGAGGTCGTTGTATTTTGATCGTTTTTTTAAACAATTTGAAATTTTTCCTATAGGTTATCCATGATAAATTTCAAATCTAAAAACAATCTGCTTTTGTTCTGGATAGACGAAAACGACCCAGCTAATAGCTACCAAACTTATTTTGCAGTCTATGAATGAATAACTAGTAGTTGAGTAATGCGGTTTCACCCTGGGAACTTTTTTTTTTCTGGGATAAAAAATATTTTATATGTTGACCCATCACATAAGCCTCTACTTGCATACCAAGTTTCATTTAAATCCATCCAGATAAAGACAGAAGACAACAATATAGATAATTTTATATACATACATACACATATAAAAATGAATGTGCGTTTGTATGAGGCTTATAGGCATCGGAATTACTGAACCAATTGAGCGCAATTTTACAGGCTGTGTTTGTATAAATGTCAGGAAGGTTTAGACATAGTTTAAATATTTTTTGATTGATAGTGCTGAAAATAATTCATATGTGATATTGAAATTTTTAAAACACATTCCATGGCACATGCATTTTACGATGCTTTATGCATTAAACTGTCTGATCCTCCATGCGTTGCTTTGGTATTGTTTGTTAATAAAAGAAAATGCAATAATATTATTTACTTTCAATAAATTAAACTTGTATTTATTTACAAAAAAAGAAAAGAAAATATCACCTAGTAACGCATGCCCGGACAGCTAGTAATAAATAAAACAGTTTTATTATAATGTGTATAAATACCCATATAAAAATGATATTAAATATAGGTTACACTGTGTTTTCCTTCTTTGCGTCGAAAACTTAATTTCGAAAACTTTATTCAGTTCAAGATTTATTTGTGAAATTTTCCATTTAGAACAGTTTTAAAAGAATTAACTTATACTGTACTGAATCAACCATAAACTGGCCAACACCAAATTTTTTTCAAAATAATTAGCGAAACATTTTTATATTACCAATTCCTAAATGAAAATGCCCAATCCACTTTTTGAAAAAAAAGGATTAAATACTATACAAAATGCGATGTTTTGAATTTATTTATTTATTTTTAACGGCTATGGAGAAAAGTTGCACTTGATATTGATAGATTAGATTTTCAGCCATGTTAAAGACTTTTACGATAAACCTTTTTTTTTTCAATGATTTTTTAAAAATGGCCAAAATATAGTCTTCTAAATTTTCTGACTATTTTTCTCACAAACAGGAGTTGATTGAGAATTTTAATTTAGAAATTCGTAATCTACCGACAAGAAATATATATGCCATTTATAGAAATAATGTGCCATTTATATGGATAAAATGAAAAATGAAATTTGTTGACCAGCGTAATTATCAGATGATTCGGATTTGGATTTTTGTACTTTTAGAAAGCATCCAAAATAAAGTAGATGTAGTCTAGAAATACATAAATAAAAATTTTTGATGAATAGATTACGCCTTTTTTTAACGTAAATACGAGCGAAGATCGAAAAAATATTGATATTTTTTTATGTTTAGAATTTGAATGAAAATTTGACGAATAGTTTCCGAGATAATTCGTTTCGAGAAAAATGAAAAATAGCCTTAGCCGTTTACCTACAGTTTTTTTTTTTTTTTTTTTTTTTTTTTTTTTTTTTTTTTTTTTTTTTTTTTTTGTAGGGAAGCGGGGAAATGCCGTTACGCACTAGGGAGGCCGAAGCCGCCCCTGTGCCGGACTCCCTGGCCAAAGGCCAGGCCTACCGGCTAAAACCCCGCTCCCCCCTCCAGGAACCCCACCCCGGAACCATCTTATTAGATATTACTTCGGGGTGGAGCCCTGTAAACCCGCCCGCAACGCAGGCACACTCCAGCTCATGCTCACACATCTCATTCGTACAGCCAGCAGGGGCCCATCAAGGACCCCTGCCTTTGTCGGCACCCCTAATTAAGGCAGCCAGCAGGTGCCCCAGAAGGGAGCACCCGCTGTTGTCAGCCCCCCTGCACACCGCTGGCGGGACATTCCCTCCCAAGGGAGGCGATGTCCCGTCAGCCGACACACACACCACGCAGACATCCGTCTCCACTCACGCAGCCAACAGGGGCTCCCTGAAGAGCCCCCGTTTTTGTCGGCACGCACGTCCCTGTCAGTAATATAAATAAATAAATAAATAAATATTTATTATGACCACACACCAAATAAATTAACACAAAGAGCCAACAGGCTTCCCCAAGGGGACACCTGTTTTTGTCAGGCCGACGCCAAAAGAAAACAGACACACCAATAAGTTAAATAAATAACACACAACAATAACAGAGCCAACAGAGACCCCTTAGGGACCCCTGTTGTTGTCTCTTTCCTTCTGGCGGAGGATCCCTCTCACAAACGAGGAAACCCTCCGCCAGAAATCGTCACACTGCAGCATAACCCCGACTAAGTTGTCTGGGGTTATGCTGCCTACCACATTTACCAGCACGGCCCTCTCCGCCCCCCACCGATCACATTCAAAGAATGTGTGGAGAGCGGAGTCGGATGGGGAATCGCAATAGGCGCAGCACGGACTCGGTACCTTCCCCATGTTATAGAGGAAGGACCGGAAGTGCCCGTGCCCCGTCAGCATTTGTGTGAGGTAATAATCTACCTCACCATGCTGACGGTCGAGCCAGGTGTCCAGCCGCGGAATCAACCGGGCTGTCCACCTGCCTCGCGCCTCCCCATCCCAGCGCGCTTGCCAGGACTCAATGGTCCTGGCCCGGGCCACCCTCGCCGTTTCCCTCCCCAACACAGATTTCTCCTGGTGGACGAACTGTCGTTCCCTGGCTAAGAGGTCAATTGGGATGACCCCCGCGACCACCAAAACCGCCGGCTCCGAGACCGTACGATAGGAGCACGCGATGCGGAGGGCAGCACGGCGTTGCACCGCAAGGATGCGCTTCCGATACTTCTCCCACCGCATCGAGTCGGCCCAGACTTCTGCTCCGTAGAGCATTATGGCCTCAGCGGTGCGGAGCAGCAGACGCCTTTTGCAGGGCCTGGGTCCAACAGTGTTGGCCATGACCCTGCTCAGCGCCGCTGTCACCGCAGCCGCCTTATCGGCCCGGCCCTTGATCTCCTCCCAGAAGGTGAGCCTGCAGTCGAGACTCACCCCCAGGTATTTGATCGCGGGCCGCGTCTGAACCGACATGTCTCCTACCCGCATCTCCAACAACAAGGGGATGCGCTTCTTGGTAAGAAGGACGATCTCGGTCTTGGCCAACGCCAACTCCAACCCGTGGTCGCGTAGCCAGGAACCTATCCGACGCATCACCTGGTTGAGCCTCATTTGAGCCTTCTCGACATCTCTGGCGGTAATGACCGCCGCGATGTCGTCGGCATACCCAACCAGGAAAGACCCTTCAGGCATCTCCATACGAAGGATCCCGTCATATGTGTAATTCCATATGTCGGGACCCAGTATGGAGCCTTGGGCCGCCCCTGCCGAGAGAACCCTCGTCTCCGGGCCATTCTCCGTTTCGAAGGTGAGGGTGCGGTCCTTCAGGTAATCCCTCATCATCTGCAGTAGATATTGAGGGACCCTGAAGTCGCGCTCTAGCGCATTAAGCGCGTCCCCCCACCTCACCGAGTTGAAGGCGTTGCGCACATCCAGGGTGACCAGCAGGCACACCGGGCGAGAATAATGATTCCCGCATTCGGTGGCCCGGGCCGCGTCGACTACCTCCTGGATAGCGTGTACCGTCGACCTCCCTTTCCGAAAGCCATACTGCCTCTCGGAAAGGTCTCCAGCAGCTTCGACGGCTGCTTGGAGGCGAGGCTTCAGGAGCTTCTCCAGGAGCTTGCCGGCCGTGTCGAGCATACACAGCGGTCTATACGACCCGGGGGACCCTGCTGGCCCCTTGCCCTTGCTGATAAGCACAAGCCTAGCCGTCTTCCAGCGGGAGGGAAACACTCCCGCCTTCAGACAGGCATTGTACATATCAAGCAAGAGCTCTGGATGGCTCGCCGTCAACGCCTTCAGCACCTCTGCTGGTAGTCCGTCGGGCCCTGGTGCCTTCTTATTTTGAAGGCTTTGCGAGGCACTGATTAACTCCTCCATTGTGAATGGTGGAGGATCAAGTGCCTCGCGGGCCGCGAAATTTGGCACCAGCGGATGGGTGGGGAAGAGGGCATCCACAATGGATCGGACCGTCTCCGCATCGAGGGGAGCGCTCTGCGTGAACGCCCCCAACTTGCGGAGAACAATCCTGTACCCTAATCCCCAGGGATCTTTATTAAGGTCCTCGCCCAGCCGCTGCCAGCATCGGCGCTTACTCCTTTGAATGGCCCTCCGAAGGTTCTTTTTCGCTTCCAAATAGTCGGCAGATCTACGGGCTGCGTCGGCATCGCGTCGGTCAGCTCTTTGAGCCAACCGCCTGAGACGGAGACATATCCGCCTCAGTTCCGCGATTTCGTCCGTCCACCAGTACGCAGGACGGCGCCCCCCCCCGTAACTCTTCCTCCTTGGCACGGCCTCCCGGCAGGCCCGGTGGATGAGACTCATCGTAGAGTCCACCGCCCGTACAGCCTGCTCGAGAGGTGGCAAACCCTCTGGTATCCCATCAATGGTTCGCCGGCCGCGTTCGATGGCTAGAGACAGCCTCTCGACGTCCATCCTGGCGACATCCCATCTGGGCGGGCCCTGCGAACGCCGGACCCGCACTGGCGCTACATCACGCACGCGGAACGTGATGTATTGGTGATCGCTGGCTGTAAAGTCCTCGATCACCCGCCAGTCCTGCACACGTGCAGCCAGATTTTCCGTCGCAAGGGAGACATCAATGATTGTCTCCCTATAGCCAGGACGCCGGAAGGTGGACGTCGAGCCGGTGTTTAAAACGACCAGCCCAGTCCTGGACGCAAAGTCCAGGACACGTCCACCCCGAGAGTCGGGTGTTGGCTCCCCCCACTCTAAGGCTTTCGCGTTGAAGTCTCCAGCCACCACCAGCTCCCCATCCATGCCGCGGACCGCGTCCTCCAGACCATCCAACTTGGCCTGGAAGTCCGCGATTGGCTCGTTTGGAGTGAAGTAGCAGCTGACGTATATAACGCCTCTGCTCTTCACCCAAACGAAGCCAGCGCCCGCGCCATGGTCCACGACGTCGAAACGCCGTAGGTCAGGGACCCAGATTGCCGCCGTGCCAAGGGTATCACGATACCATGTCGGCTCAGACCCGTCTCGGTACTGTTCACTGACTAAAACGATGTCAGCGTTTTTCTCGAGACGGATCTGAGCCAACAGGTCATGAGCCGTCCTGCTCCTATTAACATTACACTGAAGGACAATCACAGTACAACACTTTTACGCTCAGCGAGGGCCTTCCGGAAGGCCCCGCACTCGCCCGACCCCGCGGCGTGACGCCGGGCCCCGGCATTCCCCGCCACCTCCGGGCAGAGGAAACATACCGAGGACCCGGGGCACGCCGCCGACTTGTGCCCTAGCCCCCCACACTTAAAGCAGCACTTGCTGCGGTCCGGGCCTTTGCAGGCGTGGCTAAGATGGCCGTAGCCCAGGCACTTGAAGCACCTGGACACGACCACCCTCTTGCGGATCCTGCAAACGACCCAGCCGACCTTTACGCGGGCCGTCTGGAGGAGTTTCGCCGCGGCCTTCTCCTCCACTTCGACAATGGCCAAGCGTTGGCCACGATCGTTAGGCCGGGTCAGCACGACCTGGAGGTGGCCCTCATAATCCCTCAGAACCTGCCTGAGGGCATCGAGGACCTCCTCCTTGGCCGTACAGACGTCCAGCTCCCTGATCTCCAGGGTAGTCCTGGGGACCAGCTGCTTGACGCTGCCCGCTGACCCGGCTGCGTTCCTTAAAGCCTCCGAGAAGGCCGACCGGGTCTGCGCGGTGCACTGCCCGAGTTCGAGCAGCACCTCGCCAGCCCGGGTCTGCCGGACAGACCTGACCTGTACCCCGCAGCTTTCGGGGTTGACCGCCTTGCGGACAGTGCTAAGCACCTCCGCAAAGGTCTTCCCCGCTGCGGGCTTGAGCAAGATGGCCTCCGGCTTGGCCTTCCCGGTGGGACCCGCTGGTCGGCTGGGGGCTGGAGTCGGGGTCGGGTTCGGAGCCGGGGCCGCAACGTTCGTTGCTCCCTTTTTCTTCTTCCTCTTCCCTTTCTTCTTCCTCCCCTCCTTGTCCAGTGTCTTCTCCGTCTTCTCTTTATCGTCCTCCTTCTTGGCCCCCTTACCCTTCCTGATCACCTCAGTCCAGGGGAGGGTAGACTCCTCCTTCCGCCTCTTCATGAGATCCTCTTCCGGACGGAGGGGAGGGCTAGAGGCCCCCCTCTTCCCCACCGCCGGCGAAGCCTGCGCGCTCGCTGCCACAACCAAGGCAGTTTGCGTACCGCAGGACTTCGCCGGCGGTATCTTCGCAGGGATGCACTTATCCACCCGCGACGCGACCCCCCCATTCTCTGCCAACGCCGGGGCAGTCTGCGTGGCAAAGGACCTCGTCGCAGGTTTCCCCTTGGGGAGGCTGCAGCGGACTCCTACACAAGCTCTCCTGGATTCTTCCAGGTCGTCAAGGGCCTCCTCTAACGCCGGGAGGCCGTCCTTGACGACCTTGGATATGTTGGGCTGCTTCTTAAGAGCAGCCAACATATCCCTGATGAGCCCCCTCATCTTGGAGAACCCCTTCTCCATACGGGCCTCCATCAACGCGAGCCTATCCTCGAGGCTGGGCGCTCGAGCCGTCTCGACGGCCGGTGGTCCGGCTGCCGACGGATCCCCGTCCGGGACCGACTCTGAGGCTAACGCCGCCGAAGCGTCGCCAGCCGTCGTCAGGTCCGCGGACAACTCCTGCGAGCGCGCCCGCTCCCCCGGTGTTTGTCGCACCGGTGAACGGAGCACTCGCGACCTCCTCGCGAAGGGATTGGCAGGAGTACTGCCGCCCCCCTCGTCAAAACCCCCTAATTCCCCACCCGATTTTTTTAAATTGTTTGCCATGAAACCAATTTAAAGAAGATTCGAGTACGGGTTCGCGTTCTCGGACCACAGCCGAGGCAACCGCCAGCATTTCGCCTCCCGCAGCCCCCGTACTTATAGGAAGGCCCTCCTCTTCCCACCGTCCTTTCCCCTCTTCGAACAGGCCCCGAATCACCAGTGACCTGCCTCCGAAGGTTCCGTAGGCTTTCCGAGGAGCACCCCCCTGCACCCCCCGTCTGACCTAAGGATCAGAGCGGGGTTTTCTCCCTAGACCTAGGGTGTGCTACTCCCTAGGGCCGCAGCTCCTCGAGGTTACGAGTGCACCAAAGAGGCGTGTTGGATCCCGAATCCCGCAGGCAGACGTTCACCTCAACCTCCAGATGCACCCCCTCCTCGGCTCGCTGCATCGTCCGTGCAGGAGAAACACACGGCCGTCTCTCTGCCAGGTTCGGACGAGAACTCCGATTGTATAGAGACACCGATGGATTCGGTGCCCCTACACGACAGTAACCAGTTTACCTACAGTACAATGTTTCGTTGCTTTAATATTAGTTTCATGAACTTAGATTTAATTGATTGTATTTTTCTATATTATTTTTGGTATATTGTAAGTAATCAGCCTTTTAAAATACATATAAGTAAATTAATGTATAAAAGAGAATGCTTCATTAATTTTGATCATGTACTTATTATGCATGTATATAAAATGATTGGATGGCCTACCACAATACAAATATCTATATGTAGGTTTCAATTTAAAGCCTTGATGTTATTGCTTGTTAAATTAGGCGACGGACGAATATTATTCACATTTCCGCCTACCCCTTTGGCAGAAACTCCCGTATTAATTTTATATCCGACTGAAATTATTTTTATTGTGGTGAACCCATGGGAACGCCATAAGTGGTGATAGTCCATTTGCATATATACTGTCGAGGCTCCACCATGAATATTTGTGCAAAATACATCCGGCCACCTAAACAATTTCGGATTTTGTTCGTCCTCAGCATAACCTATAGTTATTTGTTTTCATGGGTGTCCTTAAAATAGAATCGTTTTGGTCAGTTTTAAGCGAAAGGTTCACCCTCTCTTCTGACCTCCCCGTTTTGTAAGCGTTGTGCGGTAATAAATGCAATAATTTAACGAAAAACATTTTATAAATAAATTCAATCGCAAATTTTCCCGTCAACTTTCGAACAGAGTTAATAGAGATGGCCGCAAAATACTGTCCAATTGCGCATAAAAGTGTCGCCCCCCTTCCTCTACGGCGAGTGCGGGAATTACGAGTGTATGCAAAGGGGTTCATGCAAATTTGTTTCAATTTGAAATGGACTTTCGAGAGTAATTGGAATGGTACACAAGACTGTTCTGGGACGCCTGGCGTTCTGCTCGTGAATCCTGGATTCTGGGAATCGGGGCGTTTGGGATGCGAACAGAGGGAGCAATGGCGGTGTGCTCTGGCTGCGGAATGTCGCAAACGGTGATAACAAAAGCCTTCCGATAAACACGAGAGCCCCGGACGAAGGCGCTCAAATCAAATGGATGCTTAGGATAACCCCGTCGTTTGCGTCATGGTTTATCCGCTTTTATTGACTGTGCATAGATAGGCATCGGGGCGGAGACGCCATCGTCGAGGGTATATCTGCATTCGCCAATACTGCTCCATAAGGATCTGCGATCGGAGTACCTGCGAGCAAAATTGGGGGCAATTCAATTTTCGTTATATACCACGTTATACCATACTATCCCCACAGATACCCTAGATAGCACCTTCTGGTTTCGGCTTGGTGCTCCTTGCAAAATTGTCTGTTGTCTACCTCGGACCAGCTCTGGCATGTAGTCGGGCTTCCAGTTCCAGACGGCACAGGATCAGGATGTGTTCTGTAGAGGCTCCTCTGACAGGAGATGCCTGCCGGGCTGAAGTCAGGACCGGCAACAGAAGAGCCCCAAATAGACTAAGTCGATAAACCGGGACCCGCTTCCCGATATATGCTATATAGGCTCCGTCCGTTCACAATAAGGCTCTTAACTATAATCTTCCCAATGAAGTATAAAGTCATGCTGAAAATGAATTTGTCTGTAGATTTTCAATTAACTCGATTACACACACGAGACAGGAGCATAATTGGCGAAAATTTATTAAGAGGCTTATATATGCCAGAAAAGGGTTCGTTCTCGTGTGAGCCCAGCTCAGGTTTAATGTGTATCAAGAGCTGTTGTCCAATACTCGCCTGGGTTCACGGAGGGTAAATATTCATAAATTTTCCAGACGAACTTTCCACCCCCCTCAGATTCTTCATTTTGACCTAATTAATCCTCACCCAGGACCCACGGTTAAGCTACTTCCTGAAAATCAAAATTTAATTGCATTTGCCACTCGTGAAAGTGAAAACTTTATTTAAAATTTTCCAAGTTCTTTAACCCGTACCCCTGGCAGGGCTGTCTCTGGGGAGCTGTCGAGCCAAAACGACCTCTAGATAGTTCTGCTCAAGTGTCCAATTGTGTTTCAGAGCATTAACTTGCTGAAACTTTCTTACCAACGGGGGGATTCCCTTGAGTTGACACTTCACGTCAAAGCTCATTATGTTCTTGGTGTCCTCTAATTTCCCTTCAATTTTCGCAAAGAGGAGTTTTTCACGAAAAAGACAGAAATTTCTGAGCTCCGTGAGACGGAAACACTTTTCGCATAAAGTGCTTCCCCGTCATTTCCGTCTATCAATAACGACTAAAAATAATCAAAGTCTTCACATAAGACTTGGGAGAAATTTTGTTTTGGAAGTAAGTTCAGTTTCATTTAAGAGGAGTAATCAAAAGAAGACCAAAAACTGCATGATTAAGAGTAAGTTACTACCTAGCTAACTTCACCTAAAAGGTGGTACGAGTTTGCCAAATTTTTACTATCTGGTTAGGTCACACTCAAATAAGATAGTTCCAACCAACGCTTTCAACCCTTCAGACTCATCAGCACTAGAAAATTTATGGAAGAAAATCTCTAATTTTAATTAGCTGTCACCTTAGTGCAACTTATAAGTATTCAAACTGATTTATATAAAATAAATGTTATGCTATGTTACATTTAGGATTTTTAGATGTTTAAACCTAGATTACTAATAGCAACATTTAATCATAAGCCTAGGTAATTTTAATTTTTTAATTACTGATTGCATTTGGGAATTCGCTAAAATGTCGCGATTAGTGTAATATTAGTAAAACTTGGATCTAAGAGTAACAAAATAATTGCAACGAAAATTCAATAGAATTTCCATAATTTAGAAATAAAAAATGTTTCTTATTATACTTATAAAATAATTTTCTTTTCGAACTCCATGTTATAAATAACTTTAACTTTATGCAAATGACAAATAATACTCAAAATTTAGAAGGAGGTTAATATTGTGACGCATCAGCATATATTTTAATGACTATCATTAATCATTTCATATATTTAAAATTTAATAATTCAAGATAAAATAAGTCTTTTAACCTTTAAATGTGCATAGCACTCGAACATAAAGTTATTCTCGAATATTATTTTTTGTTATTGTATTTTTTATTTAAAAAGCATACTTTGAGTTTTAAAATAATTATTTGTGGAGGAGTTTTGTTTTGCTTATCGAACTGCCAAGCATTTAAAAATAAATCTCAATTTTTATACATTTTGGTCCGAGAAAGGCATTTCATTATCTTGAACGCTTCTTACATGCAGCATCCATGGGAGAAACTGAGTTTAATAATTCTACAGTACAGTACTTAATTCTGTTCAATAATAATACAGTATATAACATAAATAATATTTTCAGGATATCTAAACCCGTTTAACCCATCCGTCAAGATTTTTCATAATTTTTGAGATCCACTTCTAATACTGCTTATACTGGAGAAGAATACAAGACTTGTGATTTTTTGTGCAAACATTTAATGATCAAACTTTGTGTAGGAAAACGATGGAATTATGCAGAAATTAGGAGTCGGTAAAAATGACATTTTGAGATTTTAAAGTTAAATATCTCGAAAAGTATTGCTTTCCAATCCAACAAAATTTTTTTCCGTTTTAAGTCAATCTTAATGTTTTTTAACCGTAGTTCATACAACATATCGTACAAATAAATAAAAAAGCCTTATCAATTCACTATAACAAATATTATTATATATATTAGACAAAAATTTACAAGATTAAAGCTACATAGTTTATCATTGCTTCCGTACTGACGTAACGCGTTCAATTTCGGATGAATCCAACGTAGAGTTTTTATGGTTCATTGTATCGCCTCGATATTTTTTATCGTTCTTATTATTTTGTTAGTGGAGCCGCCACTTTAGGAACACGATATCAAATATTTATACGGACAACACGCGTGCTTCACTATAGGTGTGGTTGTTTCGTAATTGGATATCCTCGAAAATCTCAGCAGACTAAAAATCATCACGAAAATCATTTAGAAAATGTTTATCTTATCTGGTGAAAGTTTCAGCAATTAATGGAATCATCGGTTGAATGAAATTGTTTCCCATTACGAAGTGTGTCCTGAAATGTTCCACTAATCTATTTAGCAAAAAATGTCGTGTCACCACGCATATCCTGGTCAACACATTGGGTGTTGACACTTTTATTAAGAGAAAACAATTTAATTTACCCAAATTTACACACTAATTAAATCTTTTGATTGAATTACTAAAAATTTATCGGATTTCACGTGCCGTTTCCAATTAATTACTTCACCAGATTGGGACCGTGTAAAATTTTTGGGACACCCCCTGTTGAATCCCCCTCGGAATTTTTCCGCTAAATAATTTTAGACGATACCGCCGCCACCACTCCTGTCAGCAATTTTTGGTTTCGAGGGGTTGTGCGTTCGTTCCAGAATCGCTTTCCTCGCCCCTGGAACCGTGATAATAAATATTAATTTGCTGACGAATTAAATAAATAAAATCAACGGAACACAGGTCTCGTCTGTGGGCGTGTTAAATTAAATGATTTTTCAAATTTCATAGCGAAAATAATTCGCTCGGCTTCGAGGTTAGAGTGAAACCCTCTTCTACATGGCTTCTGCTGCTGCTCAGGCTCAGGTTGTTTTAATGGGATGAAGCGTCATGCGAAACTTTAACATGAATAATTTCAGGATTTTATGCGAAATTTATACATATAACAGATTTAATATGATTTCCGTGGATTATCCATACATGCCGAGATTATTTACAAATTACGAAATTATGGGTAATTACGGCCCCAGGGAAAGTTAGTTTAACTGGTATGTTTTGATACAGCGTTTGGTGTTATTTCGTACCTAAATTTGTTTAATCATCCGCACCAGATTAAACGTGGCTTGGTGTTTTTCTCGAAAATGCGTGTCGACTAAATACATAAATGATTGGTATAAAAGTTGTTATGTTGAAGCTTTTTAATTCCTTAAAAATGAATCATTAACGTTTCCCTTTAATGTTTTACAGCAAACGCGAAAAATCGGAACTTTAAACTTCGAAGTTCATTCGTTTGGATCGAATTGCTCCATGTGCCAAATATTGGTTTTCTGCCTATTTATTCATATTTCACAAAAATACGATGAACAACATTGAGTTAGTCTAATAAGAATTGGAAACCCTTTAAACTTTCGATGAATTCAATTTCCAAAAAATATGCTCTAGACAAGTTAACATATATTTATTTCAAATCCTCTTTGACAGAACTCGTACTTTTTTCGTAACTATGTTAATCCTTTAGAGTCAACAAGAACCAGGCAATATTTTAATATCAAGATTTAAATATTCCCAATGAACGCTGCTTTCTTTGTATTGCCAGGAAAATTCTGGAATGATTTGCCTATTGACTATAAAACCGCCAATGAGCTACAATTAAGGCAGAGCTATAAAATGTTAGCAGCTAATTAGTTAGATATTTCTTCGGTTAAACAATTATATCTTGTAGCCTATAATAGTTTAACTTATATCAGTTTGTTATATCTAGTCCTTAATCTATGTACCTACATACAATTACTATTAGGTTATGTTTTTCGTATTTATATACATACATACAAATGTATATTGACTTGTTTTATCGTCAAGCACATTTATGTTTAAACACAGCTAAATAAAAATATGTAATTCAATTGTCAGGAACCCCTTTCTGTTATATCGCTAAATTTTTAATTTTTTCATAACAATTTACCTGAAAATAATCAACAACAGAGATAAATATCAAAATTATTGTTGCTATCTTTGTCTAACCGATCTACGTCTATTGGAACCGACTTGAACGAAGTCGTAAACGAGGCATGTGTTGTTTTAGAGTAAGGGGCGGATTTTTCATTGTATTTGTATGGATGAGTCTTTCCATTAGGTATACTCATATTTTGTATAATCATCAAACCTCAAAACTTATACTACACTATACTGTATACTTTATTCAGAAGACTGCTATGGCGAGATATGGGTTGATTATGTGCCTTCTGCAATAATGTGAGAGAGAAAAACTGATTATTCTTTCAACCAACACTATTGAAAATTGTCGATTTCCCTAATATTTTATTTGGTTTTCCAACTTTAGATTATTTTAACAACTACAATACAATTAGTTAGCCTAAAATCAAAGAAAATATTACATATTTAGTATTTCTAATCTTTTTTTTCACTGTATGCTGCTTTAGGAAAAAGTAAATATGTATACTTATGTACGTAGGATAATACGGACTACCTGGTCCTAATATACTTAAACAATTTATTTTGAGTAGGTATTACTTATTTTCTTTAATCTATTTTATATTTAAAATTGTATTTATTTTTAAGTTAATCAAAATGCAAACGAATTGTTTAAATGAATGATTTAATTAAATACAAGCGTTTTGTTTTACGAGATCTATTTTATAAAAAACGATGGGTGATCCATAATACATATACCCCTCTTACACTATAGTGTGTATTTAGCCTAAAATGGCTAAAAAATCAACAAATCTGCTTAAAGTTCGTAAAACAAATTTATTGCTTGTTCGCTTGTAATTCCGCTTTGATCCCTGGAGGTAAATACGTCAAATTTAACAACAAAATTAATTTTCTGTTAAATCATATGTAAACAAGTTCAGTGAAACCTGTAAACGTTTAGAAAGACCTTTAACCGCTCGGTTTGAATCCCACCCACCTCGATAAAACGCAACAATTCATTTAACACGATAAAGGGGATTTTGGTCGAATTTTTTTCCGTTTAATCTAAACAAGAGTTCCACGATGCTAACCCAAATTACCCTTCTCGCTTTATATATATAAAAAAAACGATTTATTTTCTGGAAAAGAGAAAACCCGGGCGAAATTTAGAATTAGTAGGTACGGAAGAAAGTTCGTACCCGTATTAAAGCGAGTGAAACGTTCACAGTCGCTATTTTTTTGTAATATTATTTTCATTTTGTTTCTTTTAAAAAAGCGGGCTCTGTTCCTCAGTCCCCATTTATTCTTGGTTAAAAAAAGCGAAAAAAATGCCAATAAAGTCATAAGCCGCAACTTGACAAACCCACACCCTTTGCCATACAGCACCATGGAGCAAAATGTATGCTATACGCGAGCCGACAATCCGCAAAAATTTCTGCCCATTCAGCTCCACATAATAGACCCGTCCCCAGACGCGACGGTGGGCGTATTCCGGCCGCGTTTTCCACAGGAACAGGGGCACAAGATTAAATTATGTTGAATATTTTCATTTGGTTATCCTTAAGGCAATTTTCAGGATCATACAAACTTAAGGAATTTTCTTTCCCTCTGCACGTTAGTCGGCTCTTTCGGCTAATTCACTGGCTCGTTTCCTCTTTGACATATGTATTTAAATACGCCGAGATTTCGACAAATAACCGCATCCCAGAAAAAAAAGAAGAAATCCGATGCCAAAATAAGGGCGACCCCACAAAAGAATTATACAATTAATCATCCTATCTTATTGCGAGCGCCCTGGCCTAACCCGGGAATTCATCCCACTGCTTCCGGGTTTCTGTACGTGAACCAATGTTTTTTCTCCCCTGGAATGAAATTAATTCAACATTCAAATAACATTACGAAATAAACAAATTTTGCGGAAATGCGAAATTAACGCCACTGGGGAATTTTTTGGTGATCGTTGAAAACGTTAATGCGCGTAAGAAGCAGCATTTATGTGGAAAATATAAAGGTATCTAACTACTGCATGATACAAAATAATTTGTCAATAAATTTAAAACTTAATAAGTCATTTCTATTCTAAAGAAAAAATCAAAATTGCAAATTCAATAACTTTAGGTTTTTAAATGACAATTCGTGTCTTTTTTTCCTTTTATTATGTATTGTCGTTCAACTACATATGTCATATGACAGTTAAAAATGCCGGAACATTAACCAACATTCAGAACTACTAAAATCTTGAATTTTAGAATCAACAAAAATATGCCTGTCACTACAAAAAATGTCTATTAAAAATTATATTTGTGTAAATAAATTTTCATTCAATATAATTCACATGTTAAATTTTAAAAGACAGTATAATAAATATACATATGTATTTTGTAAACTAATTTTAGCCGAATATACCCAACGCAATGGGGAATGAGGAGTGGGGAATGGGGATATGAAATGAAATGCTTTGAGATTACTTAGTTTCCACAAGTATAAAATGTTTACTTGCACTTAAAATATTTGATTAACGCAAATGTTTTTTTTATAATACAGACTTACAAAAAATTAGTTACTTGAAGGTCTCAAATTTTGTAAGCAGAAAATATTTGATGTTGTTTTTAACTAAAAAATATTGTTAATTTTTGACTACCACAACTAAAGACTTTTTTGTGCCTTAAAAATGTTTTAAATTACAAGAAAAATTTCGAGTATAAAAACATGTTCGCATATTTTTTTACGGTAAAATGTTTGACTTAAAAACGACATGTAAACAATTCCTTAATTAAAGATGTTTTGAAAAATAATTCTAAAACGATTTCGGCTTGCATCTTCACACGACAAGTGCGTGTTTTTTACTTTTGATATAGGTACATAGTTTGAAAAAAAATTTCATCGTTCATTTTAACGATTCTTCAAGAATTTTCTTTTTATGATAGAAAGATGAAAACATCTACAACCTAAAGTATTTTGTGGGAAAATGTCAATAATGACACAAAAATGTATTTTTTTTTAATTTCAAAGTTAAGTATGTATCTCGAGGAGTACAAGGCACCAAGACCGACAAAATTTGCTTCATTTATTCATGCATTTTTTACTTGAAAGTTTTATTGACTTTTAAACGATAACAAAATTTGCGTCAATTGTTCCCTAATCTTTTTGGGTTTAAAACAAGGTTAAAAATTAAACGCAATTACTAATTTATGCGGGCCTTGGCCCTTGATTTATTTATTAATCAAAGCGTGAAATTTCTCTGCCATTCAAAATAAACTTAAGAATCACTTACTTCTTAAATCAGAGACTTTCACCTTTTCAATTCATTCTTATCTTACCTCTTAGATTAAATTTTGCCAACATGAATAAGTAATTCGAGTCAATCTCAGAAATCTAAGGATTATTCTGTGAAAAATTGCCATTGCCATCACCTGCATATAAAAGTGCATCACATTCTCTGAAGTCATCCCAGGCTCCGAAGAGACCTGACACTATTCCATTTGGTCGTTATTGAAGTTCGAAAGTTCGAAACGTTTTCGTGATTGTTGACATGAAAACACCTTTTAAAACTTTTAATAGCAATATCCATTCACTGACAATCGTTTTATAAGGTTCCATACATAAATTTTTTATTGCACTCGACGGAATACGATTTTTAGATATGCGGATTTGGTACATGACCTGTCAGCCAAGTTGAGAATGATGCGATTTTTTTTCTGATTTTTCTGAGGAGCAATGATTTTCTGGTAGGTACTTGTTTCTCAAATATTTCCTAAGTGGAAAATCCTGTTGCAAGAATCATTTTTATGGGGAAATAAGGTTTTGAGATTTATTGAAACGCATATGGCGTTTTATCTTTTGTAGAAGAGGGCGGGAGAGAAGTTTACCTGTTTTTTAGAGTGTCTACTAAGAAAAATTAATTTTGATTTGTTCTATCGCAGACCTTTTGATGTCTTTGAATAATTAATATAGGGTTAATAGAACGCTTTCGAATATAATTTATGAGTTAGTGCTGGTGCCAGAGTTGGGCGCATTTAACTAAATTTTTAGTTGAATAAGAACTACAATTAGCAACTATAGTTGTTATATTAGTTGTTAGTTGGGCTCAACTAAATCTTCACCTAAATTAGTTGTTAGTTGAATTTCCAACTAAATTTTTTCAACTAAAATAGTTGTAGTTTAAAAAAACTTACTTGCACCCATAACTAACAACTATTAGTTTAGTTGTAGTTTATCCCACAAAAACTAACAACTAAACATTTATTTTGTTCCTTATTATAAAACTGAACCGCTGAAGTTAATAACATGAAACTTGCACAATTATTATTTTTGTGACGTAAGCAACCACTAAGAAAGGATTTTACGAAATTCTTGTTTTAAGGGAGTAAAAGGGGATGTTTGTGAATGAAAATTCCTCATTTTTAAAGATAAATCTATGAAAATTGGTATTTCGCCTTTAAGTTAGAAATCAAGAAAGACATATTTCAGGATTTTAAGCAATTTATTCCCTAAGAGGTTAAAATAGCAAATTTCGCTATTTTTGTTAAAACCATAAAAATTAGTATTTCGCCTTTTCATTAGACATTATAAATGACTTGTTTGAGCGCTTTTGGAAAATCATGCCCTATGAGGGTAAAATAGGGGATGAAAGTTTGTATGAGACTTCTGTCATTTCTAAGGTTAAAACATTGAAAATTAGTTTTGGTTAAGAGTAGATTTTCCTTGTCTTCCATCTTGAATTTTGACAGTTATTTGAAATCAGCAGTGACCCCAAAAACTAGGTTGATTTCTTTTTTTTTCTTCAAAAACTGCGAGATAATTTAGTTTTAGTTGTTAGTTGACAACTACAACTAAAGAATAATTGTTAGTGATGTGCACAACTAATTTTTGTTCAACTGTAAGTTGTAGTTGTCTATGAAATGTCAACTACAATTAATTTAGTTGAAAGAATTTAGTTGTGAATTCAATTGAAACTAAGTTGTTAGTTGTGGGAGGCAGGTACAACTAATTAATTTAATTGTAGTTGTTAATTGTTAGTTGCAACTAATTTTTGCCTAACTCTGGCTGGTGCAAATGAGTACACAATTCAGCGGCCATTTCGGAAAGTATTAAAATGGCGTCGGTTCCATTTTAAAAACTAGCAATTACCTGTAACATAAATTTATTGCTCCCTCGAGCTTCTATGGCTGCATAGTTCCGAATAAACACATATGCAGTGGTGTTCTACAGAGCTGTGGAACATCCCACCCTCGTCCCAATTTAAAACGGAAGAAAGAAGGAAATGTTTATAAGAGATGATATCCAAACGAGCTCGACCTAGGTTGAATACTTAAGGGAAAAAAATTTGATTTAATGGTTCTCTTCACGTTCCCAGGGGCTATAGTTATGGTCCTGCACAGCTGTGAGGGCAGCCAGGAGCCCGCATTTCGCGTTTTAGCATTCATGGCCCGGGGCTTACTATCTTATTATGCATTCACGACCATTTGATCTACATTTCGAATGTCTCTCACGTCGAACCAATTTATTAATAGATTTTCTGGCAAGTGGAATACGAAAACTCCCACCGCACATTTTCCGCCAAGACCACCGCAAACCTTAAACAGTAGTCGGGTCTTCTTTTTTAAGTCGGTCCACAAAATCGACCTGCCACCATTTTATACCATCGTCTTCGGGGGTCCACCACACAACCATCAGAGCCACCTCCATCTTCACCATTCCGTGGCATCATCTTAAAGATTGTCGACCAGGTCGGTCGTGGAGGTGAATGAAGGTTACAAGACGGTTTTTATATCCCCGTGATATTTTCAGTAAGTGGATGTCAGTTTATTTCAGGTAAAATCTACTTACTTTTTCCCCCTCGACGGGGATGGTAACGCGATACAAGAAAAGTTTTATTGAATTTATGTGTTAGGGGATGCCGCTTCTACTTTGGCGCGCGCTGTTTTATTTTCTAGTGCGTTCCCCCAGAACGCTTTTTTTACTTTTGTCCGTTGTGTTGTTGTTGACTCTCAATGTTTCCGTCTTCCAGTTTGTTTGAGAGTAAACGAGATCCTCTTAATTACGAACAAGGAGAATTCCTTAGCCCTGTTAACTAAGAGGAAAAATGTTCTGAAGTAATTAGCGTAATATCTGGATAACGATGCAGTCAGAGGTAAACAGCTTACCCACAATGACAGTAATTTCAACGATTTGGAATCATCACAAATTCTAGAAAGATAATATGCAGATTGTCACAATTCAAGAGAATTTATAAATATCCATATAAACAAAATTACGAAACTAGGGTAAAGTACGGATAGATGGCCAAAGTATCAAAAGTAATACTTCCAAAAATAAAATCGTATGAGTTTGTCGTTACATTGATAGATACTACCCTGTCGTATTTAAAATAAATAGTTGACCTAGTATGAAAGATTGGTGTAAATTTTGAAATCAGTGAGGAATGCATGAATTTTATGGAGACAAATATAAATTTATTTACAAATTTAGAAAAAAAAATATAATGTTGTCATAAAAACTATAACTTAAAATAAAATACATTTCCATATAGGATATGTAACTAAAATCATTCCAGCATATCTTACACAAAAAATTTGGCCCAGATCTCATCCGAGGCAAATAAATAAAGTACTGAGTTAAATCGGCAGTAATATTTTACAGTTTCGGTTAGTATAGCAATACAAATTGTACGTTCAATAACTTATTGAGCCATAAAATATGAGCAGTAAAAACAAAAACGAGAAGTAAAATGACTTCAAACTGAGTAGCTTAAAAAGTATCTACTTTAATGCGTGAAATCAAATTGGGCAGTAAGATGATATTGAGTGGGCAGTAAAATGTATAGCTAGTAAAAACAAAGTATTCAAGCGGTAGATTAAATACTTGAGTGGTAAAATAAATAATTGGGTAGTTCTCGGCGGTCGGTCCAGTTTCACCGCAATATTTTTTTATTTTTGTAAAACTCCACTTAAATTTGTTCAATTTCTCTAAAGAACACTACACTATGCACTTTTCGCGCGCAGACAAGCACGCATTTTTGGAGTACATATATCATACTATACAATTTTAAAAATTTCCCACTGTGTTTATTCAAAACAACGTCCTCTGCTGCGTCTGTCTGCTTTTGTGTCCACGATTTTCTTTCTATAAGTTTTGTGTGAATTTAAAACGATCAAAACATAATAAAACATAACATAACATATTTGCCTGAAGGATGAACAACTTATTTCTAACGAGACCTTGTCGCAATTTTCATATTATAAACCAATTTTAAGCTGACATCATATATAGGAGGAAATAATTGCCCTCATTTTGCTTAAGTATGCCAACGAGCACGGCAAAAAAGAAAAAATTAATGAAAATACCGGGCAAAAGGGAAAACGAGTTGTTACCAATGCCATTGTCGGTTGAAAGCAATTCTCTTACTTCTGATAGCTTTAATATCCGCCGTAGGCTCGTTTTTATTACGTATCGTAATATTTCCCACATATGTCACATGGTATGTGAATATGTTCGCCGAACATCCTCCCCAGTGTCCCCGCGTATATTTTGTGCATTTATTAACTGACAACTCGAGCGAATATGAAGCCTGGGAATCCTTGAAATTCCAGCGATATGAACAACAGCAAAACGACTGGCTGCTGGCAAATAGACGCAGCAAAACCATCGGAGCAGGAAAATATAACCGCAAACATAGGGGAAAAAAAAGCCCAACAACCGACTGTGAACCCTTATCATCAGTAATGTGCACCGCAGGGGGTACGACGAGGTCCCCTCTAACTGCCAGCTCTGGTCGCATTCGTAATTTTACACAAAATACTGAAAACCGACCCAGCAATTGTAGCAACTTCATATAATGATGATGATGACGATTTGCGCCGCACCACCTCTATCTTCAGTGGTTGCCATCCCAACATGATGTATTCATCCCTCATCATCCTTGTTCCATCCCTGTGGAATGCATCTTCCCTGGGGTACTTTTAAAGAGCCCCAACAGACCCTGGATGAGGTGAGGAAACAGTCTACTATATGTCGTTACAATTTTTCTACATCTCTTGAACTCAGTCAGGAGACCGACTGCCTACAAATGAGTAAACCACAAAGCCAATCGATGGGTTCTAGTATGGCTTTGTTGGTTCCAGCAAACTCCGTAATTAAAAACGTAGATACTGCGAATCTCTTCTTTCAACAACTATTGTAACCCCCACACATGATGGCTACCTTATTGGCGAAACTATGGACTAATGAATATTTTCGCGAACTGTGTGTCACGTCCGTGCTGTGGCCGCAAGTTCAATTAAATTGAAGCAAGAATCTCTGATTTCCCCCATGGGAAGACATACGAATATATGTTCTCTAGTTTAATTTCGTATTCCATGTAGGAATGTAGGAAAACGTTTTAAATTATAAGACATATGTATTTTTACAATTAATATACCTACATACAATTATTTCATTACTTCAAGTGCCAAATTTTGTTTTGAACTATTCGATTTTGGTTGAGGAACAATTGAATCAAGATATATACATATATGTAGGTATACGCGGCAACTTTTAAATTAAAGTTTCATATTCAGAAATGATTTGTATGCTCCTAAATTCATGTGTGCAGAATGGTTGAGTTGTTAAAATTAAGTTTTCATGTAGAATACAATATAAACTCCCTCAAACCGCCATGAGGAAGGTCTCCGCAAAATTCCTGCTGGGACTAAAATTTCCTCCTTGACTTAAGCAACAGACCTTGACCTAGACCATCTGAAAAATATTAAACTTTCATCCAAATATTACCGCCAGAATCATCAAAAATCTTATCGCCGCCATAATTTCAAGAATAACAAGACCAAATCATTCTCGCGATTCATCACGGCCGGCGGGTACAAGAGGATCGTCAAAGAAATTCCTTTCGACTAAATTAAGTTGAGGCACTTTCAATTCAACGTCGAAGGAGTTGAACAAAATTCAAAGAATTGTATATAAAAAAAAAATTTCTGAAGACATTGTTCCCAGTCAATGTTTGTCCTAAACAACGTCTTATTTGTATCTCATTGAGTCGGTCCTCGTCTACCTTCTTCCCCTGGGAGGTTGGTGGGCTGTGAAGAAATGGGTTCGAAGTCTCCAGATTCATTTTGATGCGCAAAACTTACTGACGAAAATGAAAAATAGCAAAAAAATATACTTTTTTTTCTGGGTGTGGAGATCAGGGTCCTGGTAAAATTTATTCCCTTTTTCTTCGGTGATTTTCCTGACTGGTGGAACTTGAAAGTTGGAAGTTGCTCCCAAGGACACTGTCTTCCCAGAAGCGAATACATTTCAATGATTGATTTCTCGATGCATTTCGAAGAACGAAGAGATGCGCCTGCAATTCGGTCTTAAGATGCTTTTTGGGTTGGAGCAGCCCCATCAATCCTGGCCTCATGATTTGAAGCCTGTCAGTACGCGTGTGTGAGGCCGTCGGATCCTCCGGCCGGGATAGGTCGAATAGACAGAGGGGGGCCAATGTGGCCCAACCCTTTCTAGATTCCTGGATGGAGCTCGTTATTGCTGATTTTGTTAAATTTACTTTGAATTTCTCTGGGTTTTTATCTGATTTCGAGAACAAACATCCGCCGGTCGGTGGCCATTCAATTTGACTATCGATTCATTCAAGAGGAGCATTTTGTCGAGCTCTCTTGCCCAACCGATGGGAATTATGAGTTGATTTGTAAGAAGACAAGAAAAAAATGAATAGAATTGTTTTACTGCAGTCAGCAGAAGTTTTGGCTGCGAAAAATTGCACAGGGTGAATCGATAATTGTCCCACTAAACGGGTGGCTCTATCGCGGAAACCGTGAAAAGAACAAAAAAAAAAAAAAAAATAAAATAAAAGAACATTCTCCAAAAACGGCAGGTGAATTTAGAAATTGCCGATGTTGAAAATTCAATTATATGCGCGATTACATCCAGGAACCTGAGAGCCAGAAGACTCTGAGGTATTTCCCGGACGGGTCGGAGAAAACTCGGTGGAAGAAGAAAGACATTTTGTGCCTATGTCACCGGCGATTTATGGCTAGAATTCAAGATTTACGAAGGCAGTTTTCTCCATTCCGTCTGCGGGAGCTCAAAGTTGCTAGGAAAATCTGCAAGTTGTATACTATAGTGTGGCATAGTGTGGATCCAGCTTAGGCCCAGAAATGGCCCTATTTTATGCAGATGTACTCGTTCCCAGGTCCAATATTCTGCGATGGTGGCACCACCAGATCCGGCCGATGTGTACAAACAGGAAAAAGACAAGGATGAGACTGCTCAGAATGTAAAGTTAATGCAAAATCTAAAATGGCAGAGATTGAGTAGGATAACGCCACGACAACTATTTTAGTGGCTTGTTCGAAATTCTTGCAAGTTTTCCTGCAGCCATACTGTAATACTTATGTTATAGACGTCCCTGCCGGAGGGAAAATCCCTGGCTGAGACTTGCACCAGATCCCCCCCAGATATTCCGATATGTAAATAGAGACGGCGATTTCAGGTCTATTATGAGGCCGACGTATGGGTGAGCAATCTTTGGGCGGATGGCGTATGCATGTGCGCTTCTGTAGGCGGGATTCAACGTGACAATTCCAGGAAAGGAGGCTGACAGTGACAAATGGCCCGGTAATAATGCCACGAAATGTATTTATGTGACAACTATTAATCCAATGACACGCAGTGGGAGGAACTGGCTTTACTTCCAAGACAAATTGACTGCTTAGTGGGCTAATTAATAACTTTAAATTATTTTTTTTAGCTTGTAGTTGATGATTAACACCAAAATACATTTGTTGTCTTCTCATTTCTGTCATTACCCTGAGCTTTGGTGCTTTCTTGGTGGCTACTTTAAATTAGGGTGCGAAGAAAATTCGAATTTCATTCATTCTTTAAGGGAGTCCTCTAGTTTCTCGGCTGTTTTTTTACGGCTTTTTCAATATTTTTTTACGGGCAAACCATCTAAATAATCAATCTCATTGTTTTTGCATAATCTTTATTAACATTTAAATAAGCTTTACAAATTTTTTGAAGTCAAAATATATAATAGAATAAAAGTTATAGTTGCCGACAGGAAGACATCAAGTAAAAGCGGTGCTTGACGGTGACCAAGATTGCGGCTGTTCTGCTTATCTGAAGTCAAAAAACCAAACGGCATTTTAATCTTCATATTTAAGACTAGCGATTGACTAGAGTGAATTCTAAATTACAAAATTGACTTTTTTATACACTTTTGAAAATTACATTCTATTTTTTACTCATTTTTTCTTAAGTTTTTCGCTCGTAGAAAAAAAACTATCAAAGCAATCCTGATAATCCTAATTCAATCGCTGACTTATAACATATTAAAGATGCTGTATAAATTTGAAGAAGATCGGTGCAGTAGTTTTTGAAATATCGTGGTCACCGTTTCGAAAAATGGTGTTTCGAGAAAAACGCGTTTGAAAGTTCGCGCATGTGAGTTATACTCCGTATACCTGCTCCGTTCCTGGGCCGTAACTTGTGAACCACTTCGAATATCGAAAAATCCTGTGGCACACATTTTCTACACATGTTGTAGATGTGATTTATGAAAAAAAAAAATCGATTTTTTCGACCCGAGAAACTAGAGAGAATATTCTTCGGATTACTTAAATTTATTCATTCTTTCGCGAGAGAATGTAAGAATTTATTCTCACCTTATTTATATTCGCGAATGAAAAAGAATGAAAAGGAATATTCGTTTTCATTCTTTGAAAGGCAGGTCAAGCCGCTGATTTATGTTTTTACTAAGAGTATTTTCCACATTTTCAGAATTTATACTCTAAAAAATTCCATATTGATAAGAAAAAATAAAACAATAATAAGGTTTATAGTATTCTTAATTACATTATGCTAGCTTTATTAAATCTAATAAATTAATATCAAGTTTGACTATAATTTTACATTATTAATGGTTTCACTACTTAATCTAAATTTTTGTTTTGTCAGTATTGTTGATAAGGCATTAAACGAGCGCTCAAACGATGCCTGACTCGAAGGAACCACCGCCACTCACCTCAATCAATTTTATTAAATCCATTTGTTTAAAGGAAATACTTTTCCAGTGTTCTAGGACATTACTGTTAAACGGCATTCTTTGCTCGTAAGCAAGCCTGTACAATTGCTGACAGAAATTTAAATTTGATTGTTGTATAATGTCTTTTTAGGCTTCCCAACAACTGTCCTTTGAAAATCCTGTCACATAAGAAGCACTTGGAAGTATCAGTGTTCTTATCATAAGACACGATTTTGTTTTTATCTATGTATATTAGATTTACGACCCATAGTTGTATTTTATTAAAATTAAAAAAACCACTCACGAAATAATACTCGTTATAAAAATAATATACTTTTTTAACGATCCGTTCGATCTTATCACTAGAACAAGAATAAAAGATAAGAATATTCTTTTTCATTCTGAATGATTGGTTTTAATACTTTCTCATTCTTTTTCTGCAACAGAAGAATATTCTTTCCTTTTCGTTCTCTTGCGAAAGGAATGTACATATTCAAAAATTCTCTGCATGAAAAACGCTTTCGAGAATTTTAGGACCCAAATATTCATTCGCGAATAAATATAAGTGAGAAGAATGTATTTTTCTTCATTTGCGAATGAATTTTTCCGCACCCTGAGTTCTTAACTAGCGAAAAATGAGTTTCAGACCCTTGTTCTAGTTTTCGTACGAGAATTAATGCCACCTAATTTCGAATTTTTATTGTTCTCATTTTGGTTCGAAGCGAATTAAATATGAAATTCGGATATCTTCATTTGTTCTTAAATTCAAACGAATTGGAAAATCATAGAAATTTGACACTTTTATTAGATGCTGTTAAACAAAAAAAATCAAAGCATAATATTCTTGGAGTAAACACGCAAATTCAAGCCAATTCAAAGCGTTTTTGGAATTTATGGACAAGTCGCCCTCCTATTCAGAAAAAGGTTTGAAAGCCAAAAATATTTCCTAATTCTCAAATTTATGTTATTTTTAGAACACATGACATTAAATGTTTCCTTTTACAATGAATATGGAAGCTCCAAAGCATTGCACTTATAGGTATCCCTAATTCATCAGCGGCATAATTCACAAATTGATATAAATTTGCTTTTGCTTTTGTTCCTTCATTTGAGCCTATGAATGTAATATACATAATTTAGCGCAATCACTTACTTAATTATAAAATTTATAAAAAAAAACATCTTCATTTACGAAAATGATGATGTTGATTTCGAAAGCTTGTTTCGTTCTTTGCTGTTACCTACACGCACTTTTCAATTCGTTCGAAAATGAGAACACCCAAATTATTTTCATATTCAGTTGAATTTCATCTGAAATTAAACATTTTGATTATAGGCTGTAAAAATTGGAAACAAATTTCAAAAGAAGGAATTAATAAATTGAAATTGAAGTCTCCTCATGGATTCATGAATTTTTCTGGTATCATTTCTCTTAACTTAGAAGTAATAAATGTGCAAAATAAATTAGTCAATAGTCGGTCACTATTAATTTCCGAAATATTCAAGTTAAAATTTTCAAAATTTCATTGTCGACCAACATGTTTAGCACATTAATTAAATCCCACAAAATTTCACTTTATCTTCGGCAACACCTCTCAACTTAATCCTCCACACTTTGCCAAGGACTTAAGTGCATTACTTGGTCTCTGCAATTTGCTTGAGTTTCTCGACTCCTATCCATGAAATCACTTCACTTCATCTTATAAAACAAAGCCACCCCTCCCGAGACCACGGATCAATAGTTGAGTGAAATTGTAATTAAAAAAAAAATTATTTTCTTAATACGCTTTCTGAAAACCACAATCTAATGACTGATTTTATTGCTATACTGAGGTACTTTTACAATTGATTAAAAATATAGAAATCTTGTTGTTTTCTTTCGACGAGTAAGTAATTAATCAAAAAATAAATAAAAGGTTCAGAATTTTGAAATGGTTTTTGTTGCATCAAAATGGTTTTATTTTTCATCTACATAATGTGTTAAATTTTAATCAACAGTTGCACGAAGCTTTTCCCTTAGAGCCTTGCCAATTCCGTCCTTTTCCTGGAAGCCAAATGCAAAGCGATTCTTCTAACCAACATTTTAATGAACGGTTGCCATATGCACGACGGATAGTGGAAAGTTGTTGTTATTTTAATTGGAGCTATATTTTTATTTAAATATGTTTATATTGTGCTGAAGAAATAATTGTCTTTTTTTTTGTATTTTTAGGCACATTATACATAGTAGAAGACTGCTGTAAAAGATAGGAACTCTTCATTAAATCAGTACCTATTATAGATAATCTGAAATCATTCGTGTAAAACGCTATCTTTTGGTGTAAATACATATAAATATGTTATGGAGTTTCTAAAGTATTAAAAACATTATTGAAACTTTTGCATCCTTAGAGCCCCACTTTCATATGTAAATAAATATAGTCAATAAAATGTCATAAATGAAATACTCTGAAAGTTTCTTGATTCTTATATTTAATTTAACCCTTAGCTGGCACACAATTTTAGAATCGTATAGCTGCCATTGTGGGGTTCGTGTGACCCCAGCCACGAAAAACGAAAATGCTTGCTAATGATTTTTGTGATTTAAAACAAATTTACGAGACTTCAAGTATGCTCTAATGATATATGTACATCTGAAGATACGAAAAGAAAATTCACGAAATATCCAATATTGAGATATGAAGAAAAAATTGAAAAGTCTTAAAACACTTAAGGTACTAAAGTGGGAATTACGAGTCTGAGGTAAGTCTGACCTCTAGGTGCCAGATAAGGGTTAACTACAAATTAAAAATTAATAAAAATGTTTTGAAGGCTTCAATTAAAAAGAATCACTAAATCAAAATCGTCAAGCTTTTTGAAAATATGCACCTATTTACTAGTGCATAAATTCGTAATTTTAATTTGTGTTTGATGAGATTTCTTTCATTTATCTTCGGTGTATAAAAAAGTGGCTAATAGCTTAACGTAAAATAAAGATACTTATCTAAGTGATAAAAAAATATAAATTAATTTGGACAAAAAACTAAATTAGTAACACTGTTGCACATGATGTACAGGCCAGCTCATTATAACCACTTACAAAATTTCGTTTTAAACCAGCTATGGCGTTTTCAAATTATCATTCCTAAAAAAAATATGTATGGAGTATTTAATAAAGCACTCTGCCGTGTTGTGTCTTATTGTAAAGTAAATGGCTCTATTTGTGTTTTTCTCCGCAAATCTTGAAAGATATTGAAGAACTTTATGAATTTCAATAATAGGTACTCTAAAACACTAGCCATGATCTCAAACCGGAGAATGCGATATAATTCGCATTTCCCGTCAATGAATAACGATTTTTTGCATTTTTCTTCACACTTGGTCTATTTGAAAAATCCCTCTAAGTGCTATCTCAAAAATGGAAATTTTTGCCTTTAAATTCATGGCATTTTATGACCGTACCACCTGCAGCTATAATTTTTGAAATATTATCGCATCACAGCCACCTTATCACCTTCTCTCCGCAAAAGGAAGAACCTCATTCATGCATACCGGATGCAACCATCCCACTAGCTACCGAAAACATTCCTTATTCGTTTCGATATTGGTCCAAGGGAAAAATTTTCAAATCTTTTTGAATAAAATCAATAAAGAGCCATTTGAAGATGTGTCGACGTGCATACCCCAGCTTTAGTACCTACTACTGGCGTCCTGCGATTTTCTAAAGAATATCTGAAAACGAAAAATTCCATTTCCCATGAGCTGCCTTTTTTCCCTTTCCTCCAGTAAAATTCTTGTCTAACACATATCCCGTCAGGACCCCAGGACTTCTGGAACCATTCCCTGGCCCCCAGTTACAAGTTAAATACATGTAACGTGCAAGATTTGCCGCGCCTTCGGTAAATTCGATGTCCTCACAGTCAGGCTAGATGCGAGCGATCGAACACATGTCGGAACATTGTTTGTCAATAACAAAATTGATTGAATATTATTGGAACTCTGGCAACCATATCCATAGGATGTGTGACAGGAAGATGAAAAGAAAAAATCCAACGTTTTTCTCATGCAAATTCTCCGTCATGCTGATGGCAGAGCCGTAGTCAATTTAAAGGAGATAATTCAGTCGTTTTAAGGAAGAAATGTGATTTTTCAGCATTTCAAAATTTATACAGGTAAATCTAGCTGCATGTAGACGATCTAAGTCAATCACACTCAGTTTTATAGATAAGCAAATGACAATAAAACCTCACAGGATTACGGAAATGAGTTTTGAGGACGCTTTACTATATTTCAGCATTTTCGCTCATCCAAATGCAAAAAGAATTTTTTTCTCGCTCAAATATTGCTTTAAGTCTGTTTAACGATTATCAACTATCTAAATCTTCCTGACGAGGTACACCGAAGAGCTGGAATTTTCATTTTTTTTTGGAAAATTTCTAGAGTTGCACAAAGCTTTGAGCGGGATGTTTTCCTTCTTTGAGCATTTTCATGTGTTTGCACTACTGCCTGCGAATTTTTGCCTTGCTAAGGATAAAGAAAGATTTTCTCAAGAAATCATATAAAGAAAATTTAACGTATGGTAAATTTCTCTCTACATGCAGACAGGATGTGTTCGTGCATATCGCCTTTAGAGCATCAAGATGGGATATGAAATGAATGGAAGCGTAAACTGTTGGATTTTTGATTGATTTTATATGTTTCTTTTATTTTTAGGAGCAAATCAATCATTTTCGATTAATCTGATCTTATTCTTTGTTTATAACTTACTGCTTTCCATATTTTGCTTAATTTGGGCCTTAGAGATTTTTGTTTTGGTCCAAACATAAGATTTAAGTAATACTTTGTTGGGTATACTTTGAATAATTTTTTTCATATTCATCATTTCATAGTTGATTTTTCTAACGCCTTCGATTACATTATCCAATTCGACTCTTATTTCTTACTAAAAAAATGAGAAGACATGAGCTATGCGGATCTATCCGAATTTTAGTATCATCTTCCAGCAGGTTTTAGTTGCTCTGGATATTTGTATTGTCGATATTTGTTTTATGTTTAAAATATCTGCTACTCAGTATGACTACTAATTGTCTTGGCTCTGAAGTCCTCTCAGAAGTTTCCTAGCTTAAATTCCTGAGTGTGACATTCGATAGCAAACTAAGTTATACTGCGAAAATATTCAAAAAATCTTATAGACCGACCAGATTTTTTCGTAAAACTGTGATATGATTATTGTTCGATTTGCCTTACAATTAGACCAGAGTTGATGCGATGGATATTGCACAAATGTCCTTTTTCAAGTTCAACAGGGCTTACATCTGAGATCCTGGAAACCTCCATGGAGATTATTGTTGTAATGTTTTTCTACAATAGCGTGTGGGGTAGTATCTAATAAAAGATTATTAAAATACAAGTTCAAAAATATTTTTTATATTATTATCATGAGAAGTTTTTTAAGAAATTACTCAAATTTTATCCTTGGCCTTATTTTTTAAATTACAGGCATATAAATTGTGAAAAAAAATCATGAACATGGGTAATGACGTCTAGAATGAACGAAAATTATTAGGTTAACACTACCTAAGTGATAGTTTTGTATAACTATCACTTAAAAACTGTTTTCCAACCTTTTTCCTCTCGCCGTTAGACGATATTACTGGTAAATTTATTTTTAAATACACAGTGATTCATGAAATTATTCAGTGTAAGTTTAGTATTGGTATTATCCATGTTATATGATACATTTATGCTGTTACTTATATAGTAATTATTATGTATATTAAATTATTAGGTAACCTAGTCCGAGTCCAGACTCGAACTTGGCCGGTTTTTTAAACTACTTATGACGCAGAATTTAACTACTACGTTTATGTTTTTCAGTTTTAACTTTTTAAACAATCAAACAATTGTTATAATTCTGGAAAGCATTCAATAAATTTTTAAATGTTTTTCTTTTTCAATTCAATATCGCAGATTCAATTAAGGTAAATTAGTTTAGCTTCTTGGTGTATAATACCTAAAGCGAATGAGTGAACAAATAATAAGAACATTTCATTCAACTATACCACATTTCCTTACAGTTTTGCTCCTCAGTGTAGATAGGTATTTTTATTAACCCAGAAAGACTGAGAAAATTGCATAAGCGCACTATAAAAATTTAATTTTATACTCATGAACTCATCCCCCGTACGATATGATATACAGGGAATAAAGTGAATTAGTTTTAAGAGAATTTCCAATTACGTTTGGATTTTAATCAAACCCTGTAAATCTCGGACATGGTACTAAAATCAGAAACTTAATACCTAATTAAAAATTTCGCAGTTAATTTTCCAACTAACTCCCTTATCAGTGATTATAAAAGCATTCACATCTAAAAGGCCCTCGAAATCTCATTTATGAAGCAGGGTGCATCCACCTGTGCATACCCTTCAACTGTGAAATACCATCCGTTTATAGATATGTGCATCAGAAGGCAACCTTAACTCCACCCAGAAGTGGGTATGGCAAAGCTGTTTTCAACAAAGCTTAGGGCTGCTACCAAAATCGCTGGGAACCCTTCATACCATTTTCATTTATATAAAATTTAGCTCAAGTGAAAGAAGAACGAAACGATCCCACAGCTGAACGAATGAGACAAGCAAACCATCCCTCAGTAATTTAAGGTTGGCAGCGATGGTGGTTTTATCCTGCCAACAACACCATCAGAGCCTTTAGGATGTCATTTCACTAAATTTTGATTTCAGCCGTAATTTCTCTTTAATTACGACCGAAACGTCATTAAATCCATATTTCCAGAGGACTGGCACAGCACTTGTTAGTTGACTCTTCTCGTGGTTGTCTGGACAGATAAAAGAGACTCGTTTGCCCTGGGGCTCCTCTAGTCGGGTTGGTGCCCTAATGGCTTTTAAGGTGGCCCACATTTTGTAAGGTACTCGGGTTAAATGGAACCATATGAACTGCTAATAGAAATCATTCAATTCCTCTGAATTCGAAATGGTATTGCTTATTAAGGTAGCAGAACGGAAAGATTTGTATCTAAGTGGGCCAATTTCTGGTAATGCGCCATCGATATCAATTTTAAAATTGGTAGAATTGGTAGTCCATAAAATAATTTTCTTAATGCGTTTATAAACACAGAAAGGTAATTCGCCTGAAAAGAGGGTACCTTAACAACAAAGTTTCCGCGCAAATGAACCAGAAATTCCCTTTTTATTTAAAAAAAAACCTATTCAGAAATATACCTATACTATACGTAGGTACAAAAACCCCATTGAGAAAAAGGCTCAGCTTACGTAAAATTGTACAGAGGGAACAAACAAATCCTCCTAAAAAGCAATATTCGATTCTTTTGAGAAATGAATAAAACAAAATCAGCAACAACAATTGGCGGAAATAAAATTGAGCAAAAACATGAAATTCGCGATCAAAGGATTAGCCACTGGCAATGTACGAGAAATGGGATCAGAAAATTTTCTCCTCTCGTCGTTCTTCTGTTAAATAAAAAAAGGATAATATCGATATAAAGCGATATAAAGTGATTTTCTGATAAAAAATTACATTGTGCACCCTCTGGAAATACACTGGAAATTGGTTTAGCGATTAGAAATTGATTTTCTTTTGAACGGCCGAATATGTGAATAGAAAGGTTATCTTTTTTCCAGTACTCGTATGTCCCGTCTAAGAAATCCTTAAAAGTTTATAAAGAGGTAAAAAAAATGAAAATTGGTCCATCACCAGCTGATGTGTTTTGCGAGGTTCCAAAACTTTAGAAGAATTCACTTTATGTACATATATGTATATCCCCTCTCTCTCTATGCATTATTATTTAACTATGATATATATATATGATATATATAAGTTTGTAGACCAGTAGCTTCAATTAACAAATTTAAGCATGTACTGTACATATCGGTGTAAATATTGAAGTAATAATTTTACTAATCTAAAAAGTATAATTCAAAAGCGTAGGAATTAAAAGTATACTCTTTGTGGGTAGTTTTACTTTAGCATCTAGCATATATTTAGCATCTATATTTGCAAGTCTGGAGCGACCGACTAAAGTATTATACTTTGCAAATTCATTACTTTTAAACTTATATTATAGGAACGCATTTCTACCATGTTTCTTTAAAATTCTTTTCCACACGCGTGAGGGAAATGTGCCACTAAAACGCACGCCTTTCCGGTTGTAAAGTGGCTTATTATCCACTAGTGCTTTATTGTGCAACTCGGGCGAGGCGTAGCCGATTGCTTACGCTGGCAGCAATAAACGCACGAGCGAAGCAAACGGCTACTTTACGCCCTTGTTGCACAATATACTATTAAATGTCTATAATCTCACTGTGTTTATTTGAATTCATTTTATATAGGTACATACATATAAACATTTCGGAAACGACTTCGAATATTTATTTAAAACTTTGTTTGCATATTCTGGACATACATATTTTGGATCACAAAATATTAAAATGTCTTTATGGATTGTGATGAAATTTTTTGGGAAGGTGTTTCCCTTGGTTTAAAATGGACTAAAAATAAAAATTTTTGTCGGTCGCAATTAATATCCGAAATATTTAAATTTAATATTTTGTAAACGACCGACATGTTTTACATATTTTTTTCATACCACAAAATGTTTCTCGTCTCACCTCAAAGTCTGCGTTCACAGTTTGTGTGTAGATTAATATATTTATAAATTAAAAGAAAACATGTGTTCTTCTCTGTACGCAAATGATCTCAGTTTCAGATATTTTACGTAATAATGTAAACACGAATGCGTGCTTTTCTGCGTGTACATTATCTCAGTGTCATGCAGTTTCAAATATTTCACCTATTAATTTAATTACGGATGCGTGCATGTTACTTCACAAGCAAATGTTCTTGCGGTGATAGATTGAACTATGAGATGTTAAAAAATCCAATTTTTTGACACTTACTCTATATCTACATATAATATGGAATATAACGAAACTTGTGAATATGATAGACGTCGTATTTTTTAAACAATTGTCACAAAATTTCGCCAATATCTCGGTTCGGGGAAATTGGTCAAGGGGCTACGTATGTCCTAACCGTTATTGACCAAATTTAACATACTTATTGACAACATGTAATACTAAGTCACGTTCAAATATGGTAGTGATCGGTCAAAGGTATGAGAAGCTACATCAATTTCTAAAAGTGATTTCGTTAGCGCGATAACCGCCGCATTTCTTATTGGATTTTGGTCCAAAATTGGCTCGATATCAAGGTCATCGTATATTTCTTAATCGATTTTGGTGAAACATAAAATATCTGAAACCGAAAAAATAATTGTTTACCACATTGAAATACATGGGTGCCGTCGAGAGTTCTTTTAACTAACCTCAAACTTAATCTGTTCCAAAACCTGTTAAAGACCATTCGAACGGAGATCGTTGCTATCTGAGTACTTGGCGAACAAAATGAGTTTAAGTATACATATGCAAATTTTTTAAAGTTCAAAAATCATTAGGCGTTTTCCCAAAAGAATTGCTCCAATGGGAAAGTTTTACAAAATTTAGTCGATTTAAAGTGAACTCTCAAAGGTAAAATAATGAATTCAGCAGAAACATATATTTATTTAGGTAAATTTATCGTGTTTCATATAAAAAAAAAAACTACATATTGAATGCAATCTGACTATACATTTGTTATTTTGTTTCACACGGAATATGTTCATTGCATACATAAATAGAACATAGAGAGGTTGTTTTATTTGTGATGCATGAATGTGCGGCATGATGTTGTTCCGGTGTTGTTGTGTTTTTTATTCGGTTTTATTGCAATCTAAAGGTATTTTATTTTCTATCTATTTTCCATATAAACCGCCGCAATACCCAAGCCGAGATTTATGCAAATGTTGTACAACAAACCAACTGCCATCTGCCGCTCATGGACCCACGAGCTAGCATAGGAATTTAGTTTTGATGCTGGCGGCGCCATTCCTGTGCCCGGTAAACATCTGTAGGTACTTTGGGTTTCGGTGGGTTTTGGTGGGTTCTCTCCATCGAAACTGGCCCCCATCGTGTTAAGCTGCGAAACATGCATACTGCTTAGCTGGTTTGAAATTATCATTAGACGGATTTTCAGTGCCAACTGTTCTGTGGCCATCGGTGATCTATCCGATGTTACCTCTAGCAAAATCCGGGTGTCTACGAAAGACCCAGAACGAAGGGTCTTGCATATTCTAGGAACCTCTAGACAAGTGCTATTTACACCCGCAGATGGTTCCCATGTAAACCCAGCACGTCATCAGCGAGGGGCCGAGAAGACAGTGTTAAAATTCGAAACACAAAAGCTCCTCTAATTTTCCCAGGGAAAACTAATTTCCATAAATTTAGATATGGACCCGTGTTAACAAGGGTCCGCCTCCGATTTAAGCGGGGGTTCCCCGTTTTCTTTCGCCCAGCAAGTGGTCCAACTACAAGGCACTTAAAAGTGCGCCAGTCTGGTGGATGTTGCGGGGGGGGCACCGAGACGCCCCAAAACTCGGGGCGCACCCAGGGCAAATGAACATAAAAAGAAAAATTTTTCTTAATTTATCCTTCCTTTTCACAGCTATTGGGGCAGACCTCCTTTTCTTCTAGGATTCGAAGGTGCCCCAAGAATTCTAGAGGTTCGCTCTAGTAATGTGATAAAGGACTCGCGTGTAATTACGTAATTGTTTCGAAAGTTGCTCCCTGGGATTTAGCTCTGTTCACTGCCGCAAAGAATTAGCAAAAATTCTACTTAATTATGCTAATTCCAATATAGGGAACCCGCGACTTTGAAGGGCAAGCACAATGCCCTCGGGCGTAAACACACAGCAAGATAAATTGCGAAATGACCTTTTTTCTTCTTTTTTTTTTTTCTTAAGGGAACTTTAAGAAAGCAAAGGGACACAAAAGAAAGCGTCAAGAAAAAAAATGAAAATTCGGGCAAATTTTTGAGGAGAGCAACTTTTGCGATGCGGGGGCGGGGGAAAAGGCTAGGGCTAAGTTCTCGAGCAACTTTCTCAAACTGACAAAAGCAACCGCCTTAAGGAGCAGACTCAGCATTAGCTGCGGCTTTCTCAGGATAAATTTGCATTTGCTCGAAGCTTTTGAAACTTTTCCGGAATTGTTATTGGAGTGCGGCTTCGTCGCGGTGCCACTACAGTTACAGAGCTCATCTCTTTGGACCTGGAGTTTTTTTTTTTTTAATTTTTTTTTCTAAATTAAATTACCTTGAAGGCCTTCAAGACACTTTTAAAGTTGGCCATTCCGCCCTCACCGGGGTATAGGAAAAGTCTCAATAATTATCAGTCGAAGACTCCAGAAGTCGAGGAGAAATTCAGAGGTATTCGGTGCAGGTGGATGGATGATGGTTAATTTCCTCCCCCAGGAGCCCTATTATTTTTACCAGAAGAGGTGAAGCCTCCATTCCGGAGGGATTTCAGGTGTGAGCGCCGCCGGAATTTCGACTTGACCAAAATGCAATTTATCACAATTGCCCTAATTTCAAGTCGTTGGATGAATCCTCTTTTGGGGGGCGAAATTCTAAAATATCAGCACACTCCCTTCAGCCGCATCGTCGTAGGACCTCTACGGATTTCTTTTTATCGACTCGAAGATATCTCAAAGCCATCCCCGTGCGGGGGACTCCACGAATGGTTAAAATAAAATAAGTGGGGGGAGGATCTGCTCGCATCCATAAATCAATGTCATGTTATGCAAATTGGATGAAATGTGGAAGCACTTTATCAGCGTGAAAAGTTTCCGTTTTCCACCAAAAATATCTTGCGGTCTTTTTGTTTACGGTTTCTCTCTCTCTTTCTCTGTCTTTTTGCAGTTTTCCTCATGTTGCTTCTAGTATCCCGTTAACTTTTGACGCGGTTGACGAATGAACCTTAAATATAACGGAAAGAGAAACGGGGTAAAACATGAGCCGTACGCGAACGGATATACAAATATTGGACAATTTTCTCGATAGTCGATCTTTAACTTTTTGGCTTTAGTTGCTAAAATTCCTGCAATAACCCCAAAAAAACAAGTGTAAATACGAAAATGCATCAAAAAGCCTCTATGCACAAATTCAGCTTCAGAGATTTCTAGCTGAATTGTGCATCAATGCCGTTTTGATGTAGTTTTGAATTTATCCTAAATTAAACCTCTATGGGTAAAATTTGTCTCTTGACGTAAAAAAAAGGTCTGTAAGTTAAAATCGATATAGATGGACCTATAAAAATAGATAAGTAATGAATTGAGCAATTCTAACCATTTTTATTTCTTATTTATTTATTTATTTCGAAATATAACATATAACATTTGTTACAATGAAACAGTCGTATAATTAGTGCCGGAACCTATGTTCATTCAATTATGATATTATTAAATATGTGGTCTATCAGACTATGTAATTAAAATTAAGGTGATTATTCAATCTTTTGTTGTTTGTTTTGTGGAAAAACCTAATAATAACGAATATACATATTGCGACCTTAAAGTAAAAAGGGCTACAACGTCCGCTTTATTATTACTCTGATGTAAAATAGTTCACCTACTCGCGCTTTGAATGATTACTTAAAATAAAATAAGAAAATATTGTCCTTTCTTGAATAATGAAGAACAAAATATTATGCCCACTTCTAAGCTTATTATATTTACTTTTGGTTTTTAACGAATTTTGTTGTAAAGGTTCAATAACTTTCGCTTTGTATACTTTATTTATTTATTTATAGTACAGCCTTCAAACTCAATAGGTTTTCTTCCTCTATAAATTAATAATTTTATAATTTGAGAAAAGAAAATATGTAGATATGTAATAAGCAAAAAATTACTCATAAAAAAGTTATTAAAAATTTAAAATATTTCTTAAAACTTTGCCTTCTTGATTTCTTGTGAATTTGTTGTGAAATTGTACCCAGTTGAAATGCAGTGAATACTGAATCTTCTCTACAAAAGTAATCAACTTTTCAGTTTAGAGAATTTTTAAGCTTGGGTCAGAAAAAAAAGTGGGACCTTTTGGACTTCTTCCTAGAACGGTGTAGGCCTATAATATCGAATCACTGGAAAAATGCACCAAGATCAATACTTTCAAATACTTCAAAATGTAGTGGAATCTTATATATTTCATAAAATGTATATCAGTGACTTTGGTATACCAACATGACAACGATTCTAAGCACACGGAAAAACGGGTAACGACATTGCTTGGGCAGCAGTCAGTTGAGGTAATTCTTTGGCCATCGTGTCAAGGTAAAAAAGCAAAAATGTAGAGATGGTAAAGGACATCATCCATTTTGGTCCAAACGAGAAAGTGCCGGCCAGAAAAAAAAATGTTATATCCTGTTAGAACTTGTCCATCTAAGCAATTATTATTATGGCACCAAAGCTGTAGGAACATTGCTCTTGGTTTAATTAACATTTGAAAAATCTGCCTTTTCATGCACTTTCAACGCAATGTTGTTATTTTTAATAAGTGATGTCTTGCTGTAACATGACGTTTTAACATGGCACCAATGGTTCTACCGATTCTTGACATAGAAAATCACTTTTTGGGGATTTTCTAACTAAAATACTACGTGATCGTTAAGACAGAACTTATTTTTTCTGGAATTGAACGATAATGATCTAAAAAGGGTTAAACCAGGTAAAAGCTGTCCATCAGAGCCAAAAGAAAGGAATGCGGTGGCCCGTCTTCCTGCCTCCCCCAACCCGCTGACCGCGCTTGCACGTTCATCTGTTTTGTTAGTACCGAAGTCAACTTAATTGTTTAGATTGTAATTAATATTACGTATACGCTGTAAAACAATGATCATTTTTAATAAACATAATATTATATTATTTATTATATTATTTATATGTAAGGGGGCTACCCATATGGTGGGCACTGCGATCAGATGGTCTTATATAGGAGCTCCTTCCCGAAGGTCCTACTTCTAATCCGCGGAAGAGTTGGACAGTCACACAAGATGTGAGCTGTTGTTTCTCCGTTCTCTAGACAGAATCGACATACTGTCTCAACTGACAGACCTAGTTTATTAAGGTGGTGTCTAACCACATGATGGTCAGATAAGTAGCCTACCAATAGTATGAGATCCATTTTAAAACATAATACGAGTATTACATAAACTATATTTTTTTCTTTTATTTCTTATCAACAACCTCAATGTAAAAACGGGTTTAGGAATATTCTAAGGCACAATAGATGCACAAAATGATGTTAAAAAAATCATTTAATTGAAAATGTATGAAGACAGATTTTTGAAACTCATATAAAACCAAGGACAATGGTCCTACAACTTTGGTGTCATAATGATAAATGCTCAGATGGACAAGTTCTAATAGAATATAGCATTTCTTTTTCTTGGCCGGCTCTTTCATATTTGGACCAAAAATGTATGAAAATCGGATGATGTCCTTACATATACATACATATGTACGAACATCGACGAAGTTTGAGAAATAAGTATTTTTTTTTAAATTGTTTACTGCTTCAAATTAAGACACAGCTAAGATACTTCATATCACTTCTTAGTAATATTGTTTTTAAAAATATCTTGCTCAAAAAAAATCAAAACTAAACTAATGATAAGAATTTTTCCGTGTGGCCTTAAATAATTGTTCGCTTTTGTATATTCGAAATATTAAAACAAAGTTCAAATAAAACTTGTCTATTATAAAGTATACATTTTTAATCAACTGTTGCTTTCCGCCTTAAAGTTTAATAATTTCAAAGGACTTTTATCTTCAACACTCACATAAACTCGTAATTGTGGTTGTGAGGCTCGTTAACAATAAACATTATTGAGTGTATCATTTATTTTTTTCACTACAAATTTAAAGGTTTTCTTTAATTTGAAGCTTTTGAAATTGTAAGCTATAAATTTAAATAAAATAAGTCGTTTTTATACGTGCCTATACAGTTATAGGCCCAAGTAATTAGAAATACTGGAGGGGCATTTCTGAATTAAAAAGCTAAAATTTGGCTTAAATTTGAAGAGCTATATATGTAATCAATGAATATTTTAGTTAGGAGATAAAGTAGATTAAATTGCGTGTGTGAAAACTTTGATATCGTGGAAGTGGTAGTCAAAAGAGCATTAATGGTAAGGAAATCAGAAGTATACAACTTCAAAAATGCTTACAACAACACATGTATTTTATAGTTGTTTGGTTGTTAATACTTTTTTTTTTTAAATAGATATATAACAAAAAACATCCGTATAAATTGTTGGTAATAAAGAATATGAAGTTGTTAAACAACCTTTTAAATATTGGATGTAAAATATTATGGTGCTCTTAACTATTTTTATTTTGAACCAAATGAAACTAATTAAACAGGCATTATTTTAGACAATTAATATATAATGTGTGTAATTGATTTACAAAATTGCAATGTAATTCATTTTGCTTACAATGTTTTATAAAATTCTATAATTTAACTGAAACTGGAGATTTTTAACACGTTTGCGAACGTGAAGTTATAGTATACATACATATGTATATATTTTACATTGAGTTGGCAGAAAACCTTTCTGTCCACGAACATGTTAATCAATCCTTTGTCTTTTCGAGCATTGATTCCAGTACGAATTATTATGTTTACTTCAACAGGCCCTGTTCACATGTTTCAGGCTAATTAAAGTCATCCGATATTGCACCCACAATAATTCCGAAGGCAATCATTACAAAATCAATGATGCGGTTATTGAATGTCATAAGGAACAGTGGAACTACCAAAAACCAGAGCTCATTTTAATTTACAAATGGAATTGGAAATTATCTGAACGTGGATGTGGGGAGGAAAAACAGACTCGACAGCCTAAATACGGTGCAAATAATGAAATCCTGTAATGGTCATGCAAATGATGTCAATTTAATTAACGCTAATTAACTCCATCAACCTCAGTCATAGGTTGCAATCCGCAGAAACTCAGAGGACCGTCCACATTTCTGGGTTGTCACAGGTATATGGGTTTTATTGTATATGTGTATGGGTACCACATTCCGTCCAAACAGAACCAGGTGATTCCCCGGAAAGGTGAGGTTGGTAATGAACCAAATCACGATAAAATCCCCACCTCGTAAAAATTAATTAGCACGAAAATCTGAATCCGGAACTTTAAAATACAAGTGGTGTCCCTGCCGCCGACGCCGCCGCCGGCGACTCCAGGGGCCCTATGGAGGGGCCCCGGACTGTATGGCCGATATATGAGAGAAGTCCCAACCAGACCAATGGGCACAAATAAACAAACCAACAAATAGACAGACAGACAAACAAAGTGGCAAACAAAGGGAAGGCTCATAACTGAATTAGGGCCCTTTTCCCACCCATGAGGCAGGCCCGATAAAAGCCATCGGGGAAGCACTTTGTCCTAATGAAATTAGTTTGGGGCCTGTAATGAGAAACAAATAAAGGCCCACTTCGAAGCGCGCATACTTTTGTCCCACCACAGGGTGGTGCGACAACCCTCAGACCATTCAGAGATATTTCCTGAAAATTGTGCTTCAACCCTATGTTGCTTTTTTATAGACGTTTTGCGACAAATAGTTTTATTGCTAATCAAAGGGTTTGCTGCACATTTATGGATTTTGCTGGTTTTTTAATTAGGGAACTATTTGAAATGGAAAATTGTGTTAAGGCGGTATTTACGCCACCATTCAAATGTAACTTAAATATGCAAATGTTGCGCTCTACGATTCTAGCATGGGCTTTTCCATTGGACGTGACTTTTAGGAGGATTGACGGAAATTGTTCGCGAATGATTTATTATTTAAACGTGTGCACGAAGGCATGACGGATAAAATGTTGCTGGAATTTTGGCTAAATTGTTTGGTTGTGCGAGGATGATGTGATCAGATGAAATAGGTAAATAGAGAACTTGTCAGCGTTCAATGGTTGTTCCATTTTATCTATTTAAAACTTCAATACAGAGGTTTCAAAATGTCGCGTCGTATTAACTTTCAGAGCGGAGAATACAAGTTTTGCATTTTCAGTGTAGCTGTTCATAAATGTATAAATTTCAGCTGTTCAGCAGATTGGATAGGAGGAAGTTAGTAAAAGTTCTACAACTGCTACTACAAAAATAAAGAGGAGATTTAAAATTTAAATTAGTTTAAGGGGTTTTTATGATTTTTGAGGCCACATGCCTAATAGAAAATTCTACTTCGATAAGTGTTTCAGCATGATAATAAGCCGAAACTCATTAGAATGGGATTCAAGTTGTTGATTTCCCGGTTCAATCACCAGATTTGAATCTTATTGAAAATATTTCCAGAATCCTTAAACGGCGAGTCTCAAGTCAGCGTTTCCGAAATAAAACAAAACTAATGGAAACACTGAAAAAGGAAAAGGAAAACATACCTCAATTTACTATTATGAATTTAATAGCCTCTATGCCATAAAGGTGTGCTGAGGTTATTCTATAAGGACGATCATACGAAGTACTAGGGAGGCAACTAAAAGTTTTCATTAGTTTTAAACACTAACTTGTACCGAAGTTAAATTATTTTAATTACAATAAATTGAGTTCTGAATTTGTTACGAAGTCAACTATTTCTAATGTTTCGTTAAAGGAGAAAAATAAGATATAGCTTTTTATTTTTTACTAATAAGATGAGGGAAAAAACTACATTAAGTTTTTGTACTGAAATGGTTACTATTGTTTTCCACAACACTACATACATATGTATGTACATATATGTATAATTCCTTAAAATGAGACGAGTTTCGTCAAAATATTTTAGGAGCGTATTCTGCATATGTGTATGTGTGTACCTACAGCAGTGGAAATTCAAATAAAAACATCTAAAGTTTTTAACAAACTAATTAGTACTAAAGACTCATACTCATAAGTTTCCTTTTACAATTCGAAACTGTCTTATGAATTTCATCCGTGTTCTTTTCACATCGGATCCAGTTCCGGGTTTTGCAGGAAATTTTGGATTGAATTGAAATTTGAAAAACCATCATGTATATAAAGATTTTAAAATTTGTGAGAGTAGCATCAAATTGCCATGATATCTAGCCATTAAAGTTTTACAGCTTGAACCAGGTAAATTGTTGGATTAAAGTTTTAACACATAAGTGAGTATAAAACCAGGCAATTTGATTTTATTTTCGAGAAAAAAAATTGTTTGATATGGTTACTGCTCATAGAATTCAATTCGATCCAAAATTTCCTGCAAAACCCGGAACTGGACCCGAAGTGAAAAGAACGCGGCTATTGTTAGGATCAGTTTTCCTGCGTAATATGTGAAAATCTGCAGCTTTTTTTTCAATTGCTTTATAACTCATAAACTGTGCATTTGTTGATATAAGATGTTACTATCATTTTTAAAGTACATTCAATTTGCAACAATTTAAGCCCAACCACAGTCCTGCGCCTTCAATGGTTTTCAAGATACGGCCTTTTTTGTTGGGTTGTTGAGTTATAAGGCAACTGAAAAAAAAGCTGCAAATTTTCACTTATAACGCAGGAAGCACAGGTTCTACGTAGCTGCAAATTTGGGTTTACTACTCTAACAATATATCAAAAAATTAGAACTAAATCACGCATTGCAATTTTAGCCCATTTTTATGTACGATTTGACTGGGCTAAAGTACGTTAGACTGTATTTATATTTTTTTGTTCATTTAAAAATGCATCATTTGTAGAATTTTGCTTAAAGTTTTATATTAACGCAGGGATACTTTATATCTGGATAACGCACATATCCTTTCAGTAGTTGTCACAGTGTGAGTTGTGAAATTAGTTGAGTGGAGTTTTTTCAAGGAAAATTGGCCACTGAATGGCCACTTAATGTATTTACTTTTTTTGTCTATAAGTGTATTTATTTTGTATTATATCGCAGTACACAAGGCCACTATCCAGGCAGGGCAGATCGAATGTAAGCAGCTTTTTTTTTTAATATCCCTCTGAAAACCTTAAACTCGATTTTATCAAAACCATGGCTTTTGTTTTGGTTGACATGGTTTAAAAAAAACTACTAAACCAATTGCTATTATTTTTTAATATTTTATTGTACACATTTATAGCTATACCCCGGATCAAAGTTAAAAAGATAGGTAACAAATTTTCCGATTTTCAGTCGATTTTCCAATCTTAAAAATGCGTTTTTTGATTTTTTTAACCGGTCATTTTGTTATTTTTCGGTGAAAAAAGATTCATTTGGATTTGCCTTTTTTTCTTACTAGACGACCGAAATTACGTCAATCACCAATTTTTGATGTTTTTTTTTTTGAAAACGTTTTTGTAACCGAAAGAAAAATATATTTTTGTACTTTTGAAGTGTGAATAAGTTAAATAAGTATACCTGCAGAATTTCAAAACTATATATATTTTGATTCCGTCTATAAAACAAAAATGTTTAACATTTTTTTCTCATTCTCAAGTAGTAATAATAAAATTAAATACAAAATCGAATTCATGAATAGGTCTGAATATGCCAAAATGGTTTTATGAACATTTTTGATTCTTAATTTACGGTGCTATATGGTGCAAATTTCTGTTCGACATGTCATGCAGACATTACACCCTAGAATTGACTAAAACACCTTATCAAATATGCACAGAGTTAAGTCAAAATGTCTAGTAATCCTTTTGGTGATTGAGTCTTGCACATGCATGCCATGTACGAATAATCCAAAAATTTATTATTAACATACCAAAGGGTTGCGTGCATGCAAGGAGCTGATGGCCAGCAAAACAGGAAGCATTATCCTGTGCATTAGGCAAAAGTAAGGCCTGGGCTCCCGGTTAACCCTAAGAAATTCAGTTGTGGCCAGGAGGATAGTGGCTAAAAGAAAAACTGTCGTTTTTCAATTCATCCCCCATGTAACAAGGAGTTTTACGGTCTAAGCTTACTTTAGATACCGAGAGCCAGCAGGACTCCGAAGTTCGTCCCAAACCCCGAGAAGATTCCCTAGAACCAGGACGAGTACGGTGGCCACAATCTGCAGGGTTGGATTTAGTGAACCGAGAATCAATAGAATTTTCCTGGATGAAGAGCATCCACCTGGATATATGTATGTGGGTCTAACAATTCATATGTGGGGGCCGGGGGAGCTTATCTAGTTTCTTATCATTCCTTTGCTCATTCCGTTCGTGCATCCACTGAATCCACCTTAAATGGATTGTTTGATCGGAAAGTTTACCTTTAATCTAATGTGTGTATCTAGATACTAAGGGAGCTTCTTTCTGTTCGTACAGCACGTCTATCACGTGTGCGATTGCCCTGTTATTTGGAATTTTCTTTGTGTCTAGAATTTTGAGATATCTATCTTTTTCTCTTACTTCGACCCCCTCGATCCGTTCAAATATAACTAACTGAATTTACTTTTCATTTATATCTTGTATTAATGCCTGATTCCATCTCGAATATATACCCCAACCGAAAATTCATATAGAAGATATATCCTGTGGCAAAATGGAATCCCTCTTCATAAGGGCTTATATTCAAGTTGTTTTCGATTTTAGGAATCATCTACTATCTTATTGTTGTATAGAATAGAACGAGTGGGCGGAAAAACGGTAGGTCAATTTTGCACGATTCATAAATGTTAGGAAAAGTCATATGAAAGTGTTTCATTGATAAATAACCATAATCTTGGCTGGGTCTGATAAGCCCCCATATCGCCTAAACGCTGTAATAAAGGAATTTGTAAAGATTGATAAAATCCCGGTCATGAAATATTCAAAACTACATGTTTTGTATGCTTGACACGTTTTTACAATCTACGGAAAGAATCTCCTTTTCTAAATGGGGATTATCGGGGCGTAAAAATTTGAGGACTACTTTCACCTTCGGCATCAAAACTTTTTTACGCGAGTGAATAAAATCGCAATAAAAATATCCATTACAATCACATCCATATCCTGGCCCATAATCCTGTATCCAATTCGACCTAACGACTGGCAATGGACGTAACACCGACGTGTGTCTACCTTACCTTGGTTCTGAACTTTTTTTTTTTCCTTATTTTTTTCACTTTTCGGTCTTGCAGACTGACTAGCTCTAGATCTTGCTTTTTTATTATTTTACCCGGGCGAACGTGCCCGGCGAGAAGGATCAGCTACAAAATGGGGAATGGCAGAAAATCCCTAACATTTCTATGTTAAACTTTTGCCAGCAATCATTAGAATTGATTTATGGATACCTTACCGTTCCGCTCTTTTCACCTTTTACTTTAAATTTCTTCGATGAGGGAAATTTTGCGAACGCAGCCTAGCGGAAGGGCCCGCCGCTGTATCTTCTACTATACTTTCCGGATTCCCAGACCAATTCCGTCTCTTGCTTTTTGGTGTATAGTCGTTTCAGAATTGTTTTACAGCGACAGCGTGTGCGTATGCAAAACAGTCAACTTTCCTGACCCCCCATTTTTCCTCGTGACCCAAACCCCATGCCGGTCATTTCGAAACGCAATGACCTTAAAATTGATTTATACAGCTAAATTTTGACTGTATTTTTTTCTTCCCTCCCGCCGTAGGTTGAATAAATATTTTCCAGGAAATTTCGCGCTATTTTGTTCCTGGTGGATAAATTTTTATGGAGTATCACGCTCACGTCGCCGTGCTTAGATTATGCTTTCACACAGCGTACCCGCACCCCTTCCCGCGCCCTTACCGGGGAGTGTTCCGGGCAGGCAAACCGGCAGGGGAGATAATGTTCGCGGGCGATATAAATAACTCGAAACGTATCATAAATCCTGTGGGACCATTAAAATGCTAATGCATGTGCAAAGTTAAATAGAAGAAAAGTGTTTTGCTACAAAAAAATATTATTGTATAGGCTTTTCTGTTTGTCGAGGGTTTCTTTTTTTCCTGAATATGGCTCGTTTCAATACTCGAAAGTCGAAACAAAACGTTTTTCTAAAACAACAACACCCGAAATGAATGTTTCAGGAAAATAAAATGTTACCGGTGAAATGCCTTTTCCTGCATTGCTTTTAGTTATTTCACTGCAGTGCATTTTGAGCTTTTTATGGTTTATATTAAGCCAGCAATCAAAGAAGAATACGGATTAGAGGATATATTTTTGCGGAATGTTGAACTAATTTTGATGAGTTTTTTAGTATAATCATGAAAATACACGTAAACTATAAGAATTTTATGGTACTGTTGACCATGTTTAGGAATTTGCGACACAATAAATCTCAATAATAAGGAAACTGTTCCGCTCATTTTGTTTTACTATGTTTTCGAGCTTCTAAGGAGTAGATCGTCCTCCGAACCTGTATTTTAATAGAATCCTTGAATTAAATGTCTATATCTTTACTATGCTTTTATAAAAACATTCAAATCTGCAGTATACCTATAGTAGCGATTTTTGTAATTTCTTCAAATTTATTTTCGGAAGCACTTCTGAAGACTGAAAGACTACGATCTGAAATGAAAGTTAAAAACTAAAAAAAGGGAACTAATAAATGCGGTATTCTCATCTACAGTCCTAATATGAAAACAAGTATAAAAAATATTTTCTTAAGTAAAAAAAATATCTTCAGAACCTGTAATGTATGATCGAACGCAATTCTCAAAAAAAAAAGTCCTTTTTGTGTAAGCTGTATGTAGCACTCGTAAAAATTATTTGGAATGAAATTTTCATAAAATATATCATTATTTTGCTTTTATATCTAATGAAAAAATTATGCTTTTTTTAATAGGTGTAAGCTCCAATAAATTAAGAATATTTTAAAATAAACCCAATATTGAGTCTACAAACATATCATTCAAACGTTATAGCGTAAATATCCAAAAGTTGCAGTTTCGAGAAAATCACGTTTGAAGTTTACGGTGTATAGGTACGCCCTGATTTGGTCAGCAACAACTTTTCTATAAACCTGTATAATTTTTCCAATTTTCAAGATTTTTGCAAATTTCTTTCGGGGAATCATTCAGAAAGATTAATAAAATACAATAATAAAACGGAAAAAAACAAAAATAGATTTTGTAAACATTCGTTTTAATTGAAAATGCAACATGGAACAAGATGTATTGAAAAAAAAAGGAAATCTCAAGGATTAGACTAAAACATGAGTTTTGCATTAAAAATATTTAGAGTTTGAAAAAATTTATCTAAAGTTCTTTAAATTTACCGAAATATCTTGAAATACAATAGCTAAAATAATTTTATTTCCAAAACCAGAAAAACCCACTGAGTACCTACAAACATATTTCAAATTCGTTCAGCAAAGTACTGGAAGTTATAAAAATTAAGTTAATGTAAAATAATTATAATTTTGCTAGACTGTAGAATAACAAACTATATTATATTATATTTCAAAACAAATCATTTGGTGGAAGCGGCAATGTCGATCAGGAGACTTGAGGTGCTATTATAGAGAGTAATTTCTTTCTATAGATATACGATTATATCAAAATGGATTTGAAATACTTTTGAGATCATAGAAGGGTAAAAAACGGAATACAGAGTTTTTTATGATTTGGTTTTATTTGCATCTTGTGTTTTTCATTTGACTCCTTTCTTATAAAGCTAAGTCGGCTTGCAAAACTATAAGTTCTGGAATCGTGAATATAGCCTTATTAATTATTATTATTATTAAATCAAACTAAAATGGTCCATAACACCCATATAACGTTTCATTTCACCAAAGTAATTTATACGAGTATGGAAAATTTCATCCTAATGTTGACATTTAATTTAAAAAATGTGCCATGATGGCGAGGCAAATAGTCGACTTGCCAAAATAAATGAATGTCTTATGGGTTTCCTAAGCCCGCCAATATCGATAATAATCCCCAAATACCTTCCAATATGCATATCATTGCCAACAGAATCAGAAAAACCAGATCAAACCTCATTCACTGTAATCAAAGCGTCCATTATTCTTAATTTGGGCAAAACTTGAAGCCATTCGGACGAAATTATCTTGAAAATTGTCCAAAAATATATACGCTATCAGACGCAATGGTTATCCCTGCTGAGCTGTGTGTCTTTTCGATCTATTTTATTTTTTTGTTTTTTTTCCAATTCTTATGCTAATTTCGTGGAGCGGTCGTGAATCAATATCCACAGCGGGCATCGAAGCCCCACACCCGTTCTTCCCAGGACCCAGAACGAAAAAAGGGAATCGACCATCCTCCAATGGCATTCACCCATTCACTCCGACTCCAACTTCAGGTCGTATCTTATTCAAGGATATCGCTCCGTAGAGGAGTATCGCTTCGTTGCCTATTCCTGGGGATTACTAGTAATTTTGATAAATGGCTTCGTGGTCACGTTGATAACGATGTTCTCGAGGAACCTTAACTGGACGAGTTTTCATGTGTGGAGCTCCATGTGGGAGATATATGCATATGTTCCACACGAGCTCAGTGGCCCAGTTCGCGCCTGTACGACTTCACGGCGGTATAAATACGTAACCTAAATATCTGGAATGGGGCTGCGGGGGCGGCAGAGGCCCTGTAGAGGTGGCCTATGAATATTTATGCACATGTGCTACAGAACTCTAGTGCGTGCACATACATACGTAATCGGATAAATAGACGGAGAGAAATAAAAATGGAAAGTTATCAAAAAGTTAATCTCGAGAGGGCGATTTACTTCAAAGGACTGTTAAACGTTTGGCTCTTATGGTTATGCTGGGGCATCCTGGGTGATATATGATGTGGGCCATACTCGGGTGGATTCTTTTTCCATTTTCGAGGGTTAAAGTGCACGTTAAAGTTTACGGATTACGAATAAATCTGATAACGATGGGATTTATGTGTTTCCTTCTTGATTTATCTCTATTTGTTTGCATGCGTGATTTTCGATATTAACTAACAAATTATTTCAAAAATTGTCAAAATCCATTTTTGAATGTAGTAATTTGTCCACCAAGGCATTCTATTTCTAGTTGAATAGCGAATACAGTAAATTTAGAGTATCATTTAAAACATAAGACAATTATAGCATTGATACATATACACGTCTTTAGTACGAAAAGTGTCATTAGCACAAAAAATCTAATGACGGGGTGACACATATATGTTTTCATCATTTTGAATCGTTACCTAGGTAACGAGCTATCTCATTGTAAAGATGATTGTTTTTTTTTAGCGGAGTGAATTTTATTCGCATCAACCAAAATTTAAAATAAATTTTTGATTATGCGATAAGTCCTTATAACAGATTTTATTTCTTCGCGGTTCATACTTTGGAGTATTTCTAAACAAGTTTTCAATAATATTTTTTTCAGAAGTCATCACCTTTTGATATTAAAACACAAATTCTGATGATGATTTTTTTATTAACAATCTATTTAGGATGCGGCAATCGAATGAAAACTGAGTGAAGTGACGTTTTTGTTCTTGATATGCTTAGTTATCTTTAACTATTCAAAAATTTAGAATCCGCCACTTCTAAAAATTTATGCCAGGGATTTACGCCAAAATATTCTTAAAAGTTCATTTTATTAAAATATGCAAAAATCAAAAAATATATTATACAAAACAATATTGTTTTTAATTGCAACTAGATGCACTTATGTAGATGCAATAATATTGTGAAATTTTATGTAGGTACATACCATATTTATACATATGTATATTCACAATACTAGTTTCTCTTTTTTAAATATTGTATTTCTAATTAATAAAATCGACTCATAATAATTTGGGAAAAATTAAGAAAAATAACAAAATGGCGGTGTTCTAAAAATGCCGATTTTAAGCGCCACAAACCTGCCATACCTAAATTAAAAAAATTGTAAATCGATCCGTCCGATGGTACTTCTGTGGCTTATGTGTAGAATCGCATATAAAACTTTCAGAACGATCGAAAGCGGAGTTTTTATGTAATCGCGCACATCGCCTAAAAAACGTGGTTTTGAGAAAATCGCGTTTAAAATTTTATAACAATGTGCGATGCCTGCGCCGTATAATAATACTTTTGCCTGCTCATATTGTTTTTGAATTTTTGATTTCTCGTCCCTGCGAGCTGTTAGATTTTTTTTTTTTCTAATTTAAACCCGCCACATTCGTCAAAAAATTTGTTTGTAACGTGGTTTAAATGAAAGCATTATTTGGAATCTAGACTTATCAAATACAATTATCTCTGGAGTTAAAATTTATAATTTAAAATTTTAAAATTACACCTTAAACATCTGAATCTTCAAAATCTTAGACCAAAATATAAAATTAGGATTAAATCATCAAATATTGCGTTATGAATGATATATACAAATCAGACTGAAATTTGCACATGAGTTTTCTCTCGGGATTGAAGAGGATAAATGGTTAAATAAAATATGGCTTCTTGTAGGCACATTTTAACCCTATTTTCTCGAAAATAGGAGTTGATTGATCGTTTTTATTTACAAATTCATAAAATCTGCTGAAAAAGACGTATAGATATGATTTGCTAAATTCTTCGGAAAAAGTTCGGGTTTATCAGGGTAATCTAACTTTATGACTTAACTTCATATTCTTCTTTGTGAAAAACAATTGATTAGGTCAATTTAGATAACAATAGGAGAGGAAGAGGTCACATAGAACTCTTTTTTGTTTTACCTTGAACGTCAATTCCGAGTGTACAATCAGGTCCCTGGTGTTTTCCTAAGTAATAACAAAAATGCGACCAAAATTGAGGGCAAAATTGTGAGTTTTCTTGAGAAACAATTTGCCACAGATGAGACGCCTAAATTGAGCAATATAACAAAAATCTCTCCACTCAAAAAGGAGCGTTGCTTTGATTACCTCGTTCACTTACTCCCAGTGTGGTATATGAGGGGATCCACCCCAAAGTCTTTGGGTAGCTCCTTGCCGTGTTACTTCCATAAGTCGCGAGGATGGGATGTCATTTATAAGGAAAAATTCTATCATTCACCCTCATGCCTTTATCTTTTGTGTGTGTCACTCACTTTGACACAGCTTGTCTACCCCTCGTCATACAGCAGCATGTTCGGGATGACATGAGCACCCCGACGCTGCTCCGCCCCAAAAAAATAAACATAGTATAGGTACTACAGTCAACCAGAAGCCCCCGCCGTACGCCACTGGCATCATCCCAACCACGTTGCCTTTTCTATGGCGCCGCACGGGACGGGCGTGCTCCGTCAGGGGTAGTAGATCTTCTTAATCACTTCATGTCAAACATTTATTTCGAGTTTAGTGCGGAGCTTTATGGGGTTCTTCATAACCGGGCTCCGCTCTGCCAACCCCGGCAAGTCCCGTGGACTGCACGTGCTATGATATACCGACCTCAATGAACTTCTGTTTGTTAAGATGTTCGCCAACAAATATAGGTGCTGTTTTCAGAACGCTTCCCAACTATTGTGTGCCCGCCACATCCGGGCGTACAGCTCTTGAGAGCCTGTTGCGTGAACACGACACATCCCCTGGATTTTCAGTAGTTTCCTCGGCTAAATTATGGGGCGTAGGTGAGGATGATCCTTCTAATGCATGGTGCTATATGCTGAATGGTTTTATCTGACAAGTGAAAATTGTTATTATGTACCTACACGAGGCCACATGTCCTAGAGGAGTCACACCAACATCTCGTGCTCATATCCTCTGAAGTATGCTTGTTTCTCTCCGTCGTACCCGGGTCCTCCTGAGCTAGCTTCTGCCCACCATAAAGTTTTAACCTGTTGGCTCAACTGAGATTCAATTTTTGGAATAATTATTAAATTTTAGTACAACCAATTTGCGGTGTCTTTGCGGTATTATCCACTTGATTTAATGGAAAACCAATCCTATATCTACAATGGGAAACTATGGCATTGTCATAACTGGAACAATTTTGTGAGGTAGAGTTTAGAGCTATGTATTGTGAACATCCTAGAAATACTATATGCATAAGTAATATATGTATAAATTCTCAAATTTCTAGTATATTATGGTTTTAGACAGGTTTTTAAAAGACTCAAATTTTGACTCAACTCATCGCTTAACTGAAATAGTGAGTTTAGTCCATTCAATTATTATTGAGTCCGCTCAACATTTTAGCGTTAAGCAATCGCTCAAATATTGAGCGAACTAATGTAATAATTGAGCGAACTCACCGTAAAGGGACTCAAATTTTGAGCAGACTCAAATCTCGAGCGAACTCAAATCTCGAACGGACTCAAATCTCGAGCGGACTCCACCTTTGAGCGGACTTAACTCTTGAACGGACTAAACACTTGAGCGGACTCAAATCTTGAGCGGACTCAAGTTTAATCCTATTTTATTTTTTTTCGGCGTGGGTAATTGTTTCATACAAAAATGCCTATTGTCCTTTAAAATATACTTTTTGAGGTACGGAGCTGTAAACTTTCGTTGGGGCCTTCTGCAGCCCTAGTGGCTGAGAGGAAAACAAGTTGTTTTTGTTTCTTTAGTGTCTCTCAGTCTAACTAAATTATCTTCAATATTTGAACCAGTTCAATTAGATTATTTCATTTTTTTACGATACTCTCTTTTTGCCACCGCAATATGGTTTCAAAAAGTCCTTTATTATACAAACCCATTACTCTTTTCCTCAATACACCTGTCGAGTGGAAAAATGAATTAAAAGCAGACGATGGAGTCAAAGATTCAGACTTAGCATGTCGGACGGAGCAAAACCTAATCTGATGGAGCTGACACTCAACAAGCTTCTGGCAGATGCAGGCAAAGGGTTCTGGGAGTCAACATTGGCCGGGCGATAAATTGAAAGGTGAAATGAGGCTAACCAGCCAGTCAACGAACCGACAAACGTCCTCCCCCGAGCGCCCCGCCCCGGCTGCTTGTATACAATCTTAATGCGTTTTGGTACAAAAATTTAATTTGAAACTTTTACACTCGCCCGCCCAACGTGTACTGCATTTACCTAACCTTTTACACCTCGAAACTTGCGGAAGCTTTAAAAAGTAGGAAAAAGATGGAAAGAACTTATTTTTGTTCCTTATTTATTTTTGTCAAAAAAAATTTTGCGAAGAGGATTTTCCCAACTTTTTAATTTCTTTTGCCGTACTTTCATTCCGTTCTATCCGGAACCCAACCATAATTTATTTTGGCTGCTTACCAAGTGTGTCGAGTCTTGGAAAATATCGTCGTGTCGTCGTCAGAAACGATGGTGAAGGCAACCCGCTTTTATAGATGGCCTACAATTTTCTGGTGAAATTTAACTAATTTGAGTCGCTTTACCCGAGGCGAATTTAGTTGATTTTCTTTCGTCACCCACGAGGAAAAAAAATTTAAAAAATATTCAGAGCAGCAACAGTAGCAACAGAAGGGCAATGGATTTTGCTTCGTGAGGTGTTAAAAGTTTACAATGAGAAATTTAATTTTATGTCTATCATCAGTTAAACTGAGCGAAGAAAAGGATTAAACTGCAGGAGCCTTATTTATTTTGTATTTTTTTTTCTAATGAAAATTTGCTTTGAGTAAGCTGTAAATAAGGTTAGATTTAGACCTTAAGTAGATAAAACAGTGGCACCTAAGAAATTTTACAATTTTTAGATATTACGGGCAAAAGATTTATATATATGAACGTGTATTAATAACATATTTGAATTTGTTATTAATTTTGGAAGTTTAAACGAATAGCTATTTCATCTTCACCAGTGTCATGGACAAAATAGAAGTAGGTTTTTCATTCTCTGTTAGGTTAACTTGAATCTCATATGGTCAGTATTTTAATGCCTTTTAAAGTTAATTTAAGCAAAAGACATGTTGTACTCTTGTAATAGTCCATGAGTATATTAATTTTTTCTTCAATAAACTTTCTTTCATTTTTCATTTTCAAACATTTTCACATAACTTTCATCGAAGTAAATTTTTTCATGCAATGGTGGTATTGTACTGAGTCTCAGTACAATAATTCTTGGCAATGTCTTTCCTTTTTTTTCCTTCCCTTGCTGTTATAAAACATTTTTTTCATTTTGTAAATAGATAAAAACGATAGAAAACGACAAAATATGCGGTTGTCCAAGGTACAGCCTTAACCAAAATGATCCAAAAACAGAAATAATGACATTTTTGGAAAAAGCAGAACATCAAAAATATGCAGTACACATAAAGGGTGGGCCATTAAGAGTTTCACCATAGTAGATGTAGATGTAGATTTCGAGAGGCGGGCAGAATGGCCCCGCACTTAGAACATAGGATCCATTGTACATACCTCAGTTGAAGATCTGTCATCCGTAATTTAATCTCTTTGCCCTCCGTGAGCCGTAAGACGTTTAGTTCGTCTAACAAAACTCAAAATTGTGGGTAACGTCAGTGTTTGTAACTTGCTTTCGGCTACTATGTATGTATGACCCGAATAGTTCGGCTCTAGCGCTGAAGTAGAGGGGACAATCACAAAGGAGGTGTGTGATTGATTCCTCGCGTTCGCATTTGCATAATGGCGATTCGACCATACGCATAGTGCAAAGATGTTTGTTAAGCCTGCAGTGTCCTGTGATGACACTTAAGGGAAGGCTAACACAGCGTCTGCTACTCCGCATCAGCCATTTACTCAGACTGTTATTAATGTTTTTTAAGAGAATTTTTGACTGTCTACAGTCTTGTCTTGCTATCCATCTTTTATTTTGCTCGTTTAGAGGCCAATTCTCGAAGATGTTGTTGGTAAAAGAGGATGCTATTCCTACGCACGGCTCGGGGCCAATCATAGGTTTGCTCGATCCCTCTTTGGCCAGGGAGTCTGCAGTTTCGTTGCCAGTGATCTTGCAGTGGCCAGGGACCCATATAATAGCTACGTTGTTTGCAGCGGCGATTTGATTTAGTTTTTACATTCATGTACATACATACATGTGAATAGTAAATAAAAAATGATTGCTTTGGAATGATGTTGATTTCTTTATTGAATTATGTTTATTGTTGGATAACAATTATGTATGAAATATAATATTGGTCAGATGCTTACCACGGCTTTGGTGGTGATATCCTGGCATAATTGCTCCTCTATTCCTCCAATATGCCTTATTATCTCATCCTTTAGTTCTTGAATTGTTGCTGGCCTATTAGTAGACATATTTTCTGAAATGACCCGAAAGAAAGAAGTCCAAGGGGTGGCCAATTTGCATCGTTGTTTCGCGAGGTAATGCGTCCCGGGAATTTCTCGTGCAATTAAGCCATTTTGCACTGGCTATGTGGTTGGGGTCATTTAAAAGTAAGAATTTTACTTAAGTAAAGCACTTGGATATTTCATCAAACAACTAACAATCTACAATCTACAATACTTTGAGTTTTTTGAACGCTTCAATTTTGTGAATTATTATTTCTAAGTTTTGAGGACTAACAGACTTTAAGAAAATATCTCTTAAAGTGCTTAAATTATAAACTAATCGAGCGACAGACTCAATTGTCGCAAACACAATTCATCCAGCGACAATTGTTAACTTTCCTCAATTACACTTTAGAAGTTTTAGCATCACTCCCGGAAGCCCTTTGCTAAGCAAAGTGTTTGGCGGGAACATATTTATCGGAGGTGTGTAGCCCAATGTGCCAACATAAATCGACGATATGTGACAGACAAATCGAATCGTAGAAAAAATAAATCGCTCCGTGCGGAGGCTCAGGACTACCGAAAATTTTAGGAACAGGAAAACTTTTCTTCTAGTACAGGAACTGGGGATGGTTTGTGCTTACAACAGAACTCGCAGGTGGAGCTAGAAAATAAGTTGGGGGGATGTCTTTCGACAGTTCTAAGTTGATACACGGCTTTAGATCCGCGGCGGAGGGACGCAGACAGATACGTCATCAATTCTCAGCTTTAAACATTTCAAGGCTGAACCATGATAATGCAAATTTAACTTTGAATTTCTAAATCAATCTGTGAACAAGTTTTTCTACTTCAAGCCGAGTCCAGAAGCCCTTTGGCAGAAATCTTCAGATATCTTCAATTTTTTATTGACGTTTTTCAATGATTGCTCGACGAATATTAACAAATCGAATTAGATTCATCAGTTAGAATTTTTCATGAACTGATTACGGCTTTCAGTGAATCAAATTTAATGTCATATTGAATTATTTTTCTGGATTATTACTAATTGAAAAAATGCTTGCTTATTGGTCAAAGTCGCATGCAGTTAGCATATATTATATACATAGTAATAAACCAATGATGGACTATTCACTATTCAGCTGATGAATTCTGATGATTTTAAAGCTTTGACTAATGATAATAAGTGGTTATCTAATTTAAATGGAAAGTTGACCAAAAAACAACGGTCAAGTTGTGGAAAGAAAATGTTAACTTAATTGATTGATATAAAGTCCATTCAGATAATCATCGATAATAATCAGTTTGGTATTAGTGCGTATTTCAAACATCATTGCATTATTTAATTATCTACACAAAATGTTATAAGTACATGTTTCTTTGTAGAACCAACCGTTTTCATGCACTTTTCGCCGCATTGCCTCGAAGGTAGAATGCAAGGCGCGCTTTCCCCAGTAGGTCTAATCCATGGCCTTGCATTATTGAGAAATATTTTTCAACTGCGTTGATATGGCCTATATATTGTATACTGCAAGTTAAAATTAAACGTATTTGATAAAAAGAGAAGTCGTAGAATGTCAGACGCTGTTAGCAGTATGTAGATTTGCTAGATATTATTTTGAAATTTAATTTTGTATTAAAAGTGAGTCATTTTAGTTCATTTCGTAGTACTTATTAAATTGCATGATATTCCTATTAGTGTGTAGTGAGAGTGGACGCTGTGGTGAAGTTCGTACGTTTTTAAATGTTTCGTTGTTATATTAAAGCAATTAAATACTATATCTCTATGTATTTGAAAGGCAAACAAAATAAGGTAACTTTATTTAATATGTAGGGGAGCCTAAAATTATAGATCTCTAATTCGGTTATTTAATCCTTTTGCTACCTGGGCCTCAGGACAAAAACCGCGACCACATCCCAGACATTTTATTTAGATATGATACCAATTATTATAAAGTTTTGTGGGATTTATTTATAACTTTCCAAATAAGCAAAATGAGCAATTTTATTTCCGACACGAATAAGTGATGCTGGGCGTGAAAGGGTTAAAAAGATACATGGTTTTTTAACAACACTTTAATTGAAGGCACATCTTTGGAACATAATGCAGTATAGATAACTAACTTATAACTAATAAATATTAATAATAATTCGGAAATAAAATATGTAATAAAAGAAAATTAAACATGTTTGCCTGCATGTATTCCGATGTATTTCAAGGGGTGGAAAAAATACAAAGTATAATATTACAATATTAATTAATTAATTAATTCTTCCTGATCAAAACCGTATATGCGGTTTTACTCCATGCGGTTGTGACTCGGCGCGGTAAGAACTAATTCTCAATTCTTGGTTCATTAAATCTGGACATCTAAATCTAAAAAACACGAATAGGAAATTGTTATTTAAGAAAAAGATAACTATACCAAATAGTTTTACACTGTACCCCATATATTATAGAATGTAATATAATAAAAGTAAAATTTTATGTGTAATAAAAACAACGCTTTCTTCAGTTAAATATGGGTCAACTATCTATGTATATAGCCTCAATAACAGCTTTCAAAATATTTTTCATACTTTTAAGTTTTAACTACATAATTTTTTTTCTGAGATCAAATTTCCTTTTTTGACAATAAATTCTTGCAGAATTCCTCTCAACTTTGTTTCTTTTAAAAATTTTGAGTTGAAGAAAACAAGAAACTTGTTTTATATTGAATGGCAAATAATGTGTATTTTTATTAAATTGTTTCAGCTTAGGAATTATTACGTTTGTTCCCTCATTTTCACCCCGACTGTATATCTATATATTCGAATAAAGTACTCTCCCAAATGATCCGACTTAAAAAAAAGTTTCAAATAATCTTAGTGGCTAATTACTTTGCTCCTACAAAATAACTCCGTCGACTTCATTTATGAGTAAAAGATGGCGCGCACCACAATATTAAAATACTATACATATAATAATAATAAATATTTTATTCAAAATTAAATATTTTTAGGGAGTTTTGTGATGCGGGCTCGTAGGCTTCAGCCTGGATAATCTATCCGTTAATACGGCACTGGGGATTTTGCAAAAGTTGCCTCAGGAATCTTTGGTAAGGGAACGGAAAGTGGAAATTTATAAATTTAAATCAAAAGGAATTTTTTATGAGGCCTTGACTGCCGCGAGCAGAGAAATATCAGACTCGCGACATATGTCCTTTTGCCTTTTTTGAAAGGCCTAATAATAGGATGTCTGATCCAGTGCCACTGTGGCCGATTAATTATTGAGTTTCCCCTCGAAAGTGACCCAAAGCGCCCGGTCGATGGGGCCCGAGCGTTAATTGAGCTTCCTGCGTTCTTTCCCGGGGAATAAGTCAATAAGAATCCCTTTTGGGATCCGTCTAGAGTTAATTAGGGTTGAGGGTGAAAATAGTAGAAAACGGCCGAAGGCATAAATGTTTCCCTCCCTAATTCCAGTAACCCATCCGGGGCTGTTTTCGTTCCTATTTTTCAAGACATCGAAAGGAAAAAAGTGCGCCCGGATAGAACTAATTTTTATTGCCACTTGGCGGATGGTCCCTTTTCGCTGTTTTGTCCCTCCGTCTGTTCGAGGTGTAATGAATTTCAAGACTCGGAAAAAAGCTGGATGAAAGCCACCTCGGATGCTGGGCACCTATACACAAGATCGGCACAGATTAGGAAAGTTTTGGGGGCCAGAGTCTCACACAGAAAGGTAGCTGGACCCGGGGGCCTCCAGCAGGACCAGAAAATGGAACTCTGCGGACGGTTTCCCGACCATTTTGGGGCATACGCTGGCTCTGTGTGCGAATGGGTGGCAGACAAAAGCTAATTAAGTTTATGTCACAGAAAATTTGTTTCACATGACCTCCTGGCCTCCAAGACAATTAATATCGAGGGAACCAGATTTGCGAGTTATTTGGCAGTCGTTAAGCAAATTGATTGCCCCAGAGCCGAAGATGAACTTCCTGGTGTGACACGGTTACCTCTGGAATTTCGCCGTCCTCTCGACGACCTCGATGAACCCGACCAAAATGGATGGGTGCGATGCCAGCAAAATTTCGTGCAAGCGCCTCTTAAGGAATTAACTTAAGGTGAATTGGTGTTGACTGTGCCTTTGATTACGGCAATGAAATTACTCGAAATGGAAGGAAAGGAATTGTATGCCCGCTGGGTGCCTCCTTAGGGCCTTACTACATCTTTTTGTATTCCCAAAAAGAGCTTGTGGCACAGGCTGGCGCTGGAGAAATTTGTAAGGAAATCTAATTTTGCAACAGCGGGCATTGCGTATTCATCATAATCAGTCAAGGGTGCTCGAAAACGTCAGATGTTACCAAAATTTAATTAAAATGTGAATTCGGCCTCAGCTTTGATCTCTGTAGGCTTGGAGACGTTCGCTTTGATGCGAATTTCCAAAAAATTCCACATTTTCATTTGTCCTCTACCGCAATGTTTTTCTCGTCCGTGGAATGGAAGGCGCCTCTAAACAATTCTTAATTCGGTAATCGGAAATAAGCTTTGATTGCTATTTTAAAGAGCAACGAGCTTAGGCATTGTTTACAGTTTAATATTATAATAAGCTCAGATAGTTAAGACCCTACCTATTTATTTTTTTATGCTGATAACCATAGTAAGAACATCGCGTACATTTACAGAGGCGAAAACAGTTTTCATAATTCGCGACACTCAGAAATATATACATAGAATTAGGTACTTAATATCTAATCTACATAAAATGAAAAACTATATTTGATCGAATGAATACAATACGCATCCTCACCGGTGCGAAATTTGTTTTTATTCAAACAAAGTATATTTAAATTGATTGGTGTTTCAACATGATAATGACCGAATGGGTAAGAATAACATATTTATGTAAGTAGGCACTCCAAAATACGTTATTAGATATTACGGAACATCACCGTACCGTACCGTACCGTATTTTAATTTTTTGAGGATAGGAAAATTTTATTAATATTGAAGTTTTAATTGCAACTGAATTGTTTAAGGAAGAGTAGCCAAGTTTTTATTAAATACATATATAAAACAATCAATTTCACTCGGATTTTTCACTACGGGATGTTTTTTTTACTTTAATCTTTACAAAAGATGAAACAGAAAAGTGTATTAAAATTATTTCTCTAATCCAAAGTTGAAAATATCCAAAATAAATCTGGATTTTATTTTTATAAATTGCTGTTCCGGTTCCTCTGTGCGTTAAATTTTGTTCATCTGCACAAAATACATCAACTGAACCAGCGTGAAACGCCGAATTTAAAATTGTCAGGTTTTACTTTTTTCGGCTGCATAGAAGCTGTCAGCCTTGTGAATTATTCCACAGTTCTGTCGGAAGGTAGACATCACTCTTTAAAGTATTTTTATTTTCTGTCTATGTTTTTACGCATTTTCACTTCTGCCAAGTTTTCACAGCATGTAAATTTAGTGTGAATGGAATTTCTATAAAATCAAAATTCTCAGGTTTTGATTAAGTACTATATACATATGTACGTACATATTAAGGAGTAAGATTTTCTTAAATTTTATGACCTAACCTTTACAAATTTTATTAAACTCTCCATTATTACGTATTTCATTATTTTTATAACTTCTCTATTTTTTCTTTCATAGAACGAGAAGAAATCTTCAGTGTTACTTCCTTTTTGCCTGGGGTTCTTTTTCGCTGCTTTTTTGTGCGCTACTTTTAAATCACTTCTAAGGGTGGATTTAGCTACACAAGTTGAATTTAGGTTCATAGGTCCCTTACCCAAAGGGTCTCGTTCCGTTTACCCGAACCCATCTTGAGTTTGAGTGCAATAAATACGCTGCCGCTGCTCGCTTTCCTCACCCGAGACGGTTCAAGTGCTTTGTGCAATTAAATTGCATCGCCGCTTTGAAGGTGGCGTTCGAGCAAGAACACTTAAAAGGCAGCGGAAGCAACGATGGGATTTTAGGAAGTTACCTTTAGCCTTTTCCGCAAGCATGTTCTCCCTCCTTATTTTGATTCAGGTTTCTTTCACTTTAAACTTTTATTTTATTTATTTATTTTTATTTTTTTGAACAGGTACAAGTCTTAAAATTGCTATACTGTTTCGAGTTTCATACCACTACCTCATAATTAAGAAGGATCGATGTGTAATGGTAGGCACAAATTGATTTTTTTTTCACACATAAGTTAAAAATTTCTGGATTTTTTAAATCTTAGACTTACTTACATATCCCTATTCCATATATACGCATATAGTCGAAAGTTTTTTTATTTCTTTGTCCGTTCATTTTCATTTTTTGAGTGAAATCACTACATATCCCGGCCTAATATATAGGCCACCTTTTATTCACGGATTTCAAAATGGCGGCCGAAAATTGGGATGTAAATTTCAAGGGATTGTCAAAAAATTTGGTATGAAGGGGTTTACAGAGGTCCTGATTGCGATTATATGCTTGAAATTTGAAAATTCTAGATGGCGGATTCAATATAGCGGCCAAACATTTCCGAAATTCAACGAATTTAAATGAAGATTAGTACGAAGGGTACTTTGAGGTCACTAAATTCGAATATATTATCAAAATTTGGAAATTATAAACGGCAGACCCCAGGGAAATCGGTGACACTATTTTCGAACCCGTCACCAAAATTTGGAAATTTAAAATGGCGGACCCAATATGGCAATCACAATTTTTGATTTTGGCAATCACAGTTTTCTCGAAATTAGTAGAAAGTAAAAAAAATAATATAAGAAGGATATTTCAATATCTAAAAATATATTGAACTAATTTAATCAATTTTTATCAACCATAACTTTTGTTGTAATTGCTCTATTTTAACAAATATAAAGCGTAAATGCATTAGCTGAATAAGTTATTGAACACCGCAAGAAATTATTAGGAAAATTGAAATACAGTCATAATTAGGGCATTTATACAAAATTTTTAAAGTCGTCGATTATTTTGTTTGATTTTTAATTGTAAATAACACCGGTTATCTAATTTTTATTTGTCATGTATCAAAACAATGATAAAATACCCACAACCTCCTTAAAGTTTACTTTTGTGTGTTGGTAGATGGAAGTAAAATTACAGATTTTGAAGACAATATTTTGAAAATTTTTGAAAAATCATTAAAAAGTGAAGCTTCATCAAAGGTGTTAGTAACTTGGCTTAAATAAAAGCCTATGCCCATATAGGAATATCAAATCACATTTGAATAGTCCTTTTTAAATATCTTGGTGAATAAACTTGTCGGGAGTGAAGTTCACGACAATGTAAGTATGTGCGTTAAACATGAGATATAAATACTTGGTGTATTACGAGTATATGACGTTATATTTATTTTACTAAATTTACAAATCTTATTAGTCTGTTCTACATTAAATTGTATTGAAAGCATGAACAACTATTTTATTGATAAAAAAAAATCGTTAAAACTACTGTCACTTTTCGCTGGGAGCATTAAACTTCATATTTTATCAGTGTACCAATTTACAAAAGTGATAAATTGGTAATGCAGCATGCCACATTTAATTTACAGCGAGATCTTGTTATTAATAGAATATTGTCGTTAAATCAATAAGTTCATTGTATATTTTTAGATTCCTTCCCCAGTTTCTTAAATTTGTAAAAGTGATAAACTTTAACTTGAAAACCTCTCCAAGAATATTTCAACTTAAATTAATTACTCTTATATCGTCAATTATTCGAAAATGAGACGTAGCTTATCTTCGTTTTACAAAAATGTCTTGCCTTAATTATCATGTCTACAACCCAGGTGGCTTCTCATGTTTCTACTTACTAATTATACCTGCCCAGTTCCGCCTCTTTATAATTATTTTATGTCTTTCCCACGATAGTTGTCTGAGAAATTTAGAATATGCTGTGGAAATTTTCTGAATAATTTTAATGAACCTTTCCCAACCATTAACCTGTCTTCTTGAAAATGGTTTTTAAAAAAAAGAACAAAATTTTCGGGAAAATCATTTATTTGCTCCGTAGCTCCAGTGAAATGAAATTTGCATACCACAAGTATTAACAACTTGACTATACTGTCTTCTATGGTTCATCTTCATTACGATAATGTTGAAAGCAACGAGGGCATCATATGAAACCAGAATTTCTAGGTAATGCTAGTAATAATGATTGCTCTCAACTAAGAAAATTTTGTGCTAAAACCTGCCTCAGTTATGCTTCTTGACCTGGACCTCTGACGTCTGGCCACTGTACGAACGAGTAAATTCTGATCAACGACTCTCACATAGAAAATAAGGGTTGAAATAGGGATGCAGAAGGTAGGAGTTAAAAAAAAATGCCGGGAAATTTCCGGAAGTGATGAGCTGATTCAATTTTCTGAGATCATCAAGTTTCAATTAGTTTCAGATACTTGAGCTCTTCACATACACAGGGATTTTAGTCCGACATGTGCCAGAAATTCAGTGCCGAGAGGCCACCTTAAACCAGAAGTAGGCAGACCTTCCTAGGAGCCGGCCATAATCCCTATCTAGCCAATTTTGTAGCTCATATAGCTCATCGGCAGACGGCTTCCGGACGTACGGTCTTTCATTTTAACTCAATATTCCTCCGCTCACGTCTGACGTAATTTAATGCTATTAAGCGAATGCCTACCCATATATTAGGCAATTACCTCTACTTTGGTTCAAATAAACGTAGAGGTTCCCATCATAATCCAATCGTCTGGCGGGACTAATTTACCTCCGAGGAAATTTAAGGTGATGACATCCAGCGTATCCAGTGTTTAGCCCCGGTATATTGCGCTCATCCTTCGAGGATACCTTAACAGCTTTAATTGCTCGGTAATTATCATTGATAGGCACCAAGGGAAGCTTCTTCCTTTTATGATTACGTGAGCTACTTGATTCCCTCCAGACAAGAAAATTTCTACCTTCTTTTTTCTCGTACCTGTCCTAAATTCGGGACGAATGGCATGCTACAGACACACCTATTCATACAAGACGAGGATTCGCCTTTCACAGATTATGTTGAGGAGACGACGAGGTAATTGAGTCTATTACTTGTCTAGCCGGAACCAGCATAATATGTTTATTTTCTTTTTTGGATGATCCAGTAATTGAATGGAATACAAATACAAATAAAGCACTTTTGGTAAGGATCTAAAGGTAAATTGAAATTAGACTTTTATAATGATTTACATTTTCTATAATAAATCAAAGCATTTATTCGCGAAAAGCGATAGTTTTTAATACTTTATTTTATAATATCTACCTCCCATGTAACAATAAATTCCAACTTATTTATAAAACATACTTTTTATTTTTGAAATAAATAAAATGCCAATATCTTGAAGTGTAGGTATCGTGTAGACAAAATATTATAATTTATACTTTAATTTTTGTTTTCTAAATTTTAAGCCTATAGTATTTTTTTCTATATCAAAGAAGTATTTTATTTTGCTTTACTTTTCTTTAAAACAAGAACAAAATAAAAATTTCTGCAAAAACTTAATTTGAATGGACTGCGTGAACGAAATATTAGAAATTATAACCGATTCTCTTAAAGCCCTAATAATTAAAAACTGATGCGAAAAGTATCGTTGAAAAGGGCATTTAAAATTATACTGAGGTTTTTTGAACCATTTTGCAGAATTATGCCCCACATAAAGTCCAAATAATTCGATTGGATTTTTCTTCTTTCAAAGAAAATTAATTGAGGTTACAGGTTATTAAAATGAATTTATGAAAGTTTTAGAAACTTTATTAAGCAATTTTTATACACAAAGCGCTATTGAAGTAAACTATGATCATAAAATGGTTAGATAGGATAGTGTAACTCTGAACATACTGACATTTTACCTAAGACATTGAACTTACTCATATAAAACTGTTCATGAAAGGTTCCTCATAGCTCAAATGGTAGTAGGACCGAAACTAAATGATCAGAAATGACCTAAGTGAGTGTTACGATAACCAAGACACCCGTTTTAATCTAGAGAAGGAACCAAATAATAAACTGATTTTATTCTTATTCGTGGAATCAGTTTCTCATTGCCTGGTATCACCAATTACAGCTCTAAAATCTCTCAAATCATAACAAATTTTCTCAGTGTATGGATACATAAAAAAAAAAAAAAAACAGAATAGTTTTGCATTTAAAAAACAATATGGTATTAAACACAACTTCAATAATCAATAGATGCACTCCGGGTATGGCTGGCAATTGTTTTCCATTTGCATAGCTTTCGTATAAATCTGCTACTACAAGTAATTTAATCTCTGCATTTTCAGCAACCGGGATTTATCCACTTAATCTTGGAATAATACTCGATTATGCATTTGAACCAATGAATACTGTTGCAGTTAGTACAGTGGAAATTTGTTTGAAGATACCTTAACACCAGGACTTCCAACACAACCTGCTATCTTAAATTAACTTTCAAGAAAATTTTCTTTCGCTATCCCTCAAGCCAGTTTATCAATGTCGAGCGATATTACTACTTGAAAGTTATTGAATCTGATAACATCGATACCTTTTACATCACCTTCGATAAAAATAAACTTAAATCCAAATAGTATGAGATTTAAAGTAGAAAGAAAATATTTATAATAACGTAGAGAGCTATGATTTGCTATTTTGTAAAAAACGAAAACATTAAACCCAAAAAGAAGATTAATTTCCCAGAATCGTTTTCATTATTCGACGAAGAAAGCACAGTTTATGCAAAATCTTCTAGTCTAGACCATCGGAGTGGGCGGCATAAAGTTTAATTTTATTTAGGTAGGTAGGTACATAACATAATCAATTTTTCCTCACTTTCACGGATTTAAAATTATTTTAGTTTATATCGAATATTTCACAATAATTTTGCAGAATAATACAATATTTATGAGGTCTGTTGAAAATTGCGAATTACCATATATTTGACTTTAATTCAATTTAATTTCAAATTCTCCATCTTTATCTTCGTTTTATATACAATGTTTATATTTTCTTAAACCTTCTTCTGTTTTTTTAATATGGTTTCTAAGTGGCAAAAGATTTTAAATGATATAGAGTTTCTTTAACATTGGAGAGTATTATTATACTTATTCTAACTCCACATCCGAAAGTATTTTTTTAATTAATTGGCATTCACTTTCTAAATTACAAAAAAAAAACTTGAAAATAAATTTTTTAACCACCTTTAATTTTTCCTGGCGGCGGCAGAGGGCGGTGTCTTTAAAAAGTCACGTTTTATTTGTTAGGGCACTTTGTGGACATCCTGTAAAAAATTCAAAATTCAAAATTGATTTAATTTTTTAGTCTTTTTGCTAGGGGACATATATACTTTTATAAATTTATATGTATTTATGTTTTTTTTTTTTATACAGGGACAGTTTGCCCTAAAAAATGCCTCAGGACAAAAACCACCACCACAGCCCAGACGTTTTATTTAGATATGATACCAATTATTATTAAGTTTTGTGGGATTTATTTATAACGTTCCAAATAAGCGAAATGAGCAATTTTATTTCTGACACGAATAAGTGACGCTGGGCCCAGCAAAGAAAATCGAGGGTTAATTTATGACTATCTTGTAAGTACCTAATTCAAAAACCTTTTGCTTTCCCCGAAAAGTTATAATATAGTATAATTTTTAATTTCACTATGAAAATGTTTATGTTGTTATGAATTTGTTTATTTTATGCGTGTTTGGAATTGCACTGCGATGTGTGGGTGCGTTTTTTTGGGTTAGTATTCTTTTTGATATATTATGTATATATAATAATAGATCCAAAGCAATATACCCGCAACTGAAGAAAGAAATTTCCCTGATTTGAAAAATAAAATGTGAATAGTAAATTTTCTTATAGAGTTCTTGCTGACGGACAGCTGAAATTCTTCCCATTGGTGATGCAGATTATGCTTCGTTAGAGCGACCCGAAGAACACCTAGTTTCACTACCAACGGTAGAGTCCTCTTAATATAATAGTTATATGAGAACGTCATCATCGTTAGTCTCCAGCCGAAGCCATCTTGAGCAGACCTCTCCAAAGTTTACATTTCAAAGTATCCGGTGAGCTAGAGCGCGCGTTACAAATGTTTCTTCCTCTTAAATAAATGATTCAAAAGTAGACAGAGCTGCCAGACTGGCTGTGTAGGAAAGTTTTCCTCATGATTGCATAAAAGAAATCGATATCATGAGGTTTTCCATCCGACGACTATCCCTGGCTCTGGAATCTTGATGTTCCTCCCGGACTCCTCGACTCGGGCCTTTAATAACAGGGGAAGATATTGGAAAAGAAGTGAAGTTTTTGTTTGAGTTCTTCACTTGAAACGCGGGGTGCGGCGTGGGTGGGCGGCCGCGTTCCCAGTTCATTTTGTATACTCGCCGACTTGGCGAAGACAAAGTTCATTGCCAAAATCTTCTGCAGAAATCTTGTCTTAATAACTCTCTGCACACAGAGCCGAAATAATGGTGGCATGATGGTGGAGGAAGGTATATTTTATATATTCCTGTGGTAGTATCTCGCAAGGCCAGACATCCTTGGCCAAAGCTAAAGCTGCAGCCTCAAGAAAGAATACATTCAGACGCCGACCGGAATCCATTACTGCTGACTGAGGCGACAATTTAATTACAAGCACAATTAAATTTTTTTTTGCCCGAATGTCTCCGGTAGTGGGCTTTGGGGGTTCTGGGACCGCAGCACCCCCGCGTTCAGCGCTATTTCGAGTTCCTAAGGAATTCAAGTGGTACCATAGCAAGGAATTTCCTGCAGTAGTGGGCCGACACTGCTGCGGTTGGGTGGGCAGTTCTAATAATGCTGAACGAAAATGAACTTGGGCTGAAGGATACTTACTCTAGTAAACTAACTCTGAACTGAATAGCGTTACAATTTATAGTTAGGGAGCTGGTGACAATTTCCGTATATGATTTCATTGTCGTTGACATTTATATGAAATGTTGTTTTCATCTAAATTCTAAATAAATAAAAATGGTAGCTACAACCCCATATAGGTACCTAGCACTAAATTTCGAAATCGTAAATAAAAAAAAAATCATACTATCCATCGCGTCTGTGACTGTAATCGCGTTAACCTTACCTTAAAAACAAAAATTTCTAGAAAGCAGTCGTTGAAAAGGTATTGTATTGTTTATAATAATATTTAAAAACATGCAAAAAAACCCCCTATTATGTCATTTTATTACTTCAATTCTTTCATTTTATTTTCAAAAAATGAACAAAAATTGTATACACGGTCAAACATTTTGGGGTAATTAAAAAATAACATTTATAGGGTTGTATACGTATAATACCAGTCTGAAAAAGAATTAACTTTTAAACTTAAATCAGGTTGAGCCTTCTTTTTAATTATGAAAGTTAAACTAAAATACATATAATATTTTGCTATTTCTTATAACATTTAAAGTTTACATTTCAAATGCTTAGTGTAGAAGTGATCCAAATGACATTCGTGCAGCCAAATTGTAGATATCGTTACTACATCGGCACTATCTGCGCTATCAATTTAAGATCACACAATTTCAAAGGGTGATTTAGCAGTGAAGATTGGCAGGCGTTCACAATCGCTTTGCACTATAGGTACTATATGAATGATTCCCTTGCCAAATCGATTAACTACCATTTTCTGAATTTTATTTACATCTATGTTTATCAAGTGCTTTGATATTAAAATTTAATAACATTCAAAAAGTGAAGTTAATCGATTTGACAAGTGAAGCATTCAATACTACTCTCTCAACATTTTGGTGCAGCCGTTGTTTTTCCAAGAAATGCGATTTGAGTCATAAAAAGAAGACCTAGTTCGTTTAATCACAATAATATGTACCTACTCCGGTTTATGTTAATATATAATACTAAAATTCTTTCAGCCAATAAATGAAGAAAATTGGTTTGGTAGGAGAGCAGAATTGGTCGCCGCTTATTAAGATTACCGTCACCAAATGGATCTTGAAAAATGTCATAATTCAACATCTCTCATAATATATCCGAAACTGAATTACTGTCTCGCACTTGAAAACTGACCATCTTTAACAATAACAGGTAACACTCGAATTATACTAGATTAAAAAATATACAAATTAAAGGAATTTTCATATTGTCATAGATGTTGTGAAAACAATACAATGATTGTGTACACCTAAATGAAAAAAGAAAAGAATTTAACCTTCCACTTATCGACAGTAAAAAGTTTGATATAACCTGTCGATTAGACAAACCTAGCTATATTAATGTAGATTTATAAATCACATACTATGTAATTATGATTTTAAAATGTAGGTAAGTGTTAAATAGCGTAAGCCTCAATGAACTCCTATTGTATGATTCTGTATAAAAATTAAAATACTACTAATACTAGTAAATAATAAAAAAAGTTGCCTTTAAAAAATTTCCGTGAAAATTGAGCCTTTTCTATTTTTTTTTAACTATATTATTTGTACGCGAGTAAAAATATCTAATTCTTAGTACACCTCCAACGCGCCTGATATACATATGTATACATCCAAACATTTTCCATTTTTAAGCTCATTTTTAATAATTTTCTAAAATAAAAAGAAAAGGCAGACTCTGTTGTATACAGCCCTTTATTTTTCAACATCTTTGATAAATTTATCATTTCAAAATGCAGCACAAAAACTATTGGCTGATATTGCTTATATTGTTCAATAAACACTTTATTTACATCTTTACATTTATATTATCATCTCCCGTAGTCGAACGATGAAATTATTTCAAATTTTCTGCAACCTATTGCCTATTTTAAATTTTTTTACGGGCAATGGAGCAGAGGCGTCGACAAAATCCTCGAAGGTGGGGTCGATAAAGTCAGTGACTTTCCATCCGAACTGTAAGAAATCGTTTTGTTCGCCAGTAAAACACCGAAGCATAGTCGAGCATAAAAAACTGCGTATAAAATTTCGATGCAGCCGCGCGGGGAAGGGGTTAACTTAGCGCCAGCCGACAATTTGTTTTCGCAATAACCCGCAGTTATTTATGCTGCACCCACCCGGCCGCCGCGCCGGGGGTGCTCCGTTGCAGGCGCTGCAGTTCGCTGCAATTGCAACCCTAACAACTCCAGAAGATTTATTCACTTAGCAAATTCGCAGAAGTGCAAACATTTGCAAATAGCCGAACATTTTGCTGGGTAAAGGGGGTCCCGAGGGCGGCCAGGAAGAGGGGCTAGGTCGCGCCGGATTGGGCTAGTTTATGTCTGCGGGGGAGTCGCTCTTATCACATTATTAAAATTTCATTCGGGGAGTTTTAGGTGCGTTTTTTGGTGCAGACACAAAACAGATGGTGGCACAGCGATTCTCCTCGAATTCCGCTGGCTGATTGCCGGCAATAAACTTCTTTAGCTCTCGGAGCTGCAGAAACTGCGCGCTCGAATAAACATTTGTCACATTCTAGCGAATTTTCGAGCTCATGAACTTCGTTCTTGTATATTCGAATTTTGGAACAGCAGGGAGAGAGTTAATCAATCATACCGTCCTCGAAATAAATTCAACTCCAAGATTCGCTACTCGCTTTTTCGCTTCGACTACTTTTAAAGGTGTATCACGAAGACAATTCGACTCCTCTAACATGGGCGTTAAAGTGAAGAAGGGACCTCTTTTTATTATTATTTCACATTTTTTCCCAGACTTTTTCTTTAAGATTGCTAATCGCGGAACCGGCAAGGGTTCTCTAGAAGACTTTGTTTCATTCTCCAGGTATATTTCTTAGACAGTGTCTCGTATTTTGTCACCGGTAGGTCAATGGGACTCTGTGATGTGTAAATTTTTGTGAATTCCATCTCCAAAAAGGTAAAATGGCACGTAAAAGCGCTTTAGTTTTAAGTCCTCTCCCCCCTCATCCCGAGAAGTTTGTCGTACTCATGCATAATTTCATATCGCTCCGTTGAATGACTTAAAAGTCTGGGAGCGAGCTGTGAAATAAATTATAGTATCACTCCTTTCATCTCTAGACGTTTTTATGCATCAATCATTCAGCGCCACCGGCACCGGCTTATTGATAAATTTCGTTTTGAAAAAGGATTTCAGCTGCTTTGTCTTTGGTGGATGATTTTCCAGAGGAATGCCTTCGTCCTAATGGAATCGGGATGGATAGGGCGATGTGGCGCACATTTTGAGAGGAATTCTAGTCAGTAGTGGTAGTAACCATCATGTGGTTTTTCGAATTTAGTTTGTTGCAAATATCGCATTGTAAGAGATTAATGTTAAATTGCAAGTTGCAAGGGCGTTAAAAACATTTACAATTTCAATTAAAGTTCATTTCAGTTTGTTTAACACTTCTGTACCTTATATAGCAAATTGTGCGTTGCATACTGGGGTTAATTTAACTTTAACTAAGTATATCAATTCGCTACAATTTTTCGATTAATATAATTGAATCGATTATTTGAGAAAATCCGTATGTCCATGATACTCCATTTTATAGGAAGCACAAAAAGCATTCTACCGTAAAGAAAAATTGTATTAATTTAATTAAGTTGATTACTCTAAAGTAGAACTAGGATTACCCTATACTATACGACAAAACAGGCCAATTCAAATCTTAAATCTTTTAATAAAAAAAGAGGACTTTTGAGGTTTCTCAAATTACCTTTCATAAAAGCCTTATTCTGTCCGCCATCCTTCACTTTGTTACATATTCTGACCAAAGCATAACATTTATTTTGAAGAGCTGTAAAAAAGTACCACCATTACCAGTACAATTACCAGTTCAAGTAATGCAAGCAAATTAAATTACCAGTAGATACCATTACCAGTATTGGTACTGCAACAAATTTAATTACCATGACCAAATAATGGTATTGGTATTGCACTATTACCGTACTTCAGAAGCATTACTTAGCATTATTGAGAATTACTCAGCATTACCGGGAATTACTTAGAAATTAACAGAAATTCCAGAATTTTCAAGAAAACTTTCGTGAAAGACTTAAACGTAGAAATACATTTGCTGAGAGAGAGCTTTCATTTGTGTACCGTTTTTGGTACACGTGGCAGGGAACGTGTTAATAAATATTACGTGATTTTATTATGAAATATGTATTAGTTCCAAGTTGAGTTCTTTTCGAAATCTGAAAAATAGTTAAAAAGTAGCAAATTCAATTATTTTAATTTTAGTAGGTATAGTGTGTTGTGTCTGTACAACGTATGTACTGATATGCCTTAAATTTTAGGAGGGATATAAATACATATAAAATTGTAGTCTGAAATACATATGTATATTCGATATTTTCATGTACATAATAACTTTAAGCACTTACCAATAACTTATAAATTTAACTATCAAACTCTCAATTCACTCTATAAAATTGGATCGAAATTTAAAGTGCATCGAAAAATTTCATGGCTAATTCCATGTTATAGATGTCGCCAAGGTATTGCAGGTCCCAATGCGTGGCACCGCAGCGGGGTATCACTTTACGTACCCCACATGATGACAATCGCATTTTGTTTAAATTTTCACACCGAACCCATTAGAATTCCGGAGTCGTTCTTCCTGCATTCTTGCGGTGAAATTCCCTTCCTCGGACGATTTTCGCTATATTCTTGGGAATTTCTGTAAAATGTAGAGGGAGTTGTCGCCTCGTTGCGAATAGTCGGGAAAATTCGGTGCTCATGTACGTCGCATCTCAAAGGAGAGCTCGGAAAAAAATAAGATGAGGAAAAGGAAAATCAATGGGAAACAACCTCAGATAAAGCCGCACCGATACGACCAACTACTTGAGGAAATTGGATAAGCGTAACGTGATACTTTCGGAGTAAGTGTTGATCTCTCGGTCACGTCTTCCACGTGCCCTTACAAGGTGAGGTCAAATGGTGCACAGCCCATCGACTTTATGGTCCTCGGCGCCCCAGTGCGAGTTAGCTTTAAACGTGTCCCGTGTCGACTTTGGAATTATACCAAAAGGTGGCATCAGTTGCCGTGTCTTCACACTCTTCTAATTTCTAAACTGTGGAGTTCCGCGAGGACGACGACGAGTTAGAACTTTTTTTAAGTACATTTGAATAGTATAATAAAAGTAAAATTATACAAGAAATGGGTAAAGCTTTGAAAAAATTCCAAGTTGAAAGCCATTATTTTGGTATTCTAAACATTTCTTAATAAGTATATACACTTCATCTTAACTGTGGGATTTCTATTCAAGTTTTTGCAAATATCTCGATAATTATAAATTTTTTGCGTGAAAAGTTGTTGTTTATAATACTAAATTCTACATATATGTATATGATTTTCAAGCACATAAAAATTATATTAGAAATATTTTATACTTAGTTAAAATTAGTCCGAAAGCAGGGATCGTTCAAGTTATGGTTTTGAATTTTTTTGTTTTTGTAAAAAGCTCTTTTACTATTAAATTCCGACTTCCGAGAGATAATAATTTGGAGCTAAAAGAAAAAGGCTTAAAAGGGCTTTATTTATTTTTTCGGCAAAATTGAAAAATTTATAGTCCATTGAAATGTTACATTGATCTTGCATTTTTGGTAGGATAATATTTTTTCGGATATGTATGGGGGGATGAGTGTAAGTATAAAATTCAGTTTTCGGGTTTGAAATACCCTCCCCCCTCCTTTGGGTTTTTACCCGATCGTGTGGGGTATCGTTGAAAAAAAAATTTAAAATCATTTTGAGGTTTCTAGAATCGTTTTTCAAAATTATGCTCCGTTTTTGAAATATTTGGCTCCAAAGTGGTCATTTTCGATTAGGTTTATGTCGGTAAACGTATCACGTATCACCCAATCCAATTTCGGAAAAATGTGAAAAAATACGATTCGAGGCCAGATTGCCGGATATTCGGCTCATTTTTTCATAAGATCGGGTGGATTCTGGTGTCATCGAAGTTTTTAGCAAATTAAAGTTGTTTACTTAATTTCATTTCCATTCGATGATGAATTCGGTCATTTGATTTAAATTTGTTTGTTGTTGAAAAATCAACTGAAAGAAGTCATCGGTTAAAAAATGATCGTCTATTTTGCAATACTTTATTATAAATAGTGATGGTCAATGTGACTAGTTAGAAACAGTAACCACATTAGAAAGAGTTTGCCAAATTGTATTTTTACGCTCCTTGCAGCAGCAGCCTTTATAGCGAAAGACTTTTTTGCGAAGCTGGTCTTATTTACGAAAATAAACTAAATCGCTTTTTAATTTTGAGTATTCATTTTATTCCTATAAGTTTAAAATAAACGGCGTCTATAATATATATTTGTTATTATCTTGATTCTTGATTTGTCCATAAAAAAAAAAAGTAAAATACATATGTATACATCGTCCAAAATATTTTATTTTTTAATGAAAATTAAATTTGTTATTTATTAATCAAACTAATTAAACTCTCATTTCTAAAAAACATTTATTTTTTAAAAAGGAATTGAAAAGATGATTATTCTTGATAAGAAATAATGTGGCAAATAATCTCATACTTTGACGCCACATATATAAAATATTGTGGTATTATTTTACCTTATAAATATTTATACATTGTAGTTGGTTAATAGGCCGGATAAAGGATAGTTACCGGATATCCGTTTAACTCTAAAATTCATATATGATATGTTGCTTGCATCTTTGGTTCAGATATATTTCAGTCAATATGTTTGAAACGATTGGTGCTACGAAAAATTATCATACCTTGTGTAGAATTTTATGAGCAATAATTTTTCATATAACTAATTTCCTCAAATAATTTATTATTATTAAAATACATACGTATATACAAAAAAACCAGAATTAACCACCTGGTAATTTTCAGAATATGTTTAGGCAAATTAAAGGTCTCCAAAAAAATTTTGTTAGGTATGTGGAATTTTTTTGGAATCAAAGTGTAATTAGTACTTAATTTTACTGGACTACAACAGTGATGCGACTCTTTAACGTCCCAGTGAAGCAAAAGTCCTTTTAATAAGCAAAAATCGACATGGAGCTCTTCTCCAGGTGGCCGTACACCGCTTAATTCTGTAATGAATGATTGAGGAAATTATGTCTAGACGTGACGGTAATTTTTAACATTGCATTTTTATGGTGAGAAGGACGTGTCCGAAATCCCAAACTTTTCCAACCCACCGGTAGATGGGGCATAGTTCGTGGGGTTCAACGGCGAGTCGAGCCTATCACGGGAAGGAGAAGACTTCATCCACCCACGTCCAGGTTACTTTCTTTTGATATATAAACGGCTCCCCTATTATTTAGTGAGGCAAATGTCATTTATTCCCGAGGATAAATTGCTGTTTGTCTTTTCGCTGCCATACAAATGGACCAGGGCCACACTTCATCTGAAATGAACTGGTCCAGTTTTGGTCCAATCTCGTGCAGCGTCCCACTGGCAGATAGAACTCCAGAGAGAATTTTTCTTGTTGACTAGCGAACGTTGGTTCCATACTCATAAAACATCCCGGAGGTGGGCTGCAGTCCGGTTCTACACACGCGTGCATACGTGCTCCATCCGCTGTTATGAGAGTTGTTTTCACTTTTTTTTCCTTTTTTTTGTTATGACGAATGAAAGAGCCCAGCTTTGAGTTATTGCTGCAAGTTTTGCAGCTAAAGATCGTTTCTATGCAGCCCCCGCCAGCCAAAGGATAAGAGCTGAATCCTGAAACAGTCGCGGGGCGGAGCGGTGACATCCGATAGAACTGCATTTAGGGGATTGTGGAGGGATCGCAATTTCATCCCCCAGGACAAATGGTCCTGCCAACAACGAGCACTTAAAAAATTGTCGTTTGATAAAGGATGCTGTGGTTGAAGTAATATTCAGTTTCAAATCCCACTTAGCTTTCATTCGTTCGTTGATTGGAGACAAATTAATTGAACTAAACTCGATATAAATTTAAAAAATAATTCATAAAGCATAATTATTTTAGGTATCGTGGACTAAGGATTCAGAATTCTTCTTATCCGACTGCGACAAAGCCAAAGGATGGTTATGATTTTAGCAGTTTATGCACTGAGAAAAAAGCCAGTGGTTTCTATATTTTTGTCAGTATGTAAATTTACTATAAATTGAAAAAAATTTACATATTATTAAAATATTTCAGAATAGTTCGTTCTATTATAGACAAAAGTAAAAAAAATAGCATGAATTTTTTAGGTTGTATAGTAATTCAGAAAAACATCAAGAAGACGAAGTAACAAAAAATTATATTTAGGCCTTAAATTTAATTAGGAAGACAATATCATTAAGATGTCAAGTTCAATTTTATTCTGTTTCTTTTCATCAAAATATTGATAAATTTTAAAAAATTTATAGAAAAGTTCTCTCAAAAATTGTGACTCTCAAATTTAAAGAACAATTTAGCTGCCGTCTGCCTCCATCGCGTCCATCAAATTCAGCTCAGGTTATTCAAAGTGTTGTTAATTCTGGTCTCTCCACGCTGACCTTCATGTTCAAATGAATGCATCTCTTCAATTTCCGGCGACCCTACTGCCGTAGCTTAAATTTTAAAAATAGGGCTTAATTTGGAGCCTTGTGGAATTCTAGTTGATTTTTATACTATCTATCGTCCAGTAGGCTAAGGTTCTACTTCAAATTCCACAGAGGCCCTATTTGTAAAATTTTAATTTTAATAGAAAGAAAGCATTTCAGGGATTATAGGAAACATGTAAAAAACATACCTTCAGAGCATAAATTTTACACACCGGCATCGCAAACTACTTTAAATTTCACAGAGGCTCCGAATGAAGCCCTATGTTTACAATTTTAATTTTAATAGAAATAAGGATATGTCTGGAAAAAATATTTTAGGAAAGGGTAAAATTTCGCCTAAAAACTGCTCCATTTAGAGCTTAACACATTAAGCGCCGGCTACATTTTTCAATGTGTTAACTTAGACTTTAGTCTATATAATAAATTCTGCAGTCTTAACTAAGTTTAAATAAATTTGTGAAAAAATTAGGTCAAATTTTTTCGCGAATAGTGTCGATGACAAAATAATTGATTTACAGAGGTTGTAAAAAGGCTATATTTATATAATATGTTATGATAATAAAACTTTTGCTTTACACTTATGTTAGAATACTAAATACACACAAAAACAAAAGCAATTCTCAACTGATCCAGTGTAAATTTCCTTCACTGGTCAAAATGACCGTCGCCGGTGTTTTAGGTATTGCTATGAATAACTTTTAAATAAATAAAAGTTAAAAAATATTATTTTGTGTAAATGTTCTTTATTGATAGTTAGGAAAAGTCAGAAATTTACAACTACCTGAAAGCATTTTTGTAGATAGTATGATAATTCAAAACTCATTGGCGATCAAATTGACCGCTTCCGTCGTTCTAGTGTTAAAGGACCGTTAGGAATGCATATTTCGTGTTGTTTTCCCATATAAATGTTTTAAAATTGTGTAGAACCGTTTCTCCCAAACCCTAACCTCACTTTACATACTTCTTTTATACAAGGCACCAAACTAAGGCAATCATGAGGCACTCGAATGGCCTATTGCCACCATAACGTTTGATGTAAAATTTCCCCCGTTTATGTGTTTTTCCACTGTTCGCCTTGGGTAAAAGTGAGAAGTTAGGCCCCAAGAAACAGAGCAGAAACGGGTAAGAAGCGCACCTTTGAGATGCCTCCAGAACGGAATAAAAATTTCACATCTACTTTGCAAGCAAATTGTGAAAAACACTCACCGATATCCCCAATTTGGCACGGAGCCCCTCATCCATACGGGGGATGCTTGGCAGGGGGTAGCATAGAGGAGGAAGTCTTTCTTAAGACGCGAAGAAAAGAGACGACGTCGTCTTGGCCTGTCGAACGCTTAAATAAGAAGGCAAGAAGCGAACGACAACGCCAAAAATCAAAAAGGAGTTTCGGGTACCCGTTCCGAATACTAAAAGCGATCCTTGCAGCGGCTCTTTCTGCAGCTCTGGCGCTGTGAAATATGTTAATGAGGACGAGAGCTCTATAGGGAATTTTTTATTCATACCCCTTTTGCCGTGGGACTGTCGCGCGAACGGCCCCACCTGCCTGCCAGGAATGGTCCAGGTGCTGTCATTAAACATTAAACGGTGTCAAAAATTTTTTAATGGCAAATGGGCCGCATCTTTCTCGATTGCACTAATTTATGCGAATCGCGTGTCAAGAAGCACGAATTGGCAGCGTCTCCAAGTCGTTCTTAACATAGTAATGTATAGAGCTGCTATGTACATACACATATATGATTGGATAGGTACTTATATATTTACTTATGTATTTGATTGTTAGTTATTGTTATCTATATATTAATCATTTCAATCCCACCTTATTAATCGCTAACATTAAGCAAGAAAAGCACCTTCTATAGGAAGCACTAATAAAGTTTTATTTTATTTTTAAAGGATGAACAAGATTTGTAGGTATACTTATCGTTTGCGATATATGTACATATATATTTTTTCGATAATAGATCTCTATTTTTTTATGGTTAAAAAACACTGTTTGGATAGTATTTTTGCATTCAAAGTACTCAAAATGCATGCCAGCTTCTATAAAAGAAAGGACTATTAAATGTCAATAACAAGGAGTCACTTCTATATAAATTGCAAAATTGTCTTCCGGAGACGCGAGTTCCAAAACGTACATGATAACTCAAAAAATTATGGATTGATTCTTCTGAAATTTTAAATTTTTACCTCTTAAATGAATTAAAAGTTGAAAATTTTTCGAAGAAAATTTTTTTTATTATTGATCAAAAGTTAAAAATTGGACTATGCAAATCTTTTTTTTTTCATTTTTCAATGGTTCATCCAATAATTATGATTTTAAATTTATGAGATAACAATGTACAAATGTTTACATAAATTGAGTTATTTTTTAAGTGCGAAAAAATTCTTTAGTACCTATTGGCAAGAAATTAAAATTTTAAAGAGAGTAACCCGCTTAAACATAATTTTGTTAACAACCAAAGAAACGAACTTTAAATAAGTACATATTTCATCTAGTATTTAATCCCTGTGATTTGTTTTTGAGAGGTCCGTATTTTTCTTTTATTTGTAAATACATATATGCAAAAATTGATGATTGTGACATTTTATATTTAAATGCCATTCCCAAAAAGAATATGAATTGATGATGTTGTGTTATTTCAAGAAACAAATTAGCTTTTTATACCAACTAAAGGAACATGGGAAATTATTATATAATAATATATGTACATTGTTTTATACGAATACTCATTTATTTTGCATGCAGGTCCAGTATGTATATCCATACATCACTTTTTTTTATTTCGACTTTTAAAAAACTTGAAATACATAGTAGACTTTTAAAAGTTTGGGATATACATATATTGTATATCATTAGAACCGACAAAGTTTGATAGCTCCCGTAAACCTCAAGTAAGATCAATTTGATCCATTTTAATTATTACTACTGTTATTGCTAAGAGCGACGCGCAGCTGCTGAGAAACAAACCGTAGACGTAGGTATATTAAAAGTATCGTGGAATAATAAAAAAAATGTGTAGGTAACAAATAAACGCGGTTACAACCTCCTTTTATATAAAAAAATGAATATTTTGATGTGAACCTTAAATATATTATAGGTACTGTATTAGTATGAATGTTAGATAGAATTACTAAGAAATTGCTAACTCACCTATACATACATATAAGTTCGAGTAGTTTATAAAAGTATAAAAGTTTAAATGGTTTATTTGATTAAAAAGAGGAACCAAACCGAAAAAAAAGCTATTCTAGTAATGGTAGGGGAGACCGGGTACAAAAGTAACATTTTTTACTTTTACCTTGATTTCTGGTTAGGTGTTATTATTTTGATGAAATTAATATAGCCATATAAAAATTCCGTTCGTGTTCTTTACATTAGTATCTTGATTTGCCTGATTATTGTGTATTTTGTATGAATCACAGAGACTTTAAAAAAATTCGTCAGTTGTTACTTTCGACCACGTTGGCAGGTCGAAAGTAACAGAACAAAATGGTTTGTAATAATTATGATATAACATATTAAATCAACATATTATTTATTAGAAATCTTTTTTATTAATAACACAAATAAGCACTTTCATTTTAAATGCTAAAAAAATATATATTTTACGAAAAAAAAATAAATATTATTAACTCTCCCGTAGAAACTGTGTTTAGTAATTAATGACATAAATTATTGTATGATAATAATTTTTTCTAATCACACTATTCAGTATCAGTCCTCTATTCAGACTCGCAATCAGTAAATCAATCCGAAGACAAAAGTAACATGTTACTTGTCTACCCATAGGGCTATGTTACTTTTGTACCCTACCACATTTTTGTTAAAACATGGACGATAACCTGAAAACGGAATGTGCTAGACAAAAATGAATTAAAACACTGTGCAATAAATCTAATCTAGAATTTATATGCAAATTTTCAGATTAATATCATCCTTAGTAGTATTAGTAAATATAAAATAAGTGAACGTCAAAAAACTTAGTTTTGACTTGTGAAATCACTTATTGTCCTCTCACAAAACCTAACAGCGCGTGGCGCGCGCGGCTACTGAATGCAAGAGAGGGGGGCGCCACCGGCCATCACCTGATGGCAGCGAAGCGGTATTTTGACTATTGGATAGACCTACAGAGCCTTTGTTACTTTCGACCCGCTGTTACTTTTGTACCCGGTCTCCCCTACATATATCCGTTAAAAGAGTTCATTTCAAAACATTGCAGCTTATATTTGATTGTTCTTTCCACCCACATGTAGCGCGTGGAACATATTAAATAGCTCGCTAAACTTTTGGAGTTGAACAAGAAACCAGAAATCAATATGCGATATATGTTTTAATTAGTTATAATTAAGATACTGAGTCCCGCTCAGCAGTCTTTAATTTGATTTGTTTAATAAATGTATGATAATTTTATTTCAAAAGTTTATTTTTGCAGCAATATGTAAAAATGCAACTATAATTCTTAAACTTTGAGTTATACCTGCAAGCATAATTTTGTGTCTGGAAACCTTAATAATGCATTATAAAATAACATCTTTCACTTATAATTTTATTTTACTATCCATATTTTATTGCAAAATATATTGTAATAGAAAAAGTTTTAGTCTCCAAATTATAAACAATTATAAAATGTCAACAAGACTTACCCATTTAACTTTTGTTCTTCTTATCCATTTAATGTGGCATCAAAAATAATTCCGCTTATTCGCTTTGAAGATAATTTTGTAGTTGGTCTCATCGAATTTCTTTTTTTGGTTAAAATCCTTGATGCGCAATGTGTGGTCCAGGATTTCAATTTCAACATGTGGCTTCTAGTGTTGTACTCCGGAAATCCCATTGATTTTTTAAAATTTTCTCTAAACGATAAGTAATTTACGCCTACGAAATATATGTAATAATAATTCAGTGGCTTTAATTCTTCAAAAAGAGATTATAGGCGAATCGAACCGAAATAATTAGAAGAAACGATAGCAAATTCCTTACCCTTGAAAATGTTAAACGTTTTTTCACAGTTTTCTCATCATGAATTTGTTTTTATGTAGTTAATATTGAAAAAATTAGCTGAATATACATATTAATATAGCTTTTGATTAGCTCAAACGAAGAGAGTGACTACTTATGAAGATAACTGTGACTTTTAGGATTAAGAAAGCAATTCGGAATGAATTAAATCCTATGGAATTACAGGTGAGAAAGAAAAATTTAATGTTTTCTGCTTTGCCCTTTGCAAATTAAGTTCCTAGCCAGGTCGGGGTGATTCTCCATGTGTCTCACTAAAATCGCATACTGCCTAGCTAGAACTTTTTAAATTCGCCTTGAATCAATAAATTATCACATCTCATTCATAAACGTGTAAATGAAAGACGATCAACAAAGTGCAACGAGACGATTTTCATTCTTCAATGCTACATTTGGTTCTCTGTTTTTTAGGGTTCCGTAGCCAAATGGCAAAAAACGGAACCCTTATGGATTCGTCATGTCTGTCTGTCTGTCTGTCTGTCCGTCCGTATGTCACAGCCACTTTTTTCCGAAATTATAAGAACTATACTGTTGAAACATGGTAAGTAGATGTATTCTGTGAACCGCATTAAGATTTTCACACAAAAATAGAAAAAAAAAATTTTAGAATCTTAGAACTGAAACTCAAAAATTTTTTTTTCATCAAACCCATACGTGTGGGGTATCTATGGATAGGTCTTCAAAAATGATATTGAGGTTTCTAATATCATTTTTTTCTAAACTGAATAGTTTGCGCGAGAGACACTTCCAAAGTGGTAAAATGTGTGCCCCCCCCCCTTGCTTCTGATAAACTGGATTAAACTTATACTTCGACTTCTACAACGATCTATCTTTCAATTCTAGCGAGGACGAACAATAGTGGATATATGTATGTAAATAAAAGGTCAAAATTTTTACAATCAGCGCATTTATTGGACAAATTCTCATTTCTTCTATACAGTCACTGTTTAACAGCATTCTCATTTTGTTTAAATCTTATCTTCAATCACAATAACTTTTAAGCTAAATTTTCATATAAACAATGATTTTGTTCACATAGCCATTTGCCTCCATCTTCTAAGTACAATTTACCTAAATGGCTCACTAATATTATTTAATTGTAATCGCACATTTGCCTCCGTGAGTAGTTGCAGAGTTGCTTATTTATGTACACAAAATAAGTTGCAAGATGCACATCCCTAAAAAGTTTTATGTATTTTCTTCTTTTTTATTTATTTTATTCTTTTGGTACAAAAAAAGCTAACTGCTGATTTTTTCATTAAATCCTAATAAGTATACATGTCTAAATCGATAATTGATGTTTTCTCGTAAAAAATTAGAAAAATCATTGATAAGAAATGCTTCGTGATATGCTGGCGACTTTTGTTAACAGAACTAATCCTGTGCAGTCTCCTTTCGTACGTACAAAATTTGTTTATTACCTGTTCGAACTCAATGGTAAAGAACTGAATGAATTTAACAATTTTATTTATAACTATCATAACTTCTTTCCTTCTTGGGTCCTTTAGTAGTAATTTTTCTGTTTCTATGGGTTTTTTTAGGATTAAATATTTTTACCTTACTGTTGCCGAGACCCCCGTGGGTCTCCTTAACAAGCATTTTGGTTTTATTACAATTGTTTAAGCGTTCTTTACCATGTTTTAATGTGATATTTAGCTATGTCCACTTAATCCGTATTTTTTAACTTTATTTTGTGAGTTTTGTTTTCATTTCTATAGATATGTATTTAGAGTGTTTTAGTTGATGTTTTATTTCACCCTTCATATAATTTATTTTTGAAGTTAACTTTAACTTTATCTCTATATTACAATTAAATCAACTAATTCGCCTTAATCGACGAAGGCGTAATTTGCCTTATTTTTTTAATATTTATAGTTAGATACAGCGCATTTTTCACTTTTCATTTTTACAACTTCTGTCAATCTCTTAAAATACATAGTTTCATTCATTTACTTAAGATTAATATGAATACTTCTGCTACTTATTAGCTACGGAAATAATACGATATTTTAGCGCACTTTTAAGATATCTAACCGAAATTTTATTGTATAGATAATTTATCTTCTATATAACGACAAATATGTTTTCAAGGAAGACATTTTAATTGATTGTGACCATTCTTCATCTTGAGTTGCCCTTGTCTCTTCAGTTAAAGTTTATTTTCTATAAGACGAAAACAGTCTGAAGTCACATTTATTCGCTTTCTAAAAAGATGGGTAATAAACTTGATACAACTTTTTTTTATTTCTATCATTTATACTTTGTTTTTTATCATTTATGTTTAATGGGCACTTTGAATTAATTGAATAAGTTGTAAAATGTTTTGTGGTAAATTATTGCGAATTTTTTAACAGATTAAATAATAGTTTGGGAAGGTGAAATTTAAGGGGAAAAAGTGTGGAAGGTTAATTTATTTAAAGTAAGGATTAAACTTTTTAAATCTAACAAAGTAATAATAAATAAAAATTAAAAGTTAGGTAGAGGTAACTTGTGGTAACTGCAGTATCCATTTCGATTTATAGGTTTTGCAAAATTTTATTTAAACCCTGCGTTATTAATTGTAATTAATTGTCATTGTTATGAAAGCTCACAACAAAATGCCCATTGTTACATTAGCCAAATAAATTATAGGATATGTTTTAGTTTTATGCAAACAAATGATTTTTTATGCGAATATTTGTTTTAATACAAATGTCATCGGACGACAAGATGTTGTTACACAAAACTTTAAAAAGTTATGTCTTATAAATGTCCGACGCGACTGCTCCTTTTACTGAACGCCGAGAACTGCCCGATGTAACTGCCCATTCATTAATTTTAAGCTCAAATATTTAATCTATCGCTCGAATTCTTTTATATTACTGGCTACATTTTACTAGCCACAATTTTTTTAATAACTGCCCAAAAAAATTGCTTACTGCCCAAATGAATTATTACTTGCCTAATATAACATCCCGGATATTTAAAAAACTGCCAAAAAAGTTAGTTCTCATTATAATAGTGCTACTGGTTGTGTTGATAGTATCGGTTTTCAGCTGAAATTAGCACTGTCAACTACGATAGAAGAATGCTAACTATCGGGTGCTATGCATCAACATTGATAGAAATTAGTTAGCTAGTTTTAATGTTTTGCATTTACTTTACATTTTGGTTGGTATGATGATCAAAGATCAATCTAAACCGCTCATTTAATTTTAACTTTGTTTTTTAAGTTGGTTGTAAAAGTACTACTGGCTAATTTCTTGTAGTTTTCACCAATTCAACGAAGAATATGCCAATTTCTTGGTAATTTTTAGTCTACCCTTTGGTTTAGGGTACCGGAATTTAAAATTTTTCCTCTGGCGGCATATTTGATTTATATGTTTCCTTAAATCCCTGAAAGGTTTTCTTTCTATGAAAGTTAAAATTTTAAAAATCGAGTTTAATATTTTGGTTCTGTCGCCTTTTAATAAAGCCTTGTTGATTTGCCCAATGAATTTGGTTGAATTTAAGATAACTAAATTAAATATGCTTATTATAATCAAAAACACTGTAGGCTGAAAACCTACCAAGTATTTGGTTAATTTTGGGTTCATTTTATCAGTGAGTTTTTCTTAGAGTAGATAAAATTATGAGAACGTATCGATGGAATTATTTGAACTCCAATTTACTTAAATAAATAAAAACATGAAATGAGAAGTAGGTAGTTATTTTCTTCGTGATTTAAAAATATGTTTTTCTTCAGTAGATGTAATTACTTCAAGTGGGCATGGGCTGGACACATCACTTACCTAAATATCACGAAATGAAGGACTTAAAAACTAGAGTCAGTCAATGACTTGTTTCTTCATCAGGTAAGACTGAAAAGTGCTCTGGGACAGAAAGGTAGAAAAAAGCCGAATAATATCATGCTCACCAGACAAAAAATATTGAAATGTTGCTGCAAGAAAAGAAAGGAATAAATGATATCGTAAGGAACAACTATTTTGGCGTATAAAATAAGTGCATTTCAGACGAAGTGAAGCCTTTTTATGTGCAGAAGAACTGCAACTGCAATATTGCAATAAATGCCTGAAAGCAGGAAAATTGCCAACGTTTCCAACGGAGTTAATATTTAGTTGTTTAAGTGCTCCGAATAAGAAGAAGCCCATTTAAGAAAGTTGTATGAAGATGAAAAATGCATCGCAAGATAAAGTATTAGAAAAACTTCCAGCTTTTACCTTACAATGAAATTTAAACGAGGGAAATACTTTAGCCATGAGAAATGATGTCACCTGCAATTCTTCTCCTTCTCTTATTCAAGGTAGCAAACAAAAACGTTGAAAAAAATGTTGAAAATAGCAAAAAAATAAAATAAAAATGTGAAAAACATAGAAAAGGCGAGTACCTACTCTTGAAGAAAGTTCTCTCTAAGTCGTCATTGCTGGCAAAAGTGACTATGAATTCTTTAGGAAAATGGTCTGGCATTAATTGAAATTTATGATTTATGATAGAGTCGGGGTGGAAACGACCTTTGTTTTATATGAAAAGCGCCAAGAGTTTTATGAGGAAGTACCCAGGTTAAAAATGCCGACAACCGAGTTGTGTAATTATTTCTCCATTCCGCTGATGAAGCGAATCAAATTGATATTGCACTGAACATTTTTAAAATAGTATAAACCACAATTTGCCGACAGTTTTCAATTAAATTGGAAAATGTTTCACGTCCCCAGCGGGCATAAAATGTTCGAAGTTTAAATATAATTTAAAACAAACTAGCGTAAAACTAAACGAAGTACATATTTCCATTTTCCGTATTGTTGTTATTATTATCGTTGTTTTTGTTGAATTTTTCAATTTAAGCCGCCGAAATCAGTCAGCGTTCATTCAGCACAGTGCACCAGAAAACCAGTTGGGAATCATCGCTGTTCGGCAAAATTTTCATTTATTTTTATTTCATTAAATATCACTTCATGTAAAATTTTCATTGCATGATGCAATTGGCACAGACAGGCATTGAAGTTGGAAGTAGCGAAAGGCAAAATCTATTCGTCGCATCAATTGATTATAAATTTTTTTGCATTTCCCTATATTGGCTCTATTTTTTTCTTTTTAGTGATATTTTCGTGTTTTAATTGCATACTTTGCATGAAAATTTGCTCTTGATGGTTTATTAAGTTGCTACGGTCAATAATTGCTGCTACAACTTGATGCACTGATATTGCTCATCTGATGTCTCATTTATCTTAATTAATAGCTTCTGGACATTTCGGAGCAATTAATAGATTGTCTAATAATTTTAACACAAATTAATTTCATATTCATTATAAGTTGTGCTTTAACCTATTAATCGGGCAATTAACTTTTGTTCAACTCGTTCTCACCTAAAGAAATTGTTTTTAAAGTATTGATTATTCGTAGATTGACCCTATGGTAAAAACCATATTTTTCAATGTTTGTGCCTGCTTTAGGCGTTTCAATGACTGTTGCGGTCGTATTTGTTCGCTAGATAGACTAGGTTTGGGCGCGTTTATGCCTCCGAGTCTGTGCCTAATTTGGTCACGTGTATACCATCGAAAAGTTTTTACAAGAGTTACCACAAGATTAGTTCGTAAAACAATAAAAACATAAAACAACGAATCTTCAAAACTATACCTTTTTGGGACATTAGAAATCAGTACAAAGATTGGGTAGGGATTAGGAGTGATCTAAAAACGAAAAAAGATTGGTTATTCTTCACTGTATTAAAATTGTGTTAAAATGATTTAAATTCTCGAATGATGATATAATTTTTACAAACATGATTGGAATATCAAAGAGAAGAGGAGCGAAAATATAAAGGATTCTTGAAATATGACAGAATCAGTAACCGTTTAATGAAATATTGCTACAGAATGGAATTTAAATCTAAAACAATATTTACACTTTCATTCGTAGAGAACCAATTACAGCAAGTTGATCCTTATTATCATATACATATGTCATATGTATGTTTGGTTGATTTAACAACATACATATGCTATTGATTTTTATTCGATATTTTATACAAATGCTGCACCGTTGGTTATCTGACATTAAATCCATACGCCCCTATATTCTAATCTAAACGAAATTTACAATATTTACAAATAGTTGTTCACATTTTCAAACATTATATAATATATTCCATATAAAACGTATAGAAATAAGATTTAATAGTCTACAGGAGTTGGGTATATGAAGCAGTTCGTCTTTAGTATGCTCTGTTCCTCTGTAGAATATATACAAATTCATATTTTCTATTTATGTTTCCAATAAAGCTTAAACAAGGGAATCCCTTTACTGAGTAAATAAACGTTGTTTTCTGTCGTTAATCCATCACCGATGAAATAAATCACACATTTTACCAGTTTTCAAGTGTAAAGGCTTTTATCTCCCTTAATACCACAGGTTCGTACATCTACCAGTGGCAGGCGCAGCAGAATAATATGGAGGAATCCAAAAAACAACAAATTACACGTCATTACAACCTCACCTGTGCAACAATCTCAATTTTACCAATTACAATATAAATAATTCACTGGAAAGCAGACAGATTTTCTGTTCACACACACGACTCACGAGCTCTGCACGTTTTTTTTTTTAAGGGTAGCTTACGGCAAGGTAAAAACAGATCGACACGAAAAAATAAACCCGGGTAAAAATGAAAAAAGAGGTAAGTTTCAGCGCTCTGAGGAGAGACTTTAATGTAGCGCAGGTCGGCTTTCACCGCAGGAAAATTAAACGCAACAATTACCATGAATTATTAAAAATGGGGCACTTACTGAAAATTTATATTTACGAACAACGAGTGATGGACGTCGAGTGTGGGGAGGGCGAAAAACATACCATACACAACACAATCAACAGGGTATTCAAGATTCATCCTATATGGGTTTTTTAAATTTTTTCATCTAGCATACTAAAATACGAACTGCCAAACTATTCCCAGTCGCTGCAGGGATAAGCGTTTTTCTTTTTTCCTGCTTGTGTTGTCCTACTCCGATTTTTTGGAAAGTATTTTAATGCCACCCGTTTATGGAGTTTTAATAATTGCTTGTGTGTGATCATATGAGTTTAGTTCGGGATTTACCATTGTTTGAAATTGAATATTAAATATTCTATAATATAACAAATCGGCATGCGATTTCACTTGAATTGCTAAGTTTTGCTGGTATTATTTTTAATATTTATTTTACATTTAGATTTTGTTTGTTTCTAAACTTTTTTCCACTTTGCACTGACATTTTTTTTTGTTCTGAGAAGAGAAACATTAGGATATTTTAAAAAGTTAAGTAGCATTTTCTGACCATAGTCCATTTAATATCTGTACCCATTTTTAAAGAAAAAATATAACATTTATGATTTGTTCAGCAGCAGAAAGATTTATGTAAATACGAAGAGCATATCAAAGGCTATGCACATGTGAAACAAAAAATTGAAATTGCTTTAGCCTCCAGAATCTATATGGATTGGATGGATATAGAAAATTTTCGAGAAACATATTTTTACAATTTTAAATGCTATTCGTCCATCAAAGTTCTACGTCTTCATGATGCATAGCCAAGGATTGGCAAATTGAAAATTCGACTTGTTACACATAAAAAAATTTTAAAGAGTAAAACTTAAAAAACAGAATTATTTCTCTTGAAAGGATTATATAGGTGACCCGACATTTTTGTATCAAAATATTAAAAATATTTTTTTAAAAACATAATTTAACATAAATGCTGAACTAAGCACTTAATAATATAATGACGTTTTTATACTATTGTAGCAGCATTCCTTGAATACTGTCGAATTGAGAATTTTTGGTTTATGTACTTTGATTAATTTCAAATATCAAGTATTGGAGCTAAACGAACAAATTTGCTTTGTCTTTGTCTTAATTGGAATACTAGATCAGCGTTTTTGTCTGTCATAATGGGACGAAAACGAAGAATTGGATTCGTCCGGACCTTATATGAATAATTCCAAAAATTTTGAAATTTGTAATGGATCCAAATTTAATGAACCTCTTAGTGTTGGATCCCGAATCACGAATTAAGAAGAAGTAACTGTTTGTCGCAGAAAAAATGCTAAAACTGGAAAATTAACACATTAAAAGCATATTTCGTACTTCGTTGTCCATTTTGATTAAAACGAAAGTTTATCAACTGATTAATTCAAACTTAGATAACTGAGGCAATTGCTCTAAATATTGTCTCATATTCCAAAAGTTCAGTCTTGATTTCCATGTTTTAAATTGAGATTGAACACTTTATTACCATACATGTAAAACTTGATATTAAAATGTTGCTCACTTTTGAATCGTATGAGGCATTGTTTCAAATGAGAAAGAACGTTCGAATCGAAAGATCCTGTACATATTAAGAAAGAGAAAATTTGCATTTTGCTACTAAAAGAGAACATTTAACTTGTATTTGAATGTGTAATATTATATTAATATTGTAGCAAATGTTAATATAAGTTGGATACATTTTACTACGCTCATTGATAAATTGATGCTACATCGTTATTGGATCGTTTGAAAATCAAATCTTCAAGTGATTGGAAGTTAAATTGGAACGGAGCGACTAATAAGTACCTATTAATTTTTTTTTATTATTAGGGTGTATTTTGATTTTCCTAATTCAAATTACAGCCTTCCAGGAAATATATTTCTATGCAAAACATAATATATTAATCAATCAAAATATGTATAAGTTCAATATTTGTGCAGAGGATTATGAAACCAATGTTGTTTATTTCTTTTTTTGTTCTATAATACTGAACGATCATTTAGTTTAATTAATTAATTGAAATTGATTTCAATACGTATGACATATATCGAGTATTGTATACATTCTGAAGTAAATGTTCTCTAATGATGTAGTATAGTAGAAGCTATACATTTGAGTTGAGCACCTTTAATCTCTTTTGTGAATAAATTACACATTAAGAGTAGGTATTGCATTATTATAATTTTCAAGATTTGAAAGCTGAAGATGAGGTTAACATTTAAAAAATATCGGTTTGAGAGTTTTATATTCTGTTTACAAGTTTAAAATACGTAAAGGCGATTTGCGAAATTCAAATACTAGTATATTATTGAAATTAAAATTTAGGATTTTAAAGATAATAAAAATTAAATGAAAACAAAGTTGATTTTACAGGATATAATATCGATTCAAAACTTTCATTTTAAATATTCCTATAGTGGAAAGCGAATGTCCAAAAATTCTACAATTCTAAACGACCACAGCAACTTCCTACAGTGTTTTGCGAAAGCGCATTTAGCCAATTAAATTCTCCATTAGCCAAAATTACTTTAAATTTATGCAAACCAACGAACTGTAGGCCACAGTGTGCTTAATATTTTACAAAAGTCAATTTTCAAGAAACCGCGTCCCTCCTCGGCAGCACTATTTTTACGCTATTTTACCGCCAAGTTCCAATCCGAGAGCCTTGTTAATTACAAGTAACCAGAAACTTGGGGTAATTAGGAAATTGTGGTAAATTTAGAGCCGAGAATTTAAAGCGAAACCATCTGAAAAACTGAAAAATAAAACTTTAATTAATTAGAAGATTTCAAAATAAGTAGACTAACAGATGCAACTATCCCCTAGTTTCACTCTTCGGGGATGCAGAAAATGTCACTAGATTCTAAGTTAGCTTAGTTAAGTTTAGTCCCAACGGGGGTCTGGGGGATGCGTTTTGTTTTACATTCCAGTCCTGTGCTCGTTGTCCTTCTATCAATGGAATTAAGCCGAGTCGAGACGAACAACGCAAACAAGCCCGATGAAAAGTCAACGGAACGCACCTGATGATAGCTGGCGCTCAGCCAGACTTAGAAACTTTCTCTAGGAAAATTGAAAGGCTGTTTAAGATGCAGGACCATACAGGCATAGCAACAAGAAGAACGAGTTTTTACGTTATTTTTTTCCTTCTTGGGAAGCTCGAACAAGAGGACCGGGAAGGCAGAAAAGCTTCTTTAGCTCGTGATTCCCTCTGAGTCCTGCACCTTCCTTCGGGCGCCAGGAGCTGGGTCAGTTAAAAACAGTGTTAAGAAGTTTAGAAACATACAAAAAAAAAAGAAAAAAAAAGTGGATAAAACAAAAACAAAGGATATATCCCGAGATAAAACTTATCCGCTCGCCTCAGTTTCAATTTCAAAAGGAATTTTTATATCCTGGCCTTGTCGAGAAAGTCGTTCTTTACTTATTTTTTTATTTTATTTTTTATTTTCTTATTTTCCACGTACGTTACTAGGAACGCCTGAACCCACCAACCCCGAACTTTCCCAAAAAACAGAGTATCAACGTAAAGCTAGAACGAAAAGGCTGCGGCAACCGAAGGCAGGAGCTGTCCACGACGAGTTACTGTCATGTCCCTGTAAGCTGATTATTTAGCATCATCCATCTTACGTTCGGGGTGAGGGCGAGGACCACCAGGAGGACCAGGGGGCAGACGGCCGCTTCGGCCCCGGTGAACGCGCTGAATTGTCTTAGAGACGCCGAGCTGCTCTTCTCCGGCCAAACGACCTCGACTTCTGCCATCTTAAAGATGCTCAACAGCCGGTGGGCCTGCAGCTCGCTGTGCTCGGTGTTGATGTGGTGGCCGACCGTTTCCAGGATTGATGTACACTCCTCCTGAAAATGGATTTTTGAAAAGGAGAACATCAAAACGGGATGAGGTGTCAAATTGGATGTTTTGCAACACAATTAGGTTTAACTTAATCCACTTTCGGATAAGTGGGACACACTCCCTCATCGCAACATTGTCGACGTCCAACCACAAATTCACCCATGAATTTGTATTATAGTGTCAGATGCGTACCACACTAGAAGGTACCTAAATTAATTTCAGATTATAGCCCCCCACTTTATAAAGGACCCTATTCACCCACTCAATGTAGCCGCAGTGCTAGTTAGTGTCCAAAATGATGGAGAATATCGTTGATAGTTCGAACAAGATAATTTCTGAACCGTTTTTTTATTTATCTTAATACATTTCCCTTGAAATAAAAAGCAATGTGCACAATTTTATATTGTTATAATATTTTCCTTCACTATAATTCACACTTGAAATTTAAATCAAGCGGATATAAGGATCGGCGTTCAATCCGCACGATCGTGGAGTATGGCAGAAGCACTGCTGCTGCCAACAGCCACACTGATGAGATCTGCTCAGTGTTTGGATCGAAACACAAATCCCTGTATCCGAATTATAGCGAATGGCAAACGCGCAATTTTGTCCGCCAGCCGCTCGGCGAACAATATTAGGTGTGTTTAATGACTTGCTCTAGATTAATCTAGAGCAGAAATGAGCAAGAAATGTGTTCAATGACACTCAAAGCTGCTCTAACCTGAGCAAGCTTATGTTCAATGAGTCTGCTCAAAAGTAATCTGGATTACTTTGGAGCAAGATTTCCTGCGCCAACTTGCTAGTAGGATCAACTTGGAGCAAAGAAAAATTTGTCAAACTGAGAAAGTGACAAGTGGGAATATTTAAATAAAATAATTTATTTTTAGTATTTTTATAAGCAAAGGTAATACTAGGATGATAAAAACTTTGATTATTAGTAACTATAGTACCAAATTTTTGTCCGCGCCATATAATTTTGAACAAATGAAACTTTATTTGATATTTAGCAGCTCAGAAAAAATCAAAGTGCTGTTCAATGAGCAAGCCTGCTCCTTTCTAATCTGTTTTGCTCTGACAGTTTTTCTGAGCTGGGCTGCTCTGTTCTGCTCTGGTCTATTTTCTGGTCATTAAACAGACCTATTTTAACAATATCATAAAATTAAAAATATATTCAACTTAGGTATACTTAGTAACTTAGGTAACTTAGTATAATGTAATAAATCTATTAAATCGTTATATTGTAGCATTGTGATTGATCTCGTGTTTTGTACAGTGGTGTTAATTCAATATTATTAACATTTCTGGGTATTTCCCGACGCGTTAGGAAATTCAAAATTTTGAATAGTGTCTCTTGATTTATTGTTGTTTTATATTATTGAACATTTCATGTTATTATTATTATATTTTTTAAACAATTTAGGTTGAGTTCATGTTTGCAGCTCTAACTAAAAACTGCATTTGCAGTGCGTTTTTGTGCTTTCACTGCTAAAAGCAGAAGGTTCACGTTGGCAGTACTACTAAAGATCTAACGTTGAATTGGCAGCACATAAATTGTATCTGCATACTAAACCTAAACTGGTCCGGAAAAATCTGTTGAAAAATTTGTGTTTTCACAATACAAAACAACATATGCATAAAATAAAATTAGTTCGGAATCATCCTTTTTAGTGCTGATTTCTTTCAAGAACGAAGCTCTTCTGATAAGCGATATAGTACCGCAGATTCAAAAGTTAGTGCAGTGCAGCCAACAGTTCTTATATATCGCCAATATCTAGCAGCCCTTGCTTTGTCATTATTTTTTAGCCTTCTAAAAGTCAGATTTTCTAGAGGCTTAGGTGCGATAAAATCCTCTGGTTTCATTTAACTTAGAATGAAGTTGTTCTGTCGACAGTTTTTTTTTTTTGACTTCGTAATATTCCGGAGGGAAAACAATAAATTGTTTTTTCTTAACGCCATTTCTACAAACTCCAAAATCTCTATCATTATTAGGTAGGAAAGAATGCTTTAATAGCAGGAACTTAAATGACATAACTTAACTTAGACCGCTTTCAAAATAATGGCCACATATGTATGTAGGACTCATATTTCGACTCGGGTATAAGGAGATGATTGTAAGAAGTAACCAAGGAGTAGAGCTCAAAGCAAATTTCATAATGAAATATCATCCGTGTATTAAAATAAAAACAGTACTAAATGCTCATTGAAAATTGATAAAATTCCACAAGATCTAAGCTTGTTTAAATTTGAAATTTTAGAGCAATTCTCTCCGGATATAAGGCTACGCTTACATTAACAATATTCTGCACAATCGTCACTTCCCTCGGCAGGTAGAGATTTCATTTTACAGGAAAATAAGCGGAACCGAGCGTAGGTGGCATACCGCCATACCGTCATAGGTACTGCCATACCGGCGACGGACAACAGAAAAAAGGGCCAACGGATGGGCAAGGGAAAAACTTGAATACCGCCGAATAACGCAAAAAAAGGAAAAAAAACGAGCGGAAAAGATTGCGTTTATAACACGACCCAGATTTCATTTGGAGATTGTGTCACTGTAATAAATGGCGCTCTGCCACGATCCATAAGGGCGGGATATCACAATTTATGCACAAAATTTATTTTTAACGTTTTCCGGCTTTTTGGACATTTTTCTACAATTTCGTGGCGGATGTTACAATTTTTTTTTTGCGGTTGTCGCTTTTAGATGCGAGTACCACCGCAAATTGCAAATGTAATGTCAAAGTTGGCTCCACCTGGAAATTTGCCGAAAGTTAAATTTCCATTTGTTTCTCGTTTTAATCCAAACTTGCTGTGTAACCTGGGGACGGATGATGGCGGAAAATGCAAAAAGATTCACAAGAAATTCTTTGGAAGACTGGAATTTATTTAAAAATTTAAAGGTAACCCCTAACCGGTCAATGGGGAGTGGAAAAGGGTGGGTTATTGAATGAAACCCAGAATTAAGGGATATCTTAAAAAAATGTCGTCGAGTAAAAGTTGTTAGAATGTATTTTTTCCGCCATCCATGACAAAAGTTATCTTTTTCCAGGAACTCTCAAATAAAATGGGGAATATAAAGGATGTGTGGAGTCAAAGGGGAGCCTTATTACATATTTTTCTTACCTTTTCCCGGCGCAGCAGTTCAATCCCATTGACTTTGGGATCATGTGGAAGTCGTGCCGATATGATGATATTCTCATCTGTCATGTTGAATAAAGTTAACGTGCAGGCGGTCTGAAAGTAAAAGAATTCGAAGTAAGCCGAAAGCGAATGGAAAGGATTCTGGGGTTTGTTTTTATTTCTACTGGGGCGCCCTCTATCCACAACCCTCCGATTCAAACAATCAACGAAAGGGAATTGGCGGGAAAAAAAAGAAATGGAGTTTAACAATTTTTGAAGTTGAAGAATTGCTCAAGGATTGGGAACTGTGAACTTTTGTCTGCTCGTCTACTGGGGCCCATGGGTGTTTGGAAATCATTCCGGGCCTCGAGACGTTTCGTAGATTCATCCTTTTACTTTTCCTAGAAATTTTGTTGGTTTTTTTTTTCTTCTCAAAAATTGTCGGGATTGTAGCACTGAGGCATGTTGAGGGGTTGCAAAATAAATTTCAACGTTTTATTTTTATTGAATATTACCAGGAAGAGAAAAAAGGAGCTTTACTGAAAGTTTTGCCTCACCTTGTGATTTCTGTTAACAGTTATTCAACTTTAAGAATAAAAGCATCAGGGAACCTTTGTTGCGGTTATTTGATTTGACTTCTGTTTTGTTACCGTAAACGATAATTTGTAGCGTGATGACGATATACTTTCAAAATATTAGAAGACCGAAGTTATTTATTAGCTACATAATTTCTTATCTGCATCTGGGACTGGATCAGAACGTAAATACGGACATTTAAAAACAACACCAGCGCTCAGATATTGATCCGAGTTTGAATAAAATAAAAAGTTTAAAAATAATGTTGCCGTTGGCTATGCCTATGGTCGTTAAACAACGAAAAACTTGATGATTTACGATTTACTAAATGTCCAGATTCTTTTCATCATTACGACCTTAATGAGGAAAAATGTATAGTTAAGGTGATTTTGGACTTTTATACAAGTTGTAACATTACTGTCTTACTATCTATTACAAATAACGAGAGGAAGAAATAAATTTTCAATTCGGTCCACCTTGGCAATATATAGGGCATAGATATCTATATACATATATAGGAAATGTCACAACTGTCAGCCGATCGTTTCTAAAAGGAGTGGCTGTCTGTCACCACTTCGCTAATTTATAACTTTATGCTAAATGAGCTATTAAATCAATATTTTATACCTACCCTAGACGGACAGCGCGCGTAAATTAATTATCAGTACTAATTATTAATTAAGGCGCTGTTTGTCATGGGCTCAGCCCGCTAAATCACGAAAAACTTATATCTATGCATAATGTGTATAAAATTATTGTTCACATGCGAACTCGACTCAAGTACTGAGGGTTCCATAACTACTATGTACATACATATATGTATGCAAAAACCTTAAAAAGTGTGTAATAAGAAGTTGTAATCAAGATCATTGATCAGAAATTATCTCAACTTAGTGATCGATAATTTAAATTTTCAAGGGGAATTTTAAAAACATTGGTAACATTTCTTACAACTGCCTTTCTATTATATTGTAGGTATAATAAATTATTTTTAGGACTTTGAATCAAATATTAGAAATAAAAAAAACACATTATGTAATAATCTATTCAAAAGTCTCTAATCTTAATAATGTAATTTAGATTTACAAAATTAAAAAATCCATACACCATTTGTGGCATTTACCAACCTTTAAAGACACTCTTCCTTTTAAATTTTCTGTGACGAAACTTTTTAACTAAAGGCATAAATATAAATAGCAAGCCCCTCAAACACAAAATCAATAACTGAGTAAATAACATGAATCGCATCGTAAGCAGCGTTATTTCCTAAAATCTGACTTCTGTTTTCATAGCATTAAAAGACGATATGCTTTCATTTAAAGGTCTATATTATTTTATTATTATTTAACGTTTATGTTGTTAAGTAGCGCTAAAAATCGATTAAGAAGTATAAATTTAACTCACACATGAACCTTTTTATGAAAATTATTAATAGCAGAACAAAAATATAGTAAATTCAACAACTTTGGGTTGTTAGAAGAAAATTGTTTTTGTTTTTTAAATGAAGTCGAAAACCCCGGAAAGTTTCAAAATCAACAAGCAAAGTTCTGTTGAAGTTTTGAATGGCTGGCTTCGTTAGAGTTGCAAAACAAATAAAAATGTAATTGAAATTACAGATAAATACTAGCTCGCATGCTAGCTTCTAATTAATTTAAATTAAAAGAAATGTTTTACTGGAAAAGATGTTGATTATAGATCTAAACAAAATATTAATAATTAATTACTAATTAATACTAATAATAATCTTGAAACATCACAGTATTTGAAGACATTTTTAAAAGAAGGTTTAGAAGTGGTTTTAAAGCAACAAATATGTACGAGTATTAAGGAAACGAAAACAAAATTCCAGATATGGTGAATTATTAGTTTTTTGGCGTCTCGAAATTGTTTTCAGTGACCTGGAACTCTTATTTAAAATTATTGGCAAGTAAACTACATATTACTCTTTGAGTAGTATAATTCGAAAACTATTAAAAAATATTGTATATCTAAATTTGCAGAGAATGTCTAAACTGGTTTAATACATATTATTATATTTGTGTAGCGTTTAGCGAATGTTTTTCAAAATGACAGTGGAAACGTCGAAATGATTCCAGCAACTTTTAACTAAAATATAAAATACCTAGGGACTTCTAAGGCCCTTAATCACCACTCCATCACCTTTAAGGTACAATTTATTTAAGTAGTGTCCTCCACGCTTTACTTGCAAAGTAAAGTTAATCGACTTAGCAAATGAGTTAAAGTTGACCTTATTGTTCCCAAGGAGACCATAAATAATGATGTTTTACTTAAATTTCATGATTTGCTTAAAATTTAGTCTTGAGCTTTATAAATAGACGACGGAGTTTATGCAAATACATACATACTTCTTTAAGTTGTACGTAGAGAAGTTTCATGAAAGTATAAAAAGTTGTTTTATAAAAAACATTTCGAAACATTTGGATAGATATCCGTTGAAGAAAGCATATATAACTTAATCCAATTACAGGAAATTATGCGATAATGAGATAACTCGTTCTCTTGTTTTAGTTTGTAAATTTTTAGAGCAAGTAAATAATTGTAATCAGTAAAAGATCACGTATAAAAAAATATTTTTGAAACTTCCTCTCTTTAAAAAATTTTTGATTGCCCCGTGAAACCATCAGTATAAACTTAGGAGCTCAGATCAAAGAGTAAAGGATAGGACATTAGAAAATTTAGGTGAAGTAATTCCCGTGTTGTGTCTACGTTTTGTGTGTGTGTGCACAGTGCCGCCGAAATAATAAGATAGAAGAAAAAAGGGGCACTAAGCCAACATGAATCGCAGCCCCACTCTGCAGTTTTTATACGCGCCGTCACTACGGTAGTCCCCTACTATCACGCCGCGGTAAAGGCATTTTTGACAAGAGGCTCCGGCGCTTTCTCTTTCACTCTTATGTGAAAAACAAATTCTCCTTCGAGTTCTGAAAAAGGGAAATTGCTTCACTCACGTACACGGATTTTACACGAAATGTTCTATCCTGCTAAATTTTGACTTTCACTTTTTTGCATAGTCTGACCAAACCACAAGAGTTATCATGATGAAACAAGAAATGCTCTATGGGTCCGTAAGTGAAAATTAAAATGCATTTAAGTTCAAACAATTTTGAATTAGGTTTGATGAAGATAATCGATTTTATACCAAATTCTTCATATTGTTTTTCAATTTAAAAAAAGGTTTAAGATATCTCGACGATTACAAAATTATAGCTTTTTTCTGACAATTTCAAGAGTAAAATATTAATATTTTTAACTACTCAATTAAATGAAAACATTTTGATCACCTTCGGCTGTATGAACCTTAATCCCTTTGCCCTTCCTGTGTGTATTACTAATACTTTTCAGAATCTTTTAAGTGTTTCTACATTTCAACATTTCATTTATTAGGTACCTGAATTACAGTCAATTGAAATGAGCGCGGCAGCTTTCACTTGTGTTTTTCTCGAAATCACGTTTTTCAAACTGGTGAACAAAATATCTCAAATTCTCAAGACGTAGGTACTTAACCGATTTTGATCAAATTTAAACCACATAAATATTCTTAAAGTACATATATACACGATAAGCACGGGTTTTGAAAACAGGATCATACTTGATGGCTCATACATGTACATCTGTACATAAATTATAAATTATTTTATATATTTCATAGCTTTGTCAAAAAGGATATTTCTTTGTATACTCCTTAAGGGTTAATATAATTTTGATTCACCTAAAATAGTTCGCTGTTTACTTTATAAAACAGTTGAGTATATTGCGGTTAAATTTTTCTTTTGTTTCATTATTTTTTGAAGTTATTAAACGACAAATTGTGAGAAGTAAATCCATATTTTATCCGCGAAATCCATTATTTATTTTATCCAAACACTTCACTTCCTAACTATTCCCTAATCGTAAAAAAGCAGAACAAACTGCCGAAAATTCCGTTGACAAATGATCAAAGATGCTTCAAATCTCTCCTGGGACATTTGCAATTTTCGGTAGCAAATTGAAACGCAAATTGAACAATTCACGTTTCTTCTCCTTTCCCCAGTTGAGCTTATCTTATATTGGGGAGGGGGTGGTGGGGGTGGGGGTTATAAAGGAGCGAAAAACGAGCGCGGGATAAAGCACGAGCTGCACTCGTGATACGTAACCCTTGTATTCGATAAATCACGGACTTCGCGCAAAGGTTGAGGGCGAAACCGAAATTATGCAGCACCTGCAGCATTGAATTGAAGCCAAAATTTACCTGGTTATCAATATGAGTAATGACATACTGCTGTAGGGCTCTGACTGCATCCTGAACCCCCAAATTTGTGTGCGGACGTAATAGAGCCTCGTCAGTCGAGCTGTAGCCGAGCAGAAGGAACACTCCGCCTGAAAGGAAGAAAGGCAAAAAAATAAATAAATTTATGAAATGTATAAGACGCATCGGTGGAGAGATAGAAATTTATTACAGGAGGTTATCAGATGCATGCACACATGAAATTTATTTATTTCAGCATCCAATCGGGATGTGAAGATTTTTGAAAGTGCACATGAGGGTCGTGTCTGGTCCGGAAGTAAATATAAAGCAACAGAGGCACCCTGGTGCCTTTTCAATTGAAACCGTCGCAAGTAGGTGGAGATTGCTTTCTTCAGGTTTTCAGAGACATTTTATTTTATATATTTTTGAATGGTACATACCTGGCAGGGAGTACTCTCCAAGCGGCGGTTTCATGCAAATAAAGCGCCCCGAGTAGCAGAGGCACCTTCCCCGGTACGCCTGGTATGCCGGAGATGCATGACTATAAAATGCAAGGGCCGTCCGACACGGGGCGAATGGCACACACAGGGCGTGACACGTGAGGGTTAGGGACTCTCCGCAGGTGCACAGCTCGCTACATTCAGCGTCATCCAGCGAGTAAATCTGAAATATTCCAAACAAAAACGGACGAGTCACCGATGGAGTTGAGTTGAGTAAAATTTCCAGTGTCGCGCAGGTATTCAAATATTCGATGGAACCACCGAAAATTTTCGGTTGCACGTAGCAAAGGACCATCATCATCATGAAAAAAAAAACGAAAAAGTGGCCAATGTGACCATGAATCATGCACGACATCCCCGAAAACACCCAGGATCCAAGATGCAGGCCGCCATCATACACCGGGAAGGATATGAAAAGAAACGAGAAAAAAGTAAGGCGATAAGACGAAAACCATGTGAACGTGCGCTAAATTTTTTACTTGAATCGATCTGACATTTTGCAGGTGGAAAATCACATTTTCCAAGAGCTTTTAAAGGGTTGTTTGGGGTATGTTCGAACTTGTTACTTACCCGGCGACTACTTCCCTCGGGAATCAGTTGATCCGATTGATGCGGTCGTTGGACAACGCAATTTCCTGTAAAAAGTAAAAAACGTATACATATAGTATATACCATATACATATAGTCGAATTCGACAAGAAAATTGAACGTTTTGTAGTTGTGATACTGAATTTACGAGAGACGACTACAATATAATGAAAATCGTGCTTTCCAGATACCTTTACAGCTGATTGTGCTAGAAGTTGAGGTATTACAAAATAGAATCGATTCAGATAATGTTCTTTGGAAAATATTTTAGATTTTGTTCCCTTCGAAGCACTACACTAACCGGAAATCCCGGACGACTTTGTCTGTATAGTAAAGCAATTTTAAAGCCAATCGTGGATCGTGATTTGAGCTACACGATTATATTTAGCTCTTAGATTCATCTCAGGAAGATTACCCAATATTTTGATTCTTTGAATAATACCTAAATATTTTTACTCCGGAAAATACCAGTTTTGATTTAATTGTTTTTTTTTTTTATTATATCATATTATTTTATTTATCAACAAGAGTATCGATGTTTTCAAGTTATGAATTTTTGCATTGTTTTCATCAAACACTTACAACTTCATAATGAAAGATAGTATCAATTTAAATAAGGTTTTAGTTATTTCGCTCTAAAACATACATACGTAGCTTTCAGAAAAAAATTAATCAATAAGATGAAAGTTTAAAAAAATAAAACTGTCTTAAAATCAATTGATATGTCTAAAGCATGCACATCTTAGATATTTCTTCAAAATTATTGAGAAGAAATATAAAAAGGAGAAGGGAAAATACATGAAAATATGTAGTTAAATGTAAACGCATTTTAATATTAACATAAAACTGAAAACAAGTATTTTTAATTTTCCATCAAAATAATTAAAATCTTATTAGCAAATAAACGTTTTATCATATTGTTAAAATAATAATATAAGATTATATGAATATCAACACGTTAAAGACTATGTTCTTAAATAAAATATAAATTTTAGTTAACTGTGGTACAGAAGTAGGTACTCCCCGCTTTGCCATCTGAGCTAAATGTTTACCATATACGTTTGATTGAATGAATAAAATAAAGTGAAATAGACTTACAATAATAATCACATATTGATTTTAATAGGGTAGTTAGGATGGAGGGGGAAATATCGCGGTAGAATGTTAGAATGACATGGGTTTGTTTAAATGTTCCCTTGCATATGTTAGTCTTAATTTCTTATTTTGGCACATATCTTTTTGGTCCAAAGCTCCGCAAGCTAACATCACTTTGAGTTATTTATATATATGTACATACATATACATACGTATAGGTAGTAGATAGTAAAGTAGATGGAGTCACATGCAGACGATAACTTTCCAACAATGTGGACTTTTAGGCATGACAACGACCCTAAACACACAGCCAGAATTGTGAAAATCTGGTTGTAAAAGCTAAGAATTTTGGACTAATCACTACAAAATCTGGATCTAAATTTCATCGAGAGCCTGTGGAACGACGAACGAACAAAATAAACCATCAAATTTGATTTTACCAGCGACTGAAAATAATTTGTATTGTTCAATTTCTAAACTAAAAGAGCTGAGGGAAGTTGACATACTGGGATAAAATTAAGTACATTAAAATATTGTGCGTGGTGATGCCCTCTTATGCTTCCTGTTAAGTTCTTCAAAATATACATAACTTTAAAAAAAATCTTACCAGAAAAATTCCAAGCCGTTCAGCTTATTTCCTTTAGCTCCATATTATTATCGGACAGGAATACCAGGCAAAAGAGTTTTTTTTTATTAAAAAAAGTTATAACTGGTCCCTGGATGTTACCTTTTGACCTTATTTTTTATCTATTACAAAACAAAGATGTAAGGTCTTAGTACACGGTATGCCAGCTAGATTAGATGCTGTCATAAGAAATAAAGGATACTCAAAGAAATGGTGAACAAATTTAAATTAAATTAGGCTATTCCTATTTCGACAGAATTATTATTAAATTCGGAGACATGCTAATTATGTGCGAATAAAAATCGAATTTTAATTTAGAGTTTGGTATATTTTAGAGAGCGATCATATAACAAACGTGCCATTCTATTTATTTTCCAGTTTTTAACAGCAATTCACTTTTAAACAAACTTCTTTTGATGCAACTTTGATGGTAGTTTACCTGTAAACTTTATTCGAAAATCCCCAAAAAGTCGCCTAAACTTATTTTGTGTAAAACTTTTGTGGAAAGTACAAAGTGCAGGGGCACTCGACCACAACAAAGCTGTAAATCGAAGGAGCAGAAGGTGCTGCCATAGGAACAGGGTCTCGACAATGGCAAGAGATTAGATAATTACGACGCTCACCTTGTTTGTGTGTCAGCCGGTGAATCAATTGCGGCTGGTGTACTTGGCGAAATAAACCTACACAAATGTCGACGTGTACACGTTTTCCCGCACAAAACTTCCTTGTCCTGACCTAAATCCCACTGACCGACCGAAAATTTCCTGCACAAATTAAGGCTAAACCCCCTCTCAACGGGAGCGACCTGAAGTTGGGTATAGGTCGGGGTTAGGGCTTCTGTGTTAGCACTCCCCCGCAGCTAGAATTTAATATCCCCCACAAACTGAAAAAGAACTTGGCCAGGCCCGAGACTCGGAGCTCCTTAACTCGGCTGTAATTAAACAGAATAATCGTGTTTATTACATTTAATCCCATGAAACGAAATAATTCATCAAAAATCCCGAAGCCCCGGGGAATGAATTTGAGGGACCTAATTACAAATTGATTGCAATGAAATATTCGTCAAAAGCGAGGGCACATTTAACTTTAAATTTTCCTGGAGGCGGCAAGCAGAGCAGGTAGCTGCGAGTCGAGCAGCGCGGGGAGTGGAGCGTCAGCCGCTCATCATCCGCTTCTCATTATGGATTAACTAATGAATTGGATCACGTCCTTAGCGCACTGCCACACTATCAAAGGGAGCTAGATGGAGCTAGTGTGGCTGTTGCTTAGCAACACTTAACCCACTCACCGACAGCAGCGCCCTCTGCCCTTTTGCCTGCCTCGAAACTATCCTCCGATGCACAGAGAATTGCAGAAAATCGAATTTGCGACACCGAGTCCCACGGGAGTGACAAGGCAATCGACATGAGCTCCTACTCGACGAATGAACCTGGGCAAACTCGCACACACTAAAACTTTTAATAAGCTCATTCCCGAGAATTGTGCTGGATATGAAACCGCACCGGGAGCGTGTAATTACGTAAATTGTCGGAAGTAAATGTTTTATTGGGAGGGTACACAATCGGCGCATATCGAGGCCCCGCTGATAGACACGAGAACGCGCTTCTCTACGGCAAATAGAGCATCTTTTCTATTCCCTTCCCGTCCAGAGCCTTTTCCTTCCACGGGAACCGGGAACCGGGAGGCGGGAATGGGGCTGGTTCCGAACGAAACGAAGGGCCAAGTGGCTTCAGGATCGCCGCCTGGGAAATGCCGGAGAACTCTTGCTGGGTTTTATTTGCCCCCGCAAACAAAGGTGCGTTCAGATCCCATTAGGGTTTTTATGTTTGCCCAAGAATTGTCTCGTTGCGGAGTGCAGGCGGTCTGGAGTTTCACCTAATCCTATTAGTGGCGGTGGGAGCGAACCAATTGGATTTCGAAGCCGTACCAACTCTAGAAGTAATTGCGTTGGCAGTTTAGGACCACTCTCGTGTGGCTTTAACAGCTACCGGTGAACTGGTGTCCGGACAATTAGAAGTCTTTTCAACTGGGAGCAATCAGTTTGTGGTCGGTTTAACGCTTCCAGGATTATATCATAAAAAATACTAGGAACATACAGCGAAAACTGCTTTTTAGGCACCCTGTAGTCACTCCAGTTGCGGTCCCGAGGGTACCTTTGCCCGCAGTTCATGTCAATGCAGTTATCACTGCTAAAAACCTTAAAAATTGAATGGCGTGTCGGTCTCCCGGTTTTTACTTGCATTTATTACCCTCAATGTTTTTAAGTAAATTTTATATAAAAGTTCTGGTAAAGAAATGAGATAACCAATTAAGCAGTTGTGAACAGAACTAGAAAATTTAGTTCACTATTGGTGTACAACTCCAAAAAAGGTGTATTTTGTCCATTTCATAAATATACTGTATTGAAAGGGACTCATTATTTAAATAATAAGGAAAATCACCTTGTACTCTACTGAATATTAATAAGCAATTGCACGTAAAGATAAGTCCGTAATAATTGATAATTGAAACACTTCCTTTAGAACAAGTCATATACAGGTAACTTCAATAGAATTTTTTTCTGTAGATTACAAAACCGAAAATTAAAATTTTACCTACATCACGCAACGTTTCTGAGAAAAATAGAGTAAAAACTTAAAACAATTCGTATTTAAAGTACTTTTGAACGTGAAAATAGCGCGCAATGTGAGTCAAATGATACCATGAATTCTTATCTCGATGTATGTGAAGCATCATTATATAGCTCTTGTTAAACATATTGGGCAACTAATTTTTCGTGAGAGTATCGGCAGTTATGATTATGATTTGTATGCAGTAATCGGTTAACAGAAGAAAGGGAAATTCATAGAGTATTCCGAGAAGTCTCAAAAACTTTCGTACATTATTATAAAGCTAAAGGTGCAAACTTTAATTTGACCCGCATTTGAATCTCCTATAAAAATCTTTTATTTTGTAACGAATTTTTAAAAATGTCGAAAATACAATATTTTATACTCTTTCAACGTATTTTTCTCCAAAACGTTATGTGTTGAGACATTTTCGTTTATGTAATCTACAGAATGAGCAAACTTTTGTTCTTCAAAATCGACATACAATTTTTTTAAGAGGTAATTTTGCACTTCTACAACGCTATTGACTTAACTTGACGTCCACACTCACAACATGTAGTTCTAAGTCGTATATTAAAATCATGGTGATCGGTTAAAAAATTCATTGAAAAAAGAAAAGCAATGCATTTCTTAATGAATTTCGTTCTACTTTGCGTATGTGCTATCGGTTTGATATCTAGGTCATATTAAACAATTTAGAGAAGGTGAAGAGGACTGTCATTCACCTCGCTTGTATTTTTTTAATTTCTTTTAATAAAACTTGGCTAACATATTCGCCATGGCAATTTATCTTCGAAAACGGAGTAGATAGAGAGTTAAAGATTTTATTTCCTTATGTAAAAATCATTTAGACCTGATATTTCTCGTATTTCTTCATTGCTATTGATTAAAGTTTGCCTATTGAGCCGTTGAGAATAATAGTGGCGTAAGTCAAGTTTTAATAGTTTATATGGTATTTAACAGGGTGACGGGAAAGTTATGTGATTTTAATCTTAACTCAGTTTTTAAAAATTGTTGAGTCTCGAAGGCCCATATGTAAAAGTGGGTATATGGATTGACTTTTTAGTCGTGTGGATTTGTTGAGCCGGTGGGGGTAGAACCTATTTCTTAAAAGAAGCAGCATAACAAAACCTATTTCAATAAACATTATTACATTACGGCGTTTGTCTCCCATTTTTTATATGATTCCGATCAAAGTTTACTTATTGATATTTATCGCAACAATATCTAAGTAGATCATATTAAAAATTGGGAGGTGGGGGATGGTAATTTGGTGGTATTCGTAAAGCTGAGACGAATCTACAATCATCTTGGCACTCTTGATAAAATTTTATTTCTAGAGATTATATATAATGAAAGAATAAAACTCAACAAATATATTACAGTTTTCTAACATTCCCCACTCCCTTGATTAATGCCACAACTTTCAAATGCACCAAGATTTTGGCACAGTGGTTTGCATTTCTAAGTTCGATTGAGGAATTGAAGTTTGATCAAAATCCTCTCGCCTTCTCCGGTCCGGGGGCATTTTTTTGGTCTTTTAACGACCATATTGAAATCTCCCTCTTCCTTCTGGCTGTCGTTGAAAGGTCTTTTTGTTTTTTAAACACTGCTATGCTTCAGCGGGAATTATGCACAGTTGTTGTACATTCATAATTTACAGCCCTCCGCTGCTTCACTCCACCAAGCTGCATTAAACCAAACTTGACCCGTCCATGGCGCTTTAGAGATGACGCATATTTATGCGCTACGAGGACTAAATGCGCATTATTTTTGTTTTTATATAAAACGTTACAAAATTAAATAAAAATAAAGCAGCCAAGTGCAGCTTTTTGGCTACCGGGTACGGATTCATCTCGTGCCATTCATAATTTTTGTAGGAATCCCAAATGCAATCAGCAAACAGCAGCAAAACCAAATGCAATTTTTGGCTGGAAAAACTTTTTTTCAGATATAGGCACATATTGAGCATGTCAAGGACCCTTCAACATTAGTTAATAAAAATAAAAAATAAGTTGAGTGGCGGACGGTTGGTGCACCGCTTTATTTAATTGCATTTCTCGACAATAAAGCGAGGATTTACGCGGCTATTTGTTGGGTCTCCGGAACTCCTCTCAAAAAATGTTTCAGATCGGTGAAATGAAATGGAAATTTTCGAGTGCTCTTGGGCAAGGCAATAAAGTAAAAACTTGTTGGAAAATTCGTAATTTTGATACATCGCTCGAATTGCAGTTAAACTGAATATTTAAAGAATGGAAAATCTTTAAAGAGAAATACCTTTAAAAGAAGGTAAGAAAAAAAAAGAAAAATGAACAATTTTCCGAGTGAAAATAAGGTTTGATTGTTGTCGCAAAAGAAATTAATGATTATAATTCCGGGCAAGGACGACAAAAAAGGGAGCACGGCCCGAGGCGTCCCAGATACAGTGGTAGGTGGCATCATCCAGCAGTAGCAGCTTTCCCCGTATTCTCTCCCCCTTTTTGTTTCACCTTATTTTTTTTTATAAAAACACTGTTGACAGATGAGAGAAAGGTAGCAGAGCGTTAAATAAGAAAATATCCAAGAGCCAAGGTGCGCCATTCGACTGTACGGAAAACGCCATTGTTTTTATCCCCTGCAGTGTGTGTGTCACAAAGTAAAGGCGCATATTTCGGATCCAGCTCAAGATGTGTACAAATTGACTTTCATCAATTTAACGATTTTATTCTAATGAGAATTGAAAATGAAATTATTTCTGGGAAACGCCTCTGCTTTACGTAGCGACCAAGTCATAACCTGAGAGTTGGAAAAAACTTTACTGGATTTTTGTAGAAGTTTGACTGGAATTTAAAATTGCTAACATCTAATATTTTTAAAGACTAAAGAGAATATAGTATTACTACTATATTATTTTTCGTGCAATCGGAAACCAAGTCCATATGACTTTTTCTGTGCCTGTATTTTATTTCTGTGGCCGCTGGCAACCGCTGGTCAACTAGCACATTGTATACGGTTTGTCACTTGAGCACGACTTGTGCTGGAGACATGCACATAATGTGTTAGGAAAATTCAAAAAAAAAATAACTTCTTTTATGGCTATCTATAAGATGGCCCGCACCACAGTATTAAAACAACGACATTTTTGTACTTTGTCTAAATAGCCTACGGTCCTGGTTGCCTATACCTGAAACCATTCGAATAAATCCGTGTGCAAAAGTTCACTGTATGAATTTTTTGGTATGAAAATTAATCGGACATTTTCGAGTGGCTCTAAGCAATCGAAAACCGTTAAAAACAATAGGTGGTATAATATTTTTGAAACTCCGAGTTAATAAATGTAAGTAATGACTCCAAAATAAAGTATATTTAGAGTCTCAGTGCTCTCATTAAGATTAATACTAAAAATATAGATATATTATGTACACTCAAAAAAATAAAGTTTGTCGATAGATATTGCTGAAACTCTGTAAATTTTTAAACATTTTCGTTGTTCAATACTAACTATTAAAAATAGTCAATTTCAAATTTTATTCTTAAGCAGCCCACGCCACATATCGCTTTATTAAGGTTCAATCGATCAAGAGTCATTGGCATGGGTAGCTCAGTTGGTAGACCTGCGAAACGCCAATTCGAATACCGCAGGTTCGAATCCAGCCACGGTTAGTCGACAATATCACAGAAAAAATAACTTTTCGTCAGGATATTAACTTATTTTTCGTTGTTAAAAAAACCAATTTTATTGTTTGACACCTTTTTAACTTACCTTGGTTATTTTTATCAAAATTTTTTTTCAGTGTATATGTATATACCATATATGAATTACTTATTTAATTTAATAACAATATAAATATGCTTGGTTTATTTTAGTTGATAAAATTTACCTCAATAAAATAATTATTATTATATTATATCTTTATTCGTATGGGGTGAAAAAATATCTAAACGAATTCAATTATATGCAAGAATACGACAAAAAATAATCATAATTTTTGTCCACGAATGTATTCGAATGGTTTCAAGAATATTTCAGCAAATTTTAATTATCGAAAATTGTATAAAAGTTTCCGTTTTTAATGGTTATTAAAATACCACATAAAAATGTTCTGTTGCAATGCGTAAAGCATAACAATAACTTAAAGAAAATTCTGAACAGTACACAGAATTTTCCGCATTGTTTTCTATACCACAAGTGGAGCAAACCTGCAAGTATTTTAAAATTCAATAGTTTTTGATAAAATCTGCATAGCAGCTAGGTTTTCCCTTGCGAATCTGTAATTCGTGTTGGGAATTCTCTTGGGAAAAGTACAGGGAGCGTGCAACAACCCAAAAATTAACACCTCGAAAAGAGGTGAAATCCCATTACAACCGAATTCATTCCGCAGTGCGCACACTGCGTATGGCCAAAAGTGGCCGAATGGACCGAAATGAAAATCTGCTGACGTTATCATGTCTTATAATAGCATTGCATGACAGGAGCCAGCTTGTAGTCGACCCGGCCGGGCCCTCCACCGATTTAACATTTGTTTACACGCATTTATCATAATAACACTTTGGGGCCGGACACGCCGTCCGGTCGAGCTGCAACCCGTGCGGCCTCGAATTATCAGGGGCAATTTACCACTATCGCTGGAATCGCTTATCACTACATCGGTTACATTCAATAGCGCTCTGAAATATGATAACCATTGGGCCGGGATTACTCCACTCGGGCGTTCTGAAATTATACGGGCCCACCCGCCCGGGGCGCCCTGCCGGAGGGTTGGCGGGGGGTGGCAGTACCTACAATGGCAGCAGGGCTCTACTTACTTGGGGCCTGGGTGGTAGTCGCCACAGTCGTGGTTGTGGTCGTTGTGGTTACTGTTGTCGTCTCTAATTCGGTGGAGCTCGTTAATAATACAACAAGTTGCTGCTCTTCGGATATGCCGCCGCCCTCGCCGTCCGTCCCGCCCCCGCTGCTAATGATATTGTTCCCATTTGGATTGCCATTACCACTGATTCCGTCGATATTTCCGTTCGGTTCATTTCCGTTGTGTAACAACGTTTCCGGGATGGAATCTGGCGGTTCGATGTAATTTGTTTCCATTGGAGCCTCCGTTTTAGCCTGTGGGAGACACCAAATCAGAAAAGAGATAAAATTGCTGTTATTGCACGATGGTCGGTGCAGTTTGCCCTTTTAGTAATAGTAAAGTAATTGAATTTAAGTGAAAACTACGCAGGATACATTTTTAAAAATCGATAGTTAAGCAACAATTTAAACATTTCTATATCCGATTCCTTTCATGTAAACACTTATAAACCAATATTTGGTATTTGGGTAAAAGACAATTTTAGGAATTCAAATTATTCATCTCACTATCTAAATGCTTTTATACTCGTAGTTTTGTTATAATAATTACCACATTTATTTATAATTGAACATTTGTGACCTTTCTTTTAATAATCAATTTCCACGTGAAATATGAAAAAGATGGTGAATTTATGAAGCTAAGCTAGTAGGAAACTAAAGGTTGTAAAAATTACAAAGTTGTATCAGAGGTATGCGAAGATGTAGGTACATATGTATGTATATTATTTCATTATCTCAGAAAGGGGGTTTACTATGATAGTCTAAATGGCAGTCGAAAGCCACAAAACAGATATTAGTTCTAGATTAATCTTAAAGAATTCAATTTGTACTTAGCTTTGTTGCAATAAAGAGTTCTACCTATTCTTTTTTCAATACTGCATAAAAACTTAAGACAACCCAGATATCGTTCACAGTGAAGTATTAGTTTCGAAAATTTATAATGCATTTTCGAATACATGGCTAATTATAATAAGCAAAATTCAAGTACCTAAACTATAAAGAAATTACACACAATGCGTACAACTTTACAACTTGTTCTTTAAAAGTTTTTTCTTAAGAAGCAAAACTTTATTCTTCACTATTCCTAATTTGCATTAATAAAATATACATATATTGAATCTGGTTAAATCTGTTTTCTTTCTTTTCACAGTTAATCTTTTCTTCCAAATTAACTTGTTTAATCAATAAAAATATACTCGTATTCAACTTCATAAACAAGCTTTATTCTATTCTTGAACCCGACGCAATTCAAATCCATTCCAAATGAGGGAAATGTAAAAACAGGTTGGCAAGTACTTTTATAAAATTCAGCAAGTTTCGGCCTTTCTGATATTTCCAGGGATAGAAATACATATATATTTCAAGTCTATTAACTATGTACATTATACCTATATGCATTACAGAATTTTTTAGATCCAGTGCCTATACCAAAATCTTCTTCTTAAAGATATACATATTTTAAATTGTATCTTAGTGTAAGACTCTAGAAAACCTTCTTTATTATCTAGCATCTAGCACAAAAGCTTTTACCATCAAATTCTTCAAAATTAGGGCCAAAACTGTTTCAACCATAAAATATTTAATAGTGCACTTTAATATGGCTACGATCTAAGTACATATTATTTTTTAACATTTTTTTTGAACGAATACTCAATTTTTCATTTAGTCACCGCGGCTCCAAGATTTATGAAAAAAAAGGTTTTAAGACCATGCGAAGTTTTTGCATCTGATATTTTTGATTTAAATATTTATGGTTCAATTACATACGTTTTGGATTTATTTTTATATATGTTCTAAACAAAAATCTGTAAGTTTAATTTTAGGTTTGCGTATACGTAAATATTGTATAATTTAACTTCTCTATCTATATGATACTTTGCTGTTTTTAAATATAAAATTAAAAACACAAATTTGCAAGAATTTTGCAGCTTGTGCTTTATTATTTGGTTTGTAGAAACTGAGTATAGATAGATAAAATGACATGAAAGATGAAAAATGGTTATTTTTAGCTTTTTAGTGTCGTTGATCTTAATAATAAAAGCAAATTTGTTGTGTTTGCTTAAAGCGCAGAGTGCAAAATATGCATATGTACATTCTTGTAAAATTTCAATTAGCTAGTTAAATGACAAAACAGTCAGAAGATGCTTGATATATTTTAAGTTTGAACAGTCAAGCGAACGATTCAAATTCAAAAGCTAGAGGTATCCCCTATTGTTAAATATTACATCTGATAGATGCATTCCGTGCGTAGTAAGAATTTACTATTGTACAACATCGAAAAATGAATAGCCCTATAGTAAAATCGTAAAATGTGTTATTGTAATGTAAATTGCAGATTTGCAATGGATAATTTCAAAGTAAAAGTTAATTGTTAAGTTATATATTGTTGGAACTTACATATGTATAATTTTTTGAAGGTGATTCGATTTATTTTTTATTAAGACTTACCTGGATAGCATGCCTGTTGATGTCAATTTGAATCCGTCGAGGAGGAGGCGGTGCCCGGGTGGTAGTCGTCGGAGGAATTGGGGTAGTTGTGGTCGTCGTTGTCGTCGGTGTCGTCAATAAACCGAGCTCAGCCAACCGCTTCATATGGAAATCCTTTTGCGACTCCACTAAAATCAAATTAAGAAATTGATAGGATCAAATTGAATCGCTCGCATCCTGAGACTGGTTCACTCACCCACGCATGGGTTCAGCCACAGCAATCTCTGCCAGCCGAGGCACTGGTACAAGTGCTGAAGATCCGTCCCTTGGCAGGCGCACGTCGTCCTTAATGAAGTCCCCAAGATTCCTAGCATAGCTGTCCGACAGCTGGTGGGCCGGCCGGCGCACTTCTTCGTTACGCTGTCGACGGCACAGGCCTGCTCGTAGAATTCTAGCTTCGATCTAGAAAAAAGACATAACACATATATTCATTCGAGTTAGGACCAGGAGGACAATCATCGAAGCGGGGCGATGTTCTGGGAAGACGAAAAAAAAACAGAAAATAATGAAACGCTACCATCCTCTAAAAAGGCAGATCATTGGTAATAGATTTACGGTCCATGGAAGAGGTATCCAATTTCAAAGGGATTTTGCAGCTCACATGGCAGCCCTGCTCCCTTCGCCGCCGAAGGGCACTCGAGCAATTCCTGGGCACTCACGTCAGTCGCTTAATGCTTAATGCGCGACGTGGCAATCTTCCAGGCCGCAAAATATCCGCCCCCACAGTGCGGTGGCGGTTTTTATCCACCCCCGTTCGATTTTTCATTTCGTCGAACATCAGGACTATCTTAAAAAAAAAAAAATGAAAAATAAATTGTTCAACCCTTTTTAATTAGTTTACGTCTTTTCGGGAAGGATTTCGTCTAAAGTTGATTTTCAGTGTTCCGGTGAAATTCTGAGGTTTTATCCGGGCAGCCCTTCTAGCCCGATATGCCTCCAGGAAATGAGTCGACTTAAAACTGCTGAAAGAGTGCGCCACGCGGTTGAGTTTTCGGGGGAGGAAGTTGATGATTTTGTTTTCGAGGACTGATGGAGGGCTGAGGGTTAATTTCGTTTCGCTCAGGAAGTTTGAAATGCTTTCTTTTTTTTTTACCTCCCTTACTGGCCGAACTGATTAGGAAATTTCATTTCGACTCAAAACTCAGTTTTCAAGGATACGTCGAGCAAGTTCCGCCCGCAGCTTCAACGAGCAGGCTCATGATAAGAACAGATAAATTAATGGAAACTGACTTGAAGCTTAGTTTATTGAAATGGAAGATCAGATTTTGATATCCCTTCTATATAGGAAATTTATGGCATTTTATATACATGTATCCTTCATTTTTTTTTTATTTTTCAGACTTTTCAAGTAGATATATGAAATCTTTTATGGCATTTGTCTGTTTTCTCAAAACTTATCCTTTCAAACAGTTGATAAATTGTTCAAATAAAATTCTTTGACAGATAGTCTACCATCTTCGGTAGTAGAAAAAGTTATAAAGTCGCAATAAATGAGAATACTTAATATGAAAATGATGGACGAAAAACTAAACAGATCTGCTTCTAATTATAATTGTTTTTAATTAAGGGGATATTCTCACTTGAAAGTTTTATCTTCCTGAAAGAAAATTGCAAAAACCTTGAAAATTGGAAAAGTTATACGAGTTTATGGACAAGCTAAGGCCATGAATGAATGAAATTTTAAACATGATTTTCTCAAAACCGCATTTTTCGAATTTGTGTTAGCTATATCTTATTCTTTACCGAAATAAGATATATGTATCTATGTATTTAGTTTGGGTTTTATTTTAAGGGATATTTCCTTTTAGAATTAAGAAAAAAACACATATCTTTGGAACGTTTTTATGAGAAACTATTATATACAGCTATCAGAAAGAACCAAAATTGTTTAAACAAAATGTGTTTATGTTCTTAATATGATATATTTATAATAGTGGCAAAAAATAGTTGTTTAATTAATATAATACCTACTTTTCTCCCAAAAACATTATAAAATTATTTGCTTTTTCTTAAATCTAAAAGGGAAGGTCCCCTTAAAACAGATTTAATTTATTAGAGCTTATACCCAAATATTTCTATTCTAAAAGTAAAAGAATGGAAAAAGAAATCGTGACCTTAAGGTGGTAAAATTACAATAGGGGACACAAGTTTGTTTGGGAATTCCGTTCTTTTGTTAGTTTAGACCGTCAAAATTCGCATGTATTTAGCTTTTTGGTTGGAATTTGAGAACGACGCGCTTCTACTTTCGCATCCCTCAAGAGGGTAAATTGGGAATTAATTTTTTGTATAAAAGTTCGTCTTTTTACAAGTAAGATACGTCAAATTTGGTATTTAGATTCTTGCTTTGAAATTAAGTACCTAGGTATATGACATGTTTTAGGGTTTTAGCGCAATCAATCATTTTCAATCATTTTTCAATTTTCATGGTTTTAACCTTAGGCTTAAAATCGAAGTATGAAAAACGATAAATTGTCGCTTTGTTCAGCATAATTTTTTACCCGAATTTTATTCCCAAACTATGTAACATTATACTGGCAACGAATATAATACCAGTGGCACCCTATAAACGAAATTTAAAATTTCGAGCGTATTCAATTTCACAATTATATTACTTTGAAAATAGTCATTCAAATTTATCTAAAAATCTAGTTCGATAAAATATTAGGCCCCTGTTATGGTTAGCGAGTCGCCTCACATTCGAGTCGAAAAGAGCTTAAAAAAGCCTAAGATAAGAATTCCTAACAAAGTTCCTAAATTTTTAATAAATTCATTTCAGTTACCCTTGACTTCAGTGAATTTTTCCTTACATAATGTCAAAATAATGCGAATGGATTATTCTATTGAGTAATTTCAACCACTTTGAACGAAAAAATTAATTGAAGTCAAAGGCTACTGAAATGATTTTATGATAATTTTAGAAACTTTATTAAGGAATTTTTATCCAAAAAGGGCTTTTTTAAGCTCTTTTCGACTCGAATGTGTCTTGGCGACTCGCTAACCATAATAGGGGCCTAAGTCTGAACTTTATTTAGGAAATTAAAAGATGATATGATATTTCTGAAATTGAGTATATACAAAATTCTAAATTGTCTGTCACCCTACTCTCGCGTTATACCTAAGTGCTAATATTTGGCACTGAATATAACAGATGCGAATGCGACCAATATAATATTAAGTGAATCTGATAGTTTACGTACCTAGAATTGACCAAAATCAGGAATGAGAGGAAGGTATTCATCAGGGCCAGCAGGTCCGAGTTCATACTCAAACAAAATGTAGATAGAAATGTCTTTAAGGTATGTAGCAGATTACCTGCATTCTGGATCCTCTTTGCATAAATCAGCTACAACGTGACATGCTGGCGGTGGGTGGTAGAAAATCCCATTCGAATTTTGTGGATTTATGCTGTCGGGTGGTCTTTGGGCACAGGCCGGGTGCAGTTTTTCCTGTGCAATCATGCACATGTCGTGACGATTCGGTGTCTTCCTGTTTGTCGTTGTCGTGTTGAATTTTGTTGTTTTTTTTTTGTTCCGGCAAGTAAAAAGAGCAACGAAAGTTCTATTGTAGCATTTGCATACGAAAGTAACATAAAAGCAGCCAACACACATTTGCATCACGCCTCATTGGATGCATAATGGAGGAATATGGGAGCTGCTTCCAGGGTCTCAACAGAAGACGAAAGCTATAGATCTGCATAAATACGCTTCACATTTTCGGTGAGTCCTGGAAGCTGCCCAAAGTATTCTAGATTGCACAGATTGCTGGACAAACCGGCACATCTGCGCTAAGCCGCAACTCCTAAGCCTCGTTCACAATCCACACCGGTCGGTCGTCGGGCGGGACAATACTTACTTGCAGAGGCAGAATGCAACGTCGAGACTGAGGTCTTCGTGGGGCCCTTTGTAGAACGACTGGAGCGCATTCATGCAGGCGTTTCGATTGCATCGGTGCAATTCGCAGTGCATCAGCATCGGCTGCAGCGATGTCGAACAGGACGGATCTTCCCTGCAGGTATCCAGGGCTGTGTGGCAGGTACTCTGGAAGGAAAAATAAAATTTGTTTTTTGTTTAGCACATGAAATCGGTGCTCTCTCCACTGGGGAAAATTTGTTTTTATTATCTGTTTCGACATTGGAACTGACTTGAAAGTGCAGTTTGATTATTTCCGATGAACTGTCTGTCGGCGTATCCTGGCCACCTGCTGGTCAATGGTTCGAGGTTCGATGATACACCAACATTTGACAAAATCAGCCCGGAGCCCCATTCGCAGTCGGTCGTAGTGCAAGGGAAGTTGATTTAGGTCGATTGATTGGCGGCGATGATTACACACATGAAGGGAGAAAATTGTGGAAAAAAAAGAGGAAAATTTCGTGTTATTTATCATTTTATGAAGTTTTCGATTATTTTTGGGGATTATTTTGAGGTCTTTAGGCCTTTGTTAAAATTTTGGTTTGACAGGTGTAAATGTGTTATGGAACTGATTAACTTGTTTCCGTGAAGTAAATCAGTTAATTTCAGTAGTCCAAAGAGATTCAAGATACTTTTTTTTTTTAAATCTGTCGCTGTTTAGAAAAAGTTTTAGTAGCAAACTGATTCAAATATGTATAAGAGGGTATTCCATGTACTTCATTCTATTTTCCTACATATTACATACTTTCAAAAATATGTTGTATAATTTTCAATGATGATGATAAATTTTAAATATTATACATAATTTTTATTTTATGATCATTCAATGCATAGAATTGAGCTAAATTTAATTGTCTATACGCGAACTATTCTTCGAGGTTTAATCGTAAGGCAAAACGATAAAAATTGTCCTTAGAAAGGCACATTATCAAAGAATTTCAGATGTTTTAATTAACCTATTTTCACTCAGATGAATAATTTAATTTTATTAAAATAGTATATTTCAATTTCCTCAAGCTACATGGTTTACGAATTTAGTCCTTAGACTGTTTCGTAAATAATCCCCAACAAAATTCTGATATGAGAAATTTAAAATTTTTCTTAAACTAGACTTATTCACGTTTTAGTAAGAGAATATTTTTTTCCAGATTAATTGTGTTTGGGAACTATGATCTGTTTGCGCCATTCAGATTTTTCGGAAGAATTAATGTTAAATCTAAAGCTAAAACATTGGTTTCATTGGCTTTCAATAACTTATATTATTAATGGGCAATCTTAAAGATAAAAATTAACCTGGCTCACCGGTTTAAACTCAAATATGAAATTTATTTCGATAGGGAATCTGTTTATTAAAGCAATGTTATCTTCCATTTAGTTCTCTACCGCCTTAAATTAAGCAACATTAATCAGTGGCTCTAACCTGGCCAGCTAAATCATTTATCATAATTGTAATTATTATCTGTAATCTTAAGTTGTTTTGAAGATTAGATGGATGTCACGAATTTCTATAAAAGCAAGAGTGTTGATAAAGTCCAAAATCGGATCTGCCAAATATTTTTTTTTTTTTTGTTAAATGCTACCTATTTCGTTTTTATAATATTTTATTTTACTGTGATATGCTTCAAAAATATTATACTTGAGGATTTTTAAAAATGGTCCTCCCTAAATGCTCCCTTAGAATCAAAAATAGCTTCCCCTAAGAAATGTTCATTCAATAATATTATTTCGAATTGAAATACTGTTTTTTTTTCGAATATCTAGGGAAATATAAGTTTCACAAAAAATTTTCTTGAGAAGGAATTTCTCCGATAATACTATTTCAAAAAATACTAATGCTCAAAAAATTAAGATTGATATTTAGAAAAACATCTCGACATTCTTTTTTAATGAAAACATTGTTCCTTCAATGCTTTCATAGAATCAACTAATACTTCAACTTAAAAAATTATATATGATTATATATTGGTAAATAACCAAAATTAAATTGTAATGTGCAGTAACAGTAACAAAAGATTAGAAAGATTAACATTCCAGCCAACTTAGTATGGCAGTGTTTTTGTAATATTCAAATAATCTGATAAAGTTGATTTGTTTTTTATTAGGGCAATTGTAAATAAATTCTGAAGGAACAATTAAAGAGGAGCTTGTTTGTAAAACGAAAAACGAAAAGAGCTTTCATGCCTCGCCAAATTAATATTTATTTATTTTTACATATCGAAATTAATAAATACCTATTCATCTTTAAATATTACTAATTATTAATTCTGTAAAAGAAGACAAAATTAACAAAACAACAATTCGGAATTTTATAGTACCTTTTACTCCGAAAAAGTAAATATTTTCACCATTTTCCCTCTACGGAAAATTTTTGGTAATTAGTAATATTTTTATTTTTCCAGTTAATCTAGAGTTATTAGGAATATATGTAGTAATTAATACATGTTTACATCTAGAATATATTAATAAATGAGAATATTCATATTTTAGTAAATAATTCACTCGTTTTTGTTTATTATTTTTGATATTGTTGTTCTAAAAATTGAAAACTATGAATTTTACCTTCAATCTCCTTGGACTATTGAATAATTCGCGCCCAGAATCTTAAAATTTTTGTGGAGTTAATAATTCGTTTGTGAGTTAAATGCCACTCTCTTTTGTTTAAGACGAGTATTTTTACAATTGATTTCTCAAAACGAAATTAAAATAAAATTACACTCTCTTTATATACACACAAAAATTATAAAGAAATGTTTTACAAAAGAAACTAAAACCGAAAAAGGGATGTATTGATGACTCTTTGGTAACAAAGTTAAACTCTAAAAGTTATATAGAAATATCTACAAGGGAGGAGAGAAGTAAAATGCCTTTTTGTTTCCCATTCATAAACAGTGTCTTTAACGATTTTGCTTCTTTCCTCAACATTTCAAAATATTACGAAGGAAAGTTATAAAGTTTTGAAGTTAGGAAGAAAATCAGATTTTACTGGTGCAATAAAATCAATGAAAATTTTGCGTGCTGTTTAGGTTTTTAAGAAGATTCAGAAGGAATAGTAAAAGTAAAAAGATTTCAACAGTATACAAAATACATTGTTCTACGAGAACAAATAGTGTCTTCAACATTGCAGTTGTTGAAATTGTTGAACAAGGATATGTCCCTGTTCTTGCCTTTTTCAGGTAGCGACAAAATTATAAAATAAAAGTACATAATCATAAAAAGCAGTTTAACCAATATTGCCACAACAAAAACTAATTTTTGGTTTTAAATATAAAATTAAGATCTTATAATGTAAAACGTGGGAAAGTGTTTTGATACTGCGGACGACACTGTAGTACCTTGGTGTGCGTCTATAGTTTCGATCTATATACTTTCATCTCGAACACTAAAAACTAAAAAATCGTGGAAGGACCGAAAACATTAAAATAACGACTAAAAGTGTTTTTTTTCACTTTTTTTCAGTAAAATTAAACATACTTTGTTGCTTATCATAGGTGCTGTCAATCAATATATTTTCCATTGGTGTATTTCCTCCTTGAAATGCGGTCAAATTGTATGGATATGTGACCGCCTTATGATGATGTGAGTAATGTGTACTAGGTGGAGCTATTAGCGGGGTATCAATGAGTGCCATACTCTCGTCAAATACACTTTGATGGTAGCTATCATCCATTCCCATAACTCTGACTGTAATAAAACGATATATAATAGAAAAATAAACCTAAAAACTTAAATCATATATTCATGTTGAATTGTGGAGTTTATACGAATTTAAAATATTTGTTCATCCTTTCTCCAAATATATTTGTTTTTATTTAATTTAAATAAATAAATTAAATTTGCTTTAACTTCCTTATAAGATACAAACATTTTTAATTTTATCCTTCGTTTTTTTTCAACTGATTTCTACTGAAATAATAAAACTAAAAAAAATTGAATTCAGCAGCAAATTATGTAAATTTTTAAAAATGAAATAGATTTTCTTATAACTGTATGGTTTTGATTAAGTAGCAAAAATAGCGTCTTGTTACCACAGGTATTCCATGTAATAAGAATTCCAAATTGCAGTACTATTGAAGTTTATCTTAATATACACTAATTTAATTCTTTATGAAATTTTGAATTCGTTTTTCAATTAGAGATATGCATTTTGTGCGTCTACATGCGTAATATTTAATTTTAAAAACTAAAAGATTAAACAAAACTTTAAAAATTCATGTTTCATATTTATGCAAGACGTTTTAAGATGTTTTTTTTCTTTGTCAAAAAACATGTCTAAGAAATAACAGATGAAAGAATATTAATTTTAACTGGAGTAAATATTTTTCGTTGGCACATATACGGCACATATACGTCTGGTGATTCAGATTTGAAGGCATAAACGCGTTTAAACCAAATGTACAAACAAATAAGGCCGCAGCAGGCATAAATATTACTAAAGCAGCCACGAAAATCTAAAAATAATTTCGTTTTTTCAGACACTCTGGATATACGCTAATGTGTTTACTGCGTGAGAATTGTTACAAAAGATAATTGAAAAATGCATTTTTAACCAGTCCAATAGTATGGTGTACAACTTGTCTCATTCTGACGCAATGCGCACCCGTGCCTCATTTGGGCTGTTTTCGGTGCATTGAGACTTATAAGGTAAAGTTGCTTTAGTCGTACTCAAGAATTATTTAAGCCGAAATTTCAATAACTTTACATCTAGTCGTGTCAAATTGTACTATTTGATCGTGCTAGTGAACAAAAATAAGCGGGCCCATCGGCATTCGTGATAGAAAAATGAATATAATATAAAGATAGTTTTATTTACTGTTTTCATTAAAATGTCTTGCTAATGCCTTTTGAGAAAATAATATGATGATAAAATTATTATTTTTTGGTTCTTCCATTTATTTAAGTATGACCAAACGGTAGAAAGTTTTAAGGTTATTTTAGTAGTTTTTGTTTGAAGTTTTCAAGGTCTTGCTGCTTAAGTCGTACTTGAGGAGAATTTATCTTTTGCACCCTACGTGTAATTTAGATTATAAATTTAACTCTAGAGACACTAAAAATAAGAAGAATGGAACTTCTTGTTATATTACTATTTATATTTATGATATCATCGTTGACGGCTTACATATTCTATTTGTAAATACGAATTAGGCAACCAGGTGCCTTAATCCAACCGAAGGTACTTTTTAAAAAAATGCTAAATAATATATCTACCTATTTTGCTCAATAACCAAAGATTCAGTGACACAAATTATTTTGTTTAATTTAAATTACTCTAAAAATATCCAGAGATTTTCATTTCGGCTTCAGAAACGTTATCCTGCGTGTTTGTGGCGGACTACGCTTTGAACTTAAATTTTTGCTCCTGCACACAGTGGAATATGCATGCAATGCAGCCTCAAAACGGGCGTGTCTTGCTTTCTTTTGGGATATGTTTGGGCTTGTTAAATCTTTACTCGAAAAAAATTTCAGAGAAGAAGATCTTTTCATTAATTAATTTTTGTTGCTGCCTAATTAAAATTGCCGTTGTAATCCAAATCGGTTTTTTACTTTCAGGTACCGATCTTTAGCTTTAATATACCGAGTTTTTGTTTTAAATAAGTAAATATTTTTTTGAAATTCCTCACAAAGTACGAAAATATTGGGTTGGCAACAAAGTGATTGCGGTGTTTTAATGTGAAATAAAACTCAAAAGAAGTCCGAGATATCTTATGTGATTTTCAAATGTTGTGTGCGATACATTTAACCTTTTTGCAATCTCTGGCAGAGTTATATTATTATGACTTTCATTTGGTCATCATAAACTTCTAAAATTCGACCAGAACGTTGATCATCTTTTTAAGTGAAAAATCTCCAGAACGATATATGTATTAAATTAAAATTAAAATTTAACCATTTAAATTAAATATTAAACCAGTTCTGACACGTGCGTTCTTTTAAACAATCAACACCATAAACACAAATCTCTTTGAGAGCCCCAGCCGGTTTCTTGCCTTTATGAAAATAAAAAAGTAAAATGTGTCGAAAATGCTTATTTTGGACTCCATGTTAAAATTGACCGTAAACTGACAGCTGTAAACAAAATTACACGGAATTTGTTTCTATAGTAACGTAAAAGTGTCAACAACCAAACTCCAAAAGAAACAAAATTTAACATTCAGAGAAGAATAACGAAACAGACATAACGCAATCTATTGGTGCAAACCGTAATTACTTTGTTGCCAACCAATAGTTAGAAGAAGGATTGCTTTTAAGTACTACACGCAGTTTTAATATTAGAGCATCTAAGTACTTTCTTTCGTAGCTAGTAAGCACGAGCGTTGAAAAAGGCAATAAATTGCGTTTTTCGTGCTATTCTAACTAAACTGGGAAAGAGTTCATTAAAATGTCATTGAACCAAAGCTTAAAGTTCGCATTATCTGCAATGCTCCTTCATTCGACCTGCAACATTATCTCAGTCGTATAAGCAGACATTGCTGCAATTTTATGCTAGAACTCTTTTGCGCTCGGCGCAAATAATCCTTGAGAGCTTAAAAACGTCTTCTCGTCCCTCCCTCCAAAAAAATTTATATATCAATTTGCAACTTTCATCGACCTTTCGCGCTCTTTAAATTGTACCCAAAAGTCGTTAAAGTTTTGATATCTAACAATAAGAAGAAAAGTAGCACCTCAATCCTTTTGATGTTTTTACCCATAAAAATGTTGAGCTCTCTGACCCGCGTCTAATCCATACCCAACCTGCGTTTTACCCACAGGAAAATCAATCACCTTATGATAAGCAGCTTCCCGAGTGAATTTTATCGCCTTGTTAACAATCTCCCGCCCACAATATCGGGGGCGTCGGCACCGTCCGTCCATCCATCCGATTTTGCTTTGATCCCCTCGCCGGCAGGGCTGGTGCGGGGATGAAATTGATGCCGCATTTCGAGTCCTCGAAGGGGGCCCCTCGGGCTCCGCTGCCGCCTCCTTGGACTATTCAGCCGCTGTAAACACACTTGATGAGTGCCAAGTAAATATTTGCAGATAGCACACAGATAGCTCGGCTGAAACTTGACGGCGGTAATTGATTCAATGACGCCATAAAATTTGAGCTGTTAACGTTGCCCCGATCTGATGAAATGCAGTAGGCCGATAGGTGGCGCAGGTGAGGTCACCCCACCCATAACCAGTTTTTAAAGCAAACCCGGCAATTGCGGCTCCGATTAAAAGTTACCAAGTGAGGGTTGGCTATGGAGGAAACCCTCGGGCATTTCATGCAGAGGACAAGTTGGGGCGATTAAAATCTTTATTGGACTATGAAGAGTACACTTCTGTTGAGTGGACATCACACGCATCGCAACTATTTATAGATATCATATCACCATATCATATGAGTATCTTTTACCAGACATATAGTGTCGGTTATTATGACTTAATCACTTACTGATGGCCTCATATCATAGATCCAATCTTGCACAAGAAGCCAGCCTCTCTGTTTCATGGACATGCATAATAAACGTAATTTAAAGAGGTTTGTATGTGCTCTGTGTACACGCTTCCAAAATATGATAACTATACTATAAATAAACTCTCTTCAAACAAAATACCTTGAAGGGCTAAAGAACGCCTGCTCCAACTATATCCCAAATTTAGTTGATAGTTTTTTAGTTTTTCATGTATTCCAATCGCAACAATTCAGTTGCCTTAAGATTGGAACGGCCGAATAATTGGTATTTTTTGAATTTATTTTTTTCATATAAAGACTAAGCTATTCATTTGATTTATTTTTTATGCATAAACATAGTCCTTAAAATGCATTAAAACAATAATAGTTTGTTATCTATAGTACCGGTAGCTGGCGCTGGCCCAAACCAGTTAAAAATTGACGTATTACATATGCTGGCATTAATGATAAGATAACTCAAGTTTGGCAAACTACCTCAATAGGTAGTTAATTTAAGATTGAACATTATTTTATAAGATTTGAAAAAAAAAGCATCAAATGCAATTTGTACCAAAAACTAGATCCAACATTTTTCAATTCACGACAAGAGTTTGGATGGGCAAAAATCATTGCAATTAGATGGACTTTTTGCAAATTTCAAGAATTTTGCTAAATTCGAGATCTAGATCAGATTATAAAAACACCCAGCTTTAGTGTATATAATTTTCACATAGTCTAGTTTGGCATTTTTCTTTTATATCCAACGGCAGCACAATAAAAGCGTTCTGACATAAACTCGTTTTTTGTTTTAAAGTAGAATAGACCTGCTCCGATTATTGTCGTCCGTTTCACTTTGCAGAATCGAATTAAATTAATAGAAAAGATTCATCAAAGCATATGTTTTTAAAATATACACACATTTTTCCCTGATTTTTTAAAAATTTTAAACTAGAATATTCCTATATACAAAACTTTCAAATGGAATGTGATTTGAGGCCGCGTTTGCCAATTTAAGAACAGAAGAGTTCTATATAAATAATATAGTGAGCAACTCAAAATAGTTTTGTCTATAACTAGGAGAGATTTTTCCGCGACAATTGGTATATTTTATGTCACATAAGTTGATTTTGCTCTGCTATGTTGATGATGCCAACATTTTCTGCTTCGTTTCTGATGTAAAATACTTACTAAGACATTTTAAACTTTGAATTGTACATATTGTAATTAATTGCCCCGTACTCAAAAATTGAGTTTGTTATAAGTTTTATGCATACATAGTCACAGTTTATCCGTGGTTGGAATTCATTAGAAAACTCTGATCTTAACGATTTTAGGTTTAATTTTGACCCTATACATATGTATAGAAGATTATTTAAAGCCATGTTTGCTCAAAATTGGTCCAGTGGTTTATAAAAATTTTTGAATTTTATGCTAGCTGTTTGGGCTAATAATAATATATATTTGGGTTTTTGACATCGTTCCCAAAATAAGATTATTACATTAAATTATATTTAGAGTATAGTATTAAGTTTTTAATAATAAAATAATGTTTTTATTTAATGTATACACTCTTATGTATAAATAGTCATGCCAAAAAATATTTCTGTTGATATTTGAAAATTGAGAATTTTGAGAATTGATAATAAATACTCCAACAAAGGGACAGGGACAGGCTGAAATCAATCTCAATGTTATTTTAATCAACGAAACACTCTAAAGAGAACTGATAAAAGACTTCAAAGTCTGAAAATATCTCTTTATGTTAGTTGAATACTTAACATCAAATAAAAATGAAATTCGACTAGCCAACATTGACTTTGCTGCTATACATTTTAAGTTTTTTATGCTCAAATTCTGAAGCTTTGGGATCACTTACATAGATTACCTGTGGTGTATTACGATTATTAAGATTTTTCAGACATTTGTAGTAAATACAATTTCCATAAATAAAAAGAGAACTAAATAAGTCTTTATTAAAACACTAAATGAAAAGTGCAGAGTTTTCTGCATCCTATTTATTAAATTATTACATTATGACTATGTTTGCCGCACGCAATATAGCTTCTACAACAACATGTCGGGTAGATTCAAAAATAAAAATAAAAAATAAATTTAATGATACCATTATCCAAGGGAAAATCGCATAAACTAAAATGAAGCATGGAAAGGAAGTCAGGCGTAAATCAAAAGAATTGGACATAAAAAATTTTTTTTTGTGAATAAAGTAAAAGAGTAAATATTCAAAGGAAAAGGCGACAACGACGAGGGCGAAAGAGTTAGAGGCGTGCATCTTGGATGTTTGCTTCAAGGGATTCTCGCATCTGAACTATCAACGGGACCATCGCGGGGTATCATATCATGCATATGCAGAAAAATTGCAAAAGTGCACTGTGCATTGTGCTGGGTGCTGTACGATGCTAAAATCACATAAAACCAACAAAGGGACAAGTCATAAAGCCATTCTCACTATCACTACATTTTGCATGCAACAACATAATAATAGTCCAAGAGGGTCTACTTTATGCTACTATACTATATACTATATATATATTATTTACACGAAATATTCCTGAAAAATTATATCATTACATAGCGTATAGTGTGCTATAGAGTCTCACCCATTTCATTGGCGTCGACCACGTCCCGCTGCTGTGTCAAGTAACCTTTTAAGGTTTTTCGGTCATCACCGAGTGACGACGGGTCGTGGTATGATCCTCTGTGGTGGTGGTGGTGGCTGACGTTACTTACACCAAATCTAAATAGACAGCAAGTTACAATCGAGTGCTGGCGATACAAAACCAATTATGGTGCACTTCTAAAATCTCCACCACTCTCTCTACCTTACAACTAACTATATTTTGTATTTTCGAAAATAATTTGAACAAAAGCGAAACTAAAAAAGGACACGTACTTGCTGCGGTGACTGTACTGCTCGTGCTCATCTAACATTGTGCCGGTGCCTCTTGAATTTTCACCCGTCGCTGAGTACTTTGTTATGTTATACGTATAAAAATTATTTTGATTATTGCTATTATACCTAGAGGCTAAGTTAAATTTTTTATTAAAACTATCTGAATCTGTATCTCTAGCATTATCGCGATCGGATTCTGTTTTTTCGGGTGATGCTATCTGTGATGCTGATGATGAGGAAGATGTAAAGTAATCATCTGTCGCCGGACGATGCGATGCTAAAGCTAATGGTATCTTTCTAGATGGGTACAGGAAATATGGGAATGAGGAAGATATTGGCGACTGATCTTCACTTGATTCAGAATAAACTGAGTTTGATGATGTCTCTGAGGATGTTATTTGGGAATTAGGAAGTAGTATTATGTCTGCAAATATATAAAAATATTAATTTTTTCCAGAGCCTGTCCATCTCATTAATAAATAGAAAAAATTTATATTTTTTACATTGTCAATAAGATTTTTTTTTTTTAATTTTTTTATTCAATAACTTAAAACAAATTTTCTTGGCAAAACGCCAAAAAATCATTTCATTCCCATTTTACCCAATTATATAAAAATTAATTAAAATGTTCAAATACTTCATTACGGAAAGTGTGGAATGAAATGTATTTGAATCCATTTCTTATCTTTAAAAATTATCGACGTAAAAGTCATTAAGTGCCAGATTTCTAATTTGTGCGACATATTTGTGAGCATCAAGCATTTTGGTGAAACATTTCTTACACATTGTGCAAATTGTGAGATATAGTTTTGTGCAAAGCGTGCTGTTTTTTACTCGTTTTGTGAGAGAAACTGCTCCTAAAAGTACATAACAAAGAGAAATATTCTCTTGTGCCAGAGAAATTTGATGTCTTTGTACAAAAACGAAACGAAAATGATCAAATATAAAAAAATATATATATAAAATAAAAATATTTAAAATGTCTCAATGTTCGATGAAAACTTAAAATAATAATAATCCTAATCGCAAGTGACAAATTAATATAGTCGGTTAAATTGAAGTCTGAAGTTGAAAATATAAAACAAGCCTAATAATATTTAGGGGAATTTTTAAGAAAACATTTCCTATAATATAAATTTTTTTTTCAATTTTATTCAGCTTCAGCATATCCGTATGTTTTGTTATTTAGTCCAAAAATAATAAAATGAAAAAGAAAAATGGGAAATGTTGTAACTCACCAACACATGGATTGTGATTCACGACATTGAATATCCTGTCACACCTACGTTTCATGTGATTATTTGGACATATGCATCCAAACATTGGTGATAAGCGTAAATTCGTCCATGACTCATGGCAAAGATCTCTGGAAAAAGAATTTGATTATTTAAATTTTGCAATAAATATTTTTTATATACATATTTTAGAGAAATATTTTTAAGAAAATAATGCTTTAATTTAGGTTATATATTGGGGTATCGAAAAAATATTTTGTGTAAATCTTTAGATTTAAAGTGGAACTGAACGCTTAATGCTTTTTCAAAACAATCTACATTTTCTCTCCATGTTCATAAGTACTCGTATAATGTGTTGAGATATTTGTAGCATATAAACACAAATTCTTTCCATAAAATCGTGATCAATTCTAAAAACGTGGCGTGAACACTAAATGTAAAGATGCAAACAAATTTTGATTTTCGTTGTCTTAATTTGTTGTAAACCTTTAAAAGATGTTAGTATTCAAACCGTTTACAAAATATTTTATTTTCCTAATGAATTTCTAGCTCCTTACTATAATAAATAATACTTAATTTTATATTGGTTAGGCTATTTTTTAAGAGTAACCGTTCATTTACTCGATTGCAAATACCCGACAAACCATTTCCCTGACAATAAAATTTATCCCACAACCTTTTGCCCGGCAAACATTACCCGACAACATTTTGCCCTACACAGATTGATCGACAACAACTAAATATTTTCCTTTTACAAAATGCCTATTAACTAAATATTTTTCTTTTACAAATGTCTATTAACTAAATGTCTATTGACTAAATATTTTCCTTTTAGAAAATTCCTATTATCTGAATATTTTTCTTTTACAAATATTGTGTTTTGCATAGGGAGTTTTAGCACATTTATTGGAAACATAGCTGTCAGACATAAAATAATGCCGATATCGATAACAGCATTTTTTTGGGCTACTAGCTTTCAAATTCCGGTAAAATACTAGTACCTACTTATGATAGTTTGAACGAGGCAATAAACGATAAAAGTGGCAATGGGCTGGCATATTTCTCGTCTAGAATTTTATTTACATCTATCATCTGAGTAGTTGCAATCATTCACAGATAAAGTTATTGACAACTTTTTTAAGTATTTCAGATTTTGTTAAATTTTATGAATAACGAAACTATGCAAATTATTGCAAAAAAAAAATAAGAGTGAAGGTTTATGTTGCAGATACCGAGTCCCTAACGATACTACTGCACAATATATTTTCAAGAAAATAAAGCAGCATTTTTAGAGAGCTCTTCATTTTTTAGGATGAAAAAATGCAAATACACACAACAATTTTGTTTTTTTTTAAATATAAGTTTTAAGTTGCTCAAAATTGAAAATAATTTTCATAGAGTTGTTGGTCTCTCCATCGTTTTCCAGGGAAAGGTTAATTTAAATGGCATTTTGTTTATACCAAAAAGCTCCCACATCATCCACTATACAAATGATTAAAGAAAATTAAAAAAATTCCCACACAATCTCATTAACTCTAGAACAATTCCTGAGCTCCATCATTAGCAGGAGATAATGATGTACTGTACAAACACTTTCGTGTATTTTTTCTGCCGTCCTCCCCCGGGCCCGCTTCATGTAGAGCCTCTACGCCTCTGTACTTTAAATCACTCAGTCCATAGATAGTGTGCGGGAACGGGGGAGGGATCGGGATCATCATTTACATCATCTGCTCCTGCTGCTTTTCAAGTATTGTCCTCGCACTGGATGAAGGGACTCTTCACATTGTTCAAACAATTTTCTCCATTTTTATTGCATGCCAGTTGTTCCTATCTTTTCGTATTCCAGAACTCCTCTACAGAAGGAATAGTTCGTCTTCGTCCCGGTAGGAGTCTTCAGCTTTTCTGTGTAAATAAAACTCGAAAACAACAAGAAAATGAAAAGAAGAAAGGAAAATACAAAAAAAATAAAATACATAAACGAAGGAAAAGCGTGGAAAGAAGGCAAGTTTTTTCCACCTTCGGTGTTAACTCGGTTTTATCCCGGTTATTTATCCAGGAGGCAAAAAAAAAAGGAATGTGGGGGTGGCGCCAACGAATACAGCGCTCCTGGTGCTTTTTTCGCTAAACTGCATCAGCGCTATGCCGAGTAACTCTCTTTAATCGCAGATAGATGGCGAATGGCTCGTGAGTGCATTGAGGGCCGCGGGGACAAAATGCTTGCACAAAACTTACAACGCTCTATCGGGCCGGGGATTTCGTTTTTACCTGGTAAACTATTAAAAGAGGTCCTTCTTACCTGTCGTCCATGCGGCATTTATTGTCTCTCACTTTACAGTGCGCCTTGAAATCCTCGAAGAGCTTCAAACACTTCCTTTCTTGTTGGCACACGGACAGGGCATGGTTGCACGTAGGCAGGGCGTCTATCGGGTAGGGATCTTTTTCTGCTGCTTTTGTTAAAGATTGTCGATAGTCGATGGCATTCAGGCACAGGTCGGTGGTACCGAGAACGAAATTACAGTAGAAAATTTATGTTAGCCAATTAGCTGGAAGGTTTTGAAAACTCATGCACAACTTTATGTAAAATAATTCAGCTATATGCTTAATACATAAACATATGTACTTTATAGAAATATACTATATCAGAATCTCCAGCTTCGTTTCCAAAAACTTTATACAGTGAGGAGCAAAATCGTAACAGAATGTGGTATGGTTGAATATACAATAAGAAGTTGAATTATTGTATATTCGATCTCAATTTTCGAGATTTTAAAGCACTTGTTTAAAAATCGCAAATTTCAGAATTCTTTAGTGCCAAATGATGGTTAATTTATTGTGGCTATGCTCTTTTGTTGAAAATATACATACATAGGTATATTTCGCTAAGTTCAAGCACATCGTTTGAACGATAAAATCATATTTTTTTTCTAATGTGCTTAAAGTCAAAACAATACATAGAAGTTAGAGCCACTTTATTACTTTCATAACGACATTTAAAAATTATTGTGCTAAAAAAGTTAATAATTAGTAAAGAAAATATACTTTTAGCTTTGAAAATCTTTAACCTTTTTCTTGTCCAGAAATGGATTGATACCATTGTGGAGGTAGGTATTTCCTTTGTTAATTTTTACGAAATTGTCTTGATATATCATCAGTTTCAGAGTAACATGACATACATTACATATGTATCCAAAATCAAAATAAAACTTCTCACTCACTCATAAAATGACGAATCACTTTATTTGAATATTTTAATATTAGAATTCAGATAGTAAATTTCTTTAAAAAATTCTTCTCACAATTTTATTTAAACGGAAAACACCTCTAAAATTGGTCGTGTTTCTTTATGAAAAGAAGGAAACGAGAAAAGAAAATTTATGAGCACAAGTACTACATTAAATATGATTTTGATCTTTGTATATAAATACAGTCACCAGAATAGTATGAAAAATTTAAGCTTGTGGTGTGAAACATCTCTTAGCAACAATGCTTTTCAAGATAAATAACCATTTGAACAAGAGATTTAAATAAAATTTTGGTCTATAACGAGGGAATAATCTGAGATGATTTTGAATTTAAAAAACTTGTAATATTCATCATTCTTCGAAATTAAGAGGTATAAAAAAAACGTTTAGTCATTTCCAAATGATTACCTACGTATATCATCACTAAAAATGATAAAATTCTAATGGAATTATGCTCATATCAAAGCTTGTTTTTAAATAAAATCATTTAATATTTTTCTTGCCACTTCTTCCAAATATATCATTGTATGTACCTATTTTAAAAAAACCGGCCAAGTGCGAGTCGGACTCGCGCACCCAGGGTTCCGTAAAAAATAATTTTTTTTTTGTAGTGTAACTAAAAATTTAAGGTTTTCCGAATTTTTCCTTTATATGTGCTATAAAACATTGCTTCATGCCAAATTTAAAGATTCTAGATCGACTGGAAGTACCCCTTAGGTTTTGATTCCCTTGCGAGTAGTTGCGAGTTTGGAAATATGCGGCTTAAATTACTGTTTCTTTTGATTGCGTTGACATAGAAGTTTGATTTTGTTACAGCTTAAAGGTATTATAGACCTGAGTATTTGATATGAATTTAATACCTCTACGCGTTCATGAGGAAAGGGGTAGTAAGTTTAAAATTATTAAAAATATTTTTATTATATGATGTAACGAAAAATTTACGGTTTTCGCAATTTTTCCTTTAGCTGTGCTATAAGATGTTGCGTCGTACCAAATTTCAAGATTCTGAGTTCACGGGAAATACCCTGTAGGTTTTGATTCCCTTGCGAGTGTCGAACATTTGCGGAAATTTGCGGCATCAACGGCTGTATCTTTTGATTGCGTTGGCTTAGAAGTTTTTCACAGCTCCAAGGGACAGCAGACCTGAGTATTTGATATAAATTCCAGCTTGATACCTCCACGCGTTCCTGAGAAAAAGGGTCTTGACAGACAGACGGACGGACAACAAAGTGATCCTATAAGGGTTCCGTTTTTTCCTTTCCAGGTACGGAACCTTAAAAATGATAAAATGATATTTATAGTAAAATTCGAGAGCATGGTTTAAGTAAGATAAAAATTATGAAACAAAAACAGAAGAAAAAGTTTCTTAAAATGTTTGTTTGCGAGAAAACATTTTCCTTCACACTAGAGACAATTTTTTTGATTTCGTTTTTGGAATTGTTGCTAATAGGCTTTTGAGTATCTATCCTGTTGAAGTGTCTTTTTCGTATACAGGGATGCATTTATTAGTAAAGTTGATGTCAACAAATGTTCATATATGTATGTATAATCTTCTACTTAGGAATCTTTAGAAATCTAGCAGCTGAAGTTTCTTGTAAAGAGCTTAAGATTTCCGAGCTTTTTTTTTATTTGTGCACCGAGAGCGACAGAATTGCTTTTGGAATTAATACTCTTAAAACCCTGTAGAAACCTGTTTCGAGCAAAGTTGAAACCATTCTTAACTTCTTAAAATAAGAGCTCCTTGTCGATGATCCCTACAATGCAACCTTCTCGTGACATTAAAACACCCTCCGCCCCTGAGATCCACTCAGGTACGTTAAATTGCTTTGTTTTTCGAGGACCTTAGCACCCGGCAAGCGGAGTCCTTTGCCCTGTTCGACTCGAAGTTAACTTTTCGTTACTTAAATAAAATGTGCGGGTATCACGCCCCGTTCGAAGACACACACGTCCTCAAGATGTGTGCTATCCTTGCTGACTGCGACTGTGACGACTGATATGACTTACCTGCAATTTCTAGATTCGTTCTCTGAAACGCTTGCAGTTATGCACAATTCAACGTACCTTTCTTAAGAACAAAGCCGCATGGATGATCAAAAAGAAAATCTCGAAAATTATTGCAGTCTGGATCAACTCCGGGCTCCTTGCAGAGACATGTTGGCCGAAAGAATGGAAACGCCTGAAGTGTTCTCAATGCTGCTTGACATTTTGTTACCGTGACGGTGCTACATGCCACTGAAAGTATAAGTATAAGAAAAAATAAGTTTTTCTTTTTTATGTTTCACTTTATAAAGATAGAGGGAAAATCACGTTGTGACAAAGTGGTCGTTATACGCGAGGCAACCAACATGCACATGCGGGTGCACTCTATCATACCATCGCAAAAAACCCCCACATACTAAATTTTATACCATCTACGATTTGCGCACGTATGTCGATCCACTTGCACCCCACAACATTTTATGTGACAGAACATATTTTTTTCTATGGTTGCGCGTTATGGCAAGTGGTTTATTCTTTTTGAGGAGCTGCCGCTGCACCGCCTCGCCCCGCATCTTCCGGAATAGAGCCGCCCTTCTTTCAACCCCCTGCCAGACTTCTCTGGAGGAATTAGGGCTATGGGTTTTCTCTGGAGCCTTTCTGTGTCAAAGGAACATTTTCTACGGAGACACCATCGTTCCTGCTTCAAAGTACCTACAGCTGTCTGTTCCCCTTTCAGTTAGAACCCCGCCCGAGTTTTATTCCTCAAAAGAGGACGCCTGGCGTCACGACAGTTAAGGGCTGTTGAATCAAATTAATTGCTAATCTTAAAATTCTTATCGTGTTAGTTTTGAATTTCCCATCCCCTCTCAGGTAAAAGTTTTACTCCTCTTTTATGCTTTATGAAAATTTCAATTTCTTTTTTGTGTCTGGCATAGTTAAATTTCAATCAAGCACTTGAAATGAGTTATATCTTCGAAAGGTTCTTTGATAGCAGTCCATTTTATCAATTTTGTATAAAGCTAAGTACTTATACAATGAATATCAATACTATAGTCATAGTGCATGCTTAAAGAACGAATTTCAATTATCTTAAATGTATCTAACATTTTACTGCGACAGAGTAAATACAGTACAGTGCCAAAAAATTATAACCACCAACATTTATACTTTCATAATTTATTTTGAAAAAAACTTTATTATATTTGTACGCGTTTAAGATAAACATTAAATTAAGGGTAAATTCACATATTTTGCAAATTAATATTTCTAGTATTTATTATTATTAACCATATTTTTAATAACACTTGTTAATCTCCGCAATTATCTTCGATGCAAATATTTATGCTTTTGGCGTTAAGTGAAATGGTATACCATGTAATACTTCTTGGAAACATGAAAATTTGTTTATTGATATTTATATTTGATAGAACTGGAATAAATGAATGGGGAATACTTTTGCATATTGCATATTGCATATTGGTTCGTAACGTAACGATTACTTATTCTCCAAACAATGACAATAAAGGAGGAAACATTGCAACTCTGCAAGGAAATGTTAATCTGTTTGATTGTTTGCGAGAAAAAAGAAATCAGAGTTCAAATTTTGAAATTTGTTAGGGTGGTTATAATTTTCTGGCACTATACTGTAGAACACCGACAGTTCTGATTAAAATATTAAGACCACCTACCAATCGACATGAAAATGTGACTTTTAGTGACTGTAACTTTTTAAACTGTTGATGTACTTTAAAAAAGCTCCTCAAATTTTAACTTACTTTATTATGTATTGTTAGTAAAAAATTACTGGTAATAAAATAAAAAATAAATTCAGTACAAAACAAAGTTCAACTTCGCTACTGATTAAAATATTAAGACCATCCTCTAAATGCTGGCAATTTCATAAATTTTTTTACTTTAGAAAATATTTCTAAGTGAGATCGAAGCATACCCTGGGCTGGAGCTTATTTGTAGGTACTAGGTTTCACACCGTTATTATGATTATTACCGTTATAATCGTCATTTTTGTAATGGCGCACTAATTTTTCATCATTACTGTGTAAAGTGGGCAAAAGATTGATCTATGAGATAACTTAGTGGCAGGTAAACATTATTTTAATTTTTTATAAAATATTAAATAATGTTTTCAGTACTGTAAATGTTTACTTTTAGTTGATTGATTGATTGTTTGAATATGTACCTAGAAATGAGTTTTATAAATATTCATTTTAACACAATATTTTGTTTTTTCATTTGGTGAAAAAATTAAAAGCAATCTTGAATTCGTAAATTCGTCGGGTTGAAACCAGCGACCCCGAAAATCCCCAAGTACCAAATTTGGGAAAATCGCGTAAACTTCAAAAGTTTTCAGTCCACCATCTATCGTTCGTTACTATCTTAAGATCGTAACTTCTGACAGTTCAAAAAAGTAGCCTAGTGCACTCCGTGTAATTACAATAATACGTAGTAAAACTTTCAGGCTGATCGGTTGAACGGTGTAGGAGGTCATTCATATACCAAACACACAATTAAACTTTCACTTTTTATATGTACATATAGATAAGCCGCAATATAGATCCAGGAACAATATTTTTAGATTTGGTCCTTTAATAGGACAAAGGAAAACAATTTTATATCTATGCAAGTAAGTAATAAGCGATTTCATAAACCCTGCGAAGGAGTATAAAAGTTGAACAATGTTCCTATGTTCAAGAAAGTTGAAAGTTCATCCGTTCAAAAACTGGAAAAGACCTCCTGCCCCCAAAAGGAGACAAGGCGCCTTGGTGCGCAGACATTTGTCCTTTGTGCTCGTTCGTCTGAAAGTTTTCATATTTTTCTATCTAAAAGTTTATTTACGCCCCATGCTCAGCCGGGCCGTTCGGAAATCCTCTTTAATCCTGAGCGTCTGTCACCCTTCTTGCCCTATTCAACTTTTTCGAAATTATTACCTTAATAAATCCAGTGCTCCTTTAAAATTCGAGAAACTGACCTAGCATTATCTAGCCAAAATTGGGTATGCAGAGCCGCGGCTAACCCGCCTACTAGAAGAGGCCAGAAAATCTCATACCCTTAACCCCCCGGGTGGCGTCTTTCTTGTCGCACCTATTTAACTTCGGCGGCAACTTTCAGGAGTTATAAATTTGCAATTCATGGGGGTTAGAGGGGTTGGGGGGTCGTAGGTATTAGCAGCAGCCGCAAAGTGGGATGTCACAAAGCACTGTCAAACACCGACGTCCTTTGAAAGTTGCCTGCAGGAACCATGAAAAGTTTGCACTGTGTGCTGGGGGTTCTGCCTGCAGTGACAAAGTAGCGGGCGGGGTACCCACCATTTTTTTTTAAAGTTTCGTCATTGCTCACGGTTGGCTTCGATAAATTGCCGGAACCTAGGGCCTGGTATACAGTGACTGGGCCGAGGTTCTTTCGGGCTCCCCGCATCGACCGGAGGAGTAACGTTTGGGCTCCGTCAGTTAAAAATAGAGCAATAACAACAGCAAGACGCCACATTTGTTGTGAGCTCGCGGTTAGAAAGGTGCACGCGCGGGGGTTGGAACTTGGATTGGATGTAGGTCGGCTGCGGAACCCAAGCATAACCAGGCGAAAAGTGGTTGAAGGATATTTTTTGAGGGACGGTGGTTGGTGTATCACGAACCCAAGAGAAGGAAGTGGAAAATTCATGGTGAAAGCGGGCGCCCCCTGCGCTGCTTCGCGGCCCTCAGAGCACGCTTAGTTGGTACAACAATTCTTATAAATTATTCAAAGTCCCTTATTGATCCATGTGGCAGGGGCCTAAGTCGACCTACTCCCAGCTCCTGCCGAGGCTGACATGTGTGCCATGTATGCTCACAGTTGACCGCACTGGCGTCGACGACTATACTTCGTCTACTTCGTTTCATTTTTATTTATTTTTTTTTATCCGAGTTTCACCTGCAGAGAAAACCGGGAAAGCTCGGGTAAAACTAAGGAAAAATATTTTATTAGTTTTTGCATTATTACAGTGGCGTGCGAAACAAATTTAATCAGGGCCACCCCCCAGAGCGGCGGGCGGAGATTTTTAATAATTTCTGAGCGTGGACGGACACGGGGGCTTTATGCAAATCTAGCCCTATTATGACTGCATGCCCCAACAGAGGCTGTATGCCAAGTGGCAGCATGTAAACTATATCCAAGACCTAGGGGCGGATATTAATTATGAATTTACGGGAAGCAAGCGAACGAAAGGCCCTCTCTAGTGACGCTTGTGACTCGTTTTTATGGGTTAGACTAACGAAGCCCATTTCATGTTATATATTTCGTGTTCTTCCTCGTTTTTTTTTTTAGTATTTCTTCATAATTTTCGAGCCTTTTCGTGTACAGAGTTAGAGTTATTATATAATCTTAGCTGGGACAAGCAGAAAACAGTGCGATAGACCGGAACGGAAGGTGGGGGTGCATATTTTTGCGCTCTGATTGCTTGGATACTTACGATAATGAGAATTCATTGTCGTCGACAACACGGGCATCGCTGTCAGCGCAAAGAAGGCGTAAAACACTAAGAAAATGTCTCAAGACACTCCTTGCTGTTAAATATGCAATTTGGTCTGAGTGCCTCTTATTGGCAAGAATCTCATCAGAGCAATACGAACATACACTCACTTTTGTGCAATTATTTTCTTCTATAGGATATTCCAAATAGCTAACTAGGGAAATTGAATTTATCCCTGAAGGAGCAATTGGGAATATAGCTACTATATGAGGGATATGGAAACAAAGATGACTAACTCCACCCTTTTTCCACAATTTGACTAATAACTCAATCTATTTCGCAATTGGTGAAAGCTTACATTCTATTAAAGTAATATTTGAAAATTAGTTTGCATACATACATAAATAATAGGTTTGTTTGATGAGCACAGGTTCGGAGTAGTTCTGAATTTTTGAGAACTGTAAAAAAAAACCTGGGGCACTCCAGTTATTTGATTTCTCATCGAACAGCAAATAGTAGCAACTATCGGTTAGCTACAAAAATAATTTTGAAATGTCATTTTCTTAATCCTGCTCCTGACTAGGAGTAAGTTCGGAACTTGTTGGGGTAAATTAGAACTGCTCATCAAACATAGAACTCCAAATTCCGAGTAGTTCCTATCGAACGCGTTGGAGTAGGTACTCCAATCAGTTCGGAACTGGTCATCCAACAAATCTAAATAGTAATCTATGGTCGAAATTGATCAAGTTTGTCAAATTTGTTTTGACAACCAACTTCTGAGTACTGACACAGATTTTAAACTCGAAGACGTTGCATTGAAATTTCTTAGAAAAATTTATAAAAATACGAATTGGATATGCAGTGTTGAAAAAAACTAAAGTAACTCAACACAAGAAGATAGTTTTTAAGAAAAAAATAACAAGTGTATGCTTTACTTTAAATAAAATATATTCAAAATAACCTTCTAACATTCTTCTATAACGACAAAATAATATTATACTAAATGAAACATATCACGGTAATAAACAGTTCAAGTTCTTATATGTACAATAAAAATGGCCGGAAAAAAACAAAACCAAGTTTTATTCAGGTCAAAGAATAGAGAGTGTTTTGTTAGGGTCTGAACAGAGGTATGCCAATCGATTCGACATGGTCTTCTGATTAACGTTTGTTCAGACCAGATTTTTGTATGAGTAGATCGAAATTGTTTTTAACGAAAAAGCTGCCCTCTTGTGACCTTCCTAAAAAAAACCATACTCAAATCCAACCACGCATTCAGAAGTTATTTATGCTACAATGGGTCAGCACCATAGACCTTCATGTGTTGAGTTGCTTTAGTTTTTCCAACACAGTGGGTCTTATGCATAAAGTTGAGAAATTACTTTTTACTCGATTTTTTAAGCATTTACTCACTCGCAAATGCATAAAACTTTTTTACCCATGAGTTAGATCTCGTGTTCTGAGATAAATCTCATCATGCGAGCATTTGCTCGAAACAAAAGCTATTACTGAGGAAGATCTCAAAATGGTATGCAAAATAATAGCCATTGCTCGTTTATTTGAGAAATTGCTTAAAACATTTTGAGATAGCTATTTGCTGATCTCAGTTCATTAGAAACAACGAAAATGGCAGAATATCTACAGGAAATAAGCAATAGAAAGTGTTATAAACCGCGAAGAGATCATGATGAATTTAACAGTACAGTTTTATACCGGTTTAGTAAAGAAAATATTGATTGGTTGACGGATTATATTTTCGGCTCCACCACGGAAACACGGGGTGGTGCTTTAAGTAATGATGAAAAAATTCGGGTTTATTTAAGATTTTTGGCCGATCCCGGATTTCAAAGTGGAATAGGCGAGGATGTAGGAATTCACCAGACAACTGTTTCAAGAACAATTCATGAAGTTTCACAAGTAATTACAAATCGTGCAAAAGATTGGATAAAGTTCCCAAATAGTGAAGAGGATTTTAAAAATGCACAACACATTTGGGTGAACTATAGGGTTGATATTTTTATTGTATAATATCTTTAATTGAAATTCCTTCAAAGGATTAAACAAATGTTATCAAAACTTTTAAAAAATTACGAAAATTGTTGAAACGTGTTTTATTTTAATCCTTTGAAGGAATTTCAATTAATGATACAATAAAAATATCAACCGCAGTTTACCCAAGTAAAATTGTTCGAGTCCAACAGTTGGGCTATTTGAGGTGGAATCATTCATAAATTATATGAGTCCGAATTTTAAACAAATTGTGTGTATTTTACTATACACTAGGTGTGTCCTAACTGCACATTTTTTAATATATCACATATAATATCACACAATTATTTACACAAATTGTATTTTCACACACATATTATTGGGTACGCATATGTTATAAATCGCAACAATCATTGTAGGCAATTATATCGCCTACAATTATTGTAGTAATTGTCAACAAACATTTCTTAGAGTGTGGTGTAAAAGCTTTGAGATCGATCTCACATATCATGAGTTTACTCAAGTAAGCTTGATCTCATTATTTTGCATACCAATGTGATCGTGAGTTTGAGCAAATGCTCCAAACTCAGGCTTGAGCTTGAGCTCATGGGATCGAACTCTGAGATCAATCTCATTTTTATGCATAAGACCCAGTGTGTGTGGAATTATATCGAACATAGAGCAATCTCAACTTTAATAAAATAAACACAACAATCTCCAAATACGGCTTATTTCTTACTTATTATAGCTTTTTCCTAAATCTTTGTTTGAAGTTAGTCCCAACTTGATTTAATTCCTCATATAAACAACCAAACCATGTAATCATGTAAAGAGGACCAGATGATGCGACGAAAACAAGGCTTTTTTAGAGTATAGAGAATTATACTTTCTAAAATTACAAAGTACGATTTTTGACTACTTTCTTACAACTTAAATGTCACGTCATTTAGAGAAGAAAAGGGAGAAATTTTAGAAATAAAAGCTAAGACTAAACGATAAGTTTACCAAAAGATATTCAGATTAAAAAAATTTGTCGAAACGAATGATTACTCTCATATGTATTTTATATAATAATGAAACTTTGAAACTTACTAAATTTTATACATAGATCCGGGACGAGTCTAAAATCTTTTCACAAATTTATTGGTTACGCATTTCATAACATTGGTGGTCGTGAAATTTCGAGCTCCTCGACCCAGGAACATTCAGATCAGTACAACTCAAACCAGGTTTGACCACCATCTTATATGTATATGGTATCACAATTGTCCTCTCTCTAGTATGTCTTATTAGGCAGCTTAACCTAGCTTGATGGAGATTAGTTCATTTTAAGAAGAGTAGGCATTATAGAAAAGTTGGAAATTCACATGCCAAGCGGTTACGAAAAAGGCATATTAACGGAATTAACGACTTTACCTACCTCTACTCCAAAATTCATAATTTCAATACTTTAAGGACTTTTCATATAAAAATTCGAGCACAAATTCTTGAGTACGTAGGTATCAGCAGTATGAAATGTAAATGATGAGTATTCACAGTTTAGGAATTTAAAAAGAAATTGTTTTGAAAGTCTCACTCTACTTTTTCTTAAATATAATAAATTATTATATTTGTAAAAAATTTGTAAAATTTAGAAATACGTGTATTCCCAATTTAAGAAATATATGTAGGTATGGTATCATATCACCTTTGAATTACTTAAAAAATTCAGGGGAATATTATATTAAATAGAGATTTAGACATAAACTGACTTTAATTTCAAAGCAATACAATAATATTGTGAAATTGCATAAGCTCGAAATTCTAAAATTTCGGCTGGTGTGTCGCTGGTATAAGTCTGTTTTTTATAGCACAAGTTTTTAATATGACATCTAGTGTCTCCTTACTGCAAAAATAATAATTATATGTATTATACGCACGATATAAATTCTTCTTCTTTTATATGCCCTTCCACTTTAGGTCACATGGAAACTTTCGAAATTTCATTTAAAGCGATGATGTGAAGGCCCAAAGAAACAATCAGAAAGAATATTTATACTAAGAAAATTGATTTCTATTTTCTAACATTTGAAGTATTCAGCTAGATTTTACATACGCTCTGTGTTGTATCGCATTTGTAATTTATGCTGAAACAGCTAAAGAAAGGCAATATTTACAAAAGAGTGCAACTTGAACCATGACAACAAACTCATCGATTATTTTCTTTTTATATTGACGAATTTTCAAACTATCGATTAGACGCTATATTGTGTAAAAATGTCTGCATTTATGTCTTGCTCCTGTTTGATACTTAAGAATATTTTCCCTTTTCAACAAAAAGTTTTTTTTTTTACAAATAAAATGTTTGTCTAGAAGTGGACTGAATAATATAAAAAAAACAATAAACTGTTGATGTTCAGATACTGCTAATTATATTTCAACGCAGTGCCCTAAAAGGGCACAATACCTGAAAAGAGAATTTCCATTAATAAAATATAACGCAAAAACGTCATTCATTCCCATAATATTGATTTACTTCATCAATACTTCAGCAAGGCAATTATCCAGACCCTAGATATACAATATTTCCCCTCCCCTCCCATTTAAATCGATGCGGAAGCTCATGCATATTCACAGGCCACTTGCATCGTATTTAATGATATCAAATTGCTATCTGGATTGCGAGGATATTTTCTAATAATTACTTGTCTGCAACCATCGTGCATCATCAATAAGAGTCCATAAATGAACTCAAGTTGAATACCTGCTGTGAATAGTTCCACGGGGCGGTCGCAGTGGCGGTCCACAAAAAAGTAGAACTCGTCTTGTTCGAATATAATTTACAAAATTGCTTGCTGCATCTCGGGGCTGTGGTGGCCGCATTGCCACCATGCACCTGTACAGGGTGCCCCTGATACCGTGGGTCTGGCCTCTGTCGGAGGGATCTATTCAAGCCCTGTCCACACCAAATAGAATTTTCTAGGAAACTATCCATGTTTTTGCACTGGCAGAAACCCCATGCGGTTAGCCGTTCCATGTGAATTTTACCCCTTTGGATACCCAAAAAACACGTATCCCAACTCTCTCCACGTATGGCCGTGTCGAAACCGTTGCCCCCTGTTTGACGTGAAAGATTATTTTTATGCACTTTTCTTTCGGTGAGGAAACTTTCCTTTTTTCTGCTCCACATTGTTTTATTTACATTTATAAACAGTTTTTCTATAAAAGATTCGAAATAAATGGATCTAAAAGTCCTTAATTTGAATGTACATATGTTCATTATGTATCTAGACTCTCGACTCTAGAGTATCGTAAGTATAAAAGTTTATCGAAGTATAAAAAGTGTACAATAAGTTTTTACCTTTATGAATCCCTTACAGTTAAGTTGGTTTAAAAAATTGTATATAAATATTAATAAAAGATTCATTTAGCATAGGTACATACCTCCGACAAAAATTTTAAAAAAAGTATTAAATGAACAAATATTTAGAACCCCACAACAGTTTAATAGTGTATTACAATATGTACAAATATGTTGTGCAAGGCATTTTTTTTTCTTTTGTTTTGGTATAAACGTGATTTCTTTAAATGCTTTAATCTACATTTTCTTTTGTAAACTTTCCCTCCGCTTTCTAAAACCATTCTTCAAAGTAAAGTTTGAAAATTTAAGGGCATATTATCTGCTCACTTCAATGCAAACCCTTTTAAAGATTTCGTAGCAAATAGGCTGAGAATTTGTTCGAAAATTGAACTTTATCCTTTTTAATATTTACGACACACATTCGGTATCAAAGTTATTTTATTACAAATACGCTGATACCATATATGTCTGTTATCTAATACTGGCAATATACCAGGTGAACTACTACTATCAGCAAAATTTTAGTGACATTAAAGTAATATGCATAACTTATTAGTTGTCAATTGAAGTTACGTATAATATCTCCAAAAGATCTGTTTCTCATAGTAGTTTTTTGTTATTCATCATATAATATTAAATATTAATATGACAAAACGCGTAGGTATATTTAGCAGCTCTATACTACTCCTAATTAGTTTCAATGGGCAAAGACATATTTTAATAAATTACAAGTAAGTATAATATGAACCTATTACAAAACAAAATTCTTATAATAATTTTGAATTAACCTTTGCATTTTTCTACTTTTGATAATAGCTGATAGTTTCAATTTATCGACAAATTCTCTGAAAAATGCTAATGGTCTGAATATTGCAATCAGAGAATTAAGTAGATGATAGTTTAGATAAGATTTGATTAGTATGTAAGAATAGTTTTTTTTTTATTTTAACAGAAAAATAAATTGGACATAATATAATATTAATTAAGGTATTGTAAGTTGAACTGAGTTCTAGATTTGTATATTGTCCTTGATTATATTATTTTAATTTTATTTTTATACATATTTTCTGTAAGATACATAAAAATTGATCGAAAATTGGTTGAGTTAAGTTGATTTACAGAAATTACGTTACGTAGGGTATCATATCAAATCAAAAATTAAAGATTTTAAAGCGTCTCATGAAAGCGACATGCCACACTAAGCAAAATCATTACGAAGTTCATAAAATATTATATGAAAATCAACATTGATAATAAAGTTGTTGTTGTTGTTGTTATAACGTGACGTGTCTATGCTGTGAGCTTAGCCACGTAGTATAACAGTTTAGATTGCTTAGCTTGATGAGTGAGCCAGGGCTTGGGGTGACTTCGTGAGACGGAATGAGAAAAATTGTAGGAGCATTCCTTGAATACTGTCGAATTGTGAATTTTTGGTTTACTTTGATTAATTTAAAATATCAATTATCGAACTAAGCAAACGAATTCGAACAACTTTGCTTTGTCTTCGTCTTAATTGGAATCCTAGATCAGCTTATTTGCTGACGTCACAAACTGTAATAACAAGACGAAAACGAAGTCTTGGATTTGGAGAGGCCCTTAGAATGCACTTATTTTTAATTTTTACAATTTTGAATTGGATTTTTAAGGGTTGTTATTTGCTCATAATTAAATGGTATTATTTTCTCGATTTCGAAAAAATGTGACTTAATAAGTAAATTGCACTGTACTCAAACCTTCTGTATTAATATCCTCATCTAATTTATAATAATTGGAAAATAGATTGGAAAATCGATTTTCAGTTAAAAAAATAAAATCCCTCTTAATCATGTATCGATTCCTACCTTGCTCAGACAGTTCATTAGAATGGAATTTTCCGCTTAAAGTCTCATTCGCTTCGAACGACGAGGACTCCGTTGATGAACAATTTCTCTTGTGTCTGTCCTTTCCGAAACTCAATTTTCGTGAGTCCACCTTTTTTTCGCAGTGTTATTTCAGCAGAGCAGGTGGAATCGATGAGCCCTGCTGAGTTAGATCGATGACGATGACAGATCGGAGCCGTGGAAATGCAAAGGGAAGAATGCGGCCGATTAGAAATCCGTGTGTCGCGATGACGCTGCCCGTTGCGATTGAGAACTCGAGGAGGAAGAATGTCATCGTCGCGTTGGCGGGGGCGGCCCGACCGCAACAGGTGCCCTTTGTCAGGGAATTTTTATTTACCTGGTTCCGATGATGGGGCGCTAATCAATCGAGCCGCCTTTCCAGGTGCCGGCCATTATCAAGCCATTTACGGCGAACAAAGGACGTAATGAGGCTACACAAATATTGGGACTTGAATGGGGGAATTAATTCGGGCCATGGCGACCAAGTGGTGCGGGGGCTCCGGATGGCGAATGGTCTTTTGGCAGTAGGCGCACACACGGCTCTGATATCTTCATTAGGGTTTTGTTCTGGGGCCCCTAGGTGATTCAACAGTTCCAGTGCACTCGGGAGTGTTTTGTGATGGAACTCCCGGGATGAGTTTGATGAATTGTTTTAATGATTTTATTGTTCGAAGAGGTCGTAGGTGGAGAGCCCGAGTTACGAGAACAGTCTGTGGTTGGAGGAGGACACAAATCTGATTGGGGATGTAATGTCATGAATTTTAAAATTTTGAAAATTCTTAACACAGCTTATCCTTAAATACATTCCAACGAAGTAATGATAAGACCAAAATTAAAATATAACTAATTTTTCTACTATTACATATAATCTTGGTAGCAGTAAATATAATGGAAGACATGAATGGATGAAGGCAAAATTCTAAATTCGAGAAAATTGAGTTCAAAGTTTAGCATAAACATTTAAAGAAATTTCAAAATGAATTAAGTGTATTTATCCAAAAAAGGTGTCAAGCGGCGCGCGTATAGGTACCATTCAATGTTTTTGCAAAAGGAGAGAAATTAAAAATAAAATGTATTTTTAGTACTCTATTTGAAGAAAAACTGAACACACATGTCACAAAAGTGCCAGGATGAAATTTGCAGAAGACAAAATCAACACTGATGAAAAGAAATTTAACCTTGACGGCCCAGATGGTTCGAACGGATACTGGCGCGATTTGAGGAAAGAACCACGGATGCATGTACGGCAAGGTTATCATGCTGAAAAATTCAACTTCCTTCAGTTATATCATCACCAAAACTTAAGAGGTCTTCATCCAACAGATCTAATTTACATTTTGCACTTCATTTTGACCGAAATGGGACGTTTGAGTTTTTAATCTTCAAGAAAAAATAACTAAATATGTATCTAGTTTCAAATCTTAAAAACAAATAATAAAAAAAATCCCTCCTAAAAAACATAAAAAACTAATATATTTCTAAACCTTTATTAGCGTTCTTTTGAGCACTTGTTCCAGAACAGCCCATATACATTTGTTGTCCTGCAGGTGTTCTGCAATCTGAACAGAACAAATATGTAAATAAAAATTTACATATAATTAAAGGAAATGTTATGAAGACAACTATTTCTTAGGAAATGGATCTTTTGAACTCATCTTCCTCCTCAAGTGAAGATGCTGTAGAATCCGAACAAAAGTTGTGTTCTGAAACGTTCTTTTGTACTGTTGTTGTTCCACTCCGGATAGCGTGCACAAAAGAACACAGCTATTAACTTTATAGGAGCTGAATTTATAAATTAATTTTGATTTTTTTATGAAATAAGCATTTATACATATGTCAACAAACTATTTCTTTTCATGTTATAGTTTAACTTACAAGGAAATTCCTGAAGATTTTTCATCGATTTAATTTGGGTCTGATGCAGAAATATTATTCATCTTCCTCTATAATTGTTATAATATTTTTCCATCCAAACTTTGAGTCGTGAGCTGAAAAAGTTACTAAATTCAGCTTTTGATGCAGAACGGACATAAGACAATGCAATTTGATACTCTATTCACAAAATTAAAAAAATTTGCTATGAGTTCAGTACTTCGGTTTTAAATCTAAACAAAATTATCTAATTTTTATTTTTTATTTTAACAATAAAAATCATTTTTAAGGTATTGCTTTTGATTTTAAAAATAACATAATTTTTAATTTTAACAAGAAAAATAACAGTCAAAACTTAATTCTTTCTATCTGATTTTTACTGAAAAAATCCGTAATGTATAAAATAAATAAATCCTGAAATATTCATATTCTTGAACATTTTGTTAACCCTATATCTTTAAAACGAGGAAAAGAGGAAAAAAGAGGTATGACGCATTCAAACGGGTGTCAAGCTCTTTACAAGTGTACTAATGGTACCTATCTGAAATTTAGAGTCTGAAGTTTGGAGTATGTTAAAAAAGTTATAGGATGTCAAAAGAAAAAAATGTGCGGAGAAGAAGGCAGTGAAGGACAACAACTCAGCAAATATCTGAAGATTAAGAAAATCTAGCTCCTGATGGACCCGCGTAATTATCAGTAAATTTACTCTTAGGTAATTGAGAACACGAAAAGCGTTAGTGGCCCATTAGTAAAAGCAGCGCGAGCACTCGCCGTGTCACAGAGTAAACAAGGCTCAAAAAGTTACAAAAGCAGCTAAAGTGCTTGGCACTAATTACAATTGCAGCAAACGTAAACTGGAAGAAATCCTCCGAGAAATTCACGCTTTGTGTCACGACACAACTCCTCTGCGATATGGGGCATCTTTGCCTACTTAAGATTTTTTAACGCTCTGCGGAGACTCCTCGCATGGATTTAGCGCGGGGTGCAACGGGGAGAAGGGCGCGAGTGAACCCATTAAAGTTACTTCAAGCGCAAAAGATGCATTTGATGCAGGCGAGCGACTGCACGTCGGAAGGGACGCGCTGCAAATCGTTCCGGGACTAAATGCAGTCGAAGGTGGGCATTTGTGCACCTGGCAGGTGGGCGGAACGCAGTCATTTGCAGAGTCCATCTGTGCTCGTGGGGCAGCCACCCGAAAAATTTAAAGGACGTCGTTCAAGCCAAAAGATTTTGCTGGTGACCCTATAGGCACGTATCCAGAATTTGGTTTCGGAGAAGATTCGAAACTCTCTGTTCCGACGTATATAGATGAAAATATGCATAAATGTTTGTTATATGACGTTGGTTTAAAGTCTTCTCACGGATTTTGGTAAAATGTTTTAAAAACGTTCATTTGAGGTCAAAACATGTACTTAACAAAAATGTATTATTATATATATTAGTATTTTTTAATATTATACTAATAACGCTTTGTGATTCAAATTTTGTGAAATTGGATAATAACGGCTATGATAATTTTACTTTTCGCTCGATAAAATTTATGAGATTAAGTTTATTTTTTAATCGTTCGATCATGACTAATAATTAAGTTTTATTTTCAGATTGTTGTTGCCATTATTTAACTTCCTTTAAGGAGTTGAAAAGTTAATAATATAAAAAATAGATACGACTCGAATATATCCGATATCTTTTTCTAAATATTTGTGGAGCAACAAAATAAATAAATATATATGTATAGCAAAAGCTACATAAGTACTTCATCGCCAATCGAAAGATGTAAATTCACTTTTAGATATAATTAAACAATAATAAAATAAAAAATTACTTATCGATCAAAAAATTAAAAGTACTTACTTGAAAATTGTCTCTCTTATTCAAAGTTAATATTATCTAATATAAATACCTTTAATTTTCCCTCTTAAGAAACGTTATCCTTGAAAACGTTAAAAAGGTTAAAAAGCATGACGCGTTTCAAACTTGTTTCTTTGGTTCCATTTAAAAAATTTATAAAAGTATTTAATGTTTTTGTTTAAATGTCGATTTTTCGCAATAAATGTTGTATAACATATGAAAAAGAATACTTGTGTTTTTCAGAATGCTGTATTTTATAGTAAAGATTTTTATATTTCAAAGATACCTAGGTACAATTGAGCCTGCATCTTTTATAAACCCCAATATCTACCTACCCCAATATCTGGTGTGGGTATGGGTAATAATTTTGGGTGAATCTTAACATATTTAGTAAATTATTATTATTAACATGTTCCCTGCCAGAATTTTCGAGAAAGATTCCGTGAGAGACTTACACG